>CM019149.1:149717071-150962172 GCA_009733165.1 Naja naja | reverse complement strand
CATAAAAAGGGCGTTGGTACTTACCTGATATGCCCATTCTCCATGAGCTGCTAAGAGCATCCAGAAGTGGGAGGTGCTCGAGTCTCGCAGAGCAGGCTGGGCAAAATCTACTGGGACGCTCCTCCTGTCACTCCACCTTCACGCCCCAGTTTTTGGCGAGTCGTAGGGCAAAGCTGCCAACCCTTCACCCGCTACAAAGGAAAAAGGTTTGGCCAGAGCAGAGAAAAACGCCCCCCCCAGACGGACAAGGGGATGGGGCTGGATGCTCTTCGCAGCTCATGGAGAATGGGCGTATCAGGTAAGTACCAACGCCCTTTCTCCCCGAGCTGCTCGAGCATCCAGAAGTGGGACATACCAAAGCTAGAGATGCCCACAGGGAGGGATGCCGTCTGGCACTAAGCCTACTCTCGGTCCCTATGCACCTGTTGTAAAACCCTCCTGCCAAATGACGCTTCAGCAGAGGCAAACAGGTCTACCCTATAGTTACGTATGAAGGGCGAGGGTGAGGACCATGTGCCGCCGCTGCATATCTGCCTATCGAAGCCTGAGTGGCCCAGGCGGCAGATGTTGCAGCACTACGGGTCGAGTGAGCCGTGATACCCGTTGGCACGGGCTCTGATTGAGTCTCATAACATTTCGCTATTGCGGCCCTGAGCCAACGGCCAACCGTGAAGAGGACACTTTTGACCCTGGGACCTGGGGAGAAATGAGACGAAAGGGCCTCCGTCTTCCGAAATGCCGCGGGTGCGTGATGTAGATGCGCAAGGCTCGGCGCACATCAAGGTGATGCCATTGTCGCTCCAGGCGATGACCCGGATCAGGGCAGAAATTTGGAAGGACCAGCTCTTGGGCCCTATGGAAGGAAGAGTTGACTTTAGGGACAAACGTGGGATCGGGCCTGAGGACTACCCTGTCCGAGTGGAACACGCAGAGGTCTTTGCGAATCGACAAAGCTGCCAGTTCTGAAATCCTCCGTGCTGACGTAATCGCCACCAGAAATGCCATCTTATATGTCAGTAACTGTAAACTGATGGTCCTCAAGGGCTCGAATGGAGCCTTGGAGAGTGCTGACAGGACTTTGTGTAGATCCCAAGTTGGGTACCGGTGGACAACTGGTGGTCGCAAATTGGTGGCACCTCGCAGAAAACTGCGAATCCTAGGGTGTTGAGAGACTGAACAAAACTCCCCAAAGAAATAACTGAGGCCAGGGCCGCCACCTGGCGCGTAGAGTGTTAGGATAGACCCTTGTCCAGCCCCTCCTGTAAAAAGTCCAACAGTTGTGCCACGGATGGAGAGGTGGGGACAACCCCCGAATTCGCGCACCATTTGCAGAAGGCAAGCCAAGTAGCGTTGTAAATGCGCGACTGTCGATGGCGCCTAGCTGCCTGTATAGTCTCAATTGCCTTAGCTGAAATATCCTCTGACCTCAGACGTTGCCGCTCAACCTCCAAACGGCTAGGCTGAGCCACTGCGGGTCTGGGTGTAGGACCGGTCCCTGAGAGAGAGAAATCATGGAGGGTGGTATTCTCCAAGGATCCCGGATGGACAATCTCCTCAGGTCCGCAAACCACGGCCTTCTGGGCCAGTGGGGGGCCACCACAATAATCTCCGCCCTTTCATCCAGAACCCGTTGGATCAGTCCGGGAATCACTGGAAGTGGAGGGAAGGCATATAGGAGACCTGATGGCCAAGGGCAGCGGAGTGCGTTGACGTTCTCCGCTCCTTGGACCGGGTAACGGGAGATGAATCGTGGCAATTGTGTATTGCGGGGAGAAGCGAACAGGTCTATCACAGGAAGGCCGAATTTCCGGACTGCCTCCTGAAACAATGAGGGGTGCAGCTGCCATTCCGCCTGATCGAGCGTGGCCCTGCTGAGCCAGTCCGCTCGCACATTGGTGACGCCCGAAATGTGCTCGGCCTTGATGGAAAGAAAACTGTTCTCGGCCCACCGAAGCAATTTCTCTGCCTCCCGCATCAGGCGTTTGGAGTGTGTGCCCCCTTGTTTGTTCAGGTGTGCCTTGACGGTGATATTGTCCGTGAGCACCAACACGTGGTTGGAGCGCAGTTCCGACACGAAACTGCGAAGGGCAAGATGGACGGCCCGCAATTCCAGCCAATTGATGTCCTGTGCCCGCTCTAGAAGAGACCACTGTCCCTGAGCCGTGTGGTGAAGATAATGTGCCCCCCATCCGTACAGGCTGGCGTCCGTCGTGACGACCTCTCTCGGTGGATCCCTGAAAGGACAACCTCTTTGATTGCTGCCGCTGTCCACCAGCGTAAAGATCTGATAACGCTGGGAGATACCCTAACCCGGGCCATGGAATTGTCCCTCCCTGACCGTTGGTAGGGCAGCAGAAACCACTGTAAATCCCTGGCATGCAGTCGGGCCCAAGGGACGATGGATATACAAGAGATCATCTTCCCCAATAGCTGTGAAAGTAGCATGAGGGGAACCTTCCGAGAGAACTGATCTCCCGCACCAGCTTCCTAATACTTTCCTGCCTGTCGGGGGAGAGGAAGACTGTGCCCTGTGTGGTGTCAAGAACCGCCCCAGATGAATTAGTCTAGTTGTGGGCATCAGGTGACTCTTGTCCCAGTTTATGGAAAACCGTGACTCTGAAGAGTGGCAATGGTGATAAGGGAATCTGCCTTGGACTGTGGAACGGATGAAGCTAGGATCAAAATGTCATCCAAATAACAATGGAGCCTAATGGGTCTGCTCCTGAGGAAAGCGGCCAGCGCCGCCAGGATCTTGGTAAAGGTCCTGGGGGCAGAGGCCAGTCCAAAAGGGAGGGCGACGTACTCGTAGTGAATGTTACTGTAACAAAAACGGAGAAATTTGTAATGGGAAGGCCGAATCGGTATGTGCAGGTACGCCTCCGTAAGATCAATGGAGGTGAGTACGTCTCCCTCCCTGATGCCTGATAAGATAGACTGTAGTGTAGTCATCTTAAATTTACGGTAAACTAAAAATCGATTGAGACGTTTCAGATCCAAGATCGCTCTCCAGCCCCCCGAGCTCTTCGGCACCAGAAGAGGTGGGAATAAAACCCTGGCCCTGTTGATCTAGGGGGACCTTCTGGATGGCCCTGATCTCCAGCAAGTGGGAGATGGCGGATTGCATGAGAGCCCTCTTCGTGGGGTCTCTGGAAAAGGGACACTTCATGAAGAATTGCGGTGGGCTGGAGATGAACTCAAGGGCCAGACCAGACCTGATGGTGTTCCTCACCCAGGCATCCGAGGTAGAGGACTCCCACTGGTCGGCAAACAATCTCAAACGACCCCCTATGGGTGCCGAATCCCGCCTCACTTGGAGCGATAGAAGCTCCTATTACTGGCTCCCCTAAACCTTCGTCTATTCTGCCCCCCTCGTCGATTACCGCCGGCGAAGTCGGACGAGCCCGACTGTTGCCCCTGGCCCTGGGTACTGGGCCGCTGGAACCTAGGTTGATATTGTCCCGGGTAGAAGGAACGAGAGGGCCCCACGAAATGTCTGTGAAGGTCGGAAATCCGGCCTCCTATTCAGAGCTGGGAGGATCCTCTTCTTCGATTTTGTCTCAAGAAGAAGAGGATCAAGGACCTTACCAAATAACTTCTCCCCGGATATAGGTGCAGAAGCGAGCCTCCATTTGTGTCTCTCATCTGCCTGCCAATGGCGAAGCCAGAAGAGACGCCTGGCGCAGACCTGTGACGCTATGGCTCGGAGGAGAACTTCACTGCGCTAAAGGTGGCATCTGCGAGAACTCGCCGCCGCTATGATTTTGGCAACGCCCTGATGCTCTAGTGTTGGACGGTGGATTCGCTCTCAGATGGTGGAGCCACCTGAGAGAGGACCGTGTAAAAAAGGAGGCGGCCGTGGCCGCCTTAATGGCCCACGCATCAGAAACGTGCGCTCTGCGCAATGCCATCTCAGCTCTCCTTTCCTCTGCCTTCAAGGCGTCCTCCGCCTCCCCTGGGATGACTGAGGAGGATACCAGGGAAGCTATGGGGTCATCCACTTCAGGGGTGTTCAAGTGCCGGGAAAACTCGGGGTCCAGGTTGTAGAGTCTCTTATCGTGCCCTGTGGGGGGGGGATAAGAGGCAGAGAGGGCCCATTGTTTGTCCACCAGGTCTGTGAACATGGGAGGGACTGGAATAGCCTCTGATTCGATGGTAGGCTGGTGAAATATTAGGTCGCCTGGTTCCTGCTGCGACTCGGGTGACTGGACTGGGGGAGGGCTGGCAAGCCGGGCTGTGTTTTTTGCCTTGAACAAGAGTGACTTGAACAAGTGTGGCTTGAACAGTCCCGTGAAAACAGGATGGTCGGGGCGATCCTTCATCATCGGACATCCCCCTCTCAAGAGGGTCCGCTTCGGAAAGATCCTGGTCAAGATCACGAAGGGACCTGGTCTCTTGGTCAATCCAATCCTCCTGGGCTCCCATGTCCTGAACACCCTGTGTGTAAGGCTCCCCTTGAGGGGGTGTCGGATAATGCTGCTGTTCCACCATACTCACGGAACGGCCCGAGAGAGACATGCAGTCTGGAACAATGGGATGTTGAATGGCGCGGAGAGATTGTTGTACACCGGAAGCAATTCCCCTCTGCACCGCCAGTTCCATCCATGACCTCAGTCCGGGTGGTATTTGCTCTGGGAGCTTGGCCTCCGGGCGCAGGCCAGCCGCTGTGGGTGTGAACGTAGCCTCAGGAGTGCTACGTGGGGCCGGTCCCGGCCTTTGGTTGGATCTGGGCCTTTGCGCAGTTGGAGTGGATAAGTCCAGGGCAACCAGAGGTGGACTTGGAGGTCGAGCGGAAGAAGAGGGTCTGGTATGAGAATCAGGCCCGGTTCCCTGTGCGCTTCGCACTAGTTTCTCCAAGGCCTGGTGCCGTCTATGGGCATCCTTCTCAGCTGCCCGGGATGGTCTGTTAGACTGTGACAACTGTGTCCTAGAACCCTGATCACTAGCCATTGCAATGGGTATTTTCTCCAAATACTATTACTATTATATTTATCCTTATTATAGTTATAATTTTAACTATAATTATTATCTCCTATCTTATTATTAATATTATTATTATTATTACTATTATTATTTATTATTACTAGTGCTACCAGTATTATTGCAATTATTGTCAATAATGATATCTGAAATCAAGTGAAAGGCAATATGAGCTCCCAGGCCTGATCAAAATCGGCCTGGCAAAGAGGCCCCAAGGAGGGAAGCCTAAGATGGTGAAGGCCTTTCAGTCGGGCAACTGTCAATGAGTAAAGCTGACCCAAGCCCCAAGAAGGGAAGCCTAAGGGCAAGTACAGGGACGTTAGCGTTTAAGGTAGCCTCAGTCCCCAAGAAGGGAAACCCTGTGAGGCACTTGTTTGCCGACGGCCTTCACCCGAGCTCGTCGCGACCCGACAAAATGGCGTCGCGCCTCGTGGCCTTCTCTGCACCTAAGCGTGCACAGCCCCCAAGAAGGGAAGCTGTCCAGGCACTGCAGTAAATCTGGCCACTATGCCAGCCACACGCTCTCTGTTGGCTTGTGAGCGATCAGGTGGTGGCAGGGGACGAGGCGAGCGCAGCGGAGATCGGGCCGATAAGGGAACGCGGCGGCGCGTTGTTGCAGCCGCCCTCAGAAACCCGATTCCTTACTTTTGCCGCTGAAAGAGCTCCGATCTCTTCCAGCGATCGGCAAGAAAAGGGTCTGAGGTCGCCTCCTCAAACCGCAAGCTAATTATCGATCCTCGACTGCCTTGCTGTTAAAACTCAGTCGGGGATTGAGAAAAGAAGGAAAGCACTAAAGGCGAATTTTTTTCTGCTCCGGTCAAGGAAACCCAGCTACTCGCATTGAGGCTGAGCAAAAAACTGGGGCGTGAAGGTGGAGTGACAGGAGGAGCGTCCCAGTAGAATTTTGCCCAGCCTGCTCTGAGACTCGAGCACCTCCCACTTCTGGATGCTCGGAGCAGCTCGGGGGAGAACGATACAACTAACTTGATAACACAGGTTGAAATTTTAGTCAATTAAACCTTTATTACAAGGCCAGAGAGCTCAACTATAAAGCACATATAACCATGTAAGGATTATTAATAAAACCTAAAAAAAAGAAAATTGAGGGTTTTTAAAAAATTAATTAACAATAATTATAAGTTAAATTTGGTTTTGCCAATCTACCTCAATTCATTTTTTAAAATCATAAACCTTCATGATGAATGTATTCATCTACTCCATAGGCATATGGGACATATAAATTTCAAAATGCTCAAGAAAACTGTTTTGTCTACTGGTATAGACTTAAAACCTTGTATAAAGTATTTAGATTGCAATATTTGTAAGCAAAAGGAAAACAAGGTAATTTCTGACAATATGGTAATGAACTGAAAACCAGTAAACCATTAGAGGTTGTGTTTGCTGATATCATTGGACCTAGAAAACCTAGTATAGGTGGAGCCTCTTATATATTGAATTAGTCAGTTTTAGTTTTCTTCATCTTAAAAGTTTCTTACTATGTTTTTGAATACAGTAATTGTTCTTTAATTAAATACATTGTTTTTTGTTAAATAAATTCCCAGATATCTAATTTTTAATAGTGGCATTTTTCAGAGAATTCCAATGTAATCATTCTTATTAATTTGATATTCTGATATCACTTTGTATTTGTTCCATTCCTAATATCAGAGAATTCCTTGGATGAATAACTACAATATAACCTGCTTATAATTTTAATTAATGTTCTTGATTTTCCGCTTAATTCCTAAAATTTTATTGATCATTATCTTGGTGTTTTGTGTTTTTAAATAGTCTGTACTCATGGAAAAAAATGAGTCTCAGTTCATCTTCTTCAGTTGTAAATATGAAAAGCCATTCCAAATTATCAAAGGCGTTTTCCATAACAGCAAAGATCATAGCTGCTTCCTTCTTTTTCTGGTTTATCAATAGCATTCAAAAGATTGATTGATATTTCTATTTCTAAACCACTCATTTCCTCACATAATTATTATATTAACCCTCATGTTATCAGATTGCCTGTGACTTAAAGACGACTTAATCTCTTCATGAGGATTTCTATAAAAGTCAATAGAGAGAGATACATTTCTGGGCACAGATAGATTATGGCTTTTTTGTAAATCACAGAAATAAAACACTTGATATGAAGGAGGAAGAACCTGATGTTATTGTATCTCAATCATTACCTGTGTTAATGGCTTAATGAATATTTCCTGGAAGATAATATCAGAGAAAACCATCTGGTCTTGAAGATTTTCCAAGAAAGAAAGGAGATTTAACAGTGTACAAATTATTATACAATATCCTTATTTTTATACACTAGCAAAAAAATACTTAGAGGACTATCCAATGCAGATTAGAGTCCTATATGAAAACAGAGAGGCCAGATGTTCAGGCTAGCTTTAGAACACAATATTGCTGATATATGCTGGATAATTAAGAAAGCCAAAGTCAGCACATGCTTCACTGATTGTAGAAAGGCCTTTGTGTTGATCATGTCAAGTTGTAGTATGTGCTTAGAAAAACTTCTCATTGACCTCAAATGAAACCTATGCATAGGTCAGGAAGCTACAGTTCAACCAGAGAAACAGAAAGGCTCCAGGTTGACTTATTTATTCAAATTATATGTGGAATATATATTGAGGGAAGCTGGACTGGAAGAAGTTGAGTATGGTTTTAAAAGTGATGGAAGATACATCAATAACCTTTGCTATGCACTACTCTTAATAGTTGAAAATGCAAAGGATCTGCAAGGTCTACTGATAAAAATCAAGGAGCAGCAGTCAAGAAATACATTAACACTTGGGAGAGTAGCAGTAAAGGGTTAGGGTCAGGGGTGGGATTCTACGGTTTGCACCTATTTGCTAGAACCCATTGTTAACTAACAAATACCGATCACCCTGTGCGTGCGCAGACGGGGACTCCTCGGGTGCCGTCGGCTAGACAATGTCGGCTGGTGGCCCAGAGAAGGGTCTACTCTGTTGCGGGCCGCCTTGTGGAACCAGCTCCCTCTGGAGCTCCGTTTGGCTCCTGATCTTCACTCCTTCCGCTGCGATCTGAAGACCTGGTTGTTTGAACAGGCCGGGCTGGACTGACCTCCGGGTTTTTTAAAAATTTTAAATTATTTTAACTGGGTTTTAAAGATTGGGCTTGTTGATTTAATTTTCTTTTAAATATTTATTGTTTGTATTACTCTGTTTTTAGTTGTGAGCCGCCCCGAGTCCTCGCGGAGAAGGGGCAGCATACAAGTCCAATTAATAAATAATAAATAAATAAACTTTCTAAGCAGTTTGGAGAACCAGTTGTTAGAAGAAATCTCCTTTTGTTTTTTCCACTTTACTGGCCCAATCCTGTAAGGAAGGCAGGAAGGAAACATTTGTGTTCCTTACAGAAACTGTCTCTCTGTTAACCCTTATTACATTCTTGGCAGGAGTAGACTTCCTGTCTCCAGAGCTTCTCTGGAGTTTTTCCCTTCTTTGCTGGTATTTTGCTTGTGTGGGGCCCAAAATTGACATATGTGTAGCCATTTCACTTGGAAACCTGACTGCTTGACTTTTTAAAGGGAAGGGTTGTTTTAGCTTTTACACTGCTGTTGGGAGGAAATACTACCCCATTGGAGTTAGTACTTTGAAGAAATAATTGAATAACGAAGCAGAGCTGCCGAAAAGAAGCTTTTAATGACAAGGAATCAAGATGAGTGACATTCAGCAAGGCTTCTTGGCTAGCTAGAAAGATTGACATTCAAACATGAGTTTACATACCCTTTCTGAGTTTTGGTCTAAAACTGGATTTTGTGAAGTTTAATTCTGTGCTTGGTGACGTTTAATCCTGTGTTTATTGATGAGATAATTTTCCCTATTCAGCTTTGTTTGGAAGGAAAAAGCTTAATCTCTGTTCCTGAAAAGAAACTGGGTTGAGAAATCTGGCTAGTTCCTGTGTCTATTTGTTCTGGTAATTGGTTTAACAAGCAACAGCTACTGTTGTGATTTAATTATTTGTATTGTGTTTGAATTTTTCCTGCCTCATGGTTTCTTTTTCTATCTGAGGAGGGGGTCTTCCTTCACTGGTTTAGTGGCATCTGGCACTGTCCTTTTAGGGTGTACTTCCAAGAGGCAGGATGCAAGCTTGGCACTGGTTTTTTTACTGCCTTTCTGGGGGGCATGTGACCTTTCCTTAAATCTGGATGATTTCCTTAGGATAAATTGTGAGATGAGTGAGACCAGTTGGTGTCTTTAAGTGGTGCAAATGGACCTAAGGATAGCTTTTCCTGGGTGTGCTCTTTCTGGAGAGCTTAAATGACCTTGCTGCTAAAGGGTTTCACTTTATGAGCAAGAGTTGGCTGCTGATAGTTATCATTGCATTTTAACTATTTTAATTCCTCAAGGTGCTCTGGCACCCTGCCTGATTTGTAACTCTGGCTTGCAGGTATTTTTAATCTAATGATTGGTATTTAGGGCAGCTTTTTGCAAGCAAAGAAGCTTTTTGTATTTTTGTACAGGTAACCCTTGGACTTTCAACAGTTCATTTAGTGACCATTCAAAGTTACAATGGCATTGAAAAAAGTGACTTAAGACTGTTTTTCACACTTACGACCGTTGCAGCATCCCCACAGTCACGAGAGCCCAGGCGAGGAGAAGTGCCCCTCAATGTGAGTGATGTTGAGTTGGCCATGCCCAGCCAGTCACATGACCACCAAGCCACACCCACCAACTAAGCCCCACCCACAGAACCAGTTGTTAAAAAATCTGAATCCCACCCCTGGTTAGGGTTAGGGTGAGGGTATTTAGATGCCAGTATGTGTTTATACCTACAAAGCTCAGAATCATGGAGGAAGTGGTTTTCTCTGTAACACTCTATGGAAGTAAAAGTTGGACTTCTAAGAAGCAGAACAGGAAAAAAAAGTATTGATGTTTTTGAACTTTAGCATTGAAGAAGACTCAGAATCCCATGGATAACCAAGAAGACAAATGGATCACTAAATAATAAAGATTATGATAAAAGTTTCCCCTGTCCAATTGTGTCTGATTCTAGGGGTGCTGCTCATCTCTGTTTCTTAGCTGAGGGAACCAGCGTTGTCTGAAGACATTTCAGTGGTCATGTGACCAGCATGGCTATATGCCGAGGCACACGAATGTTGTCATCTTCCCACCAAAGTAGTACCTATTTATCTACTTGCATTTGCATGCTTTCAAACTGCTAGGTGGGCAGGAGCTGGAGCAAGTAATGGGAGCTCACCCCATCGGGCAGCGCTCGGGTCTCAAACCAGGCTGCAAACTTTCCACCTGACAAGCTCAGCATCTTTAACTGCCCCCAAATAATATAATACAATATTTGTATAATATATCATTTTTGCATTTGCTATTGAATGAGATCCTTATGAAACTGTTGACTGAAGAGAAGCCCAATCCACAAAGAAAGCTGCAGTCTGATAGACAAACTCAGCCATGCCAGACTTCCAGGTTTCATAGATATTATTCAGATGCCTGAATTCCACGTTTCCATTTTGCTCAGGAAGAATTGGCCAAGTTGAAAAACTTCTGTAACAGCTGGAAATAAGGGACTATATATTTGTTCGTACATTTTTGAATATGACAGTTTGTTGAGGTTGAGGTTTAATTCAGATTAAGTTAGAAAGAGCTACCTCCAAATTTAGTGAATTTTCAGATGTGCATCACACCAGTCAAAAGGCCACTATTTCAGATGTCTACTGCATACACACAAATTTGCTTATGCACACAAAAAGAAATCCAGTAACCAGCTATTGCATCAGTGGAAGGCTAGTTTTGTTATTGTTTTGTAACAGGCATACAAGAGCCATAATAACTTTATTGAGCAGGGGAAAAACCAAATTGTCATATTCACATGTACACATGGCAAAACTTGATTGACAGCCAGTATTTTATAGGTCAGCAACAGTCATATCGAGGCCAAATAACTTTATAAGCATGTTCCCTTTCTATTTGTTATTTCGTAAGGTTTGGGTGAACAGAGAACACTTTCTTAATCCACTGTTGCATTTCAGGTTTTTCAAGGAATACTATGGGGCAAGATTTAACAGTTTTTTCACAGCGGCAGACTTTGTAAAATATGGGTTAATTTTATAGTGCATCCAGTTTTGTCATTGTTAATAATTGCGCCTTTTAAAAGGTTATAAAGTAAGGACCACTGCTAATATTCCCACTCTATCCCTGCTATTTTTTACTTAAATGTTTTAGAAAATTGATATCCAATTATTATATTTCTGCTCTTATGATTCTATTAAGCAACAAAGGAAGTGTCCTTTTCCATAACAAAACCAACTCCCAGCCTGTATTCATTGTCATGTTCCTGTCAATTCATTCAGTAGTTAGATATTTCAAACAGATCAATATGAAATAGAAAAGTAAATAACAATGTTCATTCAAAGGAACCTTTGTAAACAAGGCATGAAGAGTTCAGACTAAAGTTATGTTTTTGAGAGTATGTGTGTGCAGGTTTGAATCAGTTTTTGACTCCTGGTGACTGCTTAGACTAATTTTCACAGTGTTATTGACAAAGATTTTCAGAAGGATTTGCCATTGCCTCTTTCCTAGAACTGAGAATGAGTGACTGGGCCCAAAGCCACCCAGCTGTGCCCTAGCTAGTTCTAGAATTCACAGTCTCCTTTTTTAATATTATTGTACATTTTAAATTAAGTTTCATTATAAAATAAAATAAAAATACAGAAAAAAACAAAAGTTAGAAAACTAAGAGAGAAAAAAGAGAGAAAAGTGGTAAAAGAAAGAATAAAAAAGTGAGGACTTCTGACTTTTTACAATGCAATAAAATACCAAACCCTTTCTCCCAAACTTATCTCCAATACTGAACACTTCAACAAGAGAATAATTAGGGAAGCCATCGAAATAGAGAAACAACCCCACAACATGAATAAACGGGATGATACTTCCCACCTACCAGACATCTGGAAACTAGCCCTAATCAACAAACGAGTCCCAGCCACAAAAACCAACACCGGACCCAAAATAACACATGATGCTACCACCAATCTCCTTCACCAGACTCAAACCCAAGCCCACGCCACAGATGAAAGGCAACCACCATCCAGAAACCAGACCATGGCTGCAACACCAGCTGCTACACCCCCCTCCAACCCCCAAACTAAGCATACTGACACACGCTATAAACACATAGCCAGACCTCAAACTCGGAGCCAAACCAAGGCCCAGAATGTCACATCACAGCCTTCCACCCAGGATACTACATCACAGAACTCAGGAGATCACAACACAAAACATCAGGAGGTTGCAACACAGACAACGACCCAGGAGATTACAGCACCACACCCAGGACGTGACAACAATAGAACTCAGAAGGTCATCACACAGCCCATTACCCAGGTCGTTACAACACAAAAGGCTGAGAGACACACAGCCAGCACCTCAGCCACACAGGGTCTCAGGAAAAAGCCATCCAATCTGCATACATCAACTCCACAAACCAATCAAGAAGTAACAACACAGCCAACTCTAGAGTTTAAAAGGGAAAAACAGCCACAATCACACACTTCTCCCAGGAGAACGAAGCTGAAGACACCAGCCTGAAGATGACGGATGAGATTTCGTCAAACGTTGCCAAGGTATTCTCAATCTTACACGGGACAAGACCGAATACACCAAGACCTACATATATATATATATATATATATATATATTATATTTATATATCTCCAAGACTCAGGGCAGCTTACAATTTTGGAGCACAACCCAATGCGCTCAGCAATAGCCTTCATTCCATTGTATATGCCTGCTTATTACTAAGCGGCATTTTTACAAAGTCAGCTTATTGCCCCCAACAATCTTGGGTCCTCAATTTACCTACCCCGAGAGGATGGAAGGCTGAGTCAACCTTAAGCCTGGTGGGATTCGAGCCTACAGTAATTGTAGACAGCTGGATCTTAAGAGCAGGCATTTAACAGCCTGAGCCACCAAGGACTCTATATCATTGCTTAGGAAGGTTTTTTATGAGGTTTCATATGTTACTTAGGAAACCATTCCTGATTAGAGCACTAGAATGTTAAATAAACCATATTGTAATAGAACATATCTGAATGATTGAGATGAGTAGCCTTAGCAGTGAAACCATAGTGAACAAATTTTGGAATTAGAGGCTCCAGAGATGACATAGAAGTATGGATTCTTTTTCAATACTGTTTGGCTTAAGCAGATTGGATCAAATTATTAACCATGACTTCCTTGTTCTCTTCTAGAATTTCTACTTGAACTTTGAATCAGAGGTATGATATATAGATGGAATACAGAATAAAGTGTGTTTGTGTGTGTGTGCTTAGTCTACTAGTGTATTGAACTCAGAACACTCTAGCAACAACTTCCAATAATATGAACAATATTTACATACGTTTCTTATGTAAATAAATAGATAGCAAATCTTAACGAATTATCTTCGGTGGCACAGTGGTTAGAGTGCTATACTGGAGGCCCTTTCTGCTGACTATCATCTGCCTGCAATTTGGCAGTTCAAATCCCACCAGGCTCAAGGTTGACTCATCCTTCCATCCTTCTGAGGTGGGTAAAATGAGGACCCAGATTGTTGGGGGAAATAGGCTGACTCTGTAAAACTGCTTAGAGAGGGCTGTAAAGCACTGTGAAGTGGTATGTAAGTCTAAGTGCTATTGCTATTGCTATCTTCATAAACTGTAACAGATTCAGGTAAGAAAATAAAAATTGGTTCAACATCCATTTTGATCCAAGTAGAGATGAAACAAGATTTAATTAGGCTTTTACCAGAATTGCTATGGTCAAAGGTATCTCATAGTTTTGCATTAAATGTCAGTAGCAAGCTTATTTCATGCTGTGTCCTCAATCAAGAAATGTTGTATTAAGCCAGAACACAGAAATGCTTTTAAAAGGAGTTTTAGCATAATTACCCCATCAAGGTCTTTTTCATGCACAAAAATGTGGCTTTCTTGTATATGGAGCCAAACAAGTAGGCATTAAGTATCTTACAATACATCAATTGAGAAGGCTGTGTTCAGATAGGGATCTTAAAGGAATACTTCAAATGCAATAATGTTTTTTAATAAAACAGGATTATCCAGTCTGACTGTTCTGATCAACCAAAGACATTTTGCAATACATTTGCTTTGAACTAATGGTTCCTCTGTGTACATGTCAATGTACTTCCCTGTTTCCATCTGTCTTACCACACTTCTCCAGGGAGACTGGTAGTTGGTGCTGGAGCAGAGAGTAACGTAGATTACTTTCTGTGCTGTGACTGCTAGTTGTGGGTTGGGAAGAAATGGTTCTAGCAATCCTGTGCTGCTTTTTCCCAGCCCCCAAATAGCAACTTCCTGGATGGAGAACTAGCAAGGGACAACATTTTCTCTGTTTCAAGGGCTATATAGACAGCCCGCTCCCCATTTTTGCCTTCCCTCACTGAGATTTTTTCCCCCAAATTTACACTGGAAGAGGAAAGTGTCAGCCCTTGGAGCAGGGGTGTCAAACTTGCATCATCATGGTGGCGTCACATGACATATTGGGACTTTTTACCCCTTCGCTAAACCGGGCAGGGGCGGGGCCAGCACGTGATGCATCCGGCCCGTGGCCTGTGAGTTTGACACCCCTGCCTTAGAGGTAGGTAATCCAGATAACGAGCACCAACCATGAATCCTAACACTGCCTTTATTGTAAAGTTACAGTAACAGAATCTTGCAAGCCTGAAAGTATAGGTAGTCCTTGGCTTATAACAGTACATTTAGAGAAATGTTACAATGGCACTGAAAAAAGTGACTTACGACCGTTTTTCACGGTTATGACCTTTGCAGCACTCCTATGATCATGTGATCAAAAGTCAGATGCTTGGCAACTGGTTCACATTTATGACGGTTGTAATAGCCTGAGGTCATGTGATTCCCTTTTGCAACCTTCTGACAAGCAAAGTCAATGGGGAAGCCAGATTCACTTAACAACCAGGGTACTAACTTATCAACTGCAGTGATTCACTCAACAATTGAGGCAAGAAAGGTGGTGAAATGGGAGCAAAACTCACTTAACAAATGTCTAACAACAGACATTTTTGGCTCAATTGTGGTCGTAAGTCGAGGACTATCTGTACATCCCTCTCCACCTTTACAGCTCTAGAAACTAAGGATGATCCTTCTGAGGCGATGGCCACGCCCCCATTGCTTCTGTGGGTTAAGCTGCCTCTTATCTGATTCTGTGGTTCTTCCTTCTCCTTTCTCTCAAGGAAATTCTCCCAGGCCACTATTGAAGGTGTCTACTGCTGTTGTTTCATTCTTTCTTGTTGCAAGCACTGTGTCCAACTGTTTCTTTCAAACCTTTCTCCCTGCCTTCTTACCTTCAGTTTTTCTGGAAGACCTGGGTGAGGCTGGGGTTCAAACAATGAACACCACATAGTATACTCTGCCCTTTTTGAAAGTGCACTGTGACATAGCACACAAGGAAAAAATGGGGAGAGAATTTGCTTAGTGTTTTCCTCATTTTGGCAAATGCTTCAGATTCTACAAAAGCTTTTTGGGGGGGAAGGGGCAGGATTTTACTTCAAACTCTTGCTGCTCTTGATGTAAGATGCTTACTGTTGTCTCAGGGTCACTTGTGCTCACATTTTCTCTGCTCAAAGCTAATTATGTCATTTTAGCACAGAGGCAAAAAGTCCCCGAAACATCCATATCCATATGCAACGTCAAATTGACAGCAATTTTCTATCTCTTCAAGATATTGCAAATTGCAACCTGCTTTTAGTATCACTGTTAGCAATAAGTTTAAGAGGTTTTCTCAGTGGAATCTCTTGCTTCTTATCAGCACAGAAATAAAACCAGGAATATTCAAATTACATCTATTGTATTGTGAGCAGATTAATAAGTAATATAAGTAATATATTATCTAACAAATTAAGCTATTTCATAATCCTACAAATCCAGCTATTTCCAGGAGAACTACTTCTGGAAGAACAGATGACAGCATGATTATTTATTATAGCTTTATAAACAAGAGTATTCTAGCTCACTAATCAATACTCAATACAGCAGCTTGGCACCCAAAATTATTAAATAGTTTTTAGCAGTACACAGAGACTGTGCTAACAAATATCTCAATAATGCCTGCATCAAATGCTTTAAACTTTTAATTCTTACGCCTTAAGAGCAGGCCCACATGGATGATGGCAAGGAATTGAAAGGATCAAAATATGTGGAAGGGCCATAATTCCCTGCTCTTACCCTATTAATAAGCTGGCACCTTGTTTTCAGCAATTCTGGGTGGTTTTCTTTTTTAAGCCTTAAATATTTATGAAGAAAATGTTGGTTGTTGTACATTTGCCTTGTAATGAGTTTGTACTGGAAAAAAATATAATGTATTTCTAGATGAAAAGTAATGTGCAAATTACAACACACAGTTTTATATAGCCTTCAATTCTGAATTAACTTATCGGAAATGAAGGATCATTAAAGTCAGTACAGGTAGTCCTCGACTTACAATACATTTAGTGATTTTTCAAAGTTACAACAGCACTGAAAAAAGTGATTTAGGACTGTTTTTCACACAACAACCATCACACCATCCCCATGGCTTCACGATCAACATTTGGACGCTTGGCAACTGGCATGTATTTATGATGGTTGCATGCCTTGGGTCAGGCCTTTTGTGACCTTCTGATAAGCAAAGTCAATGGTGAAGCCAGATTCATTTAACAATCATATTACTTAACAACTGCAGTGATTCACTTAACAACTGTGCCAAAAAAGATCATAAATGGGGCAAAACTCCCTTAACAACTGTCTTGCTTAGCAACAGAAATTTTGGGCTCATTGTGGTCAGATGTCAAGGACTACCTGTACTACCTGCTTTTGAATAATTGTAGCCTTACTTTCTACTTTAGGGTGGTATCCCTTTAACAGACCCTAAAACCGAATAGCAATTTTCTTCCTCTCCACAGTCTCCCTCACCCACATATGCTCTTCAAAATAGCTTCGGGAAGATTTGGGGAGTTACAGAAGTGTGAAGGTCAGCTTTATGGCATTAGATTTTTGTCCTTCATTTAAAATCATAATAAAATACAACGATGTTTCTCTCTCTCTTACATCACTCGCTCACTCAAGAAACATGCATACCCCTCTTTTCTATAAAACCATATGTCAATACGCATATCCAGCTGACTGAAGTGTCCTTTCACTTCCCAAACAGTTTTGGACTGATAGCCATGGGTACACTTCAGTGCAAACTTTATCTGCATGACAATCCCTTCAAGCCGAGCTCAATTGTTTTTGTAGTCTACAGCATCTGCATGATCATTACACATTCTAACTGTCACTTAAAATACATTCCACATTCACAAAAACAAATGGGGAGAATAGAGTGGCTAAATACCTGGGCCTCCATATTTTGCAGCTCATTAACTTATTCTAAATAGTCCTTTTATTTGTAAACTTATTCAAATGAAAAGTCTACCTAGTTATGGGAACAGATCTACCTATCAATTACAGATTAAACTATTTCTATCTGAGAAAAAAAAGTATTGTGGCACATGGCATTTTCTCACCGTTTTGTTTGCACAATAACCAGTCTGGACATACATAGTACCCTTTATCAGGCTGAATCATAGCAAGTGATCATTGCAACAGGGGAAGAAAACTGAAGTTTTGAAAAAGTCCACCCAGAACCTGGAAATAGCTTGAATTCCTTAACAATCAACATGTCACACTTTAATTAAGGGTAGATGTAGCTTTCTGATGGCATGAGCCTTTCCTTCCCCATACCTTAAATATTGATCCCACAATTATGCTACCACTCTTTTAAGTAATCTGAAATTAGACTTTGAAGGCAACGATTAAAAAACAGTTTTCTAAGATTCTTGAAGATAAACAGGCCTGAGAAATTGGTAGAGTTGGCATGTACTGTACTCATGCCACTTGAATTCAGCAGGAGTTTCTTTGAATAGCCATGCCTAGGTTTATTCTCTTAATCTGCAACCCTGTGTATTCTAATTTGAAATACTGTCAGCTTCATTGAAATCATAGGATCACAACCAAATAATAAGCAACCTTGCACAGGCTAGTAGGCTTTTCAGAATGTGATCAAAAACAAAACAAAACTTATTCTGTTAACTTTGCAATTACCACAAGTTAATGAAGAGAAGGGCAATATAACATCTCTTATACTCACCTTCCTTTAAAGTCCATTTAATTGACCCTGTTCTCTTGCTAACTGCATGTAAACTCCCATCAAGAGTTGAAACGAATAATAATGTCTCTGGCAAAGTCACTGAATTGGCATTTCCACAGCTCTGAAGAACAAAAAAAAAGCAGAAAAAAAGAGCAGAAGCATTAATTTTATTTTGTTATTAACTGAGGAAGGTGAAGACTTGATAAGAAGGGTAAGCATGTATATTCTGTCATGTAATGATCAATTTCTCTTTCTTGCAAAATAAATAGGCTAGTTATCACAAGCAACCCAAGCAGGACTATACTATTTTACACCTGTGCTTTTTATGAGCTTTCCTACTGTTGCTACCATATATCAAATGTTGGGCACTTTAGATGTTTAGCTAGGAGGAAAAGAAACCATGATACATAATCATCCTTAATCTGAAGAGCACGCTTTGCTAGTCAGGCCACAATTTAAATCATAACACAATCCACCCACTGCAAGCAGTATTTCTGAACTTCATTTGCCCTTTTTCTGTTTTCCTTCTGCTGTGTGGGCATGGGGAACAGGGAATTTATGGCTTTCAAGATGCTGCTGAACTATCAGCCCTCACCGCATAATGGAGGATGGTAAGAGATCCAGGGAGCTATAGTTCAGCAGCAACTGGAGAGCCTAAATTTCCCTACCCCTAAAGAAAGATGGGAGAAAGAGAGCAAGGACTGCAGTGAACGCCATGTCACATGAATAGGTGAGATTTGGATTTTCTCTATTGTTATTGTTGTCTCTTCGGGTTTTATGGGAGGTATTTTGCACACATTTTGAAACTAACCCTTATTTCACTATTTATATTATAGTTTTCATATATTCACTACTTCAAAATGGTAGGAAACTGCTGTTGATTTGGGGAAAAATAGTACTAAAAAGATAACCTCAGAGATTACAAAAAGGAGGGGGTATAGGGATAGGCCTCAATTTACCAACCCTTGTCATAATAAGGGGAGTGCCACTAAATGCCTACCCCCTATGTAATTCATAAAACTCTGGAGTAAGCTATGCAAAGCAATTAGACAATGCACTGGCATTCCTCGACTTACGACCACAATTGAGCCCAAAATTTCTATTAAGTGAATTTTGCCCCCATTTTATGACCTTCCTTGCCACAATTGTTAACTGAATTACTGCAGTTGATAAGTTAGTTGTTAAGGGAATCTGGCTTCCTCATTGACTTTGTTTCTCAGAAGGTCGCAAAAGGTTATCACATGACCTCGGGACACAGCAATGGTCATAAATATGAATCAGTTGCCAACTTGATCATCATAACTGTGAAAAATGGGCATAAGTCACATTTTTCGGTGCCATCATAACTTTGAACTTTTGTAAGTCAAAGATTACCTGTATTTCTTAAGGAACTGAGTGATGAAGAACTGAGCACAGCCAGTGTTGTGGCTGATCATAATTAAGGGTTAAATTCTTCCTCCTTTGAAGGGAGAGAAGGGAGAAGTTCTGAAGAAAGAGGATTGAATGTTGGGGCAGTTGGAAGTTGGGTTCGTTGGCGGTTGACAGAGGAAGGAGGAGGAAGGGACAGACAGATATTTCTAAAAATCAGTTTCCATGAATGAAAAGATAGCAGGATCTGGGTTTGCTCAGGGAAAGAGGAAACCTCCCATTAAAACCTGTGGACAAAGCTGCTGTCTCTGCAAGGCACCTGTAAACTCTTGGTGGTATCCTGGCTGGGAAAAGGAGAACCAGGGAAGGAAAAAACAGATCCCACTAGAGACAGAAAATGGAAGAACTTGATGAATTTTGTCAGCTAAAACAATTTTATTTATTTATTTTTATTTATTTTATTTTGTCAAGCAATTATAAGATAACAGGTATAAGTATAAACATAGTTATGAATACATGAAATGGAGATATATATATATATATATATATATATATATATATATATATATATATATATAAAAGAAACAATAGGACAGGGACGGTAGGCATGTTGGTGCACTTATGCATGCCCTCTACAGACCTCTTAGGAAAGGGGTGAGGTCAATAGTAGACAATCTAAGGTTAAAGTTTTTGGGGTTTGGGGAAGAAACCACAGAGTCAGGTAGAGTATTCCAGACATTGACCACTCTGTTGCTGAAGTCGTATTTCCTGCAATCAAGTTTAGTGCGGTTTACCTTGAGTTTGTATCTATTGTGTGCTCTTGTATTGTTATGGTTGAAGCTGAAGTATTCATTGACAGGTAGGACATTGCAATATATAATTTTATGTACTATACTTAGATTGGACCGAAGGCAGCATAGTTCTAGGTTTTCTAGGTCTAGAATTTCAAGCCTGGCATAAGGTATTCTGCAACGAGTAGAGGAGTGGAGAACTCTTCTTGTGAAATATTTCTGGACTTTCTCAACTGTATTAATATCAGATACATAATGCGGGTTCCAGACTGATGAGCTGTATTCAAGTATTGGTCTAGCAAATGTTTTGTATGCTCTAGTTAGTAGTGTGATGAGGTCCTGATAGTGAGGTTGCTAGATTCTTCCTGCGACCAACAGACTTTCACCAAGAAGCTCTACACCAGACCGTCACCGACCTAGCATTGCTGCGGAGAAAGGCTGACCTCAGAGACTGAACCTCAAGCTTTGCATGTTTTGTATCTACCTCATTGCATTGTTTGATGCTATATTACTATTTACTGTTATCTTAGATGTTTACTTTAGTTGATAGTTGGTAGTGAAATTTATAATTCCAGGCGGGGAGTGTGCTGTCCAGACAGTATATGGTTAATTAGGAATTTGAAGCTGTCCCCTTAAGGGATTGCCTCATGGTAAATGTAGTTAATGCCTCATGGAAAATGTAGTTCATGTCATGTGATTACATCTGTAATCCTGATTGGTCACTGGTTGGGTTGGGGGAGTTTCCTTTGTTCTTGCTTGGACCCCAGCATCATACTGTTGTCTTTCCCTTTGCTCCATCATTATGGGATGAAGACAACTATATTTTCACACTGTGAAGACAACTATGCAATGACTGGACATTAGATGAATCTCAACATAACCATGAGTTATACCTTGAGGATGCCTATTATGATCCAATAAAGAGAACTTTGTATGGAAGCCTTTGTAGAGTTTAACTGCTTATCTGAAGTATTTGAGAAGATAAATCTTGCTTGGGACAAGACAGTGAAAATAACAAAACTTAAAAAAAATCCTACTAGCATTTTTTCTTTTTAAACTCTACCAAATAGAAAGAAAGAAAAGAAAAAAGAACAGAAAAAAGGAGCTCTGCCTGTAGAGACAATTGCCCCAGGCTGATTTGAGACACTGCTGCTTAAAGCTGCCAGAAACAGAGAAATCTGATCCCTGAGACAACATCCTGTGACAAGGTTTCATGGAAACAAGCAGATGAAACTGCATTGTGTCCCACGGTAACCAGGGATAGAAAAAGAAAAGGCACCTCATATCCCAAAATAGTTTAGGGACCTTCATTGCCTCAAATGAAAATTACTAATTAGAGGAACATATAAATTAATTTTATGTCAGGGTTTTACCCGTAAACTGGGGTTCTCTTCAAAGCCCTTCAGGTTTTTTGCATACCTTCAGCAGTGCTCTCTGACCATGAATACTTTTGCTGTAATTCTTTATCCTAAAAACAACTGTTTGGTAAGAGTATTTGATTGTTTAGCCACCTGCCATTGCCTGAGAAGTTTCAAAAGTATATTTAACACACCCGTTACTACTGTTAGCTATATGAAACTCTTTAAAGGCTGAAATGACATTTTTGGGCATATATAGGACTGATGTTTTCCGAAAGACAACAAACTGACTGATCAGAAACAAAGATGTTAACCGTATTGAATTATTTTACACAAAGTATTTGAAAAAAGAAAGATACAATCGGTTTCAGAATAGGGTTTGTTATTTTGAAAAACCAAACGAGCATTTCATTAACTATTGAATTACCTTCTGAACAAAATAGAGCTATATTTGTTCATGGTAAGCAAATGTGCTACAGAATCAAATGAGTTATTTTATCCAAGTCACATGATCTCATAGATTTGTTCATCATACAAGAAATAATTTTGGAGGTCCCTACTTAGAAAAAAACTGAGCCTTTTTCAACTTCCTTATTGAGAAATCCAAAAGAGCTCACAGAAATATTTCTTTTGCAGAGATATTTGGTTTGCAGTTTACATATACTGAATGTTTAAAAAAAAAAACCCACAAAAGGGAAACTGTTCCTCTAACTGCACCTGTTAGTTGAGTACTTAGGCTCTGTTACCTACTAGCACCTTTTCTTTGTGATAAACAATTATTCTCAAATACAGGTTATTTTAGGTGAGTTTCCTGGAGGAAGATTAAATCAGGATGTTTCTAAATGTGTGTATCAATTTTATAGCAGGCTCCATATACCGTATACAATTTTATAGCAGGCTCCATAAAATTAATTTATTTCATTAATTTTATGCTTATAGCGCCATATAGTATCAGTGCCATATTTTAGATTTTACCGTATAATTTTTTATCAATAGAAGTTTCATTCTTATAATTACATCTTAGTATTATAAAGTCCTATTATTCTATGCAATAATCCTTGTAATTAATATATATGTGATGTGATATCTTAGAATTTTTTCCTTCTGGAAATGATTTTAAATATTTTATACTGTTTTAAGACTGACTGATTCACTGATTGATTATATAATGTTTTTTTCTGCATTTCTAACTCTCCCTTGAAAAAAGAAGCCTGGGCTTGACTAAATGCTTGAACTTAACTGGGACAACTGTAAATACATATCTTTTAATTTATTACATCAGATTTACATAATGTGCTTAGTGTTCTTCAGCCCCATTAAAAGAGGAATACATTTTAAGATGATGAATTCGTTTTCATCACATATGAAGTTTTGTCCTATAGTAATATTACATTGCATATAGTCTTTATGTTTTTCTCTTCACAACAGGTGAAGTCTAATGATAATTTTCTGCTAATTAAAGCATTTCAGTCTGTGGCTCACCAAGGATGGAGATGCAACCTCATCTTGTACTGCCAAATCTGCTCCAATGGTTTGGAAGTTGTCTTAGACCCATTTGGAAGGGACAAAAGAAGGAGCACATCAGTGGACTTTAAAATCAAGGGGCAATGTTAAGCTTCATCCTTTAAAACTAGATGAAATGGAAGTACAGAAATTATATCTTAAATTAGTGAAATAAACTTTGCTTTAAAAAATAATTACTGAGTTGATTGTTAACCAACTAATTAATTATATTTAAAAGACTGCAACTTTTAAATATGGTGGAGGATGAAAAGAACTTGCTTTTATCTTCATCATCTTTAAGTGGCATTTACCTCAATGAAATACCTACTAAGTTTTTGGAGAAGATTCAGTAGGCTGTATTTCCAGTAACATAATTGGAGGAATCCTTCAAACTCAAGCTCTAAGCCAGAGTTCCCCAATCTTTCTGGCTTTGTTGACTGGCCGGGGTGATGGTGGAGGGGTTGGTTCAGCGCGCAAGGTGGGCAGGCATGCACGCATGCACAGCTCCATTTGCATGAGTGGCACGCACACACCGCCGCCACTTGCACAAGCAGAGCATTCTCACCTGCCACTTCCACAGCCCAGTTCTGAAAGGCTCAAGGCCCAGTAACCCAGGGGTTGGGGATACCTGCTCCAAGCAATGACACCATTTGCCTAACATCCTGGTCTTGCAATGCATATGAATATTCTGTAGACCAAGAATGTTGCAGAATAGCCTAAAGACTTCTGAAATTCTATGAAATTAGCAGAACAAGAACTGCTGTATGGGATAAGGAATAGAGAATATTAAAAAGGGATATACTAAGCACTAGAAGAATTGGACGTATATTTCTTCAGAAAAAATGTCAATATGTCTTTGATTGATTGATTGCATTATCAGTATAGAAATAATTTACATATTACTACAAGCAAAAAGAAGAGAAGAAACACTGTTCAACGTTTAACTGTTTGCAGAATTGTGCAATTTGCATGTTCTCTTTTGATGAGTTAATAAGAAATTCACAGCCACAATCAATAAAAGGGAGGGCACAAGGATGATCCAATAAGAGCTGGACTACGTTTGCTTTTTATGAAAAAGAGACACTGGTATTGATTAGCTTGTAGCTTTGGATATTGTTATTTGAGATACAGGTAGTTTACAACAGTTCTTTTAATGGCTGTTCCAAGTTATAACAAGACTGAAAAAAAGTGATTTATGACCATTTTTCACACTTATGACCATTGCAGCACCCCTATGGTCACATGATAAAAATTCAGATGCTTGACAACTGGTTCATATTTATGGTGGGTTGCAGTATCCTGGGCTCATATGATTCCTCTTTTGCTACCTTTTGACCAGCAAAGGCAACGGGGAAGCCAGATATGCTTAACAACTGTAATGATTCACTTAACAATTATAGCATGAAAGGTCATAAATGGGGCAAAATTCACTTAACAAATGTCTCATTTAACAACAAAAATGTTGGGCTCAATTGTGGTCTAAGTTGAGGACTACCTGTAGTAACTTTTCTTCAGTTAGCAAGTTGCAATTAAATACAAAGACTGAAACAGCCTCACTGCATTATAGTATGAAGCCATTCATATTGGATGTCCATGCAATAAGTATCATTTAAGGCCATTTTTAATGCATTGTTCTCTTGCTGATCCTCATCCATACCAAATCTACTATTTCAACAGAAGAGGGGGTTCTTCCTACAATATTGCATTTCCAGCTATTCATTATATTTGAACTATTTACCATATAAAATGTTTGAATCCCAAACATTTGCTAACAGTATTTTGTTACCTAAACTTTGCCATTTTCCCTTCTCTTGTGGTGGAGGCACAGGGGTGTAATAAATGAAAGGGAAAAACCAAGCTACTCTGGTTTTGAATTGAATTTGAACTGAATTGAAAAAAGATCAGAAATCTTAACTGTTAATTATTTGTTTCCCAATTTAAACTAAACTTCATACACAGAGTTAACTTTCCAAAAAGGGGAATTATTTGATGTTGATACTCTCAAAAATAGGTTTTTTAATATACAAGTAGTTGTCAACTTACAACAGTTCATTTACTGACTGTTTGAAGTTATAACAGCACTGAGAAAGTGACTTATGACCATTTTTCACACTTATGACCATTGCAGCATCCCCGTGGTCACATGATCAAAATTCTGATGCTTGGCAACTGATTCAGGTTTATGAGGGTTGCAGTGTCCTGGGGACATGGGATCACATTATGTGAACTTCTGACAAGGAAAGTCAATGGAGAAACCACATTCACTTAACAACCAAAAAATGTTAATAATTTAACAACTGCAGCAACATAAATGTTGGATTCAATTTGGTCCTAAGTTGAGGACTACCTGTAGTTTAATAAGTTTTCCATTTTTTTTAAATTACATTTATATGCTGCCCTTCTCTGAAGACTCAGGGCGGCTTACAATTTTGGGGATACAACCCAGTGTGCTCAGCAATAGCCTTCATTCCATTGCATATGCCTGCTTATTACTAAACGGCATTTTTACAAAGTCAGCTTATTGCCCCCAACAATCTTGGGTCCTCAATTTACCTACCCTGAGAGGATGGAAGGCTGAGACAACCTTGAGCCTGGTGGGATTCAATCCTACAGTAAATGTAGGCAGCTGGAACTTAAATGTTGCTGTTGTGAGAGAACAGCAGGCTGCTCCATTGTTCCAGCCCAGTGAGAACCACCATGGTGGGAGAGTGGTGGTTGGACCATATTTTCATCTGCCCCCCCCCAAGGGATGGTGACAGAGCCTTCGGGGGTCACGATATGATAACTGTAGGTGCTGGTTGCAAGGACTGGAGACGATGATAACGACTTCTTAATTCTAATATGTTTTAATATGTTTTAACATCAATTATTTGTGGCCGTTTTTATCTTCCCTATCTTCTGTGTTTTAATTTTTATCATGATTTTGGCTTATTCACCTATGGAGCTGCGGGCCTACAGGACTGTTCCCTTGTTTCTAGTATGGCCCGTGGGTTGTCAAGAGCTTACCTTTATGACGGATTGTTAGATCTCGAGAGATGGCATTGCACGACCAAGGGGGGTAATTTTAAATTGGGCAAAGGGAAACTTTTAAATTTTTTGCTTCGCTATCTTAAAGGGTTAGGGAAGGGGGAGGGTTGTCCATCTGGGCATGTGGATGATCAATTTTTGCCCAGAAAGGAAGGAACTCAGTCCAGCCCAACTGGGGATCGCGCTGTGGAGGGGGGGAGGGGGGGCCCGTTGGACTCCAGTGGCTGAGGCGGGGATGCCGATCCCCAGGGCGATCGGACTTGGCAGGGGATGGAGAGGCGGGGAGTCATATCATGTGAAGGGAGCGCACCGTCGCTATCTAAGAGCTGTGGCGTGCTCCGACTCCCATGCCTCTGCCCACTCCCCCGGGGATACGGGACTCGGAGACCCTGGGCTCAGGTTGGTGTATTTTAATGCCAGGTCTGTGGTTAATAAGGCTCCCCTCCTTGGTGAATTGATCAGGGAGGAGGCCGCGGACCTGGCCTGTATCACTGAGACCTGGTTGGGGCCGGAGGGTGGAGTGCCTCTGGTTGATCTCTGCCCCCCAGGTTTTCAGATTTTGCACCGGCCGTGAGCTCAGGGGAGGGGTGGGGGGGTCGCTGTTGTTATTCGGGAGACCCTGATTCCAAGGGAGGTCACCGTTCCCAGAAGTAGGGGGTGAAGCCCTCCTCTTGAGGTTGGGGCCTGGTGGTTGGTTGGGCCTGTTGCTTATATACCTATCCCCAAACTATGTGGCAACGGCCCTGCCTGGGCTGCTCGATGCCCTCTCGGGAGTGGCGGTGGAGTTCCCAAGCCATTTGGGTTTTGGGTGACTTCAACCTGCCCTCCCTGGGAGGGACGTCGGGATTGGCCCAGGAGTTCATGGCTTCCATGGCAGCTATGGACCTGACCCAAATAATACAGGCCCCCACACATGAGGGGGGCAACATGCTCGACCTTGTTTTGTCTCGGAATGTTGGCGTAGTGATCTGGGGGTGGGCATCATGAATGTCCAACCCATAGCATGGTCAGATCACTATCTCCTGCGGCTTGTCTTCCAACAAGTGGCCCCACACCGTTGGGATGAGGAGCCACTGAGATGGTTCCGCCCCAGACGTCTGATGGACCCTGAAAGGTTCCAGACGGAACTGGGGTTTTTGCCTGCCTCCCTTATCCACAGCTCGGCCGAGGTACTGGCGGCCACTTGGCAACAGGCTGCCACTGAGGCCCTCGACCGAGTTGTCCCCTTGCGTCCCCTCACTTGCTGCAGATCCCAGATGGCTCCTTGGTTCACAGAGGAGCTCAAGGAGATGAAGCGGCGTAGGAGGGGGTTAGAGAGCAGGTGGAGATCGACCCACTCCGAATCTGACCGAGCCCAGCTAAGAGCCTATATTGGACTTACCTGGTAGCTTTGGGGGTGGCGAAGAGGTCATACTCCCGCTCTCATAGCGTCCGCAGACGACTGCCCAGCTGCCCTGTTTAGGGTCACTCGCTCCCTCTTACATCGGGAGACGGGGTTGGATCCTATGCAGGGTAGAGCTGAGGAATTTGGTCAGTATCTGCTGGATAAGATCGCTCGGATTGGAGGGTTAGACTCTAACTTGCAGTGGTCTGAGAGGGAGGGACAAGAAGTCCGGCCGATATCATCTGGGCTGAGTTTGATCCTGTTTCCGAGGATGAAGTGGACAGGATTATGCGACGCTTGAGTTCCACCACATGTTTATTGGACCCGTGCCCTTCCTGGATGGTGTATGCCGCCAGGGAGGTCACGTGCGGCTGGCTCCGGGCAGTTGTCAACGCTTCATTAAAGGAGGGCTCTTTCCCCGCCGCCTTGAAAGAGGCGGTGGTGAGACCCCTCCTGAAGAAGCCTGCCCTGGACCCAGCCGTATTAAACAACTTTCATCCGGTCTCCAACCTTCGTTTTTTAGCGAAGGTTGTTGAGAGTGTGGTGGCTCAACAGTTTCCGCTTTTCCTGGATGAAGTGGACTATCTAGATCCCTATCAATCGGGCTTCCAGCCCGGGTTCAGTACAGAGACGGCATTGGTCGCACTGGTGGATGATCTCTGGAGGGCGGGACAGAGGTTTTCCTCTGTCCTGGTCCTATTAGATCTCTCGGGGCTTTGATACCATGACCATGGTATCTTATTGCGGGCCTTGAGGGGTTGGGAGTGGGGGCACTGTTCTGCAGTGGTTCTCCTCCTACCTCTCGGGCGTTCATCGGTGTTGGCAGGGGGCAGAGGTCAGCCCCAAGGGCTCTCACGTGTGGGGTCCACAGGGGGTCGGTCCTCTCGCCCTCCTGTTCAACATCTATATGAAGCCACTGGGCGAGATCATCCGAGGTTTTGGGGTGAGGTATCATCAGTATGCTGATGATACCCAGTTATACATCTCCACCCCAAACCAAATAAGTGATGCCCTCTCTGTGATGTCCGTTGTTTGGATGCGGTGCGGATCTGGATGGGCAGGAACAGACTACAGCTCAATCCGGCCAAGACTGAGTGGCTGTGCGTACAGGCATCTCGCTCCAGTGAGTATATTCCACCTTTGGCCATAGGGGAGAGGTGTTACCCCTGTGGATAGGGCGCAGAACCTGGGGTTCTCCTGGACTCACGGCTCAGTTTGGAGGAGCAGGTGGGAGCCGTGGCCAGGGGGGCCTTTGCCCAGGTTCGGCTGGTTCGCCAGCTCCACCCTTACCTGGATCGAGATGCCCTTCGCACGGTCATTCATGCACTTGTTACGTCCCGACTCGACTACTGCAACGCTCTCTATGTAGGACTGCCCTTGCATACCATCCAGAGGCTCCAGCTGGTGCAGAATGCGGCCGCGCGGGTTGTGATGGGAGTCTCCCGATACTCCCATGTTATGCCCCTCCTGCGCGAGCTGCATTGGTTACCGGTTGCCCTCCGGGTGCGATTCAAGGTTTTGACATCAACATTCAAAGTCCTTCATGGCATGGGTCCGGGTACTTGCGGGAGCGTCTCCTGCGATATCAAATACCGGTAAGCCCTGTGCGAGACATAGATTGGGACTCCTCGGGTTGCCGTCCGCGACAATGTGGCTGCGGTGACCTGGGAAGGGCCTATTCTGCATCGGCCCCGCCTTATGGAACCAGCTACCCGTTGAGCTCCGGCTGGCTCCCGATCTCTCCTCTTTCTGGTGCGATCTAAAAACCTGGTTGTTTTTACAGGCTGGGCTGGACTGATCTCCTAGGGGAGAGGGTGGGTTTTAAATTCGATTTTAATTCGGTTTTATACTTGTATTTTGGCTTGTTTAGTTTAATTTCTTTTTAACTAATTTATTGTTCTGTGTTTTTATTTGTGAGCCGCCCCGAGTCCTTTCTGGAGAGTGGCGGCATACAAGTCAAAACAAACAAACAAATAAATAAATAAATGCAGGCATTTAACAGCCTGAGCCACCAAGGCTCTTATATTTCCTGTGATATAAGTACACATCTTTCATTTTAATGTTAGAGCATTAATAATTTAATGAAGTGTAGTTCAGTCCTCTGAGCAACTGGAATTTTGAAAGAAGTAATCAGTTTATTACATAAACAAACCATGAGGCATAGGGGTAGTTCCTGTACAAATGAATGAAGAAACACATGACAATTGTCCATTCACGTCTGAAAAGAAAATGTCACTCTGTAGTATTTGCTTTGGCTAGGGACTTCAGCCTGAGATCTAACTGACAATATTTACTATCAGAAACAGAACATATGCTTACATTTTCCAAGAAACCCCTTGGAAGTTGAGTAATATTTTAACTATTCAACTACTCTTTAATAAACTGTTGAAAAGCACATGGCATCAATTAATTTATATATATATATAATTTTTCTGATAAGACACACATTTTTTCTGATAACACAGAAGTATTTTAAGGATAGCTGTACAACATTGGAAAAAGATAAATCTATAAGCATTTCAGTGTTAAAAAAGAAAAAGAGTTTACACATTTACTTAGAGGACTAATGCAGCTTTCAATATCTCATTATTATATATCTAATACATATAATTTGTGATCTTCTACAATTTATACTGAAAGTCAATTTGGCTTAATGGTTAAGATTCCAGGCGAGAAACCGAGAGGCCACGAGTTCGAATCCTGCCTGAGACATAAAGCCAGTTGGGTAATCCTGGGACAGTTTCTCTGTCCTAGGGAGAAGCCAAACCTGAAATCTCACCAAGAAAACCATAGGGATTGGTTCCTGGCGGTTGCCAGGAGTCAGAATTGACTTGAAGGTACACAGATAAACATAATTTATAGCAGTGAATTTGTTTGTGGTATATTTCACCATTAGTTGCTAATGTTCATAAAATCCAGACACTACTGTAGAAAATAGTTCTTTAATTGTTCTCTTTCTATCAATAAAAAGAATATTGGATTTCTCTCTTTAATCCAAATTTTCTAAATATAATTTCAGAATTTGTAAGTGAAAGTTTGTGTGATACAGTATATTACTTTTGCTCATCAGTAAAATGAGTTAATTATTACTCATTAGTAGTAAAATAAAACATTCAGTACAATTTAACTATTTCAGATTATTTAATCATGAAGGATATAAGAAAGTTTGCATTATTATTATTATTTTTTAAATTACATTTATATGCCGCCCTTCTCTGAAGACTCAGGGCGGCTTACAATTTTTTGGGATACAACCCAATGTGCTCAGCAATAGCCTTCATCCCATTGTATATGCCTGCTTATTACTAAGCGGCATTTTTACAAAGTCAGCTTATTGCCCCCAACAATCTTGGGTCCTCAATTTACCTGTATTCACTGCTAGATTAGCCACAAAAAGATGTGCTTTCTTTTTCTCCCAGTTGGGCTGAGAGAGAGAGTGATGGATTCAAAGTCACCAAGATGGCTTCTTGGTAGGACAAGATTTGAGTTTCATCACTCCTAGCCTAACACCTTGACCACCATGCCCCAGCAGTTCTCAATTCTACAGATAGAAACTAATAAAACAAATGGTTTTCTAGGTTTTAAGATTAATTCAGCTATGTACAAGGTAATTTTGCTTCCAAAGCAAAACCTTGGTTCTAATGCCTGGTTTTGAAAATTACCTGGAGGATATGGAGGCATAGGCATACATGTGAAAAACAGACGACCTTATCAAAAGGATATATACACACTGTATGCCAGGTGTATCTGTATGCCAGGCATCATCATGCTTTCAAAAGGAAAAGCAGTAAGAAGGGGATTAGTTGGGTTTAATGGGATGAAGAATTATAAGGGAGAAAGCACAGTTACACTGAAGAGATTTATATTCAGAACAATAGATTTCTGCTACAATGACAGATGTAGACACAGGTTGCTAAGCAAAACTAACCCATATGTATGTCAGTGTGTGTGTGTGTGTGTATGCGCGCGTGTGTGTGCGTTCATGCGGATACAGTTGTTATGCACAGGTAGTCCTCGACTTATGACAATTGAAGCCAAAATTTCTGTTGTTAAGTGAGACATTTATTAAGTGAGTTTTGCCCCATTTTACAAATTTCTTGCCACAATTGTTAAGTGAATCACTGCAAGTTGTTAAGCTAGTAACACGGTTCTTAAGTGAATCTGGCTTCCACACTTGCTTGTCAGAAAGTCACAAAAGGCAATCACATGACCCCAAGATCCAGAAGCCATCATAAATATGACCCAGTTGCCAAGCATCCAAATTCTGATCACATGACCAGAATTTCATTAATGGTCATTAAACATGAAAAACAAAATGGTTGTAAATCACTTTTTTCAGTGTCTTTATGGTGCCTAATGATAATTAAACAAATGGTTGTAAGTTGAGGACTATCTGTATTCAAACTTGGTCCATCATTCCCTAACACTTGATTGTTTCTAGAATCATTTCAGTGACTATTCAAAGGGTCAATTTCCCCACTCTAGGCTGAAGAATGAACTTTCAGCATGAGACATGATCAGCTGCCTCTTCTAAGTAGTTTGGGAAGGGCAGTCCTTAGAGGATCAAAAGGAAAGAGAAACCGGATGTCTGTCACATCGTTCCATCAATATCAGGGAGCCTACTGTAATCTTTAATAAAACACATTGCTTAATGTTTAACAGACAAAATAAATTGTTCAGCATCAGTTCTTTGATAGTGAAAGTTCAGACTTGGAGAAATGCGCAGATGCAGGCAACACAGTCCTTGGAGAAGGCCCGGCATGAACATACAGTAGTAGTGATGGCAATCCGTGTATCTTACATCTTAATGTAGGGATGTTCAATTTTGGGCCAGTCAAGGGTGCCTTCTATAGTTTTAGGAGGAGCAAGAGCTGTAATATATGGAGTTATATCACACACATGGGTGTTTTCAGTGGGTGAATTGGGAGACGAATTTAGGATATATTTCTGCTCCCACCTGCCTAAAAATGGCAGGAAACCATTCTACCAATTTGTTGGATATGGTCAGAAAGGAACACAGCAGCCACAAAAAAACATCTTTTTGCTGTTGCCTCAGGTTGCTGCCCCAGAGGAGCCCTGAGTAAAGGGATCATATCAGAGAAATACCGTAAATGTTGAAGTGAAAGGAAATGGTTCTGCTTTGTAAGCTCCCTGCAGCTGTCTGATGCAACCTGGGTTGAACTTTTTCTCTAGACTTTTTAGAACATAAAAGTGCTGCGAATAGCTTCAGAATGGGAGATGTGCTGCTTAATAACCTTTTACCTCATGGATAAAAGGAGCTGGTGGAGAAGGAGGACATCCCTAAGACGAGCGCTTTAGAGTGTAAACACAGCTTTGCCAATGGCCACCATCTTTCTACTCACTGGCAGATGGAAAAGGAAGATAGCCTGGACCCCAAATCTCAACCTACCTTTCTAGCTAGGTTTTTTTACACTAACCCCACTCCTTCTTTATATATTCCGGCCCCATACACAGGTCTACTCTTTAAGGGGGGAGGGGTTTGCATTGAATTCTTTGTCCACTAAGCTGCTTTATGTGAACTATGAGCCTGCTCCTGCCTCTGTGGGTGATTAACCTGTGATTTGGGAAAATGAAAAATTACAATTTCTGTAGTTATCTCAGTTTTCCTTCTTGCCCAGTGCAGCAGAGCCTGTATTGAATTAACAGCTTGATAGTTATAGGTTCAAGGAATGGAAGAGGAACCAAGAACTAGCTGTAGTTTCCAGCTGTTTTGTTCATGGTTGGCTGGGGATTTCTGGGAGGCAGAGCCCACAAGTCTTAAAGTTACCAAGGTTGGACACCCCTGCTTTAGAGAAAAGGCACAAGTTGCAACTGACAGGTGCAGGGAGCTCTTACATAAAGCAAAACCATCTTCTTTCACTTCAACATTAAGAAGTGATATGTGCAATTTAGCAGAGGTTCCACAACGTTTACAGCCTCATAAGGATTGCCAATCTGATCATTGGTCTCCTCTGAAACAAATCTGTAATGGACTCCAGTATGGAGCTCTATACTGGGAATTGCAGTTACACACCTGGAGGCTACCATGCTGTGAAAGGCTGATGTACAGGATTGTAGCATAACGGGGAGAAAATATTCCTACTTATTTTGTCTACACTGGCCTTTTAAAGACATCTCTCTTATTTTATTTTATTTTATTTTTTATTTATTTTATTTCATTCTATCTCACCTTTATTATTATTTTTATAAATAACTCAGGATGGCAAACATACTTATTGCTCTTTCTTCCTCCTATTCCCTCCCCCCCTCCACACAATATCAGCCCTGTGAGGTAGGTTGAGTTGAGAGACTTTGGCCCAAAATCACCCAGCCAGCTTTTGTGCCCAAGGTAGGACTAGAACTCACCCCAAAATTGAGTCCCAGACCAGACTAAGCTGGGTCATGCCAAGGTTACTGACTACCTTTATCTACCTAAAACAGATAAATGGAGGCAAGGGTGAGAGAGGAAAAAGCAGCAGGTTTGCCAGATCGCTTCCAAAGTGTAAATTGATTAGGCAACATGGTGCCTTCCAGGTGTTTTGGACTTTATCCATGTCAGCTGGCTAATGTCCAGACTATAGTATTTTTAAATGAATGCATCTGAAAAGCATTTGGTTGGCATTATCCCTTGATTGTTGTCTAGTATGTTGATATTAAGATGTACATCCAACGGAATGGGCATACCCCAGATCCCAAAGCAATGCCATCTGATGGACTCAAATGGTGTGTGTTTTTGCCATGTTTGCCCTCTGCAATTGTAACATTCACCCATCCTCTGTTTGAATATCCCTGACCTGCTGTCCTTTAACCAGGGCTTGAAGACCTGGCTCTTACCCAGGCATAGGGTTAAGTCAGGTATCTGTCTACCTGGATTCTGTTTTTAATTTGTATGCCATCCGGAGCTGTTGTAAGCTGGGCACCCTTACCAGCCTGGCAAATAAATACTGAGGCAAGCTAGGTCTTTGCCTATACTGCAAAAAAAAAAAAAGATCTCATGTCCATGTATTAAACAGGCATGTAATTTTCATCATTCTTCCACTTTTCAGCCAGCTATTTAAAACGTGCAACAATCTTGCAAGGAAAGTTTATACGTCTATAAAACGAAATGAGAGACACAGGGTGTGCAAGTAATACCAATTATTTCAATAAGTCTCTGAATGGGAAAATAAATATCTATGAGTCACAGTAATACCCTCTTTGACTTTTATTTCTGTGTACTTGCAACTTATTTTCAGTTTTAGTCTCCAGTTGTTTATTAAATTTGAAAGAGAAATAGGATTCTAAATTTGACATAGTTTTCTAGAAAGGAACAAAGAAGGATCAAATTATCTCTCAATTATTTATTCCATTATGCCTTTTCTTCCAAATGTTCTTGTGTTCAGTAGCAAGGACTCCTTTAATCACAACACTGACTGGAATTCTTAGTCATAAATAACTGCTATTCACAATATAACTGACTTGTTTCCCTGCATTATCATTAATTACTGCATGAGAATTTTGAAAGAATGCCTTGCTTATTAATTAGACAAATACGCATTATCCAAAACTTAGAGACCCTCTTATCCCCCTCAAATTGAAACAAAAGAGCTTGGAAAGAAAATGAGCTTAGGTAAATCCACTACTTATCTCTTTATTTTCATTTATTTCTAACTGAAAATAATATATTTTTCTATTTTGCTTTCCTGTAAAAATGCTTTAGCACCGTAACTATCCAAAATAGTTTAGATTGTGGCCAAAATATTTAGATTGTGATTTACATTAGAGGAATCAAATCTAGGCTGCAACCCTTCAGACCACTTTTAAGTGGGAGCTAAGGTTGTCCAATTGAGCCACAATTCTTACAGCCAACACTCTCACAGTGCCGTTTCTTTTTTCTTCTTCCTATGTCAACATATCAATGATATCAACATTTTGTTATTTCTGCATTTTGATGCGTGCAACATTGATTATTATATATGATTCTCTATCATAAAAGGCTAAATGTACTATAAAAGACTTGCGTTTAAGTTTCAAAGCTTCAAGTCTGTTAACACAGATAGCTTTTTTAAAATAGCCCCATCAAAATCAAAAGGCATGCGAAGCAATTATAGATCTGCCGGGCCATAAAATCCATAATAATACATATAGACTAGAATTCTGTCACAGAGCCAGCATGTCAGAATTTTAGCATTTTAGACTGAGATGTGCTAAAACCCAAGTCACTATCAGAAGCAAGCCAAAACTTCTGATGGCGTGGCATGATAACAAAGGTGAGCACTGGTAGGAATGGTGATTTTAACATTTTATGCCTTTTATCTAATTTTTATGGAACGCAAGAAAATATTACCTTTAATCAACTTCTTCTGATTATATATAGCCCTCCTGTAGTTCCTATTTACGGTTTAATAGAGCTGTATGTTCAGAACAAGTTGTTTTCCACAGCTCATCACAGGCAGCACATAATCCTATGAGACTAAAATCCTATGCATGCTTATTTGGGGATCATGTCACTGAATGCAGCGAGACTTGCTTTGTGTTAAATAGCACAGGACTGTGTTGTGTATAAAACAATATTGATCACAAATATCTTTTTAAAAAATATCCTAAGGTGTAATTTTCATAGAAATATTGTATACCTGAGTGGGAATTACTCTCTAAACTAGCATAGAATTAATTCTACCATTCTATGATCTGATACACAGAGGGACTTTTGCCCAAGTAAATATGCCCATTATTGTGTCGTTAGAATCTCTGTGTTGGAACATGAATATTGTAAACTCTTCCATATGTTTTCAGTTACATGGTTCCCAGTTGGGCATCAGGGATGAAATTCAATTAAATTTAAACAATTAAATTAAACACAATAATCAATTCTGCCTGTCAGACTTCAGCAGTTAAAAAAGGATATACTAATGGGCTAATTTTTGCTTTAAATGAGTTTGTTAATTTCTTTTCTATAGTATTACAAAATGCTTGAAAGAATACCATAATTTAACCAGGTTGTGGCAACTGTTCCTCTAATTTGACTTGTTTTCGTTTAATCTGGTTTTAGGTAATTATTTATTGTTATGTTTTAGCTGTGAGCCGCCCCGAGTCCTTCTGGAGAGGGGGCGGCATACAAGTCAAGTCAAATTAAATAAATAAATAAATAAACCAGGGGTAGTCAACTTTTTTATACCTACAGCCCACTTTTATATCTCTGTTAGTAGTAAAATTTTCTAACTGCCCACCGATTCCACAGTAATGGTAATTTATAAAGTAGGAGACAAAACCCCTACCGCCCACCATGAAAGCTGGAATGCCCACTAGTGGGCGGTAGGGACCAGGTTGACTACCACTGCTCTAAACCCTTCCATCTGCCACTCAAATAATGTAGGTTTTAGTATCTACAACTTTGCTAGAAATAATAAAACAGAGTATAAGAAAAAGTTAACAATTTGGGATAAAATAAATTCTAAAACGAGATTAAGGGTTAGAGAAAGAGATGGTTCTTTGCAGACCTGCTAAACCCTGAGACTCTTATAAAGGAGTTGCTTTTTATTGTCCTGTATAACTATTAATATAATACAGGATAATAAATTACTATTTTATCATGTATAAAATAATTTATATAATTATTAAACTTGTGTAATGTATACTGTATTACTATTATCCTTCTCATCTTTCCTATTACCTATTTCCTTAGCTTCTTGTGACTATAATTTTTTGATTGTATCTTATGATTTATGTTGATTGCTTATTTAGTATCCTGTGACTATCACTGAGTGTCATTTCATGTACACTGAAAGCTTATGCATCGGAGACAAATTCCTTGTGTCCCCAATGACACTTGACCAATAAAGAATATTCTATTCTGGTCTGAGCTCCGAGCTTGACAACTGGTTGCAAATGTCTCGTCACCATTCAAGGAGACATCATCAGCGCACTTTGAATTGTTCATTTTTCAATTCTTCAAACAATTCAAAGCACACTGATGATGTCTCCTCAAATGGTGACGAAATGTTTGCAACCAAAATGCCAAACTCAGAGCTCAGCCCAACTACCAACCCAAGCTACCCATATTCAAATACACTTCATATTCTATTCTATTTAGCCCGGGAATAAGATAGGAGGAGCTTTTGTGTATGCCAGGATGTGAGGCTTTGGCAGATGGTTTATCTTCAGCAGGGCCTTTTCTCCTGATCTTAACAACCCGACAGATTTGTAATAAGCTAATCAGTCTTAAGCAGTTTAGAGTTTAAAGGTCAATATCATCACCTTAAATTGTGCCCAATAAATAACTGGCAGCAAACATAGCGTAGGCATATGATCCATGCCTGTTGCAATGATTAGCACCATGGCTGACATTTTTTACTACTGCCAGCTTGCATACAATTGTCCCAGAACACCTTGCATAGTGAAGATGGGAAATAACTAAGAAGTGGACAACCTTTGCCACATCTGACTGGTTTAGGAAGGATTGTAGTGGGCACACTAGATATAACTGTGTAAAAGGATGCCTGCTTATTCAAAGGAACATAATCCTGTCCCAAACGGGATAACCCTCAGGTCCTTAATCCTATTTACCAACAGAATCTCCATCTTGTCCAGATTTAAGGTTTATTTATGTATTTATAAAATTTATATGCCACCCATATTGTTTCAAGAACAAGGGTGATTGTTTTGAGATTGTTCTTGCTCGCCCATTATCAAATTTGGAAAATGCTCAGGGAATTGGATGGTAAGGAAAAATAGAACTGATTGTTCACAATACACTGATAGCACTCCACTTTTAAACTCCAGAAGACCTCCCTCCTCAGTGGCTTCATATATACATATACATATACATATACATATACATATACATATACATATATATATATATGAGATAAGGACAGGTTGATAGTATACCTGTAGGACATAACAGATCTTGTTGTTGTGTTCTGTTGAACAACAGTGCCCTATCACTGCCTTTTCCACACAACCTAACAGAAAACACTAGGACTATAAAGCATCCTGAAGGCCAGTTCTTGAGTTATCAAGATGGATATCACCGGCACTGTCACACTTCCTGTTTAACATCTATATAAGGCTGCTAGGGGAGGTCCGCTGTTACTTGGGGTCTGATTTCATAGTATGCTGAAGGTATAACCCAATTATACCTCTTGGCCCTGGGTTACGTGGACTAGGAGCTATTATTTGAGGGAACACTTACTTTCAGTAGTTTTTCTGCCCATCCTATTTGGTAGAGTTGATATGGTCCCATCGATTGAGTGGTATCATCTGATGGGACTCAGGAAGTGGGTTTTCTCTGTCATGGAGCCCGTCCTTTAGAATGGCATTCCTGATATTCCTGTGGCCCCCAACCTTATTTTAAATGAACCTTCAAAACCTGACCACTCCCCCCAGATTTTAAAGTTATGCAATTCTGGCAAGGAAAACAGTTTGCTACTGGCTAGAGGAAATTGGTAATGTAGAGACAAAAATGTTATCCCATTGATCTTGTGTGTTACATAGATATAATGGGATGGATGGGTAAACCAGTGTTTGTGCAATACTAACCAGGTAGTTTCTACCATGCTACCACAACAATAGCAATGGCACACAAAAAACTCCTAGTCTTATTTCTTGAGATGCAAAATAAAGTCTATAAAACTTGTTTGGATCTTAGTAAATTATGATTATAGAAATATGTAAAGCAGAATTTTGCATGCTTTTGGTGCACTGAGAGCCTTTCTGTTGTTAATAATCAGTATTATGGTCTACCATTATCAATATCCAGCAGGAAACTCTTCCTGATACACGAACATCTGGTGATTTACCTGTTGGGTTTATTAACTCTTGATTAAAATAATAGAATATATCAAGAGTTAATAAACCAGACAGATAAATCATCTGGATGCTTATGTGCCAGGAAGACTTTCCTGCTGGATATTGATAATGGTAATCTATAATGCTGATTATTATGAACATTAAAATAGCAATGTTCAAAGTATCATACAAATTCAATAAGCCTATGCCAGATGCAACAGATACATATTAGGAGCCAATAACATATTTCTATGAAGAATGTGGTCTATGACTACCACAGAAAAAGCAACAGGTATAATTTCCTATAGAGGATGCTGATCATATCTCTGGTAGAAACGGATGTTCTGCTGAGAACTTAGAAGCTATCTGCCTTTGCTTATCCTAACTTCAATTGGTCAATTGCTAGGCTGGTGGGCAATGAGAGAATAAAGCTCCAAGGTGAGAAGTGTCTGTTCCAAGAACGTTCCTGAACTTTTTAGGTATTCTCAGTTTGGTTACTTGGGAAAAGCATGAGCTTTTGGAATTATTTCCTAATGCCTAGAAATGCATATCCTTTTGGGTCTGATCTTTGTTAAGAGAGAAGAGGCCATGGGATCCAAATCTCCTTGCTTTGCCTGTTAGGTAACTCCTTGGAAGGCCATGAATGACCACAACCCAGACCCTGGAGCTAAAATCGACTTAGATGTAGACTCTCCTTGATCATAAAAAATAAAATGTATTTTCTTGGTAAGTTTACTCTGGTTGAATCATCACGATCCCTTGTTTAAGTGAAACAAGGCCCTCCCAGCCTGATTATTTACTTATGTTCAGAAAGCAAATGGAAGAAAGAACAGAGAAGCAATGTACACAACTGGTATAGGAGATACAATAACACCACAGGCCACTCCTAATGCTGCCTTAATGCAATCATGATGAAGAAATATTGACGGGGTCCTTCTATTAAATGAATAGTGTAAGTAAAGAAATATGCCAAATGCTCATAGTATAAGCTTGATCATGTTTTGCTTGGGTTCCCATGCATACTGGACAGAAGGTAGGGTCAGAATGTAAGTTGCCTTTGCAAATATTTTACTGAACTTCATCTCTGATCCTGCCTCTATTTTTGATGGGAACACAATTTCTATCTATCTATCTATCTATCTATCTATCTATCTATCTATCTATCTACCTACCTACCTACCTACCTACCTACCTACCGTATCTATCTCCTGCTTTTAATTTTTTAATGAATAACTCAAGGTAGCAAATGTACCTTATGTTCCTTCCTCCTCCTATTTTCCCCACAACCACCACCCTGTGAATTAGCTGAGACTTCATTTGTATTTCTGAGAACCTGCCTTGGACATCTGGGCAAGGCAAATATTTAGGACAGCTTCTGCACCGCAACGCAAGCAAAGATGATCATCCTGGATGCCCTATGATTCACTGAGCTTATTTTGTCAGCCAGTGCTCTAATTACATTGCTAGGTTACAAGATGATTGTGTGCGTGCATTTAAAAAACAACTCACTCAAATATGTTTAATGGAGAAGAAGCAATGGTTATTTTTATAAAATAATGTTAAAAGGGGAGTGGAAGAAAATATGACCTATGTCAAATGAGAGCTAAAAAACATTTTTAATATGTTAAGTATAAAATAATTGTAAGGCTTTCAATGCTTTCTCTGACTTTCTACCCTGTTCAGTGTGATTTTAAAACTCTGTATTTATTCTGCTCTTCCATAAGGAATGTCTTCCATTTACCCTCAGAGAATCAGGCCTGATTACAATAATCTTGCCTGCAGATTAGATTACTGGATTGAAGAGGCTAACTTTAAGGGTCTTTGGATAATGCAGTTGCTCTGGAAAACAATCTACATTGGATCATATTCAACCTGTTTGGCTAGGAGTGCATTGGTGGCCAATTTGTTCCTAAGCACAATTCAAAGCACTGGTGATGATTATGTTTAAAGCCCTAAAGCAATGATCAGGAATGGAATCAGCTCTTGCATTTGAGAAGGGCACTAACTGAAAAAGAGATATAGTAAATGGTGATCTGCAAGTCCCAACACACTGAGAAATGTGAATAGGTAGAAGACAGAAAGAAAATTATACCATCTCTGAATGTTAATAATTATCCTTTTTTAGTAAATGCTAAGATAGATGTACATGATGTATTTTTTTTCCTTTCAATCAAATCTGATTCTTGAAGACTGGGCAAGTACCTACAGTTTTCTTGTAAGAAGTGATTTGCCATGGCCTCTTTTCTAGGGCTGAAAAAAGTGACTGGCCTAAGATCTGGCATTGTGTCCAAGGCAGGATTAAAATTCACAGTCTCCCAGTTTCTAGACTGATGCATTAAGCACTAAACCAAACTGGCGATCTTAATTCTTTATAAAACTTATCAATTCTCTCACACAAATTATGGAGCATATAATGTGGCAGAAGCACCCTGCAATTGGATTCATAGACATGAGTACCAAGAGATCACTCATAATTAGTGTGCTTAACATTATATAGCAAGAAAGTATAGTGAAATCAAAAGTAATCTTCCATTGCACCCTATTGCATAATTTTCAAGATGGCCTAAATATTTATCAACTTTACTCATCAAAATTATTCTGATTCTCCTCACAACTAAAATCTTGACAGCCTTTCAAATAAACCTCCAAACATAAAGGGCAAAACAATAATAAAAATAGTCATACTATCAAAACTATATAATTTTCTAAATGTTTCTTAGAAAATGCATGAATATTTGTTCTGCAGGGACAGAAACAATAATATAATGCAAGCAAATTAGTACAGTACTTACAGACCCTTCTGGTTCATGACTAAATATAAGCATTTTATTTTTTATTTTTAAAAAGGTGAACATCTAGCCAGATATTTATAAAACGGCAAAACATTTTAATGAAATTAAACAAATATTGTATGTTATATCATAATGTTAATTCTGAAGTACGTGTAACCCCCCTTCTCAACTTCACCAAAATGACAAAGAGCTTTCTTAAATTATTTTTCCACATTTGCTTTATTAAATTTGTGTGTCATGATACAAACACTGTTACACAAATACCAACTTGAAGCCATTGGGTCCTATCTTTATACTGGTTATGTCATCAGGCACAGGCATACTCTGTTACCAGAATATGTGGCAGAGCCCATGGGATGGTTGTATTGGTGGCTGGAATGTTTTTTACCTCGGATGCTAATTGATATTTATTGTGATATTGTTACTTTATCTTTTTAACTGCTGTTCCCTATCTAGAATCATATGGTTCAGATAGGTGACCATAGACCCTGAAATAAAATTTCTAATGATGTTACACCTCAATTTGGGGATAGGTGTTAGCATCAATAACTATACTAGTACTGTGTATTTTATTTTTAGGAAGATAAGCAGGATTACAGTTATATATCAACAGGTTAACATTCCCACATTTCTAGAACTGTCCATCAGGGACAGTAAAGAATCACAATTAATTTACAACCCTTTTTCTACTTTCTAAATTAAGCTGGGAAGTTGGGCTGTGAGGATAAGGGATGGGAGGAGGGATCAACAGGGCTTCAGAAAATCCTTGTTAGCTCAGTTGTCAAGCTGTGAATTTATAAAAAGTGGTAGAATGATCTGATTTATCTCTATTAAGCGGGAGCAAAATTTTTCAGAACCCAAGCTTTGATCAAACTGACTCACAAAAATTGTGCCAGCTATAAAAACAAATAAATTATTGGCTAAGACAGAGGTCTCCAAACTTGGCAACTTTAAGACTTGTGGACTTCAACTCTCAGAATTCTCCAGCCAGCTATGCTATGCTGGAGAATTCTGGGAGTTCAAGTCCACAAGTCTTAAAGTTGCCAAGTTTGGGGAGTGGACCCCTGGGCTAAGATAATGAGCAAAACAGTTAAGATGCTTCCATCCAAGAATGATTGCTCCCCCCACACACCAAACAAAGCAAAAGAACGTTAGGAAAGCCCTGATCCATCAAGTTAATGGTTCATACTCTCCAGTGTTCTCTGGACCAAGAAGTGCCTATAACATGACATGGATGAGGAAGTGTGAACTTCTACTGGTGTCTTTCTGAGTAGATCCTACAGCATAAAGCCATCACACCTAGCAGAAAATGATATCCTGATCTTCCATAAATCTGTCCAGTCAATCTGCTCAAACAATCTAACACAAGAATATCATCCCATCCAGCCACAGCAGATTCCACAACTTAGTTAAGCATTGTGTGAGAAATTACTGTACTGTGTTATTGGCTCCGAATTCCCCTATATTTTGCTTTAACAGACGACCCAGTGTCTAACACAATAAAAAGTGGGAGAAAACCCTTTATGTCAGGGTTTTCCAAGCTGTGTTGAATTTATACAGAGCTCTATCATGACTTTCCTATGGTCCCAAGCCTTGTAGTCTTCCAACCGCGTGAGCCAGATCTAACTTCTAGGCTGTTATCTTTCATACCTAAGGCAACCCTTCCAAACTCTACCCTTCAAAAGTGCCTTACTAGCATCACCCCAGCGATATCAACTCTGTCCTCATTGCTGTTATTTTCACACACAACAATGGCTGGATAGTTGACCCCTCCCCCAAAGACATTGATAGTTACTTGCTCCGAAAGGATCACAGCCTCAGTGCAATAGATAGTGCAAGATAAGACAGAATGTGGCATTTTGCATTCACTCCCAAAAGCTCAAGGAGGAGGCAGAAGAGTTTGCAGCCTTGCCATCAACAGAAGAAGAGCAAGAATGTCATTTTATTTCAGGTAACAAGAGCAACCGAGAATACAGGGCTTCCTTCAAACAAAACTCTAGTTTAAATCAGTCCAAACAGCAGTACTCCTATAAGTCAGGAATTACTTTATATTCTTGGTATTTTAAAGAGATGGGAGAAAACCCAGGAAAGATTAGACTAATTTCCCCCGAACCTGGCGCCCTTCAAGTGAGCTGGACGTCCACTTTACTGACCCCTCCCTCCGGCCGGGAAGCAGCTGCATGCTGGACCGGATGAGATCCGGAACCAGCCCTGGGACGGTGTGTTCTGCCTCCATCCATCCCCACCCGAGGGCCACCGCTGCTGTTTGCGCGAGTCGCTCAGCTGCAACAACAGCTGCTCAAGGCGCGCGTGTTCCCTCCGCCGCCTGCTTTCAGCAAGAAAGTCTCTGCACCCCGGAACTTAACTTCGCCCTTTCTTGGCCCGTCCTCAGTTGTGTTTGCGATGTCGCAACCAGTTGTCACTTCTTTCTTCCCTCCCCCCTCCCGGGAAGCCCCGGAGAGCCGGACGCCCCTCTCTCCGCTGACCAGCCCTCCTCGGCGTCCCTCTCGCCTCCTGGGATCGCGGCGCCCCTCCAGCCCTCTCCTGCGCGTCCTTACCGCGGGCCTCGGCAAGAGGAGTAACAGAAGCAGCAGCGCGCCCAGCCGGAGGAGATCGCGGCCGCCAGCCGAGCGCTCCCGCGTCCCCTGCTCCATGGCTCCCTCTGACAGCCAGCACCGGGCCCGCCGCGGCTCAAAGCAGAAAGCCCGGCCCGCTCGGCGATCGCCGGCGCCCCTGCCCGCAGCGTGTCCGGTCCTTCCTCTTTCGGAGGCGGAGCTGAGCCGCAGGGAGCTTTCCCGGCAGCCACGCACCGGGAGGAGAGCCGGGCGGTGGGGGGAGGGGGAAGGCCGCGAGAGGGAGGTGCTGCGGTTGGGGCAGAGGGGCTTTTGCCTCGCCGGCCCTGGCCCTGCGCTGCTCTTCTCCGTCTGCGGGGAGCAACGTGTGGACACGGCTGTCCTAGGGTAGCTGTACACCCCCGGCTGTATAAATAGAAAAGGCATCTGTCCCTAGCAAGGCTCCACCTCTGGCAAGGCAAAGATTTGTTTTTAATCAGCTCTAGAAATGGATCAATCCACCCGCGCCTGCCCCAGGTGTTTGTGACACCTGAACTCCCATAAATCTGAATCACCTCTCCTGAGGTCATGCTTGGCTGAGGATCTTGGGTTATATAGTCCAAGATACTGGCAGAGATCTAGGCTAGGAAAGCTGTCAGCTTCTGGAGTTTAGTATGTGTCTTTGGTTCCCTCATGATTTAATACTTAGCTACTGATTCTTAGCCTTGTTTGTGACTGCATGAATCTTTGCACTGATGAGATGGTGCATCTGCATGCAAGCTGTGCCCAAGCTGCCCAACTCCTCAAACAGCACAATTAAAAGAGCTAAATATCATAGTAACAAGGATCATAGTATCATATCAAATATCATATCAAATTTCTAACTCCCCATGCTTTATCATATGAAGGGAACAGTTACTCCAAAATGATACATCTCCAATATACATTTTTTGCTATGAGAAATAGCTCAATATTGTGGTTAATATCAAATCTGCCTCCAAAACTGCTACATGGGAGCAAAGTTAAAGGTTTTCTATACCTCTTTGCTGCCCTCTAGTGGTCAACTAGATTTTTGCACCCTAGATCTGATAGCTTTAATAGCAAAATATAAAATATTTATATTTGTATTATATAAAATATCAGTGCCAAGGGACATACAACAGGGATAAAAAGATTAACTCAAAACCATAAAAATATTGGATGCCAACATCTTCCAATGAAACATGGCACTGATATTTTATATAAGAATTTAGGAAATTTAAGGACAGGATGATAGGAAGAATAATCTATGCCTAAACTTGTAAGAATTGCCAAATTTAAAGTAGTCTGTGCAGAATGCTTCATAAATATAATTCTGTGCAAATTTTTCTCTATGAAAACCAACTGAATGACATTGGGCTCATTTTAGGGCAGGGGTGTCAAACTCGATTTCATTGAGGGACGCATCAGAGTTTTGTTTGACGGGTGTGTGGGCCAGGGGGCGTGGCCGGTTCAATGTCACTCATCGAGGCTCCATTTTCAGCTGCAATGGCCTCCTGCAGCCCTCTGCCAGTGAAAACAGAGTTTGAGGAGGCCATGCACGGCCTGTGTTTTTGGTCGTGATGACTTCCTGCAGCCCTCTCCCAGTGAAAACAAAGCTTGGGGAGGCTGCGTGCAACCTTCCTGGGTTCCATTTTCGGCTGCAACTGCCTTCTTCAGACCTCTTCCAGTGAAAATGAAATTCAGGTGGGTCTCCCCGAGGTCCATTTTTGCTGGCAGAGGACTGCAGAAGGCCGTCACAGCCAAAAACAGAGCCTGGGAGGGCCATTCTGAGCTCCGTTTTCGCTGTCAGAGGCACTGCGGGCCGGTCCTTTGCTGTTTCCAGGATGGCCCCACAGGCCAGATCTTAGCACCCCATCGGCTGGATCTGGCCCACGGGCCTTGAGTTTGACACACATTTTATAGTTATTGTGCTTTAAACCTGAAAAGAATCTTCCTCACTTTCCCACAAACCATTAGTCATTGGCTCAGCTTACACATAATCCTTGCTACTGATTCTGATTGGCTAGTGGGATAAACTGGGGATCACATTTTAGATAGATTGATAAACCAACACAACTTTCCAGTTTTAAAAGCCACTCAATTGGCAGGAGGAACCTGGAAGTATTTTATAGCATGTAAAGACATGCTTGTTCATATGGCCATAGCCACTGCATAATGCTTTCTCACTGAATCAATTTACTTTGCATGGATAGTATTTATTAGATTTTTAAAACATAGAAAGTTAAGAGTATTTAAGTATCTTCTTTCGGTAGCAAAAAATGCTTGATAAAATAGAGGACTGAATTCCAGGATATTGAAATAAGTTTTAAAGAGTATGATAAAAGCTTCTATGTCCTAGCAATTTTGAGTTGTAGACCAAGTTAGTGCAATGAAAAGTATATTTGCTTTGCACATTGGCAGGAAAATTAAGCAGGAAAAAGTCACCATGACCTTCCTATGCCTAAGTGCATTTCAGCTGTAATAAAAACAAGAAGCCATGCATTTCTATTAGCTATTCATTAGTTCCAAAGGTCCTTGAACAAATACAATGGTGACCAATACTGCTTAGCAAATGATTTTCATGAAGTCCTATTTAGTTCCTAATGATTTTCACGAAGTCCTATTTAGTTTTTATTCCTTGATGGACTTCATTTTCTGTTGTTATCTTTCATAAGAATGAAGCGAATGCAATGCTTTTCCTTTATAAATTGGTGCCTCTGTAGCCAGAACAACAGAAGAGGGAAAGGAAAGAATCAGCAGAGTGAGCCAGCCAGGAATTTGTGAAAAGAAATAAAATGGGGAAAATAAATGTATATAAATCCCCAACTAAAGATAGAACCTGTACTGACTTATGAGCATGGTAGGTTTGTTGGCATGGAAATTAACATGCATGGAACTAAGACTTTGATCATGGGAGTTTATGTTCTAAATAAGGACAAAGTATAGTTTTAGAAATGATTTATGGAGAGATTAATAGGTTTCTCTTATGAAAATCGGTTTTTGATAGAGGATTGGATGAAATAATCTCCCCACAACTGGACAGAACTTCTGAGAAAAATATTAGACAAAGATGAACATTTAAAGAAACATTTACTAATGATTGCAGAGAAAAAGAGACAGGATATGAATTCACATATAAGGGAACATTCTGAAACTATAAAAGATATTAAATTAGGAAACATGCCTGGACTAGGTGAATGATCAGATGCTTATAAATATTTTGAGGATGAACTTTTACAACCTTTATAAAATATAAGGAACGCTATCCTACAGGGAGGAAAGATACCAGAGTTGAAAAAGGCTAATATAGCATTAATACTTAATGAGGAACAAGATTTGACTTTAACAAAAAAAAAACCTGCAGCCTGGTATTATTGAATATCATAATACTATGATAATACAAGTTGTTCACAATGATTATATTTATTTATTTAATTTATATTGGCGCCTATTTGCCCATGGCAATGCAAGGCAGCTTACACAATGTAAAACCATATTTAAAATAATAATAATAATAATAATAATAATAATAATAATAATAATAAAAAAAAAACAAAAAGAATCAAACAAATTAGTAAAGTACAATATAGCTGATAGACTGAAATTTTTTTTGCAAGAATTTATTCAGAAGACCAATGTGGGTTTTTACCAAAAAGACAGTTAAAGGACAATGTTAGAAATCTGCTGGAGATTTTTGAATATTTGGAGTAACATAATGAAAAACAATTCAGACCAATTTTCTTAGGTGCAAAAATGGTCTTTGACAATTTGAACTTTCTTGTTTAAGGTTTAGGAAGATATGAATTTTGGAGAGAACTTTATAAAGTGGGTAAGATTGATATACATTTCACAGAAAGCACAAAGAATTGTTAACAGAGATCTAACAAAATCTTGTGAGATACAAAAAGAAACAAGACAGGAATGCCCACTGTCTCCTCTCTTCTTTATTTGGATTGTTGAAATACTGACCAAGGATATAAGACAAGATAAGAGAATTGTGGGAGTAAAGATTAAAAAAGAAACTTATAAGTTAAAGGTAAAATATCCATTCCCTTGGCAATATCCAACAGATTCCAAAGAATCATGTTTGAATATTTTCATTAGCATTTGCATTTCAATGAAAAACAAAATACATTAATAACAGGGTTTTTGAAAGTATTCCTGTTGTACAAATAACTGGTGATGGGATCCTGGGAAGAGATGACAGAGTTGCTACTGTCAGGAGCAAGATAAGGCCAATGAGCTTTTCCATAAGGTTAGTTGAGGTGGTTGAAAGCAGGTTCCCTGGATTTTCTCATAAGTAGCTGGTCTGGAAAATGTTCTAGTGCACTGAGCGGCTTCCACTGAAAATAATGGTGGCTATATAATCAAAAGATGCCAAGCAATGAATAAAAAAATCCAATGTTCAATAGCCAGCTGTCCAGTTGTATCAAAGTACCAGTTAATGACAAACTCTTCCAGGATAGCTTGACATACTAGCTGGGATGGAAGTGGAGGAAAGGAGGGTACAGCTGGAGTCTCCCTCTACTGATTAACAGGACAATGGGGAGCAGGGTGTTGTTGGAATCTAATGATTTGGAAGGGACCCTCTAAATAAAGGAATGAATCAATGTAGTCAGTTCTTAAATCAAACAAATGGTGGTATAGGATTCCCAAGATGAAACTACCACACAGCTCATTCTTGGGAGTTTTGCAGGGATTTCAGACAGGTCCATCTTCCTATCTGACTCCTTTTCTCATCTGGAGAGCGGTGCCATGTTGCACCTAGACCACTTCTGCAGCACCACCACTCTGCACTTATCCCTGCTTGAAAAACTTTCTAGGCTGCTTTTGATTGACTGGGGCAGCTGAGTGGTAGTTTAAGCCCCCAAGGAGAGCCCACTTTTCTACATATTCTCTTTCAGCCCTTTGGCAAAAGCACCTAACCAGAGTGTGCATCTTTCCAGAGAATTGGCCTTTCAAATGTGCACTGGAAAGACCAAGTGCCAAAAGTAGTGGGCGGGCAAAAATGGAGTGCAATATTACAGTTTGATAATGCAAATATAGTATAATTATTCACCAGTCAGATATTTTATCATTTCTCCTTCCGTCTCAGTAGTGTAAAAGCAAAGTCCATTACAGGTAGTCCTCGACTTATGACCATAATTGAGCCCAACATTTTGGTTGCTAAGCAAAACGTGTTAAGTGAATTTGCCCTATTTTACGACTTTTTTTGCCACAGTTGTTAAGTGAATCTGGTTTCCCCATTGACTTTGCTTATAAGGTTGGAAAAGGTGATCATGTGACTCCAGGACACAGCAACTGTCATAAATACAAATTGATTGCCTAGCGCCTGACATTTGATCTCATGACCAGGGGGGTGCTGCAAGGGTTGTAAATGTGAACAATGGTCATGTCATTTTTTCCAGTGCCACTGTAACTTTGAACAGTCACTCAATGAACTGTTGTAAGTCAAGGATCACCTTCTACTCCTCGGATTTTGTTGAAGTTGTGGAAGTTTCATCACTGGAAGCTTTCAAGAAAAGACTGGACTGCCATCTATCAGAAATGGTGTATGCCCTGCTTGAGCGGGGGGGGGGTGTTGGACTAGATGACCTAAAATGTCCCTTCCATCTCTGTTAATCTATATTCCAATGCCTATCCCAATGCCATCCATTTTCCAAACGAGCCAAGAGTGCCCTCTTGTGAATAGAAATAGCTCATACAGGTTGAAGACTAAAAAAAACATTACTCAAATTATCTGGCCCAGCATTATCTAGATTTGCCCAGAATCAAGTACATGCATTCTGATGTACTCGTGTACAAAAGTACAAAACATATTAAGCACAGAATAGAATAAATCCAGAGAGCTCAAACTACTAGGAAGAACCAACTAATAATCGATGAAGACGAGATTTGTTTTAAAAAGGCAATCATTAAACTCTGCAGGCTTAATGGTAACTCAAAAGCTTCTCGCCTCTCATTTACTCAACCTGACTTAACACATGTACTGAGAAAAGTCAAGCATATCTAACATACACATTAAGAAATATGCACAACCCTGCAAATCTTTACCAACCCCATTTGGGAGAAAGTCTCATTAAAACCGGAGGATAGGCAAGCACAGAACTCAAGAGATGGTATATTGGTCGTGGGTTTCTTTTCTCGGGCTAAAATCCTTGAGAGGAACGTAAGAATTTAGCGCTTCCCCCCACCACCAAAATACAACAACCAAACATGAAAAATACGGAGGGAGAACATCTGTATTGCGCGTTACCGGCACACTTAACTCCAGTTGGCGCCGGTCACGTGACGGAGCCATACTATTGCGATTGGCTTCGAGAGAAGGGGCGTGTCCCAAGGCGCCACGCAGCCTATAAATAGAGACACAGGCCGCGTATTTGGCCTTTTCGTCGTGGGATCGAAGCCGTGGGAGGTGTGTGCTTGCGACCTTTGTTTTTTGGGAGGTGTAGTCGCTAGGAAAGACACGAGTGCCTCCGCTGTTGTATCTGCGCCGCAGTAATCCGAACGATCGTGAAGTGGCAAAAACGTGTGCAGCTTTTTACAGAACGTCCTTTTGTTGCCATCTAACGGTCGTTGGGATTTCTGCAGCTTAACCGTGATTGCGATTGAAGGCCTGGCAAGTGTTATTTGACCCAGAACTTATTTTCGATTAAACGCCTGAGATTGGAGCTGACGCGCGTTGGTCATGGGTATGGCAGGGATCTCGCTGCTCTGATTTTGGGAACTTGTCTTAGTAACTGTACTCGTACACTTTGCTTAAGGGATGGGTAACTCACGACGGCAATTACTGGCTTTTAGAGCCGTTTTACGAAACACCACGTGGAACTATCAGCGGAGAAGATGATCGAGAACGCATTGCGTTATGAGAAATGTATTTGAGAACGACGAGTTGGCTGTGCTTAATGCCCTTGAATGCATTGGCCTTGGTGCTGACAAACGCAGTCAAAGGGAGACTTGGGGGCTTAGGGTTATAGTGATGTGGAGGTGCATTTCCCTCTTAAGTTTTATGCTCGAGCCTTTAGCAGGGTAATAATTGGGCAGGAGAGGGATCTGATACATCTCCCGGTTCCAGAGGAAGATTTGTGAGCTTTGGAATATGACTGCTGATGCCAAAGGAACCCCCCCCCCTTTTCACACACACACACTTGTGCTTTCAGGTGTGTTGTGCTCCTGACTTATGTGATGCTTTCTGGTTTGCATGTTTGAAAAAGGAAGTTGGAATTGGTGAACAGGAAATGACTCACTTGCCATATAAAAGAAAGGTTAGAAGAGTGGACTTTATAAGCACAAGAATGGTGGCTACTTTAGATATCGTTAAAAGGAGTGAAGAAATTCATGGGTGACATGTCTGATATGGACTGGTTAGTCTTGAAGACTCAAAATGTTTCCTCTACATTGTTAGCATCATGTCTCCAAAGAACTGCAGTAGAAGTGGGATATATCTGCATCTCCCTTGTGAGCACATCAAAATAAACCTTTGTAATCCTGCTTTTGGGTGATCTAAATTGGGAACCCTATGCTGGCTGCTGTGATGATATTTTTCGCGTGTTAGACTGCTGATGCAGATGAAGAGACCATGTATCTGAGCCACCAGCATCAGTTGCCCAGGGTGCAGTAATGGTACCCTAGCTCTTAATGTTCAATGGTGTTTTTGGTTTTTAAAAAATACATAAAACTAATCTCTAGATCTGAGCAAAAGTATCTCAGTGTTCTTAAATCACTACCCTAAATCCTTTTTTCTCTCTCTCTAGGTGTACTAAGATTGTCTTGATGCTGAATGAAAATCTCTGGAACCAACTATTTTGAAGAAAGCAACACAAAGAGGGCTGATGTGGGGATGTCTTATATGTTGTAAATAAAATTTAAAATTTAAAATCTCTTTACTTTGTATATTTTTTTCAGATAGGTGTGAAGCACTGCCTTTGAACTGGTGCATGGCCCATTCATGGTCTCACTGGCTACGCTACAGTGCAAAAATAAAAGGCTTGCTTATAACTGGTGTTGCTCAGCTTAAACCTGAGTGATTCTTTTAAAGACAAGTTACAATCCATCTGATGCTTAATGTTCAAATATGCAAGTTCCTCAACTGCAGTGAATGTTCAGAGGCTTGATCATCTGAAGGGTGTATTATGTAGGAGTGCTTCAATTTTATCTTGTTGCTAGAATATCTGAAGATAACTTGAATTAAAGAAGGAAAGATTGGCTTATTTATTACTTGGGCTCTTATTACCTGACAGTCTTTGCATAATCCCATTTTCAAAGATTATGGTAACAACCTAGTATCAAGCAAAAGTGTTGGGTAAAACCCCACTCAAGCTATAATGCACTGCAGCTCACTGCAATCTCATTGATGCCATATTTCATCAAAAGGCACATGCCCACCCAACTGATTGCCTCCTACTGAATATTACCTCCTAGAATAGAGATGTCAAACTTTATTTCATTGAGGGCTGCATCAGGGTTGTTTGACCTCGGAGGGCGTGGCTAGCTTTTTTTAAATTACATTTATATGCCGCCCTTTTCTGAAGACTCGGGGCGGCTTACAATTTTGGGGATACAACCCAATGTGCTCAGCAATTGCCTTCATTCCATTGTATATGCCTGCTTATTACTAAGCGGCATTTTTACAAAGTCAGCTTATTGCCCCCAACAATCTTGGGTCCTCAATTTACCTACCCCGAGAGGATGGAAGGCTGAGTCAACCTTGAGCCTGGTGGGATTCGAGCCTGCAATAATTGCAGGCAGCTGGAACTAAGTGCTAGGCATTTAGCAGCCTGCACCACCAAGGCCCCAGCTTGACATCACTCATTTTGGGAGCGCCTATGGTGGCCTGAGCGCTCTGCCAGAAAAAAATCGGCTCCCAGGTTTGTGGCTGTAACAGCCTCCTGCAACTCTGCCAGTGAAAACACAACTCAGGAGGGCCGCCCTCCCAAGCTCCATTTTTGCTGGCAGGCACCGTGAGCTGGTCCGACCTTTGCTGTTTCCAGGGCAGCCACGCAGGCCAAATCTAAGCACCCCATAGGCCAGATCAAGCTCCCGGGCCTTGAGTTCAACACCCTTGTCCTAAAAGGATAACTCAAAGATGTTTCAGGTTCTAAACGTCTACTCTGGACAATTGGTAGAACACAACAAACTAGCAAAGTGCACATTACTCATCCTATACAAACCCCCCCAAAACAACTAAAGATTATGCATGGAGGGCGGGCACTCCTGTATGGGACAAACCTTTGGCATGCTAGTAGAGTATACAAGAAAAGCCAGCAGTCAAGGTAGGGTACTCCATTGCTAATTTCCTTCTATGCTGCTTAGGACACAATTTCAATGGAAACAAATTTTAGAACAAACTAGATTTAGCCACAACTTTATAGTATGGATAAATCTTATCACACAGTTCTTTGCAAAGAAACACTCAAGCATGCGTGTAACTGACACAATTTGTCAAACAATTGTATCTGCTTTAATGCCGAGTATAGTAATGGGATAAGCAACTCAAGCCTATTAAGAGTGCAACATGCTGAATGTGTAGCTTGAAATTAGGTTTTGCCAATATTTCAAAGAGGGTGAACTGATCTATTCATGGATAAAATTTTCTTTGGGGAAACAGTTCTACAGAGCACCCTCTCAACCTTTTTTTTAACCTGGAGGAATCCTTAAAATGTTCACATCTCTGGGAAACCCTACACAAATATAGTTATATCTACAGTTAAGTCAAGATCCCTTGCAAGATCTGGGAAAACTTTAGTAATGCTATCAAATAAATTGATGCTGGTTAAATTAGCATAATGTGATTGTAATGCAACCCAGTCTGGGTACTTGTGACACAGTGGAAATTCAATTTGACTTAGATTTGCAGTGCTAAACCATGGCCTCTGGTTTAATGTGATGAACGCATAGTCCCATGTAGTTCCTAGTGTCTGGTTATTTAGGGAAAAGGCCTGAACCCTTTGTTGTGTGTCTGGTCTCTGGCGCAGCTTTAATTTACATGCTATTGAGATGCTGGCTGTAAAGGAACATAGAAATGGGTGCATCTCTTGAGGCAGCTGACCAAGATACAATTGAGCAGCAATTTTGGAGGCAGCTGACTAAGAGATACAATTGAGCAGCAATTTTGGAGATTTTCTGAAACATTTGATTAATAGTTTGCACAGCTGTAATACCGAACCACATTTTAGATCACGGTGTATCAGTACAGAAAGAAAAAAAAAACCCTGCTCTTAAGAAGGACTGTTGGATATGTAGCAAGTCTTCCTATCTGGGAAGCTAACTTATTTAGAAAATAAGACTTGTGGGTGGAAATGGACTGCCTGCTAAACCTTGCTTTACAAATGGAAGAAATTTTTTTACACTACCAAAAGAACCTCCCCAGGCCTTCTATTTGGAGCAAGATTCAGGATGCATCCTGTAGGAATGTAAATTAAATCCTAAAGAATTGTATACTATTTAAATTCTAGAGCATTTTATGCTCTGGTTCAATCCCCAAAGAATCTTGAGTACTCAGCTTAGAGGACTGGCTGGCTTCAGGTGCCATGAGACATGATCTATTTTGCCTGACTTCCCACAGAAAATACATCTTTCGTGAGTACTGGATATAAGAGCTGAAATGTTCAGAAGAATTGTAGAATATGATTTGGTAATCTTTCAGTATTTCAGTCTCATTGAACTATGAGTACTATATTAGCAATAGCACTTAGACTTATATACAACTTTATAGTGCTTTACAGCCCTCTCAAAACAGTTTACAGAGTTAGCATATTGCCCCCAACAATTTGGGTCCTCATTTTACCCACCTTGGAAGGATGTAAGGCTGATGCCTGGTGGGATTCGATCTGCCAAATTGCAGTAGGAGTAGCTTGCAATACTGCACTCTAACCACTGCGCCACCGAGGCTCATTCCTGGGTATGCACCCACACTTCTACCCCACCAAACATCAAACCAGATTTTTGACATGGGATAAGTTTATTTGAAAAAAACAAAGCAAGCCCACTGTAGTAACCCACACAGTCTGATTATGAAGTGCAGTGAATTTACTTGTGCCAAACCTGGATAACTGATTACATATTTGTGCATCTAGTATTTTGACTTATTGCACGGAGGGAAAAAGAGCTGTGAATAAGACATGCAGATTTAAGAAGAAGGCAAATGCTTTCACTGAGAGGTGAGAAGAATAGTACATAAAATGGAATGGTCCCAGAGTTGAGGTAACAAAATAGTTGTCCAAATAATATTATGTCAATATATTAAATGCTAAATTTTAAATATGTTTCAGGCAAGGTGCTTTTAAAAAACAACTTCAATTAGCTTCATTTAGAGATTGCAAATCATGAGAAATTTGGATGCAGGAACCTAACAACATACAAAAAAGATCTTAAAAATATGTAAAGCCTAGTATATTATCAAAGAGCGAACTCCATAGCTCACCTGCTTTCTTTGTAAACTAAATTAACATTCTTTCAACATAACTGGTTGGCAATACTGAGTATCAAGAAACACTCATTGCTTATGTAGCGTTCAAAAGAGTTAGATTCAGTATTATGTGTTTAGTCCATACAGAAAAACAGCAAGGCAGTGTTCTCTTGACCATTCTCACTTGTAGTGCTTTGGAGTTGTTACTTTCATACAGGAATACCAAGCCAGCCTACAAGGTGCTTTAGCTACATTGACAAAAAAATGAGCTGTAATAAGGATTTGCACCTTCTTAAATGGATAAATGAGGATCCACTACACAGTCGGGAACAAAAACAGCTGTGAACGTTCTGGTTGGTGAAAGTGAATGGCTCCTTCCATGCAATCATTTCCGATGAGTACATGCATGGCCTTGGACATTTCCATGTGTAGTCAATTCTGAGAGCCATCAATCACAACCTCTGCAATTGTAACGCACTAACTAGAAGGCTTACTGTAGTTTGGTCTCATGGCTTTATCTTAATTTGTTTCTTTTTCTAAAGAATCACAAGATCCCTTAAAACCAATTCTGTATGTTTGCATGTTTTATATGGCTACTTGTTTCCAAGAAACTCGATTTCATATGAAAAAAATAAGTTACTATGCATAATCTACATGGATTGACAATATCACCTATACATCTAATGTACATTCTTAGTTCCAGAAAACCATTCCAAATTTGCTTGACACAAGCTATTGGGACTGCAGGAGTGAAGAACATGCCACTTCCGTTTGCATCTCCAGCTGCTTGAGAGGAGAAAGTCTTCCAGTTAGACATGTTAGTGCCTTATTGAAAACAAGTTCCATATGGCTGGATAAAACAAACTGTCAGTGTTCAGGGTGGATCCTGAATTACTGCACATCCATAAAGAACTCCCATGTGGATCAAATCTGTTGGATCAATTACTGCTAGTTGCATTTTCTTTTCCTAGTTTACTGCAGAAGAGTGCATATTAACTACTAGGTTTTAAACCCTAGCAGAAATGGGACTAATGCTCTAAAGTCAATAGAGAGCCATAACTGGAGCAATTATTGGCAGAAGCGATCTTATCTTTAAAAAAATAAAACATGGCACAAGGACAAAAATCAGCTAGACTTTCATTTGAAAGAGAACATGAAAACGACATCTGTTAATACTGTAAACTGCAGTCTTCACATTTCATGGCTGCTCCAATTCGGTATCTTCTTTAAAAGGGCACATAGATGAGCGGGGGTCCATGACTGAGTGCATTAGAGGAATATAAAGATCGTCCATGTTTGGCATGACAAAAATTTTCTGCAAGGTATAATAATTGAGTTAGAATGCAATTCTAATGTAAAGTCAGGAGAAATTAAAGATACCACACTCTTATTTTGGACTCGAGCCAAGTAGTATTCTAAACAGGTTTACTTGAATCAAGTAACATTATGGATCACTAGTAAACATCTATCTACCTTAAGTTTAGATTTAGAACAGAGCCTTCATTGGTATTAAAGCAACATTGCTTTTTACAGTTTACAAAATCTTAATTCCATTACATTTCAGCAAACATTTTTAAAAAAATAGTTGACTGCTATCTGCTATTGCTCCTTGCCCCCATCATTCCAATTTTTAAAAAAGGAAATAGCTAGACATTTGAATAGATATATTTAACAGTTCAATAAATTCATGATGAACAGAATTCTAGAAATATAGTCAATAGAAAAGTATGAATAACAATATATTCAAACTTTGTCCCACACCAAAATCAGTCTTTCTTTACAATAATAATAATTTATTCGACTTGTATGCCGCCCTTCTCCCTAAGGACTCAGGGCGTCGAACATTAAAACAGCACAAATTTACAATAAAAATATTAAACACAACAAGTCAGAATACCAGTTAAAATAACACTTAAACCCCACCCTCACAGGTCATTCCAGGCCGGCCTGTTGAAACAGCCAGGTCTTCAGGTCCCGGCGGAAGGAGCGGAGATCAGGGGCCAGACGGAGATCCACGGGGAGCTAATTCCAAAGGGCAGGTGCTCCCACGGAGAAGGCCCTAGCCCTGGGAACCGCCAGCCGACAATGCCTGACCGACGGTATCCCAAGGAGGCCCCTCCTATGGGAGTGAACAGGCGATCGGAATGTGATGCTGGCAGGAGGTGTCCCGCAAGTACCCTGGACCCAAGCCATTTAGGGCTTTATAAGTTGTTACTAGCACCTTGAAGCTAACCCGGAAGGCAACCGGCAGCCAATGCAGGTCGCGCAGGAGGGGTGTAACATGGGAGTATCGGGACACTCCCATCACAGCCCATGCAGCCACATTCTGCACCATTTGCAACCTCCGGGTAGTCCGCAAGGGCAGCCCCATGTAAAGAGCGTTGCAGTAGTCGATTCTAGAGGTGACGAGCGCATGAGTGACCATTCGAAGGGCATCTCGGCTCAGGTAAGGGCAGAGCTGGCGAACCAGCCAAACCTGGGCAAAGGCCCCCCTGGCCACAGCTCCCACCTGTTCCTCCAAACTGAGCTGTGAATCCAGGAGGACGCCCAGATTCCTCGCCCTATCCACGGGGGGTAACACCTCTCCCCCCATGACCAAAGATGGTACATCCAATGAAAGCCGAGATGCCGGTAAGAACAGCCACTCAGTCTTGGTTGGGTTGAGCTGGAGCCTATTACTCCCCATCCAGACCTGTACCGCCTCCAGGCACCGGGACATCACAGAGAGAGCATCACTGATCTGGTCTGGGGTGGAGATATAAAGTTGGGTATCATCAGCATATTGATGATACCTTACCCCAAAACCTCGGATGATCTCACCCAGCGGTTTCATGTAGATATTAAACAGGAGAGGTGAGAGAACGGACCCCTGTGGCACCCCACAAGTGAGGGGCCTCGGGGCCGACCTCTGCTCTCCTGCCAACACTGACTGCGAATGGCCCGAGAGGTAGGAGGAGAACCATTGCAAGATGGTGCCCCCACCCCCAATGCCTGGCACCGCCGCAGAAGAATACCATGGTCGATGGTATTAAAAGCCACTGAGAGATCTAATAGGACTAGGACAGAGGAAAAACCCCTGTCCCGAGCCCTCCAGAGATCATCCACCAGTGCGACCAATGCTGTCTCCGTGCTGTGTCCGGACCTGAAGCCCAATTGATACAGGTCTAGATAATCAGCTTCCTCCAGGAACAGGGGAAGTTGCTGCACCACCATGCTCTCAACAACCTTTGCTAAAAAGCGAAGGTTGGAGACTGGACAATAGTTGTCCAAGACGGCCGGGTCCAAGGCAGGCTTCTTGAGGAGGGCCTCACCACGCTCTTTCAAGGGGTGGGAAAACTCCCTCACTCAAGGAGGCGTTGACAACTGCCTGGAGCCAGCCGCGTGTAACCTCCCTGGAGGCATAAACCAACCAGGAAGGAAAATAAACACGTGGTGGAGGACAACCTCCGCATGATCCTGTCCACTTCATCAAGGGAGACCGGGTCAAACTCAACCCAGATAGAATCAACCAGATCCGTCGTCACCCCATCATCAGACCCCTGCCAGTCTGAGTCCAAGCCGGCCCGAATCCAAGTGACCTTATCTGCCAGATGTAAATTAAATTCCTCTGCTCTGCCCTGTAAAGGATCGCCCCCTCCCCCAACTGAAGGAGGGAGCGGGTCACCCTGAACAGGGCTGCAGGGCGATGATCTCTTGGGCGCAATCAGGGAAAACACCTCGCCGCTCTAATTGCTTCCAGGTAAGTCCTAATATAGGCTCGTAACTGGACACGGTCAGATTCGGAACAGCTAGTCCTCCACCTGCTCTTTAGGCATCTTATGAGATTATCCACAATAATATTCCTTCTAATTATTTGGTATCTGTTTTTTTAGTTTACTTGTCATTGCACCTTGTACAACGAAATTAAATGCCATCTTCAGTGTACATTATAACTATAAAAAAAACCACTAACACACATCCTTCACAATTGAATTGAAGCCCCCTGATATTGCATTAATATTGCACTATGCAGTAGAATTCAAAAGAGCTACTGCTCTGGGATAGAAGCTATTTTTCAGCCTATTTGTCCTTATTTTTATTATCCTGTACCACCTGCCAGATGGTAATAGTTAAAAAAAAAAGGGTGTCCAGAATGAAATGGATCTTTGAGAATGTTTTGAACTTTCTTAAGGCAGCGGGAGCTATAAAGCTCTTCCAAAGAGGGGAGAGGGCAACCAATTATCTTCTGGGCAATGATGTTAACTTTCTGGAGCGCTGTCCTATGTGCCACTGTGCAATTGGCAAACCATACACAGGTTCAGTAAGTCCTTTAAGAGTAAATCTCTTAAAGGAAACTAAAAGCAGGCACTATGGACCTACTTTAAAAATATGGGCACCGAAGGTATTATTTTAGCATGGATATATGGCACACTTCAGATTCAAAAACGAAGAATTTCAGGATATCAGTGATCTCACTTGGTGCCTCCTTTCAGATAGTCCTCCACTTAGAACTGTTTGTTTAGTGACTGTTTAACACTATGGCACTGAAAAAAGTGACTTGTGACCATTTTTCACACGACTGTTCCAGCATCCCCATAGTCATGTGATCAAAATTTGGAGGGTTGACAACTGGTATATATTTTCAGGGGTGATGTGGTCACCTTTTGGGACCTTCTGACGAGCAAAGTCAATGGGGAAGCCAGATTCACTTAACAACCTTGTTACTAACTTAACAACTGCAGAGATTCACTTTAACCATGGTGGCAAGAAAGGTTGTAAAATGGGGCAAGACTCACTTAACTGTCTTGCCTAGCAACAAAAATTTGGGTTCAATTGCGATTGTAAGTCGAATACTCCCTGTACATCTTTTCCTGAGGTCATACAGTGTGTTGAGCCCAGAAGGAGTACAGTGTGTCCCTACATCTATTCTGAAGTAGTTTTATGGCTATATATGTGTTATCAAACTAAGAATCTGAAATTCTCAGAAGGATTGGCTGGGTCTTTTACCAATTCGTAGCCATTCAGTGTGAATGTGTGTGTGCCTTTTCATCTTAGATAAATGCTCCCATGTTCAAGCTTACAGATGGCTTAGCTAATGTCTTATCTTTTTAAACACAATTAATGCTAATGATATTTGAAATACCTGAAATTCTTGTTCTAGTTTCTTCTCTATCCACTCAGTTACATGAACCAAAGTCACTTCTCTTTCACCAAGCTTTGGCCGAGCTTTTAGCTCCAGGTAAGGGGGTCTTCGGAAACCGTACCTGAAGATAAAGAAAATGATCCAGGTTAAGATGTTTCTATCTCAGATTTGTATCCCATTTTTTTTATAACCCATGCTCAGCTAAGATGAGACATGCTTATCCAAAGCCGTCCTGGGATATTCTTGGACAAACAGAAATTTTAAACTAGACATGTGTCTACCACCCCATGCTCCCCAACCCTAATTTTGCCAGCTATGGATTCTGGGACTTGTGTTTCCAGACATTTGAAGCACTCTAAGTCAGGAAAGGCTACACTACCTCATACAGTCTAATCTTGTGCATTTGCATTTTATGTTCAAGGATTTTGTGCTTGGAGGAGAGTTGAGGCTCTAAACCAGGCCTATACAAGGCACAGAGGAGAAAAGGTCACTGATAAATTAAAAATAACTGTGGGCTGCAAAGGAATATCTGGCATACCAATCAGCTATTTGGCAGCAAGTAGAGTGCCAGTGGGACTGAAGCTGGCAGCAATGGTGAGTCTTGGAGATGCTTAGCAATGCATCTTTTGAGACAATAGTGAATTTATTACTGTTTTAAAACACTTCAGCACACAAGGTTGCTTGGTAGGCTGCATGCAGCCCGCAGGTCATATATTGTACAGGACTAAACTATTGTGTTCAACAAAACATTTATTCCAAGTGAGTACATATCTCAACATTAAGAATAGTCTCATTTCCCCTTCAGTTCAAGGGTGTAGTTTTGTTTCTTCTATGTATCCTGTGAACAGGTGTGTCCAATTCACAATATGTCATTTTGGGATCAGATATATATTAACAATTAGTGTTACTGCTGAAGTCTAGTACCCAGCTAATATTAGTTGGTGAAGGACTTTATGTGTGAAAAATTTTATGCACCTGACATAACTGAAATTAAGTCTTAATGATCTAGCAATAGGTACTATGATTCTCTCAAGAATGACCACAGTGAGAAATCAAATCAGCACCTTCTTACATTCTTACTTGTGAGGGGCACATGACATGGATTTTATAATTTGTTAACTAACCTTGTTACTTTATATTTTAACTTAATTCTCTCTTTTATGAGGATTTATCAAACTACTATAGACTGGAATGTAGGAAAACTTTTTATCCTATCGCTATATGGATTGATTGATAGTTTCTAACATTCCTAAATGGAAAAGAAAATTAAGAAGAATGGATGGATACTATTTCCTGATAAGAAAAAAAATTGTTAGTGCTAAACTGGTATGTCTCATATGTCTCTTTGTGAACTTCAAACAACTTTTGTAGTAGATTTACTGTGTAAAGGAGAGGTTACTTTTATCCTGTCTAATCAACTTTCCTCTTGCATTTTCTTTGTTGTGTTATCTATAAAAGGGAATGTAAGATGGGTCTCAGGGAGACCTCTCTTTAACAGGGTACCCTAATGAATTGCTTTTAAATGATCTTCTGACTTGGTTGTTTATTGGGAAGGTAAACCGAGGCAGAACCTAGGGCCAGATTTGGCTATCACTTGTCATTAACCCCTTTCCCAATAGAGTTTAAAGTAATTGTGTATTGTTGGAATAAGGTATTGTTTTCTGAATTACACTGTGCACTTCCCAGAGGTTAATTTCATCAAATGGAATTCGAACTTGATTAAGTGGTGAAAATTAAATGGTGAAGGTATTGAACTGAGAAGGCCCAGCTTCAATTCCTCACTGAATATGGATCTAATTGAGGGGTTGTGAGAATAAAATTATGGGAAACCCTATATAAACTGCTTTGAACCTCCCAGACAAAAAGGCAAGATAAAAATGTTCAGTGAAACACTCCCAGATAAATGAAAACAAAATTTCATTCACAATTTCATTCCATATTTCTTTCAGATAAAATGAAGCACTGAAATAGATTTTCTCTTTTGGTACTATTTCCAATTATAAGAAACAGCTGGAAAAAGCTTTGGCACTGACTTCTTAATTAATACCTCTGTTGATCCTCAAGTAGTTCAATATGCTGTTTTACCCAGCATCTTTCTGTATTATTCTATATTAAAGGAAAGGAAGGTGGGAGAAAAGAAAAAACAAGTGGTAATCTTTCTTTTTGACCTGATTTCTGGTTGCTGTAGCTTTTATTCATGGATGATAACATTTCTGAGCTTTCTTACCTTTTCAGTTTCTGGAAATTTACAAAATGCATAATAAGAAATGGAACTGTACATTTTTACAAAAGATCTCTTTTTGGATAGAAGAGTAATTCAATCACACGAGCAATTTAAAATAACAGCCAGTTCCATTATCTCTGTTCATAGGAATTAATGGCAAAATCCCACACACTTTGTCTCAGAATTAACTTATTTAACCCTGAATAAAATGGTACATGTCAGACTGTAGCTTGTGACTCACAGATTCGTACTGCAATTTTCTAAAAAGGATCCTTACTAAGAATCATGTGAATACTTGTTGAATTCTGTAAAAATGATCACACATTGCAGACCAACTTTGATTTTGTATGACCTCAAACATTTCTGCTGCATTATTCTTTAAAGTTTATTAGTCAAATGGTCCAGCTTTTTTATCTTGGATGTGCGTGAGAAAAAGTGGGAAATGAGGGGACTGGAAAATAAAATAGGTTTTAGGGACTTTTTTCACAGCCACCCATAAAAACAAGAAATCTATTTTAGCTCTTGGGTAAGTTTGAGTGCTACATTATACATGATAGATTCCAAAATCATAAGTATTAATGGACACTTACCATATACGATCAGTAGGTGGGGGCGGAATGTTAATTGCTAACATCCCTTTACACTCTTGAACCTCAACGGTGAGCAGGAGGGGTGTATTGGAGACTTCCTCAATCTTTTTCTTAATGAATTCTGTCTCAGTCGCCTTCTGGAAATATTTTGACTTGGTAATTTTATCCACAAATCTCATTATTTTACTTGTTCGGTGCCCTCCATACCTTTAAGGAAGGAAAGAAGAGGAAGCCATCTAAGTGAGTTTCAGCTACCCTTTCAAAAAACAAAGGCTAATGCTTTGTGGTATTCTGCAGCTGAAAATACATGTTAAGGGCACAGAATGCCAATCTGCTACTACAGATTGTGAAGTGTTGCATAAGTATACAGCCCAGACTTATAGTTTTTGTGAATAAAAATGGAAAGATCCAGAGTCCTGGCTGTGAAAACTTAGAATCAGAACTAATTTAAAATCAGATATTGTCTTCTCACATAATAAGGATTTTGATAAAGTGTTGTTGGCTCAATATTCACTATTATTCTTGGATAGCCCTACATTTTACTGGGGATTCTCCCAAATGTTTGACAGCTTTGGGCAAACAGGTGGCTTACTTAGCTGCAGTGAACCTTTCAACCCCAAACTGCAAATTCAAGGATTTAGCAAGAGAATGCACAAATTAATGAATTCTGGATTTTTCCTTATAGCATTATTGTTCTCCACTTTTTATATTATGATTTTGTTGCACATTTATGTTTGATTATTACTTGGCATGGATTCCAGTAGATTAGAAATTCAGAATATAAATGTTAAAAAAAGAGCCCTGGGGGTCTTATTTGAATAGTTGTTTATGACTATAGTGGGTCAGTGCTCATCTCTGTTTCAAGGCCATTGAGCCAACACTGCCCAAAGACATTATTGCGGTCATGTGGCCAGAATGATTTCACAAATGCTGTTACCTTCCCACCAAAGTGGTACCTATTTATCTACTCGCATTTGCATCCTTTCAAACTGCTATGTTGGCAGGAGCTGGGGAATATAAATGTTAGATATAAGAAAACAAAGATTGTAAATAAAAGTCAGATATTTTTCTGAAAATAAATGCCTGCTAGAAATTTGACAATTCTGCTAAACATAATCTATACAGCCAAAGGTCTACTTTAAGGTCTATTGATTAATCGTTGGATGATCTGCAGTTGACTGGCAAGAATCAACTATTATTATTACTACCCTATTATTAAATAGCAACAGCAGCAAATCCTCTCTGCTGAAATGGAAAAAAAGGATCTTTTTTTCTGCAACAGATAAAGCAGAATGATCTTTCTCTCAAGTAAAGATCTTTAAAAATAGCTACAGGAAAATAATTATTTCTGCAACTTCGATCATCTGTTACAGTTGCTAAATTATTTACAGTCTTGCTAAGAAGCTGCATTGATCTATATGCTAGTCCAAAGAAATATTTCAATGTCTGTTATCTAAATGTTTCTTTGCACTAACATGCAGATATTTTCGGACATCAGCCAACTAGCAATTCAGAAAAATCCATGAAACATTTATCTTTAATTAAAGAACTGTATTTCATTAGTGGATACTATTCTCATTTCTTGGTAGCACTTGAAATATACAAATTGGATGTTCTTACACATTGAATTTGTTTACTGTAAAATAAGCTGCTATATACATGAAAATGCTAGCATGATTATAATTCTTTCTTAGACCTAATTCATTCTAAATCTTTTATCCAATAACTGCAGAAAACAGCCATCTGCAAAACCAGATAATTTACATGATGACTTGTAAATTTATAAATACCAGATATGGAAAAAACAGGGCTGCCTCATATCCCCTATAATTTTTTCTACTAATTAGCAAATATAATTAAGAATTACCCAATGAGATAAGGCCATTTGAATTACTGTAATAAGAAATATCTAATTATTTCCAGATGATATGGCCAGTAAAATTGGCACTCTGAAAACTGAATTACAAAAAGCATTAAAATGACAAATACAGACTGGAAGCATTGAAACATTTATAGAGTTATCTCTTAGCTTAAATATCGTATATAGATCAAATTTAATTTGAGATATTGTATAATGTCTTCAGGGCATTTGAGGCAAGCACATAACACATCCCTGCAACTCCTTAAACCAATCATGTTGCTATTATTGACTGACTTCCCAGTTTTTGTAAATTGCCCTAACGTGGAGTGTCTGGATGGTCTGTACAAAATTTGAAATACAAAATGAAAAGAAGAAGTCCTGCAATCAATAGGAATCCTGCCAATGGCCCCCAGAAACATTCCATCCTGGTGGAAAGCAAAGGGACATTGTTTTAACGGCTTCACAAAGTGTCAGGGGGACAGGGGGCTACTCAAATCTTCAAAGGCAGGTAGTTCCAAAGTGCAGAGGCCACAAGAAAGAGCCCTGCTGTCTGGCCCATGTTCTCCTCGCTTCAGAAGAAGTGTCACAAGAAGGTCCACATGTATATGGGCCTTCTTGTGACATTTTTATTGGATAGGCAGGTTCAACTCTAGCAAGGCAATTCCTAATGTCTTTTCCTAGAGTTGCACTGCAGCCAAGGAGGAGAATTGCACAACCCAAGGAAAAAAAGGCAAGTGTTTTAAGGAATTGCTGATAGGAAATATATTATCATTTCTGTATGTTCCAAAGTACCTTTTGCTTTTGATTCCAGGTATTACACAAACCTACTTTGAAATAATATAACCATTTGGTATATACATATATCCGCATGCGTATACATGCACACTCGCACAGACAAAACTAGATTTATTTTTAATGTGAGAGAAAGACAAAGAAGATGCCTTGGATGGAATGACTAAGCATGGAAGAAAAAGGCACCCCTGTTGAGAATGTACACAATAGGCAGAGACAAACTGAACCAATGGTTGCCTAAAGGCAAAGACTCACCCTTCTGCTCCTGCCACTAAAGACTTTTCGCTTCCTGATGCTTCTGGAACATCATCTTCCTCTGAGGATCCTGCACTAGAAGATTCTTCATCACTGTCTGCAAGGTAATATGCCCTTGGCCTGAAACTGAAAGGAGGGACAGAGGTCAAGACAGAAGCAACAGTTCATTACGGTTGGTCAGAATAGTGTTTTTGATGCCTTGGGCAATAGAGACTTTCTACCATTTACTTTGGTCTCCCCAGTTTGTTTTTAAGTGCACTGGAGTTCAGACCAAGGGTAGAAACATTGTACATCAATCTGCTTTCCTTGAACACAACCATGCCAGACTTTGCTTAAAATAAAAGGAAACAGGTTTGAATATCCTACATGCGGTCGAATGAAATGTCAAATAAATTAAAGACATATAAGGATGCATCTCTTTCATACCTAACTTCCCAATATAATGGAATACAGTGCCGGCAGTTATAACATTAAGATGAGGATGATGATAAACTTGGCGTGTACTTTCATTTTTTAAATGTAATGGGATAATGCTTCTGAGGTCCAAATGAATTGCTGTATGAAAAGTCAGAATTGATTTTGTAAGTGCTGCATGCTTCCAGAAGAATATGCATTCCTTCCACGGTCTCTTCCACACATACGTACCTAGCCTATTAACCTAATACCCACAGCTGGGTCCTAGCCACGCCCCACTCTAGGCCGCTAGCAGTTTTGGAATCAGAAATATTTTAAACAAGACATTTGGCAAATAAATGCAAAAGACAGTTACAGCCTCAAATGCGAAGCATGCCTGGCATGCTAAGGAAGAGTTTCCATAAGGCTTGGAGTATCTTTGCAGGATCTCTTGCATTTCAAGTTGTCTTTAAAAAGAAATTCCCAGTTGATTGTGCCTTAATTGTGAATAGTGATTTAAGGGGAGAAATGCTCAGCACCTCCACATTTCACCCACAGCTTTTCCTGGGATTGAAATCTATTCCTAATAAGTTCTCAAGAGATCATCCTTTAAACCTGGGTTAAATAGGTAGCAAAGTTAGAAAGAAAATCAATGCCTTTAGCCAAATTTGATTTGGCAGCAATCTCAAGCATCTTCCCAGCTGAGAAAGAACTTATTTTCCTTGCGTGTAACAGACACAGTACTTTCCCCAAGATAATTTTCTTTTGGGTTGATTGGGAACCTTTCGGGATAAAATTGGAAAAAGGGACAGTTTGAAGTAGATAACACTAAAGAAGAAGTAGTTTTTAAGAAGCTCCCCATCCACCCACTGATCCCTCAGAAAACAAGTTTACTGTTTTTATTTAACACTTCGTTATGTATTGTACATAACATGTATGTAGCCTCCTGTACCGATCCCCAGGAATAAACAGTCACTTTTTCTTTGCTTTATGCTTCAGTGTTATGAACAGAGAATCCTTTTATTTTTCTTCCCTCACACCACACTCCAATAACAATTTACAATCCTTTATCAAGGTGCATCCCTGCCCAAAAGAAAAACAGGTCAGAAAATTCTACCCAGTAAAATTAGTTCACAGTTTAACAAGCCAAATATTTAGAATTAAAGCAAATGCAACAACTACATAAAATACAAAGGTTTTTAATTCCTCCCCTTAAAAGTAGTCAAACTGTCACAAGGGGGAACTGATTCCTAAGAGCCAAAGATTGAAGAGTGACACTCTGGAACAGCAAATGGAAAGACGACCTTGATAACATTTGGGTAGGTCAGGAGCCTACAAATTCTCATCAAAGGAAAAATTAAAATCCTCAGTGTAAGAAGATGATAATCCTAACCCTAACTCTTTGGAAGCCCTAGAGAAGAGAGGCCTAAAGATCAATTTTTTCTGTATCCCATCATTTCTCCAAAACTTCTATACCAATCTGATCAGCAAGTGTTTCACTCAAAAATTATATGATCAAAATGCAGTCGCTTCACAGAAAACCATGCTGACATGAAAATGATACACAGACACGGTGACCACCACTCAAATGGTACCATACAGTTCAGTGTACCTTAATACTCAACTGCTTTGAAACTCATCGAATTTGGTACTCAACACATTTTGACATGAAAATTTTGTCCCAGTACTCATCGTTTGTTCGGTATTCAACGCACGGTGTTGGCTGCCTTATGACTCACTATATTATTCCTTATAGGGAAAATTTGTTTGGTACTCATTAATTTTGTACTAATCACATCTCCTGGAACAATTTAACTATGAGTACCGAAGTACCACTGTATTTGCATGCCAATGTCTGATTTGTTACACCATAAGGATAATGATATGGTCAGATGTATCATCATTAGCTTCCACTGTCTTAGAAATTAACTCAAATTTTAATATCTTTCACAATTTGACAAATGTTCCTTTAACTGTCTGGGAAAACAATCTAGAATATCCTGCCAACTTTTATAGATTGCTATGAATACTTCTTTCCCACTCTCCAGAATTTCTCCAGAAAGATTTACATGATAGACTCCAGCAAATTTCAATTAGGGCAGCAACATCTCACCATCTTCTAATCCACCCAGAACAGAGCTCTTGGTCATTTTTAAAGAATTCCACATATACTTCTGTTCTCTAGATTAGATTTAATAGGAAGTCATAGCCACTGCAGATAGCAACAGTAGTCTGGAGTTTCAGCAACTGCTTCTGTAGTTTTTTCTAAAATGATGACATTCTCATTGCTTTTGCTACAGAACAGTAGGAAGTCCACCACCAATCCAATCCAATTATTTTATTTTTGTAATGACCATTGGCAATCTGTGTTATCATCTTGTGTTTTAAGCCAAGGATAAAATAAATGCCTTAGCTTTCAATTTTGTGCTTCAAACAGCTAAGTTCAAATCTACCTTCAGCCACAGAGGTCTCTCTCTTTCAGGTGTGTGTGTGTGTGTGTGTGTGTGTGTGTAAATCTATCTATCTATCTATCTATCTATCTATCTATCTATCTATCTATCTATCTAATTTATTGGCCGCCCATCTTACCATATGGTAACTCTGGGTGACTTACATTTAATCTTAGTTAAAAGATAAAATGTTAAAATCAAAGCTTAAAACCAAGGACACATGGGGAGGGTGGGATCTGCTGTTACTCAATCAACCACCTCCACTGTGCCTTTCCCACACTGGGGCCACAAGCCGGCTGGCAAAGCCATATCTTTAGGCCCTTCTGAAAAGATAGGAGGTTGACGTCAACCTCACATCGGAGGGCAAGATGTTCCAGAAGACAGGAGAAGACTCTTTATACACTATGTTGAGCTTGGGGGGAAAAGACAGGAAATAAATGCTGTAATGTAAATAAATATCCTTGTTACCTTTTAATTCATTACAATGAAATCCACAATAGCAAGAAAAAAATGCTTCAGAATGCTACAAGCCTTCTGATAAATGTTCAAATTTCTCTTTAAACCATAAAAAAGGAAAAACAGTGTTCTATGATAAAATGCTTAAACATCTCTGGCCACAAGTACCCATCCATGAAGAAAAGGACTATTCATAGGATTTTCTAATATTATTAGAACAGAATAGCAATGAAAGTGCACTATTATTTGCACTTCGGCACCTTCCTTTTTAGCACACGGTGTTATTTACAGATTTCAGAAGGCTAGCTCTGAAAGGTCCTTTTAAAAAAACAACAATTCAAAAGTTAGAAGCATTCATACTTATCATTCTATCCATGGCTCAATCTTTCCAGACTTATTGCTTTACATTGCAGGTGTGAATAAGGTAGATATTTAGACAGACTAAAGTGTTGAAACTGCACTGTCTTCAAGCAGTATCAATAATATTAGAGAAGTACTACTTGTAGTAAGTGTTTACTTCCAAATCTAGAGGGCACATTTCTCCATCCCTCGACACCCCCACAGGCAGACATACTTCAGACATTTCAAGAACTGTGGAAAGAAATGGTATCCTTTTAATCCTCTATTATTTCAGGAGCTGTTGCAGTGATTCCAGCTAGAACTAGTATCCAGGATACACATCTATGAAGTACGGAAATCATACAGGTTTGATCAAGTATTTGAAAAGGCAACTGTATGTGTATTAAAGCTAATTATCAAGAGACGCTGGTTCCAAAGAACTGACCTCTCCATACCCAGATTATGTAGCAAATGCACAGTACAGTGGTTTCAACAACAGGGAAAGGAAAAACCCTTCAAATTCACTGATGTATTTGAGGAAACCTTCTGAACGTTTCAGCACTAACAGAATCAACAGCACACAGAATGGGATGATATGACACATACCACTCACCAGAAAAAATCCCAGATTGATGAATCCAAATATTATTAAAAAGAAGAGAAAATGAAGGGGAAATAAGAACAAGTGTTAAGTTAGAGAAGTGACAGTATAGAATTATTTCTGCCTAATTTCTATTAAGACATTTTATTTGGCCAGCATGAAATAAGCAGAATTGGCTACCTTTTTAAAAAATGCATTTTGTTAAGTCATATAATCTAGACCAGCGGTCGCCAACCAGTGGGCCGGGGACCACTGGTGGTCCATGAGAAAATTTTGGTGGTCCACAGAGAAATGTCACCCACAAAGCACCCCCCACAAAGCAATTAATCCAGGCTGCACAGGAACACAAGGCTGTGCCACACACATGGCCCGCAGGAACACAAGGCTTGAGTCGCTTGCATTTCAAACAACATAAGGTAGTGAGGGGAAGGGGGAAAGGGCAGGGGGGAACTTGCCCCACTTGCCCCATGGCTACCGGGCTGCTTCTTTCCACTTCTTTCTTCTTCTGCTTTTGGCTGCACACAAGGAAAGCAGCAAAAGTCTCCCCCAAACTCCACCAGAAATGAGTCTTTGGGACCCTGCAAGGCATCCTGCTCCAAGAGGCTGCACCAATCTGGCGGAGTTTGGGAGAGAGAAAGAAAGACTTCTGCTGCTTCTGCTGCTTTCCTTGCATGAAGTCAAAAGTCTCTCTCTCTCTCTCCTCCTGAGAATGGAGCTGGAGCTGGAATCATGCGATCCCAAATAAAGGATGATCAATCGGTAGGAAAACGGGGTGGGGAATTTTCCTGCAGACTTTTTTTGGGATTTTCCCAGGGTCTCTGCTGCTTCTGCTGAGACCCTGGGAAAATCCCCCAAAAAGTCTGCAAGAAAATCGCCCATCCCATTTTCCTACCAATTGATCGTTCTTTATTTGGGATCACAGGATCTCTCTCTCTCTCTCTACCCCTGAGAATGGAGCTGAAAAGCAGGTTAGGAATGTGGCTGCCTTGCAGGGTGTGTGTGTGTGTGTGAGGGACCTGTGTGTGTGTGTGTGTGTGTGTGTGAGAGAGAGAGAGAGAGAGAACATCACTACCAGCCCTCTGAGGTTAGATAGGATCTCTCTTTCTCTCTCTCCCACCAATGTCAGCAAGCCACCGTCACTCAAAATTCATATTAGTAGTCCGTGGGATTTAAAATTATGAGTTTGGTGGTCCCTGAGGTCTAAAAGGTTGGTGACCCCTGATCTAGACTACTATTCAAGTATCACATATACTGATTATGAAAACAAATTAAAACATATAGCTGACAAGTTTTAATTTTTTAAAATGTACATAGAAGTCAACCATTTTGGGGGAAGCAAAAATATATACTATTGCAGAGTTATGTGAAAGGTATAATCAGCTACATATAGTGTCACCATAAACAGGGCAAGCTAGTCAACTAAAATATGAAATCAACGGAGAAGAATCCCATAGAAAAAATAATTTAAAAATTAGTCACAATTCATCCATAAATATGACCTTTTATTTCAGCTTTTATTAAAACAGAATGTAAACACATTCATTGATTGTTGTATGACTGTGTGTCTTGAGTCTCAGCCATATAGCAATACTTCTTTCCTAAGAGCTTGTGAGCTATGCCAACAGCAAAATATCTTTTCTTCCATTTAGTGCAGGCTGTATGTATGTCAGCTTTCCTGCAGTTTGCCCATCTCCTGCAAGGCCGAGAAATGGATCTTTCAGCAGGAAAACAGCTAACAGCCTGACAGGAGAACCAAACATATCTGAGAATTTAAAATCTCATCCAAAGTTAAGCATAGGCCAGAGCATGAGATGATGAGGGAATGGAAGGAAGGAAGGAAGGAAGGAAGGAAGGAAGGAAGGAAGGAAGGAAGGAAGGAAGGAAGGAAGGAAGGAAGGAGAAAAATTCTTTGTTGCGTTTTGTGGCTAGTTGAAATTTGAATTGGATCTATATATACATTCCACTGCCCAATATGCACAAATATTTATATTTCAGAGTCAGTTTGCTGGGATGGTTAAAAGCAGAGTCTTAAATGTGTATTTTAGGCCCCTGAACTCTTTGCTACAGCCCACAATGGTTCAACAATGACAAGTACTGCTGGAACCAAAATTCTGCTGGACCAGCTCTATAGATACCTGCTCCCCACTGTCACCATAGTTACATTTTTAATCCCACTTTTTATGTATAACTCAAAACATATTGTGAGCATAAAACAACAACAATATAGAAAAGGCTCATCAATGCATTTTCAGCTTGGGGGCAACAGAATTAGACTGCATACAATAGCTCTGACATAAACAATTAATGGTTGTCCTCAACTTACGATGACAATAGAGCCCAGTATTTATGTTGCTAAATGAGAAATTTATTATATGAATTTTGCCCAGTTTTCAATTTTTTTTAATTTTAAATTTTATTCAACAAGAAATTTAAAACACATAGAGACAAAACAACACAAATATATATGTACATATCATACATTTTACAACCTATTTGAGCAAAGGTTAAGATCTTCCTCCCATTAACGTGATCTACCTTGTCAAAGTAACTTCTTCGTTCTTTTAATCGTTTAATTTCTCTATATCATTACTATCAGTTACACGTCTAACTCTTCCTTATCTTATCAGAATATCATAGATTACATTTCCTTTATCCACTTGTACCATAAGTTCCTCAGTTTTCAACTTTTCATTTGTTAAATGAATCACTGCAGTGTTAAATAACAAACATGGTTGTTAAGTGAACCTGGTTTCCCCATTGACTTTGCTTGTCAGAAGGTTGCAAAAACTGATCACATGATCCTGGGACACTGCAACTGTCATAAATATGAGCCAGTTGTCAAGCATCTGAATGTAAATCACATGACCATGGGGATGCTGCAATGGTCATAAATGTGAGAAATGGTCATACATCACTTTTTTCAGTGCTGTTGTAAGTTTGAATGGTCACTAAATGAACTGTTGTTGTAAATCAAGGACTACTTGTTCTACATTATTTACTATAAAGAATTCATCGGGTTCTTTCATGGATAAATGCAGACTGTTGCTCCTACTATTTCTTTTTCTGAACAAAAATTTAAGTGATAACCATATTCCTTACCCTTCTTTACCAAATTCTCCAGATTTTAATGCTTCACCCAGCGGTTCTTTCCCAAGTTTGGTCAAATTCATCTTTGTCTCGAGTGTCATCATAAAAGATCCATTGTACAGTATTTCCAAGTCAATCCAAAGTCCTAGAATTGTTGGTAGAACATCATGTTACATATAAACAAGAAGAAGTATTTTTCAACAAGTAAGATTTTTCAGGAGAAAAATTTGTCACAGGCTGTAAATTACATAGGTGCCTTCAGAAGATTTCCACCTCTTTTTTAGAAGTCAAAGCTATTATTATAAACGTAAACAGCAATTTGATCGGTAAAGGCAAGCATGATGTGAATGAAGACTTCATTACAGAAGTCAGCAGATTTAGAAATGTTAGCACCCTAATTGGTATGGTAATAGTGTTTGTATTCTGCTGTATTGATCTTGCAATTAGATTGTTTCAAAATCCTAAGAGTTTCTAGAAAATAAGCGGATGAGTCTTTCTCAAAAAGAGACTTGCTACAGAACACTCACTTTTACTTTTTCATTTTAAGAAAACCTGATGACCAGTTTTTATCCTAACGACCAGTTTTTATACACTACTGTTCAAATTGTAAAATTCATAGATTGCTAGCTTGTGACAGTGGAGCCTCCAAAGTAACACAGGCGAAAGGATGTTTTGTTGCATTCAGACAATAGCAAAATAGAATGTGAGCTCAGTTAACACATACATGCAAATCTTACATTGACTCATGCTGTGGGATGTTTGCATTTCAGTGTGGATAAGAGGCAAATCTATTCAGAGGAATAGAAGTGGAATAATTTCTGCATTGCACACTGGAGTAGCACTACTTATATGTAGGATATTTGCATAAAAATAGGTGAAGTCTAATGTCCCGTCTACCCCTCTGATCAAATTTTCCTCTTTGTGCTGCAAAGGAATATAGGTAATCCTCAACTTACAACCACAATTGAACTGGCATTTTGATCTTAAGTCATTGCAGTCATTAAATGAGGTACCCATAGAATGTTTCACTCAATCTCTACAATCCTGGTGCCTCCAGTTGTAGCTGTTAAGCGATCCTGTGGATCATTAAACAGAGTATAGGATGCCTGAGGGAGGGAGGGAGGGTCTGCAAGGCCTTGGCTGGCTACAAGATATAGTAGCGTTGACAAAGCCGCTGTGAGTGAGGAGGCCTTGGGTCTTCTCTCTGCCCCTCCAGGCCTGACAAGCTTTCAGTCAGCTGCCCCACCCCTTTACACTCAGGAGATAAATTGCTCCCCTTATCTTTGAGGTTTTCTGCAGATGCTGACAGATGCAACCAGCTGATGTGAGATGCAGCCTTCCAACAGAGGCTGCCTCACATCATTCTGCATGTGGCTGCTGTGGCCTAGCAGGATATCAGAGAGGCCAAAGGCCTCCATGACACAGTAGCTTTGCATGTGCTGGTGGGCTGGATAGAGAGATAGACAGGTGTGGGGAGTTACAGTGCCCCTGCAGTTAGTCATAAGGAGGGGTGGAGTGCCCAAATTTTTATTATGTGACTGCAGAGGTGCTGCAATAACCGTAACTTCAAATATAGGTTGTACATGCATTCTTTTCAGCACTGTTATTATTTTGAATGGTCGCTGAACAAATGGTCGTAAATTGAGGACTAGCTTTATGATTGGAGATATGATGATTTCATCAGAGTCAACAGGGCTACAATTTTTGGATTGTTTAAATTTACTTTGGTGGCAGTTTAAGTTGAAAAAATTGTAACAAGTTTAAAAATAAAAACTGCTAAGAATTACTATTTTTACACCAAATTTAAGCAGTATGATCTTTGAAAGCTGTAAATCAAATCAACGCTCTTGCTATAAATGCCCATCCTTGGTCTTTAAAATTGTATTCAACAGTTCTAAAAGCATCCAAATATTGCCTTCCAATTTTCTCCAAAAATGCCCTAAATATGACCCCATCTTAAGGGGCAATTAAAAAGCCTGTAAGAAGAAGCATGAAAGCTGCCCACACTGTGTATGAAAATGTTTCAGCCTTGCAATTTGGATCCTGTCATCTGCCCTGAATTCCATAGGGGGACATCATCTATCTGAGGCAGATTAGTAATAACCTGAGTGCAACTGTTTGTAATTGTACTGTTCTGATCTGTATGTAATATCCTGCAATTATAAAGGGAAAAGCTTTAGAGAGCATCTGTGAGGCAGAGAGATAAAACAGCCACATCACCAACTCAAAACATTGTTCTTATTTCGCTAAAGAAGACAGGAAATGAAAAGGATCAGCATCTCAGAGCAGCTGCACCATGTTATTTACAATCAGTTATGAGGAAGCTTGTCCCTTTATAGCAAACCAAACCCCTCAGGAAGAGACCACTTTGGAATGTGGTATCCGCAGTCAAACGTATCTAGAAGGGATGTGCAAAACGTACACCTTAATTGTCATGTTGCAATTTTGACTATAAAAAAAGCCTTACCATGTGGAACATTTCTAATCTTGTTTTACAGAATAAAAATATGGATACATGAGCAGGTTCAGAGGGAAGCCACTGGCATAATGCTTAAGGTGTCTGTCTAGGTTCAAATGTACCTTACAGTCTCTTGGCTCTACTCAATTGATCAATTCACACACCTTCTCCACCAAGCCTATTTTCTAGGGTGATCATTGAGAGGTAAAATGAAAAGAAATCCTCAAATAAGCTCCCACAAAAACCATGGGACATAATAAACTGGGGCAGATGTACTTAAACTCAGATGTGTATGCCCCCAAATATCTCAAACATTTACCTCAACGTCACAGTAAAGTATGTTAGTATGAAATATAGCGCAGCACCATTTTTCCTCCTTCTTCTAAGTCCACATTTTTCCCCTTATACTTAGCTGCTTATCATATACGCACAAAAGTATTCCTAAATTGAACATGCTGCAGTTTCACAATTAGGATTGCTTTTCAACTCTAAAGAGCTAAGTAGTAAGTAGCTTCTTTTCTTTCATTTAAATGCACCTCTAATGGAGACAATAAGCTATTTAATGATACTAGCATGCAATATTATATTGCTTGCCTCTGAAATCTTTGTCAAAGCTTCAGTTTCTTTGGATAAGTAAATCCTGAGAAATGGACGTATTTTCCACTCACTGGAAAAGTACTCAAATCTTTAAAGGATGAAACGGAATGAGGCAGAAAATAATAATACCCATTCAAGAGTTCTAACCAGTACATTTATCTTTCAGCACCAAAGATCTGGAATTTGCTTTCATACCTCATTTTACAATGCCGTGTCTAGGTAACAATCTAGTCAAAGAATAGCCACCAATTGCTCTATAAGGGCTGGAACATTCCTACTGCAGTAAATTGAATGAACCAATTCTAAAAATACATCACAATGTTGTTTCACAATGAAAAAATGGTGTTGCTTTTTTAAAAAAAATCACTATCTTGCAATAAGAGCATATTGAATTCTATTTCTATGATAGGATGAAAACAAAAAAAGAGTCATTCAAACTACAGTTCTGTTCTGAGTTCATTAATTTGTACTCAGATGCTGTTTTGACAATTTAATATGACATTTATATAAAGCAACAGAAATGAATAGAGCCTATTTCATTAAACTCCTCCAAAATAGACCCACCGATCAAGAACCAACAAATACATTTTTTCCTGTTATTTCAGTTGGTGAAATTCAATTGCTTTCATTTATGCAATCAGTGAGTCAGCAAGCTCCACATACCAATTCTTTTTAATAATGTAATGAAGTTAAATACAAATAATAATTCAAGCAGATCAGGGATGATATACATTTTTCATTCATGACAAATCCAAATTTTCCAATATCAGGCAATAAGAAGCAGTTATACTTTAGCTGAATGATTTATATCATGTTACTAATTTTTTTAAAAAATTGTGCCTTTTTTTTACTGGATTGTTTTTTGTTGTTTGGGCTTTTTAAAATTTTTGTAAATCACCCAGAGTCTTCTAAAATAGGCAGTCATAATGTAGTAAATTAAATTATTAAACCACAGATAGTTAGGAAAGATGTCCCCATTTCTGTGCAAAATACAAAATAATGTATATAAAACGTAATATATGAGGAAAATTAAAAGATGAGCCCAAATTTGAAAACTTCCTTTCAAAAATTCATTTAAAATGATAAAGGAAATACTAGTATCTACCCTTCCCAGTCAGATAATTCCACATTTTTAATGGGCATATCTAGATAGTAACAGAAGAGAATGTATTGTACATAGCTCAGGGACGCACTGTGGAGTCCTTGGTGCTCTCTGAACTTAGTGGTTTATTTGCAGATGTTTCATTACCCAACTAGGTAACATGGTTAGTGTATAATTATCATAAGTATGGGGTTTGCTCTGTGTTGATGTTCAGCAGTTTGCCGTGCCACTTTTAGTTGGGTGTGGTTTTGTAATACCCCTAATCAAGGAAGGAAGGAAAAAAAACTAGCTGGGTAATGAAACAACAACCAACCAAACTTAGGGAGCACCAAGAACTCCACTTCTAGGTAGTTAAACAAATAGAAATCATGATCTGCTTGTGGAAGAAAAAAAAACCTAAGTAAACTGAAGCTCTACACCAGGGCTGTCAAACTCACGGCCTGCATCACGCACTGGCCACGCCCATGCCCAGTTTAGCGAAGGGAGAAAAAGTCATGATACATCAAGTGATACTGCTGTGACACCACAAGTTTGACACCCCTGCTCTACGCAATGAAGTAATCAATTCAAGTAGCATTTACATACACCACTCCTCCCCCATTTATTTATTTATAAAGAGATTTCTAGCCCAACCCAATCCCAAAAGGAGGGGCAAACACTGAAAATAAAGCTGCAACAATGTTAAAATAAAAGCTACCCAGCCGTAGCTTGTAAGAATTAGGGTTAGGGCTATGTCTGGGGGGGAGAATTCTATAAAGTGGGGGGCTGTTACCAAAAAAGCCTTATTCATGCTATTTCAGCAAAGTACTGCCTGAGATAACACAATACCCCACTGTGTGTACACCTAAAGATATAACCGGAACACTCTAAACTGGGCTCGGGAGCCTATTGCTACCCAGTGCAGCCTGTTTAAACTGATGTTCCCCTATGCTGTATCATATCCTCCCAACTGCGCAGGTACAGCTTAGATGTTGCATCCAGAGGCAGTTCCATGTAGAAAAAAAAGGTTATAGAGTGGTCAAAGAGAGACATTGTTAGGATTAGAGAACATTCATTGAGTGCATATTATGATTAGGTAACAGCATGATAGCTTTCTATTATTAATGCATCCTACAACATTAAAAGTCAAAGCAATACCTTTATAATCAATGGTAGGCTTATAGGCTTGAAGGATTTTCGGCAGTGCAATTCCCATGTCCAATTCCGTTAGTGTTAATTCATTCATGAAGTATGGCAACTAGAAGGAGAAAAAAAGTGGAATAAAACAGTGCTTTCTCTCTTTTCCCAACATTCATGGTGTTTGAATGATTGACAATACCTGGGATAGAACAATACTTCCAGAGCCACGTTAAGATCCTGGTTGGCCCCTGAAAACAATAATCTGGTTTATTGAAGTATTACCTGAACCTTTACTTATCAATAAATCACAGTAAGTATATGCATAATAAAGTGGTAGCAATGCTTTAAGTGTATTTCATTTTGATGTATGAACTTTTTGTTCTTATTCTATTCCTTGAAACTTAAAATTTTCATAGACCCCTTTCACCCTGCAAAGTTTTGTAGGCCGTAGCAGTTATACCTACAGGTAGTCCTCAACTTATGATCACAACTGACCCTGGAATTTTGGTTATAAGTTGAGCCACCATGTGACTTGATTTTACAAGTGTTTTTACAATGGTTGTTAAGTGAGTTGTTAAGCAAATCAAGTCATAAGTTTGAATCCAGCTTACCTAGTAGAGTAAGGGCTTTTTGCCAGAAAACTGCAAAAATCATTGCAAAATGTGATCACATGGCAGTGGGATGGTACAACTGGTTGTAAATGTGAACTGGCTGCTAAGGGCCTGAAATGTGACTAAGTGTCACATAGGGGTAGTATGGAAGTGGTAATTTTGAGATAAATACCATTTTTTTAGTCCATTGAACAATCATGAAGTGAGTGGTTGTAAGCTGTGGACTACCTGCATTGTGACCAAGGACACAAGGATTTCTCTACTCCGGTCACTGGGCAGGGCCCTCCACAATCTTTTTAGCTTAGGCCCCAAGCAGACCAGAAGCCTGGAGACACGTGCCCATGTGAACTAGCATTTTACAAAATGCCAGTCAGACAATATGTGGGCTCTTAAACACAATCTTCTGAAAGGTTGGTACAACTTTTCCTAAACAATGTTCACTGGTCTTTCAAAAGATTGATAGACCTGTCTGACCAAAGTAAGAAAAAAAAGGTTCCCGCTGGTGTGTGTGTGTGTGTGTGTGTGTGTGTGAGAGAGAGAGAGAGAGAGAGAGAGAGAGAGAGAGAGAGAACAAATATTGCAATTTTCTGGGCAATGTTCTGGGCAATGTTTTTGGAATGGTTTGCCACTGCTTTTTCCTAGGTCTGAGAGAATGATTAGCTCATGATCACCCAGTTGGCTTTCTGCATAAGGCAGGACTAGAACTCATAATCTCCTGGTTTCTAGCCTGATGCTTTAACTACTACACCAAACTGGCTCTTTTGTCCCAAATGAGAGCAGTGCAGGTTTTTTGTTCCTTCTACCAACACGTGGTTTTCTCCGCTTTCTACTGCTTTTAATTTCTTGAAAGGTATGTTACTTTCCCTACTCTAATATCTTTCTACATGTTCTACAGAATACTTTTGGGTTCTGCCAGCTGCAGCTACTTGCTACCAACAAGCACATGCAACACATATTAATCTGGACATATCAAAGCTGGAGTGAAATTAATAAGAGCTTTCCTTTCTAACCCAAGTGACAGAAAGACCATAAATCTGTTTCTAAAAATAGCCTGGCTGACAGATCAATAAGTGACAGGACTGTCCCAATGTGACATGAAAAGCTCCCTCTGCTTCACCCTGCATATCTTCTCCACTCCATCAATCTGTCAGTTGGTCTATTTCTCAGCACAAATCTACTGGTTTTCTAAATCACCAGTAGCGCTATGTTCAGAAACATCCTGAGTGACAGATTACCAGCGTGGAGCATCCCTGTGCCAATGACAAGTCACCAGGGAAACCTGAAAAGCAGTTAAATCATCTGCATCAAGCACTCACTCAGATAGCAAAGCCCGTTACTACTCCATTTTAAGGAAAGCAATCAGTCCTGCCATCTAGTGATGGCAGAAGGGGAACAAACTCAGGAATATCACCAATTGCTTTCCTTCAATTGTCCTTCCTGTACAAGTAGTCCTCAAGTTACAACCCCAAATGGGACCAGAATTTCCACTGCTAAGCAAGGTGGATGGTAATACCAATAGCACTTGCTTTACAGCACTCTCGGGGCAGTTTACAAAGTCATCATATTGCCGCGAACAATCTGAGTCCTCATTTTACTGATCTCAGCGCTGTGTTCAGAAACATCCTGAGTGACAGATTACCAGCATGGAGCCTCAGAAGGATGGAACGCTGAGTCAACCTTCAGCCGGTCAGGATCGAATTCCTGGCAGTGAGTAGAGTTAGGCTGCAACACTACATTCTAATCACTGTGCCACCACAGCTCCTGTTAAGTAAGTCATACCCAATTTTATGCCCTTTTTTTAAGGGAATCGGTGCAGTTATTAAGCATATTTGGCTTTCCCCATTGATTTTGATGGTTGGAGGCTGACTGGGAACATTGCAAATGGCAAACACATGACTCCAGGTCACTACAACCATTATAAATATATGCCGGTTGGCAAGCATCGGAATTTTGATCATGTGAATGTTGGGATTCTGCAACAGTCATAAATGTGAGGACCAGTCATTTTTTTCAGTGCTATAGAACAGCGGTCACCAACTGGTGGTTTGCATAATTTTTTTTGCATTTTTTGTATTGCACTAAATCAGGGGTTCTCAGACTATGGCCCTTGAGCCTGAACAATGAATGTTTGTGTTGCTGCAGAGACTCTCCCCCTTCAGGGTCTTTTTGTGCAGGTTGGAGGGGGGCAGAAATTCTGACTTGGAGTCTGCTTTGGCCTCCTAGTGCGGGGCTTTGGGTGAAGGATGGAGGGAAGTGCCATTGGTGGCGAAGAGCCGGAGGGCCTCATTCCAGTGGGACTGCATCATGGCCTGGAACTGGCTGACCATCTCAGCTTGCTGAGCCTCCAAGTGCTGGCACCTGGCCTTGCATTCCCTCAGGCCTTCCCTCTGCTTGGAAAGCCTTGCTCCTAGTCCTCAGTGAGGTGCTTCTGCTGAGCCTCCTTTTCGGTCAGATCCAATTTGAACTGAGCCAGCTGTTTTGGCAACTCTTTCTCATGGTGGCAGCTTAGCTCCAACAATTGCTTCCTGTTGGGGCTCTAAGGAGCCTGAGCAGGGAGGCAAGGAGTGGCTGAGAGGGGAGGGGTGAGTAGAGGCAGGCGAGGTGTCCCTCAATGTGAGTGACATCGAGTTGGCCATGCCCACCCAGTCACATAACCACCTAACCATGCCCACCTAGCCGGTCATTAGGCAGATTATATTAGTGGTCCGCAGGATTTAAAATTATGAATTTAGTGATCCTTGAGGTCCAAAAGGTTGGTGACCTCTGCTATAGAAATTTTGAATGGTGGCTAAATGAATGGATGTAAGTCAAGGACTACCTGTAGTGAAGCCATTAGGTTAGGACTTGCAAGTTCTGTTACTGAGGCAAACTGAAGCTCAGCCGTGAGGGCAGCACACACTTTGCTGCTGTTTCAAGCACTGGAGGTGTGCACATTAACACTGTGGTGAGCAGCAGCCCAAAGTCAAATAAGAAACCCAGAACTGGCTCTGCAAAGAAAGTAATCTCTTTCTCACTCTCTTAAAGGAATGGCATTTAAATCACTATCAGAACCTGTGCTGAATACATGAAAGGCACAAGACATGGACTAAAGGCCCACTTTTTCTGTTTCAACAAAAAACATCTAGAAGATACTTATTTCTATTAAAATCAAACAAAAATGGAAGTGAGGCAATACACTTTTATGTGTATCCTAAACATAAAGGGTTACATCAAACTTGTGAATGACAATAGACCTGTGATAGACCTGTATGACCAAAGTAAGAAAAAAAGGTTCCTGCTTGATTTAAACTAGAAGGATATACATTATTGATTCTCCCAAATGATGATGATGATGATGATGTGCATGTGTGTGCACACGCACGTGTGTGAGGCATTCATTTAGAAATCTTCAACAATGTGGTGGATTACCAGCTGAAGGGGAAGGTGCCCCTCTAGAGACAGTAAAGAGACATTCCAGTTTAGAGTTTGTTCAGGAGAGAATAGTCTGAGGTAAAACCTTTAGGTCTATATCTGCTATTTCCCAAGGGAGACAGGCAGTCTGGAGAAATTCTTGTAATACAGATAATCAGCAATAAAATATCTAGTTGGTCCTATTCATGAATGGCTCCAATTGCTTGTGCCTGACAAACAGTGTCTCATAATCCCAAATGTGTCCATAAACTCAAAATGAGTTGCCTGTCCCTGCACTAAGAAAAAAATTAAGGATCTGTCAAAAGGTGTTGTGGGAAGGGAGAGTACATTTTATTAGATTAATGTATGACTTTGTAATTATAAACTAGTTGGCAAAATGTTCATCTTAAAAATCTTCCTCACCCTGATGTTGTCTTAGTCCATTTGGAGGGCGTCAGACTGTGGAAGGTTGTTCTTAAGAAATGTAGGGATGTCTGTTCTGATTTAGCTGGGGAATTCTACTTCTTGTCATTATTTTTTTCTCCTCACTATTCTGGCACCACTTTCCTAGCTCTTCTGGTGCTCAACTTTAAATAGGTCCTCCGTCTTGCTAGCTCCTAATGGATCACTACTGTAGCAACACTGAGTATAGCAACAAGATCATTACCAAGATGACATGAATAAGAGAGAAGGTGTGTCAGTAATTAATTCAATTGACCTAGTGAACTCCATGCAGATTTCCAATATCAGAACACTTATTTGAATGGACATTTGAACAAAATGTTCCTAGCCTTTAGTAGAAAAAACAATAAAAGTTTTGGCTGAGCTTGGAAGGCAAGCTTTTGTGTCCAAAATTGTAGGCTTTAATTCACAGATGCATCAATGAGTACCCACATTGGCTGCAGTTGCTTTTTTAAAAGACGCCAAATGGCTATCGCTACTAAAATATTCAAATGGAAAATTTGTTTTCATGCTAATATGCAATCATTCCTGCAGAACAGCATTAGGAAAACTGATCACTTATGCTGCCAGCTAATTTGGAAGTTAGTCTGCTTGTTTCATTTGTGCAATCAAGACACGTAGAGGAATTAACTGAATGGGACACAGCTGAATCGCAGCACCACCTTGGGTTATACATTTTCATTTAAAACTCATTTAGGGGAACAGAGAAACAAAAACAGTGCTTGGATCATTTATTATTCAAAAGTCTGCAGACTGGGGACACAAACAGCACCTATCAGAATCTCTGCTTGGCTCTCTGATAACTCTGACAGTCCTGAAGATTAATGCTTGGTATGGATAAATATTTCACTCATATGAAAATTCTGAACGAACAACCAACTCTTGAATTATCATGTGATACATAGAGCCCTCTAAAATAGATAAATGTCATCATTGGAATAGACTAGCATCCCAAAACTGTGGTTGGATTGAGAGAAAACAACAGGTGGAAGGATGCTAAAATCCTGTATGGGGTCCATCACAGCAAAGAGATGATTTGAAATCATTTTTTTTCTTGTGGGAAAGAAACAATTACTTTCCAAACTGTACATTTTGCTAAAGAGGAATTATACTGGCTATTACTAAGAAACTTTGCAGGGGATAACAACTGGAGCAGGAAGTAAATGGATCATTTTGAAAACTGTAAATCATCTTCATAAATCATCTTCCTATCCAAGTGAAAAGGTCAGTACATCAAATGGGTTTATTCTGCTGAACTAAACCTGTACATTTGTGAGAATCAGACCATGCAACCTCTCCTCCTAGTTTCTCCACTGTTAGAGACAGACTGATGGACCTGACTGAAGCCAACACAAAGCATTAAGTGTGCACAGCAGGCAAATAGTTGCTGGAAGAATTATTGTTAATAATCTAAAAAAAGAGGACAAAACTATGTTCATATTATTAAATAAAACTTATGTTGAGGGTTCTTAAAGAGGGAAAAGTATCAGATCTCCTGGGAGACTATCTCTATGAAGGTTCATTTAGTACTTTTGAGCCAAGGCCTATTGACTCAATAGGGAGCAGGCCTATTGCATTAGATCTAAGATCTGCAAGGGCTACCATCTTTTCTCTCAAAATGTTTCTGTTCTTGACATTCTGTTTTCTTTTCCCTCCCAAACTTGAACTTTTTATTACATATCTTTTAGGATGTCTGTCTAGGGCAAGGACTACTATTACTAATTTTTGTAACCTGTTCTAGGTGTTTACTTCAACTTACAAGTGGAATTAAAAATGGTTCAAACAAAAAAAAATGGTGTTACCTAAAGAATTAGAAAGACAAAAGTAGAAAACCTCTAGAAGCATTTAATCTTCCAAAAGTGTCCAGAAACCACCAAGAGTCTGACTAACAGTTATAATAAACATGCCAAGCAATATTATAGTTTAAGAAAAAACAGACTGGTGTAGTCCCTATACAGCAGGGTCTCCAACCCTGGCAACTTTAAGACTTGTGGACTTCAACTCCCAGAATTCTGGGAGTTGAAGTCCACAAGTCTTACAGTTGCCAAGGTTGGAGACCCCTGTTATACAGGTTGCTTGATAGCATCCGGCACTGCCACCAGACTGAAGCTCTGTAAGAGTTTCCTTCAACAATGAAGGGGAGACATGATAGCAGTATTCCAATATTTGAGGGGCTGCCACAGAGAGGAGGGGATCAAGCTATCTTCTAAAGCACCTGTAGGCTAGACAAGGAATAATGAATGGAAACTGAACAAGGAGAGATTTAACCTGAAAATAAGGAGAAACTTTCTGTCAGTGAGAACAACCAAGCAATGGAACAGCTTGCCCTCAGAAGTTGTGGGAACGCCATCACTTGAGACTTTCAAGAAGAAATTGGACCTCCATTTGTCAGAAATGGTGTAAGGTCTCCCGCTTGGGTAGGGGGTTGGACTAGATGACCTACAAGGTCCCTTCCAACTCTGATTATCTGTTATCTGTTATCAATGGGCTACCTAAACAGATGGTAGATATTTAGGAAAATATTCCTACCTTTATTTTGCTGAGCTTCATCTGTATTTTCTTTGACACCAAGTTAGACCAATATTTCTCTCCCAAAAATCCCAAAAGATTCTTCCCAGCAGAGCATTGACCCAGGCTTCCTGTTCCTCATCTTCACTCTGGGAGGAGGTTAGCAACTGGTGAGAGATTTAAAAAAAAACACCTCACTTTTAATAAGTTGCACAATGCTACTAGTGAATATATAAAGTGAACAGTTAATTTTAACATGTTTATTAGTAAATAAGTCTTTATTGATTAGCCCTTGGGCCATATCAAAGTGCAAAGTTCCAGCAATAAATTGTTGCTAAAATTTGATAAAAACAATTCAAAATGGAATTTGGTAAAATACAATTTAAAATGGATTTTGATAAAATACAATTTAAAATGAAATCAAAATAAAATATGATTTAGATGAAATAATAATAAAATACAATCTAAAATAAAGTTGTAATAATGTACAATAATTTAAGATATAGATAAAATATGATAGCATTATATTTTGGAGACATGTTTATTGAAATAATTGTTTTTGTACTTAACAGCAAGTGAAAAATATATCACATGATGAGTCTAATACATTGTCCAAGGCTGATGCTTCATTATGTAAATCACCAGTGTAGGAGGAATAAGACTGGAAACTAAACAGGCTGAAGAACTGGGGTCCCAGAAAAAGAAGCCAAGCAGAGCCCTGCCTCAATCCAGCCCATGAAGATTTTGAAACTGATCTAAAATCAATCATCCAGTCTCTTCTGCTGCCTTTGGCAGTCAGAGATGAGTAGCATCAGCTGTGTTTCATTAAAAGCTGGCATTCTTTCCCCACATAAACATTTATATGCAACAGCAATCAGAAGTTGGAAAATTGTTTTGATCTAATGCACTTTCATGTCCGGTTTCGAAGCTTCTTCCCCAGGACATTCCTTTGACAGGATCTGAGAATGTTTTCTGCTTTGCCCAACGATTACAGTAGCTTTTAGTAAGGAACCTTGTGCCTCCTTAGTCTCAGATCAGACTGGGAGTGAGTCTTTTCTCAGTGATTCAACTGTGCTTCTATTAATGTTGAATTGAAGCTTTTAACAGACTTCCTAAAACTTTTGGGTAACAGCAATATGCCCATATATGGGATTGAGAGGGCATTTTTGCAAAATGCCTGTAGTTAACTAATAGCAGAAGATCATGGCCAGGCCACCTGAAAGTTACGGGAAAGATCTATGCATTCCCCATTATCTCTAACTTCCCAGTTGCTGATAAAATGAAGGGCAGTTTCCAACTGCACCTTATCAACAAAAATACAACTCAAGATGCCTGGGTAGTCTTACTAATAGGACTACTATATTTGGAACATGGCATGGGGCTATGGTTACTATCAAAGGGCAACATTGGTGGTAGCAAACACTCACCTTAAAACATAGGTCAAAATGACTGAAGAAATTCAAAATGGGTGTCTTATTAAAATAGCAAAATTACAGCAATCATTGGGCTCCCAACTAGCAGAAGCTAGCACAGATGCAGATCAGAGAAAATCTTCAGGTTTGCAAAGAATGGAAAGGGCATAAACACAGTTCAGTCTCCTCATAGGGATACTTTACAATGGTATATAATTTACAAAGAAATTGGATCGGGTTGCCCAAGGCCCTTATCTGATAACAAGAACATTTTGTATTGCTATGCCACTTAGCTTAACAATAACACAAATGCCATAATAATTGACATTTTTGTTATTTTAAATAGATGACCCTCATTACATCTCAGGGGGAGCATAAAGGCATTCCTTATCTAAATCTTTGAGGAAGTTGCCATTCTAAAGGTATATAATTGTAAATCAAAGCTATCCATCACTTAGGAAGGACATATGCCTGAGGGGTTGGTTTGAAATGAACAGAAAAAAGCTTCAACAGTTAAATCATGACTAACCTGTATCCAACAAAGAGAGGGGATAGAAAAAATGCAGAGATCCAGCTAATACAAGTTATTGAACTAATACAAATTTATGCACTGACCTATAAGATTATTTATGCAGATAGAAGTATAAAGAATAGACCTCTCAGTGTTGTCTCCAGATAGCAAATAGGGCCTGTTGTGGTTATTGTTTGGGAAGTTGCTCATGCCAGAGCCTTGTTTGTGAGAGATTAAATATGTGGGTCTCTGGATGTTAATTTAAATTTAAGTGCAACTATGAATCAGAAGCAGGTGCAATTCTTGCTGATTATATGATTCTATTACTTTAAAAAAACCTGAGCATTATATTCTCAGAATCAGAGCTGGATTATGCACAGCAGCCTGAATAAGTCAGCTTGTGTTTCAGACCTAGAAAGGTGACTATCAATTCACGATGTAGGCAAAACATCCCTAAGATACCTTAGGGACTGCTTTAACAATAAAGAAAAGGGTAGTTGAATGTTACTAGGAAGGCAAGATAGTATCTATGTGCTGCCTTAACACCAGTCTCTCTGCCAACCTTGATAACATGGCTAACATGCTGTTAATAAGTACCAGATTAGTTAACAGAAAAGTGTTTGCATCCACAATGTCTTCCAAGAAATATATCAATTTTGCTTATTTAACTGGTTGATAGAGGGACTTGCATTAGTCTTTTATGCACACCCTGGTTTTAAGTTTGTGTATCAACTGGAGCTTCCAGGTATGGGAAAAGGATGTTTTTTAATCTCTAATGATCTTATTCATCTGCTCAGGTATCCTGGTCTGCATTTCCATTGTGCTGGGAAAATGAGACAGGACTGAGATTGAGCTGGTGTACCCTCTACCTCACTGCTCAAGAGCTTATCTTATGGGAAATATACAAGTGCCAATAGGGGACATTATGCACGAACAAGAAGAGAAAAGGGTTGTAAATAAGTCACATTTCATAAACAGTATTCAAGACAATCCCAAGTAAAACAGAAGAGACTGTATGGGGTGTGCAAAGAGTGATCTTCATAAAATTAAATTTGGATGGGGTAAATCTAATACCTGCAGGAATTCAAAGTAAACATTTCCACAAAAGATTATTCTACCCTCTGCTTGAGCATGTTCAGCAAAAGGGAACTACAGTTTTTCTGGGTAATTAGTTACACTGTCAAGCTGCTCTTATTGACAGAACAAGACTTCCCAATATAATAGCTGCCTTCCTGTAATTGAAATCTATTATTCCACCTCCTACACTCTGGAATGAGAAAGAACAGGTCTTTATTATCATGTACTGATCTGATTACACCAGACCTTTATTTTGTACAACTTAAGACAGTGTATGTAATGCTTCCTCCTATTAGCCTCACAACAACTACCTACTGAGGTGGGTTATGCTGAAATGTGTGTAACTGGCCCAAAGTCACCCAGCTGGCTTTCATGCCTAAGAGAGCGCTAGAACTCCCAGACTCCCACATACTAATCCAGCTTTTTAAACATTACATAAACTGGCACAAACCATTACACAAATCTTTTGAGCGACATCTTTCAGCTATTTGAAAATTGTAATCATATTTCCCCTATTCCAAACCTGTCTGTTTTCTCAAGGCTAGGTCTTAGAATCTTTCTTCGTAATTTCTAAATCCCTAGAAATTGTGGTTTCTAGGAATATAGATTATGATTTTCACTGTTCTGCTCTGAATCTGTTTCAGTTTTTCTAATCGTTTTTAAAATGTGGGGCCCAGAAACTGGACACAATACTTAAGTACCATGACCAAAAACTTGAAATGATTTCTTCCTGTGAATTTAGAACATATGTCTGTTAATCGGCCTAAAATAACTTGTGTTTTAAATAAATACTTGAGTACACATCTTTTTATAATAATTTAAGTCCCAATTGTTATTATTCTATTTCTATTAAAAAGAACAGTTCGTGCAATATTTTAAATTTTGCTCTCTAACATCAAAGTAGTTTTATTGATGGGTAGTCCTAGAAGTGTAAGAACTAAACGAAGTACCTACTGTTGCAGAGATCTTTTAAGCTGCATCAAAATAATGTTGAATGTTGAGAAAGTGAGCATACCATAGAAACGTTATTAACTCCACACTTCTTTGGGAACAAAAAACAACCCCTGTCCACTTGAGCTGAGCAGACACTACAAGGTAAATCATCAAGAATATATAAAGAATATACTTCACCTTTTTCACAGCTGTGGGGCTGCTGTCAGCACTGTGAACAGGACTAACCGTAGGGCTTGGGTGTTCCGGCGGAATGCACCTTGCCATGTAGACATTATAGTCTAAAAGTATTTTCTGTCTAATGTTGGAACCCAAGTCCTTCGGCTTTGGTTGAGGAAGGACTTCTTCTACACTTCCTTTACTGCTGCTGCGGCTGTGTGTAAGAATCCCAGACTGGCTATTGGATCGACTGTGTCCTGGCAAGGAGCCTGAATACAATAAGAAGGAAAAACAAGCATCAATACATAATCAACTATGGAACATAAGAATGAAACAGAATGAAAAACAGAAGTTTACGATGCCAATACTCAAGCAAATTACAAGGTTGTCAATACGAGAAGGCAGTAAACATACACCATGATTTAATCTATTCATTATGGAAGTAGACATATTACTATTCCATACCAATCTATTCAAGATTATACTGTATGATGGTTTTGACTTTAATGTAAACCACAGGAAATATCACTTTGTAGCCTTCAGTTGTTGAACTCCCAAAGCCACAGCCAACATGGACAATAGTGAAGTATGCTGGGTATTGTACTGTAGTTTAATAACATCTGGAAAACCACAGGTGCTCCCCTGCCCTCTGCCATTCTATGGCAAATGGTAAATAAACTGTCTGGTCATACATCTTTTTCAGTACCATATATATATAAAGACAACAATCCTGAATTTAAAACAGGTTTTGGCAATGTTTACAAGAAACTGTTTGAAAATAAATCATAATAAATATAACAGAGAATTTTAGAGGAAAGATGACAGCTGAGGATGTAAAATTCTGCACTAAATCTGATATGCTGAACAATTCTAGATTAGAAAAGAACCTGAATGTAAGCAAAGTTAAAAATCAAAGAATCATGAGTGTCAGCAAATAAAAACACAAACACACTCACACCCACTAGCCTCCATTTAAATGTTTAACAAGACTGAGTAGGTGGAATCACTTTCAATTATCATTCCCACTTCTGTGAAAGGTTTTTCATAAAATGGATTAAGAGGAAACATTTCTCAATACACTTCAGCTTTTCAGAAGCTTGCCATAAGCTTGGCCAAGCATTTATATATAAACAGTGCAAATATTTTGCATACAGATAACTTGAAGGTTGATTTGGAATAAAAACAAAGACTTTGTAAATTGTTTGAACAATCTGCGTTGTGTTTAATGAAATACATTTCAATTGTTTTAAAAAGAACAAAAACTGAGATTTACTTCCCTAAACATCGTCTGTATTCTCTCTCTCTCTCTGTCCTTCCCTCCCTCCCTCTCTCCCTCTCTCTCACACACACACACAATTTAAAGATTTGAGAACTTTGGCAGGAAGTCTAAAATGCATGTTTATTATTTCTAGAAATATATTGGAGTCTAATATCATTTTAAATTATTGTTCTGGAGGAAAAAAAAATCAAAGACAGATTAATTCCATGTTTACATAAATCAACCACTTATATAAAGCAGGACATTAGAATGTAGTTTTGTTAAAACTTAATGCCTTTAGAAGAAGTTAAATTGTGGTTAGCATTCCTTGATGAACTCACTGAATAGCAGAGTTCTTTCTTAATCATACAATAGCAATAACACTTAAGACTTATATACCACCCCATAGCTCATTATAGTACTCTCTGAATAGTTTACAAATGTCAGCATATTGCCCCAACAATATGGGCCCTCATTTTATCGACCTCAGAAGGATGAGTCAACCTTGAGCCCCCACAGGATTGAACTCCAGACTGTGGACAGAGTTAGCCAGCAATCTTGATTCTAACCACTGTGCTACCAGGGCTCCAGATTAATCTCAATTATTCCTTAATAAACTGATATTTTGACCTTATTACACAAAGTATCAATAGAATAAGCAAACAGATACCTACCTGACTTGTTTCCCCAAATGAAAATTGACTTTTTTTCTTCAGATTTTAATTTGTGGGCGACAAGGAATCTCCTAAACCATTCCTCTTTCTCTCGACCTGTCCTTGCAAATAAATAAAGCACTTGGTTCTTCTGGGTCCCAGTCTTTGCTCCATCCTGAGAGGGTTTCCAAATTTCTTCACTGTTTAGGTTTTCTTTTTCTAAAGAGATTTTTTCTTCTGAGGTTTCTTTATCAGTCTGGGCTTTGGCCATGAAATTGTCTTGTCTCCCAAGCTCAATGCAGATTGGGTACTTTTTATTCCAGACTCGTTTTCGAGCCAAACTTTTGGGAACCAAATAAATCTGCAAACCAAGTTGTGAGAGAGTTTCACATTTCATATCATTAGAGTAGAGAATACAGAATACTAATGCATTGCCATAATCAAAGAAACAATCAAGTCAAAACAATGTTGGCAAAGCTGCCTGCCCAATATTCAGGAATGATAAAATATAAAATATGGATTAGGATGGAACTATAATTCTGGAACAAATAAGCTTTGGGCTTCTTTTGTCTTTCCTTTGACAGGTTGGAAACACTTGGTGTGGGGCAGAACTCTACTAGCACTATACTTCCTTTCCTGCAAAAATCTGGAAAACAAGGCTTAAGGATTATGGTGATCTGAAGAGCAGCCATAGCATGTTTATGGGAATGTGTGTGCATGTGCACCAAATAACTGCTACCTGTAATTTCATCAGCAGTCATGAAGCATGCAATTTTTCAAATCAACTGAACTATCCAATGTTTACTTTAAACCATTTTATTCTGATTATACAAATAATTTAAAGATCATGGCAGGGCCACAGAGGATTTCAGATGTTAGTAGAAACTTCACTCATTCTTTGATGAGATTAGAAGCATGGTAAAATGACAACCTGTCAAACCTAGGTAATATCAGAAGACATGGCACTGGCATTAAAAACAGTACCAATAACTCTGGGAATTAGACAAAAGGGTTTTTGTCTAATGAGTTTCGCTCAATAGGATGATTACCTCCTATCCATCATTCCTCCCTTCCCCTCCCCTTTAGTGTGAAGAGACAGGGATACCAGTAGCAAGAAGAGAATTCCTAGCTATAGGACAAATGATTTCTCCAAGGTTCACAGATCTTGTAAGTTAGCAGCTGCCTGCTTTATCTGAACTGCAATAATTCAGATGAAAACAATGTAGAACAGAAATCAAAATATTGCCAGACAGAAATTATTAATTCTGAACTCACCTTACTATCTGTAAGATCATAAATTTTCTGGCTAATGTAGGTAACTTCTGGTTTGGTTTCATTGTAAAAAGCTCTTCTGGAAATATTTTTGTTAGGTTTTGAAAGTCTCAGGATGCTTCCTTCGAGTCTCACAAAAATAGAGTGAGTCAACGTAGCATGATATGTTTCTGGATCATAACTGTAGATCTCATTCATCCAGCCCTACAGAAATTAAAGAAATAAAGAGATTTTCCATTTTAAGACAAAATTAATAAGAGGTTGATTGCTGACATCTTCAATCATTTTAGTCAGTTGGGTGTATGAGTCGAGTTGAGTTTGAGTTAAGATTGTAACTTTCACATTTTCTACATAGTAAAAGTCTTCCAAAAGATCTAGAAGACATTTGATTAGTGAAGACTGACCTAAATGGATTCCCAACAAAAAAGAAGTGTATTTTAACTTTGGAAAAATATATTGCACATATACTGTGTGTGTCACAACAAGAGTAGGTGGTACCTGTATTTCACAGCAGATTGAATGCACTTCTCAATAGCTGTACTGGGAAGGAAGATACCTCAAGTACAAAGCATACCTGGCACTTCAAATTCTCAAGAACTGTATTTCTTATTCATATTGTTTTCACCTCCCCTGTATACATATGCCATATCCCTGTCCTTAACATGCTACCCAGACGCCTCTGACATTTAATTCTAATATATCCATTTTCATTCATGTTAGAGGTAAGCAGTGCTACAGAAGTCTGATGCTACAATGCAGCCTCCTAATCTTCTGAATGACTGCTGTACATGAGGTCATCCACTAATCCCATGATGCCATTCAAAGAGCTGCAGCTGAACTCTTTGGCTTTGGAATATACTAGTTAAGAGCAGGAATAAGAATGGGGTTCTTACAAAGGCAAACCAATCTTACTTTAAGATGATACCAAATGCCACCTGGTGATAAGGAACAAGGGCTGGCCAATTTCATATTAGTAACCATGTTTGGTTACCTAAATGGTCCTTTTCAGGGCCACATACAATAAAAATGTTAACAAAACACTAGCATCAACCTTAGTAATTGCAACACGTATGCCACTGGGTATGCATCAGTTAATTGTTTTCATAATCATTGTAAGCATGCATTGTAAGCATGCAAGAAAGTTCACAATCCCCATTCAAACAGCACTAAATTGCAAAAAGCTTATGCTTTTCACTTAAAAACTACTAGTATTTATTTAAATATAACAATATTTGCATAGTAGTTAGCATAAAATATCATAAAATGGCCTATCCAAAAAATGTCGTAAACCATAAAGCGTGCAGGACTTTTTCACACAGCTGTATCATGCTGTTATATTAAGAGAACTCATTTGCCGGCAGCACATAAGCAATGGCTTATCTGATGCTAATCTGGCGGCCATTTTCCAAAAGCTGCTATGGCATATTATCCAGTTTTAAAGGCCGCCAAAATATTTCCCAATTCTGATTCTAAAATAATCATTAGTTCTAATTTAATTTTAAAATAAAAATTTTCAGAAATAACTGTTTACAGGTAATCCTTAACTTAGGACCAGTCATTTAATGACTGTTCCTTGGAAAGCGTGCTGTACAGTCTATAGTTATATAGAATACCATTACAAACCTCCAAAATAAATAAAATCTGAAGAGCAAAAACAAACCAACCTGACTCAACAAAGACCGCCTTGTTTCCTGTGCTTCTGGTGCTATGCAAAGACAGGCAACCAGTCTTGCTGACATTTGGGAGCAAACTTTTATACTTTTATCATTTGTACCTCTTTTTTTCCTACATCATCCCCTCCTTAGGCACACCTATTAGCTTCTTTATTTCTTGGCAAACTTTTCCTGAAAGATGAGTGGTAGAAATTACTATGTTTTAAAGAAATCACTCAGCCATGGCCAGAACACAAGAGGAGGACCTCTCTTCCTTGGTTCAGTCAACAGGAAGCTCAGTTAGAGATTTACAACAACAGTGAATTATACCTGGAAACATATTCCTATAATTATATGATGAGGAAAGTGCCGTTTAGGACATATTCTACAGATAAGACTATATTGCACAATTAAAGCAGAACTGCAGCATTTTCCCACCTGCCTCCAGGAGTGTTTGAGAAGTTACCAAGGATGACCATTTGAGAGTGCTTATTATCCCTATCAGATCTGTCACTAGCTCGCCTGGGCAATTGACTAACAACAGATTGAAAAATAGAAGTCAGGTCTGCTCACACCCAGGCTCCATTGCTTCCTGGATAAAGTCTCTTTCAAGGCCATAAACTGTTGTTATTATTATTATTATTATTTATTTAGACTTGTATGCTGCCCTTCTCCCTAAGGACTCAGGGCAGCGAACATTTAAAAACTGTACAAATTACAATAAAATGAATTAAACAACTACAAGTCTAAAATCAATTAAAATTAAAATTAAATTAAAACAACTAAAATAACCCACCCCCGGGTCAATCCAGACCAGCCTGCTGAAACAACCAGGTGTTCAGGTCTCGGCGAAAGGAGCGGAGATCAGGGGCCAAACGGAGATCCACAGTGAGCTGATTCCACAGGGTGGGCGCTCCCACAGAAAAGGCCCTAGCCCTGGGAACCGCCAGCCGACAATGTCTAACCGACGGAATCCCAAGGAGGCCTCTCCTGTGGGAACGCATGGGGCATCGGAGTGTGATGCTGGCAGGAGGCATTCCCGCAAGTACCCTGGACCCAAGCCATTTAGGGCTTTATAAGTTGTTACTAGCACCTTGAAAGCAACCCGGGAGGCAACCGGCAACCAGTGCAAGTCGTGCAGGAGGGGTGTAACATGGGAGTATCGGGACACCCCATCACAGCCAGCGGCCGATTCTGCACCAGCTGCAACCTCCGGTGGTCCGCAAGGGCAGCCCCATGTAGAGAGCGTTGCAGTAGTCGATTCTGGAAGTGATGAGCACATGAGCGACCGTTCGAAGGGCATCTCGGCTCAGATAAGGGCGGAGCTGGCGAACCAGCTGAACCTGGGCAAAAGCCCCCTGGCCACAGCTCCCACTTGCTCCTCTAAACTGAGCTGTGAATCCAGGAGGATGCCCAGATTCCTCTATCCATGGGGGCAATCTCCCCCATGACCACAGACGGCACATCCACTGAGGACCGAGATGCCGGTAAGAACAGCCACTCAGTCTTGGCTGGGTTGAGCCGGAGCCTGTTACTCCCCATCCAGACCTGCACCGCCTCCAGGCACCGGGACATCACGGAGAGAGCATCACTGATTTGGTTTGGGGTGGAGATGTAAAGCTGGGTATCATCTGCATATTGGTGATACCTCACCCCAAAGCCACGGATGTTAGGAGATCCTTACAATGAACAAGGAATCAGTTATTTTTTCCCCTTCTAGTGCCATACCTAGAGTTTGAATGGAAAACTACCCCTGCAATGGTTGCATTTATCAGTACCACTTTGAATTTCAGAAGCAGTAGGTGCTCTTTATCAATGGCAATATGGCAGACAATTTATTTACACACATATGGATCAGGGCTGCTACAGCTCTTTTCAATTATCCAGAGCTAAATAGCTTTAATAGTTCTACTGGACACAGTTAATTTAGTTTTAGTGAATTAAGGATGAAGGAACAGCTGCAGTAGTAAATAATCAGTGATGTTGAGCAACTTTTACCTTAAAGTAAACTGAATATGTTAAAAGGGAGAAGGGAGGAGAAAATAAGTAACAGGATAAGGGGAGCCAATCCAAAGGTGTGTTTTAATTTACTATACTCCTCTAAACTGATGTTTACCATATACAGGTAGTCCCGACTTACAACCACAATTGAATCTAAAATTTATGTTGCTAAGTGAGAAATGTGTTGGGATTTGCCCCATTTTACGCCTTTCCTTGCCACATTTGTTAAAATGAATCACTGCAAATGTTAAGTTAGTAACATAGTTGTTAAGGGAAGCTGACTTCCCGCCTTGACTTTACATATCAGAAGGGTCGCAAAAGGAGATCACATGACCCCGGGACATGACAACAGTCCTAGTCAGTTGCCAAGTGTCCGAATTTTCATCACGTGACCACAGGGATGCTTCAACAGTCTAAGTGTTAAAGTTGTAATTTTGAATGGTCACTAAACAAATTGTTGTAAGTCAAGGACTACCTTTATGTTAGGCTACAGTTCCCCAAATCTCCAACCCACAGCAGTATGTAATGCCTAGCAGTAATGTGAAAGTTTTTTAACTTTGGCAATTTTAAACCATTCCTTCAAGCTACATAATCCCAGGTAAAAGATATATTCAGCTTAAAAGAATTGCAGAGAGTTACTACAGTACATTCATATTCTGCATATTCTGAACTTTTTTTTTGCTAAGGTATGCAAAGTGCCACCCCAGTAAATATACCATCCAAAGGAAAAGATTATTCTCCAAGGATACATGAATATATGCATCATATCAAATCATACATGTAATCCTAATAAATCTGCTCCAGGAAACAACCAATCTAGAAATATTATGCAAATCCAATCAAGAAAAGTTTAACAGCATTCTGAACTCTTGTCAATGGTAATTTGAGGGTTTGGTCTTCACACAAGATTTGATATTAAAAAAACACAATAACATCCACTGTCATAAAAAATATTGTGCTTTTTTTCTCCGATAAAGGTCATTCTACTGTTTCATTTGTGCTTTTTCCCTTCTCTGTTCTCACCCCTATTCTCTCTCTGTTCACCAGTAACCATACAACAACCATCTCTGCAGCTATGAAGCCAAAATATTTCCCTAGAATTGTTCATGTTATATTTGGTAAACATTTTTTTCTTTCAATCCTTACTAAAATATTTAGAATCCATAGAATAACCTCAAAGTGGGAGCTGGAGGGTTAATTATAATGGCTTCACCCTATTTCTTTGCCTATAGCAATACCAATAGCACTTAGACTTATATACCATTTCATAGTGCTTTTCAGCCCTCTCTAAGCAGTTTGCAAAGTCAGCATATTGCCCCCAACAATCTGGGTCCTCATTTTACTGGATGGAAGGATGGAAGCTGAGTCAACCTTGTGCAGGTTAGACTCAAATTGCCAAACTGCCGGCAACCGGTAGTCAGCAGAAGTAACCTGCAGTACTGCATTCTAACTACTGCACCACCACAGCTCTTATGTATATGGTATTAACTTATTATGTATATCAATTTATGTATATCAAATTAACTTATTAATTTATAGAACTAATTTTCACCTAATTCTTCTCCTATGTTTGTAGGGTTTTTGCATATCTACTAATTTTGTATGGGATAGTAAATCTTGAGTGCATTTTGAATTAGTCCACAAAAAGAGCCAGAAATATCAATTCCCTAACTAATAGGCCAATTGTACATTAATCAGCTGTGCGCCCATAACACTTCAGGTAAGTCATGGTGCCTGTCTTCCAGAATGAGGTACCTCCCGAGATCCTTCATAGTGTCCCAAACGGTTTTAAAGCTTTTCTCCCATGCATTTGGTGGTTGGAACTCCTTGTGGGTGTTTGACATGTTTGTGCTGTTTGCCATCTTGTTACTGTTGTATTATAGTTTTAATTGTATGTTGCTCTTTTTGTTTTTATGCTATGAGCTGACCTGAGTTGACTGGAGTGAGGCAGTGCCTGTCAAATTAAATAAATAAATGCTCCTTCGTATCAGCCCTGGCTGCGCGTATGTGAAATCATATAAACATGGGAATACCAGCAGTACTTCTATATACAGAAGCTGACCAGATTAATAGCTCCATGGTACTTCCACAGTGATGAAAGGACAATGCTTTTCAACCACAAAGGACAACAGCAAAGCTGAGAGAGCAACAGAATATGATACATAGCAGATACAGAGCCTGAGAGGAATACCTTGTTGTTAATGATAGAGCATGTAAAATAACAAATGAGGACCCAAGATTGTTGGGGGCAATAAGCTGACTTTGTAAAAATGCCGCTTAGTAATAAGCAGGCGTATACAATGGAAGGAAGGCTATTGCTGAGCACACTGGGTTGTATCCCAAAAAACTGTAAGCCGCCCTGAGTCTTTGGAGAAGGGCGGCATATAAATGTAATTAAAACAAAACAAACAAACAAAACAAAACAAATGGTTAAGATACATACAGAGAAAGGAGAAAAGAAACACAAAGTCAAAACATGGTTTTACATTTTCTTTCATAAAATTTAATAGCAACTCACATCTATCAAAAAGAAACACCATCATTTTAGACATTAAAATAGTATGCTGGGATACTGTTTAAGGAGAACACCCTTGTAGGCAGAACTTTCTATTTTGCTGTCCCAGCAAATCTGCAAATCAGGCTTAGCACAGAAACATGGAAAACTGAACAATGCATTTATACAAATTGCATCAACCTCTTAAAAATCAAATCATGGGCACCCCTGGAACAGCCTTTTGAGGGGGAGAAAAGATTCTAAGCCTTTTTATAAGGAATATACTAGAATTAACTTTCAGTACACAAATTAAATTAATGCCTTTGCTTGCACAAGCCTTCAGTATTTAAGTATATGTACAGTATATGTACTGTAGTTATTTAAAACATTTTTCAAATATTATACCACACTGTGTGAGTTATAATTATAGTAAATGAAGAGTGAGTAATGTGTGCCTTTCCAGATGTTTCTTGTATTAGATTTTCCAGGAACTTCTAACTATTGGCCATGTTGGCTGCAACTGCTGGGAACTGGAGTTCAGCAACATCTGGAGGGCTTTAATTTGCCCATTCTTTACATAAATTATTTGTAAATCCCTTCCTTTTAATCAGTAGTCACTGTCTCTTCTAGACCTAGTCCACTTCAATTTAGCATCCCATAGAATCTCACAACATAAATACGACAGCTTGTGTGTTGCCAAAATACATATATGTTGCCAGGTTGTTACCATGTTGTAGTCACAAGTTAGGAATATAAATCTTTTTTTGAAAAAAAAATCTAATATGAATAAAGGGATCAAGCTTAAATGCTGTGAAAAGCAGTATTGTTCCCAAAATAATCTCTAAAGACTGCTGATATTCCATTTGGGTGCAACTTGGGACATCCAAATATTTAATCAAAAGAGTCAAATTTGAATGTGAAAAGTATTGATATGTAATTCTATTTCATCTGAGGTTTTGGAATGAACAGGGGGAAGGACAAGCTAATAAAAAGCGGTACTATTTTTTGTGAGATTGAAAAAAACATAGTGAGTGTGAAGTCCCAAAACAGGATGGGATAAATCTATACTTAACAATTTATATAAAAATGTTTTGCATAAAGATGTAAGTCTTCATAAGCATTCATTTTTATCTGAAAAAGTATATGAATACTAAGAAAATTGTTGGGAAGCAAAGGTTATGCATGGAGAGTGACTGATCTGTGAGCATGTAGATATTAGAGCGCTTCTTCCTTCTTCTTCAATATCTACAGTATATGGAACTTTTGGGTAAGATCACCTACTGCTTTGGGATTCGGTCTCATCAGTACAGGTAGTCCTAGAGGTATGACAGCCCTTTTATAGCTATTTGAAGTTATGAATGCACCTCAAAAATGTATTTACAACAGGGGTTCAAAATTGCAACCAACAAGGGAGAGAGAGGCCTCTGCAGTCATGTGACCTCAATTCAGTCACTTCTGAAGTGGCAGCCATATTTAGTCCTGTGACTTCTTTTGGGGACCCAGAAATCGCCTGTGGCTACGACAGGTGATTTCCAAGGTCCACGTGGTGGTGTGCATTTTTTTTACCCATCGGGGACTTTGCAGCTGCCATGCTTTTATTTTTCTCCTCATTGCTGCCCTGTGGAGAACCAGAGGAGTGAATCTCTTGTGGCTGCTCTTGTTGCTTCTCTCATTGCTATTGCCTTGAGGACTAGAGGACTGTAATTGCCTTTGTAAGTGGTTTAAATTTTTCTTTTACATTGTAGTACTGAGCTTGTTTGTAAGTATTTTACAAACTACTGTGTTTATTTGTAAGTAGTTTACAAAGCTGCAGAGGTTTTTTTTATTACTGTATTTGTTTGTGCGTGCTTTGGAATTGCTTGCAGAAATACTAGCCAGTGTCTACAGAAAGCAGATTCAATAACTGTAAAAGTTCCTTTGCATTCTAACGCGTTGTGTTTGCATGTGCTTTGAGATTGCTTGCAGAAAGTTCCTTTGCAGGATCCAATCTGTGTCAATCACTGGGATCAGAGGTTTAGTCATTTGAGCTTTCAGACTTTTAGACTTGTGCTAGAGCCCATCCTCGGGGAACTTCTCACTCTCCAAGAATGTTCCTTTGCATTCTACTTTACTGTGTTTGTTTGTGTTAGCTTTGAGAATTAGTGTGCACTACTGCAGAACAGCTGATGGGGTGGGTGGCAGTGGTTCCCTCCAGAGGCTCCACACTGGGGAGCCTTGCAAATTCACCCTCCACCCCAAATTAAGTCCAGGCACCTGCGTGGAAGCACTGAAGTTTGGAAGCAGAAGACCACCTTGCCTTGCCAGAACAGCTGATGGGCAGGCAGCAATGGTTCCCCTCAGAGGCTCCACACAGGGAGCCATGAAAAATCTCTACCCTCTTGGTTCATTTAATGATCACAGAGGTCATTTAAAGAACTGAAAGAAATCAGCAAGCCTGGTCTTCATTCACCTAATGGCACGGTGGATTTGCTTAACGAGCATGGTTGTAACAATGAGTCTTATTCATTTTATGACAGTTTTACAACCCTAATGGGCAGGCTCCATTAGGAACATACCTCAAGGACTACCTTATGCTTGTGGATGGTTTGGACCACCAAGGTCTGAGAATGTACCATCTTTAAGCTTGCATGGAGTAGCACTTCCACATTCAAGAGTGATACACAATCTGGGAGTCTTCCTGGACTCCCAGTTCCTGCTTCATGAGCAGAGAGCAACTGTGGGTAGGAAAGCCTTTGTTTGAAGTTATGCAGTGTGCGAGTTACACCCCTTTCCTGGATCAGGTGGCTCTTCAATCACTTAGTCACCTGGTCACCTCCCTGCTTGACTATTACACTCTAGTTTGCCCATTGAACACTTCAGTTTCACAAGCTGCACTAATTGCCTGTTTGCTTTCCAGTGCAATTACCTGAGGCACTGCTTATCCCTTACAACACAGGTATCAAACTTGATCACATCACGTGATGTCAGGTGATGTACTGCAATGGTTTTTGCCTTTGCGGAGCCAGGGTGGGTGTGGCCTGTGCATGATGCATCTAGCCCATGGGCTGCCAGTTTGACACCCCTGTCCTACAAGGTGCTTTGATCCAGCAAGATTGGCGAACTTCATTTCCCTCAATTAAACCATGTCATCTATCAGGAGTCTGGAAGAGGGCCAGTTCTTTCATAGTGCCTGCCCTTTGGAATGAGGTGCTCCCAACATCTAGATGGGCATTTTGAGTGGCCACGAAGACCTGACTCTTTGCCTAGGTTTTTGTCATTTTTGCTTCTTCTTTAATTGTGGCCTTGTTATTATGGTTTAATGGTTTTCGTATTTTCTGGGCTGCCTAGAGTTGTTGAGAGTTAGGTGGTGTACAAATTGAGTCAAATAAATAAATAATAAAGTTGAGGTTTGATTAACACGTTGAAAGCTGTCATCACAGTAAAGCCATCATTTGACCTCATTAATCTTCCAGCTAACAAACCATAGCCTGATAAATGTACAAATTACTCTGAGGGAAAAAAAACCTATTAATTAAATTCATCACAGTCTACCAGCTCAAGCAAGAAATTGGCATCCCATCTATGTCTTAATTCAACATAGAGTTAAAATGAATCCCAATACTGTTTGTTAATATGTTCATGTCTGAACAACATATGCAACCACAGAAGTTTCAAGGCAAAGCTGTGACTCACCTTAAATAACTCAGGCTCCTCAATATCCAGAACTTCTGCATTAAGCTGGCTGTTCCAATTGGAATTTCGCCTGTTATTTGTAGCACTTGGTGTAAAAAGCCAAATTACACAGGTAGCAATAATAAATCCAATAGCAATTCCCAAGAAAAGTCCACTGAAGTAACTAGGGAGAGGAAGTATAAGGTAAACATAGATCAACATGGTGAGAAAGTACAGCATCTTCATTGGAAGCCTAGCTTGTGGTGCTGGTAGTTCAAATTCACCTTCACTTCTAATTAGTGTAGAAATTTCTTCTTGTACCTCTGTCTTCTGCAAACTCTCCAATTGTTGGTCTTCTCTGTCATCCTCTATTAAGCAGAAGTCCTCAGAATACAACTCGCAGAACTCTTCATCTTCCTTACTTGCCAGGGCGGACAGACAACAGCGTTCAAGTACCAGAGAAGTCTTAGAACTAGAATCCTTTGTGCTTAAGAACGAGGAGCTTCTAGGTTCAATTTCTTTTGCGTGTCCTTCAGTGGCTTGGGTTTTGGTACTCTTATTTAAACTGGAATTACTTCCATAGAAGTCTCCTTCCGAATCACATTCTTCTTCCTTTATACTATAGTTATTATTGCTTTCCAAATGGCCATTCAAGCTGGAGAGATTGGACAGTTCTGAAGCACTTGAAGATAAAGCTTTGGGCCTGTGGCTGCTACTCTCATCACTCATTATTTTGCTGAAGAGCTGAAAAGGCTCATAAATCACTTCTGAAAACCGCCTCTTTGTGTTCTCAATTTTGGCTTCCATTTCGGGTACTTTAAAAAAGGAGCGAGTGTCTGGAGACGTCAAGGGAGACGAGGGAGCTGTTTTGGAATCGCTAACTGTGCTTTGAGGCTGGGTGAACTGTTTGAAGAGGTGCAAGTTCAATTTGGAGTCAGGTGGTTTGAACGACACTGTTTCAGGCTCCTGCTTAGAAGTGTCTGTGGACAGAGACTTCACCAGAGTTTTCATTAACTGTCTATGTCTCGTGGGTAGAGACGGCTCTTTTGGTTCAATGTCTGTGGAAAGGGATTTGACTAAGCTCATGAAAGGCTTTGAGCTAGTCACAGTGGTTGGCGTGCTAGACAAGACATGTGACTTGGACGGGGAGCACAGAGGAGAAGACGAAAGGCTGGTTCTCAGTTCTGAAGGCAATGCCACACCAAGTGGGCTAGGGGCTTGGCCCAAATCTGAGGAGGGTGATGTAGCCAATGGCACCACACTAAACCCTTGGGACTCCAAGGGTTTCACAGTTGGCAGAACCGTGGGAGATGCAGCCACAAAAAGCGAGGTAGTGGGAACAAAAGAATTCTGCTCACCATGATCAAAGCATAGGTCTTCCTTAGCTTCAAGTGCAGTGACAATGCTTTGGTCATCGGGTGTCTCAGGAGGACACTCCGTACACTTTTCTTCTTCCTCCTCCTCTTCCTCCTCCTTCCCAAATGCCGAGAAATGAATGGTGATGGTTTCTCGGGAAATGGATCGCTGAACCTGCACTTTTGGCGCTGGCTGCTTTGAGGACATTTCACTGGTTTTCTCTGCATGGCTAATGTTCAGACTTGTCATTGCAGGTCCCACAGATACACCGGGGTCTATGAAGAGGAAGCCAAACATAAATTAGACTGAAACTTGTTATTGTTGCACAAGATAATACTTGTACAGTTAGTCCTCAACTTACCACCACAATTGAGCCCAAAATTTCTATTGCTAAGACAGTTGCTAAGTGAATTTTGCCCCATTTTATGGCCTTTCTTGCCACAATTGATAAGTGAATCACTGCAGTTAAGTTAGTAACACAGTTGTTAAATGAATCCGGCTTCCCTATTGACTTTGCTTATCAGAAAGTTGCAAAAAGGAGATCATATGATCCCAGAATACTGCAACTGTCATAAATACATGCCAGTTGCCAAACACCTGAATTTTGATCGCATGACCATGGGGATGCTACATTGGGTTGTAACAAAAATGGTGATTAAATCACTTTCTTCAGTGCTGTTGTAACTTTGATCAGTCACTAAGCAAATGGTTGTAAATCAAGGACTACCTGTTTAACTATAAATGCAAACCTAGCAAGAAGAAATATATTGGAAAAACAAAACAACCACTTCACAAACGTATGGTACAACATGGTACAACATAGGAGAATAAACCTATCAGGACAAGATTCAGCAATTCATCTGCATTTGAAAGACAAGGGTCACGTTTTTTAAAATCCACATTCTAGACAAAGAGGACAGCTGAGGTCAAGGGGGGGGGATTGTCAAAGAGGCTATCTATGTTAAGATTTAACAGCCCTCCCTCAATACCACCACCTATCTCCTGTTTGCAACACAGTCCTTTCAGCAGTTCCAAGAAGGTTCCACACTCATTTGCACTATTCAGGTGACCTTGAAGGCACAGATAAACCTCCAATGACCTCAATGATTCCCTGAGAGAGTGCTAACGACCAGATGACTGCAAGGAATATAAATCCTTCCACTCTCCACCATTCAATCAGAACTGAAGATGCTTCTTGGATGAGAAGCAAACATCTTCAATCAAAACAAAGAAAGTCCAATTGCTTTTTGAAAAAGCACCTTGGGGACAACCATGACCTAGATCAGTGGTTGTCAACAAGTGGGCTGGGGACCACTGGTGGTCCGCGACAAAATTATGGTGGTCCTCAGAGAAATGTTACCCCCAAAGCACCCCCAAAAGCAATTACTCCAGGCTGCACGGGAACACAAGGCTGTGCCACCCACATGGCCCACAGGAACACAAGGCTGGCGTTGCTTGCATTGCGAATAACATGAGGTAGTGAGGGGAGCTGGGAAAAGGCAAAGGGGGGGAACTTGCCCCACTCACCCCGCCTGGCCACTGGGCTGCTTCTTTCCACTTCTTTCTTCTTCTGCTTTTGGCTGCACGCAAGGAAAGCAGCAAAAGTCTTTCTTTCTCTCTCCCAACTCCACCATAATTATGACAGTTGCAGTGTCCTGGGGTCATATGATCACCTTTTGCAACCTTCTGACAAGCAAAGCCAATGAGGAAGACAGATTCACTTAACAGCTATGTTATTAACTTAACAGCTGCAATGATTCATTTAACAACTAGCAAGAAAGTTTGTAAAGTGGAGAAAAACTCACTCAGCAATTGTTTCACTTAGCAACAGAAATTTTGGGCTCAAATCTGGTCGTAACACAAGGACTAGCACATTTTACTAAGATGCGCGGTATTTCAACTACTTATATAAACATATTGATTTCATTTTAAATGAGACCTCATTTGGACCAGCTGCTTTTGATTGCACATACAGATGTCAATACACCTCTGGCTTAGCCATCAGCAAACAGCAGCCTTGTCCTTTTATTTACGTTCCAGATGAGAAGCAACAGGAAAAAAAATTCCACTGTTTCAATCAGAGTGTACTGAAAATACAACTGATCACACTTATGAATTATCTCTCTGCATCAGTGGTTCTCAACCTTTTCTTCACCATGGACTTCCCTTTAAATACCTTTTGTGGCCATGGACCATGCCCATGGATCACCAAAATTCAAGATTTAAATCATAATATTTCTTCAAGCTTTCACAGACGCCCTGTGATGACATTGTGTCCCCCGTCATCGTCCCCCCCGGGCTCCATGGACCATAGGTTGAGAACCACGGCTGTACATCATTTCAAAAGCACAAGTAATTACCAGTGGAAGTGTAGCTATATAACAGAATAACAGACTTGGAAGAGACCTTGGAAGTTTTCTAGTCCTGCTTAAGCAGAATATCCTATATATTTTTCTCTGGAGTATTTATTGGAGAGAAGAAATGTTGTGGTGCCATCCTCTCACCCCTAGCACATAAATATTTTCAATGTGTCGTCCAATCATTTTTCCATGGATGTAGCTAAGAACAGCTTACACTCTTGCACATAGAGTGTCACAACAGCATAGGGAGACAGGCTGCTGGCAAAGCAGTATTTCCACATTAAGCAGAACAACAATAGCCACACAATGTGCAGTTTGCAGTCCAAGCAGAAAACTTCATAGCAAATTTTGCACCTTTGCAACTTGGGCCAGGCAGTGTCAAAATGCAGCTCCACTGAAGATTGGAACATAAACATCAAATACTGTCTTCTTCTCATTAAAAAGAAAAGAGAACAAATCAGGGAGACCTTTACATTGGTTATTCTTTGAAATTAATTAAATATTTTTAGATACATAAAAGAAATAGGGAAACATACAAAGAAAAATTAGAGAAAGAAGAAAAAGCGCAGGAAACAATAGAAGTTAGATTAAAAATATGATTTATTATCTTAAAACGATATATTCAAAGCTCCTTGACTCAGATATTACACGAGACCTAAAACACGATTATAGTTTAGCAGAAGGTATAAATCTCATTTTAAGTGTTCTCCTCATCCCAAATGTCTGAAACAGTAAGGATAATTCATGGATAAATATTTGTGTCTGAAACAGTAAGGATAATTCATGGATAAATATTTGTGGGAGGGTCTCCTCCCAATATCGAATACCGATCGCCCTGTGCACGCACACAGACGGGGACTCCTCGGGGTGCCGTCCGCGAGACAGTGTCAGCTGGCGGTGCCTCAGGGAAGGGCCTACTCTGTTGCAGCTCCCGCCTTGTGGAACCAACTACCCCTGGGGCTCTGTTTGGCTCCTGATCTCCGCTCTTTCTGCCGCGATTTGAAAACCTGGCTGTTTGAACAGGCCGGGCTGGACTGACCTCTTGGGGTTTTTTTAAAATTAGTTTTAAATTAATTCTAGTTATTGGGCTTGTTTAAATTTAATTCTTTTTTAATTATTTATTGTTGTATTTTAGTTGTGAGCTGCCCCGAGTCCTTTCAGAGAGGGGGCGGCATACAAGCCCAATTATAAATAAATAAATAAATAAATAAATAAATAAATAAATAAATAAATAAATAGTGGCTACCACATGCTCAGCTCCAGTAGGATTGACTACAATCCAAATCCTGTGCCACTTAATGGTCCCAAATGCTACTTTTCTTTATAATGGTTATTATCATTTTAAAACTTATGTGTGGCAAGCCAAATCAGGACTTTACAAAAAATCTTTCATAGTTTGAAAATCCCCCCTTCCAATGTTATTACTTTTGGTGGTGGGGGGACAGCATAAGGGATATTTGCTACATATGGATGTAGAACTGGTACAGTGATTGTTTTCAGCTGTGGATCCCTTTTGAATTGTTTGTAGAATAAAGGCAACAGTGCAGAATAATGCACTTTGTTCTATTCTTTTCCCATTTTAGTTCCAAACCTTATTCCCTAGCCTAGTGTATCAACATCAAGAATTTTTCATTTCCCAGTCTTGTGTCAAACTTTTTTTAAACTGTTTTCTCTAGCAAAACTAGGCCTGGAAATGTATAATGTTGTAATTTTCATGGTTCTTTCAGTCATTAATTACTAATACATGCTGTAATAAAATAGAGGAGAGTATCTGCTAATTAATTAAATGGAAAAATATTGATGCATGTTGAATTAATCAGCATTAAACAAATTAAAAGGTACAAGCAGGCATTTAAATGCCGTCTTTTTAAAAATTTCACTAATGATCTGAAATTTTATCCTTGTGTTCAGCAGAATGCTATTACCAAAATACTGAAGTTCTGAATACATAAGTTTAGAAGACATATTTGCTATCATACATTTAAATCAAAATAATATTTTTTCTATTATTCAGAAAAACTAATTTGCTATTCCACCAGCTCAGTAAAGATATTGTCTTAACTGAAAAAGGGTAATTTAAATATATTTTAATAGTTCTAAGAAATATATAAATAGTTCTAAGAAAATATATTTAATATGTTTTATTAAACTATTTACATATATAATATAAAATATATATTTTATATATATTTTATATTATATATTTAAATAGCTTTAAGAAAAAATCCTAGCTATTGTCTTTACTCCTACTGAACATTCAATGACTATTTTAAAAAATTTCATTGTTCAACTTGGTGGAAAATCTGCTTGTAAGATAGATATGGCACAATTATTTGCATTTTTTAAAATGTAAAAATAGAAATGTAATATTGTATTTAATACTAATTATTCCATAACAATAACAATAACAAATCCTCATTGTGAAATGATGCTGTTAACCTACTTTAGAATCTGACTCCTCAAAATTGTATGTTGGGTGTATATGAAGCAAACTCACCATTTGGGGGCTACAGATAAAGACCACTTTCTCATAATTGTACCACTACTATCTCCCCATTTTGTAATAAATTTGCTACTGGTTAAGACAAGCTGTACAACAGGCAATATCAACTGTATATATCAGTGGTGGGATTCAGTTTTTTTTACTACCGGTTCTGTGGGCATGGCTTGGTGGGCGTGACATGGCTTTGTGAGTGTGACAGGGAAAGGATACTCTAAAATCTCCATTCCCTCCCCACTCCTGGGGGAAGGTTACCACCGGTTCTCCGAACTATTCAAAATTTCTGCTACTGGTTCTCCAGCACTGGTCAGAACCTGCTGAATATATGCAACCATCTAATACAGGGGTGTCGAACTGCCAGGCCAGATGTGTCACATGCAAGCCATGCCCACCCCAGCTCCGCGAATGGGAAAAACATCATGAAACATCACGTGATGGCAACGTGACACTGCAAGTTTGACACCCGTGATCTAATACATTCCAATGTCTATACATAACCCACCCCCCACAATTTAACATAAAACTATGAAATAAGATAGCAAACCCTTATAAGTGCTTCAAACTACAACTTTACCATTTATTCCAGCTGGAGCGCCTTCTCTGCCATTGTACCTGCCCTCTGGAACATTGGCCCCCACCCTCCTGATCTTTGTAAGGGCCTAAAGACCTCACTCTGCCAGTTAGTTTGGGCCCCAAATACGGAGCATCACAGTGGAGATGGTTGATCAAGTAACAACAGATCCCACCTCCTTCCCATCCTGCCCCACCCTCCCCATTTGTCATTGGATTAATATGTATGTGTGTTTGCAAGGTACCCAGAGTTACCCTGTAATAATATGGGCAGCCAATAAATTTTATAAATAATAAGTAAATAAATAAATAAAACTACTCTAAACATCAGTATTTTGTTTCCTTTCTCACTAGATGCCAAGTGACACATCTCCATTCTTACTTCTATTGAAGCAACGTTTCACAATGGCTGCATTCACACATCACAATAAGTCACAATGTAGTTTCTTTTTTCTCATCCCAGCAACTGTGGATCTGTAATCTATGGCTTATGACTTTGTGTGCCATGTGAATCCAGTCAAGGCTTGCTTATTAAAACATGATTAAAACATGCTTTAATTTAATACAGCAAGATGCTAGATTTTTATTTATATTAAGATTTACTACATACAAGTTTCTTCCTTCCCTTATAAAGTATAAAGCTGCACTGAGTAAAAAAATACTAATAATTTTTCATACTATTTTAAACATACCTTTTCTAGTTATTCCTGTCATCACATGCTTCCAAAAAGTATCTTGTATCCTACATATGGCTTGCTTATATGATGTCTGCCACAAGTACAATTCCTCATTTAAAATTACACCTTCTTCTTCATAGCTCTTAATAATTATAAATGTGGGGTTTTATTAGGATTTGGATGTGTTCTGTATCTTTCTGCTAGCTATCCTCTGAAGTTATTTAACTACTTTTTAAAAACCTACATGAAACCTATGCTTATTCATTAACTGATTCTTCATTCTTTCCTGAAAAGCCTGAGTTCTCTCTTCTAGCTACCATGGGAAAAAAAACAGTCATTCTCAACCTTTAAAGAACTTTATAGTACCAACATTCTTATTTCCTGTTAAAGGAACATCATTGTGCTGGGTGAGGGCAAAGATTATTTATTTATTATTTATTATTTGAACTTATATGCCGCCCCATCTCCGAAGACTCGGGCTTACAACTAAAACAGGGAACAATAAATACATTAAAAAACGATTAGATTAAATTATAAGCCCAAATATTTATAAAATAAATTAAAAATTTAAAAATAACCCTCCCCAAAGGGTCACAGCCCGGGTTGGTCAAATAACCAGGTCTTCAACTCAGGCGGAAGGTGCGGAGGTCAGGGGCCAGGCGGAGCTCCAAAGGCAGTTGATTCCAGAGGTCAGGGGCAGCTACAGAAAAGGCTCGTCGTCGGGAACCGCCAGCCGGCATTGGCTTGCCGACGGAACCCCGAGGAGTCCCTGCCTATGAGCTCGAACAGGGCGATGGTGTTTGACATCGGAAGAAGACGCTCCCTTAAATATTGAGGACCCATGTCGTGAAGGACTTTATATGTTAACACTAAAACCTTGAATCTCACCCGAGCGCAACCGGCAACCAATGCAAGCGCGCAGGAGGGGGGTCACATGGGAGAACCGGGTAACTCCCATCACCACCCACGCCGCCGCATTTTGCACCAGCTGCAGTCTCCGGATGGTATGCAAGGGCAGTCCCAAATAGAGAGCGTTGCAGTAGTCGAGCCTAGAGGTAACAAGGGCATGAGTGATCGTGCGCAGGGCGTCCCGATCCAGAAAAGGGCGAAGTTGACGAACAAGGCGGAGCTGGGCAAAGGCCCCTGGCAACGGCCCCCACCTGCTCCTCCAACCGAGCCGTACATCCAGGAGGACCCCCAGATTCCGCCCTATCCACAAGGGGCAACACCTCTCCCCTATGGCCAAAGATGGATAATCTTGACTGGGTCGGGACGCCGGTATGCACAGCCACTCAGTCTTGGCCGGGTTGAGTCAAAGCATGTTTCCGCTCATCCAGTTCGTACCGCATCCAAACACCGGGTCATCAGGGAGAGGGCATCACTGATCTGGCCTGGGGTGGAAATGTACAGCTGAGTATCATCAGCGTACTGATGGAATTTCACCCCAAAACCACGGATGATCTCACCCAGCGGCTTCATGTAGATGTTAAATAAAAGGGGGGAAAGGACCGACCCCTGAGGGACCCCACAAGAGAGCACCCTAGGGGACGACCTGACCCCCTGTCAGCACCGATTGCGCGCCCTGAGAGGTAGGAGGAGAACCACCGAAGAACGGTGCCCCCACTCCCAACCCCCAAGGCGACGCAAAAGGATACCATGGTCGATGGTATCGAAAGCCGCTGAGAGGTCTAATAGGACCAGGACAGAGGAAAAACCCTATCCCGAGCCCTCCAGAGATCATCCATCAGCGACCAATGCCGTCTCCGTGCTATACCCAGGTCGGAAGCCCGATTGATACGGATCTAGGTAGTCCGCTTCATCCAGGAAAAGCGGAACCTGTTGAGCCACCACACTCTCAACAACCTTCGCCAAAAAATGAAGGTTGGAGACTGGACGAAAGTTGTCTAACAGTCGGGTCCAGGGCAGGCTTCTTCAGGAGGGGCCTCACCACCGCCTCTTTCAAGGCGGCAGGGAAAGACACCCTCCCTTAAAGAAGCGTTGATAACTGCCCAGAGCCAACCGCAGGTGGCCTCCCTGGCGGCATAAGCCAGCCAGGAGGGACACGGGTCCAACAAACATGTGGTGGAACTCAACGCCGCATAATCCTGTCCACTTCATCCTCGAAACCGGATCGAACTCATCCCAGATCACCAGACTCCCTGCACCCCTTCCTCAGACCACTGCAAATCAGAGGATAACCCGTCCCAATACGAGCAATCTTATCCGACAGATATTGAACAAATTCTCGGCCTTACCCCGCACGGGTCCGGCCCCCCTCTAACCAAGGAGGGAGCGAGTAACCCAAACAGGGCGGCCGGGCGATTATCTGCGGACGCTATGAGAGTGGAGAGATAAGATCTTCTCGCCTCTCTCATAGCTACCAGGTAAGTCCTAATAAAGGCTCTCAGCTGGGCTCAGTCGGATTGGGAACGGGTAGACCTCCACCTGCTCTCTAAACCCCTTCGATGGCGCTTCATGCCCCGGAGCTCCTCCATATACCAAGGAGCTAACCGGGATCCACGACGCACAAGGGGACGCATGGGGACAACCCTGTCGAGGGCCTCCGACGCAGCCCGTTGCCAGGCTATTGCCAGATCCTCGGCAGAGCTGTGAGCAAGGGAAGAAGGAAAAAACCCCAGTTCTGCCTGGAACCTCTCAGGGTCCATTAGGTGCCTGGGGCGGAACCATCTAGGTGGCTCCTCATCCCAGCAGTGGGGGACGGCCTGTTGGAAGACCAGCCGTAGGAGATAGTGATCAGACCATGGAACGGGCAAAGTCGTAATAGTGACCTGCCCTCTGTCACTCCGCCACTGCTCAGAGATAAAAACTAGGTCAAGAGTATTTCCCCCTCCATGAGTAGGACCATCAAAACCATCAAATCCACTAAATCAAGAGTGAACCATTTTTGATGGCCAGAAACCTCATCTAATCCTTTTTGGAATGTCAGTGGGCTGCTGGTGGTGGTAGAGTTGCTATTACAAATGGATAGAACCCATGTTTTTTAGCTTTGTGTTTTGTGGTAGAATTTATTTTTTTAAATAAATTATTGGGTCTATTTCAAATTTTATCTTTAAAATATCTAGTACAAGCAAGAAGTTTATCCAAAATGCAATAATATAGTACTCATAAAAGTGGTCAACAGTAAGCGGCACATATCCATTTAATGTCTTTGTTCAATACAGCATTGTTAAGCAAATCGTAGTGTGACATGTGAACCAGATCTATGGTTGGATATTTCTGGTGAATGGGAGGAATCTCATCCCAAGATGTTAAAATACTGCAAGTTATTAAAGAAAAAAGAGATTGGCCTATCTAGGTAAATGGAAAGAGACACATCTGAAGTCTACAAAAATGGGACTTTAAGGAATCAATTGGATTAATAAGCTTTCTGTCTCGGGTAGGCCTTTAAAAGAAGACTGGATCAGTTCTGTTGTCCTTTTATCTTTTCCAGTGGGGCTCCTCTTGGCCTGTTTGGATACCTCGTAAGGAAGAAAACCCCAACCCATAAACTTGAGTTGACAATTGAAGAATTATATGGCAAGGTAATGGCTAAGAAGACATGATATGGTCATGATTTGGGTTCTCCTATGGACTGTGAGCTGAATTGTGGGTGAGGGTTTGTAGAATTTTGGCTCAGCAGGTAAGCAAACTGACATCAACTTCAGCACTAATTGTTTATTCTCATTTCTTGTTTTGTTTCTTTCAACTTCCTTCTAATTCTTTGTCTAAGATGAACACAAGAAAAATTTGAATTATTTTCCTTCTGGGGAAAGGGACAAGACTTAGCACAGGTCTGTCCTATTAGATTAAGCTTCTGAAGGAAGAAGGAGTTGCCACTTGTGCCTCGAGAATCTGCTGTGAACAAATGAGTGACAAAACCGAACAGATTTCACTTCTCTCCTGGCTGCTCTTGGGTGAATTGGAATATGGAGGAAAACATATTTTAATGTTGATACTGCTAAGGGCGACTTAAGGCTTCCTCATCCATTAGATGAAAGCAAAGTTATAAGGGACATGATGGGTGGGGGGAAGAGGTTGTCAGGATATGTTTGTAACATCGTTAGATACAAATAGGAAATGCTGAAAAGTTTTTATCAAGAGGTAACTTAAATAAGTTTAACGCACCACAAGATAGAATATCTGTTAGGATCAATGCCTGTTTACCAAATAGGATGTGACTGAGGTCCTATCAGAACAGAGTAGAGCTTTAATAACTATCATCAGCTGTGTGTTACTAAAAACTGCTTTCTTGTAGTTTATTATTTTTTAAATTGTTGTCAGAAGGGGAAGAAACAAATCTTCAAGAACCACCTTAATCATATTCTCCTATTTCCTGTCCTTGTTGAAAAACCAGTTTAATATTGCAATGGCCTAATTAATGAGCTTTTGGCCTGTTCTTTATTTATTCACTCACTTAAGGCATATTTACTAATTCTTTATGCAACTGCATGAATAAGTCAGCCTCTATCCTCAGTCATCTAAAGACATAAAAGTAAAGGTAAGTGGATTGGAAGTGAGAGAGCGGAGTCTAAGCTAAAGTAAACACAAGTTCTTGATCCCAAAATAATTCAGCAGATCACAAAGCACAGCAGAAAGGCTGGTTCTTGTACATAAATGAACCAACTTACCTGCCCATCATGGTTTTATTAGTATCCACACTGCACTTCTTGGTACAGTATTAATTAACTGAGTTAATGTCATTCTTTCACTCATCACACCAAAGGATAAACAATTAGCAAACCTTATTTAATTTGGGAGGTTTCTGAAACAATACTGATACTAGTATTTGGAATATTACTTCACATTAACATACACACATGCAAAGCCTTGCACTTTATGGATTGTTTATATAGGCTATACACACATATCACTGATTACATCAGATCAGGACTAATATATCCACTAGGCATAACCAACATGGGCAACAATTTTTTAAATGTTTTTAAATCAGAAAGAATTAAAAAGTAGAAATTACTTTCATGCTTTTTCATAAAAAGATAAATGCACATATCATGAACATCAAACTGATGGCTTTACTTGCAATTTAGAGGTGGAGTGTGAATATTAAAATGTTGTAATTTGGATGATATTGTACATATAGACATCAGGCAATAATTACAAAAATAATGCATACATTATTTATTATTCCTTCTCTGTAAAAAGCCAAAGATATTATTGAAAATCGTATGAAATATAACTTTAATACTGATACAATTATGGTGGAAGGGGCCTTTTGGGCAAAAGTGCTTATGGCCCACAAATGTTATAATGCAGTCATGCAGCACACAGATAGATGTCAAAACGTCTCTTCCTTATGAAAAAAGAAAAAGGGAACACTACAAAGAAATCTCCCTTATCTAATGCTTTTTAGTTATACTGCACAGTAGAGAAAACTATTGATTATTAGCCTTCTCTGAGCTTCTTTCAAAGCCACCAGCAGTTTCCTAATTTAACTTCTTGTCAGCCATGAAATTCATGCAAATAAATAACTCTTTCAAGCTTTCTATCAGTAATTCTTGGATTCCACCTTTGTGAATCCAAGTGTTGTTATCACCTGTCCTGCAGATTTTAGACACACAGAGAGACTGGGAGAAACCTTCAAGAGCCTAGGACAATAATGTAATGTAAAGGTAGTCCTCAAGTTACAACTATTTATTTACTGACTGTTTGAAGTTATAACAGCCCTAAAACAAATGTCTTATGATCAGAGGTGGTATTCAGCAGGTTCTGACCAGTTCTGGAGAATCGGTAGCGGAAATTTTGAGTAGTTCGAGGAACCAGCAAATACCACCTCTGACTGGCCCCACCCCCATCTATTCTCTGCCTCCTGAGTCCCAGCTGATTGGCTGGGTCTTCTTTGGTTGTCCTGTACAGGAGAACGGATCTGGAAAGCAGGTTAGTGGGGTGAGGAGGGAATGGGGATTTTACAGTATCCTTCCCCTGCCACGCTCATCAAGCCATGCAATGCCCACCAAGCCACGCCCACCAAACCAGTAGTAAAAAAAATTTGAATCCCACCACTGCTTATGATCATTTTTCACTTTTAAAACTGTTGCAGCATCCCTGAGGTCACATGATCAAAATGATCTAGGTGGAGATCACCCTTCAGATTGGTAGTAGGAACCAGAGATAATGGCCGTGTGATTTTCACCTCCCCATCATTGTTCTGGTTTCTCTTATTTCTTTGGTTTATTTTTATTTTTTGTACAAGCTGCATTTAGCATTGCAAGCTTCAGAAACTAAGACGTCTTCTTGTTTCTTTGCAAGTAATTTCTGTTGATGGCCTTTTCAAATTATTTTCATTCTATTCAATTCTGTGTTCCCCAGTAACCTTCTCTTAAACCCTATGAGAGTGCAGCAAGAGTTACAATCAAGGGGTGGGGGTTTCTTACTCAAGCAAGTTTTAAAGCTATTGGACTGTTTACAGCTGAGTCAAAATGTCATCTGCCCATCTTGGAAAATAAAAATGTTTGTCTCTATTGCTGATACTCTTTCTGCCTTCTGTTGCTTCTGTTTTAAATTATTGCCAGTCCAAGGGAGTGGGTGGTGCTAGAACGAGAAGAAAATAAGACGTACCAACAATTACCAACATAGCTAAGGACAATTTAAACCCATCTCAGTCAGGGCTGTGGACAAGGTAAAAGCAACGTTTATAGAGACACAATAGAGAAATATTGCCAGGACCTATCTGTATATGTTAGGTGTAAAGATCTTACATTGACTTCTTTTAAATCCTTAATGACCAACATAAGAACAGTATATTAAATTATGAAGCTAGCAGCTGGAGAAACAGCTTACACAAGTTCTTGAGTGCCATGAACTGGCCAGCTTTAATAGAAATGCTTTAGGAAAACACAAGATTTGACTGTATTTCACCTACTATGAGGAAAAGTACAACGAGGTGAATGTCTGCACTTTGCTGTCATTGTCGTCAATACACCCACTCGAATGTGAAAACAAACATTCTCAGATAATAAGAGGGGGAGGATGAAATCTTGCAACAAGTGCCTGGAAGAATGCCTGGGCACCAAAAATCAATGTATTGTGCAGAAAAAAAAATCATTCTGATTCACCTGATTTACCAACAGAACTGCATTTTGCCCCTGGATACTGTAGCTTTTTTCCTAACCTAACTTGAAAATTCTTGATTGTGTGATTGTTTAGTTTAGTTTAGTTTACTTTATTGTCATTGCACCTCGTACAACAAAATCAAACACCATCTTCAGTGCACATCATGACCATGAAAATAAACACAAACACACATCCTTCACACTCAACACATTGAACCGAAAACCCGCAACACCGCACCAACACTGCACTATACAGTAGAATTCAAAAGAGCTACTTCCCTGGGAGTAACAAGTAATTGCAACATGTCTGAAGGGCACCCTGTTAGGGATACTTGCTTTATGTCACTCCTGCACCTCTATTTTTTCCAGTTACAGATCCCATTAACTGTGGCTCAAAATCTGTAGTGCTAACCATACAACACTGCCTTTGTCTCATCCTAACCTATAGGTTCGTGCTTATATTACTATGCTAAAGGGGTACTTTTGATTGTTCCCCATCTTCTCTTCTGTGTGCAGGTTTCTGGCACTTTAATGGGAGCCACAATGATAGCAATAGCACTTAGACTTATATACTGCTTCATAGCATTTTATAGCACTCTCTGAGCAGTTTAACAGAGTCAGCATATTGCCTCCAACAACTTGGGTCCTCATTTCCCAACCTTGGAAGGATGGAAGGCAGAGTCAACCTTGAGCCGGTCAGGATTGAACTGCTTGCAGATGGCAGAGTTAGCCTGCAATATTGCATTCTGACCACTGTGCCACGACAGACCTTTCCCTGTTTCACTATGATAGTACACATTAATGGCTGAGTTTTGCTTCCTCTGCAGAACAGAACAATTTAGAGAACCAGTTTGGTTAAGGCATCAGGCCAGAAAGCAGGAGACTATGAGTTCTAGTCTTCATGTCCTGCCTTAGACATGAAGCTAGCTGGGTGACCTTGGGCCAATCACTCTCTGTCCTAGAAAACACACTAGGGCAAATCACTTCTGAAAATACTTGCCCAGAAAACTGCAGGGACTAATCCGGGTAGTGACCAGGAATTAAAAATGGACTTGAAGAAGAACAAATTACAGAACAAATTACATTTTGTGTTTTGTGTTGTCTTCTATTACAGACTGAAGGAAAAACACATTAAAGCCCCTAATTGAATAATCCCTCAATGTTTCTCTGAAAAAAAAATCAGATTATTCTGTTCTTTTACCATCTAGTATAAAGTATATATTTCAAAGTTACAAATGTTCCACACAGAACAATTCTGCTCGATTTATTTATTTTTTATAAATAAAAATATTTTTTTATCAGAAACATTTTGAACTTCCATTATGCAACCATCCAAAACCAGAAATTACTTCTACATGAAGTTTGTAATAAGTCACTCTTCAGATTACATTCAGCTTTCCAATGCCACATTCTCTCAAGCAGCATTAAAGTGCTCCTTTACAAACCTCTCAGACTAAGTTCCAGGATACTGAAGCTGCAACTAGTCACGCCCTCATATTATACAACAATTATATAAAGACTTTTCAATTCATTGTTTTCTGAAAAATAACCACACGTTTTCCACAAGAGTCCTATGTGAGGCTTGGCATAAACAATGAGAAAGCTAGATGTAATAGGTTAAGATCATCAAAGTAAGGTGTTTTAATCTACAAATTAATGTGTACTGCTCAGCAGGGGCTGGCAGACTAAAGAAAATTAATGAATTATCTCTACAAAAAACATTTCCAGTTTAGAGAGATAAATATTTCACAACTCTATTTAATATCAGATATTTTAATTTGGGAATAAAAATCCAACAAATATGGAGGGTACCAGATTAATGAAGACTGAAGTTGAAAGCCAAAGTGTCATATATCAACCCTTCTAAACCATAATTTGTGTATTTTTAATTTGTTTTCATGGAGTTATCCTCACCTGAACCCCTACATCCAAAGCTGCTCTCAAAAATTTCAGGTCCTGCCTATTGTTTCTTGATTACTCAGAATGCAGAGTGTATGTAAAGCTTACCTTTAAAAACCAAACTCTGCAATTAGCAAAGACATTATTAGTTGCCTACCAATTTAAGCATTAAGGATTCATTCAACCAGCAACTAGAAGAGCTACAAATTGCAGCTTTTGGGTTCTGATGGATATTTCAGATTTTATATATAAGCTTCCGTGGGATCATGACACTGGTGCAATCACTTAACAAATTAAGTGGAAATGGAAATATGAGCAGCTGCTCACACAGAAACTAGTCCCACCCACCCCAAAAAACCTGTGCTAAGGCATGAACATCTGCAGATAGGGTTCGCTGAATGCCTGGCACTGGGAGTGAGCCAGAAACAGTGCAAGAGTGGCACTTGCCTTTTATTCATTTCAACAGCTTTTAAAGAGCAAAAAGATCAGTAAGTACAATAACCTATAATAAAATGTACTCTTAAACTATGGTTAATCATTGCATGTACAATTCTTCCCCCCAGTGGGCTTCACGTTCCCTCCTTTTGTTATCGTAAGCTCTCTCTCATTTGCAACTAAACATCATGCTAAGTCAAAGTAGACACGTTTCAACAGTGTATGAATTAACTATTATGTCCAAACCTTAACCAGGGCAACTGTAAGTTAGTCAATTTCATCCTTGTTCACAATCCTGGCTGTTTTTTCCACAGTGCTCTCCAACACTGACTGGGGTTATGTCCAGCACAGTTGGAAAACACCAAATTGAGAATCGTTACTTTAAATAAAGAACAGACCTAAATTCAGAACAGGCAGTAGAAAACAGAACTGAAATCTTCAGATTTTCTCTTCATGATCATGTGGAAAAAAGATTGAGCGCACCATTCAGCTGGGCTAATTCACACAGTACTGTCTACTTTACCTGAAGTTTGAATTGTGTCTCAATGGTAACTCTCCATCTAAAGAGTAGGAAGGAGGGATATCCACAACCATTAAAGTAAGGAATTAACAAAAACCTGAATAAATAAAGGTAATCTCTGTCTTCCTCCTCCAGCAACCTCCTCCCGCCACCAAATAGACTCTTTCAGTGCTATAACTATAAAAAAAGAAGAATTTCCTGTTTGACATCTAACTCACCTCTAATGTTAGAGTTTTCCAGACAAAGAATTCCTATTATATTAATGTTTGGATAATAGTATGTGAATAGACATCAAAGTCCTTTTGCCTGTTGAACTTGTATGTCAAGTTTCTTATTTCAGATCTTTATTGTTTAAGGTTCGTATTTTGACTTGTACACAAGACCAAACTATTTACAAACTGGTCCAATGTATTGTGACCTTGATCCTTTCATGCTGCTCATGGGTAGGGAACATATGGCCTATAGGGCCCACTACCAAGAAATTCAGTAGTCAACAACAGTAAGCACTGCACAAGTAATGCAATTTCCAATTCACCTTTGGCAAGAAACAAGAGTGTTACACTTGGAGAGTGAAAAAATTCTTACAAAACTTTTCAAAAATCAATTCCATCAGAAAAAGGGGACCAGAAATCTACCTTACCAGCTCTCCATCAGTACTATGCATGCATACATGTGACCTTGCCACCAGCCACTGAAAAATCACCACCTCAATTTAGCAATTATGTTCTTATATTACTTAAGTTTCTGGAGAGATTACAAAGAGTGTATTAACTACAAAAGCACTACACTGTAGATTACCAAAGAATGGAAAAAACACAGCCAGCTGTCACAACTGGTGGCAGCACGTACAACTCTTCACAAAGTTACAAAAAGTACATTTCACAATGAAGAGGTAGGTACACAAACAACCCTATTCAACCAACACAGAGAAGTTCTGAGACCTACAAGTAGGTAACAGTTTTCTTCATGAGAATGAAATAAAGTAAAAACCAAACAATCTTCATAACTTCACGGATATAGCTATGTAATTTTTTTGACAATTCTAGAATGTGATTTGGCTTCTGCCTTCTTCAGGATATGTTGCCAATTTCCCAGTATAGTTAACAACTGTAGGATTTTTTTCTGATGATCTCCCATCTAAGCACCTTCAACCCTGCTTAGACCTTTTGAAAACAAAGTTGTCCTATTACTGTCCCCTTGCAAGGGTGTCAGAGTAAACAAATGATTCAATCTATAGAAAGCATTATACTTACCTAATCAACTTGCCTTCAGGGAAATGATCAAGACTTCTTTTTTAATACAGAGAAATGACAGAGCCCTGCAAAACACTGTTAAGAACCCAGAAAGTAAATAAGATTGTCTTAATCTTTGCCTTTTTGGCAAAATATCTTCTACCCTGTGCACAGTATTAACCAATTAACACTACTGTGCAGAAGAATGCAGTAAAAAATCCATAAAGCTCTATCAAGTATTTTAGCTGTGTTCTGAAAACATAAGCTCAGAAGCCTTACACAATTTGGAAAATGCTCTAAGTTCACCCTGCCAAGCAAATATTTAATAAGCAATAGTTAGAAGCAATGGATTAAAAAGTTTTATAACCCATCACTTTTGTCCTGGAATATAAAGGAAGAAACTGCAGAACAATTCACAAAAATAATACTCAAACACTTAAAAAAACCCCGTATACATGACCAATTTTCATTTGTCCTGCAAATACATGTTGAAACAAATACATGTTGATGGCATATCTGCCTTGGGGAAAAAAGATTCCCGAAATTCAACCTTTTATTTGAAACCCATGTAGATAAGGATTTGTCTTAATATTTTACTGATACTCTTTTTATCTTGAAAGAAAGAGACACATGAACAAATTGCAACAGTCTACAAGTAGGCCTCAACTTACGACCATATTTAAGCCCAAAATTTTCCATTGCTAAGCAAGTCAGGTTAAGTGAGTTTTGTCTCATTTTATAACCTTTAACAATTGTTAAAGAGAACCACTGTACTTCCTAAATTAGTAAAATGGTGTTAAATGAATCTGATTTCCCCATTAACTTTGCTTGTCTGAAGGTTGCAAAAGGGGATCACATGACCCCTGGGATACTTCAACTGTCACAGATATGAGCCAGTTGCCAAGCATCTAAATTTTGATCCCATGACCATGGGAATGCTTGCACAGTTGTAAGTGTGAAAAGTAATCATGTCACTTTTTTCAGTCACTTTGAATAGTCACTAATTGAATTGTTGTAAGTCAATGACTACTGTATAGTAGTTCAGAGTTCCCTTGGTTAATGTTGGTTAGTTGTTTGCCTGGTTTGGACTAGAACAATATGTTCATCTCTAGGTTGATTAATTAAGAGGAAAGACACAAGGCTGAATTCAGCAGTTAAAATTCTGGTTCATGTGACATGGCTTCACCCTTTCAAACTGATTCTGAAAGAATTACGCTATGGGTGGCCAATAAATTTTACAAATAAATAATAAATAAATTTATACTTTTTATTTATTAGACTGTAATAACACTGTTTACTTGGTACCTTGATATCTTAAATAGTGCCATTGTACCATACTATCTAATCTATATGTTAAGATTTGAGAAGACATGTCTCTGGTAATCTTAACACATAGATTAGATAGTATGAGACACATTTTTATCGCCTGGACATTTCAATTGGCTTTTTTAAAAACAATGTTGTCAAGTTTCTGTTGAGTCATTCTTGCTCCCCTTTAGTAAAATGGGTTTTACTGTACTTTATTATTGTATTAGCTTCCCCCACTGTTCTTGTATCTGTTTTGTGGATAAATGAAAATACATACCAAAATAATCAATTCTGTCCATTGAAACATATTCATGAATTGCTTGTACATAAACACTATGCCAGTTAAGAAACCCTTATAACAAAATCACATCCGCAACTTATGAGTAGCTACATTTTTTTTATTACTAATAGTGACAGAACATTCAGTAAGAAGTTTCATCCTAAAATTACCAAGAATTGTCCATAGTAAATATCTATAGTTGTAGAACTCCTTAGCCTTTAGAAATCTCAAGGATTTTCAGATACATCAACCTCAAAATCTGGGCCTCATCGTGGTCTCTTTCATCAATTACAGTTTGTCAGATAAATAACAGGAGAAGGGCCTTTGCTGTGCTGGTACTAACCTTACCCTCCACACGTAGGCCTGAACATGGGAACTGTATACTAGATTTTTTTGTGCCCAGAGTTGTGATTGTGAGATGAGCAGCAATATAAATCAATAAAATAATTTCCTGGAGTAATTCAGCCCTAAATGAGGAGATTGTTATAAAATTCAGAGGGAGGGCAGGAGAGATAGAGTGAAATATGCATTGGGCGTCACGCCTGAATTCTTTTAATAGCTTGTGGGTGTATAGAAAGCAAAAAGAGTGTGATTATTATAACAGTCAGTCAATTACATAAGATATTTTCTCCTTACACCAACAAAAGAATGAGCAATGATCAAGACAGTCACAAGTCTAAGACTGATTTGGCAGGGTACAAGCACAAAGCCACAGAAAACCCACCAGTAGCCAAATAAACACATGCTTTCATCCAATATATGTTGGGTGAACAAGAACATTGATGGGCAACTGTTAATGGAATATACTTTGCATATTTTTCCCAAGCTATACCACAATTAAAGCTAATCTTGGGAAAGCATAGATGTCTGCATAGAGCGTGATTTAGCAAAGGCATTTTAAGGAAGATATACCTCATGGTATCTTATATAGACAAACTGACTCTGTGTTTCAGGCATTCTATCCCAAACAAACACAAAAAGCCTTTCTTGAGGGCAAGATTGGATCAATCTTCTCGGTGGGAGCACCCACCCTATGGAACCAGCTTCCCCTGGACCTCCGGGTGGCCCCTGACCTCCGCTCCTTCCGCCGTGACCTAAAAACTTGGCTGTTCCAACTAGCCTACCCAGACTGATGGGGGAGGGGAGGGTTTTAAATGTATTTTAATTGGCATATTTATGAGACCTTTGGTTTAATTGTTTTTTAATATTCTTATATTTGTATTGGATTGTTTTATTTTGTAAGCCGCCCTGAGTCCTTCGGGAGATAGGGCGGCATGTAAGTCTCATAAATAAATAAATAAATAAATAAATAATAAATAAATAAACGTAGCAGTTCATCTTCTCTGCTTTTATAAATGTTATATCAGCAAAAGATGCTGAAAAGTCAGCAGCTACTGGATTGATACTTCCAACAAGAATATATAAATACAGAGCAAATGTATTCCAGCTGTCCCATTCATTGGTCATATTTTTTATTAACTGTAGCAGCATTTTTCCTCACCTCCCTACACTGCTAGTGCCTATTTTCCCTTTTACCCATCTACCCGGCTAAAATTTCACTGCAAAAGGGTAATCAATACACTCCTAACACTGGGTTCGTATTTCACATTAGGCTATAATCTGACTTTTCTGACTTTAGATATGTACATTGTATGAACCACAAACCACAGTTAAAGAAGCTATGCATTGTATGTTTTGTTTTAATTATTTTACAAGGCCTCCATTTTTATGAAGGAATATATACAAATGAACGGAATTAATGAACTTACTTAAGTAGCCTAGAATAAGCAGTATAAATGAATGCAACCAGGTAAGAACATAGTAAGTTTCTTCAGCCTCTGCTGAGCTGCAACCTCTTACCATACCCCATACAGATTTCAGGAGATCTGAAATTGGTCTCCTGACTCAGTCTTTTTGGCTACATAATTTTGGACAGGGGCAATTTTTTTTTACCTAAGATTGAATTCATCTGAAAAGGCACCTTCTTAACATATCTGGTCCATGAAAAATCTCAAATAAGCCATCTTTGACAAATACAGAGCTTTTAATCAAACAAAACTCCCAAAAGGAAAAGTAGATATTCTGGGGTTCAATGAAGAAATTTTTTCCCCAAAAAGTTAATTAACAAGGTTTACTGTATTAAAATAGTGAAAGTTATAGAAAATGAAGAAGTTAAATTGTTCTGGAACTTTAGAATTCAAAGACACAGGCACCTGCCACATAACACCCCAGACTTAACTATTTTCGATAAAACAGGCAAAAAAGTCTGGATAGTGGATATGACAGTACATGGAGACAGCAGAATAGAATAGAAAAAACTGGAGAAGACAACAAAATACAAAGATCTAGAAATACAAATAGAATAACTGTGGTAAAGGCAAGCAAAGCTAGTACCAATAGTGATAGGGGTCTTGGGCACAATCCCAAAACAACTAGAGCACCACTTGAACGCCATCAGCATTGACAAATTTGCTATCAGTCAATTGCAGAAGGCAGCTTTACTTGGAACAGCTTCTATCCTGTGACAATATCTGTGACACTGTCAAAAATCCACATCTACCTAACCCAGGTTCTTGGAAAGGACTCTATAGGTAGACAAAAATACCAAACCCAGGTTGCACATTTGGCTGACTGTGCAACATACAACAACAAGAATAACAATCCAAACCTCTTCATCTGAACAATTTTCTTTCTTTCTTTCTTTCTTTCTTTCTTTCTTTCTTTCTTTCTTTCTTTCTTTCTTTCTTTCTTTCTTTCTTTCTATTTGACTTGTATGCCGCCCCCTCTTCAAAAGGACCCGGGGCGGCTCACAACTAAAATCACACAATAAATTATTTACCTAAAACCATATTAAACCAAACAAGTCAAATCCAAATTAAAACCCCACGGTTAAAACAAACATCAAACCCCCCAGGTGGTCAGCACAGCCTGGACTGCACAAATAACCAGGTCTTTAGATCGTGGCAGAAGGTGCGGAGATTGGTGGCCGACCGGAGCCCCAGCGGAAGCTGGTTCCATAAAGTGGGAGCCGCCACAGAATAGGCCCTCCCCCGGGTCACTGCCAAGCGACACTGGGTTGCAGACGGCACCCCGAAGAGCCCCTGTCTGTGCGCTTGTACTGGGCGGTTGGTATTTGAGGAGTCATTCTCGTAAATGCCCCAGACCCATGCCTTGTAGGACTTTGAATGTTAATACAAGAACCTTGAATCTCACCCGGAGGACAACCGGCAGCCAATGCAGGTCGCGCAGGAGGGGTGTAATATGGGAGTACTGGGAAGCTCCCATCACAACCATGGCGCATTCTGCACCAGTTGCAGCCTCCAGGTGGTATGCAAGGGCAGTCCTAAATAGAGAGCGTTACAGTAGTCGAGTCGGGAGATAACGAGTGCTTGAGTGATTGTGCGCAGGGCATCTTGGTCCAGATATGGGCACAACTGGCGAACCAGCCGGATCTGGGCAAAGGCCCCCCCTGGCCACGGCTCCCACCTTTAATAGATACATTTAATCTATAGCAAGAATATTACTTGCCTAGTTATACTGCTCACAATTCATTGGCTCCCAAACTAATTGTTTAAAAAGCAAGGTTGCCTAACTCCTTAACCTCTCCTCAAAGAAGCCCAAAAGCTCATCATCATATATAGTAATCTCTCCATTATCAGATTTCATTATCAGATTTCAGAAGCCTCACATATTGTAATTCAAGGACGCAAATTTCTGAAGACTAACCCTATAGCAAGAACTAGGAAATTGGTTAAGAATTGTAGCTAGAATTGTAGCTTAACCAATATGAAATGGAAGCCATATTTGTAGGGAGAGACAGAAAGTTTAATTCTTCTGTCTTTTTCATCTATTTATGCAACTGGTTTTGAGCAGAAAAATGATTACCACAACATCCATTGTTAGGGTAATGGATTAGTCTGGGTTTTGATGGGTATTTTTTTTCCTGATCTTTCCAGAACTAGCTCTCACACAATATTAAGCCGATTATACATTTATGTGTTCTGGAGGAAATGCATTATATTTGACATAATTTTGGAAGTTGTCAATTTTTGTTCTAGAATTACAGGAAAACAAACTTTTGTACAGCTGCTTATAAATATAAGGAAAGGCAGTTTGTTTCAGATCCAACCGGTCACTGGTTCATGATGTATTTTTCTTAAGCGCATGTAACACATAAAATAGCAATGTTTTGACCTTACTGCTTTTCAAAGACAACCCCAAAATAAACCAATATACACCCTGAGAGTAACCACTCAGCCTCAGGGAGAAATTATTTTCCTCCTACACGTATTAAGAGTCCATAGCAAATTAAATTTAGCTAGTATTGCTTCATGTTCCTCTCCATTTTTGCTTACCTTTTGACAACTGCTTCTACTCTAGTTGCTAAATCTTTATTCAGAACTTCTCTGATTAACATCAGCCCGGGGAAAATTAGATTGTAATGGCTGGGTGCCTTCAATTCACTGCGCAACCTTTTATCAATTCAGCAAATCAGAATTTAAAAACATGAAGACCCACATAATCTATTCAGTACAATATATATATGGGAACCCAAACTTGCAAGTTATGGCTTAAATGAAATCATATACATTTGTAGAATTATTAAAGATTTGTTTTTGTTCTCATCCTCATCTAGTCAATCTAGTGGTTTAATGTGCATCTATTCAAACTTTAAACCAATCAGAGTATGCAAAATCCTCTCTTCCTACCAGCTCTTCAGATAGTCCTCAACTTACAACCATTAATTCAGCAACCTTTCTAACTTACAGTGGCACTGAACAAGTCCTCGCACTTATGATCATCTCAGCATCCACAGGGTTGCATGATCAGAATGCAGGCACTTGGCAACTGGCTTGTATTTACAATGGCTGCGACATTCTGAGGGTCATGTGATTGACACTGGCGGCCTTCCAACAAGCAATGGGAGAAGCCGAATTCACTTAACAACCGCATGATTCATTTAACTACACTGATTCACTTAACCACAAAAAGTGTGTAAAATTGGACACTATTCACTTTTCTTTATATTTATGTTTCCTATTTCTAAACTGCTTATCTCCCTCAGATAGGGGCTCTTAACAACTGCCTTGCTTAGCAACAAAAAGTCTGGTCCCAGTTGTAATCATACGTAGAGGACTACCTGTATGCAAAGATCTACAAGCATAAGATACATTCCGAAATGTACTTCCTCTCGGGATTGCATCTTTTTACATCACCTCTCAATTAATTCCAATTTAGTTTTTATTCTAGCCCCACCAACCAGCCTTAAACAGTAGTCTTTAGCTTTTAAAAAAGTTGTACATAGTTTGATTAAACTGATCAATATATGTGATACTTCTTTATGATCAACTGCATTGTCATCAACATGGAGAAAAAGAATCAACAACCCAAAACTTTTGGAATGACATTTGGTTTTTTCCATTCTTTTATCTTTTATAATTTTTCTAATTAAAGAAAACTTATCTATTAGACCCTTCAATATTAAAAGTCACAAAAATGACTTCAGTTTCATTCTGAAGCACCCTGTACATTTTCAGATGTACAGTGTTCACATCAATTACCAATAAAGTTTTAAAAGGTTCACCTATCACACTGTTTGTTATCTTTAAAAGATATAAATACTGGTGATTCAATTGCTTCTTAAATTTTGAACACTGCATCTCAAATCTAAAATTTGAAGATTGCGTATCTAATGATTACACACTGTTAGCAACTAACCTGCAATACATTTATTTGCCTCCAAGGATCCTGAACTTACAGATAACATCACTGATTAAATTACTATAAAGGTCAGCTCTCACAGGATTTTCCAGCCCTAGTAATTCAATTTCAACTACTATAGATCAGTGCAAACAGTTCTTGATTCTTTTCAATACCTTTTTTTTTTGCTTGACCAAAACCAAGATGGAAAATATCATTAGGTTTAAAGGTCACAATTTCTATCTGGGAAATCTCAGTCCAAAAGAAGAATTCAGAAAGGCATAGAAATATATCTATCCTCTTCAAATTCACAAGGAAATCACAAGATGTGCTGGAAAGGTCACAGAGAATGCAAAGTGCTTCCAATTCCTCATATGCAAATAGTTCAACATTTTTCATAGCAGTGAAGCTCCAAATGGATGCCAAGTTGCACTAATATAGCATGGATGTAGTTAGCTCATTCATGATGCAGCCCGTTATATGCTGTAAGCCCAACTGTAGATTATTGAATAAACAGCGATTAAACAAACCATGGCTTAGCACAATGTAAGAATCCACACTCTCAAAACTATTCAGCACTGAACCTCTCAAAAAAAGATTTGACTTAAATACTTAAATACAGGGGTGGATTTTGTTTTGCCTTGGAGAAAGGATCCCAAAGGTAACCTACCTATTGATAAATGCCATATAAACTACTGGGAAAGTCATTTCAATTAGTTGCCAAACTTGCCTTAATCTCTACCAGACAGGCAACAAGTCATTTAATTTTAGGAGAGCTTGTTTTGCATAATTAATCAACCACTTAGATGTTAGACTTCACCTTTATGAAACTGTATTCTGTAATTAACATCTTCTGTAATTTTCAGGCCATTACTTTTGAATGAGCTAAGTATTAAGGATCTCACAGATGCTTTCTTGCAGTCTCTGTCTTCTCAAGGTGAGAGCTTATTGTTTCAGCTTTGCCTTTTCTTCCTATCTCCTTTGGTTTTTCAAAAAAAATATATATATATAAAATGCATCTGAAAAAATCCTGTAAAGGAGCTGGAAATTTAGGATTAATCAAGGGAGGGCTGAAATGGCAATTAGTCTCTTTAGTACACAAGAACATCTGAAAGCACACAAATTAGGACATGAATTATTAAAAACACAGTTGGATAGGGCTATCAGCTTGAATGCTTCCTTTGAATGTACATATTGAAAGGCACACAATGACTGCTCTAAGTATATCCATGTCACAATCCTAGCAGTCAAATGTAATTAAAAACATTTATTTGTTTCTCTTATGCTTCTGCTCGTTATGTTTTTGCTTCTTTTTTGGTTAGGTTTATTTCTCACATTTCTTTCATCAGCTCAACGGAGCAAAATAGCCTGCCTCCCCCTACCACCACCACCAATTTTCTCTTCAATAGCTACCCTATGAGGTAGGCAGACCTAAAAAAGAATGATTGGTCACAAGCCACTCACCGAGTTACCATGGCTATAGACTTGAACTCAAGTCTCCCTGATCCTAGTTTAATATCTTAATCTAAACAAGTTACCTAAACATCTTAAGAAAAATAGCAATATTATTTCTAAATTAAGCCAATGAGAAAGACTGCCCTATTTTAAAAAAATATATGGAAGAAAACATTTCATAACCATCATGAATTCATCTATGATTTCTACTTTCACATTTCTGATTAGAAAATGACTTTCACCAATGTAATGCTCATAAAATATAATTAACGGCAAGATTCCCAGAGAAATGTGTTAGAATGTCATAATCAGGAGAACTACGTTTTCACTGAGCAACTGGCAATTCTGGGAAAAGAGATGTCTTCCAATTGGCCATGTTCATGTAAACATGGACAAGCCAGTTTCCTATCCATAAAGCGAAAGACCACTGGCTGCAGAGGTGACAGGATAGCTGTGTTTCCCTCTGGAGAATTACTCAACCTTTGTAATCATATATAATTATATTTGGTACAGAGCAAATTGGAAAATCTTTCTATTTCTTTTTATCTTTTCTTTCACTTTTTAAACTTTTTCTTGTTTTTTAAATTCTGTGTTTTTATGTTCTCTTTAGAACTTTTCATAACATTTATATAAGAGGATTACTCAACCCAACATTCCACTTGCTCTTACAGAACAAGTTTGAAAGCCTTAGCCATAAGCACTTATGAATTAAGTAGCAAAGCAAATACTCTATTCTGAGCTGCTCTCAGGAAAAAAAAGTTTGGGAATTAAACAATTAAAGAACACTGTCACTGTGTTGAAAAACAAATATAAACCCAAAGGCTAAACGGATTTTGGATTTTTATTTACATATTGCTGCTTCTTCGTTCAAAAATACTAGATGGGATTTTTCACATCAAAGTATTTTAAAAAGTTGATAGAATAAATTTGTCTAATCTTTACTTGATTATGTTTTCTTATTTCAATAGTTTAAATGATTTCAATTAAGTATGTTTAATAATCTACTTGCTGGAGAAATAAAAGGTAAAGTCACAGGCTCAACATTGTGCTTTTACAGTTAGAGATTCTAAATCCCTTCTGTAAGGACATTACTTTTAGAGAATTGAAACTTATTTACCTTTTGCAAATATATGAAGGCAAAGAAACAAAGAAATAATGATCAAGTCTTATGAGAAGAGAATAACTGAAAAAAATGCAACAGTTCTGGAAAGAACAGAATCCAGAATGATCTATGACAATTTGGCATGGCCAACTCACCAAGGCCAGGTCACCATGGCCAACTTGCCACAGCTGTGGGACAACTTACCATGGGACAACTTGCCATGGCCAACTCACCATGGGACAATTTGCTGTGGGACAAGAGTTACACTAATACCAAATAAATGGTGGACTAGAGGATGCAAAAGAAGGGACAGAATAAAATGTAAATGACAACAAATTATTATTTTTTAAATTGAATAATTAAACTGAATTGTTAAATTGTCCTGTGGCAAGTTATCCTGTGACAAGTTGTTCCACAACAAGTTGGCTGCAGCGACTTGGTTGTGGCAAGTTGTCCCATTCCGATCCAGGATCAGAAATAACAGAACAGAGACTAGCAGATCAACATTGATTTACAGTATGAAATAAAGTATAGTATAAGATGCTACTGAACTGTATTCATCCTCAAACTAGAGCCCCTCTCCCCTGCCTCCTCTTCAGAAAGAAAAAAACCCTCTATCTAAAAAACAAGAATTGAAATAAAACATAATTAAGCATCCAGAACAGCACAAAAACAACAGAATTAGGTTGCTTGCACTGAAGCTTATTCTAAAAAAACAGCTAACACATATATTAAAAAATCCCAATACTGTAATATCAAACATGAGCACCAGCTCACTGCAAAAAACAAACCAAGTAAAGTACAACATGGTTGCAGATATAATTGAAAAACATGGATGAAAAATCAACAAAGAAGAAAAAAAAGCTGAACAGTACACCCCCAAATGGAAGAGCAGGATGGAAAATAAAAGCAGCATGTTAAAATCAGATGTAATCAAGCTAGAACAAATGAAAGAAAAGAAGCTGAAGAACAAGAAAATCAAGGAATACCAGATTAAGAAATGTCACCTAGAAACAAGGAAGATCAAGGAAGCAATGGAAATAACAAAGCAGCAGGTAACAGCTGTAGCCAAGAATATTAGTGGAGACTAAGCTCAAATTGCACACTAGTAAACAGAACATTCAATTACACTGAAAATCAGAATATTTCCACCAAGCTATTAATGGAAAAATCAAAATAAACCAGTGAACACCTGATCAACAGTGTAGTTCTGGATGCATCTACGGAACAACCCAAAGAAATACAACAATAATGCTGCTTGAATAAAGGAGATGGATAAGAATAAAAAAAGAATTGGTCAACACCAGGTGAAGGTGACCTGCATGGTTTTTATTTGAAACATCTGGCTGGTTTCCACCCACTCACTGCCAAACAGTTTAACAACATAGAGTACTGCACAAGTTTTTTCCACCTGAGCAGAAAGAAAAACCACCCAAACAGTAAAAGAACAAAACATCAACTCTAATTGACAAAACAATTTTGGAAAACTGCAACAGAAGGAAGGCCAACTTGAATGTAGCTTGGATTAATTACAAGAAGACATTTGACTCCCTTCCACATGATTGAATACTCAAGTGCCTAGAAATAACAGGAGTCAGTAAAAACATCAGAAGCTTTGTGCAAAAATCAATGGCACAGTGGAAGACAGAGTTACTGGTCTATAGTGATAGACTGGGAAAGGTTAATATCAAGAGAGGAATATTTCAAGAAGTCTCCCTATCACCACTACTGTTTGCCTTTGCATTGATTCCTGTGTCAAGAATACTGAAAAACTCAGACCATGGCTATCAAACATCAAAAAATTCTGCCAGGCTTTCCCACCTCTTTTACATGGATGATTTATAGCTAAATTGAAAAACACTATCTGAAAAAGAATTGTTATCAGCACATGAAGATATGGCAAAGGCATGAAGCTCATTGAAGAAAGATCCAATCTGGATGTAAAGAGAAATTTCCTGACAGCAAGAACAATCAATGGAACAGTTTGTCTTCTGGAGTCGTGGTGCACTATTGCAGGAAGTCTTCAAGAAAAGTTTGTACAGCTATTTGTCTGAGATACAATAGAGTCTCCTGCCTTGGGTGGGAGGTTGGACTAGAAGACCTCAAAAGTCCCTTCCAGCCCTATGACACTGTGATACAGCTAAGATATTGCAATGGAGTTTGGACTGGACAAATGTGCCACCTTTACTATAAACAATATCTCCCTATACTAGGTCCTTGGGAAGGACTTGATAGGTGGATAAAAATGTCAAATCTAAATATCTGGCTGGCTGTGTGACCAACCACAATAATAATATTCAGAAGTTGTTATTAAATCAACATAACTTCCAAAGAAAGCTATATATATTCTGTTAGAATGATTCTGTCAAATATGGGACGCAGCAATCAGGTTATTTTATTTTTGGCTCACTCATGGAAAGCAGAGCTATTGCTAAGTGCTTTATAGAAATAATTATTCATCGGTTGATATAAATCCACCCACTCCTTTTTCATTCATCTGATGTGAAAATGCAGCCATATGTATTATGAAAAGGCTAACAAATCCGCATTCAAAATCTGAGAATGGGATAATTTTCATACAGGATCAAGCAGTCATTCTAATGAGAAGGTTTTATTATAGTCCATTTCAAAAAGCCGAAGTTATTATTATTTAAATAGAATAAATACTTTGAATGTTGGATCTAATTTGTGCAAGCATGTACACTTCTTTATCATTGCACCATAGTCTTTCTTCTTTAGTACAATTGTTTCAAAACATATTCCAATAGCAAAAGCAGAGAATAAATAGAAATTTGATGCCCAAATTCAATAGTTTAACTTAATTATTGTAAGTCAGAGATGCTCCAAGAAATGGGAAATAATGCATTTTAGATTCAAAACCAGTCTACCAGTCTATATTTGTTGCCTTCAAATATAGGGCTCTTGATGCTTTCTGAACTTGTTTTCTTGCAAATGTTTGCATTCATGGTCCTTTTTGGGACCTATTAATTTAGTAAAAGTCTTGAGGAGTGTGAACAGGAAGAATTTTAAACAATATATGCTTGTGGTAAAGGTCAGTCTTAGCTGAGCTCCCTCTGACAGAGTTAATATCTTTTGTGATTGGGGAAAAGATCCTGTAATGCTGAGGAGGCATTGAGATAAGTAAAGAGCACTTGGAAAAGCAGAGAGAGAAATTCAAAGTTGGAGGAAAAAGAAGAAAGAAAATATGGAGGTGGATAAAAGAAAATAAACAGAGAAAAGATTCAGGAATGTAAACTACATTTCCATAATATGGATGTTAATATAAATTGTTTTTCAAAAGAAGATAATTAGATGAAAAAACTATTAACTAAAATATCTATGCTGAGAGTCTATCTCCAATTGCCATAAGTGAAGGTCAGACAAATGAAGGGGTTGAGTTTATGCCCTGTTAATTAACTTTCTAATGTTTTGCTACCACCAGAGGCTCAACAGACATAATTTGGATCCAGCTAAAGTAGTTCAAATTGTTTATCAAAATGTGTCTGGAAAATGCTACAATGATAAATAAACCAGGACAGAAGAAATAGCAGCTTGAAGTCACTAAAACTTTTGTTTTCACACATACTTATCCATGGCATCATTATCGTTTGATAACATCCATTTTTCTCTTGCCCATGATTTGTTCTTATTTTGTCCATAATGTATAGGTGAAACAGCCTAAAATCATCATTAGATGTACAAGGACATGTGTGTTTGTTTTCCCCCTTCAACCAACATTATTCCACCAGAGCTTTGGGTTGCATAAATTCTATTATTTATTTATTTGTTTAATTTTATATATATACCACCTTTATTATTTTTTATGAATAGCTGAAGGCAGCAAACATATCTAATACTCTTCCTTCTTCCAATTTTCTACACAACAACACACTTTGAGGTAGGTTGGGCTGAGAGAGAGTGACTGGCCCAAGGTCACCCATCCAGTTTTCATGGCTAAGGCAGGACTAGAACTCAGTCTCCTGGTTTCTAACCCGGTACTTTAAACACTAGACCAAACTGGCATCTTGCCCCCATTACCTTGGAGGCAAAATCATAAGAATTGGTGCAAATGAGATCACAAATGTGTTTTGGGAGTATTGGAAGGGGCAGGCACCATTCCCTTTCTACTCACTAGCCAGCTTCCATGGCAGCCACGTCTGTCCCTGGGTTTGCCTTCCAACAAGTCTCTACCATGACTTGTTTGTCTTCCATACTTGTCACTTCCTCTCTTACTGTTTTGGACACCATCTTTGCTACAGACTTCCAACAAGACAGAGAAGAGGAAAGCGGAGCTCCACTCTTCTACTGGGGGTGAAAAGAGGCTGTGTTAGTGCTATTCCACTGGCAATAACGGCCAATCAGATTTCCACTGTTTGGTTTGGGGAAGAAGGAGCATTTTCCACAATTTCATCGCAATAATATTGTCAAATGTATCTTTACTGTAGATGCAGCTGTCGTTTTTCTTTCATTGCAGTGTTCAGAAATTAATGAGGTATAGTGTTTTAACCACTATTTCTTATCCACAAAATAAAAGAATTGTTGCCCAGTAGCTAATCAGTTGGGCTTCTCCAGATCCACAGAAACCAGCTAATGGAACAATCATGACAGGGTTCCCTCTTCCTTAGGCCTATTTTCCCCCCTTGGATGTTCCAAAATATTTATTGAATGTAAGGGAGGTGCTGAAATGAGAAGGGGCAGGCATACCAGCCTAGAGAATTCCAGGCTAAATCCCGAAATCAGACTCCTCCCATTCCTGCTGCAGAAACTTGATGGATAGAGGATTTGTCCAAGAGGAGAAAAATGATCACTTTGACACATTCAGTGCTATGGTCAACACCATTCAACAGTGGTTCACACAAAACATAACAGAAGCAGGACTGGATTGGATTGGCAATATGGGCATCATGTTTTTAGGCCTCCACAGTTTTGGGGCAAGGATGGATGGTTAGCACAGTATCTCCATTGGAAGGAAACTGCAGCATAGAATAACCTTGAAGGAGAAGGGGAGGAGATGCTACCTAGAAATGATCAGATAAGAAAGGCCCCTGTGTCTTAATAGTCAGAGGAAGAAGGACCCACCCTCATGGATCAAGCAGGGAAAAAATGGTGGTGGGAAGTTTGTACTTTCAGACTTACGAGATTCTGTCAATGTGGCCTTACAATAAAGTATAGTAGACTTAGCTCATCAACTATTCATCATCCTGTTTCCTGTCTGGTTTAACTGGGAAGGCTGGCAGGAACACCCTTAGATTACCAATGCAACATCACTATATGTCTCAATCTATCCAACACCAATAATACAGCAACCTGTACATTCTGAAGAACAATATACAGTATATTTTGTAGTAAACATGTGTTCTGAACTATTTAATACTCTGTATTTGTGCATCCAATTTGTGACACGGTATGGCAGCAAATGGGTATTGCACCATTACCTTGAGAAAATGCGAGAGAAACGCCCACAGTGGTATGGCCACATCCTACGTGAAACACCCCACACCGTTGCCCATCTCTCCTCTCTTCTTAACACAGATGGCAAGCGCCCACATGGTAGGCTGAAGCAAAAATGACAAGACGCAATAAATGCAGACAAGAAATCTGCCCAGTTGGACCAGATACTGCATTTGATAATGCTAGATGTCATTCATCAATCTGAAAAGTGGACCTTGCACTTGTGAGAATAATGTTAGGAAGATGATGATGATGATTTGTGCATCCAATTTGCCATATACAGTATGTCAGGCCAATGATTTTGTGATACAGCTTTGAGTTTTTCTCTGATGCACAAGGAAGCCTTTCTGTATATAAGGTAGTGGGTTTTTATAAAAAGCAGGAAAAACTGAAAAAGCATAGAAATTGTATTACCTAGCTGTGTAGCACGAAGCCCTAAAAGCTACTGCAAATATGCTGGACAGGTTTTGTATACAATACATGACAAACAATTTCCCTTTTGGCTAGCAAGATATGAAAAGGTAGAAAGCTCAACAGAGGGCATAGTTAAATGAGAAGCTTGCTTTATATTTTCAATGCCAGAACTACCCAGAAACTAAGCACATGATGCACTCTTTCTACAGAGCTTTGTAACTAAAGCAACGGTTAAATAACTCTAATGCAGAGACAAAAGGCAGCACCAGGTTTTTGCAGCAGGGCATGCTTAAGCTAAATGAAACATAGATTCATTAGCAATTACTATATTGATTAAAAAGAAACTAATGTCAAAATAATTCCTATTTAAATGTGCATACAGTACTTTGCCTTGGAATAAAAAGAACAGAAAACCGCAACAGGTTTCTACCATGAATAAGTTGTTAGTTGCATTAAAGAGAGTTAAAAAAACAAGGCAAACTGCTATGTATTATCTCCATTTTCAAGGCAAATTTAAACATATACACTATATTAGATTTTGTAGTCCACACCCACATCTCCTGGGCAAATTCACACATGCACAGCCAAAGAAAACTAACTGAGATTGCTCAGTAGCAACCGCAACTGCTTGGCTTCTTGAGCACAACAGCCTAATAAAGAGTCAGGAAGTAGTTCAAAATAATTTCAGGCTAGTCAGGAGCTTTCAGCTTCATCCTAATTCATCTGGAGGAGAGAGAGAGTCATGGTTAATTGGTCCATGTAAGATTGCCTTTGCATGTACTACTAAGAATGTTTAAACAGCATGTTGAACAAGACATAATGATTACATTTGTATTTCTTCCAAAACCATAAAGCAAAGTCCTTTGTAGTTTGGTGCAAGGTGTGATTTGGTAGGTCAGTAGCTAATGCCTTGATTATGTAATTCCTTCCAAGGTATCCTCAGTTCTTTTTAGTCCTCCATTGGAGCATGGAGCTAAGAATAATGATGTCAATGTTCTTCAAAGGGAATTTTACACAAAAATCAGGTATCAAGAAGAACAATGCTCTGTCCAAAACAAGACCTCAAAGTGCTTACTTCTTGATGGCATTGCTCCACAGGGAGGCTTTTTTATATAGCAATTAGGGCTAATATAAGAAAATACCAGTGAAAAAAATAGTACAAAAAGCACCAGAGTATAGCTGACACCTCCAACTGCAGCCTTCCTTTCTTCAAATCAGATAATAGTAATCAACTAAAAAAGGTTTTGCAGATTCAAAATTACATGCCCCAAGGAAGTCAAAGTTAAAGAGATGGGTTTAGCTCTATCCTAAATGATATCCACAAAGCCTTTAAAAATCAGGTTGTTTTCTCAGGCCTGGGAGTAGGTACTTAGGGAGCCCCTACCAGTTGTATTTTATGTTATAGAGAGTAAATTTTGGCCAAATGCACAGGAATTTCTTTTATTATAAATTCTGTACAGCACTGGCTCCCAACCTTTTGGGCACCATGGACTGGTTCCATGGAGAGAGGTTTTTCTGTGGACCAGAGGCGGTATGGTTTCATATACTGCCTGCATCCTGGGGATGGAGCTTTGTTTGTTTGTGTGGTCCGGTTTCTAGCATGCTGTGGTCTGGTGCCGGACCACGGCCTGGGGATTGGAGACCCATGCCCTAGGGTGTTCTGGAGTTAGATGGTCTCCAAATCTAAGTCGGGGTTAGGGGTGAGAGATAAAACTAAAATTTTATAAACCAGACTAATCTATACAACATAGGGGTTCTCAAACTCGCAGTATCCCAACTGTTCCCTGCAGCTCATGAAGTGAAAGTTTAACCACCTTTCCACTCTTCCCATGTAAGGTTGCGTAAAATATTGTGAACATCAATTGCTTATGAATTCCTGGAGGATCCCAACACAAAGTTTGAGAAATCTTGCCTTAACCTTGTTATTTCTGTTTCTGGTAATTTCATGTTAACTAACTTTTAAGAAGCATAACTTACAGGCAACCAAGTCCACTGCTTCCATAAATTATAATACTGTGTACACATTTCAGAAGCCAATTTTCCTTGGCAAAATCATTTAGGGAGTTTATGTTCAGGTTAAAAAGTACAGCGTATTTTCAACTGACAATATGAGTCACAGCATGAATTAATGCCACTGACTTCAGATGCAAACACTTCTAAATATTTTCAAGCCATGGAAGCAGAGCAGGGAAGGGGGAAGGGAGAGCTCTCACAAAACCTTTCTCAAACTTTTAGGAAGATGAAACTTTAGAAAAAGAGAAATATATACCGGTAATACTGACTTATCAAGTGACACCTCCCTCAAATGAGAAATGAACCACACATTCTTAACCAATTAATTAGGATTTAATATATAAAGTAGCATTGTGAAGCAACCAATACAAAACAAAGTCTGAAGATTTCACGAGCATGCCCATGCAGTTCTCTGTATTGTTTCCACCGTTGAGATTTCCTCATATCTTTCATTCAAATATTAACCAGGTCCAACCTGGCATAGCTTTGAGTCCAACCCAAGGGTGGGTTTCAAAAATTTTAGCAAAAGGTTCTCTGCCCAGTTGCTGGATGGGCGTGGCCATGGTGGGCGTGGCCTAGTTGGCCTCCTGCACCATGGCCGGGGGGGGGCGTTTTTGCCCTCCCCAGTCCCCGGGCTTTCCTGGAGCCTCCAGGAGGGCGAAAATGTCCTCCTCAAGCCTCCGTGCATGCCTTGCATTTATCTGCATCCAAAATGGGCCATGTGGGGACTCCTGGGTGGGGTGGGTGGGGCCAGCCAGGAGTGAGATTTGGGGGGTTCTCTGAACTGCACAAAATCTTAGCTAGGGGCTCTTCCGAACCCCTGCAAACCTCCAGCAGCCCACCCCTGGTCCAACCATATTGTCATGGTATATCTTATCTGTTGAGATGAAGCACCATCATAAATGGTGAGATGAAGTAATCATAAATACTGTATGAAAAACTGTAAACTGTATATTTCTTCACCTTATGCCACATGCCTATTACTTTTCACTAGAAACAAGATGAACTGAATGTGGAAAGTTTGGAAACGCTTTGTAGATTCTAAGGAAGTACGTTTCATGTTCTAAAGTTATACTTTTGAAAAGATAAATATAATTACAGTAATAAAGGTCCCAAACTGGTCTCATCTGTTGATCAAATCCATACCACCGCTTTAAGACTAACAATAAAAGTATAGGAAAAGAGAGGCTCTAACTTTCAAAATGCAAAACTAACAATTATAACTGAACAGAAGACAAGTGAATTGATATGGCATACTTCTCTTATTTTTTGCAGAGAAGAGATACCTTATTGGGGAGATGGGTGACATATAAATTTAATACCTAAATAAAGTGTACCATGGCTGCATTCTCAGGTTTCTATTTATCTTATGGAAAGTTAGTTCCCAAATGATGTCTTTCTTACATGTGTATGATTTATGAAGTATAAATTGTTTCTCTGATCCAGTTTGTACTAGACATACTGTATATCCTGTAAAGAATAAACTGAAAACAAATAATGAACAGGTTTTATTCTTAATTGTTCAATCAATTTTTATGACTACTTTGTGCAGATGTACTTTGTCCAGATTTGGATGGGTGGGGATTATTCTTCCTGTGAGTGAAAACCTGCAGCAAAGTCCCAACATCTCAGAAGATACCCATGTGAAATCTTAAACATTCTAAAGCAGTGTTTCTCATCTTAGCCGTTTTAAGATGTGTGGACTTCAACTCCCAGAATTCCCCTGCCAGCATTGGTTCAGGTTAAAATGGCTGAGGAACAATGCTCTAAAGCCTTTGATGCAGATTTTATTATCTAATCAGGTTTGTTCTGTCTAGGCAGCAAACTGCCTGGACCACTTTAGATTACAAATGTGGAATCTCACCTTTAATGAAAAATAGTTCAAGGCAAAGAGAATTAAGATCATTAAGAGGGGCCAAGCCAACAATAAAGTATTATTTTGTTTTACTTGTCAGGAAAGTTTTTAAAGGCTGCTTCCCTTACTTTCAATCTAAAGTAGCACAGTTAAGGTATGACTCAGGCTTTTAGTACTTTGGTCTAACTTCAGTAATCTTAGCAAAGCTAGGCAACTTGCTTGTTTCATGACTAAAATGAACTTACTTCCTGCTGTGGAGTAATGCTTTCAAGTTTCCCACAGGAGCAAATAATACTATAGAAGATTTTAAAAAAAAACATGGAAGAAAGGAGAGAATTAAGCAACTCTGCCAAAACTACCCAGCCTGAATAATATCAAAGCAGAATGGTTAAAAAAAATTGAAGGAGCCTTCAATAGGACAGCTTTAATGATGCATGTGGACCACGTCCTTATTTTTGTTAAAGTTCAGTTAAAAGATGTTTTGATTTCTATTTCATTAATATTTTGTTTATGCTTATTCAAGAAAGGCAACTGTATGAAGTACAGGACAGACATTACACACAAGATGGCTGTATTCTCAGAATAGTCTATTTAAATTAGAACCACACTAAAAACTTACGTTTTCTGACAGATGTTTCTCAGATGTTTGTTCTACACTTGGAATTTTCAACAAACAAGGAATCATTTCTACAGCTTTCTTTCAACTTGGATACCATTTCATTATGTAGCCAATTATTAATAGAAGAGAATATTTGTAGCACACGATTCAACTGTGGGGTTCTCAGTGTTCTCTGAGCTTGGATGTTTACTTGCAAATGTAGGATGATGTTACCTAGTTGGAAATGAAACGCCTGCAAGAAAACAACTAAGTTCAGAGACCATCAAGGATCCCACAACCAATTATCTATAGCAAATCATTTTGGATGTATAACTTTCATTAGCATTAACTAACATGGCTAATGTCAAAAATGTATAGAAGATGTAGCACCAAACATGTGGAAGGCAACAAGTTACCTTTTCCTGATCAGCAGTCATATAAACCTTTCAGGCATGAATGGGGACTTTCAAGCTGTTTTCAAAGGAACATTTCTACCCCCCCTCTAAATCCCTCTTATTTCTTTTGACCCCGAAAAGAGCTTATAAAAGCTTAGAGTATCACACAGAGGTCAACTTAACAGAAGAATCAGTGACAAATGACATGGTTAGTTTCTAAGTCCTGTAACGTACCTGAAACACCGTTGTTTGATTGTAAACAAAGCTTCTATATTTTTATATTTGAGGCAATAAACAAGGACTTGCCTGTCTGTCTCCTAAAGGAGCAATAAGATGACCACGTCAATATTTAGAAAATGGCATTCAAAATTGACATTTTCCCTCTGAAAGCTTCTCCTGCAAGACACATTTTGCAGTTCAATATTTTATGCTGGATCACTTCAGACCCTGTTTCAAGATTATAGCTACAGTATTTCACAAGAAAGGAAGATGATTCATCCTCAAAAGGGAAAGTGGGTAATACATTTCTATGCAGAGAAACCAAATGCAGGACTACATTGCCAAGAAAGCCAACTCAGTCCTAGGCTGCATCAACAGAACGATAGCATCAAGTTCACGGGAAGGGATAGTACCCACTCCATACTGCACTAGCAAGGCCACATTTTGAATACTGTGTCCAATTCTGGTTGCCACGATACAAAAAAATATGCTGAGGCCCTAGAAAGAGTGCAGAGAAGAGCAACAAAGATGATAAGGGGCCTGGAAGCTAAATCATGTCATAAATAGCTAAGGAAACTAGCTATATTTAGCCTATGAAAGGAAGGCTTAATGGAGAAATGATACCTGAAGGACTGTCACAGGTCGATTTATTCTCCATAGCATCTATAGTAGGATAAGAAGCAATGGGTAGAAGCTCATTAGAAGGAGAACTAACCTGGAAATATGAAGGAATTTCTGACAGTGGGAATGATTCATCAATGAAATAGCTTGCCTCCTGGTGTACTATATAGCTTGCCTCCTGGGTCCTCCATCGTTGGAGGTTTTCAAGAAAAGACGACATTCATTTGTCTGGGATGGTATAAGGCCATGATGGCGAACCTATGGCACACGTGCCACAGGTGGCACACAGAGCCATTTGTGCCGGCACTCAAGCTGCAGGCAAACTTACTCACTGTGCATACACATGCTTCACAACTGATTTTTGGCCGGTTTGAGGCCTTTTTCAGCCTCCCATTGGCTTGGGGAAGGCTTCTGCAGGCTTTGCAGGCCCGTTTCATCACTTCCTGTTTTTCTGGAAATACCAGAAGTGATGAAACAGGCCTAGTTTTCAGCCTGCAAAGCCTGCAGAAGCCTTCTTCAAGCCTCTGGGAGGCCGAAAAAGGCCTCAAACCAGCCGAAAATCAGCTGTGAGGTGCAGTGCAGGTAAGGTGGTGGGGTGGAGTGGGGATTGTGCACACATGTGTAGGGGGCATGGGGGGTGCATTGCCTTCTGGGTGCTGGCACGCGAGCGTGCAAGCGCGTGGACAATTTTTGGCACAGGAGCCCAAAAAGGTTAGCCACCACTGGTATAAGGAGTCCTGCCTTGGGCAGGGGTTGTAGTAGATGACCTCTAAGGTCCTTTCCAGCCCTATGATTCTATCTCATGGAGTTCCATAAAATTTTACTAAGTAAGGCTGAGACCGCAGCTGTGGAGCAGTATTATTTCAGGAAGTAAACATTGAAATGATTATTAAAGATGTGAAAGTATGGTTAATTACACTGCCTCTCTCACTATGACCATTTGATATAAATTCTACCGAACATGCAGTCCCAACACATCTGAAGGGAGTCAATGCAGACCCCAGAAAGGAAAGCCTCCGGGTATACAAAGATTAGTACAGTGTCAATCATTCATATATTCACTAAGGCTGCCTTAAAACTTCCATGAGCTCCCAAGGGGCTCCATAATCTCCCGTAAATCATTTGGCTTAGTAAGAACATACAAGTGTATGTTTATTTCATCTAAAGGAATAAAACTGCAAAGCTCACCCCTTGGGAAAAGGTGAATACTCTCACATATTATTTCCAGATTAATTCATATAATTAATATCTAATTTATATTAATTTATATATCAAGAGAAATTCCAGTTTGTATATCTGAAAAATGATAATTCTAAATAATTATTTAGAATGTATTGGATTCCATTGTGTGTGTAGGAAAAATGATTGTCTAAGAAGCACTTTGTTGGTGATATAATGAGGATACTTTAAAGCATGTTTTTAGTATGTGATTATACCATGGGTGTCAAACTCGATGGTATCATGTGATGTATCCTGATGTTTTTTGCCTTTGTGGAACTGGGGTGGGTGTGGCCTGCACATGACGCATCTGGCCTGCGGGCCACCAGTTTAACAAGCCTGTACTATACTTAACATGTTTGGCAGAAAGTCATGGAATATAATATATATAAATATGATTGTGCAACAAAAGCTAATTTTTTTCAAAAGAAAATATTCTCTTGAACTATACAATTAGACAATATAAATGGCTTTTCCATGTGCTTACTATGGCTCAAAGACTGATATTGCAACAAGATTGGGAAGATAAATGTATGGCACCATTCACTCAATGGATTGAAGATCTGATTACACTTGGCACCAATGAGTGGATTGTCTACGGACATAGAAGTGTGGACAAGTTTAATGAAATATGGAATTCTTTTATACAAAATACACGTAGCCCTTGACTTATCACCACAGTTGGGACCAGAATTTCAGTTGCTAAGCGATGTGGTTGTTAAATCAGTTGTACCCAATTTTATAGTATTTTTGTCACAGATTTTAAGCAAATCTGTGCACTTGTTAAGAGAACCATGTGGTTATTAAGAAATCCACCTTCCCCCACTGACTTTGCTTATTGGAAACTGGCTGAGAAGATCACAAATGGTGATCTCATGATTCTGGGATGCTACTATCGTTGTAACTATTAGTAACATGCTGGTTGCTAAGTGCTTGAATTTTGATACAGGAGTTGCAACAACTGTGTGAAGATCGTTCATCAGTTTTTCACTATTGTTGACCAGTCATTAAACAAATGGCTATGAATCAAAGACTGCCTGTGCAGTAAGTTAAAAAGAACGAGTGTTATTTAATTGTATTAGAAATACACACACACACACACACACACACACACACACACACTATTTACATTACGTAAGTGTACATAGAATTGTAACTGTTAATTGATATATTATATTTTGGGTTTTTTGGTTATACTTTTTCACTAGAGCAATTTATATGCATATATTTGTATGTATTTGCACTGCAATTAAATTGTTTTTCTTGATTTAAAAAAAAAAGCAATTAAAAGTAAATTTTAAAAAAATGAAAAAAACATTCCAAACTGAGTAAGAAACAGTACTACTCCTTTCTCTACACAAGGGATTCCCAATCTACGGTCCATGGACTGGCACCAGGCCATGGCATGCCAGCAACCGGGCCGTGCAAACAAGCAAATCCTTATTAACGGGATGCAGGCAGCGTGCAAAACCATGCCCCCTTTCTCCATGGAACCGGTCCCTGGTGCCCAAAAAGTTGGGGGGCGCTGCTCTTCACTATTCACTATGGTTGGGAAAAGTCAGATCCCATGTCTTTTTTTTTTAACTGAAATTTTCTTCATTGCTTTTTAGAACTAAAATTTCTGACTATATGTATTCTAGTTATAAGAGTGCATATCCAGATATAGTTCTTAGGTGGAGTTCTTATATTGTGACAGCACCTGTAAAAGAAAGTATACTTTAAAAAGCCGTAAAGCTCAACATCGTTTGGTCCACTTTATAAAAATAAATCCAGATGTATGCAGCACTTTGTTGAATTTTTCTCTTTCATCTGCTCTTTCTGTGAGTGAAGACTCAAATGAAATTGTTTGTATTCAAACTTTATATTAATGACTGGACATGCGGAGAAAGGAAGCTGGTAAGACCAGTTATATCTGCTACATATCAAACAGAAACATTGCCACTTTATTATCTGCTTTCAAAGAGTCACTTTATCCAAAATCTTTAACGCTCTCTTGAAGAGAAGAGGCACACCAAGTAACAAACAGGAACATATTCCATTTCAAATGTTTCTTGCCCAAAACAAGAAACTGATCATTTACATATCACATTCTGCATGTGGCAACTAAGTTGAAAATTTACATGAAGCTGCAGAAAAGTTTCATCCTCAGCATGTTATCAGTAAAATTAAAGAGCAGGAGACACAACAATAACACAATCAACAATAACAGTGTAATCAACTTGAGCCACTCAGTTCAGTAGATAGCTTAGTTCCTCAAGGTCTTTTCAGAATCACATTAGTGTATTTGAAAGCTACACAGTCACAAAGTTAGTACTGAAGCAGAAACTGCTCTCAATCCATACAAATCTTGCCATCATAACTATGGGTAGGAAGCACAGAAAAAGTTCTATACAATGGCTCATTTCAACTGCACAGCAAAGGCATTCAGCAAGGCTGTGGTTTTATCACCTGTTCAATCCTAAACCATATATATACTAATTATTACTATGTAAACGACAGGTGTAGGAACAATTTACATATATTCCCACAGTTCAAGCACAAGCTGATTCATTGTAAGGCATACAGAAAGATGAGAGTTACAAAATTCTTAACAGAATTCTGGCGTCAGTAAGAAACAAATTCAATATTCAAAAATTAATTACATCAATGCCACCAAATTGCAAGAAGCACTGTTGAAGCTATTTTTTGTTATCATTGTTTTGGAGGTACGTAATATATTTTGTCCTTAGAACAGGACTGAAGTGTCTGAATTCTGAATTTTTAAAAGACAATTCTAACCTTACTGCAAACTGCAAAACAGGACCATTTCAAGGTCAGAACATTTTTTAGTAAGGTCAAATAACTGTTTCAAAATTTAGTACACCTTTTGTTGTTATGTAATGAAGTCATTATTGAAGTGAATGGAGGATAAGAGTTAATATTCTGGTTCTGCCAAGTCAAAAATAAAAATTTAATGTCAAGATCTTTCCCCAACAATGAAAACTCAGCCTTTTGCAAGATAATTGTTGTGTGGAGGAAGAAAAAAAGGGAGGTTTGCAAGGCTCTTCTGCCTATTACATTAAAAAATGATCATTAAAACCCCAATTTCAATGCAAATTTACCTAGAAACAAAACCATTACATTTTCTTCTCTTGAAAAGGAGGGGAGGATTTTGTTATCAATTAATCTAGGAGGAAGCAGGAGTATACATTTATATTTTCAGGCACAGCAAGCAATACTTTTGACGCAAGCAAGCTAACCAGCACCCTGTAATCAAATTACTGGAAATCGTAATCCTTCTTTTTCAGCCCTTATTCCAGTCATACATCTAAACTCAGTTGATGGAAAGAAAAATCTATGTTCTCTACGCTTAACTAGTCTCAAAGAGATCAAAGATACTGATGCGCATCATATTTTTATAACGTATTGTTTAGCTCGGACAAAGCCACAACACAGGATGTGCAACACCTGCAAACTGAAAGTCACTTTCATTCATTCTACACTCAACAGCTTTACACAAATATGCACCTGTTGCAGCTTCACTTTTGCTTTTTTATTCTATTCAGGTTATGATATTTGCCAAGAAATTAATCTTACTGTATTATTATGGAAAGGTGCCCTTCTAGAAATGCGTAGGCTTGAATGGTATCTTGAACATAGATCACTCCTTTGTATTTTTGCTCCTAAACAAGCAGCTGATGCCCAAGAAGCATGACATAATCAGAAATGCTGGCTGTTCTTGCTATGTCATAAGGCCTTGCTTACTGCAGGGCTGGGCTGAGGAGAAAATTTGAACAGGGACAGCCTAGATGGCTTTACAGAGAGTATTCTGGATGAATGGATGGATGGATGGGTGTTTGTATAGAAAAAGGAGTATGCAGAGGGATACAGAGAAGTCTGATCTATTTTAATCCATCATGCATCTTGGGATACAGTTTGACGAAGAAAATTCTATTCTCATAGGAAAGTAACCCACTCACAAATGTCACTGCCCTGGTATTCCCCTGTAAGTGTCTCCACTCCTGACAACAACACAGTATTTTTCCCCAGCCATAATAACTACAGGTGAAACCTTGGTGGCTCAGGCTGTTAATTGCCTGCACTTAAGTTCCAGCTGTCTACAACTGCTGTAGGCTCGAATCCCACCAGGCTCAAGGTTGACTCAGCCTTCCATCCTCTCGGGGTAGGTAAATTGAGGACCCAAGATTGTTGGGGGCAATTAGCTGACCTTGTAAAAAATGCCGCTTAGTAATAAGCAGGCATATACAATGGAATGAAGGCTATTGCTGAGCGCATTGGGTTGTATCCCCAAAATTGTAAGCCGCCCTGAGTCTCCGGAGAAGGGCGGCATATAAATGTAATTAAAAAAAAAAAAACTCGAAAAATTAGAATATCATGCAAAAGTTCATTTATTTCAGTAATGCAACTTAAAGGTGAAACTAATATATGAGATAGACTCATTACATGCAAAGCAAGATAGTTCAAGCTGTGCTTTGCCATAATTGTGATGATTATGGCTTACAGCTCATGAACTCTTGATCCAGGATGGGTTCACACAAAATGCAAAGCTGAAATGTGATTGGTTAGTCTGCAGCTCAGTCTGCTGTGTAAATCCAACCAGACTGGCTACTTTGGTTCAGCTCAATATGAGTCGATATGCTGAGCTTTATACTTACCTTTATACAGTATATTAGGCATTGTTGCAAAGATCAAATAATAGTGGAATCTTTTTGAGAACTCTAAAATGGGGGGGGGGGTTTCTTCAACAAATTTCCAATATTTATCTGCAACAGTTTTACAAACTAAGTTGAGCCACAGAAACTTCCCTCTGAGTTTTCATGGCAGAGGGTGAACTTCAATCTACGTTCTCCTAGTTGTAGTCCAAAGTCTTCGTTGCAGTTGTTAGTCAAGTCATGTCTGACCCATCGTGACCCCATGGACAACGTTCCTCCAGTCTTTACCATGACACAATATATTTAACCAAAAGACAACCAGTTCTTACAAAATACAACAGAGCATGATTTATCACATCAAAATAAACCAATTTGGCTATCTTTAAAGTTCTTGGAAAGATCTTCCAGTGTCAGATTACAAGAATAATACCTGAAACCCAAAGCAGGTTGAACATAATTAGACATAATTCATAAATCCTAAGCCATAAAATAGCTGTTTAGTTTTGGTCGTTATATAACCAAAACTAAAATTTATAAGTAATAGTTTGTGGATCACAAAGTCAGTCTGTCGTGGTCTGTTCAGTATATCCTATTCAAATGAACCATGCTTTAGAACAGACATTCACAGATGTACTTAGTTCATGGTGCCCTATCTCAATAGTGTTTTCATAATGCCCAGGCCAAAATTGTGGATTACTGTGAGCTAGTAGTTTATACAGTGTCTAACAGATGTTGGGAATCACTGTGCTTTTCTTGAAAATCTAAAACATCCCACAGCACTTCTGTGAGCTTGCTGAGGTGTTCTACAGTGCAGTTTGGAAACTGAGTCCTTAGACTAATGGGTGAATTCAACAATAGAGGTGAAGAAGAATTCAAATAAACGAGCATTAATTTCAATTACCTTCCAGGTACTTCAATAGGCTTACTGTAAATGTAAACAACTTTGAATCCAGCATATACTAAGCCACAATACAATTTGATTTGTTGGGGGTTAATATACAGTAAAGAATTAGGAGAACTCAACATTTTGTTTTTTGTAAATCTAGCCATATGTGTTATACTAAACCATGGCTTGGTTTCAAACAGATTCACAAAGTACACATGTAATTTGCTTAGTTGAAATTCAGTTTGTTCTGCAAATTCAGACACTGGTTTAAAAAAATGGATTACAGTTTATTGTTGGATAAATCCAGCAAGCTGTGGTTTATTTAATAATCCATAATTGAACAACCCAGATTTTGCATATTATGTGAACACATCCTTAGTTTTAAACTTATCCCAAAAGAGACTTCAGCCCCAATGAAAGGGAGTTCGTATTCCACCAAAAACAATCCATATCACATGTTGGTTTAGCAATGTATAATTGCAAAACTCTAATCTTATGCAGAGTAATGCACATTTAAATACATTGAAATAATTATTTTAAACATTCCTTAAATGCTTCAGGAGAGAGCCAGGTTGGTGGAGTGGATAAGGCACCAGGCTAGAAACCAAGAGACTGTGAATTCAAGTCCTGCTTCGATATGAAGCCCACTGGGTGACCTTGAGCCAGTCACTCTCTCAGCCCTAAAAAAAAACAGGCAAGAGCAAATCCCTTCTGAAAAAACTTGCCAAGAAGCCTGCAGGGGCTTGTTCAGCCAGTCGTCAGGGGTCAACACTGATCCTAAGACACAAAAATAAATAAATGCTTCAGGAGGCTCAGGTTACAAGGCTCCATGAAAGTTAACATTCAAGCAAAGGTTACAGTTGATTGTGCATGTCTAAATCTGATTTCTACAACATTTCTTGTACAGTAGAAAGTAGCTGAAAGGCAGACATAACAATGGAATTTGGGAAATTGTTCAAGAGCAGATTGTCTTACTAATGTCGTGGAAATGTTAGTCTTGGTTTATTATTATTAACTAAATTTTGAAGATACAATGTTTCCTAATTGCTGTGCTCTTGTAAAAGAATCTCAACCTGAATTTACAGCTGTAAGAAATAAATCATTACAAAACTGCCTACTTGCTGTAAAAAGCATTCTGATAAATGGTAAAGCATTTAAATGCTTTACCATTTACTAAATTAAATAAATAAATACATTTAATAAATGGTAAAGCATTCAGATAAATGTATATTCTGAAATGTATATTCAAAGAATAATTTGGAGAAATAAATTTGATCTTCTGGTTTTTCTCATGGAAGTTAAATATCTGGCATAGCCACGGGAGAGCGGGAAGCAAACATCCAAGAAAAAAATCTTGCCTTTTAGCTGTCTTTATCAGTTATCTTCCTCCACAATACTTCAAACTTGGTAGCATCCCATCTTCTTCTGACACCTTAAGATTTCAGAAGATCAAACCCTAAGCTCATGTAGAAGTTACGCTATCCTTCTGGTCTAACTCAACTCCAGCTGCCTGCATGGACATACCCATACAATCTTCTTGGCAACACTGTGGAAGATATTTTCTACTGCCCTCTTCCTTTTTAAACAGCTTTGGGGTTTCTTAGTGGTCTCCAATCTAGATCCACCACTGTTTTAACCTTTCCAAAGTCAATCCAAGTCAGCTAAATACTATGTCTTATGTGACATTTAAGCCAGAGCTAATCAGAAAACTTTCTAATGGTTGTAAAACCTGAACAGATCAGAATCTGACTCAAATTTCAAGAGCAGTGAGATTGGAGAGTTGTCTTAAGATCTTCACAATCTCTTAAAAAGAGTTTACCTTCTGAACAACACTTTGGTTTAAAAAAACCACAGAACTACTTTCCACTCACTGGTAACCCAGACCAATTTAATACAATGCACAAACTGTGCTCTTCTTGTAGCTGAAAGTCCCCAGACTATTTGCCTGTAAATTTCAACTACAGCAGAATCCAATGTAAAAATAAATTCCTCCCTTGAGAGTCTCACTATGAAAACCACTTTTCTTATCCCCAAAGAATGAGCCAGTCGGCAAGTCCCTTCTTAGAAAAAACAAACATGTGGCAATTGAGTCAAGTACAGTACCAATCTGTGCAGTACCAAGTCTGACAAAAGCCATTCTTCTCCACCAACAGCTTAATTTCTCATAATGAGATATTAGTTTCACCCAAACTTTAAACTCCTGCTATCCATTGTGTTCTAATAGATAGATGACAGTCCCTTACTAGGGATTTGGGGGTGGGGGTGGGGAACAGCTGAACACATCATGGGGAGAACCAGATAACTGCTTTTCTAGATTTGTTAGTCAGAGAAGATATTACCATATTCCTATACTTTAATAGCAATAGCACTTATATACTGCTTCACAGTGCTTTACAGCCCTCTCTAAGTGATTTACAGAGTCAGCATTTTGCCCCAGCAATCTGGGTCCTCGTTTTATTGACCTCAGAAGGATGGAAGACTGAGTCAAACTTGAGCCAGTCGGGATCAAACTCCTGGCTGCGGGCAGAATTAACAGGGATCTTTTACAAAGCTTTCCTAGAGAAACCCATGCTCCAGCCTCTTCAGCCAAGAGTCCTCTGCTGCTCTGTTTAGAGAGCTCCATTTATAAAAGCATCTCTTTACTCAAACAACCTCCCCCCAGCTGAAACCCAAATCCCAAATCACAGATTTCCTTCTGTGAAAGGTGTCACAACTCCACCTTACATTGGCTACTTCCTAACATGATGCATGGTGGCAGCTAGGTTACTCCATATTGGGAGGCAGAGGGGAGGGAGATGGGGGGAAGAGGGGGAGAGGGAGGGAGAGAGGAACAGAAGGCGAGAGAAAGAGAGAAAAGGAGGGAGAGGAAGGAGGAGAGAAAGAAAAATGGAGGAAGAGGGAGAGAGAGAAAAGAGAGAAATGGAGGGAGAGGGAGGGGAGGGAGAGATAGAAAAAGAAATGGAAGGAGAGGGAGAAAGAGGGAAAAAGAGAAATAGAGAGGGAGGGAGGGAGGGAGAGAGAGAAACAAAAAGAGAGGGAGAGGAAGGAGGGAGGGAGAGAAAAAGGGAGGAGGAGGAGGAGAACGCCGCGTTCTTTCTTAAGACTGAAAACTGAAGAGGGGAGGAAAAAAGTTCCAGGGTTAAAAGAGCTGCCGGGATTTAAGTTTCTCAGCAATGTAAACAACTAGCAGCTTGCACGAAAGTCGGCTCAAAGTCTCGCCTGGAAGTCTCAAGCATCTCGCCTGGAAGGGATCATTCTAAGGCGGAAGCTCAGACCGGCTTCAAGTCGTCCCTCCCACTCAGTCCCGAGGCGACGAAGGTGCATCCTCCTCCTCCACCTCTCAAGCCGCCAGGGATCGGCGCTCTTCTCATGCTCAGAGGCACGCGCTCCCTCGCCCCGCCGCCCAGACACAAAGTCCCGGGGGCGCGGAAGAGCTTTGCTCCCGGAATCCGATCCCAGCTGTCAAGCGCGATTCTGCAACACACCGGCTTCTCCGCCAACCGCGCCCCGGCCAAGCCCCCCCACCCCACACACCCTATCCAGACCAGTCCGCGGATGCCAAACCTTTCGGGCTCACCTAGGCTCTGCCTTCGCCGCCTGCCATGTGGACTGCCCGGAGAGGCTGGCGGGCTGGATCCCTTGACCGGGCAGCCTTAGGCCCAGACAGACTCCGCTGCCTCCGAGGCCGAAGGTCTCCTCCTCCTGCCAGCAGCCAGAGAGAGAGAGGGAGGGAGAGAGAGAGGCGGGAGGGAACGAGGAAGGCGGGCGGTTCGTGGAGCTCTCAGCCCGGGCTCCTTGCTGCCACTACTGCACCAGGCGGCTGCAGTTGCCTGTCAAAAGGATGGCGGCCAGGGAGGGCAGCGTCGGGCTTACCTCACCTGCGGTAACTCATGGCATGGCATAAGGCAGCCCAGGCGGGCGGCGTGGCGTGGCGACCGCCGGTTGCTTCTTCCTCGCAGCCCAGGTCGGTCCCCAGGCTCGCCCTGTCTCGTCACGGCCAACGCGAACCAGGCGGCAGCGCGAGGAAGACGCACGACAGGGACCCGGCAGAAGCGCCGAGCCGGCCCCGCCCGCCGGTGGGCGGGTCTGCTGGAGGCACCGCCCCCTCCCCCCCACCCGCGGTGCAAAGCGGAAGGGTGGGGGGAGTGGGAGAGAGATTCCGAGGAGGGACGGAGATCTTATTCCGGGAATCTGGGGAAAAGATCCCGAACCGGCACTGAGTTCACGCAGATCTCGCTCGCGTATTCCTCTTAACGCTTTAGCAAACTGGAAGGACAGGGTCGTACCTCAGGCTAGCAGGCGATTCACTTTTCAGGGTGTGCTTAATGTTCGCGGGTGTTTGTGTATATGTGTACGCACCCACACGCCTGCCTGCTGTCCATAGTAGTTAAGCCTGCTTAGCAGGATGGGTAGACAGACATAAACTCAAAAGGGTTTTGTAGGCGTGTGCTGAGTAGACAATAGTGCTAAGGAAACTCAATTACACACAACAGGTAGTCCTCGACTTACAACAGTTCATAATGACAGTTCAAAGTCGCATCGGCACTGAAAAAAGTGGCTCATGACCGTTTTTTCAGAGTTAGGACCTTTGCAGCTTTCCCATGATCATGTGATCAAAATTCAAATGCTTGGCAACTGGTTCACACTTATGACGGTTGCTGTGTCCCTAGGTCATGTGATCACCTTTTGCAACCTTCTGACAAGCAAGATAATTGGGGAAGCCAGGGTTACTAACTTACCAACTGCAATGATCCACTGTTGCAGGAAAGGTTGTAAAAGGGGGCAAACCTCACTTAACAAATATTTCACTTAACAACAGAAATTTTGGGCTCAATTGTGGTCATAAGTCGAGGGCTACCTACAAGGAAGTAGGGCTTATAGACTTTTTATAAGGCTTTTTCTGATGCTTCGGCCAGGAAATAGGAATTAGAGGGTAGACCATGAATGGATGCTCCAACCAAGTTTCCTAACAATTTTTTTTTCCTACCACAGAATGGTCAAATTCACACATCTTAAATCTAATGTAGATTGTGGACTTGGAATTTAGCATGATGTGTTATTTCAACTGACTTTCCTCCACATGCTTGGCTGAAAAGTGATTGGTTAAATTGCGTTCGGTTTTATGCAAGCCTATCCACTCTAGTATGCCATTGATCCCAATAAGCTATGGTTCATTCTATAAAGGCTAATGTGTTGTGTGAACATTGTCATTGTGGCTCAGGATTAAAAGTGAATTAAGAGCCTTTTTCAACAAATCAGTTAAGAATTCTGTCTACAAGTGCTGTGTTAGTTGCTCCTGCTAAGTTGTATTTAGTAGCATAGCATCAATTTTAATTACCAATAATTACTGCAAAGGCTTGTTAAATATCTACTGCCTTATTAAGTGGGATAAATTTTTAATTGATCATATGATCATCACTTGACTAAACTTAGCAAATGTTTAAGTATTGCAGGATACATTATTTGTATTGTTGTTACTAACATCATCTAAATGAGCTTTATTCTTTCTCATAGACAAATGTAGATCCAGCTACCAATTTATAATCTATACCAGGGATGTCATTCATCCACTGATATTAAACAACTCCCAGCAGCCCTGCCAAAATGCTCAATGATAAAATGATAAATGCTTGGTGTTGTATTCAATAACATATGGAAAACAGCAGGTTCCCTATTCTAAAGACAAAGAGTGAAGAAATATATATACAATATTTCCCCATTTTACTATAACTCCTACATATTCTTCATGTAACAACTTTACGTTTGGTATGATTACATAAATGAATTTTGAGGATGCCAACTTTTTAAAAGTCATGGCTTAGGGCCGGAGTACTTGCGGGAATGCCTCCTGCCAGCATCGAATTCCCATTGCCCGGTGTGCTCCCACAGGCAGGGCCTCCTTGGGGTGCCGTCGGGCAAACAATGTCGGCTGGCAGTCCCTAGGGGTAGGGCCTTCTCTGTGGGTGCGCCCACCTTGTGGAACCAGCTTCCACTGGAGCTCCATTTGGCCCCCAACCTCTGCTCCTTCCGCCGCGGCCTAAAGACTCGGTTATTTGAACAAGCCGGCCTGGACTAAGGGGTGCGGGGTTGGGTTAGTTTTAAGTGTTTGTTCTGGTTTTAGATAATTTATTTGGTCGTATTGGTTTAATAATTTTTTTAACTTTTTAAAATTTGTTACTGTATGTTTTTTATGATGTGAGCCGCCCTGAGTCCCCAGGGAGATAGGGCAGCATATAAGACCAAATAAATAAAATAAATAAATAAATACATAATTACATAAATGAATTTTGAGGATGCCAACTTTTTAAAAGTCTCTTTTTAAAATTAAAAATACCCTTTCCTATGGCAGAGAGGAAGGTAAGGTTTACCATGAGACTGCAAAGATCTTGTCTTCTCCTTAGCTGGAGATATCTGAGACAATCAATAGAAGGCAGCAAAAAGCAAGGTTATTTCCTTCTATGCTATTGCTGCCATCCAGTGATCTTCTGGGTACATGCAACCAAGATACTAGAAACCTTCAGCTGCCTATAAACAAGCATCCTGTCTCCTTACAACACCTTTTCCCTCATCAACCATAAATTGACAGGATTGATGATGAACAAAACAGGAACATTGTCTGCTTTTATAGTGTAAGCTAAGCCATAATACTGTTTCTCTGTGGCTTCTTGTGTTCTGTGAACTCAGCTGTTGGTATTTAATGTATGGCCTTAGCTGAAACTGTAATATTTTTTAAAAAAGAAATCATGGTTAAAGCTAAATGTATTGTGTTACCCAGTTTATTGCTTTCTTATAGTTTTCCTTACCAGTTTAACTAAACAATCTTGGGATTTCTAGATCATCTCCCATCCAAGTACTAATTAGGTCTCACCCTATTTAGTTTCTTTCTCTTTTCATTTACTTAAAAAATATTAATGGTTCTGCTTGGTTTCCAAGCCCAGAGAGAGTCAGCCACATGCCACTACACAATTACTAGTTTGGGTCAGGGCAGCTAGTAGCAAATCAGTGGCTGAGCCTTGAGTCCAGGCTCATTTAAAAATTTGTTAGACATAAAATTGCTCCTGAAGTTGCATATCATTTAGTTAGAGCAGTTACAGAATACCTATATATAACCATTACATACACACACACACATATATCTGCTTATCGTTTTATATATATAGTCAATTGTAGCTGCTCTGACTAATAGATTTCTGCCCACATGGATTAAGCAAACTGCATTATCCCATATGCTGCAGCTGTGTGAATGCCAATCTATCAATTGCCATTGAAAATTCTGTACAATGCTCCTTCCCTGTCTCTCTGATTTAAAAATATTTGGAGGAGAAGATGAGAAAGTGTCTTGTTTCCAATACAAAATGAAAAGCTATCCAAAATTCTGATTGAGTGGATCTTGTGATAATTGGGAAATCACCGCCTCTCGCCTCTCCAATGAAGTAAAGGAAGAAGAATTGAATAGTTCTGTAAAAATGTTATTATAAATACATAATTGCATAAGCACTTTAGGTATCTCATATGTTTGTAACGAAATGTTTGCATGGGACAGTCATGATATTAGAGGTCATCTACCCCATCTACAATTGTGGGGGAAAGGGGAATCTGTGGTACAAGCTGGACTTTCCCAAAGGTGCTTTTTGTTCAGGACCTTCTGGTTTTTCTCTGAAGACATTTCACTTCTCATCCAAGGGGCTTCTTCTGCTCTGAAGTTCATGCACCAAGTAACATTTCTGTGATGATGATTCAGAGCTGAAGAAGCTCCTTGGATGAGAAGCAAAACGTCTTCAAAGAAAAACCAGAAAGTCCAGTTGCCTCTTGAAAGAAAGCATCTTTGGGACAACCATGACCTGGATGACTGAGAATCTCCATAGAGTCCAAGCTGAACTTTCAATTCAGCATTTTAGAACATTTGACCAAAACATTACAGCATCTTATTCCCCAACATAGCATGCACTAATGAGCATCCGTGTGCCTAATATACGGGTATCAAACTCGATCACACCGCATGATGTATTGAGACATATAGCAATGTTTTTTGCCTTTGTGGCACCAGGGTGGGCATGGCCTGCGCATGACACATCTGGCCTGCGGGCTGCCAGTTTAACACCTGTGACCTAATAGGACTTTTGATGCATGCCGGCTGACTGTCCAGCCTGATGTTTTATTATTCTTAAATAATCATCTCGACCCATGGCCGGTTGCTTAACCACCTTTTGAAATTACAACAGCTCAAAGCTACTTACGACCCATTTCAGAAGTTATGATAGCCACATACCTCTGGAGTCACTTGATCACATTTTCAGTGCTTGGCAACCAGCTCATTTTTATGGCCATTGACATCATCCCATGGTCACGTGACTGCAATTTGCAATGGTTTTTACCAGTTTCTGTGTTTATTTTCAGCTTCTGAAAAATATACCCATTGGGGAAAATTGATTTGCCTAACAACTATGGTATTCACTTTAATGACCGACATAGGGCCTTGGTAGCTCAGGCTGTTAATTGCCTGCACTTAAGTTCCAGCTGCCTACAACTGCTGTAGGCTCGAATCCCACCAGGCTCAAGGTTGACTCAGCCTTCCATCCTCTCGGGGTAGGTAAATTGAGGACCCAAGATTGTTGGGGGCAATTAGCTGACCTTGTAAAAATGCCGCTTAGTAATAAGCAGGCATATACAATGGAATGAAGGCTATTGCTGAGCACACTGGGTTGTATCCCAAAATTGTAAGCCCTGAGTCTCCAGAGAAGGGCGGCATATAAATGTAATTAAAAAAATAAATAAATAAATAAAGAATGTCAAAGAACCAGGTCTGGTCATGTGATGCTTCAACTTACAATCACAAGTCTGTAGGAAATGTGGAGGGAAATCTCACTGTACATACACAGACCTTCTTGTTTGATGATTAAAATCTCGTGAAGCCCTCAGCAAGATTGGAGGACTGGGGAGGGCAAGGCGGAAAGCAGATTGAAGCGGAAACTGAGGTGGGAAAACAGATTGAAAAGTGGAGGCCCATCAGTGTTAGGAGAGCGTGAAAACCTTGGCTCAATATTGTAAAGACCATCAGTTGGAGATACAACTAAAATTAGGGTGTTTTGCAAAAGAGCCTGGAACATCAATAAGATGCAGAAGTTGAATCCCTAGGTTGGTATTTCATGCTTCAGGTAGTCAAAGGGCACATGGAACAATGCTGCATTCACAGCACAGAAAACCCCAGCAGTCATTTTGGGCTTCAGTAAAGGAAAATATTCGTAGCTTAGGGTTGAAATGAGAGGTCCTTGGTGCTCTCTGAGCTTGGTTGTTTTCTTACAGACATTTTGCTACCCAAAGTAGGTAACATCAGTAACTAGCACAGGTGATGTTACCTAGTTTGGGTAACGAAATGTCTGCAAGAAAATAATTAAGTACAGAGAGCACCAAGGACGTCTCATTTTGGGTTTTACTGGAGAAAAAGGACATGATCTTCCAGCAGCTCTAATATTGCATTGCTCTCTGCTGGCCTTTAGACATATTAAAGTGTAAGGAAATAAAATGTGGCGGTACGCTAGGAAAGCAGGGTTGTGGGAATCTCATCCAGAGAAAGAGTTCTATTGCTTTATAGCGGGGGTGTCAAACTCGTGGCATCGTGGTGGTGTCATGTGATGTATCGGGACTTCTTTCTCCTTTGCTAAACTGGGTGGGGGTGGGGCCAGCACGTGACGTATCCGGCACACGGGCCGTGAGTTTGACACCCTTTGCTTTATAGGAATGTTCTGCTGGAATGATGAAGAGCACAATAACGTCACTATTCTGCAAAGCCTCCTTGCAAAGGAGAAAGAAGAGACTGCATAGTAATGCTCTTGCTTGCTCCTGTCCTATTTCAGTGTTAAAAATTAAGTGATAGATGCCTCAGTCACTTTTTACAGTTGTGTTCAAGTGGAACTGCTAGCGCTTTTCTGCCATTTAGAGGCCATGGAGTTTTTTGCAGCTCAGAAAAAAATAGCCTTAGGAAATGTCAACTGGATTCCAACATTTGTACACTAGAGAAGATCTTTTATTCTTAGGATTCTTCCTCATGTCCCTGTAACTGTTGTATGAACATTCCACAGTAGCCACTGTGTTAAGTTTGCATGAAGAGTCAGACGTGAAGAGCTTCAGTGAAGAGTTTATTAAGTGACTACAGCCCAAATGGACTCGTCTTGGCTGGGCTACGGCTGCTTCTTATAGCCAGCAGCCGCAGTTGCCAGCCAATCAGAGTGCAGGGTTTTCCCGCACTTTTCAAACCAATCATATTTGACATTTTACAAGAACAATTCAAACTAAACCAATGACATTCAAACCTACATACATAACACACTTTATGCCACATCATCATGATACTGCCTTAGTCTTATCACCAGCTCACACACGAACAGCTTTAGTCCTCTTTCAGTTTTAAAGTAACGTTTCCCTCTTCTCACCACACCATTTTTGCCATGGATAAAGTCTGGCATGCTTCACCAATGGGATAGTTGGTGTTGTAATCAGGAATTGGGATCTGCTCAGTTCCTACTAGCAACTGCAGGGTAATATGGAGAAGTCCCATCCCTTCTGGTCCTCAAGAACCAGATGACGTAGGCCTCTGGTTGTTTTGCAGAAGTATTTCCCTATGTATGTTTGCATGTATGTCAAACTTGCCACATCACATTGTCATCACGTTACATTTCATGATGTTTTTCCCATTCGCGGAGCTGGGGTGGGCATGGCCTACATGTAACGGCAGGCCACCAGTTTGACACATCTAACTAGTGTCTCACCAGTGGGCGGTTAAATCGTAGAAGGGGTCTTACAAAACATGGATTTTATCACTCTTTGGAAAGAGCAATGGACCTGTGCAGCACAGATCATCTCCTTCACACACAAGAGGCTCTGGGACTGTGTCCAGCATATCTCTGGTCCAGAACAGTTTGGAAACTGCCTGCTTGCTGTCTCAGCAACAGTTGCCTCCCCAGAAGCTCCTGGTCAGTCCATCTATTTACTTACTTAAAATATTTGTATGGCCACATGTCTAATACACCTCTAGATGGCCCACAACAGTAGTAAAACCCAATAACTGTAAAAGCATTACCATAAAACAATAAAACAAACAAAAATCCAACATTTTAGGTTGACCCACAGACATTTCAGATTAATTCCTATTCTATTCTATTCCATTCTATTCCATTCCACTCCACTACACTCCATTCCTATCCCATCCCAGTGCCCTGCTAAAAGGCCAAGAATTCCAAAAGGCTAAAAGGTTGGGGGTGAGCTGCCAGATCACTGGAGCAGGAGGGTGTTCCATAAGGTAGGGGCAGCCACAGAAAAGGTGCTCTTCTGGGGTCCCGCTAGTTGGTAGGATTTCAGGAAAGGGATGTGGAGCTTTCCTACTGCGTCTAATCTAGTAGGACGAGCAGATTTTTTTAGGGAGAAATGCTCCTACAAATAACCAGATCCTCTCCCATGTAGGGCCATGACAGTGGCAAGCAACCCTCACAGCTATAGGTAAATTGAGGCAGTGAGCTTGTACAATACTCCTTACAAGTCATGAGTTGGTACTTGAAGTTATTATTATGACTTGGAATAGCTTAATTTGGGGTGCGTCCAACATTTTGCGGTATGTATGGTTTGATGACTGGTGTGTGTGCCCACATGTGCACAAACACAGGTGAGGCCTCATATCTGGGTTGCCTGAAATCCAGACAGCCACTAGATTTAAAAAAAAATTCTGCAAGTCTGCTGTTATCTAGTGAAGGGGCACCCAACCCCAGGTCCGTGGATCGGCAGTGGTCTGTGTCATGCCAGCAATGCGGCTGCTCACACAAGTGAAACCCCATTCGTAGAATGCAGGCAGCATGCAAAACCACGCCCACTCCAGTCCACAGAAAAACCTTTCTCCAGGGAACCAGTCCCTGGTGCCCAAAAGGTTGCACGGCACTGGTCTGGTGCTGGTCCAGCTTAGAAATGGTAGCACTATGGTAGTAAATTATGGTTAATGCCACATTGTGTTGTGCAGGCCCAGCCAGTTGTGATTTGGAAAGAAACCATGACCATTGCCTAAACCCAAGGACAATGTTGTCAATTAGAAAACAAGTTGTGCTTCCTAGCCGTAAACCTACTAGCTCAACTTTGTTCCTGGCAGAGTCTAAGAAGAAGAAAAGTATCAGAGGCTGAGAAGATATTTTATGCAAGGTTGTTTCCTGTTCAGTTGTTATTTACTGGAACAATTACAAATATTTAACAGAGGAGGCTTCTGTTTCTGCACCTTTTGGTTCACATTCAAAATAACATTTGTACAGTAGAAATAAGATCTGGTATACTGTGCAAAAGATTGCTCAAGAATTACCCAATCCAGAATCACTGTCATGATTTCATACTTTCTTTTTTACAGTTTAAAGTCCACCCTGTGATTTCTCTGTTGCCAATATTATAAAAGATCTCCAGCTATAAACAATATTATTTATGACCTGTGCAAATCAGCTGGATAATTATGGAATCCTATAGAAATAATTCTCGTTTAGCACTGCCTCATTTAGCAACTGTTTAGTTATGATAGTGAAGATAAAGTAATCTTGTGACTAATCCTTGCATTTACAAATTTTGCAGTTCTGGAAAGCAAAGGAAAAGTGAAGTAAGATCAGAAGCACAGTAGCCGTTTCACTCAGTGACCATTTTGCTTAATAACTGAATTGCTGGTCCCAATTGTGGTCACTAAATATGGACTATCTTTACACATTCACTTATGATCTTCTCCAGACTGGCTTATTTAGGATGTACATTGGATTGTGAGGCATAAATACATAACACAGAATATATTGAAGTACTCATATGTATAAAAATAAAGGCTTTTAAAGTGAAACTTGACTCCAATGATTACATGAATGCAACCTTTAATTTTTGTTACAATAAAAAGAACTATACAAAAATGATTTCTAGATGGTCTGTGTACATTTATAATAATATGCAGCACAATTCACTGTGTGTCTCTACTAGAAATAATCCTCATTAAGTACAAAAATAAATAAAACCTAATAAAATCAATTGGTCCAACACCTGGGAAGCATCAGATTATCTAATCTAGCATGTAAAACGGATTATTTCAGTTCTGAAATAATAACACCAGGTCATCCACAGTTAGGATAATTTACTAACAGGCTCCACTAGGGGACAAATTTAGTACTGGATACCAGGCAGAGGTGGTCTTCAGCAGGTTCTGACCAGTTCTGGAGAACCGGTAGCGGAAATTTTGAGTAGTTTGGAGAACCGGCAAATACCACCTCTGAGTGGAGATTTTACAGTATCTTTCCCCGCCTTGCCCACCAAGCCATGGCCACAGAATCAGTAGTAAAAAAATTTGAATCCCACCACTGATACCAGGGGTATTAAACTCAAGGCCCGTGGGCCGAATCCGGCCCACAGAGTGCTTAGATTTGGCCCTCAGTGCCAAATCTAAGGCCCTCACTGGAAACAGTGAAGGACTGGCCTGTGGTGCCTCTGCCAGTGAAAATGGAGCTTGAGGGCTGCACGCAGCTCTCCTGAGCTCTGTTTTTGCTGCAGGAGGCCATCGCAGCCAAAAATGGAGCTCGGGAACCTGTTTTTCACTGACAGAGCATTCTGGCCACAGGTACCTGACACGAGTGACGTCAAGCCGGCCATGTCCACCCTGGCCACACACACCCTGGCCCCCCAAGGTTAAACACAACCCTGATACGGCCTTCAATGAAATTGAGTTTGACCTGCTGTATACCATACAACAGCTACATATAATGGTGGATGAGAGACAGTATTTTAAATAAATCATTGTGGAAGGATGCTAAGAGAGCCACTTTGCTCTAATGGTTAAGGCTTCAGGCTAGAAACCAGTTACCTGTGAGTTCTAGTCCTGCCTTAGGCATGAAAGCTAGCTGGGTGACTTTGGGCTGATAATTCTCTCTCAGAACACGATATCTGGCTTGGGTTGGTCAATTCTTTTCGCAACCAATGAATCTTCTGTTGAGCTGAAAAAAGTAAATCCTGCACTTGTGGGAAAAATGCGAGGAAGAAAAAAATTTGGGAGGATGCTGTAGTACAAAAAAAAATTAGAATGATTTGTTTGAACGCTTATTATTTCAAGTTGCTTTTTCTTTTTCTTTTCTTTTTTCCATTTTTGAATCCAGGAGATGTTTTAAACTCACATCATTTGCTTTCCCTGAAAGCTCCTTTGTTCTCTCTTGTTGTGTACCCAGGTGTACATGTGAGTATGCTTTGCCACAGGCATGTTTCTTTTATTCTCTACTGCTGCTGGACCCTTTGTCTTTCTCAGTGTAACCATCACTCAGAGGCTACATCAATCAGACTACGTGGGTTGTCCCCCACAATACTGGAAAACATCTGCATTTCCCAAGAAGCAAGCAGCTGGTGGCCTAGAACATGTGGCTGTTTGCTGAATTAATTTCTCTTTTCAGTCTTTGAATGAGCCTACCTGTCATTTGTAAGCTGCCAAGAGATACCAAGAATATTCTGTTGTGAAGCAGATATATTGAAGGCAACATGTCTCTAATTCCTTTTCCTCCATTGTTCTGCCATTTGCTGTCTTTTGGCTTCGAAATCAAGCTTTCTTCCTTTGTTTGTACTTATCAAGCCATCTGCTGCTGTCATTTCTGCTTTCTGTGGAGCCTGCTAAGTCACCTGGCTCTCTCTTTTCTGCCATGCAGTCCACTGCAATGCCTTCAATTTCAGATTCATAACAGAATATATATCCTCAGGGGGTCAACCTTTGCAGATTTTTAACCAGTCCTGTTTATTGACTCCATTTTGGGGGCATAATTAATTTAATTATACTTATTTTTCAGCCTTCTTTTTCACCCATTCTTTTTTAATAAGCTTTGGACCAATCTAGTATGAACAATGAGCTACTTATGTGGTTCAGTGGGGTGAAAGCTGAACTTTGTTGAATAAAAATCCTAATGTACTACCGGTAAAAATGTTATCAGCTCTCAATCTGAATCCTCCACTAAGGATTGCAGTGTTTTCAATGTTTCTCAACATTAGCAACTTTAAGAGATGTGGACTTCAATTCCCAGAATGCCCTACCCACTATGGCTGGCTGGGGAATTCTGGGAATTGAAGTCCACACCTCTTAGAGTTGCTAAGACTGGGAAGCACTGTTATACTGCATTAAGTCATAAACATGGTTCACTGAAGAAGGTGGAAAGAAAGATGAAAAAGAGGATGACCAGAAGAAAGATAGATAGGAAGGGGGTGATGAATGCACTGTTGGGAGACCAGAAAGACTAGCTTAGGGGTAGGTCATTATGTAGAAAATCTATCTAAGTGGTCCCTAGGAGTTAAACGTGACTTGAGGCCACATCATCAATTTTTAAAAATAATTGAATGAATGACAGCCAGTGGCTGGCTTTGCAGAACATACTTAGCCAAAACTAAGCAGATAAAATAAAACAAAAACATAACTACAGTTTTAGTAGCAACTTATGTTCCCAAAATGGCTATGAAGTTTTGTGTTATACAAAAACAGCATGAAGCAGGGGCGCAAAACATCCTATCATTGGCAAGCTTGAGAAACCTGGTCTAAATGATGCCAGCAGCGTTTGTGATTTACAGTTTTGTATGCTCACTGTAGAATATATAGCTTTATGCTTCCTTTTAAGGAGACAATAAATCTGATAAGGGAAGAGGGTCAGCTTCCTGCAAGATAATTGATTTGCTGTGGAGAGCTTGGTCTAAGCCTGGGCTCAAGTCAGCCAAGGTTAAGAAACACTGATTTAGATCATGAAAACATCTGGCAAAGCCTCAAGGCTCTTTGAATGACTGATCCTGAACGAGAAGATGACACAGAAAGCAATCCTTCCTCTCTTAGTAAGAGCTGATGGTGGGGTGATTTTGCCCTGAAAGCCCAGCTTCTGAAGGACATTCTGGTACAGCCTTAAGAAAGAACAGTAGCTATAGACAAACACTGTGCTATAAATTCAAATCCATCCATAGCCCAATGTGCCCGAAACCCTTGACAATGTCATTACATGTCACAGAATATGACTGATATTTGCTAAAAGCAAAAAGAAAAGAACAAATATTTAAAAAGTTATATGCACTTAAGTTCCCAATACTATGACACCTTTATTTTAAAGTTTGTTTGTTTGTTTGTTTATTTATTTATTTATTTATTTATTTATTTATTCAACTTATATGCCGCCCCCTCTCCAAAAGGACTCGGGGCAGCTCACAACTAAAATACAACAATAAATAAAGTTGGGAAAGAAGCCTCTTAATTTGTCAAAGTTAATTTAATTTAGTTTTCAGACCCACCACATTCTGGTAGATTTGATCATTTCTACTACTTGTGCCATTCAGTTTTTTAAAAAACAAAAACCCACTTTGACCAACGTTTTTAACACATGGGAGTGTAAACTCTGGTCAAACAACACATGATGTTAATTATATGATTTCTTTTTGAATTCCCTATTTCCCCCCCCTTTTTTACTAGTAGGCTCAAGTCTGGGATCTGTGCTCCTTTCAGGGTCTTCCAATTTTCCAACAGGGGAGATACACCATTTTGCTCCTCCAATAGGAAGTTCTGATCTAGGATCAAAAAACGTTCAGCTAAGTTTCCCTTGTCCAGTTGTGTCTGACCTAGAGGGGTGGTGCTCATCTCCATTTCCTAGCTGAGGGAGCCAGCCCTGTCCGGAGACATTTCTGTGTCCATGTGGCCAGCATGACTATACGCCAAAGGGCATGGAACATTGTTATCTTCCCACCAAAGTGGTACCTATTTATCTAATTGCATTTGCATACTTTCAAATTGCTAGGTGAGCAGGAGGTGAGGCAATTAATGGGAGCTTACCTCATGCTGCACTCGGGTCTCAAACCTGGGCTGTCAGCTTTCTAGCTGACAAGCTCAGCATCTACTGTTTTCAGAGCTTTGCACAAGTTTCCAGGCTGGCCCTATGTAGAATTAAAAGCCTCAGTTTGTTGGCATTCTTTTTCATTATCTGACTTGCTACTCCCCCTAATTTTTACTATTGATCCAACCTTAGTATAATGGTTAAACCAAGAGGTAAAAATGGTAATTGCAGGACAAATTTCCCGTTTGCAGTAAATGTATAGCTTATAGGCTAAGTAAGCCAGAATTCGTGACCTACCACTTTGTGCAAGCAAGACCACTGTGTATCCATGTGCTTCAGTGTCTCTTGAGAATAAAGCAGAGAGCTGTTTTGGTTTATCTGCCCTTTTTGTATCTATCCAGAAAACCAAGGATTGCTAATACCTTATTTTATTTATTAAATTTACAATGTTTCCTTCAGTAACACAATATACAAAGCATTGCAGGAGGACAGCCATGTTACTTTCTAATGTTAATAAATCAGGAACCTGGTAGCACCTTTTCCAACTAACATATTTTATTCAAATATATAAGTTTTTGTGAGATGGAACTGTCCTCAACAGATGCATAGGGCGGCTAGATAAATGTGGAATTTAAATTCTACAGTTCCAGATAGATTAGAGTGAAACAGTGGCTATCATCCAATGAACCTCTGTGGACAGGTAGAGTTGAATCAGGTGACTAATTGTTTCCTAACATTTATGTTTATAGATTAGTTTATACAAGACATTTGTAAGTAGATTACCATTGATTGCATTGATATGAAAGTTGAGTAACTTTTCTGTTGCTATTTCAAGGAAAGTTGACCAAGACCTTCTTAGTTCCCCTGTGAACACATAAACACACACACCTCAGTTGTTTCTTGATTAATGTTGGGAATGCCAATGTTTTTGACCCGGTCAGGAAATGTAAATTTTGTCAGCAGGACCCAGCTGCTCCTGTAAAGGTTACAGATGAATGCAACAGAGAGAAACTGTATTTCCCAGCATTTGTATAAAGGTTACTGTATTTCAATAATAAATGCATTTTTGAAGCTTTGTAATGCAGAACCACACAACAGCCTGCAAGAAATTCAGTTTATGGCATTTACGTAATGCAGGTTTATCATTTTGGTTGTGAATGTATTTAGTTCTTTGTCTTAAAAGGAATGGCCTTCCTATTGACAATCTCCTAATACCCATTTCTATTATATAATTAACGATTTCATCAAGGGCACCTTATTGTTAAATGAGTTCTAAACATGTTTACTTTACAATAAAGGTTACTGATTGAATTATAAGCTATGAAACTATTGAATTGGCATTTTTTTCTTCTCATGTTGCAAATACTAAAACAGAAAAATTAACAGAGTCCTGGGTGGAAACATCTAAATAAAGATTCTGTTTGGAACCAATTCTAAAGTGATGATTCTCAACCTGACCTAAATGGCATTGAGATCACCATTTTTTTCACTGGTTCTGCTGCAATTTTTTTTTGAAAAGCTGCTGTTTTATTCACAAGGCTGCTGCTCTGCAGTGTTTGTAGACAGTCTTGATTTCTCCATTGTTAGAAACGTCATCCTTGGAAAAACACATCTCTTTCTCTTCCCCAGAGTTTTAATATCTTGTTCATTTCAAACACACCTCCCTTTCTCTCCCATTTCAGCCGCTGTAAGTAACATGCAACCATAGTTACAAAGATTGGGGAAAGCACAAGAGCCAACATTTCATATTTTCATGATTGCAACTCACAGGGGTTGTGAAATGCACTAGATGTTTTTGTGGGTTTTAGCTCTTTGTTAAAAGTGACTGGGTGAGGGAGCCCTAAGCTAGCACACTCATTTTTTTATCATGTCTGTGGGCTGCCCTTTCTAATCTACAGTGGTATTTCAGTACTCATTGTTAATTGATTCTGGGAGGTATGACGAGTACCCAAAATGGTAAGTACCAAACAAATTATTCCCACAAGGAACGAGGAAGCAAGTCACAAGGCAATCAACATTGACAAGTTCTAGCTTGTGTGTTGAGTACCAAACAAACAATGAATACTGGGACAAAATTTTCATGTCAAAATGCATTGAGTACCAAACTGGATAAGTTTCAAAGCAGTTGAGTACCAAAGTACCACTGTATACTGTAACCCAGGGGTGTCAAACTCTCAGCCCACGGGCCAGATGTGTCATGTGCTGGCCACACCCATGCCCGGTTTAGCAAAGGGGGAAAAAGTCATGATACATCACATGACGACGCCATGATGACGCAAGCTTGACACCCCTGCTATAACCCTTCAAATTATAGGCATTTATTTAGTTCTGGGGAAAGTAATCTAGGCTTAGAGAAAATAGAGAGTTTTGCTGAATGAAAAGAACTATGAGGGAACCAGTATTTTAGCCCTTAACTGCTGTTGCTGAAGTGGAAATTTCTTGGCAGAAACGGACTGCTTGTGAACAGCAAAAAACCTCTCCAGTTCATCTGATAAAGAAGGGGCTTGCACTGTTGCCAGAAATCCAACAAATTAAGAGGCAGCTTTTCTTGACTGGTTGTGCCCTGTGAAATCTGCGGGTCTCTTATCTGCTGCATAAAATGCTGTGTTCTCTTATTACAAACATCTAGCAGTAGCAAGGTTTCTTTTTCAAATTCCATTCCCACAGACCCTGGAACCTATGATGTTGCAGCCCCATTCAAAGATTGTTCCTACATGGGATTGGCTGGAATACTGGGCAGAGATGCTATCTTTGGTCTCATTTCTAGAACACTCTGTTGCAAACACCAACTCATCATTTGTAAATACAGAAGACATTGACTGGAAGTTGCAAAACAAAAAAAGGGGAAACAGTTTCCAAGCATGCCCAAGATGGCTAGCTATCTACAGCTGAAAATGAGAGAATTAACGGAGGGAGGGGGACTCCTAATGTAGCGTACATTGCTGTTTTGTGTTGTTAATCCAGGGGTAGGATTCTACCAGTTCTGTTCACCTCTGTAGAACTGGTAGTTCTGAAGAGCAGCACACATAGAACCAGTTCTATATCTGCTGCTGTTTTGGCCCACCCACCTGCCCGGGCTTTTACCTGACCTTTATTTCCTGGTTTTTCAACCGCAGCTGCTTTGCGCGGCACAGCTGCAGTTGAAAAAGCAGGAAAAAAGTGCTTTTTCAAATGCTGCGCACCCACGCGCAGCGCTGCTCAGCTGTCCAGGCAGCAAGCTGACGACGTTATACACACGCGCACAGCAAAACATAAAATCACCAAACCGGTAGTTACACCGGTCGGATCCCGTCCCTATGTCAATCACTTGTCTTTTAGAGATATCCAGGCTGTGAACCAATAGGGCTAGATGCTAACAGATTTTTTTTCCCCAATTATTTGAATTTGCAGTTACAGAAAGGAGAGAGAGGCAAGTAACTGTAAAAACATATTAGGCAAATGCTAAACATATTTTGCAGCTCTAAAATTAAGAATGAAACAAACCACATGATGGCCAATCTATGGATGCAAAAGGTTATGGATTAGGTTAACAAATGTAGCTGTGTTACCTTGCACTGACACAAGGGGCAGTTAAGGCATTCTGAATGTAGCAATTGCTCTCTGAGACTTTAAAGACACAAAGCCAATTTAAAAAAAAACATCCATTGCTGTTTAGAGATTAATTCACAAAACATTTAACATATAGTTGCAGAAATTAGTGCTTTGGTGGCTCAGGCTGTTAATTGCCTGCTCTTAAGATCCAGCTGTCTACAATTACTGTAGGCTCGAATCCCACCAGGCTCAAGGTTGACTCAGCCTTCCATCCTCTCGGGGTAGGTAAATTGAGGACCCAAGATTGTTGGGGGCAATTAGCTGACCTTGTAAAAATGCCGCTTAGTAATAAGCAGGCATATACAATGGAATGAAGGCTATTGCTGAGCGCATTGGGTTGTGCTCCAAAAATTGTAAGCCGCCCTGAGTCTTCGGAGAAGGGTGGCATATAAATGTAATTAAAAAAAAAATTAGAAGAACAAGGACTCAGCATTCTATTGACTGCCTTAACCATTGGATCCTGTGATGGGAAAGCATCCCAAAAGGAACTGCTGGACTATCCTCAATTAATCTCTAAAAATCTAACAAAATATTTAGTTTCTTCATTAATTCTGTTTAGTAATTTTATAACTGGGATTATATCTGAACTGAATATTTTACAGAGAAGGAGGACAGATTTTCAAGCAGGCTTGTGAATATAATTCTTTAAAGCATCAGTTGCATTAACAATAGACTGGCCTCTTGGATTTGATCAATATTTTACATTCAGATGAGGAATTAATTCTTTAATGCTCAGGAAATTACAGGTAGTCCTTGACTTACAATTCATTTAATGACTGTTGGAAATTAAAACGGCACTGAAAATAGCGACATGACCATTTTTCCATGCTTATGACCATTGCAGCATCCCCATGGTCACGTGATTTACATTTGGATACTTGACAACTGACTTGTATTTATGATGGTTGCAGTGCTACGGAGTCATGTGATCTCCTTTTGTGACCTTCTGACAAACAAAGTGAAGGGGGAAGCCAGATTCCCTTAACAAATGTGTCACGAAAAGTTGTAAAACAGGGCAAAACTCACTTAACAAATTTCTCATTTAGTTACAGAAGTTTTGGATTCAGTTGTGGTCATAAGTTGAGGACTACCTATAGCACACCTCTCCCTTTTGAGCATTGTCACAACAGAACTTGGAAACCGAACCAGTATTAAAACCAAGTTGCGTAGTTTGGAAGGCAGGTGTAGGAAATTCTGAATGGTTATGTTTCCAGGAGAAGCTGCCTAGAAAATGAACAAACTGTAATGACAGTGAAATGCAATCTAAACATCCTCACAAAACTCCGCCCCCCAAGATTTACTGATCCTATTGTTGATGGTGGTTAATTTAGAAGGCAGGTGGGAAAATGAAATAGCATTCAGAAAATTTTACAACACTATACCAGATCACCAAGCTGGTGAATTAGCAAATGGATAAGAGAAAAATCATGAGGCAAATATAGCAAATACAAACATATGTTTGATTATGGGAAGGAAATAGATTTCCCAAGCTCATGACAAGTGTGAAAACTAGAAAAACCTGCATGCAGAAATTCAGTCTGCCAACTCTCTTACTAAAGTCAGATCATCATCATGCAGTTTTCTAGAAGGCTTCATGAAGAATGGATTTGCATTTCTCAGGGGATTAGCCTTTTAGTTGAACTTGCATTAACCATTTCAGATAGTACAGCAACAGATGTTGTCTTTCTCATTTAATAACAGACTTATGCCCTTACAGATTGCCTCATCAACTTAAAATTGACCTTGCTCATTTAACTTATAATGAAGACATGTAAGCTACCCAGTCACCCTGAGGCAAGATGGGCAGCCTATAATTTTTAGAATACATAAATAAATAATAAAATCAAAGTCCAGTTGTTATGACCTACACAATATAGCCACCTATGTAGCCAAAAGGCCAACTTTAGCTAGAATAATAATTACAAAGAAACCTGGAAGAAGAAGCAGATCAGCTGGATCCATGGTAGTCAGGCCTTGGGCCTGAGAGTGGAACATAATATGGTGAGACTGGGATGGATGGAGCAGAGTTAACCTACTGCACCTTTCAGCAGCCTACAATATGGCAACCACAATACGGCTACCTGCAAAAACTGGGAAATGCTGGCACCATGTGGTGGTTCTGCTCCTTTTTCAGTAGACAGACTCAATTAGTGGTTATCTGACCCTTGGGCAGTCAATTATGAGGTAGCTAGACTAGAGTCAGTCCTCTTCTCATCTTGTTTAACATCTGAAGGATGCTACTGGGAGTGGTCATCTGCTAGATGAGGATAAGGTATCAGTAAGTGTAATGGTAGGTAGGGATGACCTTGGGAATGAGGAGGAAGAGATGCTGCCTAAGGAATGGTCAGCTAAGAAGGAGCATAGCCCACAGTTGTACAATACAATGGGCAGAACAAGATGCTTAAGAAAGAGCTCTCTTAGGTTATCAGGCGGGGTGGCAGGGTAGAATTGTACTTTCAGATTTGCAAGATTCTGTTAATGTAGCTTTATAATAAAATGGAATTAGCTCATCTGGTCAGGTTTCCTGTCCGTTCTACCTGGGCTGATAAGTTAGCAATTTCAAACTGTAGGTCTCCAGTCCAGGCTGAATGCGGGAATATGGAAGATACAATATATGAAGGCAGTCAGAGTCTAGATGCAGAAGAACTGATTCAACCCAAACAAGAATGAATGGCTATTTATTTGAAAGACTACTGATTCTGGGATTGCACCAATTTTGGCTCTCAATTTTGGCTATCTACCCTGCAATTTGGGAACCTTCCTGGCTACTCGGATCATGATGGAAACAGGAGGAGGCCATGGCCACCATGCCCAGAGGACCAGTGGTGGGATTCAAATTTGTTTACTACTGGTTCTGTGGGTATGGCTTGGTGGGCGTGGCTGGGGAAGGATACTGTAAAATTTCCAGTCAGAGGTGGTATTTGCCAGTTCTCCAAACTACTCAAAGTTTCCACTACCGGTTCTCCAGAACTGGTCAGAACCTGCTGAATGCCACCTCTGCAGAGGACCTTCTCCCAGCTATGCTAGTGCACCAATTCTGACCTTATCCATAAAAACAGACATTAAATATGGTCCTACCATCCTACATCCTTTCATTTCGCATCTGGATTACTGTAATTTGTGTTATATAAAGCTGCCCTTGAAGACAACCCAGAAACTTCAGCTGATGTAAAATGAAGCAGCCTAGGAAATGATCAGGCAATCACACTATTGCCATATAACAGCAGTGTTGAGGGAGCTGCATTGACTGTTGGTATATTTCCAAGTGCAATTCAAAATGCAGAGTATTACTTATAAATCTACATATAGCTCTGGCCCTGGCTATCCACAAGAATATCTATCCCAGAGAGATTTTGCCAGACCAATCCAAGTGAATAGAGAAGGCCTCCTGAAGGTGCCCGCCTATCAAGAAGTAAAATTGAAGGGCACTCTCTAAAGTGCTTCCTTTCTCTGGAAATGACTTGCCCTTCAAAATAATTTTATTTTTTTTTATTTTTAATTACATTTATATGCTGCCCTTCTCCGGAGACTCAGGGCAGCTTACAATTTTTGGGATACAACCCAGTGTGCTCAGCAATAGCCTTCATTCCATTGTATATGCCTGCTTATTACTAAGCGGCATTTTTACAAGGTCAGCTAATTGCCCCCAACAATCTTGGCTCCTCAATTTACCTACCCCGAGAGGATGGAAGGCTGAGTCAACCTTGAGCCTGGTGGGATTCAAGCCTACAGCAGTTGTAGGCAGCTGGAACTTAAGTGCAGGCAATTAATAGCCTGAGCCACCAAGGCTCAGGCTATTAATTGTGATAGCTCCCCCTCTGTGGTGGAATGTAGTCTGGAGTCCCAGGAGGGAGGGGCTGCTTCCCACAGGACAAAGAGGCAGCAGAGCTTGGAAGTTCCTAGGCGGGAAGAAGGCAAGCACAGACCAGTGGTGGGATTCAAATTTTTTTACTACTGGTTCTGTGGGCGTGGCTTGGTAGGCGTGGCAAGGGAAGGATGCTGTAAAACCTCCAGTCAGAGGTGGTATTTGCCGGTTCTCCGAACTACTCAAAATTTCCGCTACTGGTTCTCCAGAACTGGTCAGAGCCTGCTGAATACCACCTCTGGCACAGACCCTCCTTAGCACTTCAGAGAATATATTGGAAGTCCTCAACATTTGACCACAACTGACTCCAAAATTTCTGTTGCTGAACAAGATGGTTGTTAAGTGAGTTTTGTCTAATTTTATGACCTTTCTTGCTCTAGTTAAGTGAATCACTGTAGTTGTTAGTAACACAGTTGTTAAGTAAATCTGGCTTCCCCATTGACTTTTCTTGTCAGAAGGTCGCAAAAGGTGATCACATAATACCGGAACACTGCAACCGTCATAAATATGAACCAAGCTTCCAAATTTTAATTACCTGACCATAGGGATGCTGCAACACGATTGTAACTTCTAATGGTCACTAAATGAATGGCTGTATGTCAAGAACTATCTGTGTGTATAGTTAGGCAGACGGTTTCTTTAGTCCGGCAATATTTCTGTCTGTAATGGAACATCAATAAAGTACTCAGAAGTAACTCCACATGATGCTCTTGGTTCTTGTGGCCTGACGTCAGTCTTGCCAGACTAAAGCAACTATCTCCCTAAACTGTAGATGGCCAATCCTTGCCTCTATGACCTTTGCACGTCTGAAACCCAGAGTCTGTGAGTTCTAATCCTGCTTTAGGCATGAAAGCTGGCTGGGTTAAAGTTAGGATTGATAAAATGCTGGACTAGAAACCAGGAGATAGTGAGTTCTAGTCCCACTTTAGGCATGAAAGCCAGCTGGGTGACTTTGGCCAGGCACTCTCCCTCAGCCCAACTGACCTCACAGTGTTGCTATTGTGGGGAAAATAGGAGGAAGAAGGAGCATTCAGTATGCTCACCACTTTGAATTATTTATAAAAATAATAAAGGTGTGATATAAAATAATTACAATAAATATATGGTATTAGAAAACTATTAGGGGCTTTTCTAAGTGAGCCATGGAATTAACCGCTCTTAACCGCTTTGTGCTTTTGCCAGATCTAGCCATAGTTAGAATCAGCAGTTCGGTAACACCTGCTTTAACACTTGCCAGTAGAAGCTAAAGGGGTTGACCACAAAAGGCTTCCTATGTAAGAAGTGTCGGTTTAACTGATGGGTTGTGGTCTTGTAATCTTGCTAAGAAACTCTGCAGGCAGGCCTGTTACTAGAACAAAGGAAAGCAGTGTGACATTTTGCTTAGTTGTGGTTAAGAATATCTAGACAGAAGCCTGGAGGTGGAAATTATCATTAGTATATTAGAAAACACATCCAGAGGCAGAGAGCTGAACTAATTAAGTGCACCCCTATGCATGTTATGGGTTAGTAATATTGTACTGCGGGCGCTTAGGTGGAAGCGGGAACTAATGATGTACTTACTGACGTGATCAGTGGTTTTCTTATCATAAAAAAATGCTGTTTTTCCTGATTTGAGGCTCTTGATTTGCACTTGGGTCCCAAGCATGCCTCTTCACTTCTGGGCAGAAATAAGGTGTTGAGTTCCATTTCCTCAACTTGGCACCATTAGAGGTAGTCCTTGACTTGCAACGGTTCATCTAGTGACTATTCAAAGTTACAACAGTACTGAAAAAAGTGACTTATGACCAGTGTTCACACTTATGACCAGTGATGGGATTCAAATTTTTTTACTACCGGTTCTGTTGGTGTGGCTTGGTGGGCATGGCAGGGGAAGGATACTGTAAAATCTCCATTCCCTCCCCACCCCACTAACCTGCTTTCCAGCTCCATTCTCCTGTGCAGAGCAACAAAAGAAGACCCAGCCAATCAGCTGGGATTCGGGAGGCAGAGAATAGATGGGGGCAGGGCCAATCATAGGTGGTATTTGCTGGTTCTCCGAACTACTCAAAATTTCCGCTAGCGATTCTCCAGAACTGGTCAGAATCTGCTGAATACCACCTCTGCTTATGACCATTGCAGCAGCATGTTCAAAATCACATGATTTTGATTTGATCACATGATCAGAATTCAGACACTTAGCAACTGAGTCATATTTATGACCGTTGCAGTGTCTTGGGGTCATATGATCTCCTTTTGTAACCTTGTGACAGGCAAAGTCAATGGGGAAGCCAGATACATAAAGCCAAAGCAAAGGAAAGCTGAAGTAAGACTGTAAACATAGTTGCTCAGTCACTTAGTGACTGTGTTATTTAATGACCAAGTTCCCAGGCCCTGTTGTCACTAAACAAAGACTACCTATAGTTATTTCCATTTGCCAAAGGCTAGGACCATTTGCCAGCACCCAGAAGGCAATGCGCCCCCCTGTATCCCCACCCCACCCCCACGCCCCCTACACATGCGTGCACAATCCCCAGTCACCCCGCCGCCGCCACCCCCTTACCTGCACTGCACCTCACAGCTGATTTTTGGGTGGTTTGAGGCCTTTTTCTGCCTCCCAGAGGCTTCAGGAAGGTTTCTGCAGGCTTTGTAAGCTGAAAACTAGCCCTGTTTAGTCACTTCCGGTATTTTCAGAAAAATAGGAAGTGATGAAACGGGGCTAGTTTTCGGCCTGCAAAGCCTGCAGAAGCCTTCCTCAAGCCTTTGGGAGGCCAAAAAAAGGCCTCAAACCCGCTGAAAATCAGTTGTGAGGCGCATGCATGCACAGTGAGGTAAGCTTGCCTGCAGCTTGGGTGCCAGCACAAATGGTTCTGCGTGCCAACTATGGCATGCGTGCCATAGGTTCACCATCACGGGTGTATAGTGTAACCCCCCACATGGGTGGGAATACCACTTCGTTTTAATTAGAAAAGCAGACAGTTTGGGCAACAAAACTATTAGCTGTCTGGAAGGGCTCAAAGATTAAGGCAGGAATACTTGTGAACAGGAACAGTACAGGTAGTCCTCAACTTACAACAGTTCCTTTAGTGACTGTTCAAAGTTACAGCACACACTGAAAAAAATGACTTATAGCTGTTTTTCACACTTATGACTGTTGCAGCAACCCCCATTATCACATGATCCAAATTTGGATGCTTGGCAAGTGGTTGATATTTATGACGATTGCAGTGTCCTGGGGTCATATGATCAGCTTTTGTGACCTTCTGACAAGCAAAGTCAGTGGGGAATCCAGATTCACTTAACAACCAGGTAACTGACTTAACAAATGCAATGCTTCACTTATCAACTGCGGCAAGAAAAGTCGAACAATGGGGCAAACTCACTTAACAAATGTGTTTCACTTGGCCACATAAATGTTGGGCTCCATTGTGGTTGTAACTCGTGGCCTACCTGTAGTGGGCTTCTGAGTTGTAGCAGGCTTCTTTTTCCAGCTGTTTTTCCTAACTAGGGTGCTCCAGTTGTCCACTTCCTGTGCTTTTCACCATTCTGTTATAAGCCCTCTATGAGATTGCTTGTCCCTTTCTGCTTACCAAGTCCATTCTACATTAGCCAAGCTGACAGCTGTATTGTTACCGCTTCAAGTGTCTGAGTTGTTTATGAGATCAGGCTTTTGCTTGATATCATGGTTTTCCCTCTGAAACATTATTTGACAAAGGAAGACTGACTCAGCCAGTCAATGCTGTACACAGGTCTACTCTGAGAAGATGAGAAGCTATAGAAGCTGACAGTCATTGGCTGATTTTGTATGCTCTACAGGGGAGACATCTCACTGAGCACATACAACAGCCATGGTGGGATTCAATTTTTTTTACTACCAGTTCTGTGGGCATGGCTTGGTGGGTGTGACAGGGGAAGGATACTGTAAAATCTCCAGTCAGGGGCGGTATTTGCCGGTTCTCGTAACTGTTATGTATGCAGGTTTGAAATCATTGGTTAAGTTTGAATTGTTCTTGTAAAGGTTGGAAATGATTAGTTTAGAAAGTGCAGGAAAACCCTGCACTCTGATTGGCTGTCAGCTGCGGCTGCTGGCTATAAGTAGCAGCCGCAGCAAAGCCAGTTGAGTCTGTTCTGAGTTGTAGTCACTAATAAACAAAAGAGCTTGAAGCACTCCACGTCTGTCTCTTCATGCAAACTTAACAGTAACTACTCAAAATTTCCGCTACCGGTTCTCAAGAACTGATCAGAACCTGCTGAATACCACTTCTGCACAGCAGTGTTTACTTTGGAGTAAACGTGCACAGGATTATTCCCCTAATAGTTTGGCAAAGTTGAGGCCCATATATTAATAAATGTTGAGCAGGAAATAACACTGAGCTTTGTTATATAAATCTGGAGCGCTGACTAATGTTTAGCAGTTATTATATATGAAAATACTACTGTGTAGGCTGTTTCTATATAGTAGGAAAAGGCAATAATTGTTCTAAAGACTGAAATTATATGTTAATACCCTTCTCTTTAGAAAGGACATTTAATCAAGTCTGTTTTGCTGTGTTTGATTATATGAATTAATCCATAACACAACGGAATAAAGATCAACATCCAAAAACAACTTTGATGGAAAAAAAATAATCCTAGCTTTTAATAGCTCCGAACATAACTATTGAAAAGTGTGGGTATCAGAAATTTCCACTTCATAAGGTCTTTGCAGCATATATATATATATATATATATATATATATATATATATATATGGCTCTTTTTGAAACATGAGCAACTGAACATGTGTATACAGGTAGTCCTCATTTAGCAACTGCCTTGTTTAGCAAATGTTTGCAGTTACAGTGGTGATGAAAAAGTAATTTTACAACCATCCTTGCATTTACAATCTCCTGTAAGTCTGTAAAAGCAAAGAAAAACTGAAATAAGGTTTTACTTAGTGTCCGTTTTATTGAATGACAGCATTATTGCTCCTGATTGTGGTCATTAAATGAGGACTACCTGCATATGAGATGAGGTAATACCCATCAGCTGCTACATTTTGCAGGCTCTTCTTGGTTGTGCAAAGCCTGTGTACGTACAACTTGTAGAGCAGGGGTGTCAAACTCACGGCATCATGTTTTTCCCTTTTACTAAAACGGGGGTGGGAGTGGCCAGCGGGCTGCAAGTTTGACATCCCAGTTATAGAGGCAGCCACATTACTCCCAATTAGGCAGATGCTGAAAGGGAGAATGATTGTCATTTCAACATATGCATTGAACACAACTTCTGCACAACTGAAAAGCATCCATTGATAACAAATGGCTTCCATTTCCATTTTTAGCCCATTCCATTCCGAAGGAGTTCTCCTCAGGTCACAAGCCACAGGCCACTTGCTAAAGAGGGCTGCCCTTCCTGAAGGATGGAGCAGCTGGATCTGGGCTGCCAAGGTTTCAGCAACTCCTGCTTCTCAGAAGACCATGGAAATTGGCATGCAGTAAAACAATACAACAGCTTTATTTACTTTATTTACAAAAGTCTGCCCGACGTTTGCCTGAGAGGCATTTTTAAATAATAAAAAGGATGAATGGCTGCGGGGGCGGGGTGCATGCTGGAAGGCAGGGCACATGCGCGGGGATGTACATGCATTGCATTTTTGGGATGCACACCAGAGGTGGTATTCAGCAGGTTCTGACCAGTTCTGGAGAACCAGTAGTGGAAATTTTAAGTAGAATCAGCAAATATCACCTCTGACTGGAGATTTTACAGTATCCTTACCCTGCCACACCCACTAAGCCACACCTACAGAACCGGTAGTAAAAAATTTTGAATCCCACCACTGATGCACACACATGCATGCGCTTTGGGCACTCAGTGCCGAAAAGGTTAGCCATCACTGCCTTAGCAACTGTGGCAAAAAAGGTCGTAAAATAGGGCAAAATTCACCTAACAGATAAGTTGAGGACTACGTGTATAAAGATGGAGCTAACTTAGTTACCACTGTGCAAATGTGTAGATGTTGCAGGATCTTTAAAGTACAATTGTTTTTGGTGTTGTGTCTTGTGAATAAATCAGGAAAGATTATTCTTGATCAATGGTTGGACAAAAAGAATTAGTAATGTAATAGAGAAGATAATTTTGTAATAGAAGTTCAATAGATTGAGATAAAATACAATATAGACATATATAACCATTGGATGAAAGGATAATATAAATTTTAATATAAAATTTGGAATATCTCGTATAAAATGATGGAATAAATAGTCTAGTCATAGATGTTTAATAACTGATAAATATATAAGCATATGTTAACTTGACATTGTGAAAGTTTATATAAATTGTGAGCGATGACGACAAAAAGGATAGCACAAAAGATTTGTAACCAACTGACACACTGTATGCATATAAAATGGAAGATGGTTTTATGTTTTTAAGTTTTGTTTGTATGTTTGTCTTAAAAATAAAACCTTTTTTACAAAAAAAACCAGGAAGATTATACTTGCATTCACTTTATAAGCATTGCATCACACTTGGATTATGCAGCCCAATTAAGAAGAGCAGATTGCTTTGACTTGGGCACCTCCTGCTCCCAATGGGCACAATTACTAGTGATTTATTAGACCAACAGGAACCTGTTGCCTAAAGTTTCTTGAGTTATCAGAAAGGTTTGCTCTAACTAATTATAGTGGGACATCAGACACTTTTTGTTTTTGTTCAGTCCCCTAACTTGTGTCTGACTTTTTGCAACCCCATGGACCACAGCATGTCACGCTCCCCTGTCCTCCCCTGTCTGCCCAAACTCATGTTCATTGTGTCAACGAGACCATCTAACCATCTCATCCTCTATCCTCCCCTTTTCCTTTTGCCTTCAATCTAAACCTATAAACCACTTAGCAAGTGCTGTAAAGTACTATGAAATGGTATATAAGTCTAAGTGCTATTGCTATTTCCCAAAATCCAGGTCCCCGTTTCTACATGACAACTTTCCCACTTATTAATTGCTGCAAAGGAATCTGAAATGGGTTTATTCATCATCTTTATTTTGCTAACATCTTGCTTAGGATGTACTGAGAATATAAGGAATGTTCTTCCAACTGAGTGATAGAAACATCAAATAATAATAATAATAAGTGAGTGCCCCACTCTTATGTGGAGCAACCACCCCAACCATCATTGCCACCTCTACTTCCTACAAAATGGAAATAATAACTTAAATCTCAAATATTATCAGTGATTTTTTTTTCCAAAAAGAGCAAGTGACTGAACCTTAATGGGCCAATTGTCTAGAGATAAATCACCTAAAAATTACCATTTTTGAATAATTATTGATTTAGCAGCTAGAAATAGAAATTCCAAGTTCCTTCCTGTTTAATTTAGAGTTACCTCCCTAGGAAAGAGGTAATAAGCTCAGTAGCACATTTGGTTTAGTCCTTGTTTGAGTTGCTTAACTGAATTTCTTACTCAGCTAATTTCCCAGGTTTACCTGAAACAATGATTGATTTTTCTCATGCTTTATCAGAACATCAGCCTCTTCCATCATCCCTTCTTCATTATGGAATGGAATGGCACTTTAGTCATGTTTGAACCATCCATACAAATCTTAATGCAGGTAGTCCTCAACTTGGGACTATAATTGAGCCCAAAAGTTTTGTTGCTAAGTGAGACATTTGTTAAGTGGGTTTGCCCCATTTTATGACCTTCCTTGCCATGCTTGCTAAGTGAATCACTGCAGTTATTAAGTTAGTAACACATTTGTTAAGTGAAACTGACTTCTCCATTGACTTTGCTGGTCAGAAGGTTCATATGACCTCAGGCTACTACAACCGTCATAAATGTGAACCAGTTGCCAAACATCCAAATTTTGATTATGTGACCATGGGGATGCTGCAACAGTCATAAGTGTGAAAAGTGGTCATAAGTCACTTTTTTCAGCGCTGTTGTAACTTTGAACGGTCACTAAATGAATGGTTGTAGTTGAGAAGTGCCTGTAAGTTTTTTCCCCTCCTTTCCTCTTATGCCCCCTGGAAGTTAAGGTGGAATCAGTTTGAGTTTCTTTCTAATCTTCTCTTCCTGTCCTGGATTTTCAATGTGATTTTAACTGTCACTCAGAGGTGTATTCAGCAGGTTCTGACCAGTTTTGGAGAACTGGTAGCGGACATTTTGAGTAGTTTGGAGAACCGGCAAATACCACCTCTGACGAGATTTCACAGTATCCTTCCCCTGTCACATCCACCAAGCCACGCCCACAGAACAAGGAGTAAAAAAATTTGAATCCTACCATTGCTGTCACTGTATAATTTCCTAGCAAATGTGCTAGGAATGCAAACAGGTAAACATTTGTCCTGACTGTTACTTTATTTTAATGCCCAATGTAACATGCAATCCAACAGTCGTTGAGTCAGCAGAAAACTATGACAATATCAATTGTGCTGCTTCAGTGACTGAGTCCATTTTACCTCAGTGATGGGCCTGGTGAGCAATGCTATTCTTACAGTTGTAATGCAGGAGAATTTAAGGGCCACAGTTACTGGACTTCCCTGGTTTCATTTCTCTTCTCTTCCAGTGTCAATTACTGGTAGAAAAACAACAAGAACAAACACGGGTTGTAGTCATGTCATTGTCAGCATTGTCTACAATGGCGTTTTAGGGATGGTTCATACAACAAAACTTGATTTGGGAAATGATAGGACGTAATGGGCTAGGAAACATGCAAAGGCAACATTATGGAGACATGACCTTTGAAAATAATTGGGCATCTTCAGAAAGAGATATCAAAATGATTTAGCTGCATCCAAAGTCTATTCAAAATAATTTAAAAGTGGTCACAAAACCCAATTTGCCACTAGGGGTCAGAAGTGGTTTAGGACTCATATAGCTGGAAATTTCCCAATTCTAAACTAAGAAATGTCTCTTTCAGAAATCCTTGGTAAATAAAAGAATAAGCTTAATTAATCAAAGGAAAGGAGATTGGTTTATGGGGATCAAACAGTGAAAGCCATGGTATGTATAAGCCAGCAGTCACCAAAAGCACATGAAGTTAACATTTGGGGACAAAATAGATAATAGATAGATAGATAGATACGATAGATAGATGTAACAAAATTCACACTTGCACACATGCATGATGGTTATCCTCCTAACTGAAAACTTGTCTTTATTTTGTTACACAACCATTAGTGTCAAAATGATTATACACACAATGAGGGTCACAAAAAGGAACAAGTGACAAAATCTACACTTGAGTAATGCAACGCCAACTCCATCCCTTACCTACTGTATAATGTGCCTCAATGCAAGTACAAAAATTCAGACATCTCAACACTGATACTGACATAATTGTGGTAAGAACAATACAATTATTACACTTAGGTGGGGAAGGAGGAAATGCACTTGTATGTCTTTAATAACAGAGAATCAGGAAAGTTGTACATTTGGTTTGTAATTCAGTTGAATTTATTGAAAGCACCTACCTCTTTACAAAATACATTCTAATTGCAGATGCTAGTTAATAGAATTGGTTTAGTATGTTTTCTCAACAAATCTTGCCATGTCTAGAAACAATGTCTAAATCTAAGTATAATTTGAAAAATACTTCTGATACGATTTCATATGGCACCTGGAACATTTCTGTAATTGGCGTCAGTTGACTTGAATATGGTTGATGGTTCCTTTTTATATATTTAAGCCCATTTCATGCATCAGAGTTCTAATCCTTGTGATATTTTCAACAATATCTTCATGCTGACAATGACATATACTATTGACTCCATCATCTTAGATCAAAGTTAGGGGGTGCCTTTTGAATTAGATAACTGATTCTCAATGGGTCATCCATTTATAAATGCACGCTCTTTGTTCTTAGTTACTTTATCAATGATTCTGGAAAAATAGTAATAAGCATTATATTGGAAAAATAGTAATAAGCATTATATTAACTTGGAAAGAATTCACTTTTAACTTAAGATAATATCACTTCAAAAAGAAAGATTGGATAGAGGAAAAGCCTTGCCTGCCTCCTTTACTATATTGAAATTACATCTAAAAGTACTTCCAGGTGGCCACCTAATTCAAGCTTTTTACCATCTGCAGCAAATTTGCACCATTGCAGGAATGTCCTCACTGTTGAGCTGTAGCTTCCTCTGTATCCTGACAGCATCCCTTCCAGCCCGCTACTGGGAAGGCACAGTGCCAGGATCCAGCTGCCACTCCACCCACTCTTCCCTTGTTCTGCTTCAGAACAAAACAACATCTCCAACTACCCATTGTGCAGTGAAGGAAATCAAGACAACTTTCAAGGCAACCATAGAGAAAGGGGTAGATTGTAGAAGGCACTTTGATGGCAAAAAGAAGGAAAATCTCAGGAGCCACTAAGTGGGCAGCAAGCAATCGTTTGTCCCTAGCGCCGGAGGAAATTTTTTGGGAATGTTTTCCCTTGTGGTTTCCTCTGGGGAGGGAGAAAGTGGACAGTTATTTGACTTGGCCCCATGGACATCCCATGACATTATGGAGATACAGGATACAGGTAATCCTCGATTTCTGACCACATTTGAACCCAAAATTTCTGTTGCTGAGTTTTGCCCCATTTTCCTGCATCCAAATTTTGATCATGTGACCACGAGGATGCTGCACCAGTCATAAGTGTAAAAAACAGTAATACATCAGGTTTTTTGGTTGTAAATCACTAAACAAATGGTTGTAAGTTGAGGACTACCTGTACAGGGGTGTAATTCTTGTAAGAAAAGGAGTCCATGACTACCGTCCTAGTTGAAAAGTACATTGGAAAAAGTTTTCAGGAAAATCCTACATTACAGAGACAGGAGAAACATATAAATTTATTTATTTTTTTCACCATTTTTATTTGATTCCATGCAGACAGTAGAACCAGATATGGGTTGTCTGTTAACCACCAGTTTGTAGATACCAGAAGAACAGAGAAGTTCCTTGTCTTCTCCAGGCAAAGTGGATCAACTCAGCCAATTCTTAATGTCTGAAACAAATTCTTACTGCTTCATTTAGTTTCCTTTGGGGATGAAAAAGATGCTGTTGTCTTTTTGTTCATGTTTGAGAAGAGATATTTGTGGGAGTTTTCTGCTTCCTCTAGTTGATATGTATCATGTACAAAAGCCTTCCCCATCAGATATGTTCCTATTATAGCCCATTCTTCCTCTGGATTTACAATGCCTCAATATGCATAAATGAACAACACAATGTATGAATCCAGATTACAACACTTTCCCAAGAGTATTAATTCAGTATAAGTTTGATTTCTGGCAAGTGAGAACCCAGGGTGTGATGTTTGGAAGATAATGTCACATGAAAATTAACTAGTGATTGTTTCCCCTCCTGCAGTCTTGGAATCTTCTTTTGTGGCACCTCACATTCTAATGCCTCAGTATTTGGAATTATCAGATGGATATCTATTCGTTTAGTTATTTATTTATCACAGGTTTGAACCACCCATCTCCCTCACAGAGATACTCTGGGTGCTTTAAAATATTAAAATATAAACTCAGTGTATAAACATTAAAAAAATTACAAGAAAGCAAAAATGGTTAAATTTTAAAAATTCATTTAAAAGGCAAAGCAAGGGCTCCCAGGGCACCAACTAGCCCCATGGCTGTATGCTCTCCTGGGGCCCCCACATAGAGCCATGTCTTAACTTCTTTTCAGAAGACCAGGAGAGAAGGGACCTGCCTCACAGGATGGCCACAACCAGTGGTGGGATTGAAATTTTTTTACTACCAGTTCTGTGGCTATGGCTTGGTCGGTGTGGCAGGGGAAGGTTACTGCAAAATCAGATTCCTTCCCCACCCCACTAACCTGCTTTTCAGCTCTGATCTCCTGTGTAGGATAACAAAAAAAAAGACCCAGCCGATCAGCTGGGACTTGGGAGGCAGAGAATAGATGGGGGCGGGGCCAGTCAGAGGTGGTATTTGCCGGTTCTCCGAACTACTCAAAATTTCCGCTACCGGTTCTCCAGAACTGGTCAGAACCTGCTGAATACTACCTCTGGCCACAACTGCAGAGAAAACTCTCTTTCTGGACACCACCATTCAGAGTTCATTGAGTGATGGGGTCTGAATGTAGCATAATTTCCCTGCCTGACCAGGTGAGAATGCTTTCCATTCAAAGTAAAACAAATTAAATTATCATCTGAAAAACTGTTTCACATTTAGGCTTTCATCACATATCAGATCATTGAGATCATTGATCTTAATAGAATTAATTTTCCATTTAAATACACAGGAAAAAAAAGTCTATTGACATGACTAGATGCCATGAGGAGAAAGTCAAGAGAGTGGGCCTTCTGGAATCTTCTAAAGACCCTATGCCAATCAATGATGTATGCCCCAGATTACTAAAATCAGGAAGCTCCATTAATTTCAAAGTTTATAAATCACATTTATGCAGTAATGGCTATATGATATTGAGTTACTGTTACGATTGATTGATTAAAAGTGCCTGTGATTACACAGTTACTTTGGACTGCTTGTATCAAACAATGGAGAAAAACTATTACTAATTTTTTTATTTGATCATTAGAACAGAAACACAGCAGTGACCAAGCCAAAGTCTGCTACATTGTGTACACATAAATTTGCATGAGATTCAAAATGCTTTTGCACAGAAGGCTACTTCTGGAGCAATCACAAGATGTTGTGTAGCTCTTTGATCTTTGTTATAAGGATGGATAGATGGATGAATGGATGGATGGATTGATTTTTGGTGAAAAAGAAGAAGATGGATGAAGAACAGTGGGAAGGTACCATAAAGTGACAAAATAAAGACAACATCATTACATGGTAAAGCCATTAACGTATCAGGAAGATCCTTGATAATCTCTAGTATTTCTGGAGCATGAAATCAACTGCTGAGACTTTGTGAAATGATTGCAGAGATATCCAAAAGTCAAACTAGGTTTCAGAAAGTTCTGTCTCTATATTAATTCACATAGTATATAAGGAAGGAAGCTGAGGTCATGATCCTCATTTTAGGAGTCTCGTTCCCCTTCATGGCATTGGACGGGGGTATTTGCAGGAAACCCTGCTGCCAATAACAGCTTCCCGACAACCCGTGCGCTCCCACTGGCAGGGCCTGCTCAGGGTGCTGTCAGCCAGGCAATGCTGGCTGGGGCTCCCAGGGGTAGGGCCTTCTCTGTGGGGGCACCCACCCTTTGGAACCAGCTACCCCTGGAGCTCTGGGTGGCCCCTGACCTCCGATCCGCCATGGCCTAAAAACTTGGCTGTTCCAACTAGCCTACCCGGACTGAAAGGGGGGGAGGGTTTTTTAGTGGTTGTTTTAAATTTTTAATTCGATTTATGAGATTTTCTGGTTTAATTAATTTTTAATGTTTATATTGTATTGTTTTTTAGCACTGTAAGCTGCCCTGCGGCATATAAATCTCAATAATAATAATAATAATAATAATAATAATAATAATATATTTCTGCATTTTGGCAGGTTGAGGTTTTCCTAATATGTTGCTGAGGGAGGGAGGAGTGGGGAGGATGCATCTAATGTTGTTTCCTCAGTTATTCAATATACGAAATGCCCCTGTGCAGTTTGCTAGGAAGTAGCCCTAGGAGTACACTATGCATTTATATCAGAGAAGAGAGAGATTTTTTTTTCTTTTACAGTCTGTACTTTAAAAAAAAAGCATAAGAAAAAGAACAAGAGTTCTAACAGGAAGTGATACCGTGATCTCGTTAGAAGATCTTAGAGACTGATTCTATTTTTATTCTGTTTTTCTTTTTGGGGATTTATATCCCCTTTCTACATATCCACAGACTAAGAAAAACCACGTTGCCAAATATCAGCAATTTCCAAACTGAATTTGGTTATGCAATCTTGAAGGAGGAAGGGAAGGTGCTAACAAACTACAAAAACAAGGCTGGGTATCACATGTTCCCATGGGCTCTGAGTTGCCCAGCCCTGGCTTATGTCATCAGTGTGTGCCTACTTTTTTTTGTTATTTGGATGGAAAATTAAGATTCCTGCAATGTGAGAGATGTGAAACAATAACACTATGAGGTGGATTTCTTTCTACATGTTATTGTAGGGAAACTCAACAGTCATTTATGGAACTATAACTCAAGGGAGTGTTTTGGTAATAAGCTCTTGCCGATTATTTTTTCAAGTGGAAAAAAAATGAACAAGCCAGCAATTTCACTTTGCTAAGATGTTCCTGGAAAACTCTGGACATCGTTTAATGTGTTCCAAAGAAAGTTCTGACCTTGATTTCACTGAACACATTGCTGCTTTCCCCTGACTTTAGAACTGTTTCTGAGAAGCCTTCGGAGTCTTAAAATAACATTATTTTTATTTTAGTCTCCTTTTTATGGTTTTATGATTGTCGTTTACTAATGAAATCTACTGGTTTTATCTTATTGCTTTATACTGCTTTTAATTACTTTGAATAACCTTTGCACTTTTTGCAGAGAAATCCCAATGATTGGACAGTAAATATATTTTAATCCAGTGATTCTGAAGCCAATCCCACTGAGTTCAATAGATCTTACCCTCAAGTACCTATAGGATTGCAGCCTTAAATATTTTTTCTGCCAGGTTTCACAAATTGGATCTGAGTTTCTTTCAAATTGCAACATTTTAATTCAGTAGTAGAGAGTTTTAGAGAACCTATCCATGTTTTGTAATTGTTTGCTTCCAAAACTTGTTCACAAGCAGTCATAAATTAATGACAGCTGTGCCTGTTAGCACAGTCTTTCATGGACTACAATCCAACTTATCTGATGCATGAGTGTAGTCTTTAGATGATAGTTAGAGGATAGCCACAGTGAGCAAAACAAACAAAAAGATTAAAATGTAAAGTTACAAAGAAACACAATAGATTAATATGAGTAATCATATAGTTCTTTTCAAAAAATGTAGCTTTCCTCCCAGATAGAAGAAAGTAGAGATTCTTGACAACTATCATGATATCTGGAATCTTTTTAATGAATCTGAACTATAATTTCCTGTGCTACACATCTTGTACTTTTTAACCACACTTTGTTCTACAGTTGTTGACCCCAACATGGATCAACAGCAGAAACATGGAGAATTTAAACATTCAGAATTTTAATGGCCCATTGTTCGAGTGCTATTGAAACTGAGCCCAGATTCAATTAAGACTATACAAAAATCCCTTTAAAGTGCTACCTTAGTTGCCCAATGGACAACCTTGGCATCTGAGATTTTTATCTGAATCAGAGAACATTAGCCACACTGCAGTGGGATTTATTTCCTTAAGGGATTGCCCTCACACTCATTTCACTATTTATACTATATGTGTCTAAGCTTTAAGATAAGGCAATGTTGATTGGTAGGACACAGCTACATGAGAGCTTAAAGTTGATTTAAGAATCAAGATTCAGGAAATTCTGAAAATGATAGTGCTGAAAAGGAGGGTGTTTTCAGCCCCTATACTTGCTGTATAAAATGAGCATTAAGGAGTCACTAATTTCTGCAATCCGTACTTAAATACCCACTTGCCCCATCATTTTTAACAGGGTAGGCAACCTGTGATCTTTAGAATTGGCCTAGAATTCCCTGAGACTCTAACCACAGTGTTGAACAACCAGGCTGGAAACAAATGTAGTCTACCCTAAAATAGGTGTTTCCCAAATAAAAACAGCCATGTACAACTCTGCCCAGCTCACATGCATGGTAATGGATCTACTTACTTTAGGCCCTCAGACCTCTCCTCAGATATTAAGTGTTGCCTCTGATCATTCTACTTTACTCATTCCTATGTGGATTATGTTTAGGTAGATTTTCAGTTCTATTTTAAGAACTTTAAATTCCATGTTTGTGTTGAATCACACTGGGAATCTTAAAAGATTGTATATTTTTCAGCTTGATGCTAGGGCTGACTGGCAAACCTTCACAGCTGCTGCATTTTGTGAAGAGCTGGTATAGAGGCAGTTTAGTGTATTGATAAGATGCTGGACTAGAAAGCAGAAAACTGGTTTCCAGGCCTTTTGGGGCATAAAAGTTGGTTGGGTGACTTTATTTATTTATTTATTTATTATTTGCACTTGTATGCCGCCCCATCTCCGAAGACTCGGAGCGGCTCACAGTTAAAATATGAAACAATAAATACTTAAAAAACTATTAAATTTAAATTACAAGTCCAAATATAATAAACTAAAACCATTAAAACTATCCCAACCCGGGGGGGGGTGTCACAGCCTGGGTTGATCAAACAACCAAGTTTTTAGCTCACGGCGAAAGGTGCGGAGGTCAGGGGCCAGGCGGAGCTCCAAAGGCAGTTGGTTCCAGAGGTCAGGGGCCGCAACAGAAAAGGTTCGTCATCGGGGAGTTACCAATCGGCACTGACCCGCTGATGGAATCCCGAGGAGTCCTTGCCTATGAGCTCGCACAGGGCGGCCGGCATTCGATATCGGAAGAAGACGCTCCCTTAAATATTGAGGACCCGTGTCATGAAGGACTTTATATTTTAACACTTTGGGCCATTTACGCTCTCTCAACTCAATCCTTTTCACAGAATGGTTGTTGTGGGGAAAATAAGAGGTGGTGGCATTGTGTATGCTGCCTGGAGATGTACAAAATAAAGGAAGGATATAAATCTAACAAGAATGACTTGTATGTGTATGTGTGTGTGTGTATGTGTGTGTATATTTTTATGTTTTTAGTTGTGAGCCTCCCCCGAGTCTTCGGAGATGGGGCGGCATACAAGTCCAAATTATATATATATATATATTATTTGGACTTGTATGCCGCCCCATCTCTGAAGACTCAGGGCGGCTCACAACTAAAAACAACGACAATAAATAATTAAAAAGAATTAAACCATTCACAAGCCCAAAAAGTTACAAAACTAAAATTTACAATAATTTAAAATAATTTAAAAAACCCATCCCCCCCAGGGAGGGGTCACAGCCCGGATTGGTCGAACAACCAGGTCTTCAGATCATGGCGGAAGGTGCGGAGGTCAGGGGCCAGGCGGAGCCCCAGGGGCAATTGGTTCCAGAGGTCAGGGGCCGAAACATACATACATACATACATACATACATACATACATACATATATATAGCCTAATTTCCAAATGGCAACCAAAAAATACTTCAGCAGGTCACAATGAAAGATTATTTTCTTCCTCCTAGAAGACCAGCAAAGTGAGAAATGGTGAGCAAGCAGCATGTAGAAACAGTATATATGTACATATGCAGATAATTTTTCTCTGATTCTTTTTCAGGGTTCTTCTCTTCCCCGTGCCCCTGCCTCAACTCTAGCTAATAATGGGCTGTGAGAATAACCTTGAGAGACAGGAGGAAAGCCATGGCCAAGTTAACACTCTGATAAGAGAAATCTGAATCCAAAAGTGGGACAGGGTGGAGAAAATATCTCAGAAGAGACCTGTCAGCCTTGCGAGGTGGACCAAATAGGAAACATGGCCAGATAAGCTAATTCTACTTTATTGTAAGGTTACATTAACAGAACCATGGAAGTCTGAAAGTACATTTCTAACTCCCAGCCCAGGTCTTCTTCAGAAAACTAGGGAGGATCCCTTCTGAGCCACTTGGCCTACCTCATTCCTTCTGCGGATTAAACTGCCTTTTATCTGATCATTCCCTTGGCTGTGTCTCTGTGCCCTGTTTCATAAGGTCATTCCCACATACCAAGACATCACCCTCCCTAGTTCTCCTGAAAGTAAAAGCAAGGGAAGGGGAAGTGCTTTCAGACCTGCAAGATTCTGTTACTGTAAGTTACAAAAAAAAGTAGTATTACTATCCATGATTTTGGCTTCCTAGTTTGGATTACGGAATGGAATGGACCTTGGAGGCCTTCTAATCCAATTGCCTGCTCAAGCAGGAGATCTTATTCCATTTCAGACAAATGGCTGTCTGGTCTCTTCTTAAAAGCGTCCCGTGATGGAGCAGGTGGTTGGATTAACTTCTGAAGGCAAGCCGCTCCACCAATTAATTGTTCTCACTGTCAGGAAATTTCTCCTTAGTCACTCGCTCCCTCCTGCATTTGGAGGAGAGGGGGGACCCTTTGCGGGGCAGAGCGGAGGAATTTAGTCTACATCTGGCGGATAAGATTGCTCAGATTCGGGCCGGCTTGGACTCTGACTGCCAGGGTTTAGATGATGGAGTGGCGATGAGTCTTGTGGGTTCTATCTGGGTTGAGTTTGACCCTGTCTCCCTGGATGAAGTAGACAGGATCATGCGGAGGCTGTCTTCCACCACGTGTTTATTGGTCCCGTGTCCTTCCTGATTGGTTTATGCCTCCAGGGAGGTTACACGCGGATGGCTCCAGGCAGTTGTCAACGCCTCTTTGAGTGAGGGGTTTTTTCCTGCCACCTTGAAAGAGGTGGTGGTGAGACCCCTCCTCAAGAAGCCTGCTCTGGACCCAACCGTTTTGAACAACTATCGTCCAGTCTCCAACCTTCGTTTTTTAGCGAAGGTTGTCGAGAGCGTGGTGGTTCAGCAGCTTCCGCTGTTCCTGGAGGAAACTGATTATCTAGACCTGTACCAATCAGGTTTCAGGCCCGGACACAGCATAGAGACAGCATTGGTCGCACTGGTGGATGATCTCTGGAGGGCTCGGGATGGGGGCCTTTCCTCTGTCCTGGTCCTTTTAGATCTCTCAGTGGCTTTCGATACCATCGACCATGGTATCCTTCTGCGGTGGCTCCGGGAGTTGGGAGTGGGGGGCACCGTTTTACGGTGGTTCTCTTCTTACCTCTCGGACCGCTCGCAGTCGGTGTTGGCAGGAGAGCAGAGGTCATCCCCGAGGCCTCTCACTTGCAGGGTGCCCCAGGTGTTGGTTCTCTCACCTCTTCTGTTTAATATCTACATGAAACCGCTGGGCGAGATCATCCGCGGTTTTGGGGTGAGGTATCATCAATATGCAGGTGATACCCAGCTTTATATCTCCACCCCAGACCAGATCAGTGATGCTCTCTCCGTGATGTCCCGGTGCCTGGAGGCGGTGCAGGCCTGGATGGGGAGCAACAGGCTCCAGCTCAGTCCGGCCAAGACTGAGTGGCTGTTCTTACCGGCATCTCGGTTTTCAGTGGATGTGCCATCTTTGGTCATGGGGGGGAGGTGTAACCCCCTGTGGATAGGGCGAGGAATCTGGGCGTCCTCCTGGATGCACGGCTCAATCTGGAGGAGCAAGTGGGAGCTGTGGCCAGGGGGGCTTTTGCCCAGGTTCGGCTGGTTCGCCAGCTCTGCCCTTATCTGAGCCGAGATGCCCTTCGAACGGTCACTCATGCGCTCGTCACTTCCAGAATCGACTACTGCAACGCTCTCTACATGGGGCTGCCCTTGCGGATTACTCGGAGGTTGCAGCTGGTGCAGAATGCGGCCGCACAAGCTGTGATGGGGGTATCCCGATACTCCCATGTTACACCCCTCCTGCGCGACTTGCATTGGTTGCCGGTTGCCTTCCGGGTTTCCTTCAAGGTGTTAGTAACAACTTATAAAGCTCTAAATGGCTTGGGTCCAGGGTACTTCTGGGAACGCCTCCTGCCAGCATCACACTCCGATCACCTCGTGCGCTCCCACAGGAGGGGCCTCCTGAGAATACTGTCGGTTAGGCACTGTCGGCTGGCGGTCCCCAGGGCTAGGGCCTTTTCTGTGGGAGCGCCCATCCTATGGAATCAGCTCCCCGTGGATCTTCGTTGGCCCCTGATCTCCGCTCCTTTCGTCGAGACCTGAAGACTTGGCTGTTTCAGCAGGCCGGTCTGGATTGACCCAGGGGCGGGTTGTTTTAATTGTATTGTTTTACTGTTGTAATTTTAATTGTTTTAATTCATTTTTAGTAATTTATAGACTTGTATTTGTTTAATATTTTTTATTGTAAATGTATTCTTTTTATATGTTCGCCGCCCTGAGTCCTTAGGGAGAAGGGCGGCATACAAGTCTAATAAAACAATAATAATAATAATAATAAATTGAATCTCTCCTTCATAGGTTTCCATTGGTTGCTTCTTGTTCTGCCTTCAAGTGCTTTGGAGAATAAGTTGACCCACTCTTCTTTGTGACAGCCCCTTAGATATTGAAAGACTACTTACGGTATCATGTAGTTCAATGGTTCCCAAAATGGGTGGTGCCACCCCCTGTGGGGAGGGATGACTTAGGTGGTTGCTAATAGGCAAGGAGGGTGGCAGAGGAGTGGGCCCCTCACAGGGTGCAATTCTGCCTGGGGCTCTGTTGGCTGCCAGCCAGTCACTTCCGGTTCCGGTCCAACTTGCCCCATCACCTTCTGTACCTGCGCGTACCGTATGCTGGCAGCCACACTAAGCCTTGTGCGTGCTGCTCTGTTTTGCCTGGCTCGGCAAACTTTCCCTGTTTTTTTAAATTAAAAAAGCAGGTTTCTACTACTCCCCCCCCCCACTGCAACACTGGACAGTGGTTAAGAAGCTCCTTGTTGCATTTCCAATATCATATTTGGTGGAACGTGGTTTCAGTGTGGTCATCCAACTTCTCTCCAAGCAAAGAAATGGACTGCAGATTACTGAACGTGGTGATTTAAGACTCCTGCTACAGTAAGTGACTTAAAACCAGACATTAGGAAACTGGTATCATTTCATCAATCACATTAAGAATTTACTGAACAGTGAAGTAGTTACTAAATTATACTGAGTTTACTAAGTTACTAGTTACTAAGGTTCTTGATAAATAACTATCAGACTTTGAAAACCTGGTATCACTGGATCATGTTCAACAATTTTGTTGAATTAACATTAACTAAAATTATTTTTAAATTGGATTTTGAATAAATGTGCAATTAATTGTTACAGTTTTGATTTTACTGTTACTATCTTCCTTAGTGGGTCATGCAAACCGCTATTCCGAATAATGCTATTTATAGGGGGTGGGGGTAGGGGGCACTGAGGATGAGTTTGTAGCACCAAGGGGGCGGTGGACTGAAAAAGTTTGGGAACCACTGATGTAGTTCTTTTCTTCATTAGACTAGACATACTCTGCAACTCTTCTTCATATGTTTCAGTCACTCTCCTAACCAGATAATAATAACTGGATAATAATAATCAGATAAGACTTACAGGGTGTCTATAAAGCCCATTCCCACCTCCATTTTAATATATCCAAGCTCACACCCATATAATGAGCAGGAAAAAAATGATTCTTCACAAATGACATTCAAATTATTTCTTTAATAAAATACCACATCAAATTATATAGAATAACATCTGAATAGGAAAGCATGGTCTGAATTTTGTATGCACATCAAGAGGGATGTTGCAAAGATTCTGCAGCATAATTTCATGTGATGCTTAAAAGCTGGGGTACAGCATTTTAATATTTTGCTAATGAGGACCTAAATAGACTCACTCTTTCTGAGTCACAATAAAGTTTCTTGAAACATGGACATTATTCTTCACATTAGAAATGATGTTACAAATCTACAGAGACCATGAGAATAATCACAATGTTTGTTTATAGACCACTTAACAGAAAAAAAGATTAACACTTGACTTTATGGTACATTAGAATTTATTCGTGTTTTACCAATAGTAATGTTTTCTTTCTTTGTTATGTTGGATTGTGTGTATGTGCTTATTCCTAAACACTAATAAAATATGAATTGATCAGAGATATCATAAAAACAGAACTGGAAAGCTCTTGTTGACCATGAGGTCCAACCTTCTGCTGAGTTCAGGAGATCCAGAGCTACAACATCCTTAAGTATTGAGCCAGCATCTGTTTGAAAACCTCCAATAGAGGAGAAGCTACTATCTCCACAATTGATTTAATTTTGAACTGCTTTTATTACTGAGGCATTTATTTTGATTTTTAAGCAAAGCCTACTTTGTTAAAGAATTATCTTTGAGGATTTGTTCACTGCCTTCTTTCAATATGGCTAATCCTGCGTTTGTACTGGCACAGTAAATTATGCTGAAATCTTTCTTGTCTTTAACTCAATACAAAGCACTTAAATGAAAGCCACATGGAATATATGTTACAAATCCCCATTGAATTTCATTCTTCCCATCAGTTAACACTGACGTAAACTTGAATGACAAAACTTTACCCAGACTTGAATGTGGATAATTTATTCCAACGGCAAATTGTCATCAAGAGTCTGCTCTCCAGAGATTTGATCCTCAGACGAAGCAATGGCAAAAACAGCAGCTTATAGGCAAATATGGTCCAAGGATTGTTTCAAGAAAGTAAGACAATGTTGGAAAACTTGTGGTTCAGGATAATCAGTCATTCCCAGAGCCCCAGCCAATGTGGCAGAGAATCAAGAATGCTGCAATTGTCCTAGAGCCTCTGGTTTATGCAAAGGCTACCTTGGAATAGATTGAATGGACACCAGAGATAGCATGGGGTCATGCCAACTAGCTATTCCTCCATTTATTTTCATGTAACTTTTGAAATAACAACACATACACATAGTCACTGCATCAAGATCCTATGAACACTGATTATGTTGAATGTGCTTTGGGGAAACAGACAGGAAACAGGCTCCTGTTACTGTTTTGTCCCCATATTTGTTTAATCTAATATCATAACTGTGCACTGTGTCAGTATTATATACAGTATGTATCACGTAACCTTGGCTTATTGAATACTTCATCCTATGTTGGGGGTGATGGCTTAGCATATTGTGGGAACCAAATCGTTGTGACTTAGGAAACCATGAATAAGTAAATCATGCCTTAGAGTGATTTGTACATTTAACATTACTATTATTGTTGTCAGGCCTTGGTTTTGTAGACATAACCAAGCAGCTCAACAGTCATGAGGATTTTAGAGTTCAAAGAAATTATTTGAGATTATTTGACAAGCAGCAATTAAAATTCAAGGGTGCACCACAATTGATTAATCTCTTGGGGGAAAAAAATCAAACTCTTAGCACAAATGTACTTATTTAAAAGCTATTGTCAGAATGGCATTCGGTTCTTATGGGACATGTCCAGCTCTGAAGAGTCAGATGTAATAGGAAAGCTATTCGTTAGAGCAAATAATAGCTCTATCTAATTGCACATTTCAAATGGCAGTTCCTTTAAGGGCATTTTTATGGTCCATTGCAAACGGATATTTGTGACAGAAGACAGGCACATGAATAAACATTTCTTACCACTTATCTGGCCAAGGAGAACTGACACATTTCATTGATGGTGCAAAAGTGACATGAAACGTTAAACAACATTTTGCTTTCCCATGTGAAAGACTTTTTGTGTAGACCACATTTCAATCTGGAAGCCACTGCTTTGAAATATTGATATCAGCAGTGTTTGTGCCTGCAAATTCATTGCCAGACTGCTTGCATGGTTTTCTAGGATAGGGAAGTTACTACCACATAATATATCTGGCAGGTTTATTTTCTGGCTTGAAAGATTCAAAACAACCAACTAAGATGGCAAATACTTCTTGTAAATACGTGCTTCCATTTAAGAATGGCATTAAAGAAAATATGGAACAACCATTTGGAAAGTGTGCCTCACTAGGTTATGGGATGGCAATGGCAAACAGCAAAAGTACTGTATACTGTAGATGCTCGGTTCACCCCACAGGGGTTACCAACCGCTCAAGCAAAGTGCGACTTCTGAAAGCACCTAAATGCTGCAGAATAACTGGAACTGGTAGGACATCCTCCATCTTGTTTTCACGGATTTCCTCTGCCACCTTTTCCTAAGTCCCATCAGGAGAAGGTTCTATTCTCTGCAAGCAATGAGAGTATAACATTATAAGAACTAATGAAACGTAGCACACACAATAAATGCAGTATTTCTTTGAATGGAAATCTCCATTCTGTGAGATGTGTATTCAGCATGATTAGCAATCACTGATAGCCTTATCCTATAGCACAGGGGTCTTCAAACTTGGCAACTTTTAAGACTTGTGGACTTCAGCTCCCAGAATTCCCTGCTCTAGCATGTCATACTATGTCTTAGCTATATATATATAAGCAAAATATCACTCACGCATCATCACAAAATCTCCAGAACCATAAAGCTTACAAACTTGAAATATGGCATGTATGTTCTTCTTGGCTTCTAGGTGCTCACTAAGAAAGGATTTTTCGAAATGACCATCAGAGCATTAGCATTTTATATATTATTATTAACACACACTGATGCTAAGGAGTTCTACTCCCCCTCCCTACCTGAAAAGAAATCTGTTCCAAATGCAAAACACAAGCAGAGGAGCGGAGTTTCAGTTTTAGTTTCACAGCACCAAGCAGCTTTAGTACAGAACAGTTGAGCTAAGCCATGCCCAGGCTCCTTGCAGTCTCCTTCTTGCTCACACAGCAAATACTGTTTCAGTTTCCAAACAGCCCTCAACTCTCTCACACACTGACAGGACGCTAGCCAGATGAATACCGATGGATGCAGGTAGGCAGAGGCAGACTTCCACCCCCCCCTACTTTCCTCCCACAAAACTAAGCCCGACCACATAGTTTCGTAGCGAAGCATGGGTATCGAACTATAATTGCATATAGCATAAGTTAGGTTCTTGGTATATGAAGTTTAGCTTTTTTGTATAATATGACCTCATGTTCTACAAGTTGACTTCATAAGTTGATCGAGGGTTTGACAGAAAGAAAAACTTGGCTCTAGATTTTCTCCATGTAATGCAATGTTTTAGAAATCACTATCATGTCCCATTCTCTTAGATATTTGTTTTATATTATAAAAATTCACAGCTTTACTCATAGTGTAAGCAGAGGTGGTATTCAGCAGGTTCTGACCAATTCTGGAGAACCAGTAGCGGAAATTTTGAATAGTTCAGAGAACCGGCAAATACTACCTCTGACTGGACAGTATCCTTCCCCTGCCACACCCACAAAGCCACACCCACAGAACCAGTTGTAAAAAAATTTGAACCCCACCACTGAGTGTAAGTTCAAGGGTAAGGTAAAGAAGTGCATTTTTATTATATACCTTTGATTTATATGGCCACCTGTCTTGCTGCGGCAACTTAAGGTGGTTAACAACACAACATAAAAACACAATATCAAATAAGAACTACCTGTTTAATTAGGGCATCGGTCGGAACCCTGACACTACCATAGTAAACAACAGTATATAAAGACCATAATGGCAATTGAGGGCAAAACCCAACCAACAATAAAACAACAAGATTTCAAGGGCACCAATTAGCCACCTAACCTCCTTGTCTAGGAATATATTAAAATTTTTTAAACTTTCTGAAAAACTGGATGATTTGGGCCAGTCTAATCATGGGGAGAATATTGTTCCAAAGGGCAGACCCTACGACAGAAAGTATTTGCTTTCTGGGTCTTGCTAGATAATCAACAGTACCCAAGTATGGCCCTCCTGGCAAATGGCAGAATGGGTAGAAACAATCAAAGAAAGATAGTGTTATGTATGTAGGTTTGAATGTCATTGGTTTAGTTTGAATTGTTCTTGTAAAATGTCAAATAGGATTGGTTTAAAAAGTGCGGGAAAACCCTGCACTCTGATTGGCTGGCAACTATGGCTGCTGGCTATAAGTAGCAGCCGTAGCCCAGCCAAGTTGGGTCCATTCGAGCTGTAGTCACTAAATAAACTCTTCACTGAAGCTCTTCGTGTCTGACTCTTCATGCAAACATAACACTGGCGACGAGGATGGGATCCCCCTGAAGAGAAGACGTGGAAGACAAGCAGAAGAGCGAGATGGCTGCGCTGAACCCCCCCAGCCCGTTCGATCCGGCGCAGAAGACTGGGAATCGTATGCGGATCGCTTCCAAATGTATTTGGAAGGAAGCGACCTCGCCGACATCTCGAAGCGGAAGAGGCGGTCTTCCTTATGCACTGCAGTCCGGCAGTCTTCAAGATGGCGAAGGCATTGGCGGGAGCTGCAGCGTGAAGGTAATGGAATGGCCTGATTTAGAAAAGCTTTTAAGAGCCCATTACGCCCCACAAGTATCGTGCCTCATTAAGAGACATGAGTTTTACCGTCAGGATCAAGGGGAAAGCAGCGTTAACGACTTCATGGCAAGCTTAAGAGACATTGGGGGTGCATGCGAGTTTAACAGCTTGGAGGAGGCCATGCGCGATCAGTTTGTTCTAGGCCTCAAAGACAAGGTGCTTCAGAGCAAATTATTATTAAAACCTAAGATCACGTTAAAGGAGGCCATAGAAGAGGCCTCCTTAGCAGAAGCCACTAAGTCCTCAGTGGCAGCCATGAAGAAAATTAACAAGGCCTCAAGCCATCCTGATGTGGAAAAATCCACAACAACTCATTGCGAGCAGATAGATTCTGAATCAGACTGTAGTGAGGTGGAGGAAGAAATTTATAGACTCAGAATGGAAAAGAAAAAGAAAGACCTGGGAAGGAAAAGGCAAGACTTTTATTGCAGAGGTTGTGGGGGGGGGGTGCACCCCCTCACTGAATGCAAGTTTCTTGATACCATCTGCTTTCGTTGTGAAAAAAGAGGTCATCTAGCAAGAGTCTGCAAATCATCCAGAACTCCTCCACACAGAAGAAAGTTTCCTGACAAAGATTTCAAGCCCAACAACTTCAGTGAGAAAATGGGGCGCAACTCAGAAGCAAATGGGAAGAATGAAACTCATCAAACAGTCACCATTGGTCATTCTTCACCCCTGAGAAGCAGAAAAGTACATGTGAAGGTACTCATTGAAGGAAGGCCTTGCCAAATGGAAGTTGACTCAGGCTCCTATCTATCTATGGTGTCATGGGACACTATTCACAGGCTACTTCCCAACATTCAGAAGAAACATTTCCAGAAGCAAGCACTGACTATTAAAGACTACCAAGGGAACAAGATTCCAGTAGTTGGAACAAGGGAATTCAACGTGAAGTTCAAAGGCGACACCAAACGTTTGCCCCTGACCATCGTGGACAAGGATCGCCCAAGCTTGCTGGGACTTGAGTGGTTCAATCCACTAGGCATCGAGGTGACTGGCATCAATCACGTGAGCAACTCTGAATGGGAGGAGGCCTTGAAGTATGAGTTTCCAGAGGTCTTCAGCGAAGGATTGGGCAAGTATATGGGGACCCCATCACTTTCAACCTAGATCCCAGGGTGCCCCCAATTTGTTTAAAGCCCAGAAGGGTCCCATTTGCTTTAAAGGAAAAAATTGATGCACAATTAGACAAATTAATAGCTCAAGGGGTTTTAGAGCCCACTGACCACTCCAGGTGGGAGACACCCATAGTCACACCAGTCAAGACTGATGGGTCAGTAAGAATCTGTGGAGACTATAAGGGGACATTGAACCATGCGCTTCAGCAGAGCGCATACCCAGTTCCAGTGGTGCATCATCTGTTACATTCACTTGGCAGGGGTACAGTCTTTGCCAAATTGGATCTGGCCCAGGCATATCAACAACTAACAGTTGATGATGCCACTGCAGAGGCCCAAACCATTGTGACTCATAGAAGTGCCTTCAAATGTAAAAGGTTACAATTTGGAGTAAGCGTGGCACCAGGCATCTTTCAAAGCCTTATGGAAAGGATGCTCCAAGGACTGCCAGGGGTAGTGCCTTACTTTGATGATGTGTTAATCTCTGCTGAAAATGACACTCAGTTACAAGAAAGACTCAGAGAAGTCCTTACCAGATTCAGGAAAGTGGGGTTAAAAGTCAAGGAAGAAAAATGCACTCTTAAAACTGACAAGGTTGAGTTCCTGGGCTATATGATTGACAAGCATGGCATCCACCCTACCGATGCCAAGGTTCAAGCAATCAAAGAAGCCCCTAGACCTAAATGCAAAACAGATTTGCAAGCCTTCCTTGGACTCATTAACTTTTATCACATGTTCCTACCTCAGAAGGCAACCATTGCAGAACCATTGCACAGATTACTTGACAAAAGTCTGTTTGGGTCTGGGGAGGAAGGAACAATCAGCATTTAACAGTATTAAAAGACTAATCACGTCTGATGCTGTACTGATACAGTTCTCTGAGAATTTGCCTGTTGTACTGACTTGTGATGCATCCCTTTTGGAGGGGGTTTGAGCCACAGGCTTCCCAGTGGGAGGAAGCCCCTATTGCATTTACTCCACACTTTGACCAAAGCAGAGAGGAATTACAGCCAATTGGACAAGGAAGCATTGGCAATTGTTGCAGCTGTTAAGAAATTTCATGAATATCTGTATGGGAGAACATTTACCATTGTTACAGATCACAAACCTCTGTTAGGCATTGTGGCAGGAGACAAACCTACACCTACTATCCTGTCACCAAGAATGCTGAGGTGGACTGAATTTCTTGCTGCTTATTCATACAAACTTATCCACAAGCCTGGCAAGGACATTGGACATGCTGATGCACTGAGTCGTTGCCCACTTCCTTGTCACAAGGAGGACTTTGAAACATACACCTTTTTCCTAGAAACTGTTGCCAAGCTTCCAGTGCATGCTGCTGAAATTGCCAGAGAGACTGCCAAAGACACTTTATTGGCTCCTGTTATAGGCTGGATTAAGAAAGGTTGGCCTCTTCAAGATCTACCTCACCTGGCTCAACCTTTTAAGTCCAGGCAAACTGAATTATCTGTATTAAGAGGATGTATTTTGTGGGGTAACAGGGTGGTTATTCCTGCAAAACTGCAAAGAGAGGTTTTGGAAATGTTACATGAGGGTCATCCTGGTATTGTAAGGATGAAGGGATTGGCCAGGAGTTATGTATGGTGGCCAGGTATTGACAAAATGGTGGAAAACTGGGTTGCCTCTTGTCCCAACTGTCAGGTAGTCAGGCCTGCTCCACCTCTCGCCCCCAAACAGGAATGGGAATGTTCTAGGGGCCCGTGGTCCAGGATTCACATTGATTTTGCTGGCCCTACCAGAGGGCACACCTTTCTTATTATAGTAGATGCATATTCCAAATGGCTAGAGGTAATCCCCATGGCATCCACCACAACTGATGCTGTCATCAAACAGCTCAAAAAACTTTTTGTAACCCATGGGTTACCTGATGTTCTTTTTGAATCCTATTTAGCACAACAGGTACTGCCCCTGGGCACCCTTCGGCTAACGGCCGGGCTGAATGCATGATACGTTTTACCAAGGAGAAGCTTCAGCAACTGGGTCCTGGGGACATCACTGAGAAAGTTGAAAAACTTCTTAGTGTTCAGCACATCACTCCTAACCTATCTAATAACTTATCCCCAGCAGAGTTGTTGATGGGTAGGAAACTTAGGTCTTCCCTTGACCACCTTCATCCCACTTACGCACCCAACGCACCACTGGATTCCACTTCCAATGTTCGCACATTCAGTGTGGGTGATTCTGTTTATGCTAAGAACCTTATGGGTGAACCGTTGTGGATTCCTGCTGAGATAACTCAAATCACAGGCCCTCATTCTTACAGGGTGCAAACAGAGGATGGACTCCTCTGGAGCAGGCACATTGATCAACTTAGATCCAGGTTCTCTCAGGAACATCGCACTTGTTCCTCTCTAGTTCCCTCACCTGATGTCACTTCTAGGGGGGAAGGGGAGGAACAGGAGGAAAATCAGCAAGCAAGAATCAACCCCATGTGTAACGAGCCATTACGACAGGAACCATTCCAAAACCTGTCACAATGCCAAAATCCATCCTTAGAAGTGGAAGATTGTACATCACTACCTGACTTGGGTGCTGACATTGGGCTGGAGATGGGTTGGGAGGAGAGACCAGATTCTAACAATCAAACAGGGTCTTCTTTCACAGGAAGTCCCAGTGGGGAAATGTCAGCAGACACATTTCCTCTCTCACTGGGTGAGAATGTTAAAACTTCTGAACCACGAAGGTCTCAACGTACACGTAAGAGCCCCACCTATTTAAAAGAATACATTAGATAGTTTGGGGTTTGGTATGGACTGAACCTAGTGGGGAGGGGTGTTATGTATGTAGGTTTGAATGTCATTGGTTTAGTTTGAATTCTTCTTGTAAAATGTCAAATAGGATTGGTTTAAAAAGTGCGGGAAAACCCTGCACTCTGATTGGCTGGCAACTACGGCTGCTGGCTATAAGTAGCAGCCGTAGCCCAGCCAAGTTGGGTCCATTCGAGCTGTAGTCACTAAATAAACTCTTCACTGAAGCTCTTCGCGTCTGACTCTTCATGCAAACATAACAGATAGTCTTACATGTTACTCCATATTTTTGATTCTAGTTACCACTTCTTACATTTTTACATATCTAAAATATTTTTGAGGTTTAATTATGAGAACAGTACATTGCATTTTAAGTGGGATTGTACCCTAGATTGCACAGTCGTTTACTGAGATAGGTGGCTATAGAAATCCAACAAACAAATTAAAAAGCATTACAATATTGACAGTTTTTATTTTATTTTCTTAATGGCGTCTAGTGCAGAAATTGCCCTTTTCACCAAATAACTGAACAATTGTACAGTAAATGTTTTCACTGAGCATTCACTTCATCCCATCAAGATCTCTTTCCTAGTTGGTCATTGCTACCTCAAAGCTTGTCAGAGTATAGATGAAAGACTGCTTAGTTCTGATATGCAGGATGCTACATTTTCTTAAATTTAATTGTATTAGCCATTTTAATACAAAACAATACTCGAAACTGACGAGACCTTTCTATGTCTATTTCTGTGTCTTTTAACCACCCTGAGCCATCTTATATTTTTAGTAAATTAGTTCTCCAACATCTCTGAATTTGACTAATTATAAACAAGTTCAAAGCACCAGTTCAATGCTAGATTACTTATTCTTCTCATCTCTGGACATTTTATTTCAATTTACTTTAACTTTCTCTATCTTCAACTACTCATTGAGCCAAAAGAGGATCTCCCCTTTTATTTCATGATCACTAAATTTGTTGAGGAGTAAACTGTGTCACAAAGATTTGAAAGCCCAAATACTGTAATAAGGTCTACAGGTAACATCCATCCACACAATTACTTTCAAATCCCACTGCTGTGCTGTGGTGGATGTGTCCCAATATTTCCATGTAGGTAGCTTTTCAATTTCAATTTAATATTTTTTCTACACATGCCACCATTCATAAAGTTTTCAGATCCTCATTGTCAGCAAACATTCATAGCCAAATGAACAGATATTTACCTAGAAGTAACATCATTTGCCTTTTTTAGGGATTGTTACTTTGTAATAGAGAAAGAAGCTTGTACATTCCAACAGCATTATGAGTTGCATCATTAAGAGTATATAAATATGCATTTCTAAGACATATATTGAATGCCTATTCTAGAATTTCAATTTTGGGTGTTTGTATATTTCCTAAGTATCTCACATTACCATTTTTAACATTTTCTTTGAAATGGACAGTGTAACGTTACATCTTTCTCGTTTTTCCACTTAAAACACATTCTATATTGTACTAAGGTCTCAATAAAACAAACAAATGCATCTACACAACAAGGTAAAAGGATTGAAGGAGCATAGTCTACAAAATCAAGTTGTATTTCTGAGGCAAACCAAACAATACTAAATTAGTGTTTTATGAAATAGCTCCCTTATTGTTAAGATATTTCCTTTTAATATGTTTTCAGAAAATGGTAGTAATATTAAACAGTACAGAAAGATTGCCAGTTCTGATTCCAGGAAGGAAACCCACACCCAGTTCCTTTCTGAGTAACTCAAAATTTGCCCATGAAACTTTCAAAACTAGCTTGGGATAGCTTACATTATGAGAAGCATGCCTCATGGAGAAATTCAGTCATCTGGGATTCTGAAGTGGACAATGACAAACAGTAGTTCTATGAGGTTCTATTTTATGTCCACTGAAAAGTAGGATGACATCTCTTAAAACAACTCCAAATATCTACATAGTTCACATTTGCTTCAAGTTTCATTATACTTAGAAATTCTCCTAGTTTAGTTTGATTTCAAATAACAGAAATAACGGAAGTTTAATAGAGAATCTATTAAATTACACGGATGGCTATTGATCAGCTATGCTGATTTCAGTTCCTTTCAGAGCATCTTCTACACAGATTAGTTCAACTCGTATAAATTGCAACATTTGTTTGTAGCTTCTTTTAACTACACAATTAATTTATTTTGCATTTTTTGTCAAACAGACAAAAGCCTTGCTGGGAATTGGTAGAGATGCAGTGAAGCAATTGTATCACATCTTTACTATCCATCATAAATACCAGATGGATAGTGATGTTAGTTTGTTGCTGCTAACATCTTAAATAATTAAACTAATAATGGTATAAATTCTTATTAATTATAATCCACTTCATCAGGTGTACACAAAACCTACAATGTTTAAACTGCTTACTTGCTTTTCATGAGGAAAGGCATGTTTCATATTTGCAAGTCAAGGAAAAATACTAGCCAATGAGGCTTGCCCTCTCAGGACAGTACGAAATATCTCTAGAGAACTGATTGGCTGACAGATGAATGTCAATCAATCAGAACTTGCTTGCTAGTCAATAATTATAAGTCTTATTCTGCCTTCTCAGGTCTGGGTCTAAACTCACAGATATCTTCCTGATCTTAAAAAAAGAGAGAGAAAAGAAATGTATCTTTTCTCAGTGTCTCTGTGTACACTATGGTGGCAAAGTTCTTTCAAACTCACAACAACATCAGAATTCTGTACTCTGCCTCCTTTTTCTAGTCATGCCAGCAAATTGTTGTAACAGGTTCACATCAAGTTGGAAGGTGAAGCAAGCTGAAAAGGCATCTTAAACAAGCCCCAAACAGCAAGATTCCTAATATGAACTCACTGCACAGAAACAACTAAATACAGGGATATAGTGAAATTGCTTACAACTGCAATCCTCCAGTTACAGTAACTGTGGGATCTGCACAGCACTCATCTCACACAAATACCTGCCTTGTTCCTTTGCTGGAAATACCTCAACAGAGTTTAACAGGCCACAGGAGTTATATGACCATTTTCAACAAGGTTACTGTATGAGGAACAAAGTTGTTCAGATGATCAGCTGAATCTTGAATTTTGAAGAAAGGATCCTGAGGCAGAAAGCTTTAGAATTAAAGGGCAGGCTCTAGTTTAGATTATCCTTGAAAGCTTTCAGGAAAGGAAACTCCAGAGTGGTTGACTGCATGATTGAATTTATGCTTAGGAAGTGTTCTCAGTGTTCGACCTAAATATATGTTGGCTTGAGTTCTGAGATTACAGGATGCTGAAGGAGGAGAGGGATACTGTTTGCAAATTCCCCTGTTCCTCTGAAAAGTTGTTCTGGAGGTTTGAAAGATTCTCTAGGATAGTTCAGAAAGGGACACGAAGAGCTCAAGGATAAGAAGATAAATTAAAATCATCTTATTTTCCAGTGGAAGCTGGTTCCTGATCCCTCAGGGTTCTTTCTCATAGCCACATCTTTGTGCTTTCCTCCCTGTCCTTGAATTGGAAAATATATTAGCATTAATAGCACTTAACCCACAGCCTATCATTACAGCATATCCATTCTGAGGCCATGCAGTGTTGCTCCTCCAGTACAACATAATGCTAGGCAGTTTCAGGGTAGTGACTGTAGATTCCATGATGCCCTTTCCTTTCCCATTCAGTGCCATCTACACTGTGAAGTCCAACCACCTATTGCTCTGTGAGCATGCAACATAAGAATAGAATACAGAATAACAGAGTTGGAGGGGACCTTGGAGGTCTTCTAGTCCAACCCCCCTGCTCAAGCAGGAGATCCTATGCCATTCTGGACAAATAGCTGTCCACTCTTTTCTTAAGAACCTCCCGTGACTCACAACTTCTGGATGCAAGCCATTCCACTGATTCATTGTTCTCACTCTCAGGAAATTTCTCCTTAGTTCTATATTGGGTCTTGCCTTGATAAGTTCCCATCCTTGCTTCTTCTTCTTCTGCCTTCTGGTGCTTTGGAGAATAGGTTGACTCCCTCCTTTCTGTGACAGCCCCTTAAATATTGGAATACTGCTGCCATGTCATCCCTAGTCCTTTTCTTTGTTAGACTAGACATACTGAGTTCCTGCAACCGTTCATCATCCTTTCTAGAGTCTCAACATCTTTTTTTTTTGTATGTGCATTTAGTTAGCCTTATTTTTTGCTATTATTTATTGCATGCTTCTTTTAACAGGTTTATCAAACTTTTTAGAGGGTTTTTTTTCTGAGAGATGCTTGTGTCCAGCACCACAGACAGAGAAATAGCAGTAATGTGGCATTAGACAGCCAAGAACAGCAGAGACGTCCTCAGGATAGCCAGGATTGGCAATGTACATATAAGTTGACTAATACCCAGCTGGTAGGTATATTATATATTTTGTTTATCACACACTGTCCTAATTCATAGTACAATATACAATATACATACAAGCTGGGTATTACTCAACTTGTATGCTCCTAATCCAGGACAATGTAATCCTTGAAACTGTTTCAAGCATTAAAACCAGAGGTGGTATTCAGCAGGTTCTAACCAGTTCCAGAGAACCGGTAGTGGAAATTTTGAGTAGTTTGGAGAACCAGTAGCAGAAATTTTGAGTAGTTCGGAATACCACCCCTGACTGGACCCACCCCCATCTATTCTCTGCCTCCCAAGTCCCAGCTGATCACCTGGGTCTTCTTTTGTTGCCCTGCACAGGAGAATGGAGCTGGAAAACAGGTTAGTGAGGTGGGGAGGGAATAGGATTTTGCAGTAATCTTCCCCCAGGAGTGGGGTGGGAATGGAGAATTTACAGTATCCTTCCCCTGCCATGCCCACCAAGCCATGCCCACCAAACCACGCCATACCCACCAAGCCATGCCCACAGAACCGGTAGTAAATTTTTTTGAATCCCACCACTGATTAAAACTATCACATCTCTTTCTGTCTATGATATACAGCCCACAGATGCAGAATACACTTAATGAAGTGCAATAGACAACACATATTTATGAATCAATTTGGCTTCTGTTTTGGCAACTGAAATATTAAACACTTCTCCCAATGTGTACCAGTCAAATGAAAAATATACTTACAGAATGTCTGTTCTTCTCAGCATCTGAAAATGATATAGATTAAAAATTACCACTCCTAAAATTATCATTTTAGTAGACAAATGTACACTCAAGTACTCTAAAATTTTCCTTTAAATAGTTATTTACATTTACGTCGCATTTCAAGGTGAGGCTTAAATAACCCTAACTTTCATTTTTCAGATAAGGAAAAGTAAAGTCTGAGGATCCTTGGTGCTCTTTGAGCTTGGTTGTTTTCTTGTAGACATTTTATTACCCAAACTTGGTAACATCTTCAGTAAGGTCTAATTGTTTCTGACAATAGCATAGCAGTCATTTATTTAGCATACCAATGGGAGCTAGAACATTTTTGATGAATCCACTCTTTACATCAATTTCAGAAATCAAGAAAAATTGATCAAAGCATTCTGGTTTGATGACTGTTTATATTCCTTTTCCTGAACTCCTACATAAACCTGAGCAATTTACCCATTGAACAAAGATGGATTTACTTTCAAATCATTATGCATGAGGCTAAAAAAAGCAAAATTTATTACAGTAATTCATAAACATGCCCAGTTCATATTATCTGCAGAGAAAACAAAAAAGAAAATGGTCCCCAAACTGGTGAATGTTTCAAGGACAACCCTTAAGCAACAGTTATTCCAGCTACCTCCCTGTAGCACTAATACTAATGGCCATACTTTATTTTATTTATTTATTTGATTTGTCAATCGCTTATAAGATAATAGGTATAAGTATAAACATAGTTATGAATACATGGAATGGATACATATAAGAAAAAAAAACAATAGGATAGGGACGGTAGGCATGTTGGTGCACTTATGCATGCCCCCTACAGACCTCTTAGGAAAGGGGTGAGGTCAGTAGTAGACAGTCTAAGATTAAAGTTTTTGGGGTTTGGGGAAGAAATCACAGAGTTGGGTAGAGTTTCCAGACATTGACCACTCTGTTGCTGAAGTCGTATTTCCTGCAATCAAGTTTGGTGCAGTTAACCTTGAGTTTGTATCTATTGTGTGCTCTTGTATTGTTATGGTTGAAACTGAAGTATTCATTGACAAATAGGACATTGCAATGTATGATTTTATATACTATACTTAGATCGGACTGAAGGCGTCATAGTTCTTAGTTTTCTAGGTCTAGAATTTCAAGTCTGGTGGTATAAGGTATTCTGTAATGAGTAGAGGAGTGGAGAACTCTTCTTGTGAAATATTTCTGGACTTTCTCAATTGTGTTAATATCAGATACATAATGTGGGTTCCAGACTGATGAGCTGTATTCGAGAATTGGTCTAGCAAATGTTTTGTATGCTCTAGTTAGTAGTGTAATATTACCAGAGAAAAAGCTACGTAAGATTAGGTTAAGAACTCTTAATGCTTTTTTGGCTATGTAGTTACAGTGGGCTCTAGCACTTATATCATTAGAGATGAGTACTCCAAGATCCTTCAGAGTCTGGATCATCAACAAGGTCTTGACTATTCAGCCTGTATTTTTTTTCTGATTTTTTTGCCAATATGTAAGACAGAGCATTTATTTGTTGAGATTTGAAGTTGCCATTTGTTTGACCATTCTGATACATAGTCAAGGTCTTTTTGAAGGGTAGCAGTATTGTCTATGGTGTTGAATAGCTTTACATCATCAGCGAAGAGAACACAGTTGCTCTTAATATGATCACAGAGGTCATTTATGTAGAGTATGAAGAGAGTTGGTCCTAGAACACTGCCTTGGGGGACATTACTGTTGACAGGTACAGAATTTGATAGGACGCTCCCAATTTTGACCATTTGTTGTCTGTTTGACAGGAATGCTTCTATCCAGTTATGCAGGTGTTACCATAAGATTTTAGTTTTAGGAGTAGTTTGTCATGTACCACTGAATCGAAGGCTTTACAGAAGTCTATGTGGATTGCATCTATTGCTTTGCCCTGATTGAATTGTTTAGTCCATATGTTTTTGCAGTGTAAGAGTTGCAGATTACAGGATAGTTTTTTCTGAAACCAAATTGTTTATTAGAGAGTAGGTTGTTTGTCTCTAAGTGGAGGATAATGGATTGGTTAATAATTGATTCTATGACTTTACAGGTGACGCAGTGTAAAGAGATTGGTCTGTAATTTTCAACTAGACTGAGGTCTCCCTTTTTGAAGATGGGGATGACTGTGGCTTGTGACCATAGTTTTGGCAAGGAGCTGGTCCTGAAAGATTTTTCAAAGATTATGCTTAGAGATTCGGCTATGGCAGTGGATAGCTTTTTTAAGAAGTAGGCACATATTCTGTCCAGTCCAATACATAGAGATGGTTTTAGATTGCGTAGTGCTTTTTCAACATTGTCTTCTGTAAAATCGATATGTTTTAGATCATTGTAGTTGTCTGTGGTTCGACCAGGAAATACTGGGCATGATCCATTGCTGTTTACAAATACTGAGCCAAAGAATGTGTTAAAGAGGTTGGCTTTAATGGTGTCGTCATTGCAGTCTTTTCCATTAGGTCCTTTCAGGGGTGGGAGGGACCTTGAGTCTTTCAGTTTGTTGTTTACAAAATTGTAGAAAGCGCAGGTGGAATTGGTGCGTAGAAGGTTTTCCTCTTGTTTAATACTTGGGAAATGCTAATTAATATAATTTGTCAAAAGAGGCATATGACAAATTTGATGCATGAACTAGATACAATGCTTATGATGATATAAGTCCCCAGGGGACCAGAGAAGTACACTTTAGTAATGTGGAATAATGTAGAAAAACATTTTGAGAAAAGCAGGCAACATCCAACCAGAGAGTCTGTCTTTATCTCTAAAACTAAAAATGTTAACCCATGCCATGCAGTCCTGTTCCTCTCACAAGGTTTATGTTCATTATTTACACAAAACTGACTCTCTGGAAATTTCCCTACTTCTCTGTGACATAATCACACAGAATGGCTAAAATTTGTTGACACATGGAATTATTTCTGAGTAGATTCCTTTATTGTTCCTCACCTATAGACTGAGATCTTGCCAGAAAACAGCTGTGACCACAATTGGAAATTGTTAGGGAGGGCCTGCTTTAACTCCCTTCCTCCCAGCCAAACTTCCCATGCATCCCTGCCTTCTTTCCCTCTGGAATGCAGACCCTCCCTCCTGGGAATCCAGACTACATTCCACTACACTCATCCAACTATAGTTCACAAGATTCTTAGAGAAACAGAATAATAGTACTGTAACAGCTATGGCAACAGAGTCTTGCAAGAGTTAATGTGCATCCCCTTCCTTCACCTTGTGGGAACTAGATAGAGCCCTATCTGAGATGAGATGTTGTTCTCAAGATATTTTCTTGACAAGGGCTCAAGCCCCTCTTATCTGACTGTTGCCTTTATAATGGGCCTTCCTTTGGTCCTTCAGTGCTATTCTTGAGACCCTCTATGTAACTCTCTCACAAAACTCCTGCTGCTCCAAATAAGTTCATTGTCGGCCATGGGAAATCAGGGAATGGCTTTTGAATAGTCACTTTTTGTCAGCCCAACAGATGGTACTTGTGCGAAAAGAGAAAAAATGAAATGTTATGCATGTGTCAGCCCTTTGAGTAGACTAAGCAAACATCCTTCACAAGAATTCTGTAACTCTGTTGAATTAGTCTATAATAACATCATGAAAACCTAATTGCATTTTTCATTATCTGCAGAGAATCAAGGCAGAACACATCTAAGTTTCTTTCTACAGATACTCCTTGATTTATAACCATTGATTTAAAGACTGTTTGAAGTTACAATGGCACTGAAAAAAGTGGCTTAGGACCATTTTTCACACTTATGACAGTTGCAGTTCCTTTCCCTTATAACATACAATATATGGTAACTATCATCACCTAGTTTCTCCCAGATCTTCTCTGTGGCTTTCCATGGAGCTTTAAGCTTTTGAGAAAAGGTGGGATATAAGCCTAAAAATTAAGCAAGCAAATATTTTCCTCCTCCCCCTCCCCTGCATCACCTTCTAAAGTTAGAAACCCCCTATTTCATGTTGATCCCAGACTCTTCTCCAATTGTTTATTCAGAAAAATAGAGGTTTCTTGCACAGATATATTCTTGGTAAGAAAAACACAGACAGAGGATGTGGCTCAACCTTTTGTTCAGCCTTCTCCAATTTGATGAGTTTGACTTCACCTTCCATAACCCCCAAACAGCATGGTCTTCACTAACAAGGCAGACATAAGATATGGAAAGCAATTGTGATTTTTGTAAAGAAGATAAACTCCAGAACAATAATCTCCTTCAACCAATTAAGATCAAAGAGTCATTTGAAATAACATATCTGAAATAAATTACCCAAGACTTTTGTAGCATGCTAACTATTGTCTTGCCAGGAAGGAGGAAATTATAAATTTTGTATATTTCCAGAGCTCCAAATGAAAGGTTGTTCACTAATTTTATGGGAGATGGAAAATTGAAAAAAAAAATCAACAGATATCACAAGTTTTACTCACCCTATGATAAGTGGTCAGCAATATTTTATGACAAAGTCTAACCTAATTGTTTCTCTGCTGCATAACCTACATTAATATTAAAACAGCTAAATTATTTCATCTCCCAATGTGGCTTTAGATCACTTTAAATCAGTTTTCCTCAATCTAGTACTCCCCAGATGTGATGGGGCTGCATTTCCTGTTATTAACGTACCCCATTAGCTGGTAATCTTCCTTACTACTGCATTAGATCCTTAGAATGTAATGCTGATCCTTCATTCAGGAGCTCACTCAGCGTTCATGAAAAATTTGAACACTGCCTGCTTACAGTTGTAATCCTTGACTTACAACTATTTGTTTAGTGACCATTTGAAATTATAGCAGTGCTGAAAAAGCTGACTGTTGACCACTTTTCACATTATATTACAGCATAACGATAAATGCTTCAGATATCAGTGCTGTCTTAATTCTAGAGATGCTTGTATCTTCTGTGCCAGTCTGTCTTGATTGTGTGTACAGGTAATTCTTGATTTACAACAGTTCATTTAGTGACCTTTTGAAATTATTAGGGCACTGAAAAAAGTGACTTATGACTGTTTTTCACATTATGACCTATGAAACTTCCCCATAGTCATGTGATTGAAATTTGGATGCTTGGCAACTGGCATGTATTTATGATGGTTGCAATGTCCCAGGCTCATGTGATAACTTTTTGTGACATTCTGACAAGCTAAGCCAATGGGGAAGCCAGATTCACTTAGCAACCATGTTACTAACTTAACAACTGTAGTTATTATTTAACAAATGTGACAAGAAAGGTTGTAAAATGGGGAAAATTTCCTTTATCAACTGCCTTGCTTAGCAACAAAAATTTTGGACTCAATTGTGATCATAAGTTGAAGGTTATCTGTATTATGTTTCCAAATATTTATTTCATAAGGAAGTAATGTAGGAGTTCCAAAGAAAGGAATATAATTTAAACCTGCACTTTTAACAAAGGTACTGTAGAATAGCCAATTGTTTGATAACTGCATTCCAGATTTAAAGATTGGATCAGCATATAAGCACCATAAAGGTTCTTGCACAAATGTAAATCCAAACATATATACAGAAATGAGCAAAGTACACATGAATTTTATGAATTCTATGATGCTGTGTCCATCTACTCTTCCAGATCTGGACAAAATATCCAATCCTAGTATTTTTTAAATGATGTTTAGCACTTTCATGGGGTTCCAAACCAGGCTGGTATTTGCTAGGAAGGATCTCGACTCATATAAGAGCATCCTTTTGAAGGTCCGTAATTTGGAAGCAGGAAATTGGCACAACAAGTTTCTAGAGTTCTGCAAAATGCAACAAGGTTTTCTCATGCTTGGTGTTGCTGAGAATATTTGTTTTTCCACAGAATGTTGTGGGTGGCAGAACGTTAAGCTGAGCTCTTCCTGTCTCGACACAAAAAGTGCCGCCTAAAAACTGAGTCATTTTTCCAGCGCATAGCACAAAGTTGTTGATTAGAACAATTTGGGGTGGGCTAGTGTTATAGCAATTTTTTTAAAAAGATAATTAACCTAATATCATTGGACCAAAATATGATTTACAAAGTGTGTTTTTAAAGTGGCAGACATGGTTTTACATGTAGATGGTTGGTTGTGTGAGTTAGCCAAAATGGAGGGGAAAGAGATCAGTAGGAAACAAAAAATAAGCCAAATAAAATATAATTTTGTGAACATATTTTAGGCAATAACCAAGGTTGTGTTGGTTACAGCATAGGAGACATGATGAATTATGCTATCAGAAACAGGTATATAATTGTTCCCTTCAATCTGGTGCTGTTGAGACCATGCCCAGAGTAGTCTGTGTGATTCTGGGCACATTTTCAAAAGGATACTGACAGGTTGGAGTAGATTCAGGGGGCAGTAATATGGATGATAGAGGACAAGCCCTAGGCAGACAGAAGGACCTTGGGATGAGCAGTGTGAAGAAAAGACTTAGGAGATATAGTAGCCATATTCATGGCATTGAACTATTTTCCATGGCCAATGTAACTAAGGACCAGAAATAAAAGGTATAAGTTGCAGCAAACTAAATTTTATTTAAATATTGGGAGAAACTTTCTGCACAACAAAGGAACAGTTCACCTATAAAAGATTTTTCACCTCTAGAACAGAGGTCAAACTTGATTTCATTGACGGCTGCATCAGGGTTATCTTTGACCTTGGGATGCCATGGTGGGTGTGGCCAGGGTGGGCTCCTGAGCACCGTTTTCGGCGAGGACAGCCTCCTACAACCCTCTGCCAGCAAAAACGGAGCTCAGGAGGGCTTTGTGTGATCCTCATGAGCTCCATTTTTGCTGGCAGAGGCACCATGGGCTGGTCCTTTGCTGTTTCCAGGATGGCCCCACAGGCCAGATCTAAGCACCCCATGGGCCGGATCCAGCCCCCGGGCCTTGAGTTTGACACCCCTGCTCTAGAGGCTTTTTAGAAATTAGTGCATACCCAGGAGGGTTTCGTTGGGTTTCCTGAACATTGAACATTGCAGATCCTTGTGGCCATCTCCAAGTCTACAATTCTAGGGAAAAGAATTGTAGTTCAAACCATGGGTTTCGTTCTGATTTTTTTCCTTGAAATTCTTATCAATTGGTATCATTGATTTGCTGATTTTTTTCTCCTATTGGCTTCTAGATACTGTCACTCAATTACCGTATCAAAACCCAGGGGGTTTTGTGGCTATTAAATAGCAAGACATAAACAGTATAATCCTCATCCTAGATGTGCATATTTAAAAAGAATTGGGAGAGACACCTCAGTAGTGCTTTTCTTCATTATAATATGAAAAGCCCATCAAGTTTATAAAATAATGAGTACCCTGATTTTTTAAATACAGGAATATGTTCAAGGCAGTGGTGGGATTCAAATGTTTTTACTACCGGTTCTATGAGTGTGGCTTGGTGGGCATGGCAGGGGAAGGATACTGTAGAATCTCCAGTCAGAGGTGGTATTTGCTGGTTCTCCGAACTTCTCAAAATTTCCACTTCTGGTTCTCCAGAACTGGTCAGAACCTGCTGAATACCACCTCTGGTTCAAGGTAGTATGCAGCTTTAAAGTATAACCATCAACTAAGTAGAATAGAACAGGAAATAAAGTCTTTTCAAACAGCAAGTCAAGAGAGAATGAAAGATAGATCTTACTTGAATAATGCAAATTAATGAACAAATTAATGTTCACAGCCAATTACATCCTTCCATGATATCAAATGTTCAAATACAAGTATTCAAGGCACAACAAAAGAGCACGTACACAACAGATTCATCTCTATCATACTGCAGAGAGAAAGAAGGGTTCCATAAATGGAATGAAGTGCACAACAGAGGAATTTTGGTGAGCCCTATTATTTGGCCTGTAGATGTCAAATGGGCAAAAAAAAAAGAAAATAATATAAGTACCTCTTCCAATTATGAGTGAAATGGGAGTGGAAGGCTTCTAGATGTGTGTTGGCATTGGCATTGAGCATGCTGCTTGAGAATTGTGAATTCTCTGGGAATTGTTAGTTCAGAAGTTTTGTTAGTCCAGAAGGCCGCACTTTTCCCCCTTTATTATTTTTACAAATAACTCAAGGCAATGAACATCCCTGGAGAGAGTGACTGGCCCAAGTTACCTATCCAATTTTCATGCTTAAGGAAGGACTAGAACTCAGAGTCTCTGTTTTTTAGAATCTCAGGAGCTAGTGGAGCTTTTAAATGGAGTTCATAGGCCAAGATATTTCCCCACCTCTTTGTTTTGTTGATTCTCCTGTATGGGTGGAATGTGTGTTTTTATATAAATACCATTATGAACTATCTCCGTAATTAAAGTCAACATAGTTATGATTCAATAAGTAACAATAAACTTCCAAACTGCTTTTAATGTTGTGTGATGTCCTGCTTATCTATTTGAAACACTTTTCCTGTATATCCCACAGGAAAAACAGATGTAATTAGAACAATACAATCTTATTACATTTCCAAAAATAACTGAAGTTGCAGCCGGATATTTGCAAGAGAGAAGGTGGAATGTAAAATTAAGGGGTGCTTCTCACCAATCAAATCCAGATAACTTTTTAATCAAATGACATTGATTAAACAAATTTTCTTCCTTATAACAAATGAAATACTGATTTTAAAAGATTTGAAGCAAGACCTGCCCTTCACAAACTCATTTAGGTTGATGAAGTAGTGAAATTTGTTTTAGTATATATTTTCCCAAAAGAGCATTGTTGCATAAAATATAGCAACCTATACCTCACTCTAGGTGATGATGCAAAAAGGAAATGTAGCAGGAGGTGGGAAGAGAAAGAAAAATCCTCCTACCGGTAATTCTTTAAACTAAGCCAAGCTGAGGCAAATCAAATTTTGTATTCTAAGAAATATCTATTGAGTCATAGTTCTCCCAAAGGTGTTTTTTTCTAAAAGACAACTGGACTTTTTTGGTTTCAACAAGAAAGCCCAGTTGCCTTCTGGACAAAGCACTTTTGGAGCACTCTAAGAAATGGAAACATTACAGGCACTCCTCATTTAAGGACCAGGCATTTTACAACAGTTCAAAGTTACGATGCCCACAGAAGAGGTGCTTTATATCCTTTAGAGCAACCTGGCTGTCGTAAATGATCATCCCCCCAGTCACATGATCCCATGTTGGGTAGGTCAATTTAATTCTGGGCTCAATTATGGTGGTAAATTGAGGACTGATTGTACTGACATTACCTCCCAGCTGATACCACTCTTCCTCCAAGTTGGGATGTTTATATGTTTATAGATTGAAAAGGCCTTTACTTTCACAGTACATCAAATATCTACTTTCTGGTCTATTCCCCCTCTCTCCCACCAACACTGGTAGCCCATAAGAGTTACAGGAGCTAGGAAGATGACATCTTCCCTGGAGTATTATTCCAAGACCCTAGGACTGGAGCATAAATACAAATATAGAAAACAGCCAGTCAGCAAGATATCCACATATTCCTTAAAACCTTTCATATTTTCATTTCTATATTTGAAGAGGGTTTTTTAGTATATGCATTTTTTTTCCAAATCAGTTTTTCCAAAATTATAAAAGACAAAGTTCAGTAAGACGTAACATCCCCAAAAGCTTAAACTTGAATTTGGTTAAAAATCCTACGCATAAAAAAACCACTCTGAATAAAATATTATTGGTTATAAAATTGAGATAGAGATTACCATCCCATATTTGGGGAGTTAAAAACTTGCATATCTGGCAAGGATGTACAAATTGACATGCACTGTTTCCTCTGCAAATTAATGAAAGGTTGCCATTCATCATCCCTAGATAAAAATAAGCTGTGTACCTGAACAATAGTAATCACAAGAAAACAATTGAAGAGATCATCAAAGAAATCAACCCAGATTTCTCATTTGAGACACAAATGACCAGGCTCAAATTATCTTAATTTGGACACTATGAGAAGACCTAACTCTCTGGAAAAGGATCTAATGCTGGGAAAGTTGGAAGGAAAGAGAAGAAGAGGACAACCAGCAGAAAAGATGGATAGATTCATTTACAGTGGCACAGGGGCATTGCTGGAAGACTTAAAGGACCAATCTCTCCTTAATTGTTATGGAAAAAATCTACCTGTATGGTTGTTAAGAGCTGACACCTATCTATTGCACATGATCAGTTGTGTGGCCCAGCCTCCACAAAACACTGAAAAGACAACATTCATGGCACTCTGGAGCAGAATAGGACAACTCATTGCGGCCAATTCTCCACTGCCAGCTCGCCACAACCAGCTTACCACAGGACAACTTGCCACATCCAATTCACCATGGGACAATTTACCATCATTTAAAAAGGGAAGAAAAATAAGGAATAGAAAGCAATAATGAGGCATTCCGTTTGGATGACAAGCAAGGAAAGTTTTAAAACCACAATTTATGATGACATCAAGTTTAAATGACTGCGTACAAGGAACTTCAGAGAGATTTATTCAGATCAAAATAATTGGAACAGGAATAACACCAGGTATGTCTTAAAGGATGAACTGAGATGTACTGTCAACATGATGTTGATGAGTAGTTTAATAACTGTCTGAATAGTAATCCCTGACTTTATAACTACTCAGAAGTAAATCCCATTAATAGGATTTACTCTCAGAAAAATTATAAGCCTTAGTTGCTCTTCTATAATCCTATGCAGATATATATTCAGAATTTAAATTCCACAGAATTTCATGAGACTTATTTCCAAGAATATTCATTATGTCTGGTATGAGTTTGCAATCTATGAATTCATTATTTTTGCTTTCTTCTTTCTTTAAAAAAATAGGTGTAAAAGTACCAGGTAGAGATACTTAACTTTTCAATCTAATTTTTCCCCTTTGTTTACTTACCATTAATAGTTTTTCTGATTTCAGTATAAACTGTCTCATTGTTTGTTACAGGAGCTGGAAAATAAAATCAGTGCAGAATCAGAAACTATCTTTAAATGGCTTAAACTAAACTATAATTAAAGGTGGCCAGGAAGCTGACCAGTGTAGCTGCTTCCAATATAGCTGAGGCAGGCCATAATTTCTCTATTTTGTTTAGTCCCTAACCAGTGGGTAAGGCACTGACCCATGGTTTAATCTGCAGAGGTCATTTCTGCATCAGTGACTTCCTTGGCTTCTAGCATCTTCAGAGCCTCACTCAGCCCTTGATAAAGTAATATACAGCCTGTTCTCATTGCTGTTATTTTTTGCAGAAGAATGATTGGATGACTCCAGAAAATGCTATAAACCACTTGTGTGGAAATGATTTGTCAGTTATTTCTTGCAAATGTGAACAAAATTTATTTCTATACCTTCCTATTTTTTTCTGTCTTCCTGAAAGATTGTTATGAATGTGTTTAATAAACAACATCTTTAATTCAGGCAATTAATTCTCTGGCAAATTATTCTTCTGATCAACAATGCCAACAATACCAACAATGTTGGTAACCCAGAAGGCTCCTTCTGTATCTTCCTCTCCATTACAAATCTTTCATAAAACGATAGGCTAATGATTTTATCCAGGAAAGCATATCCATCACTCATTCATCATTTATTTTTATGAGAGGATCCTATGCTTTCAATAATGCCATATACAAAGATATATTTTTAATAACAACCAAGATGCCATGATTAAGTGTCTGCACCAAACTGATTGCACGTAGGAGAGAGAGAAAAAAACTGGAACCTTATGCAAACCTGGAAGTGAGACATTCAGTCTTGTTTTGTAGAAGAAAGGAAATGTGCTGGCATGATAGCTTGGAGGGTTTTTTTTAACCTTTTAAGGATTTCTGTTTAAAATATCAAATGAGATCATCCATGCTTATGAGGCTCTAAAAGCTCTGTTAAGATGTGGCCTGCTTTCTAAGTTCATAAGCATACAAGCACTCACAAAACTAACACGAACTAATTACAATCTTGCCTAGGTTGTTCATACCTAAGACTCTGGATTCAAGGCGTTACCAGATGTGTCTTCAAATCTGCTGGGAGAAATCCCAAGACATTTGTTTGACTAATTTGGGTGGGGCATTTTTACTGCCCCAAAAATGGCCAAATAAATTGGTCCTTAGCACCCTTTTGCTATTCCCTCCCCCCCAGGGCAGGGGGTATGTTCCCGCTCACACCAATCCATTTATTTGTCTACTGGGAGACATCACACAAGCCTTTTAGAGCCTCCGTTGACAGAATGAATGGCGGAATGGAAATATTCCAATACGGGCTTCAGGAGGACAGGAGAAATAGGCCCTGAAGGATAGTTTTGCATGAACTGGGGATATGTATTGCTCTCTAAGCTAGCCAATAGGGAAAAATAATTCCATAGACAGACATCATACCACAGATGAGCAGAATTCAAGCCCGGGAAGTTAGATATAGTGGGCAGCCTTGATGGCTGGTATGTAGGACCCCCTAAGGAGCACCAGGTTGGGGAGACATATTTTAGCCTCAATTGCCCAGAGCCATCTTCTGGTGAGGTAATTTTTATACAGCTAGTTTTCTGAAGTCAACCTAAGACAGGTTAAAGGGGAAAATTATGAAGTTGTTTCTCATGCTGGAGCCCCGTAGTCTGATTTCTTTTCCTTCCTGCCCCCAAAACCAACTGCTCTGGAAGAAAATGGAGGTTTTCAGACCCAACTGCGAGGCAGCTGTTGGAAGCAAAGAGCAGGAAATGAGAAGGCCCACTTGCTCAACGTTTGATTTAATCTGCTGTTCAGAAGGCTGAAGGCAGAAATGAACGGGATACTTTGATGGCTTTTTCAGGCTAACGTTTCAGTGCAGATGGTGGCCCATCTTGTCACAATGAACAGGATAAAAGGCTGGTTTGTTAATTAATAAACAAGCTAGAAGGAAGAGAGCTGCTGGCTCTTGAAGCAGGAGCTATATTTCTTCCTGTTTATCCAGCCCTAATTGTGGCTGCTTCTGAAAAAAAAAACAATTTCAGGAACTACCATCAATGTCACAGCTGTTCTGGACACACTGTGCCCTAAGACGTCCTCCTTACCTCGGTAAGGGTCAGGAACCGATACTTGTACTTCCGTATATTCCACTTCAGGAGCCTCAAGGTCAGATCCTGCCACAAGCAGAGTAAGAAAACTTTTGTTTCGCTTGCACTCCAAAACAACCGAGAAGTTGCATATGTCTGCCATTGATTCAAGTTGATCTTATTCCCACTGACTTTATAAAAACAATACAGGCCTTTGTCTAAATGACTAAATATGTGCATTTTCCTCCAGCAAACACCTTATGGCTTGGTATGATGTATAAACCAGCAGAATAAGACACTGTGTGTGTTCGTGCAACACATTAAGCCATGGTTTGATGGAAAGGGGGAAAAAAACCCATACCAGCACAACTTTTGAGTGTCCAAAAGAAGTATAACTAACCAACAAACCAACACATCAAAAATATTAATACAGTGATAATGAAGCAAAAACCTACCTTCACTACAGTGATTAATGGGGGGAAATCTAAATGCTTATTTTGTATTTATATCATAAATATCTTATTTTTGCTAGTTTTATCTGTTATTTCTTAGTTTCAATCCTGTAAATCTTTCTTTTTCCCCTTGATTAATTGCCTGCCTGATTATAGGTTTTATTGACTACATTATAATTATTATAGATTATTAATTGACGGACTGATTATAGGTTGCGTTAACAGAGGGATAGAATCAAGAACATGTGAAGTATTAGTACCACTTTATAAAACCATAGTAAGGTCACAGTTGGAATACTGTATCCAGTTTTGGTCTCCACAATATTAAAAAGATGTTGAGACTCTAGAAACAGTGCAGAAAAGATCAACAAAGAGGGGGCTTAGGACAAAAATATAGGAAGAACAGTTGCAGGAATTGGATATGTCTAATCTATGAAAAAAAGAACTAGAGGAGACATGATAGCAGTGTTCCAGTATCTGAGTGGCTATCACAAAGGAGAGGGCATCAATCTGTTTTCCAAAGCACCAGAAGGCAGGACAAGAAATAATGGATGGAAACTAATCAAAGAGAGAAGCAACCTCGAATTAAGGAGAAATTTCCTGACAGGTAGAACAATTAATCAATGGAATGGGTGCTTTTAGAAGTTGTGGGTGCTCCAACACTGGAGTTTTTAAAGAAGAGACAGGACAGCCACTTGTCTGAAATGGTATAGTCTCCTGCTTGAGCACAGTGTTGGAATAGAAGACCTCCAAAGTCCCTTCCAACTCTGTTATTCTGAACTTACGTGTTATTAAGCTGGTGTCAATTCTAGCAACCACAAAGAGAGACTTCCTTTAGGATGGTTTTCCCCCTTCATGTTTATTTTATTATACCTGACTGCACTGCAAAAGGATTGTCAGCCAGACATGACCACAGTTTGCACATCTCTAAACCGCTCTGCATGGCCTTGGCTTAAGGAAGGAAGTGTGGCTTTAGCATAATTACACCTAAAGGCAATTCAAGGATGTGCTGTGCATGGGTGGAGTGTAAAATAAAGGAGGGGAAAAAACCCTGTTGCCAAGGGGTGTATCCCATAAATGGATACAAGTAGAGAAAGGCACCAAACTAAAAAGTTAAAATTTGATGTGGAAAGCCAAAGAAAGATATTACCTCTATTATCCTCTTTTGCACTGATGTGATTTTTTTCGCCATCTTCATTATACCCCGAACCTAAATGGCAAAAATGAAGATAGAAAGACAAAAAGGAGCATCAGGGAGAGAATTAGTGTTTTTACCCATTTCAGATTCTGACCATTCTCATTCTTTATTTTCAGCTATAATTATCAACTAGTCTCTAAGGAATTACCTCTGAAAAAAATGCATTGTCAGTAATTCCCCATCACCGTCCCATGTTTGGTTACATTAACACAGCTGTTATACTAGCCTAAGAGGAGTTAATGATCTTGGGCCTAGACTGGACCACTATCATTGTTGTCATCAACTTGGCAATGCTGGCATTATGTTGGCATTACACACGAGAGGATTCTTCCGCACAATCTGCTAATTGCAGATTGGAGAGAACCCGCCAAGTGAATTTAGAGGAGAGGCACCATCAACATTTTCAACATTCAACACCAACATTTATCTGCTTCAGTTGTATTTACCAGCTTCTTCTAGCACAAGCTATGTTATCTGGTCAATCTAAAATGAACCAAGCCCCGGGGTGAGGGCCAGTGGTGGCTGCATGTCCCCTTTCTGGTCCTTAGCACTGATTTTCAGTGTCACAATTCTCCAATTGTGCCAAAATGCTACTGCTCTCACTTCTCTGCCAACCTGTGGCTAGCAGGAGACGAAATGGAAGCAAATTATTTGGTAAAGCCATGGGCAGCTTTACTAAAAGGATGTTACTTCCAGAAAAAAAAGTGGTGGAGAAGAGCAGCTTTGATGCCAGTTTTCTTGAATCTATTTCTCTTTCCCCACTTCACTTTTCTTTGGATGATCACTCATAGGATGGGAAGTCTAATCATAGAAGTCCTGTAGGTATTCTCCTACCAGAAGCTGGCATGAAAGGAGATGTTCTCTGGTGCAGATCAAATTCCTATTCTGCTTTGTTGCCAGGGCAGATTAAGTTAGAAAGGCCAATTTCCACAATGGATGGCAGTATTTCATAGCTTCTATGAGGAAGTGCCCAAATCTATAACGGGCATTAAGAAAGCAAATAATCTTACCATAATAGAATTCTCCTTCATTATTTTGTCCTGTTATCTGTTTCCCATCCACTGAATTGGTTGCTCTTTTGGATCTAAAATGAAAGAGAACAAGGGAAATAAAGAGGCACTTGCATTACAAATTACACACAGGATTATCCAGGGTCTCAGAAATACAGTTGTATACCCCTCTGATGCCATAGAGCAGCCGTCCCCAACCTTTCTTATTCCACGGACCGGTAGCAGAAACATCAGTGGCAGTAGGAGCTTCACACGCATGCCCACCACTTCCATGGCCCAGTTGCATACAAGCTGCAGACTGGTACTAGTCCACGGCCTGGGAGTTGGGGACTCCTGCCATATAGGCAACTTTTCTGAACTGGTGAATCTATTTGGGAATATTACAATCATGTTATAGGCTCTTCCACCAAATAGCTGACACGCCCACTCAGAAAACACCCATTTAGCAGAAGGCAACTATTGAGGTTTCTTCCTGATACTTTTCTAGCCCTCTGTGATATTCCCCACCTCTTCACCTTTTTCCTGGGGAGGAATACCCGTACAATTAATTGGGGAAATGTCTGAACTCTGATTTCCTTCTTTACCGAATATTCTTAATTCAATATTTCTATATCTCCCAATGGACCACTTCTATAGTAGAAACTTTCTTAATGCTCTCAAAACATTCGTATAATTTAACTAATTAATTAAATTATTTGTTGTGTCATTTGGGCAGATCAGTGAGAGTGTTCCTACAGAATAAAGGTAGGAATTTATTTATTGCTTCCTATAGATATACATGCAGAAAGCAATTATGTTTGGAAGAGTTAGCGATAAAAGGAAACCAGGCTGCCAAAGAACACAATGGCTGGACACCATCAAAGCTGACACCAACCACAGAAAAATTCAAAGAACTAATGCAAGTTTGGAAGATGTGGAGAGACCTGGCCCATAGAATTGGCAAAAAAATCTGACATGATGGAATGGATGACATCATCATCATCATCATCATCATCAATATACATATATCATCAATAACAATCTGAATTCCAACTTACACAGCCAACTCCGTAGAAATGCTTTTCGCTTGATAAGGGGGAGGAAAAAACAATAAATTACTATGTTGCAGTGCAGAAACAGAAAGGCAGTTGTACAAATGAACATGGAGGAAAAGTACTTCTCATGCTGTTACTCTAACACTGCACAAAGCACTCTGGAAGCAGGTGGATCTTAGTTTAAATTCGTGTTAATTTTCTCTAACTTCTTGAAGAATAATTTGTCATCGTAGCTATCAGAAATAACAATAGAGTTTGTAAAGTAGGGCCATGTAAAATGGCCCATGGGGCAGTTATGAAAAAAATCTTGCAAGACAACATTTGCAAAAATGTTGCTATCAAAATAAAAAAAAATTCTCTATCACCCATAGAGAACCAATGACCAGAAATTAGTTTTATGAACACTAACATACACATTCCCTTTCCACTGACAATCAAAAATTAATCACATAGTTTTAAATAGGATATTTCTACAAAACTGCGCTATTTAAGAGTTTCCTGGCCTATTGAAGCAGATATTTTCAACTTTAGACTTGAGAGAGAGAGAGAGAGGTTAAAATATAATTGCACTTATACTTGATGTGAAGAACATTGGAAGCCACTGCTTTATAACTTTCTTTATATCTCTCTTTTTTCCTACTTTTCTCTACTTATTTTCTTATTGCACCTTTAGACTTTCTTTCCTCTCTCTCCTCTCCTACCCTACCCTACCCTACCTTCCCCTTCCTTCTTTCCTTTTCTCTATTCTACCATAGTTTGTATTAGTTCTTATTATTTCTGTAAACATTTTCGATAAAAAATATTAAAACATGGGCTGGATTTACAAACACAGTACATAAAAACATAGTAGCTAATTGTTTGGCTTTTTTGAGAGTTGGGAGAGAGTATCAAATGTTCTAAGCCATGTTCAGCTATAATTCGTTTGAATACTTCATACTGAACAATTTCACATATAATCTTAAATGGGTTAATCCAGCACCAAGACAACTATATTTAGGATTAGTATGGCATGCAAACCCATGATTAACGCCTAGAAAATTGAGTGCATTTTGTAAATTCAAATACTCTTCTCCATTTCAACTTGCAAACGAATTCTTCTGTCATCTCAGTTTTTCCCCATACTGCAACAGAAGTCTCCAAAAACATTTTCACTATGTTCACTAACATATCCACTAACACTATAAATTGGGGTGCATTTGCAAATTTAACTTTCCAGCCAATCAGCAGAAGCACCACTGCAGGACACACGAAGCACAAATTTAGTTTAGAAAAAGAAAGAGTATTAATTGAGGTAGGTGGAAGTGGTCTACTTTTATTCCTTTTGTTAGAGTTAATAAGGGAAATGCAGCATGAATTCTAATAACAAAAGGTTCAGAAGAAGGTTTCTGTACTATTCACTAAGCAAGTAAGAACTAAAGATTTTTAAGGCAGGTTTTACCCTTTGCTTTCAAACGACAATTCAACCAAATGATTGTAATTATAGCAGCAAGAAAAATCAGGAGGATTGCAGTTACAATAAGTCCTTTCTTCCACGAAGCCATGACAACTAAAAATTAAGAGAAAAATAGGTCACAATTCAGGCATATAATATCATAAGAATATCTTTTTACCATGTCAACGCTTCACTGTGTCTGGATCCGTTATGGTACTAAGTTAGTTTATTTTAACTGTTCTGCTAACCTTGTGCACAAATTAAACCATAAAGTAGGCGTATAAAAAGGTTGACCCTCTACCTCCCCTTTCCTGGTTTCCATACTCCTCTCCTTCAAAAAAGGTGACCAGAAATGGTGCTACTGAATCACAATCCTCTCCAGCTATGTTAGAAGGAGGAAAATCCCTGGGGTTTCCAATAGAGGAATATTGAAAAAAAATGTTACAGGTAGTCTTCGATTTATGACCACAACTGAGCCCAAAATTTTTGCTGCTGAATGAGACACGTATTAAGTGAGTTTTGCTCCACTTTATAACCTTTCTTGCCATAGCTGTTAAGTGAATCACTGCAGTTCTTGTAACTCAGTTGTAAAATGAATTTGGCTTCCTCAACTGTCTTTGTTTGTCAGAAAGTCGCAAAAGATGACCGCATGACCCCAGGATACTGCATTGGTCATAAATATGAGTCAGTTGCCAAGAATCTGAATTTTGATCAGATGACCATAGAGAGGCGGCAAAGGTCATAAGTGTGAAAAACAGTCATAAGTCACTTTTTTCAGTACCATTGTAAGTTTGAATAGACAGTAAATAAACTGTTCTAAGTTTGACAGCTAGAACAATTAATCAGAGGAACAAATTGCTTCCAATGCTGTAGGTTTTTAAGAAGAGATTGGACCACCCTTTGTCTGAAATGGTATTCCTGCCTGAGCAGGGGGTTGGACTAAAAGACCTCCAAGGTCCCTTCCAACTTTGTTATTCCATTATTCTGAGGACTACCTGTATCAACCCTTCGCTTGGAGTTGTTATGGGAAGGAGCTGGATAGGCAGATCCTGCCATGCAATTTTCCTCTAACACAGGGCTGTCAAACTCGATTTCATTGTGGGCCACATCAGGGTTGTATTTGACCTTGGAGGGCTGGGGCAGACATGTCCAGGGAGGGCGTGGCCAGCTCAATGTCACTCGTCGAGGCTCTGTTTTTGGCCGCGACGGCCACGACAGCCTCCTGCAGCTCTCTGCCTCGACTCTGGTATCATTATGTTCTATTGCTTGGGTTTGCGTTATGTGGAAGTCTAGTATGACATGGTCACTCTCACCCAAGGTTCCTGCACCCAAGTTTCAACTCCCTCTATCACTTCTTCTATGCTTGTAAGAATTAAGCACTTCTAGTTCCCTCCTCTACCTTTTGGACAACAAAGTTGTCAACGACCCAGTGTCACTTGGCGGTGACCCGGGGGAAGGCCTATTCTGTGGCAGCTCTCACTTTGTGGAACCAGCTTCCCCTGGGGCTCCGTTTGGCCCCCGAGCTTTGCACTTTCTGTCATGACTTAAAGACTGGCTATTTGGACAGTCCAGGCTGTGCTGACCTCCTGGGGTGGGGGGATTGACCCTGTTTTAGATTGTGGGGTTTTATATGAATTTGACTTGGTTGTTTAATACGGTTTTAGTTAAATAATTTATTGTGTGGTTTTAGCTGTGAGCCGCCCCCAGTCCTTTTGGAGAGGGGGTGGCATACAAGTCAAACAAACAAACAAACAAACAAACAAACTAGGTTGGTTAATGTTATGTATGTAGGTTTAAAGTCATTGGTTTAGTTTGAACTGTTCTTGTAAAATGTTAGAAATGATTGGTTTAAAAGTGAAAACCCTGCACTGACTGTCAACTGCGGCTGCTGGTTATAAGTAGCAGCCGCAGCCCAGCCAAATCGGGTCCGTTCTGAGCTGTAGTCACTAATAAACTAAAGAGCTTGAAGCACTCCGTGTCTGTCTCTTCATGCAAACTTAACACTGGCAACGAGGATGGGATTCCCCTGAAGAAGAAGGCAACGCTGAACAGAAGAAGAGCGAGATGGCTGCGCTGAATACCCCCCCAGCCCCGTTCGATCCAATGGCAGAAGATTGGGAGTCGTATGCAGATCGTTTCCAAATGTATTTGGAGGGAAACAATCTTGCCGACATTTCCAAGAAGCAGAAGAGGGCGGTCTTTCTTACGCACTGCGGTCCGGCAGTTTTCAAGATGGCGAAGGCATTGGCGGGAGCTGCAGACGTGAAAGTAATGGACTGGCCTGACTTAGAAAAGCTGTTAAGAGCCCATTACGTGCCACAAGTATCGTGCCTCATTAAGAGACATGAGTTTTACTGTCGTGATCAAGGGGAAAGCGAAAACGTAAACAACTTCATGGCCATAGAAGAAGCTTCTTCAGCAGAAGCTACCAAGTCCTCAGCAGCAGCCATGAAGAAAATCAACAAGGCCACAAGCCATCCTGATGTGGAAAAGTCCACAACAACTCATTGTGAGCAAATAGATTCTGAGTCAGACTGTAGTGAGGTGGAGGAAGGAATTTACAGACGCAGAATGGAGAAGAAAAAGAAAGACCTGGGAAGAAAGAGGCAAGATTTCTACTGCAGAGGTTGAATGCAAGTTTTTAGACACCATTTGCCTGTAGATAAAAGAGGACACCTAGCAAGAGTCTGCAAATCATCCAGAACTCCACCCAACAGAAGAAAGTTTGCTACAAGCAAAGACAAAGAATTCAGGCCCAACAATCTCAGTGAGAAAATGGGGCGCAGCACAGAAGCAAATGGGAAGAATGAAACTCATCAAACAGTCACTATTGGTCATTCTTCACCCTTAAGAAGCAGAAAAGTGCATGTCAAGGTACTTATTGAAGGAAGGCCTTGCCAAATGGAAGTGGACTCAGGCTCATACCTATCTATGGTGTCATGGGACACTATTCACAGACTTCCTCCCAACATCCAGAAGAAGCACTTCAAGAAGCAAGCATTGACTCTTAAAGACTACCAAGGGAACAAGATTCCAGTAGTTGGAACAAGAGAATTCAACATGAAATTCAAGGGCCACACCAAACACCTACCACTGACCATTGTGGACAAGGACCACCCAAGTCTTCTGGGCCTTGAGTGGTTCAACCCGCTGGGCATCGAGGTGACTGGCATCAATCACGTGAGCAACACTGAGTGGGAAGAGGCTTTGAAGTCTGAGTTTCCAGAGGTCTTCAGTGTTATGTATGCAGGTTTGAATGTCATTGGTTAAGTTTGAACTGTTCTTGTAAAATGTCAGAAATGATTGGTTTAAAAAGTGCGGGAAAACCCTGCACTCTGATTGGCTGGCAACTGCGGCTGCTGGCTATAAGTAGCAGCCGCAGCCCAGCCAAATCGGGTCTGTTATGAGCTGTAGTCACTAATAAACTCTTCACTGAAGCACTCCGCGTCTGACTCTTCATGCAAATCTAACATTGGCGACGAAGGTGGGATCCTTCCCGAAGAGAAGACAACGCGGAGAACAAGCTGAGAGAGATGGCTGCGCTGAACACTCCCCCAGCCCTGTTCGATCTGACGGCAGAAGACTGGGACTCGTATGCAGATTGTTTCCAAATGTATTTGGATGGAAACGATCTCGCCAACATTTCCGAGAAGCGGAAGAGGGCGGTCTTTCTCACCCACTGCGGTCTGGCGGTTTTCAAGATGGTGAAGGCATTGGCGGGAGCTGCAGACGTGAAGGTAATGGATTGGCCCGACTTAGAAAAGTTATTAAGAGCCCATTACACGCCACAAGTATTGTGCCTCATTAAGAGACACGAATTCTACCGTCAGGATCAAGGGGAAAGCGAAAACATTAATGACTTCGTGGCAAGTTTAAGGGACATTGGGGGTACATGTGAGTTTATCAACTTAGAAGAGGCCATGCGCGATCGATTTGTTCTAGGCCTAAAAGACAAGGTTTTGCAGAGCAAATTATTAATGAAACTTAAGATCACGCTTAAGGAGGCCATAGAAGAAGCTTCTTCAGCGGAAGCTACCAAGTCCTCAGCAGCAGCCATGAAGAAAATTAACAAGGCCGCAAGCCATCCTGATGTGGAAAAATCCACAACAACCCATTGTGAGCAAATAGATTCTGATTCAGACTGTAGTGAGGTGGAGGAAGGAATTTATAGACTCAGAATGGAGAAGAAAAGGAAAGCCCTTGGAAGAAAGAGGCAAGACTTTTATTGCAGAGGTTGGGGGCACCCCACACTGAATGCAAGTTTTTTGATACCATCTGCCTCCATTGTGAAAAAGGAGGTCACCTAGCAAGAGTCTGCAAATCATCCAGAACTCCACCAAGCAGAAAGAAGTTTCCTGACAAAGAATTCAAGCATAACAACTTCAGTGAGAAAATGGGGCGCAACACAGAAGCAAATGGGAAGAATGAAACTCATCAAACAGTCACTATTGGTCATTCTTCACCCTTAAGAAGCAGAAAAGTGTGAAGGTACTCATTGAAGGAAGGCCTTCCAGAAGCAAGCACTGACTCTTAAAGACTACCAAGGGAACAAGATTGCAGTAGTTGGAACAAGAGAATTCAACGTGAAGTTCAAAGGCCACACCAAACGTTTGCCCCTGACCATCGTGGACAAGGACCGCCCAAGCTTGCTGGGACTTGAGTGGTTCAATCCACTAGGCATCGAGGTGACTGGCATCAATCATGTGAGCAACACTGAATGGGAGGAGGCCTTGAAGTCTGAGTTTCCAGAGGTCTTCAGCGACGGATTGGGCGAATATATGGTGACCCCCTATCACTTTCAACCTAGATCCCAAGGTGCCCCCAATTCGTTTAAAGCCAAGAAGGGTCCCATTTGCCTTAAAGGAAAAAATTGATGCACAATTAGATAAACTAATAGCTCAAGGAGTTTTAGAGCCCACTGACCACTCCAGATGGGAGACACCCATAGTCACACCAGTCAAGACTGTTGGGTCAGTAAGAATCTGTGGAGACTATAAGGGGACATTGAACCATGTGCTTCAGCAGAGCGCACATCCAGTTCCAGTGGTGCATCATTTATTACATTCACTTGGCAGGGGCACAGTCTTTGCCAAATTGGATCTGGCCCAGGCATATCAACAACTAACAGTTGATGATGCCACTGTAGAGGCCCAAACCATTGTGACTCATAGAGGTGCCTTCAAATGTAAAAGGTTACAGTTTGGAGTAAGCGTGGCACCAGGCATCTTCCAAAGCCTTATGGAAAGGATGCTCCAAGGACTGCCAGGGTAGTGCCTTACTTTGATGATGTGTTAATCTCTGCTGAAAATGACACTCAATTACAAGAGAGACTCAGAGAAGTCCTTACCAGATTCAAGAAAGCGGGGTTAAAAGTCAAGGAAGGAAAATGCACTCTTAGAACTGACAAGGTTGAGTTCTTGGGCTATATGATTGACAAGCATGGCATCCACCCTACAGATGCCAAGGTTCAAGCAATCAAAGAAGCCCCTAGACCAAAATGCAAAACAGATTTGCAAGCCTTCCTTGGACTTATTAACTTTTATCATATGTTCCTACCTCAGAAGGCAACCATTGCAGAACCATTACACATATTACTTGACAAAAAGTCTGTTTGGGTCTGGGGCAGGAAGGAACAATCAGCATTTAACAGTATTAAAAGACTAATCACGTCTGATGCTTTACTCATACAGTTCTCTGAGAATTTACCTGTTGTACTGACTTGTGATGCATCCCCCTTTTGGAGTGGGGGTTTGAGCCACAGGCTTCCCAGCGGGAGAGAAGCCCCTATTGCATTTTACTCTCGCACCTTGACCAAAGCAGAGAGGAATTACAGCCAATTGGACAAGGAAGCATTGGCAATTGTTGCAGCTATCAAGAAATTTCATGAGTATTTATATGGGAGAACATTTACCATTGTCACAGATCACAAACCTTTGTTAGGCATTGTGGCAGGAGACAAACCTACACCCACTATCCTGTCACCAAGAATGCTGAGGTGGACTGAATTTCTTGCTGTTTATTCATACAAACTTATCCACAAGCCTGGCAAGGACATTGGACATGCTGATGCCTTGAGTCGTTGCCCACTTCCTTGTCACAAGGAGGACTTTGAACCTGAGGCACACACCTTTTTCCTAGAAACTGCCAAGCTTCCAGTACATGCTGCTGAAATTGCCAGAGAGACTGCCAAAGACACTTTATTGGCTCCTGTAGGCTGGATTAAGAAAGGTTGGCCTCTTCAAGATCTACCTCACCTTGCCCAACTTTTAAGTCCAGGCAAACTGAATTATCTGTATTAAGAGGATGTATTTTGTGGGGTAACAGGGTGGTTATTCCTGCAAAACTGCAAAGAGAGGTTTTGGAAATGTTACATGAGGGTCATCCTGGTATTGTAAGGATGAAGGGATTGGCCAGGAGTTATGTATGGTGGCCAGGTATTGACAAAATGGTTGAAAACTGGGTTGCATCTTGTCCCAACTGTCAGGAAGTCAGGCCTGCCCCACCTCTCGCCCCCAAACAGGAATGGGAATGTCCTAGGGGCCCATGGTCTAGGATTCAAATTGATTTTGCTGGCCCTACCAGAGGACACACATTCCTTATTATAGTAGATGCATATTCCAAATGGCTAGAGGTAATCCCTATGGCATCCACCACAACTGATGCTGTCATCAAGCAGCTTAAAAGCTTTTGTAACCCATGGGTTACCTGATGTTCTTGTCTCTGACAATGGCCCTCAATTTACATCCAACCTTTTTGAATCCTATTTAGCACAAGAGGGTATCAGACATGCCCTGACTGCCCTTGGGCACCCTTCGGCTAACGGCCGGGCTGAACGCATGGTACGTTTTACCAAGGAAAAGCTTCAGCAATTGGGTCCTGGGGACATCACTGAGAAAGTTGAAAGACTTCTTAGTGTTCAGCACATCACTCCTAACCCATCTAATAACTTATCCCCAGCAGAGTTGTTGATGGGTAGGAAACTTAGGTCTCCCCTTGACTGCCTTCATCCCTCTTACGCACCCAACGCACCACTTGATTCCACTAGCAAAGTTCGCACGTTCAGTGTGGGTGATTCTGTTTATGCTAAGAACCTTATGGGTGAACCTTCATGGATTCCTGCTGAAATAACTCAAATAACTGGCCCTTGTTCTTACAGGGTACAAACAGAGGATGGTGTCCTCTGGAGCAGGCACATTGATCAGTTAAGATCCAGATTACCTCAGGAACATCGCAATTGTTCCTCTCTAGTTCCCATACCTAATGCCTCTTCTAGGGGGGAAGGGGAGGAGCATGAGGATAATCAGCAAGCAAGAATCAACCCCATGTGTAACGAGCTAACACGACAGGAACCATCCCAAAACCTGTCACAGTACCAACAACCATTTTAACAAATGGAAGATTGCACATCACTACCTGACTTAGGTGCGGACATTGGGTTGGAGATGGATTGGGAGGAGAGACCAGGTTGTAGTAACCAAACAGGTTCTACCATTACCAGAAGTCCAAGTAAGGAAATGTCAGCAGACACATTTCCTCTCTCACAAGGTGAGAACTTTAAAACATCTGAACCACGTAGGTCTCAACATACACGTAAGAGCCCCACCTATTTAAAAGAATACATTAGATAGGTTGGGGTTTGAGTATGGACTGAACCTAGTGGGGAGGGGTGTTATGTATGTAGGTTTAAAGTCATTGGTTTAGTTTGAACTGTTCTTGTAAAATGTTAGAAATGATTCGTTTAAAAGTGCGGGAAAACCCTGCACTCTGATTGGCTGTCAACTGCGGCTACTGGCTATAAGTAGCAGCCACAGCCCAGCCAAATTGGGTCCATTCTGAGCTGTAGTCACTAATAAACTAAAGAGCTTGAAGCACTCCGCATCTGTCTCTTCATGCAAACTTAACAGTTAGGAACCTCTTCGATTTCTCTGGTGCGGAATTAGACTTCCAATTGGGTAATTGAAGTCCCCCATTACTATTATAATGTGCTTCCTATATATATTTGTTAGTTTGTTAGCAAAAAGGACATCTATTTTTTTCTGCTTGATTGGGAGAAATCAAGCAGTTTTTGTTGGCAGAGGGCTTCAGAAGGCTGTGCACAGCCCTCCCGAGCTCTGTTTTCTCTGGCAGAAGCACCATGGGCCAGTCCTTCACTGTTTCCAGGGTGGCCTCATGGGCCAGATCTAAGCACCCTTGGGTTTGACACCCCTGCTCTAACAGAATTGGACAAAATATCGAGGAAAAGCCACATAATAAAGGCTAGGTGTAAGGGAATTCTCTTTGCACTTCTGCTTGGTATGAAAGAACATGAGCTTCTTTCCATTGGACGTTTCATTCCTAGATGTACAGGCATCAGCTTCTAACACCAAACTGAGAAAATGTGCATCAAGCTGTAAATTCTCCCCTCTTGTCCATAGAGGGCAGTTTTTTATGTGGTACATGTGGTTCCACCACTTGTTTGCTATCTATGACACTGAAAAGGTATGACAGGTAGTCTTTGACTTACAGCCATCCATTTAGTGGCCATTCGAAGTTACAGCAATACTGAAAAATGTGATTTACGACTATTTTTCACACTTAGGACCATTGCAGCATCCTCATGGTCATGTGATCAAAATTCAAACTCTTGGCAACTGGCATGTATTTATGACAGTTGCACTATCTCGAGGTCATGTGATCACCATTTGCCAACCTTCCCAGTCATCATCCGACAAGCAAAGTCAATGGGGGGGAGCCAGATTCACTTAACAACCAGGTGATTCACTTAATAACTGCAGTGATGCATTTAACATTTGGCAAAAAAGGCTGTAAAATGGTTCAAAACTCAATGAATAACTGCCTTGTTTAGCAATGGAAATTTTAGGCTCAGTTGTGGTCATACATCAAGGACTACCTCTGCGTTTGTTTGAAAGCTGGGATAATTCATGTTTCCTGTTAGATCCTATCTAAGTTTCATCCTGGCATCTGCAATATTATACATGTAGTCCTCGATTTACACCCACAATGGAGCCCAAAATTTCTGTTGTTAAGTGAGACATTTGCTAAGTGAGTTTTGCCTCATTTTACGACCTTTCTTGCCAAAGTTGTTAAGTGACTCACTGCAGTTGATAAGTTAGTAACCAGGTTGTGAAATGAATCTGGCTTTCTCATTGAGTTTGCTTGTCAGATCACAAAAGGGATCACATGACCTTTGGGATACAGCAACGGTTGTAAATATGAACCAGTTGCCAAGCATCTGAATCTTGATCACATGACGATGGGGAGGCTGCAATGGTTGTAACTGTGAAAAACAGTCATAAATCACTTTTTTCAGTGCCATCGTAACTTTGAACAGTCACTAAAACGAACTGTTGTAAATCAAGGACTGCCTGTATAGAACAGAATCTGAAGGATTGTTCTAAGAAAATGTTTTCAGAAATGCAGAAAAATTATCCCTTATCCTCTTGTGGAGCACAATACACCCTTCAATTCTTTCTTTTGAATCCTTGGACTAACAAGCGGTTCTTAGTACTTCTTGGAGGTATTACGTAGTGAAGTTTAATCTCATCAAGTGCAATATCTACACCTTGTGTCATGATGACACAACCCGTGTTCATCCCCATCGCGATTAACAACAAAAGGCAGGGCCAATAGACTTTGTCTTCTGTGCTCAAGAGCAGGACATACCTTTGACTAGGATCTTCTGGCTTTCCACAGAAGATTTTGCTTGGTTGTCAGCTCTGCAGAAGTAACTCCCTTCATCCTGGCTTGTGAAGCTTTCCTTCTCCCAAGAAACTACCTGTTTTTTCTTTTCTATGACCTGATGTAAGGATTTGCCGTCATTTTCTTTAAAAAAGTGGAACTCAATAGGGAAGGATCCTGATGCAACTGAGCAGAAAAATACAAGTCCATTTCCATCTTCTATGTTCTCCTCTGGTTCTCTTTTAAAAGTTATGTTAACAACAGGAGCTGTGGATGAAAGTACATGGACAAAAATCAGCAGCAGGTTAAACTGGGTTAGCAAAGGTCCCAATCCTTCCCAACTGTGTTTTGTTTCTTATTTATTTAGTATCCTGCTTTTATAATGTAATTTGTACAAACAATTCAAGACAGCGAATATATTCCAACATACTTTTATGTTCCTATTTTCCCCACAACAACAACCCTGTAAGATGGCTTGGGCTAAGAGAGAGGAACTGGCCCATGGTCACCCAGTTTCATCCTGTTTCATGCCTAAAACAGGATTAGAACTCAGGGTCTCCCGCTTTCTACTCTGGTGCTTTCACCACTAGACCAAACTGTCTGGGAATTGGAGCTTATGTGTAAAAAAATGGAGTTGCTGTAGGTGAACATAAAGCTCTGTCATCTCTAATGGAATCCATTTCCAGACAGCATACAAGGGCAAGGAAATCCTGTCTATATTAGGATCTTTTTAAAAAATAGCAACATAAGAGTTCTAAGGTTTTTCAAAGGAACCTTATGAAATCAATAATTTCCACAGATCAGTTTTCCCAATCTGGCACCCTTCAGATATATTCAGATTCAGACAAACAGCAATTCTCACCAATCTTCAAAAAAAAGCATACTAAATAGTTACCTATTATTGTGACATTTAGCCTTTTGCTTTGTTGTGAAAGAGAGTGGCCGTTGTTAGCATGGCAACTGTATTGTCCAGACTCTTGGATGCTAGTCGCTTTGACTGTAAAGTTTGCTGGCACATTTTGTTGAGTCACCATCTTGTTGATATATATATTCCCTCTGTAAAGGGAGTATGTTATAGGCAGAGTCCCAAACTTTGAGTAGCATTGTAAGACAAAGAACTTCTCCAGAACACCTACTTGGGAAAATGGTTGAGAAAGGACAGGCAGAGAAACTGGAGCTGGAAAGAAAGAAGAGTATTATTATTGATTGATTGATTGACTGACTGACTGACTGACTGACTGACTGACTGACTGACTTTATTTGCTGCCTATCTCACACTTTAGGAGATTATTGGCAGTTGAAATAATAAAACAACCCTGTTTCATTGCACAGCAGTTAATTCCTAAAACGGGAAATGAAAGTGCAGAAAGAAAGCCACACACAATGGTGAGGGGAAGTGTAGTCTGTACTTATTCAGAAATACAGGTAGTCCTCGACTTACAACAGTTCATTTAGTAACCGTTCAAAGTTACAACGGCACTGACAAAGTGACTTAGGACTGTTTTTCTCAGTTTCGACCTTTGCAGCCCCCCCGTGATCAAAATTCAGATGCTTGGCAGCTGGTTCATACTTATGATCATTGCTGTGTCCCAAGGTCATGTGATCCCCTTTTGCAAGCTTCTGACAAGCAAAGTCAACGGGAAAGCCAAATTCACTTAACAACCGAGTTACAAACTGATCAACTGCACTGATTCACTCAACAACTGTGCCAAGGAAGGTCATGAAGTTAAAATTCATTTAATAAATGTCTCACTTCACTACAGACATTTTGGGCTCAACTGTGGCCGTAAGTCGAGGATTACTGTATTCTTTATGAAGGTGGCACGTGACAAAAATGCACTACCACAGGGCACAGATATGAGCTGATTCATTTAATGAAGCATGAGTAATCACACACTGTCGTAAAGCTTGGTCACGTGACCATGGTGCACCGCAAACAGCTGTAAATGTGGGCTAGTTGAAGAATGGGTCAAAAAGGGTCATGTGACTGCCTGTTCGGGGGGGCGGAGTTGTTGGAACTTCGGAACCAGGTCCTAAATAGCTTTTGAAGTTCCATCATAACTTTGAACAGTCACTAAGCAACTGATCGTAAGTTGGGGGTTACCTGTACCATAAAGTTGCAGAAAGGTTTGCATTCAAGCATATAAAGATTTCCAATTTATCAGATAAGAAAGCCTTCCTTAGCCTTGGCTTGGACACGCCAGCTAAGATTTCCAAGATTAGCTGTCCTGACTCTCAGCGTATCTAGAAGAGGGTTCCTTGGTGCTCTCTGAGCTTGCTTGTTTTCTTGCAGACATTTCATTACCCAAACATCAACCTAGTTTGGGTAATGAAATGTCTGCAAGAAAACAAGCAAGCTCAGAGAGCACCAAGGAACCCTCATTTCAACCCTGAGCTACAAATATTCTCATTTATTGATATCTAGAAAAGGTCCTGGTTGGAGAAGGCAAAAGTAAAAACAGAGGGCTTCACATCTTTAAATCAACCTACCATAAACATGGAGAAATACTGGGTCACTTTCCTTGGAAATGTTGTTTATCTCTGCTCTACACATATAGATTCCACTGTCAGATACATGGAGTTGAGCAGTGTAAATGCTGGAGTTTATCAATATTTTGTTGTCCTTTATGAGCGAGAGACTGATCGGCATTGGGCCATTCACTTGACACTGAATTTGTACGATGCTGTTTTCATCCCACTTGGTTTTATTAACCACTAACATCGGTTTGGAAAACAGTTCTGCAAAATAACGAGAGAACATAAATTACTGATCTGGAAAGAGGAGGGGAGTCTGAAGATATTTGTTTATTTAGAAAATTTATACAGCTACCCATCTTAAGCAAATAACCAATATAAAGCAGTAGTCAAATCACTTCACAAATACAATCTCAAAAGCATGGATACCGGCTTCTGCTAACAACCTGGCTCTCATTGTGGAGGGGTAACCAGGATTTCATAAACTTCTGAAAGGCCAAGAGGGTCAGAAACATTTAGATCTGGGGCTGGGTTGGGAAAACTGTTTCTTAAGACAGGCACGGTCACAGAGACTGTGTGACTCCTGCAAGATGGCTCTATATCAGCGAGGAGACCTGAAGTATATGTTCCCTGTTGGGACAGTCAGTAATGACTGGGGTGAGGCAGTTTTGGCATTGTGCTATATTTGACCTTAAAAATTATAGCTGGCACCTTACACCCAGTAAGCTGCATGGACAAACTTAATCATGATTTAGACTTTTGCATCACTACAGTCAGAGAACACTTGCACCTGTTATTCAGAGACAGTGGCATAGCTGTTGCGTTATACTTCTGTGAATGCTAATTTTTTGGAAAGGGGGCATTCAAACAACAACGTGACTTGCCTTCCACCTGCCTCCCAACAGGAACAACCAATTGGCATGAAGGACATGCATCTTTACACATCACATAGTTGACATTTGGGAGGTATTTGGGAGGTATGCATGTCAACACACCTACAACTATCTGCAACCTACTTTTATCCATCAACCCCTTCACAGTGCAGATATACCTATACTCAGTTGTGGACAAGCCTAAATCAAGGTTGAGATGTACCCAATACTGTGCATGTCGATTGTTTCCTGGACCAATTGAAGGATTCAAATGCTTTTCAAGACAGGGTGTTGCAGTAATTCAACCTGAAAGTGACTAAGGCATGAAAGACTACCAGCAGTTCCAAGAAAAGGTGCAACTGGTACATAAGATGGGATTTGTGCAAATGTCCTGCCCACCTAGCATTTTGAAAGCATGCAAATGTGAGTAGATTAATAAGTACCACTTTGGTGGGACTGTGGAACAGTAACACCATTCCATGCACTTTTGGTGTATAGCATTGCTGGCCACATGACCATGGGAAATGTCTTCAGACAATGCTGGTTTCCTTGGCTAAGAAATGGAGATGAGATAGATAGATAGATAGATAGATAGATAGATAGATAGATAGATAGATAGATAGATTTTCCCTCCATCAACCAACAGGGAATGTTAAGTTAAGTACTGGAATTATCACCATCAAAGTTGACACCAGCCAGAGCACAGAACAACACAAAGAAGTTGTGCAAGATCAGAAGATGTGGAGAGACATGGCTCATAGAATCACCAAGAATCGGACACGATTGAATGGATAACATTTCATCATCATCATTGGAATTATAGTGAGGAGGAATTTGTAAGGTGATTGTAGAGATGAAAGAGAGGAGGAACAGGTTAACTATAATAACTGCAATGTGCAAAGCCTCTTCCTTATCAGTACATAATGCATGGGATATCAAGTCTTAGTAATCCAGGCGCAAACTGCACATTTATCTATGAAATGTGTGACCTGCCACAATTCAGTGATTCTTGGCAGCTTACAAAACTGAGCTGCCTTTTTCTGTTTTTAATAGTGAAAACAAGCTTAATTGCCCAACAGAAATTTGCCATTCTCAAGTTCGCAGAAATAATGGGGGAAGGACAATCTATTGAAGGGAACTATTGAGTCCATGGGTTTCCTGCTATGTAAAAGGGCCTATTTATATCAGTATTCTCTGTGCATCACTCATAGTAGCCATGTAGCCCCCAGGCAAAGCCTCAAATCCTTGACATGGTAAAGATAGAAGGTCTCTCTATTATTGGCTTAAGTTCAGAATTTTAACAGATTTGTTTTTCAGAATCTGGAAATATAAATGTTATTATATTATAATGCATCACTGCCTTTTAACTTAGATAACTGGCACTTTTTACAAAGCATACAAAATTATTGTTTAAATTTCATGCATGGGTGATACTGGCCCCAATACCACCCTTTCAGCATTTTGCTCTGGGTCTAATTTTTCCTGTCACTGTCAGGAAACTCTGGATGATTCACTTTCGCTTCTAAGAACACTAAATGCACTTGTTTGTTCAATTGCTCGCTGCCAAATGACTGGAAGGGGGCTTTCATTTCTTCCAGGAAGTTTGGATTAATGTTTATGTGCTCTTCTAAAAAGACATCCATAGTACAATGGAAACTGTTAAGTTTGCATGAAGAGTCAGACGCGAGGAGTTCCAGCAAAGACTTTATTAGTGACTACAGCTCGAATGGACCCGTCCTGGCTTGGCTACGGCTGCTTCTTATAGCCTGCAGCCGTAGCTGCCAGCCAATGGGAGTGCAGGGTTTCTTCCCGCACTATTTAAACCAATACCATTTGACATTTTACAAGAACAGTTCAAATAAACCAATAACATTCAAACCTACATACATAACACCCCTCCCCACTAGGTTCAGTCCATACCAAACCCCAACCTATCTAATGTATTCCTTTAAATAGGTGGGGCTCTTACATGTACGTTGAGACCTTTGTGGTTCAGAAGTTTTAACGTTCTCACCCAGTGAGAGGGGAAATGTGTCTACTGACATTTCCCTGTTGGGACTTCCTGTGAAAGAAGATCCTGTTAGACTGTTAGAATCTGGTCTCTCCTCCCAACCCATCTCCATTCCAATGTCAGCACCCAAGTCAGGTAGTGATGTGCAATCTTCCACTTCAGGTGGTGGATCTTGGCATTGTGACAGGGTTCGGGATGGTTCCTGTCGCAATGGCTCGTTACACATGGGGTTGATTCCTGTTTGCTGATTTTCCTCCTGTTCCCCCCTTCCCCTAGAAGAAACATCAGGTGAGGGACCTAGAGGGAGACAGGGGCGATGTTTGAGGGAACCTGGATCTAAGTTGGTCAATGTGCCTGCTCCAGAGGAGGCCATCCTCTGTTTGTACCCTGTAAGAACGAGGGCTGTGATGTGAGTTCTTTCAGCAGGAATCCACAAAGGGTCACCTATAAGGTTCCTAGCATAGACAGAATCTCCCACACTAAAAGAACGAACTTTGGAAGTGGAATCCAGTGGTGCGTTGGGTGCGTAAGTGGGATGAAGGCGGTCAAGGGAAGACCTAAGTTTCCTGCCCATCAACAACTCTGCTGGGGACAAGTTAGTTGATGGGCTAGGAGTGATGTGTTGAACACTAAGAAGCTTTTCAAGCTTCTCAGTGATGTCCCCAGGACCCAGCTGCTGAAGCTTCTCTTTGGTAAAGCGTACCATGCGTTCAGCCCGGCCGTTGGCGAAGGGTGCCCAGGGGCAGTGAGGGCATGTCTGATGCCCTGTTGAGCTAGAAAGGATTCAAAAATGTTAGATGTGAATTGAGGGCCATTGTCAGAGACAAGGACATCTGGTAACCCATGGGTTACAAACAATTTTCTGAGCTGCTTGATAACAGCCTCAGTAGTAGTGGATGTCATTGGAATTACCTCTAGCCATTTGGAGTATGCATCTACTATCACTAGAAAAGTGTGCCCTCTTGTAGGGCCTGCAAAATCAATGTGGATTCTAGACCATGGGCCCCTAGGACATTCCCATTCCTGTGTGGGGGCGTGAGGTGGGGCAGGTCTGACTACCTGGCAATTGGGACAAGAGGCTACCCAGTTTTCAACCATTTTGTCAATACCTGGCCACCATACATAACTCCTGGCCAATCCCTTCATCCTTACAATACCAGGATGACCCTCATGTAACATTTCCAAAACCTCTCTTTGCAGTTTTGCAGGAATAACCACCCTGTTACCCCACAAAATACATCCTCTTAATACAGATAATTCAGTTTGCCTGGACTTAAAAGGTTGGGCAAGGTGAGGTAGATCTTGAAGAGGCCAACCTTTCTTAATCCAGCCCATAACAGGTGCCAACACAGCATCTTTGGCAGTTTCTTTGGCAATCTCAGCAGCATGGACTGGAAGCTTAGCAACGGTCTCCAGGAAAAAGGTGTGAGTTTCAAGTTCAAAGTCCTCCTTGTGGCAAGGTAGTGGGCAACGACTCAGTGCATCAGCATGTCCAATGTCCTTGCCAGGCCTGTGAATCAGTTTGTAGGAATAGGCTGCAAGAAATTCAGTCCACCTCAGCATTCTTGGTGACAGGATATTAGGTGTAGGTTTGTCTCCTGCCACAATGCCTAGTAAAGGTTTGTGATCTGTAACAATGGTGAATGACCTGCCATACAGATATTCATGAAATTTCTTAACAGCTGCAACAACTGCTAAAGCCTCCTTGTCCAATTGGCTATAATTCCTCTCTGCTTTGGACAGCGTGCGAGAGTAAAATGCAATTGGGGCTTCCCGTCCATTGGGAAGCCTGTGACTCAAACCCCCACTCCAAAAGGGGATGCATCACAAGTCAGAACAACAGGTAAATTCTCAGAGAATTGTATCAACACAGCATCAGACGTGATTAGTCTCTTAATACTGTTAAATGCTGACTGTTCCTTCCGCCCCCAGATCCAAACAGCATTCTTATCAAGTAGGCGATGTAAGGGCTCAGCAATAGATGCTTTGTGAGGTAGAAACATGTGGTAAAAGTTAATAAGTCCAAGGAAGGCTTGCAAATCTGCCTTGCATCGAGGTTTAGGGGCTTCATTGATTGCTTTAACCTTGGCATCAGTAGGATGGATGCCATGCTTGTCAATCATATACCCCAGGAACTCAACTCTGTCTGTTTTGAGTGTACATTTGTCTTCCTTGACTTTTAAACCCGCTTTTCTGAATCTGGTAAGGACTTCTCTGAGTCTTTCTTGAAGCTGAGTGTCATTTTCAGCAGAGATTAATACATCATCAAAATAAGGTACTACCCCTGGCAGTCCTTGCAACATTCTTTCCATAAGGCTCTGAAAAATGCCAGGTGCCACGCTTACTCCAAATTGTAGTCTTTTACATTTGAAGGCACCTCTATGGGTCACAATTGTTTGTGCCTCTGCAGTGGCATCATCAACTGTTAATTGTTGATATGCCTGAGCCAAATCCAGTTTAGCAAATACTGTACCCCTGCCAAGGGAATGGAGCAGATGATGCACAACTGGTACAGGATATGCGCTCTGTTGCAGCGCATGGTTAAGTGTCCCCTTGTAGTCACCACAGATTCTCACTGACCCATCAGCCTTGACTGGTGTGACTATGGGTGTTTCCCATCTGGAGTGGTCAGTAGGCTCTAAAACCCCTTGAGCAATGAGTTTATCTAATTGTGCATCAATTTTTCCTTTAAAGCAAATGGGACCCTCCTGGGCTTTAAACGAATTGGGGGCACCTTGGGGTCTAGGCTGAAAGCAATAGGGGTCCCCATATACTTGCCCAGTCCTTCGCTGAAGACCTCTGGAAACTCAGACTTCAAGGACTCTTCCCAGTCAGAACTGCTCACGTGATGGATGCCAGTCACCTCGATGCCAAGTGGCTTGAACCACTCAAGTCCCAGCAAACTTGGGCGATCCTTGTCCACGATGGTCAGGGGCAAACGTTTGGTGTGGCCTTTAAACTGCACGTTGAAATCTCTCGCTCCAACTACTGGAATCTTGTTCCCTTGGTAGTCTTTGAGAGTCAGTGCTTGCTTCTGGAAATGCTTTTTCTGAATTTTGGGAAAAGTCTGTGGATAGTGTCCCATGACACCATAGATAAATAAGAGCCTGAGTCCACTTCCATTTGGCAAGGCCTTCCTTCAATAAACACCTTCACATGTACTTTTCTGCTTTTTAAGGGTGAAGAATGACCAATAGTGATTGTTTGGTGAGTTTCATTCTTGCCATTTGCTTCTAAATTTCGCCCCATTTTTCAAGGAAATTGTTGGGCTTAAAGTCTCTATCAGGAATTTCTTCCTAGCTGGTGGAGTTCTGGATGATTTGCAGACTCTGGCTATGTGACCCCGTTTCTCACAACGTAGGCAAATGGAGTCAAAGAACTTGCAATCAGTGCGGGGTGGCCCCCACAGCCTCTGCAATAGAACCCTTGCCTGTTCTTCCCAGAGTCTTTTCTTTTCTTCTCCATTCTGAGTTTAAAAATCCCTCCTCTGCCTCACTGCCATCAGAATCAGAGTCTATTTGTTCGCAATGAGTAGATGTGGATTTATCCCCATCAGAATGGCTTGAGGCCTGGCTTGAGGCCTTGTTAATCTTTTCATGGCCGCTGCTGAGGACTTGGTGGCTTCCGCTGAAACAGCTTCTTCAATGGCCTCTTTAAACGTGATCTTAGGTTTCATTAATAGTTTGCTTTGTAAGACCTTATCTTTAAGGCCTAAAACAAACCGATCACGCATGGCCTCTTCTAAGTTGGTAAAGTCACAAGCACCCCAATGTCCCTTAAACTTGCCACGAAGTCATTAACATTCTCGCTATCCCCTTGATCCCGACGGTAAAATTCGTGTCTCTTAATGAGGCACGATACTTGTGGGGCGTAATGGGCTCTCAAAATTTTTCTAAATCGGGCCATTCCATTACCTTCAGCTCTGCTGCTCCGCCAACGCCTTCGCCATTTTGAAGACTGCCGGACCGCAGTGCGTGAGAAAGACCGCCCTCTTCCGTCTCTCGGGGATGCCGGCGAGATCGTTCCCCTCCAGGAACATGTGGAAACGATCCGCATACGATTCCCAGTCTTCCGTCGCCGGATCGAACGGTGCTGGGGGTGTTCAGCGCAGCCATCTCGCTCAGTTGCTTGTTCGTCGCGTCGTCTTCTCTTCAGGGAAATCCCACCTCGTCGCCAGTGTTAAGTTTGCATGAAGAGTCAGCGAGGAGTTCCAGCAAAGACTTTATTAGTGACTACAGCTCGAATGGACCCGTCCTGGCTTGGCTACGGCTGCTTCTTATAGCCTGCAGCCGTAGCTGCCAGCCAATGGGAGTGCAGGGTTTCTTCCCGCACTATTTAAACCAATACCATTTGACATTTTACAAGAACAGTTCAAATAAACCAATAACATTCAAACCTACATACATAACAATCTTAAAATACGTTAAACTACAAGGACTACAATACTCATTCACATTAATGAGTACAAGTAGTCCTCAATGTACAACCACAACTGAGCCCAACATTTCCATTGTTAAGCAAGGCAGTTGTTAAATGAGTTTTGCCCCATTTTCAACTTTTTTGCCATAAGTTGATAAGCAAATCATGCAGATGTTAATTGGATACCATAGTCATTAAGCAAATCTAGTTTCCTCCATTGACTTGGCTTGTCAGCTGGGAAGATTACAAATGGTGGTTAGATGACCCTGGGGAAGTGTGTCAGAAAGTAGAACTTTCTGGAGTTACTATGCAGTTTACAGATTAGTAGAGTTTGATAGGGTGATCAAACCTACCAATGACAGGGTGGCATTGAGCACCTCACTGTGATACTGTAGGACACGCCCCTAAGTATAAAAGGGCTGTCAACTGTCATTTTTCTAGGAGACAGAGAAACAAGTGAAAGAGAGAAAGACAATGAGGAGATTGGAGATACTGAGAAGATCCAAGACTCTGAGGAGATATTAGGATCTGACAGACTGAGGTCTGTGTATGAGAAGATATAGCCAAGAGATCTGAGAGAAGATCTATAACCTAAAGAGAAAGGGACTTTCTAAAGAGGTTAGCTATATCTAAGAAGAGGTTATGAGAGGAAGAACTGTGAATCTCTCATAGTAACTTCTAGTTCCTTGAAGGACTGTTTAAGAGGAACGAAAGAAGAAAAGACTCTGTATATATTTAAGAATAATATATTTATTGATTATTCTGTTATAAATAAATCTGTTTTGATCTGACACAACTTGGCATTGCAATTTATTGAATGACTCTGTGAAATAGATATAGGTTTAAAGATCCAGGCCAAACTAAATTAATAATATTTAACAAAGTGCAACTGTCATAAATACATGGCCAGTTGCCAGGAGTCCAAATCTTGATTATGTGACCATGGGGATGCTGATGTGACAGTGATGCAAGTTTAAAAACTGGTCATAAGTCACTTTTTTCACTGCCGTTGTGTGAGAAAACAGACTCACAACTCATAGATTTGACAAAGTGAGTGAAGCAGCAAAAACTTTATTGAAAAATATGTTCCTGAAAGAGTGGGTGGCTAGCAAAGTAGGCACACCCAAAGACAGATTCCAGCAGCATTTTATTCCCCCAGCCCAAAGCTCAAGTCCCTCCCTTGTTTTCCCCATTTGACAAAGCCCTAAGGTTCACAACCATTCTGGAATGCCTGTTTCACCCGCCTGAATCCCCTCCCTGATTACATCTCTCCATCACCCTCTACTTAGTTCCCCTTTCCCCTTGTTTGCTTTTAGCAGTGAGTGTGTACAATTTCACCTACTAGTAGCCCACAGGTCCTGCTTTCTTGGAACCCATTTGCATTGGTACAAGAAACTGAAATAAGCAGTTAGTTTCTTTAGCCTATGCTTCTCTGTAAGCTCTTATGGTTAAACTGTCAGCTGGCATGTTTCTATCAGCTAGCTATTCTTTCTAAGATTGAAAACATTTCCTATTCTTCTAACTATTACTCTTTCTTGTTATTCTAAGGCACGTTACTTTTCTAAGTACATGTTCTTAAAAATGTTATTTATTATTTTATTATTTATTTTATTAGACTTGTATGCCGCCCTCTCTCCCTAAGGACTCAGGGCAGCGAACAATAAAAGAACCCAATACAAAATTACAATAAAAAAGTATTAAATGAATACAAGCCTAATCAATATACAAAATTTAAAATTAATTAAAATAAATATTAAGAACCAATCCACGCCCCCCGAGGTCAGTTCAGACCGGCCTGTTGGAACAGCAAGGTCTTCAGGTCCTGGCAGAAGGAGCGGAGATCAGGGGCCAAACGGAGGTCCACAGAGAGTTGGTTCCATAGGGCGGGTGCTCCCACAGAGAAGGCCCTACCCCTGGGCACTGCCAGTCGACAATGCCTAACTGACGGTACCCCAAGGAGGCCCTGCCTGTGGGAGCGTACTGGGTGATCGGAATGTGATGCTGGCAGGAGGCATTCCCGCAAGTACCCTGGACCCAAGCCATGTAGGACTTTATAAGTTATTACTAACACCTTAAATTATGTCCGATACAAAAACAACCCTTTGTTATTTTCTACTGTTGTAACTTCGAATGATCACTAAATGAATTTTAAGTTGTAAATCGAAGACTACCTGTACTGTAATGCTACCTTATCATAGAAGGAAGGCCCTGTGTTTAGCTGAAGGAAGTCTAAAGAATGCACCATATTAGAGTAATTCATATTTGCCCACAGACTCCATGAGATGGCTCAAAAGCATCCTCCTGAATGCTATTTCTGAGTTTGAAAAGTGCTCTGATAAATCTTATTGTCTACTGTGCCCTTCCCAAGTTTTCAAGTGGATTCATGATGGTGGGCTGAAGGACTCGGCTGCCTTACTCTTAGGCAAGGCAACATTGTCTTCATATCCTACAGCTTGCCTAAAAACATGCAACACCTTCTGTGTTTCTTTCCAGAACTATGATATATGAATCCCCAATTCTGCTGTACTTAAAACTTGAGGAAAGGAAAGGCATTTGTGTTTAGATACTCCCTTATTTTTTTGCTGGATTCACCTGAAACAGCTTCACATAAAGCTTCATGAGACCACTCTGACTAGAATTCACCCATACGATAAATTCATATCTTGAAAAAGTAAATATTCCACTCCATAATTAATGAAAACATAGACTAAAATCAGGCTGTGAGTTATTAAAGCAAGATGGAAAAATTTCTTACCAGTCACCACAAGTTTTTCTGTAGTGTCTTTAGATACGCTTCCATGCTCCACTTTGCAAGTATAATTGCCATTGTCTTCCAACTTGACTATCTTGCAATATGTTAGGGTCTCTCTGCCCTTTGTGCTATTCAGAATTGTTTTATTTTTCTGCAAGATAATTTCAGTTTGATCCTGGCGAAGTAGGACAGTTGAACATGTTATACAAATCTTATCCCCTTCGGTAATATTCTGTGGTGAGTCGATGGTTATTTTAGGAACAGAAAATGGTTCTGCCAAAAAAGAAGCAAATCTATGATAATTTTGAAAAACACAAAACAGCACATGGAAAGATTCCAGAGAGGTGGCTACATTACTCCGCTAAAGCAAAAACCTAAGTCTGGGCCTTGTGGCAGCTATCAGAAAAATAATTTGGGGTTCCAACTCAAGCTGGGGCTGCGTAAGAATAAATAAAAATGAGATCCAGGCAGCTATGAGGAAAGAATAAATATTTATTCCTAAAAGCAAAGTTTGCATTTAAGGGCAAGCTGCAGAGAAATGGGGTACAACAGTGGAATTTTATAGGAGCAGCTTGTCCTGATTCTAGGATGACACTTGAGGGGCATGTATGTGTGTATGTGTGTGTTTGTATGTTTATTCTTGTGAATATGGAGCTCCTCTGGGAGACCTAATTTAATTAACTCTATTGTGTTTGTAGATCTTATCTTTTGATATGTGGATTAGGTCTAGGTAACTTGTTTGAGGAAGTTGCTAATTTTAGCTGATTAACTTAATTTCAGCTTGACTGTTAATTATCTAGTGGAGACACTGATTCTCAGATCATTGTAGACAGTGGTGGGATTCATTTTTTTTACTACCGTACCAGTTCTGTGGTATGATGTGACCCAGTGGTGGGATTATTTTTTTTTACTACCGGTTCTGTGGGCATGGCTTGGTGGGCGTGGCAGGGGAAGGAAACTATAAAATCTCCAGTCAGAAGTGGTATTTTCCGGTTCTCTGAACTACTCAAAATTTCCACCAGAAATTGGAGAACTGGTCAGAACCTGCTGAATTCCACCATTAATTGTAGATTCTGATAATATTTTGAGGGGAAGATGGAAACAGTATAAAGAATAAAATATATTCAGATATAAAACTTCTCACACACCTTATAAGCTAACTAAGAATTTAAGATGTCATTGACTATGGTCCACTTCTTTAGATATATGTAATATTATCCATATAAAGCAATCTGAGGAAAGGGAAGGGTGGGAAGGATAAAAATAAAGATTAAATAAGCTATAGGAAGTAAAAACAATTATTACTTATAGTTAGTTGGGCTGTGTTATTATTTATTTCTTGGGATTGTTGAGACTCTGGGAAAATATGCATTTGGTTTAAGTATTTACTGTCCAATGGCAATTTTGTGGGGGGGGCATGAGATGGTAATTTCAACTGTGTAATGAAAACCTTGCCCTACTCCTTTGTACATGCATGCAACATTGACCTATATACAAACGGGACAAGGGATAATCACTATCTCTCTCTCTCTCTCTCTCACACACACACACACACACACACACACACACACACACACACTGCTAGGTCAAATAATGATCTAAAGCAGCTTTTTATCTTTAAAACCAGAGCACTGCATGGGCCTAAACAAAAAAGACCATTCATAATATAATTCTGTACCACTGTTGAATTTATTCCCACGCTGGGGAGATTATTAAGGAACATACACAATGTTCTAAGAAATAAATATGTCTGTTCAGCCGAGAATAAATTGCATTAAGACCTTTTAATAAAATTTCATCTCTGCTCCTTCATGATGATGAACAGACTTGAGCAAAGTAATTGTGATGAAATATTTGAGTTGGGTTTCCCTAACAGCAACATCTCCACTACTTCTAGATTAAACTCTGCACCCACAAAAACACATGTGATTGTGTCTACAAGGCAGTACAGCCAGTTAACTCCTCATCCTTTTGGGGTGCAAAAAAAGTAACTGTGGAGACAATTCAGCAGCATGGATTTTGGAACGTTGGGTTGGATGCAGACCTACTGGGCATTCTTGCCTTGTTCTGCTTACTGGTTTCTAAAGATATCACCCTACCCTTAGCATAGCTGAGTACTTGTGTCAGAAGCACCAAGGGCCTTCCAGGTTGAAAGATTTGGCCGGTGACATCACTATTGCTCAGGGGAAACCCAATAGGGGACTCCTTTCATGTCCCCAGCAGGAGCTGGAGCAAAGGACGGGAGTTCAACCCTGCCCCATGGGAGCATTCAGGTCTCAAACAGAGGCTTGCTAACCTCCAACCCAACATCCTAAACATGCAAGCCACCGTGCTCCTCACCCTACCCTTTGCTGCTCTTTTATGGTTTCTGGAGGAGCAACATGGTAGCTCCCTGGAACATAACTTAGAAATCACTAGAAAAACAGGGAAAAGGTGGGACAATTAGGGGGTTTTCGGTGCTGCCCATTGGTCAATTTGAGGACAAATCCATGAGCTCATGAGATGCTTTCAAGCCTCACATCAATAACAAAAAGAGCAATTGTGGAATGGTTGAAAACAGTTGTTGGAATGAAAACTGTGGTGATATGCAACATCCTTTATTTTCCTTGGGTTAAAAATGGTGACGTTCTTATCACAGCATATATTAATCAGCTGATCCATGCAAAAAAATATCAACTGCAGAATGCGTACATAGTATTACTTTCTACGGAAAAACAATAGACATTTGACAAAGTTGTACAAATGAAGTGTCACAAGACTAATGGTTATTTTATTTTCTGTAATGATCTTTGAGGACTTACATACTAGTTACATTTACTTACATTTAGTTCTGTTCAAAACTCTTCTATGAACCATGGAGGAATTTGACAAAAATCTTTAATTGATTTTAAGATATATGACTGTCAGTATCAGGGATAATCCAGAACCAGTGATTTCGGCAGTTCTTGTCCCTTCAATCATGAGTCAGCTAACATGCTTGGAATATCTCTGACAATTTGAAAACCGCCTTGTTGATTCAATGATCCATCTGGCATAGCAATTATTTCTCAGTATGTTAGGATATTGAATTTAGTAGCAGGAGCAGTAAAGTGTACAATAGGCCAGAACACAGAGTTGTAATTAATTAGAGAGTGCTGACTCATGCATAAGGCAATCTATGCTATGATTGGTTGCTGTAAGTTTAAAAGGGGATTTTCCCCTTTTCTTCTTCTGTGTGTTTTGTATAATGTTTAATTTACCCCATGATGTTCCTGTGTTCCCAACTATTTTGTAATGTTATTTTTCTGGATGATGACAAAGACTGCTATAAATTTGAATGATAAATATATTTATATATATAAAACACTGCAAGTTTGTGTTAGTGTCCCCAACTTTATCTGGACAGCTACTGCACAATTCTCTGACACAATATCACCTAGAAAACTGGGATCATTCATAGGTTTCCCTTTTAGGAATATTTCATTGATTTTAGGAGTATTTCGTTTATTTAACTTTTAGAAATATTTAAGGATATTTCATTGATTTGACATTTAGGAATATTTCATTGATTTGACTTTTGAGTTAGCTCCTAAAAGCCAAGTTGACAAGACATATGAGATGTAGAAAGAACTATTACTAAGTGATTCCTTAAAGTGTAAAAAAAGGTAGAAGAGAATATATTTAGGCAGGTTGGGTTTACCATGAGAATGTGTTTATCTGGGATAATGGGAATTTACAACTCAGTTTGCAGCATTTTTAAACAAAATCAAAAAGCATAATTTTGCTTATTAATTTTGAAAGTAAAAGTCTGACTAACTTACCAGAAACTGTGACTATTGTTCGGTTACTGCGCTCTGAGGTTTGAGTTTCTGTCATTGATTTCATCTGGACATCACATTCAAAATTTAAAATACTGTCTCCGGCATAGATGGGAAATTCTAACTCAACAAAATTTTCATGTTTCGATGTTCGTTGCCTCTGATGTACAACTTTATTTGCAGACTGTTCCGTTTTATAAAATGTGAAATAAAGAGGTGGCTTTTCTTCTGGCGCTTCACAGCGTAAAAGTACATTTTCACCTTCCATCACTTCTGTTTTCAGGACACTCAATTTTGGCTTCATTATGCCTTCAAAATAGAGAAGCATTCATGAATTAAAATATATCTTTGCAAGTGACAAGCTGGAAGCCATTTCAAATAGCTTAAACTTGGGATTTTTACGTGTCAATACAGGAAAAATCTCAAACTCAGGCTGTCTTTTCAAGCTCTGAAAAAAAGGAAAACCTAACTCTTCCAAGGGGTCTTCTTCTAAAGTTCTTTTTTTCTTGAAGTTGTTGTTATAAGTTATGACAAGTTGTAACAAACTGGAGAGCCATGCTGGTTAAGGCACAGGGCTAGAAACCAAAAATGTAAATTCTAATGCCACTTTGGACATCAAAAGCCAGCTGGATGACTTTGGGGCAGTCAGTCTCTTTCTCAGTCCAACTAGCCCCACAGGGTTGTTGCTGTGAGGAAAATAGGAGGAGGGAGGAGCATTAGGTGTGAATTATTTATAAAAATAGTAAAGGCAGGAGGAAAAAAAATAACCCAAAGAGGCAAATAGCAACTGACAGAGAGATCTTTTTGATAAAGTAAAAAAAAGTGCCACTTTCTTTGGGAAAAGGATCGCCTAAAGAAAGCCATTTTGTATGTCATGGTTTCTTTATGGATTAGAGCCAAATGCCACTTAAGTGTTGCAAAACCTCTTTGGATTTCTTCCTCGTAGTGCAGACTTGAGAAAGGCTGTTTTGTTGCTTTGGAAATTTGTAACACTAAATGGTAGAGTAAAAGGATTTTCAAAAAAACAACTGAATAAAAATCTGCAGTCCAGATAGAATTTTACACAAGAGAAGCTACATCCACAGAAAAATACCAGGAAGATGTGACTAATAAAAACATGAGACACAAGTGATAAGGCTGGGTGCTTTCCAGGAAAAAGGCTAAAATATGTTAAGTAAAGAAAATGAAGAATAACACAAAAAAAATTTCTGGAATAAGCAGAAAGAAAAGAAAAGAAAAATGAAAAGAAAGAAAGAAAGAAAGAAAGAAAGAAAGAAAGAAAGAAAGAAAGAGAAAATAAAGAAGGAAAAATTAGAAAAAAGCACTGTGGTAAAAATACAAGGAAAATTTGTGTTTAATCTTTCCTATCTATAAAGAACAATTTTAATACCCAAGTTGTTTCTTCAAAGTATAAAGAGACACTTACCTTCAACATTAATGGTCAAAGGGTCACTTAATTTTTTTTTCTCCTCAACACTTAATGAACATTCATAGTCTCCTGAAGAAGAAAATCTAGCCTGTGAGATTGTATACTGGGCGCTGGCTTGTTCAACTGTGTTAGTGAACAGAAGTTCACCATCCTTGAAAAATGAAAACGTGTAATTCAGTCGGAAATGTTCATTCTTGCTAATGTCCACAGAACAGTTAAGGATGAGTGGTTTTCCATTGTGTACTTTGTTTTGTGGAAAAGCCTGGAGTGAAACTTTATTGATAGTGAACACTGGAAAATAAGAGAAATGTTCATGATATTAGTTTCAGGAATCATCCACAATCTGTTTTCTCCCCCCAGAAACTATTAGATTGGATTCATACATCCAATGCATTTGAATAAGATGTTAGCCACTAAAGAAATCTGATTGGATTTCTTATGAATTGTTTTATTAATTAAATCAAGAATAGGCTTGATTTGATTAATCAAAAAATTACATGATTGTATACTTCGATTTGCATTTATTTGATACATTCTTAAACTGAGTAACGATGATAGACTTGTAGTCCAAGGCATATTAGATTGCAAAGTCAGTACTAGGTCATTGTGTAAGATGTTAGTCATCTTTCACTTGATGTTTCTAAATATCCAGCCTTATTTTTATCACAGAAGGATTGTTTCAGTTGATGGAACAACTTCCTTGAGAGCAAAACTGAGGGGTTAATAAAAGAGAAAACCTGAGCAATCCAAGGGGGCTGTCCCTCATCAATGAGGAATGATAGTGAAGCAACTGTAAATTAAATAGGAGGTTGGTATGGTATGGAAATTGATGGATGCTACACTCTGGCTGAAATGATACGTCATAAGCTTTTCTCCTCACCCTACTCCTTTCCTCTTCTGCTGCAGCATTTGAGGATATCCCCCCAAATCTGCCCAGGTGGTCTTGGAAGACTGCGTGGGAAAAGTCTTCTTCCCCTAATCATCCCTCTTCTTATTATGTTATTTGTTTTCATTTATTTCTTAACTTTAATATATACGATCACCCACTCGTACTTGACGTATAACAATAAAATAACCTGTGATCAAACAACAAAAGCATGTTGAGAACAATTAAAAAGAGCTCATTGGGTCTAGTGGGCTAGAAACCAGGAGACAGTGACTTCTAGTTCTGCATTAGGCAAAAAGACAATAGAATGACCTGGAGCGAGACTCTCTCTCCCTCCGTCCCTGCCTCCCTCCCCCTCCCCTCCCCCTCCCCCTGCCTCCCTCCTCCCCCCCCTTCTCTCTCTCACACACACACAATCACCTGGTGCATTCACAGAATACAAAAAAGGCTCACCCCACTACCTGGCCTGATGCCCTGCTTCCACTGAAGGAAGCAGTTCCATTACCAGAAAAGCTTGACTGGATTCCATCCAGAATAAAAAGGAAAGTAACAAAAATTGGATGATTTCATTTACATTTCTTAAAATTATACTAAATTAACCTCTGCACTAAGTGCTAAAAACAGTCCAACTGCTGGTAAACAGTCCAATAACAAGTACAGAATAGTCAATGATAGGTAACCAATTTAGTCTAGTGGCTCAGGCACCAGGCTAGAAATCAGGCATATGTGAGTTCTAGTTCCGCCTGATCCAGCTGGGTGACCTTGTGCCTCATGCTCTCTCTCTCAGCCAAGTTTCTCAGCCAAGGAAGCCAGCATTGTTAGAAAGTATTTCCATAGTCAGGTGGCCAACATGACCATGTGCTGAGGCATACGGATCGCTGTTGCCTTCCCACCGAAGTAGTATGTATTTATCTACTTGCATTTGCATGCTTTCAAACTGCTAGGTCAGAGGTCTCCAAACTTGGCAACTTTATAGCTGGCTGAGGAATTCTGGGAGTTGAAGTCCACAAAACTTAAAGTTGCCAAGTTTGAAGACCCCTGTGCTAGGTGGGCAGAAGCTGTGGCAGGAATGGGAATTCACCCCTTTGCACAGCCCTCAGATCTTGAACCCAGGCTATCAGCTCTCCAGCTGACAAGCTCAGCATTTTTAACTGCTAAAGTTATTATTTATAAACTTGGTTGTTTGGATTGAGGTAAAACATACATTTTGCAAATAAACAAACAAACAAACTAACAAACAAATAAATAATTAAAGCTGCCAATCTTGCATCTCATTCCCTAAACCACTGATTCACCAAAGCCTCACCATGTTCACTGCCAATCAACTAGCCACATCAGAACCGGCTCACTGCCTTAGCCCACCTCTCATTTTCTGAACTTTGCAGATGCTTTGTAGCAATGGATCGGTATCTGTAAACTGAACTTGTAGTGTGCAAGTGATAATGCAAGCAACAACAGGACTCCTAAAATTCAGAAAACTGACAATTGTCACAGTTATTAATTGTAAATCCAAATGAAACAGATTTTGCACAAGTGACCCCAAAAGAAAATGCAAACAGCAAATGCAGTTATTAAGATTTAGAGAACTTGGTGATCTCTTCTCCCTAAGATGATTTCTCATGAAGAACATTATTGAGTAGCATAAATTTGTGCTAAGAGTTGTTGTTGTTGGGTGCATAATATTATTCAACTGTTACTAAATAAATACTTACTTTTACATTGAATGTTTGATGCAAAATTTGGCTGAGAAAGGTCAGGGGATGCAATGGAATAGTAAGGTATCTACAAATACCCATGTTTCCCCAAAATAAGACCCTATCTTATATTTTTTTTGCCACCAAAAAAGGCACCAGGTCTTATTTTCAGGGAATGTCATCCACTGACTAACCTCACTTGCATGCATTACCTGCGGCCTTCTTTTTGCTGTCAGAGGCCTTCAGGAACTTCTTCTTCTGCAGCCAGCAAGGCTTTCCTGAAGGCCTCTGCAGCAGATAACAGAGCTCTGGATCAATCCGCAGCTTTGTTATCAGCTACAGAGGCCTTCAGGAAAGCCTTGCCAGCTACAGAAGAAATGGGCTGGCAAGGCAGGTGTCAGGATGTACAAGGCCTGGCTACAACTGTCCAAAGGTAAGTAGTAGGGCAGCTCCACCCCTCCATCCCTACCCTAGCTTAATTTTTACCCATGCACTTGAGTGGGCAAGATCTTAATTAGGGCTTATTTTGGGGATAGAGCTTATATTGGGTGTACGAGTAAAAATCAAGCTAGGATTTACTTTCAGAGTAGGTTGTATTTTGGGGAAAACAGGGTACAACTATCCTATCACCAAACAGTGAATTACTCTGCCCTTAAATATGAAAATAAAGGAAGGGGGATTTAAGTGAGAAATCCCCACATTTTTAAAAAATATTTATTTAGTGATCCACGATTGCAGAAAGTTCAAGACACACTGTCCTAACTAATTCTGCCCATAATTCTTATCCCCCAAGCTTTCAATCCAGCTGAAGTCTTCCACTCCCTGACTGATTCTCTGTCTTCCATACAAAATCCCACTGGAATATGGTTACAAGTATTAATTTTGTTATTTTGTTCATGAGAGGAATGTATGTTGATGAATTAGTTATAGGTCATTTCCACACTTGTGACTCATAGCAGCATCCAACAAATGTGAAGTGATATACAGCCTGTCCTTGCTACTATTATTTTGTCCTCACTACTATTATTTTGGCACAATAATGATTGGGTGATTCTAGAAGATACTATAAATTACTGGTGCTGAAATTACTTCAGTATCTTTCTAAGGGAAGCTTTCCAGATGTGTGCAATCAAGGGTTGTTGTTGTTGTTGTTTAAAAAAATTGGAGCGATCTATCTGTTCCATCCTTATATACTGAGGTGGATCTACTTCTTTCATTTAAACTAGTGAGCAGATGCCAGGAAAATGTGGATCTTGATTGATCCTAAATTGACCAATCCATAGAACATGTCATGATAGGGAATGTAGCAATTTGATCAATCAATAAGCAATAAAATGTTGCAGGCCTTTGTCCCTGCTTATTAGGGCATGGTGAGAACTAATTGATTGCAAACAAAAAACCTTTTAAAAGTATTGGGAAGTTCTCAGGAGACAGTGTATTCCTCTCCACAGAATGAAAATTAAAGTGGGTTGTTTCCTCACTTTCCTATCCATTGCTCATTTGTGAACATAACAAAAATAATCTTCATAATCCGACCAACCTACTTAGGGGAGACCAGAGGAACCCTAACTATTGGAACTGCCTTGGATTTATATAACTGATCTTTCAAAGCAGAGGTGGTATTATTTATTTATTTATTTTGTCAAAAGCTTACAATACAATAGAAATAAGAATAAACATAAGTTTAAATATAAGAAATAGGAACTAATAATTGGGGACAATAGGACAGGGACGGTAGGCACGATTGTGTGCTTATGCACGCTCCTTACAGACCTCTTAGGAATGGGGTGAGGTCAATAAAGGTTCGTTTGAGGGTAAAGGAGTGGGGGTTTGAGCAGATGACAATAGAATTAGGTAGTGAGTTCCAGACTTGACTACTCTGTTGCTGAAATTGTACTTCCTGCAATCAAGTTTTTTTTAAATTCATATTTATATCCCGCCCTTCTCTGGAGACTCAGGGCGGCTTACAGTTTTTGGGATACAACCCAATGCACTCAACAATAGCCTTCATTCCATTGTATATGCCTGCTTATTACTAAGCAGCATTTTTACAAAGTCAGCTTATTCCCACAACAATCATGGGTCCTCAGTTTACCTACCCCGAGAGGATGGAAGGCTGAGTCAACCTTGAGCCTGGTGGGATTCCAGCCTGCAATAATTACAGGCAGCTGGAACGAAGTGCTAGGCTATTAACAGCCTGCACCAACAAGTTTGGAGTGGTTTACATTAAGTTTATATCTGTTGTGTGCTCTTGTGTAATTGTGGTTAAAGCTGAAATATTCATTAACTGGTAAGACATTGTAACATATGATGTACTATGTACTATGTACTATGCTTAAGTCCAATCGTAGCTGGCGTAGTTTAAGGTTGTCTAAGCCTAGAATCTCAAGTCTGGTGGTGTAGGGTATTCTGTTGTGAACAGATGAATGTAGTACTCTTCTGGTAAAATACTTCTGGACTCGCTGAATTGTAATTATGTCTGATATACAGTGCGGATTCCAGACAGCAGAGCTGAATTCAAGTATTGGTCTAGCAAAGATTTTGAATGCGCTAGTTTGCAAATCAGTATTACCAGAGGAGAAGCTTCGTAAAATTAAATTTACAACTCTTAAAGCCTTTTTGGCAATACTGTTGCAGTGAGCTTTGGCGCCTAGGTCATTCTATATGAGAACTCCATGGTCCTTGACAGAGAGTCATCAACAAAGTCATATCCGCCTAGCTTGTATTTGATATATAGATTTTTTTTTTACCAATGTGTAGGACAGAGCATTTGTTGGTCGAGATTTGGAGTTGCCAACTGTTAGACCATTCAGACACATAATCAAGGTCTTTTTGAAGGACGGTAGCATTGACAGTGGTGTTGAATAGTTTTACATCATCAGCGAAGAGGATGCAGTTGCTAATAAGGTGATCACAAAGGTCATTTATATAGAGTGTAAAGAGTGTGGGCCCAAGAATGCTGCCTTGGGGGACACTGCTGATAACTGGTGCAGGGTTTGATAGGGCGTTTCCTATTTTTACTATTTGTTGCCTGTTTGACAGGAAGGCAGTAATCCACTTCTGAAGGGATCTGGAAATGCCGTAAGAATTTAATTTTAATAGTAGTTTGTCATGTACTACTGAATCAAAGGCTTTGCAGAAATCAATGTAAATTACATCTATTGCTTTACCCTGGTCAAGTAGTGTAGTCCATATGTTTTTGCAGTGTAGAAGTTGCAAATTGCTGGACAATTTTTTTCTAAAACCAAATTGTTTGTTGGAGAGTAAGTTGTTTGACTCTAGGTGAAAGGTAATGCATTGATTAATAATTGATTCCATGACTTTGCACGTGACACAACACAATGAGATTGGTCTGCAGTTTTCAACCAGGCAGGGGTCACCTTTTTTGAAAATAGGGATGGCCATTGCTAAAGACCATAGGTTTGGTAAGGAGCTGGTTCTGAATGATATCTCATATATTATGCTTAGGGGTTCTGCTATGGTAGTGGAGAGCTTTTTTAAGAAGAATGTACATAAGCCATCAGGGGCAATAGATAAAGATGGTTTTAGGTGGCATAGTGCATTTTCTATGTTATCTTCAGTAAAGCCAATTTGTAGTCGTTGCAGTTAGTTGTCGTACGATTAGGAAATGTGGGGCATGAGCCATTACTGTTTACAAAGACTGAACTAAAGAACATGTTGAAGAGGTTTGCCTTAACAGCTTCATCGCTATAGTCTTTCCCATTAGGACCTTTTAGGAGTGGGATGGTTTTTGAGTCTTAAGTTTGGTGTTTACAAAGTTATAGAAGGTGCAGGTGGATTTTGTGCGTAGAAGATTTTCTTCTTGCTTGCATGGGTAATTGGTGCATTCTGCCTTTATCTGTTGACATAAGGTGTTGTATCGGTTTTTAAAGTTAACTATGTATTTAGTTTTGTTTTTACACCATAAGGATTTTTTTTAGATTGAAGTTTTCTTATTATTTTGGGTAAATTGTTTTTTGTTTTTTTTGTTTTTGGGGGTTACTAATGGAACATATAGTTTAATGACTCTTTCAAGTTCAAGCAAGAAAGTGTTATAATGTTCTTCTGTAGTTTTACAGCCAGAGAACAGAATGTGCCAATCAAGAGATGATAAGTCGGCAGTTATGAGTTCATAATTGGCTTTTTTTAAATTGTATTTTGGAGATCCTCTTTGAGCAGGTATTCAGCAGGTTCTGACCAGTTCTGGAGAACCAGTACTGGAAATTTTGAGTAGTTTGGGGAACCAGTAAATACCACCTCCGACTGGTCCCGCCCCCATCTATTCTCTGCCTCCCAAGTCCCAGCTGATAGGCTGGGTCTTCTTTTGTTGCCCTGCACAGGAGAAGAGAGCTGGAAAGCAGATAAGTGGGGTGGGGAGGGAATGAGGATTTTTCAGTAACCTTCCCCCAGGAGTGGGGAGGGAATGGCGATTTTGCAGTATCCTTCCCCTGCCACGCCCACCAAGCCATGCCATGCCACGCCCCCAAGCCACTCCCACAGAACCGGTAGTAAAAAAATTTTGAATACCACCACTGGGGGAGGGGGGAGGCAGGAAAAAGAAAGATTGTCCTTCTGGAAGAGCCAGTTGTAGAGACAGCTGAAAGATCAGGAGAAACACCAAGTCTTTAGATTTTTATTTTTTTTTAATTACATTTATATGCCGCCCTTCTCCAAAGACTCAGGGCGGCTTACAATTTTTGGAGCACAACCCAATGTGCTCAGCATTGACAGTAGCTGCTATTAGTAGATGTCATTGACAGTAGCTGCTATTGGGAAAAGACATTATTAGAGACTTTTGGATCTTTGAAAACTGACATAGATAGATTGCTTTCCTGTGGAGAAAAATGTGGAAAGCTTTCCTTAGCCACAAGGAAAATTTAAGTATGAATTAGGCATGATTTAGGAGTTGAATCAGGTACATTTGAGGTTTAATTCAGGCTACCATCACAGCTTGTTTACATTAAAGAGGCCTAATGCAGAAATAGCCATCGCTTGGGTTGGGTTTTTGCCTGATATTATTGAGAGTATCTCTGTTGTTCATTAACAGTCAGGTTGGGTTGATATTGGATATTGTTGGCAAAGCAACTTAAGGATAAAGGTCTTGGAGTGAGGTCTGGGTTTGTCAGAAAAAGACAAAATTGTGCTGTAAAATTGTGTTTTACAGGTAACACTGCTGCAGTTAGAATCTAGCTAATTTTAGGCTCTGAAAATGGTGTCGAGAGCCAGTCTAGAAGGCTACACTGTGTATGTTCTTCATGTAATGTGGGCCAACGCCCGTTTTCCTTCTCCCCTACTAAGCTGCTGTTCCATTGGAATAACAACTAGTGATGCTCCATTCCTGATAAAACAGACAAAAGGTAGTTTTGCCAGTTCTGACTGAAACAAAAATAAGACCTTTAGCATATGAAACCTCATATTTTAAATAGACCAAAACCAAGGTCGGCTTCCATACAAGGAGCAGGATTTGGATATGACATTTGCAATCACCCATTTCTATTCAGGAAGCATAAACGTGATCTCCATTCCTAATTCACAAAAACAAGTTTTGCTCAGAAATGATGTCTAACCAAATGAAATGTGCACTATGACTGATTGCAAGATATTATAATATGCCAGGGAATTTTCAGGGAGGGTCCTGGTAGAAATTTCTTGATCTTGGGGATTGTTGCCTATTCCTGAACAGGTGTCATGCCCCTCTGAGCCTATTCCTGAGACCACTGGAGCAAGCACCCGATTTGCTTTCAACTTAGCTGTATCTCATCTGTTGTTTTCCTTTCCCTTGGGCTGCAACACTGAATCTTCCTTGAGCTCAAAGGCAGGTCATTTTTCCCATTAGTGGGAATGTTTGCCTTATAGCACCCTTTAGCTCTTTGGCTGCCTTCCCTCCACACAATTATGTAGCCATGGCAACTAGCAGCTATTTTTATTATCTGAAAACAAACATGATGAAGCAAAAAAATGGGAATGGAGGGTGGGGTGCAGACCGGCATGCCAATGCTGGCATTGCCCCATGGAGGGAGTGCTGGTCATACAAATGTGGATCATTGCCACAAAGCTTCTGAGGTTTTGGTGAAGAACATGTGGGGAGACATCTGGTGGCTGAATGGAAAAGTCCCAAAGTGATATAATATCAAGTAGAAATAGAGAAAATGTTGGAGGCACTAGACTAGAATCTCTGAGGGGATGTCCGTATTTGAAAGATGGAGTATGAAGCTGAATCCAGAATGGAGTTAAAATATGAGGAAAAGCCAGACTTGCTATTCTTGATGGATTCTACAGAAGGACCTTAGGGATGACATAGCTGCTGGAGGCAGGGCTACCCTGTGCTTGTTTTTCTTCCCTGTATGATGCCAGCTGTGTTTGGAGGACCCCAACTATCACAATGATAGTTCACAATGATCTTATGTAATCTAATTTTAAAGGGGGTGGAGAATTTGCTTGTATCTACTGTAATGAAGGCCAGTAGTCACTTCTTTCTTTTTTCTTTTCTGCACCTTCTATTCACTTTTTCCCTATCTTTTCTTCTTCTTTTAGTTTGTGTTTCATAAATGTTATAATCTCTAATAAAAGGTATTGCAAAGCAGAAGCTTTACCCAAGTTGCATGCTAATTTGAAATGCATCACATGAAGAAAAATGGGGCTTTAATATTAAATTAAGCTGAAAAAGTTATTGAACAATTAGAGACAAAGGACTGGTAGCCCCATACAATTTCCAAACGTATGTTTGGACTTCATCAGGTGTTTGGTTTTCTATGTTCAGTCTTAGAATTCCTACTGTAAATATTGTCAATCCTGATCAAGGGTTATGTTCTCATGTCACATAACCTTGGCAACAACATCTTAACATATTCTTGTGTTGTGTCCCCATGAAGTTGCCTTCTTCTTGTTCCCAGCCAAAGAATGAGACAAGTGTACTGCATCCTTGTTGTATTAGTGATGCCATCCATGGCAGTGGTGAGATTCAAAAATTTTTACTACTGGTTCTGTGGGTGTGGCTTGGTGGGTGTGGCAGGGGAAGGATACTGTAACATCTCCATTCCCACCCCACTCCAGGGGGAAGGTTACTGCAAAATGCCATTCCCTCTCCACCCCACTAACTTGCTTTCCAGCTCTGTTCTCCTGTGCAGGGCAACAAAAGAAGACCCAGCTGATCATCTGGGATTCAGGAGACAGAAAATAGATGGGAGCGGGGCCAGTGAGAGGTGGTATTTGCCGGTTCTCCAAACTACTCAAAATTTCCGCTACCGATGCTCCAGAACTGGTCAGAACCTGCTGAATAACACCTCTGATCCATAGGCACTCTCAAAGCTGATAAAAATTTGTTAGGCGTTGTCTCCCATTGCTTGGAAGAAGTCAACGGCTGCAATGACTAGGAACAAAGGAAATGGAGACAGGATAGGGATTGGCAATGGGAACTACAAAGAAAATGTTAGTATGGTTTCTGCAGATCTGAGGAAGGGCGGAGAGCACTCTAATTTAGTTATGGAGAAAGGCTCAAGAAATAAGTGGCACCTGTAGGCTTTTAAGCGAAGGGCTGCATTGAAATAGAATGAATAAGAACAGGCAATCAAAATATGCCTTTACAAAATTCTAAAAAAAAATCATGTGACCATTTATAATGTGATTAGCAGTAAGAAATCAATGATTTAGCCATTCTTCTCCTTCCTCCAATTAGTTAATTGGCTTAGCAAACGATGACTTGATTGCTGTCATTCAATAATGGCAGCAAGGAACTAGCAGACTGTGTCCCACATGGTAACTGCTGCTGGTTGTACACTATAGATCTATAAGACTTGCCCTTTCTACAGCCGAGGACTTTCTACAGCTGGTATGGAGCCTATCTACCCAGCCATCCATCTCCTGAACCCCTTCAGTTATGTGAATTTTGATTCCTAAATTTTTCAGAAGAAACTCAACTGGAAGTCCACACATCTAGAAAATGCCAAGTTTGGGAAAGATTGCCCTATACAAGTAGTCCTTGACTTATGACCATAATTGAGCCCAAAATGTTTGTTCCTAAGCAAGACATTTGTTAAGGGAGTTTTGCCCCATTTTGCAACCTTTCTTGCCACAATGGTTAAGTGAATCACTGCAGTTGTTAAGTTAGTAACACAGTTGTTAAGTGAATCTGGCTTCCCCATTGGCTTTGCTTGTCAGAAGGTTGCAAAAGGGGATGACATGACCTTGAAACACAACAACAGTCATAAGTATAAACCAGTTGCCAAGCATCTGAATTTTAATCATATGATCATCGGGATGCTGTAATGGTCATAAGTGTGAAAAACGGTCATAAGTCACTTTTTTCAGTGCTCTTGTAACTTCAAAAGGTCACTAAATGAACTGTTGTAAATCAAGGACTACCTGTACACACAATCAAGGCAGACTGGCAGAGAAGATATAAGCATCTCTAGAATAATGATAGCACTGATATCTGAAGCATTTATTTCCAAAGTGGGAAATAAAACAAATCTGTTTACATGCATATGTGAAAATTGTAGATGACATTTCAAAATAAACATCAACCGCCTCACTACACAAATGACTGAGGGCTACCACCAAGAGTTCTGTTTCATAATTCAACCAGCAAAGTTAAACATTGCATTTGAATGGCTCCCAAGCCTGCCTTTTTCAAAAACATTTTGTTCCTTCACAAATAGGATGTTTTTAATGCTATGCCTATAAAATGACATCTGAAGAGCCCATTTTCAAAAAGTCAGTGTCACTATTATTTTTTATCAGTTCATCGGTGATTTAAATCTCTCCAGCTTACCCCCAGTTGAAGTCAGGAAATCTGTGGTCTTTGTTAACTTAACACAACTCAGTTTTTTTCCTGCTTTGGATTATGGGTTGGAATGGTCTTATTAATTATAAAAGAGCAACATGTGCAACATGTAGGTGCTAGGTATCCATGAATTCAGTAACTAAAATACAAGTTTTCATACTTTTTCAGGCTATAGAACATGTTGGGTGACTCCCCACTACACAGATAAAGCAATATTCTCTGAACCCCAGATAAAGAGTTAAAAAAACCCTAATAAAAGAAAAATGGATGTGTTCAAATAAACTTTAAAAATTTTCTTTTCCCTTCTTTTTTTGGGGGGGGGGGTTGCTCTTAGGGTCTCATGGAATTCCATCGAATTCTCATGGAATCTTGTGATCTCTGGAACACAATATGAGAAACCCAGAACCAAAACACTTTTGTGGAAAATTTTGAATATGTCTTGCTGAATAAAATATTTTGAAACAAGGCAGCCATTGTGGTCATTTTTACCAAATAGCAGAGTTGAAAATAATTTTGGATCATTTACCCAGTGGGTCATTCCCTATATTTAGAGAAATATTCAGTGCTCCCAAGTCAGGCAAAAGTGTCAAAAAATGGGAAGATATATTCCACTTATATTGATTCAGAGATTATGGCATCTTATTTCTAGGAAATTGTTCTTTGATCCATTTTCTCCTAAACCTATAAGGTCATCCAGATCTTTAAAAGAACACTTTTCTATAGAAAGAAAGCCAGTTTGGTATAATGGTTAAGGCCACAGGTTATAAACTGGGAGACCATGCATTCTAGTTCCATCTTGACAGCTGCAGTGCAATCTTTAGGAAAGCAATACAATTCATCATTACTTAAAGCACATCCCAATTTCGTCTAGTGACAATAACAACATCTACTGACATCCCAATTTCGTTCACGTACCACAAGCAATTATTAATGTGATTCATACACCCTGAAATTGTGCATCATAAATTTAAGTTAGTGATTAATGAATTTGATATGCAAGCTTTAATGTTTGAATGGAATAAAGAAATTGGAGATTTCCTATTTCGCCCAAACAATAGGAAGAGGTATTAAAGCCAAATTCTTCAGTAGATCTTTTGTCTTATTCAACAAAAATATATATTTTAGACACATTACACTTAAATAGAAAAGGCCTGCGAAAATCTTCATGCAGTTGTAGATATAATGAGATTAACATTTCATTTAAACTTGTTTTTGTTCAATACCCTATAATTGTTCCTTTTAAGGAGAAAGATTAATTCATCTGTGGGAATATCCTTAGAAGTTTCTATTATTTCTATCAACTGCAAATTGACTTCTGGACAAAGAAAATTGATTCCCTGTGTCTTATATTATAGTTATATAAAAACGTTATTTTCTCAACACTGAAAGCAAACCATAAAGCTCCAGCTACTTAATGGCTTTCAGAAGTGATGTTAGCAACATATGAATAAATTACCTACAAAGCTGTATTAGTTATGGATGATTATAATGAAATGTGACTATTATTTATTGAAATGTTTATGTAGAAATTTCATATATATTTTGTGTGAATGAATTAATGTTTCCTGAACAAAAATAATGCAAAAAGAAATAATAAGCAAAAGAAATTGGAGGCAGAAGATAAGAAATAGGAAGAGAAAACCTAATTCGTGGTTCAAGATTCATTACACTTCTTATATTTTTTCTTCTGTTCCAAAACATTCTTGATTCAATCACAGTTAGACACTAATTGATATATTGCCTGCCTTTCTCTCCCTCCCTCTCTCTCTTCCTCTCTTTCTCCTTCCTTTACCTTTATCTTTCTTTATCTCTCTGTCTCCCTCCTCTCTCTCTCCCTGTTCCTCTCTCTCTCCTCTCTCTCTCCCTCCCTTTCTCTCTCTCTCTCTCTCTCCCTTTCTCCTTCTTCCTTCCTCTCCCTCTTTTCTATTCCTCTCTCTTTCTCTCTCTTTCTCTCTCTCTCCCTCCTCTCTCTTCTCTCTCTCCTTTCTCCTTTCTTTTTAAAGTCACCTCACTCTCTTTTTAGGATCTCATTAATTCCATCTAACAAACCTTTATTGCTTTTTCTCTCAAGCCCATTTATTCTTCCTTTGTATTAATTCCTCATTCATTCCTGCTATTTTACCGAACCACTATGCCCTATTTCTTTCAAACTGGTCACTAATTTTTCTATTGATTTCACACATTCACTCATTACATCTTTAGCTCCTTCTCTTCTTGTTTACCACACACACTTCTTAAGTAAACATTTTATTTATTTATTTTGTCAAGCATGCATTTGATAATATATATGTATAAACCTGATTATTAGTACATGAAATAGATATGAATAAAAGGGAACATTAATACAGGGACAGTAGGCACATTGGTGTGCTTATGCATGCCCCTTACAGACCTCTTAGGAATGGGATGAGGTCAACAGTAGACAGTCTGAGGTTAAAGTGTTTGGGGTTAGTGGAAGAAACCACGGAGTCAGGTAGGGTATTCCAGGCATTGACCACTCTGTTGCTGAAATCGTACTTCCTGCAATCGAGTTTTGTGCAGTTTACCGTGAGTTTGTATCTATTGTGTTCTTGTGTATTGTTGAGGTTGAAGCTGAAGTAGTTATTGATGGGTAGGACATTGTAATGGATAATTTTATGTACTACGCTTAGGTCAGACCGAAGGCGGCATAGTTCTAAGTTATCTAAGCCTAATTACATGTATATTTTTCCTGGCATACACAACTCTCACTTTCCAGTTAACAAAGAAAGACACTCCTATACATAGCTGCCTTCTAGAAAAATTAAATCCTTAAATCAGACCTCATACTGAATGTCACAGCTAATACTTAAAAAAGAGAAGACATCAGACATCAACACATCACACTTATAACAAAAACCCATAAACCCCATTATAGTTTGGTATACTGTGTGAATTGAACAACTGTAGTTTGTAACTATTCTGGCTGTTACGGCTTGTCAACAAACAATTACTGAGCAAAACTACCACTTAGTAAAATATTTTTCAAAGTTTATAATATTGCAATTTCCACAAATAATAACTAAATTAGTGTCTATCTCTCCCCTCCAGTAATAACCTATATTCTTTCAGCAATGAGGCTCTTTTGAATACTTCAAAATTCAAAAAGTTTGGGTAGTCTTGCCTCACATAATCTGGTACGATCTATTCCTTCATGAATACAGGGGACTTTTTCAAATTTCTACAATATAGGAAAAATTGCTACTTGTTCTTCACTTCCAAAATAGGACCACAGTTCTTAAGAAGGTATCCTCTGAATAGGGTTTGTGGCGTTAAAGTTATGGTTTGAACTTAATGTGATGTGACTTGTCCAATCCTGTCTTAAGAAACTTCTTTAAGCAGTCAATGACATTGGTGATGATGGGGAATCTGAACATGAATGATAACTTCAGGGGTGCCCACTGGGTGCCAAAAGTGAGCAAACATTTGGACCAACCATATTCTAAAAGGAGAAAACCTCCATGTAATATTCCAGGAATGACAAATGTTTTCTGAAAATTCTCTTTTGCTTTGAAGAGCAATGAAAATCAGTGACTTTAAAATATCCACTGTTAATTTTTGTCCCAGTCTCTCTCTCACAGAGAGAGAGAAGAGATTCCCCCTTCCCTGTATTAGGGTTTCAACCTGAATTGCCAATGAAGGCACAACAGCACTTTTGAAAAATAGGAGAGCTACTTTTAAGCTATTCTAGATAATTCAAAACAGGTATACAGTGAAGAATGTAAGATTTAGTATTGATTATGATTAAGGTTGATAATTATAATGATGGCTTGAGTCTATGAGGAAACTCAATCAATGCCTACTGTGATTCCTATATTAGAAGAACAACTAACAATCTTATGTGCCTTAAAGTCTAATCAATACTTTATGGATCGAACCTTAGCAAATTGCAGTCCACTTATTTGAGTTCATGGAATATTATGCCTACTGAAATACAATAGGAATAGCTTCTACAGTACACACTCATATAGTAATATGATTTCAGAATATTCCATGACTATTATGAAAAGAATGCAGTTCAGAATGCTTCTACTCTGATAAATTTGTTAGACTTTAAAGATGCCAGAAGGGAATTGTAGAGTTGACTATAATAGAATAACTTAGCCCATAGCATAACCACTGTAGAAGCTGAAGATGGGAATAAAGAACATTCTGTTTATACTTTAAACATGTTGTGACTTTTAAATTTTCACCCGGGCCAAATACTTGTCTCATATATGCAGATCTAGAGCGATAAATATTTGTATAACTTCACATTTCTTCAGAGTAAAATGGTATATATTTTTCAAAACATGCAAACTCACCGTTATCTTGACTTTTCGCCTTGCCGCCTAAGAGGAAGGAGAAGGAGAAGAGCATTAAACAACGGGTAGGAGGAAACATGTGTTAATTTGTTTCTACTGCTGGTATCCCATCCAGAACTTACAAAATAAGAGGATCAACAGCAAAAGGCAATACATCTCGTAATCGGAAAGCGAACATGAAACTCCAGCATAAAGAAATGATCATGAGTTCCAATAGTTCTCTCCTTTAAGGACTTTTATCTTTTCTAAAAATGAACCTCCAGCAGCACAAAAGTCCCAGTGGAAGACAATGGGGCAGATGTGTTTTCAGCAAACAAGTACTACAAACTGGCAAGATATTGGTCAAGTGTTCATTCCCATTACTGGAACTGGAAGTGGCAAACAATACAGATCAGTCTCTAGCAAACAGACAGGAAATGACTGGCCTTTCCGTAGAAGCTTTTGTTAACATGTTCACTTTGTTCAATTTTCTTAAAGTACACTGAAAGCAAGAAATCTCAATGATATTTTTTCAGTGTATTTTAAAATAATTTTGAATGGCTACTTTAAAGCGTATGAAATTCATTTCTTAAGTGTGCTTTTACAGAGCCAGCCACACAGACTTATGGTCAGTTTTACAAAGGTAAAACTAAGTTTTTACTCATGATATTAAACGCTTATTTTTCTTTCTCTTTCTTTCTTTCTTTCTTTCTTTCTTTCTTTCTTTCTTTCTTTCTAGCAACTGTACACTGTCTTGAACACAGCATCCATTTTTGTACAAGTAATCATTCCTAGATGTTGATGCCTATTCAGGAAAATTTGCATTGGCTGCAAGGATGACTGTGGATAATTGGTTTAAATGAGGATCCGTTGCTCAGGTTCTATTTGTATAGTTCTGGTACTAACTCTGAAAGCTGGAAATGATTAGGTCTTGCCTTTCTAGCTATGAAACTCTCTGGTCCAGGGGTACATTTGCAACAGAGTCAAAATCTCATTTTCCTATCCCTACTGAGTCACCATGAGGACTAAAAAAGAGAATAAAGTAAAATAAAATAACAGACTCTTAGCAAGCAGAAGGATGTTGGAATAACAATGTCTTTACTACTGGCATCGACTTATTGCATAACGATTATAAAGCATCTCAGCTCATTTCCACCTGAGACTAGCACATGGGCTATTTCTAAGAACTCAGGTGTATAGATGCTTAAGTATACAATGCAACATTACAGGAGGATTTAAACCTGGGGTGATTGCAGATCACTGCTTCATTCCAATGATAATTTACATATCAATTTACAAACGTAACAACCTGTCCCAAATGGCTAGAGCCTTCCAGATCTGTTGACTTTCAACCTTCATGGTTTCTCCTGCCTACGCTGATGAGAACTGCAGAGATTGTGTTAAGTCCAAAACACATGAAGACTCTTGTTTGGGCAAGGTTGCCATAAGTGAGAGCCTCCAACTCTTCCTTTCCCATCTTCAGTGCACACTTGTGAACTGGAATAATGACCATGGAACATTTAAGTGAGGTTCCATATCAGTGGAAAGGAAAACAGATTTTGCATTTGGGGTCCATGGCAAAAGAATTCGTAGGATTTTAAACTTTTTAAGCAAGCACGATCCCAGGAACTTTCCTTTGTGAGCGTTTCCCTTCAGCTCTCCCACACCCAGACCAAGGCCTGAATCAGACCTGTTTGTTTTAGCTGAGGTCACTTTTTCCACAGGCTCTCTGCCGATGAGGATCTGTGTGCTGTCATTTCTTAGCTATTCAGTTGTCACTTGTGAGCACTTACTGCCCAAAATTTATTTTAATTTAAAGAAATAAAAAAGAACAGCATTTTTAAAAATGGAAAGGAAATACAGGTTCAAAGAAAATGCAGAGAAGAAGGGAAATTAAATGCCAATATTTTGTTTGGTGCAAGTATACTCTGCCCCCTTGCCCATAAAACAAATATACTTAAATTTATGTTGGTTTTGTTCATAAGTTAAATAATTTAAAGTAATGTTGATGAAGATTCATTCTTTAAAGTAATTAACATTACCCACCCTTTATATTTCAACATTCAAATGAAGGAAATACTTTAACAAGGGGAACTGAAAGTTTATAAAATGCCAGCTTTAGCTCTTTGGAAAGTAGCCGAAAAAAAGAAGGCTGAAGATTTGGTTGAAATGTTTGGAGCTGCAACGGGAAGAATCCCAGAAAATTAACTATACAGAGCCTTCTTGATGGTGGCACCTGCCCTGTTGAAGGATGTCCTCCCAGAAATTTGTACTGGTCCCACCCTTTTTGACTTGCATCAAACTTTTTATTTAACATACTTTGTTTTCCTTTGATTTTTTTAAAATCTCTACACCATCCACAGTTGCTATGGATTGGGTGGCCTCAAATCTGAATAAGTGCACATAATAAACAAATAACATTTTGGAAGTTGAGATGTCCAAAATTACAGCATGATCTGACACTCTGGAAAATGGAGCATCAAAGAATCAGGCTTGACATTCATATAGCAAAAGAAGCCTTAGCACACTTCAAGGGGGATAACATAGGGAGCCAGTTTGGTATAGCGGATAAGGCATCAGGCTAGAAACTGGGGGAGCATGAGTTCAAGTTCCACTTTAAGTACAAAGCCAGTTGGTGATTCTGAGGCAATCCTTCTCTCTCAGCCTCAAGAAGGCAGCAAACTACTTCTAAAATGTTCCCAATAGAACTGCATACTTGTCTATGTAGCTGCCTGAAATTAAGATTCCACAAAAGCTTTTTAAAATGGGGGGGGGAGAATTTAGTGAGATGTATAAGGATTTCTTTAAGTTTTTGCAAGAGATAGGGATATTAAGTGTAAAACTCAGTAAAGACTCCCTGACATCAAGCTCAAAGCCTGGTAACTTTATGACCATGGCTCTGCTATTTTCTTGGCAGCCATGTGAAAATAATTATCTCCTGCTTTTCCTTAAGATGTTTTTTTCAATTTACTAGATTAAGGGCAGAGTCCTAAGATTTCCTGGGATCTCCTATCCCAATAGTAATCCATCTGATTCTACTTTTGAGATCAGCCAAGGCTGGCTTCAACTCTAATGAGTATTGCATTCCTTATCTCATATAGTTGTTATTTTACTGTCACCCTTACTTCCCCTCCCCTGCTTTGTTAGTCATCTTATAGGGATAAATTGCTTTGATAAGATGGGAAAGAGAAGCTGGGGGTAGCCTTCTCAGAACACATTTGCCAGTTTCTGGATTATTCCAGACATTTTGGACTGCCTCTCCCACACAATCCACTGCAGTTGGCTATGCAGACATATTTGAAAGCACCAGGTTGCCTACTTCAAACAAATGGATAGAAAATAAGTTAAACCCATCAGCAATTGTGGAGCATTATTTATCACTATGCTGGCCTGTTCCCCTCCATGCTTGCTGGGATATTTCAAAGCAAACATGTATTAGAGAATGCAATAACCTCTTGACAACCTTCTACGCACCAATTCCACCCGCTTTCTACAATTTTGTAAACAACAAACTAAAAGACTCAAGATCCATCCCACCCCTGAAAGGTCCTAATGGTAAAGATTGCAACGATGACACCATTAAAGCCAACCTCTTTAACATATTCTTTGGCTCAGTATTTGTAAACAGCAATGGCTCATGCCCAGTATTTCCTAGTCGAACCACAGACAACTACAATGATATAATACATATCGATTTTACAGAAGACAATGTTGAAAAAGCACTGCGCAATCTAAAACCATCTCTACCTACTGGACCGGATGGAATATGTGCCTACTTCTTTAAAAAGCTCTCCACTGCCATAGCCAAACCTCTAAGCATAATCTTTGAAAAATCTTTCAGGACCAGCTCCTTGCCAAACCTATGGTCACTAGCCACGGTCATCCCCATCTTCAAAAAGGGAGATACCAGTCTAGTTCAAAATTACAGACCAATCTCTTTACGCTGCGTCACCTGTAAAGTCATGGAATCAATTATTAACCAATCCATTATCCTCCACTTAGAGACAAACAACCTACTCTCTAACAAACAATATGGTTTCAGAAAAAACTATCCTGTAATCTGCAACTCTTACACTGCAAAAACATATGGACTACACAACTCGATCAGGGCAAAGCAATTGACGCAATCTACATAGACTTCTGTAAAGCCTTCAATTCAGTGGTACATGACAAACTACTACTAAAACTAAAATCTTATGGTATCTCTGGACAACTGCATAACTGGATAGAAGTGTTCCTGTCAAACAGACAACAAATGGTCAAAATTGGGAGCATCTTACCAAATTCTGTACCTGTCAACAGTGGTGTCCCCCAAGGCAGTGTTCTAGGACCAACTCTCTTCATACTCTACATAAATGACCTCTGTGATCATATTAAGAGCAACTGTGTTCTCTTCACTGATGATGTGAAGCTATTCAACACCACAGACAATACTGTTACCCTTCAGAAAGACCTTGACTATGTATCAGAATGGTCAAACAAATGGCAACTTCAAATCTCAACAAATAAATGCTCTGTCTTATATATTGGCAAAAAAAATCAGAAAATAAAATACAAGCTGAATAGTCAAGACCTTGTTGATGATCCAAACTCCATCAAGGACCTTGGAATACTCATTTCTAATGATCTAAGTGCTAGAGCCCACTGTAACTACATAGCCAAAAAGGCATTAAGAGTTGTTAACCTAACATAGCTTTTTCTCTGGTAATATCACACTACTAACTAGAGCATACAAAACATTTGCTAGACCAATACTGAATACAGCTCATCAGTCTGGAACCCACATCATGTATCTGATATTAACACAGTTGAGAAAGTCCAGAAATATTTCACAAGAAGAGTTCTACACTCCTCTACTCATTGCAGAATACCTTATGCCACCAGACTTGAAATTCTAGACCTAGAAAATCTAAACTACGCTTCGGTCCGATCTAAGTATAGTATATAAAATCATACATTGCAATGTCCTTCCAGTCAATGAATACTTCAGCTTCAACCATAACAATACAAGAGCACACAATAGATACAAACTCAAGATTAACCGCACCAAACTTGAATGCAGGAAATACGACTTCAGCAACAGAGTGGTCAGTGTCTGGGATACTCTACCTGACTCTGTGGTTTCTTCCCCAAACCCCAAAAACTTTCATCTTAGACTGTCTACTATTGACCTCACCCCTTTCCTAAGAGGTCTGTAGGGGGCGTGCATAAGTGCACCGACATGCCTGCTGTCCCTGTCCTATTGTTTCTTTTATTTTTCTTATATGTATTCATTTCATGTAATCACAACTATGTTTATCCTTATACTTATTATCTTGTAAGCGATTGACAAAATAAATAAATAAATAAAATAAAAAATAAAAACAACCAAACTGACTCTATAAATAACTTTCTCCGAACATTCCTATTAATTGTGGGGAAATGAGAAACATCATAACATGTTTGCATGCATCTGCAGGTGATTTAGTTTATCTCTGCAATACTTCCTCAATTTCTGAGGAAAAGCAGAAATCATGAAAGTAAACTTTGAATCTATCATTTGTATTCATCTCCTTTTTCATTTATACCTTCTATGTATGTAAGCCGCTGTTGGAAGAATTATCCTTCTGGGTTCAGTTCCAAGTGGGGAAAAAGACACTGGAAACATGGAGGCTATTTGGAAAGATGGTTTAATGGTGGACAGGACCACATGGCTTGAAGCTCCAAAGAAGGATGATCACATGCTCCAAGGTGAAGGAAAAGAGCGAAGGGCAGCCAAGATACTGAGAGACCCTTATATAACCTCTGTTGGGCCCCACCTTAGTGTCTCCTGTTCCTGCACAAGAAATGTATCCCATTGGCTGTCAGACTCCCAGGGGCAGGGGTCTTAACTAACTTTGTAGGCTTTGTCTAGACCACATGGCATCACCTGAGTGTTGGCTGATACAATCTTCCCAGGCCAGGTGGTGAGATGGGTAGAGGCCTTTATTATGTAGAGTACTCTGGCCTAGGCCTTAATGGCCCATTAGCACAGGTGGAGGGGGCTGAGTTTCTGCCTCTCTGAGGTGAGTTTCTGCTTCTGAGTTTCTACTCTTTTTAGGGGAAATATTCTGCCTTTTTAATAGTTTCCAGTATATTTCATTTTTCTAGTAGAGGGGTAGGTGCTAACTTCCTACACCGCCTATCAAGAATGAATTTTCTAAGAAGTATAAAAATAAAATAAAAGGAAGTCAAAGCACAATCGGAACAAGAATGGAACTGTAGCGCTATAGTTCCCTCAACTGAATGGGGTGACCCTGTTCTCCATGATCCCATGATGATGAAGCTTTTCTTGCCTTTCTGCACTAGAAGCCCAATTAATTTTTAACACGGTGGAAAAATTTATACTCCAAAGGATGGGAAGAACTGACTTTTGGGGGGAAAAATACAAACTTGGTTTACGAACTCAGAAGTGCTTTTTAAAATTAGTTTTATGTGTGTGCGTGCATAGTAAAAAGTATCTATCCGAAATAAACCGCAGTGTACATTAGACTTTGCTGGTATAAATCAAGGAAGTTGAAGAAGGCACAATCTTTTGTTCTCCCAGCTTTCCGTATTTATATAAGGACTCCTTTGTTTTCTTCTACTCAATGGGTAGCGTTTTTCCCAAGCTTATAACTTCAGGTGTAATCTTTGCTGCAGGCTTTATGTTATATTCATTCCCGTTGCAGGAAGCAGGAAGGAAATATTCTTCTGTGTAACAAGACCTAGCAATTATTAAACCCACCCTTTTATTAATGGGAAGGGGGCACAAATACAGTTGCTGTAGCAACAAATGACCAGGAAGTAACTGGCAAGTTTATGAGTAAGTTCCTCATGGTGTTTCTTATCGTATATACATTCTTGCAGCAAAGCTTTGAACAGTGGCCAGGTTACATTGTTCTGACACAGAAGAAAAGAGGCATATTTATTTCATTTCATATTTAATACTTCATTTCATTTACTAGATTTTTATCCCACCTTTATTACTTTATAAGTAATTCATATCCAGATTACATGTGAGAAATGCAGAGCAGGCCAAGGATGGACTTAACCAAAACAGTAATCACTTCTTTTGCAGCTATGAATTTCTGTAGGATGTTTTTAGGGTCAGTTTTTTTTAGTGCATTCTAAAATCTTCTCTCAGATTCAAAGGTCCTGAAAGGAGAAAAGTAGCACAACGGCTTTGCAGCTGCCCTTCCATAGCAACCGTTTGAATGTTGTGTTAGAAGACCTTACAAATGCACCACTTTATCACACAGTGGGAATTAATTAGACTCTTAGAGCCACTTTAACTTTTTTTTTTACATCCTTGTAACTGTTATCTGTGAGTGAGAAGGAATGAAACTTTCTCTCTTGTAACCTTGTAGGACAAAGCCAGTTGCAAAGTGTAAGGTTGCTGGCTGGTTTTTCTCTGCTTAAAAGGAAGGGAATAAGATGCAGGGACTTTGCTGCACCAGGGTCAAATTTTCCCGGCCGCACCCCCTTTGTTCCTGAGGCCTAACTGTATTCATTGTTTATACAGATAGTTCTCAACTTAGAACACAGCACTGAAAAATGTGACTTATGACCATTTTTCACAGTTGCAACATCCACACATAATGATATCCTTCTTTCTCTAGACTGGCCATAACCAATTCCTGCAACTGTTCTTCATATGTTCATATGTTCAAAAAGATGTTCAGCTCCATCTTTTTAAAAAGATGCCATGCTGCTATTGGAATACGTAATTGCTGAAAAAACTTACGTTGTGTATTTGTTCTTGTGTTTATAATAATTATGCATAATTTTGTAATTTAAAATCATGAATAGATTATTAACATTGTGTTTCCCTAGGTTTTGAGATCTCTTTATGAGGACCAGAAAGTAGCACGTAAATATCTGATTGAATATACAGTATTCATAATGGGAAAACTGATAAATTGTTCCAGGGAGGCAGAAGAAAGAATATGGAGAACAAAATTTACCTTTGCAAACAGCGGTCTGGCCATACTTCTTCCTAGCGGTAACCATTTTAAGAACAAATGCAATTTCCCTCTCACGTACATGCCACTAGTCATTGTGAGTAAATGAGGTATAGAACAAGATGTCTCACAAATAAAGCCCTGATACTTTCTGACAAGATCCTCAAGGGAGAATTCGCATCCTGTTAAAGCAGATGGAACGGAAGGAATTGGTAGGGAGGGCAAGTAAACTAAAGAGTTATATGTGATCCAAGCTGAAACCAAGAAAGGCCAGGACAAAACTAAGATGAAGCTTTAATCTGAATTGGAAAATTTTTAGTGTTCTTCAATCTACAATTCTATTTAATATATGTTGCTATGGCAGTTCTGTTTGAAGGTAACATAAAATGACCCTATCTATGCAAAGGGTTGCTAGCTCCCATTTTGTAGGGCAGTCTACACAGTCTGGGTTGAATGAAAACTTCCCAGAGACCTAAATAAGCAAAGCAGATATCTATAGGGGCTGCTGAATTGTAATCTCAGCCATTCAGATTAACTATTGCTGTAGTTGAGGTTTTATCTCCCTCTCTTCCTGTGGTTTGTAACTTAGAAACAAACCAAAATTTTGGACCGATGCCCTTGTGCTTTTCCATTGAGCTCTAACTCTACAGAAAACTTCCTTATGCCAGAGCTGGTATTACCCCAAACAAGGTGGTGGTTATCACCTGTTGGAAGAAATATCCTTCTGGGTTCAGTTCCAAGTGGGGAAAAAGACACTAGAAACATGGTGACTGCTTGGAAAGATGGTTGAATGGTGGACCAGATCACATGCCTGGGAGCTCCTGACCGAAAAAGGGTAAAGAAAAGGGAATAGATGCTGAGAGTACCTGGGTTTTATGCCCTCTGTTGGGATTTGAATTTGAGCTTGTATTCTGATTGGTTGTCAGACTCCCATGAGGGGCAACTCTGTAGGCTGTCCTGAGTCCCAGGCTTGGTTGAGCCTTGCTGGATGATGATGTGATAAAAGGGCATTGGGATTCCTATTATGGGTCTGCCTGAAGGAGGTAGATCTTTGTTATGTAGAATAGACTGCCCCAGGCCTTAATGGTGCATTGGAAAAGGTAGGGAGGTTGAGTTTCTGCCTCTCTGAGTTTCTACTTCTCTTTTAGGGGAAATATTCTGCCCTTTTAGTATATCCTAAAATATCTCATTTCTCTCGGAGAGGGGTGGGTTTTAACTTCCAACACACCTTTAAAGTCCTGCATGGCATGGGTCCAGGTTACTTGAGGAAGCATCTCATCCCAATAGGACTGGCTCACCCCACCTGTGCCAGCACAGCGGGCATGCTATGAGAGAATTTCATCTGGCAAGGTTCAGGAGAAGGGCCTTCTCTGCCATGGCTCCTAAATATTTTACTCCTGAGATCTCTGCTGATAGGAGGATTGAAGCTTGCCCAGTGTCTCTGTCAGCACTGCCATCATTTCTGGCTCTTTGCTGGAGGCCCAGATAAGTTGCTTGCATCATGCTTGCTTTCAAAAAGAGCATATTTATCAAGCTGTTCTTGCTCCCCTCCTATAATGGGCAGTAGGAATAACCCCGAGGAACAGGACAAACAACTGCAACCGAGACATCAGTCAGATAAAAGAAATTTGGGTCTGTGGCAGAAACAAAATTTGAGAAGGCATCTTAGATGTTAAGTTTGCATGAAGAGACAGACACGGAGTGCTTCAAGCTCTTTGTTTATTAGTGACTACAGCTCAGAAAGAACCCACTTTGGCTGGGCTGCGGCTGCTACTTATAGCCAGCAGCCGCAGTTGACAGCCAATCAGAGTGCAGGGTTTTCCTGCACTTTTTAAACCAATCATTTCTTACATTTTACAAGAACAGTTCAAACTAAACCAATGACTTAAACCTGCATACATAACACCCCTCCCCACTAGGTTCAGTCCATACTCAAACCCCAGCCTATCTAATGTATTCTTTTAAATAGGTGGGGCTCTTACGTGTACGTTGAGACCTACGTAGTTCAGATGTTTTAAGGTTCTCACCTTGTGAGGGAGGAAATGTGTCTGCTGACATTTCCTTACTAGGACTTGTAGTAATGGTAGAACCTGTTTGGTCACTACAACCTGGTCTCTCCTCCCAATCCATCTCCAACCCAATGTCAGCACCTAAATCAGGTAATGATGTGCAATCTTCCATTTGTGAAAATGGTTGTTGGTATTGTGACAGGTTTTGGGATGGTTCCTGTCGTGTTAGCTCATTACACACGGGGTTGATTCTTGCTTGTTCATTACACTCATGATCCTCCCCTTCCCCCCTAGAAGAGGTATTAGATATGGGAACTAGAGAGGAACAATTGCGATGTTCCTGAGGTAATCTGGATCTAAGCTGATCAATGTGCCTGCTCCAGAGGACTCCATCCTCTGTTTGTACCCTGTAAGATCGAGGGCCTGTGATTTGGGTTATCTCAGCAGGAATCCAAAAAGGTTCACCCGTAAGGTTCTTAGCATAAACAGAATCACCCACACTGAATGTGCGAACTTTGCTAGTGGAATCTAGTGGTGCGTGGGTGCAGGGATGAAGGCGGTCAAGGGGAGACCTGAGTTTCCTACCCATCAACAGTTCAGCTGGGGATAAGTTAGTTGATGGGTTAGGAGTGATATGCTGGACACTGAGAAGTTTTTCAACTCTCTCAGTGATATCCCCTGGACCCAATTGCTGAAGTTTTTCCTTGGTAAATCGTACCATACATTCAGCCCGACCGTTAGCCGAAGGATGCCCAGGGGCTGTCAGGGCATGTCTGATACCCTGCTGTGCTAGATATGATTCAAAAAGGTTGGATGTAAATTGAGGACCATTGTCAGAAATGAGTACATCAGGTAACCTGTGAGTTACAAAAAGCTTTTTAAGCTGCTTGATGACAGCATCAGTTGTGGTGGATGCCATAGGGATTACCTCTAGCCATTTGGAATATGCATCTACTATAATAAGGAAAGTGTGCCCTCTGGTAGGGCCAGCAAAATCAATGTGAATCCTGGACCATGGGCCCCTAGGACATTCCCATTCCTGTGTGGGGGCGAGAGGTGGGGCAGGCCTGACTACCTGACAGTTGGGACAAGATGCAACCCAGTTTTCAACCATTTTGTCAATCATATAGCCCAAGAACTCAACCTTGTCAGTTCTAAGAGTGCATTTTTCTTACTTGACTTTTAACCCCGCTTTTTTGCATCTGGTAAGGACTTCTCTGAGTCTCTCTTGTAACTGAGTGTCATTTTCAGCAGAGATTAACACATCATCAAAGTAAGGTACTACCCCTGGCAGTCCTTGGAGCATCCTTTCCATCAGGCTTTGGAAGATGCCTGGTGCCACGCTTACTCCAAACTGTAACCTTTTACATTTGAAAGCACCTCTATGAGTCACAATGGTTTGGGCCTCTGCAGTGGCATCATCAACTGTTAATTGTTGATATGCCTGGGCCAGATCCAATTTGGCAAAGACTGTAGCCCTGCCAAGTGAATGTAGTAAATGATGCACCACTGGAACTGGATATGCGCTCTGTTGAAGCGCATGGTTCAATGATCCCTTATAGTCTCCACAGATTCTCACTGACCCATCAGTCTTGACTGGCGTGACTATGGGTGTCTCCCACCTGGAGTGGTCAGTGGGCTCTAAAACTCCATGAGCTATTAGTTTATCTAATTGTGCATCAATTTTTTCCTTTAAGGCAAATGGGACCCTTCTGGGCTTTAAACGAATTGGGGGCACCTTGGGATCTAGGTTGAAAGTGATAGGGGTCCCCATATACTTGCCAATCCTTGCTGAAGACCTCTGGAAACTCAGACTTCAAGGCCTCCTCCCATTCAGTGTTGCTCACGTGATTGATGCCAGTCACCTCGATGCCTAGTGGATTGAACCACTCAAGTCCCAGCAAGCTTGGGCGATCCTTGTCCACGATGGTCAGAGGCAAAGCGTTTGGTGTGGCCTTTAAACTTGCACGTTGAATTCTCTTGTTCCAACTACTGGAATCTTGTTCCTTGGTAGTCTTTAAGAGTCAGTGCTTGCTTCTTGAAATGCTTCTTCTGAATGTTTGGGAGTAGTGAATAGTGTCCCATGACACCATAGATAAATATGAGCCTGAGTCCACTTCCATTTGGCAAGGCCTTCCTTCAATTAGTACCTTGACATGCACTTTTCTGTTATTGATAGAAGAAGAATGACCAATAGTTACTGTCTGATGAGTTTCATTCTTCCCTTTGCTTCTGTGCTGCGCCCCATTTTCTCACTGAGGTTGTTGGGCTTGAATTCTTTGTCAGGAAACTTCCTTCTGTTGGGTGGAGTTCTGGATGATTTGCAGACTCTTGCTAGATGTCCTCTTTTTCACAACGGAGGCAAATGGTGTCTAAAAACTTGCATTCAACCTCTGCAGTAGAAATCTTGCCTCTTTCTTCCCAGGTCTTTCTTTTTCCGCTCCATTCTGAGTCTATAAATTCCTTCCTCCACCTCACTACAGTCTGACTCAGAATCTATTTGCTCACAATGAGTTGTTGTGGACTTTTCCACATCAGGATGGCTTGTGGCCTTGTTAATTTTCTTCATGGCTGCTGCTGAGGACTTGGTAGCTTCTGCTGAAGAGGCCTCTTCTATTGCTTCCTTCAGCGTGATCTTAGGTCTTAGTAATAACTTGCTCTGAAGCACCTTGTCTTTAAGGCCCAGAACAAATCGATCGCGCATGGCCTCTTCTAAATTGTTAAATTCACATGCACCCCCAATGTCTCTTAAACTTGCCACGAAGTCATTTATGTTTTCGCTTTCCCCTTGATCCCGATGGTAAAACTCGTGTCTCTTAATGAGGCATGATACTTGTGGGGCGTAATGGGCTCTTAACTTTTCTAAGTCAGGCCATTCCATTACCTTCACGTCTGCAGCTCCCGCCAATGCCTTCGCCAATGCAATCTTGAAAACTGCCGGACCACAGTGCGTGAGAAAGACTGCCCTCTTCTGCTTCTCGGAAATGTCAGCAAGATCGTTTCCTTCCAGATACATTTGGAAACGATCTGCATACGTCTCCCAGTCTTCTGCCGTTGGATCGAACAAGGCTGGGGGGGTGTTCAGTGCAGCCATCTCTCTCTTCTTCTGTTCCGCGTTGCCTTCTTCTTCAGGGAGATCCCACCTTCGTCGCCAGTGTTAAGTTTGCATGAAGAGACAGACGCGGAGTGCTTCAAGCTCTTTGTTTATTAGTGACTACAGCTCAGAACGAACCCACTTTGGCTGGGCTGCGGCTGCTACTTATAGCCAACAGCCGCAGTTGCCAGCCAATCAGAGTGCAGGGTTTTCTCGCACTTTTTAAACCAATCATTTCTTACATTTTACAAGAACAGTTCAAACTAAACCAATGACTTTAAACCTGCATACATAACATTAGACTTAACCCTCCCTAGTTCCCACCATGATAAAGAGAAGGAGGAGGGAAGCATATTCAGACATGCAAGATTCTTTTACTTGTGCTGTAACCTTATAATAAAGGTAGTACTAGCATTCACAACTTCGCTTTCTAAGTTTGCTCTATATCAAAGAATTGAGTAACTGTCCTGAATAAAACAAAAGTTGTAGCATTAAATAAATTTTTATGTATCTACTAAAGCCTCAGCCAATGCCCAAGCCTCCATCGTTGTCTTAAATTCTCTACAGGTAGTCCTCGGGTTACAACTACTTGTTCAGCAAACATTCAGAATTAGAAAAGTGCTGAATGAGGGGGACTTCCACACTTCTTTGTGGCTGTCCCAGTGTCCCCACAATCCCATGACCAAAATTTGGGTACCTGGCAACAGTGGTGGGATTCAATAATTTTTACTGCGGTTCTGTGGGCGTGGCTTGGTGGCGTGGCAGGGGAAGGATACTGCAAAATCCCCATTCTGTCCCCACCCCACTAACCTGCTTTCCAGCTCCATTCTCCTGTGCAGGGCAACAAAACAAGACCCAGCCAATCAGCTGGGACTCAGAAGGGCAGAGAATAGATGGGGGAGGGGCCAGTCAGGGGTGGTATTTGCTGGTTCTCCAAACTACTCAAAATTTCCACTTTCAGTTCCCCAGAACTGGTCAGAACCTACTGAATACCACCTCTGCCTGGCTGATAATTGCTATGGCTTCCCACCACCATATTATCACTATTTGCAAGTCAATGAGGAAGCTGTCAGGAGGTTGTAAACCGCTCCTGCTCCTACCACTGTTTTTGTCTGCCTGCCTGCATTCTGTAATGCCTACCTGTGGCACCCTCCTGCCTGCACTCCATAGGGCCTGACCACAGCACCTGTCTGCCATATAGCACTCACCTGTGGTGCTCACCTACTGGCCCATTGCTTTCGCCTGCCCCCCCGGGCTTGCCCAGGACTCTTGCTTTTTCCCACATTGTGGTCCTGTGAAATACTTGCTTAACAACTGGTGCAGTCTTGGGGTTATGACAGCAACCAGGCCTGCCAGGATTGTTGTTGCTAAGTGGTGTGGTCACGTTTCCGACCACACTGCTTAGTGATGGGAAATCCAGTCCCAATGGCGATCATAGCCTGAGGACTACCTATCTCTTTAACCCTGCTCATCAAGCCATGCCAAGCAGAAATCCATCCATACATAATGCTCAAGAGCACCTCTGGGTTTTCAGTAGCAAGGATCTCCTCTCGCCATACCACCAGGAGAAAAAGGAAATAACATAACTACCGTTTGGTCCCTTTCCCTGGGCTCTGGCACCTGGCCTGATGCCATGCAGGAAGAGGAATGAACAGACTTGGAAATTTCGCTCATGCTCTTTTCTTCTGCTGAAAGGAAATAGCAAAACCATCAATGCATCATTTTCTTTACAGGGCCTGAAGTTCTGGAATCAGGAGGAAGGGTCAGGCAAGAATTTCCTCCAATGGGAATTAAAGCTACAGCATTTCAACAGCATTCTGCTCCCAGACAATTTAGCTTTGCATGGGTTTCAACTTGATGACAATTTTACTAGAAAATAAATCAATTCAGTTCACCAACACAGCTGACCTTTGGCCCTGTATGTAGCATTTGCACTCTGAAACATCAGCACAGTCCTACTATGTTCTCATAATATATTCCTTCTCGGTCAAATCTATTTTCTTCCACCTAAGCTGTGGTGTAGCTCAGTTAAAATTCATTTTCAGATTTACTACGCTGGAATTACACCATGACACAGGAACAATTACCTCACCTCTTCGCTCCAGCATCTGAAAACAGAACTCTCTGCAGATTTCACAGGTAACCTCATCAACAAATCTGGCCTTATTATTTGCATGTATGTATTAAAGTTATATCCCATCTTTCTACCAGGAGCTCAAGGTGCTTTTATGAAGCTCCCACTTCATTTTGTTCTCATAACTATACTGAGGCCAGTGGGACTCAACGTTCTACTCACAATCCCTCTAAAATTACCTTGTCTGATTTTTCCTGCTTATATATGTAAGCAGCATGGAAGAAGCTCTTGCTTTACTTTGGTTCACAGCTTTGAGATTCAAGCATCACATTACTTGCCCTCTTCCTTTCTCTAGCTTCCCCAACCAAAGATATCAATGTTACAACCATGGCTGAACTCAAGAGAAGAAGCAAGCCCATAGCTGCTAAACGGCGCAATGCCAGCTTTCTATGGGAATTGATATGCAGGAAGGATAATACCTTGAAGGGAGGCAGCTGAATTAATAACAACAGCTCAGGCTTTATGATTTGTAAAACAGCAAGACAAATGCAAATATGTTACTCCAGTTCAGGAACAGGCACTAATTATGATTTGTGCAACTTGCAGAAGAAGAAGCACCAAGTGGCTTAATATTCTGAGATTATCAGGAACGAAGATTGTTAAGTTTGCATGAAGAGTCAGACGCGAAGAGCTTCAGTGAAGAGTTTATTCAGTGACTACAGCTCGAATGGACCCGACTTGGCTGGGCTACGGCTGCTTCTTATAGCCAGCAGCCGTAGTTGCCAGCCAATGGGAGTGCAGGGTTTTTCCCGCACTATTTAAACCAATCCCATTTGACATTTTACAAGAACAGTTCAAATAAACCAATAACATTTAAACCTACATACATAACAAAGATAATCACACCCGCTTCCAAATGTTCTGGAGATATTTGGACAGTAATCATGGTGCTGGTTGAAGCGCCAGTTGTAATGACACCAAAGACCACAACTGATTTCCAGCTCACATGCAATCCTCATGTGGAAATGGTCCACGATGTCATTTTTGTTCTGCAGTCGGCCTTGGCTGCCTGATTCATGCTGGCTGTGCAGAGCAGGAGTTCTTGGTGTTAATTCCCTTTTCAGTCTTTCAAATTATTCTCCTTTGCAGACCAAAATCCAGGCCTTGCCTGGTGCCGCTCACATTTGGATCTCTCTAGGAGGAAGCTAAAGCCGGTATCTCCTATTTCCCACTAAGCTTCTAGCCAGTGTCATAGGGCTGTCTCTTGTGAGTTTGCTTCAGCAGTGCAGAGGTCTCCTTATCAAAGTGGCTTTCAGCCAGAATGCTTATTCCCCTCACACCAGTCCCAACACAAACATGTTGACTGCACATTTCCCAGCATTGTGTGTGGCTGGAAATCTTGATCTCACCGCAAAAGTAAATTCCTTCTTCTTGAAAGCCAGTGCACCACTACGAAGATTTCCCTGCAGGCTTCTTTCCAAGACTGGAGTAGCAGAACTTTGTTCTTTCCCACCCCCTGGTTTTGATTTCCACTGCCAAAAGAAGAAAAAAACACAGATCTTAGCTACACATTGAGTGGACTTGGGGCTAATTGTTGCTAAAGTATAGTCCTATATTTTTTTTTATTATACACATCAGTTGCTGGCCTTCCTGATGACTGAGTCATGCATACATAATTAATAGAAGTAGCTATTGCAAGCTGGCTTTTAGCTTAGGTAGCTTTCAAAAGTTTTCTGTGTATTATGTTATGGATGGTCTACCATTTTCTTGTGAGCAACTGAGTCAACACTGGGCTACAAGAGAGAGAGAGAGAGAGGGAGAGAGAGAGAGAGAGAGAGAGGGAGAGAGAGAGAGAGACCATCATGACTGTTATGTATGCAGGTTTGAATGTCATTGGTTAAGTTTGAACTGTTCTTGTAAAATGTCAGAAATGATTGGTTTAAAAAGTGCAGGAAAACCCTGCACTCTGATTGGCTGGCAACTGTGGCTGCTGGCTATAAGTGGCAGCCGCAGACCAGCCAAATTGGGTCTGTTATGAGCTGTAGTCACTAATAAACTCTTCACTGAAGCACTCCGCATCTGACTCTTCATGCAAATCTAACACTGGCGACGAGGATGGGATCCTTCCCGAAGAGAAGACAACGCGGAGAAGAAGCCGAGAGAGATGGCTGTGCTGAACACCCCCCCAGCCCCATTTGATCCGACGGCAGAAGACTGGGACTCGTATGCAGATCGTTTCCAAATGTATTTGGAGGGAAACGATCTCGCCGACATTTCCGACAAGCAGAAGAGGGCGGTCTTTCTCACCCACTGCGGTCCGGCCGTTTTCAAGATGGCGAAGGCATTGGCGGGAGCTGCAGTCGTGAAGGTAATGGACTGGCCCGATTTAGAAAAGTTATTAAGAGCCCACTGATCACTCCAGATGGGAGACACCCATAGTCACACCAGTCAAGACTGATGGGTCAGTGAGAATCTGTGGGGACTATAAGGGGACATTGAACCATGCACTTCAACAGAGCACATATCCAGTTCCAGTGGTGCATCATTTATTACATTCACTTGGCAGGGGCACAGTCTTTGCCAAATTGGATCTGGCCCAGGCATATCAACAACTAACAGTTGATGATGCCACTGCAGAGGCCCAAACCATTGTGACTCATAGAGGTGCCTTCAAATGTAAAAGGTTACAGTTTGGAGTAAGCGTGGCACCAGGCATCTTCCAAAGCCTGATGGAAAGGATGCTCCAAGGACTGCCAGGGGTAGTACCTTACTTTGATGATGTGTTAATCTCTGCTGAAAATGACACTCAGTTACAAGAGAGACTCAGAGAAGTCCTTACCAGATGCAAAAAAGCGGGGTTAAAAGTCAAGTAAGAAAAATGCACTCTTAGAACTGACAAGGTTAAGTTCTTGGGCTATATGATTGACAAGCATGGCGTCCACCCTACAGATGCCAAGGTTCAAGCAATCAAAGAAGCCCCTAGACCAAAATGCAAAACAGATTTGCAAGCCTTCCTTGGACTTATTAACTTTTACCATATGTTCCTACCTCAGAAGGCAACCATTGCAGAACCATTACACAGATTGCTTGACAAAAAGTCTGTTTCGGTCTGGGGCAGGAAAGAACAATCAGCATTTAACAGTATTAAAAGACTAATCACGTCTGATGCTGTACTAATACAGTTCTCTGAGAATTTACCTGTTGTACTGACTTGTGATGCATCCCCCTTTGGAGTGGGGGTGGTTTTGAGCCACAGGCTTCCCAGCGGGAGGGAAGCCCCTATTGCATTTTACTCTCACACCTTGACCAAAGCAGAGAGTAATTACAGCCAATTGGACAAGGAAGCATTGGCAATTGTTGCAGCTATCAAGAAATTTCATGAGTATTTATATGGGAGAACATTTACCATTGTCACAGATCACAAACCTTTGTTAGGCATTGTGGCAGGAGACAAACCTACACCCACTATCCTGTCACCAAGAATGCTGGGGTGGACTGAATTTCTTGCTGCTTATTCATACAACCTTATCCACAAGCCTGGCAAGGACATTGGACATGCTGATGCCTTGAGTCGTTGCCCACTTCCTTGTCACAAGGAGGACTTTGAACCTGAGGCACACACCTTTTTCCTAGAAACTGTTGCCAAACTTCCAGTACACGCTGCTGAAATTGCCAGAGAGACTGCCAAAGACACTTTATTGGCTCCTATTATAGGCTGGATTAAGAAAGGTTGGCCTCTTCAAGATCTACCTCACCTTGCCCAACCCTTTAAGTCCAGGCAAACTGAATTATCTGTATTAAGAGGATGTATTTTGTGGGGTAACAGGGTGGTTATTCCTGCAAAACTGCAAAGAGAGGTTTTGGAAATGTTACATGAGGGTCATCCTGGAATTGTAAGGATGAAGGGATTGGCCAGGAGTTATGTATGGTGGCCAGGTATTGACAAAATGGTTGAAAACTGGGTTGCATTTGGCCCAATTGCCAGGTAGTCAGGCCTGCCCCACCTCACGCCCCCACACAGGAATGGGAATGTCCTAGGGGCCCGTGGTCTAGGATCCACATTGATTTCGCAGGTCCTACTAGAGGGCACACTTTTCTTGTTATAGTAGATGCATATTCCAAATGGCTCGAGGTATTTCCCATGACATCCACCACAACTGATGCTGTCATCAAGCAGCTCGGAAAACTGTTTGTAACCCATGGGTTACCTGATGTTCTTGTCTCTGACAATGGCCCTCAATTTACATCTAACATTTTTGAATCCTTTCTAGCACAACAGGGTTTCAGACATGCCCTTACTGCCCCTGGGCACCCTTCGGCTAATGGCCGGGCTGAACGCATGGTACGTTTTACCAAAGAGAAGCTCCAGCAACTGGGTCCTGGGACATCACTGAGAAGCTTGAAAAACTTCTTAGTGTTCAGCACATCACTCCTAGCCCATCTACTAACTTATCCCCAGCAGAGTTGTTGATGGGTAGGAAACTTAGGTCTTCCCTTGACCGCCTTCATCCCACTTACGCACCCAACGCACCACTGGATTCCACTTCCAAAGTTCGTACATTCAGTGTGGGTGATTCTGTGTATGCTAAGAACCTTATAGGTGAGCCTTTGTGGATTCCTGCTGCAATATCTCAAATCACTGGCCCTCGTTCTTACAGCCAACCTTTCTTAATCCATTTGGCAAGGCCTTCCTTCAATGAACACCTTTACATGTACTTTTCTGCTTCTCAAGGGTGAAGAATGACCAATGGTGATTGTTTGGTGAGTTTCATTCTTCCCATTTGCTTCTGAATTGCGCCCCATCTTTTCAATGAAGTTGTTGGGCTTAAAATCCTTTTCAGGAAATTTCTTCCTACTAGGTGGAGTTCTGGATGATTTGCAGACTCTGGCTAGCTGACCCCTTTTCTCACAACGTAGGCAGATGGTGTCTAAGAACTTGCATTCAGTGCGGGGATGCCCCCCCCCACAGCCTCTACAATAAAATTCTTGCCTCTTCCTCCCAGAGTCTTTCCTTTTCTTCTCCATTCTGAGTCTAAAAATCCCTTCCTCCACCTCACTGCAATCTGAATCAGAGTCTATTTGCTCGCAATGGGTTGTTGTGGATTTTTCCACATCAGAATGGCTTGAAGCCTGGCTTGAGGCCTTGTTAATCTTTTTCATGGCCGCTGCTGAGGACTTGGTGGCTTCCGCTGAAACAGCTTCTTCAATGGCCTCCTTAAACGTGATCTTAGGTTTCATTAACAGTTTGATTTGTAAGACCTTATCTTTGAGGCCTAAGACAAACCGATCACACATGGCCTCTTCTAAGTTGGTAAAATCACAAGCACCCCCAATGTCCCTTAAACTTGCCACGAAGTCATTAACATTCTCGCTTTCCCCTTGATCCCGACGGTAAAACTCGTGTCTCTTAATGAGGCACGATACTTGTGGGGCTTAATGGGCTCTTAAAAGCTTTTCCAAATCAGGCCATTCCATTACCTTCAGTTCTGCAGCTCCCGCCAACGCCTTCGCCATCTTGAAGACTGCCGGACCACAGTGCGTGAGAAATACCGCCCTCTTCCGTCTCTCGGGAATATTGGCTAGGTCGTTTCCTTCCAGGTACATCTGGAAGCGATCCGCATACGATTCCCAGTCTTCCGCCGCCAGATCGAACGGGGCTGGGGGGGTGTTCAGCGCAGCCATCTCGCTCTTCTGTTCGCCTTCCGTGTTGCCTCTTCTTCAGGGAAATCCCATCCTCGTCGCCAGTGTTAAGTTTGCATGAAGAGTCAACGAACTTCAGTAAAGAGTTTATTCAGTGACTACAGCTCGAATGGACCCAAGTTGGCTGGGCTACGGCTGCTTCTTATAGCCTGCAGCCGTAGTTGCCAGCCAATGGGAATGCAGGGTTTCTTCCCGCACTATTTAAACCAATACCATTTAACATTTTACAAGAACAGTTCAAATAAACCAATAACATTCAAACCTACATACATAACATAATGCTTTTTCTAGGGGGGAGGGGGAGGAACATGAGGATAATCAGCAAACAAGAATCAACCCCATGTGTAACGAGCCATTACAACAGGAACCATCCCAAAACCTGTCACAATGCCAAAATCCATCCTTACAAGTGGAAGATTGCACATCACTACCTGACTTGGGTGCTGACATTGGGCTGGAGATGGGTTGGGAGGAGAGACCAGATTCTAACAATCAAACAGGGTCTTCTTTCACAGGAAGTCCAACTAGGGAAATGTCAACAGACACATTTCCCCTCTCACTGGGTGAGAACGTTAAAACTTCTGAACCACGAAGGTCTCAAGCATTACGTAAGAGCCCCATCTATTTAAAAGAATACATTAGATAGGTTGAGATTTGAGTATGGACTGAACCTAGTGGGGAGGGGTGTTATGTATGCAGGTTTGAATGTCATTGGTTAAGTTTGAACTGTTCTTGTAAAATGTCAGAAATGATTGGTTTAAAAAGTGCGGGAAAACCCTGCACTCTGATTGGCTGGCAATTGCGGCTGCTGGCTATAAGTAGCAGCTGCAGATCAGCCAAATTGGGTCTGTTATGAGCTGTAGTCACTAATAAACTCTTCACTGAAGCACTCCGTGTCTGACTTTTCATGCAAATCTAACAATGACCAAGGAAATTATGAGATCTGAAGCACATTTTTATTTATTTTTATTTTATTTTTATTCATATTTATATGCCGCCCTTCTCCAGAGACTCAGGGCGGCGTACAATGTTTGGAGCACAACCCAATGTGCTCAGCAATAGCCTTCATTCCATTGTATATGCCTGCTTATTACTAAGCGGCATTTTTACAAAGTCAGCTTATTGCCCCCAACAATCTTGGGTCTTCAATTTACCTACCCTGAGAGGATGGAAGGCTGAGTCAACCTTGAGCCTGGTGGGATTCGAGCCTGCACTAATTGCAGGCAGCTGGAACTAAGTGCTAGGCGTTTAATAGCCTGCACCACCAAGGCTCTTACATGCACCCTTTAAGAAATCCCAAGGATGCCCTCCCTTTGAAAAACTGTTAGATCGGGGTCTCCAACCTTGGCAACTTTAAGCCTGGTGGACTTCAACTCCCAGAATTCCCCAGCCAGCAAAATTCAAAGTTACAACAGCATTGAAAAAAGTGACTTATGAGCACACTTATGACCATTGCAGCATCCCCATGGACACATGATTTACATTCTGATATTTGACAATTGATTATATTTATGATGGACACAGTATCTCAGGCTCATGTGACACCCCCTTTTGCAGCTTTCTGACAAGTAAAGTCAATGTGGAAGCCAGATTTGCTTAACAACTATGTGACTAATTTAACAACTGCACTGATTCACCCAACAAATGTGGCAAGAAAAGTCATAAAACAAGATAAAACTCACTTAACAGATGTCTCACTTAACCACATAAATTTGGGGCTCACGTGTAGTTGTAACTTGAGGACCACCTGTGTTTTGCACCATAAACCCCATCACTGTATGTGAATCTAATGGAAGATGCAATTCAAAGTACTTGGGAGGCACCTTCCTGCCTAAATCTGAACAGGATCAAGCTAACATCCAAAAAGTAAAATAAATTTAAGTAAATTTGCCAACACGCAAACCAAATAGCCAGAATCTCTGTTCACTCCAAGGCAGGCAACCGCTCGAGGGAGCCCCTGTCTTCCCCCACCACCGTAGCCTCAGGCCTCTGTAGTATCCAAGGAGCACCAGCACCACCACCACCCCGGCCTCTCACTTAGCAACATAAATGCTGGACTCAATTGTAGCCCTATGTCGAGGACTACTGGTAACCTGGTGTATTTTTTTCCCCTTCTCTCAGCATTTTTCCAAGTAGTGAAAAACCCCTTTTCCCCCCCCTCCTTTGAAATTCACAATATTACAGGCATTGTTACAAACTCTGCAACCTCCACCCAAAAGAGATCTACAGCACATAGCAACAGCCTGGTTTTCCTATTCCCCCTCCCCCCACCCCTGCGCTCTTGTGCTGACCTTCTAGATGTCATTTCCGTTTGGAAACAGAGCAGTGCAGCATCTGCAGAGGAGTTTTACATACTGTGAGATGATGGGTGGGTATCTGCAAGTGGAGAATTGGCAGTTGAGTTATTTCATTTTATTTTTGTCAAGGGGGGGGGGCTAAAGAGACTTTTTTGTTAACTTGCAAAGGAAGGGCCCTCGAACAGGCACACTAAACTACTGGATAGCCTATTTAGGGCAATCACTGATTATCAGGAGCTGTAGAACTGCCCATGATTATAGCATAGGAATCTAACCCAGATTATTTTTTAAGATAAAGATAACTTGGAAATACCAATAAAGGAGAATATCTGTAGCTCAGGGTTGAAGTGAAGGGTCCTTTGTGCTCTCTGAGCTTGGTTGTTGTCTTGCAGGTGTTGCAATACCCTAACTAGTTAACATCATCAGTGCTAATACTGTATCCATGCTAGTATTAATGCTAGTAATACAACTAGCACTGATACTAGCACAGATATAGTATTAGCACTGATGATGTTACCTAGTTTGGATATTGAAGTGTCTGCAAGAAAACAACCAAGTTCAGAGAGCACCAAGGACTTCTATAACTTGGAAGTATTCCGAAACCATTAAGTCAATATGATGTAGCATCAGAGCAGAAGAGGGGAGACCCAGGTTTTTATCCAAAGAAGCCCACTGGGTGACTTTGAGTCAGACCCTCTCCCTCAGCCCAATCTGCTTCATAGGGTTGTTGTGAGAAAGACAGAAAGGAGTGTTAGGTATGCTGCTTTGAGCTCCCGGAAAACAAGAAGAAGAACAACACACATTTCAAGTTCTTGAGAAACTGATGGTTGTGCAATCTAGAAAGTTATGTGTGTGCTAATCCAGTACAGTTGAAGAGCATAAGTTGGAGAAGGCTGTGATAGTGTATAGGCATGGCAGTATGGCATCCATTTATCTGCCGGTGAAGCAATCAACAGGTCCATTCCAATAGGAAAGACCCAGAGTAATTTTACCTCCACAGTGTTTATTGGCTCGATCAGTAGCCATTAGGATATATTCCTCCGCATCCCTTAGATCTCATTTTAATGTGGAAATGCTTTTAAAAAGTATCTTGGGGTTCAGAGTCACAAGCCAACTTTAAATTCATTACATTTAATTAGTAAGTTTTGAAAAACCAGAGGGGAATAGTTTACATTTGTTTAGCCAGACAAATCATGCAGACATGATAGCTTTTTAAAACAGGCTGACTAAAAACAGGTTGCAATCTTAGACTTTAATTATTTTTTTTAATGTTGAGATTTAGCAAAAAAAAAGATGAAACATTTGTGTGCATCTTTGTTTTAGCTTTTGGGGGAAAAAAGTCATTTTTGTGGACAGTCTCTCACCTTTTCCTTTGGGTGGGTTCATGGAGAGAAAACAACTTTGTATTTAGTCAGTATGCCTTACTGTAGCCAATTTCATGACATATGAAGTGTGTGTACATTTGTGTGTGTGAGAGTGCAGGTGCAATTGGTGGAGAAGAAAATACCAGATAATCCTTGCATTTCAGGCTTATCAAACGGACCTGAGACAGGGCCAATTTCATGACGTGAGGAAACCCTCCAAAGCTTGCCAGCTGTTCCTTGAGAATAACAATTAACAGGAAAGGAACAAAAGTAGCTGGTAACAATGGATGCCCTTAATTTCAAAACCCTGGAAGTCTAGACATCATGGCTGTGACCATGTAGTTATCATCGTTCTCTTTAGTAGTGAGTTTGGAAGGGTGAGGGCTTTATTATGGACGTAAAAGACAAAACAAAGGCCATTCCCCCACTACTCAGCAAATGTGCTAGCCCTCCAATTTTGAGCTGGCATAAAATAATGCTAGCAGAAAAGCTACTCATACCAATTCAGTCCCTGCTGCATCTTTCTGAGTCACAGCTAGTATGAGAGTGCCAGTCATTAAAGTGACTGGATTTTAGGAAACTAGTCAGCAGCAAAACATCCACCATAGCAAGAATTGAAGGGTCTTGCTTCAGGACTCCACCGCTTAGACTATTTGATCTGGCCCCACTCCTCCTCCACTCCATGTAGACCTTTATCAACACAAAACATAATGTGAAATCAAGAAACATGGGAAGGCAACGGGGTAGAAGAACTCACTAGATCCTGTAGACCAGAACTGGAACTAGACAGCTGTAAGCCAGCCTCTCTTTCTTCCTAAATTAGAGCAAGTGCAGTGTTTCTCAGTCTCAGCTATTTTAAAATGTATGGACTCCAGTTCCGAGAAGCTCCCCAGCCAGGAAATTCAGGTCCACCATCTTAAAGTTGCTGAGGTTGTGTTAGGCTCCAAACCAAGAATGACACACATGGTGATTCTTCCAAGCTGAGTTCTTCGTTGTTTCACACCTATAGACAAAATCTTGCCAGACTGAGGACTCTATTATCTGCATCTACAATACAGTCGGCAAACTATTAAGGAGGCACTGTCTTCACTCTTCCTCTCTCACACAACACCGAGACTGAATTGCCTCCTACTCCTCTGAAATGCAGCCCCTCCCTCCAGGGGATCCATCACACCTTGGCCTAACCTGTCTCTTCTCCAGCTGTGTTTGGATTGCAATCCTCATAACTGAAGGAGATCCAGTTATGAGAGCAAAAAAGGCTAAGAAAATAGATCTCTTTCCCCCTTTCTTTACTCTGAACACTCCCAGAAATCCTGAACATAGTACATTGCTTAAGAATTGCCATATTTGTGTGCCTTCTAATTTTCCTGAGAAGTATGAAAAGTAGCTTTCAGAGAAAATATATCAGGTATGCAATCAGATTATAACAGCATATTTAGTAACATTTTTAGTTCTGCATTTTACTTTCTAAATAAATCAATGAGCTTCAGTAGTTTTAGTGATGTTTAGAACTCTATAAACCTTTTAATGTATTTATTACTGTTTGTGACAACAAATCCCAGGAAACCAATCTTTGCTCTCATTTATCCTCCTCCTCCTCCTGCCTTGCCAGAGCAGAATATCTGTAATATCTGCCTGATGTTTTTGAGAAAAGGTGGCCATGTTTAAAAACATCAGCAAGATGGGATGCCAAGATACAGTCGGACTATTGTGCACTGCATAATGGCACCATCTAGTGGAAAAAGCCACCACAGAACCGGCTGATCTTGTCTGGGTCAGGCTTTCTACTGCTCCACAAAAGACTTGATTTTTTGATTGAACACTCAGGAATTAAGTTTTGCTTTTGGTCTTACAGAGAAGGCTGCACCTCCCATAAAAATTAAATTTTCATGCAATTCCACTGTGACTGAACTGTTTGAATAATGCCTTTAAAAGTATATTTTCTGTGAAAGGTAAATTCCATTTGTTCTCAAGCTAATTTAATTTATAATCAATATTATATTGTTCCCCCCACACACAAAGGATAAGATGGGATAAATAGAAGGCATATAGGCTACAAAAGTTGTTAAGGAGCAGCCTTAGCAGTTTGGATAGTCATTCTGTGACCATGTCCACACGTATTCTCAAATTTTCAAAGATGTTCCCCATTCCCCCAAAATTTAAAACTCCTCACCCTAAATTAAACTATGGCTTGTTTGCTTTTATCATAGGTCTTGTGTGAATTCTGCCACTACACTTATACGAAAAATGGTTTATGGAGGGCATGTGTGGAAACCTGAGCTATTGTCTTCTGATGCTGAAATTTGGCAGCACGTTGACTTGCCCTGCCTATTAGATTAAATCAGGGATCTCCAAGTGTGGCTACTCTATGACTTGTGGACATCAACTCTCAGAATTCCTTAGCCAGTCATGCTGGCTGGGGATTCTGGGAGTTGAGGTCCACAAGTCTTAAAGTGGCCAAGTTTGGAACCCCTGGATTAAATAACTGTATGTTCACTCTTCTGTGACGATGCAAGTTTGACATTCCTGCTTTACTCAATCAGAAGGTGGTTTAGTCTCTGAAATACTCTTATTCAGAGTCTAAACTGTCTAGTCAAACCCACAAAAATATGTTAGATAACATTCTTTGGACAAAACACTTTATATAGTTTATAGTCAGTTTAAATGTCAAGAAACACAGGTTTTACACTTGCATTAACTACTATATGAATTATTCCATGTTTGGTCAACTAAATCTCAAAATTCTCTGCTTATAGTTCATCTTGCATATTAATGGCAGAAATTTCCAGTTATCTACAACTTTCACATTTATAAAATCAGTGGTTTTTAAGATTGAGGCCTTTTCCGAAATAATTGTTCCAAAAGTATGAAAGTAAACATTTTTACCACATCTTGGCACTTGCTAACTGTCAGTGTTAAGCATAGTAACACCATTGCAACTATATTGCTCATTTATTTCATACATCCCTTACAATACATAATGAAGAATCACACTGCTGGCTCTTGTTCTCCTTTTAATTATCGTGACTTAACTAGATAGGGTGATTACTTTTTCATCTTGGAACATTGCATGGTGAATGACCTTGTTTATAAATGAATGAAAAAAATGCAATCCCTGGTGTTACTTGTTCATTCGGACTCTCTTTAAATACATTTCATTTCAAAAGCAATGATAATCCGCCAACATCAGCGTGTTTCCAAAGTTTGTGCTGAGCAAATGAAATATCTTTATTTTATTCCTATTTTCAACTGTTTTTACAATGTTTATAGATAGCTTTTATGTTTTATGTCTATTTGTATACCACCCAGAATCACTCTGGAAGGGAAATGGGTGGTCTCTAAATATGATGTATAAAGAATAGAGTAGAATAGAGTAGAGCTGAGTCGAGCAGAACAGAACAAGACTAGAATAGAACAGAGTAGAACAGAACAGCACAACACAGCACAGAACAGCAGAGAACAGAACAAAACATAATAATAAAGTTGGAAAGATCCTTGGAGGTCTTATAATCCAATCTGCTGCTGAAGCAGGAGACATTATGCCATTTCAGATAAATGGCTATTCAATCTCGTCTTAAAAATCTCCAGTAATGCAGCACCCATACCTTTTGAAGGCAAGCCATTCCATTGGTTAATTGTTCTCACTGTTAGAAAAATTCTCCTTAGTTATAGTTTGGATCAATTAATTAGGATTGCATGATATGTGTTAAGTTTGCATGAAGAGACAGACGCGGAGTGCTTCAAGCTCTTAGTTTATTAGTGACTACAGCTCAGAACGGACCCAATTTGGCTGGGCTGCGGCTGCTACTTATAGCCAGCAGCCGCAGTTGCCAGCCAATCAGAGTGCAGGGTTTTCCCGCACTTTTTAAACCAATCATTTCCAACATTTTACAAGAACAGTTCAAACTAAACCAATGACTTCAAACCTACATACATAACACCCTCCCCACTAGGTTCAGTCCATACTCAAACCCCAACCTATCTAATGTATTCTTTTAAATAGGTGGGGCTCTTACGTGTCGTTGAGACCTATGTGGTTCAGATGTTTTAAGGTTCTCACCTTGTGAGGAGGAAATGTGCCTGCTGACATTTCCTTACTTGGACTTGTAGTAATGGTAGAACCTGTTTGGTTACTACAACCTGGTCTCTCCTCCCAATCCATCTCCAACCCAATGTCAGCACCTAAATCAGGTAGTGATGTGCAATCTTCCATTTGTGAAAATGGTTGTTGGTATTGTGACAGGTTTTGGGATGGTTCCTGTCGTGTTAGCTCGTTACACATGGGGTTGATTCTTACTTGCTGATTACTCTCATAATCCTCCCCTTCCCCACTAGAAGAGGCAGTATGTATGGGAACCAGAGAGGAGCAAAAGCGATGCTCCTGAGGCAATCTGGATCTTAACTGATCAATGTGCCTGCTCCAGAGGACACCATCCTCCGTTTGTACCCTGTAAGACCTGGGGCCTGTGATTTGGGTTATCTCAGAAGGAATCCATAATGGTTCACCCATGAGGTTCTTAGTATAAACAGAATCACCCACAGTGAAAGTGCGAATTTTACTAGTGGAATCTAGTGGTGCGTTGGGTGCGTAAGTGGGATGGAGGCGGTCAAGGGAGACCTGAGTTTCCTACCCATCAACAGTTCAGCTGGGTTAAATTAGTTGAGGGTTGGGAGTGATATGCTGAACACTGAGAAGTTTTCAACTCTCTCAGTGATATCCCCTGGACCCAATTGCTGAAGTTTTCCTTGGTAAATTACCATACGTTTAGCCCAGCCATTAGCCGAAGGATGCCCAGGGGCTGTCAGGGCATGTCTGATACCCTGTTGTGCTAGATATGATTCAGAAAGGTTGGATGTAAATTGAGGGCCATTGTCAGAAACAAGCACATCAGGTAACCTGTGAGTTACAAAAGCTTTTTAAGCTGTTTGATGACAGCTTCAGTTGTGGCGGATGCCATAGGGATAACCTCCAGCCATTTGGAATATGCATCAACTATAATAAGGAAAGTGTGCCCTCTGGTAGGGCCAGCAAAATCAATGTGAATCCTGGACCATGGGTCCCTAGGACATTCCCATTCCTGTGTGGGGGTGAGAGGTGGGGCAGGCCTGACTACCTGACAGTTGGGACAAGATGCAACCCAGTTTTCAACCATTTTGTCAATACCTGGCCACCATACATAACTCCTGGCCAATACCTTCATTCTGACAATTCCCGGATGACCCTCATGTAACATTTCCAAAACCTCTTTTTGTAGTTTTGCAGGAATAACCACCCTGTTACCCCACAAAATACATCCTCTTAATACAGATAATTCAGTTTGCCTGGATTTAAAAGGTTGGGCGAGTTGAGGTAGATCTTGAAGTGGCCAACCTTTCTTAATCCAGCCTATGACAGGAGCCAATAAAGTGTCTTTGGCAGTCTCTCTGGCAATTTGAGCAGCATGTACTGGAATTTTGGCAACAGTTTCTAGAAATTTTTTTACAAGAACAGTTCAAACTAAACCAATGACTTCAAACCTACATACATAACAATATGGCTTCTGAGTTGCACTGCTTTGCTGGTTAGCTTCTGAGTGTTCATAGTTATCTATAAAACATGACATAGGTTTGGTTTTGAGTGACTGCCTGTCTCCCATAACATCTACCTGATCAGTTCAATCTTCCTGGGTTGGTGCTCTTTGGGTTCCTTCAATTAAACATCATCTGTCAGGATTTTGGAAGGACACCTTCTCTGTAGCAGTGCCTTCCCTCTGAAATGAAGTTCCCCCAAAGAAATAGGCGGTCCCCACTTTGCTCTTGTTAAAAGAGTCATGAAGACCTGGCTTTTCATCCAGGCCTTTGGAGAGAGAGACTTTTTGTGGGGATTCAGTAACCAGTCATTTGAGTGTCCAAAGATGTCTGACCACATACGTGGCGTTTATTACTTTTATACCATTTTCACAAGCAGAGAAGAACAGCATAGATACAGCATTGGGATTGGAGAATAGATGCACATGGGTGAAACCCTTCAATCACATTGGCATAACCCCTCAAACAATCCTTGAAGTTAGTGGTGATGTTAGTAAATGATATCACCTGTACACCTGGAAAATCAGAGATGTCCCATCCCCATCCCAACAGATAAGAGAATGAATAGAAGATGAGCTCATGGGATAGCAAAAGAGGCCCCCTCCACCAGGCTGCAGTGTGCTGCCAGCTTCTAGTGTCATCCAGGGAAACTCAGTGGCTACCACAACTTTTATCTTTTATTGATGTTTATTGTAATTTATTTGTTTGTTGAAAGCTACCCAGAGTTGTTAGGTGTCTGGCAGCTTACAAGTTTAGTAAATAACAACAGCAATACAGTAGAATACTGAATACAGTCAAGTATTTGCCATATCATCAATTATTGTATGTTTTCCTGTGCCTGATCTGTTATTTTTCTGTCAGAATGGAAAGATTACCTAAGTAAGCTACCTCTTAGGCAATCTGTCTGTGACCCATTTTGTTTTGTTTTTTCCTTCCCTGTTACATAGCAATGGGAATAATTACTATTCTATTATGGCTCTAGTTTTTTGTAGTTAAGATGTTGGTCTAGAAACAAGGAGACTGTGAGTTCTAATCCCACTTCAGCTATAAAAATCATTAAGGTGACTTTGGGCCAGTCACTTTCTCTCAGCCCAACCCACCTCACAGGGATGTTGTTGTGGGAAAATTAGGAGATAAGAAGCATTAGATGTGGCTGCTGCCTTGAGATGAATAAAAATAAAGGTGATATTAAAATCGAACAAATATTATTACTACAATTGGGCCTTAAGTTTGGATCTCCATTTTACACTTAGGAAACTGTTCCTCCACTTTTCTATTTTTTCTTCCAGATTAATGTGTCATTTTCACTTTTCAGCTTAGTGTTCCTTTTCCTCTGGTCATGGAAACAGTTTCGTAATGGAGTTTTCTAGTGACTTTCTCAGTGTTTGATCTGCAATAATGACATGAACCCACTTCAAATTTGCTTTCCATTTACAATTTTTCCCTCTAAGAATAGCTTAAATTAAGCAGAAACAGAAACTAGTATAGAAATACATCATCACACTTTTTAAAACATTTTTTCTAACTTTTCATTCTACTGATTCCCACCCATTTATTTGCATTAACTTCCTCTTCAGGCAAAACTTCATTGGAATAATCAGTATGTTGCACAAAAGAGGAAACAGCTTCTTCATTCTTGTTTAAAGATGACCGAAAGACTAGGATTTCTGTATCTCTTGTTAACATTGTGTAAGGATTGCTTTATTTTTTAATAATAGTTCAGTTTGTTTAATGTCATTCAATATTAAATGTTTCATTGTTTAATGTCACTCAACATTAATTATTCTTAATTTCAATCCATTTAGGGGTGCGAAATACAAAGGAGAATGGTGTTAATGAGGATAATAGAGCTAACCCTGGTAAGTTTCTCCCCAAAATTATAGAAGTACATTTATGTTATATTTGTATTTTCTACTAATCTAATATTTTTCCATTAAGACCATCAGTTCATAGACTTGGTTGTGATGTGTGCTAAAGCATCTGTCGTAAGGATGAAGAACCATCTGTTCAAATAGAATTTAAAATATATATATCAAATTTTAAAAGAAAAATGTAACATATGAAAAAGTTTTAATTGTCTGTTAGTCACCTTGGAAATCTGGTTGTATATTATGATGGCAGAATGGCTGCGGATTTTCTGTGTCTTCGGTGCTCAGACTGCAGAAAAGAATATACATTTATTATTATATTTTTAATCTTTGTATTTGGAATATATACTCTGAACTGCTCCTACAAATTGAAGTCACTTCTTTAAATTGGAGATTGGTATCTCTCCTTCCTCGCTGCAAATCCACATTATTGAATCTTTCTTTACTGAAATTACTAACATTCACTGCCTATGGATGATCATGCTGTTAGATGTTATTCAAAGTTGAGAAAGTTCACAAATGAAAAGAATATAAACGACTATATGGAGAGTTAACCTGCTATTGAAGACTTGTTGTCAAGAGAAGAGCAAGAAGAAAAGACAATTTTCTTGTTCACCTCATGAGCTAACCTGCTTCAGGTTCCTCATATGACTACAGAGTCTATTTGTTGCTTGAGATTTGTTAAGAATGAGCTTAGGTGCTAGCCTTGTTAATCTTTCTTGCCATGGTTGCTTCTGCTGAAACAGCCTCTTCAATAGCCTCTTTAAGCGTGATTTTGGTTTCATTAACAGTTTGCTTTGTAAGATCTTATCTTTAAGGCCCAAAAAAACCGATCACGCATGGCCTCTCTCGTTGGTAAAGTCACAAGCACCCCAATGTCCCTTAAACTTGCCGAAGTCATTAACACTCTCGCTATCCCCTTGATCCCGCGGTAAAATTGTGTCTCTTAATGAGGCACGATACTTGTGGCGTAATGGGCTCTTAAAGTCTTTCTAATTCGGCCATTCTATTACCTTCAATTCTGCTGCTCCAAGCTTCGCCATTTGAAAACTGCCGGACCGCGGTGTGAGAAAGACCGCCCTCTTCCGTCTCTCGGGGATGCCGGCGAGATCGTTCCCTTCCAGGAACATGTGGAACCGGTCTGCATCGATTCCCAGTCTTCCGTCGCCGGATCGAATGGTGCTGGGGGTGTTCAGCGCAGCCATCTCGCTCAGTTGCTTGTTGCGGCGTCTTCTCTTCAGGAGATCCCATCCTCGTCGCCAGTGTTAAGTTTGCATGAAGAGTCAGGCGAGGAATTCCAGCAAAGGCTTTATTAATGACAACAGCTCGAATGGACCCATCCGGGTAAGGCTACGGCTGCTTCTTATAGCCGGCAGCCGTAGCTGCTAGCCAATGGGAGTGCAGGGTTTCTTCCCGCACTATTTAAACCAATACCATTTGACATTTTACAAGACCAATTCAAATAAACCAATAACATTTAAACCTACATACATAACATAAAGATTCTCAACCATCCAGATCATGATTGTCCCTCAGGTGTTTTTTTCCAAAAGACAACTGGACTTTCTTGGTGTTTTCTTTGAAACCGTTTCACTTTTCATCTAAGACGCTTCTTCGTTTCTAACTGACTGGTAGGGAATGGAAGGATCCTTCAAGTAACCTATGCCATGAAAGGAATTAAAGGCACTTTGAATTGAATCTGAAAAGAGACTGGTAACCAGTTCAGTCTTCAAAGCAGAGGTGGTATTCTACCACACACACACACACAATTTTCATGCCATTGCATTTTGCACCAGGTGAAGTTTACAACAACTCTTCAAGGGCAGCTCCATATAGAGCTCCAAGTAGATTTTTCAAAGACCATCAACATATGCAGCTCAAGGTGCAGGTAAAATCTAGTGGGAGCAGCTTGAATGAAAGTTATACCAACACACATCAACATGCAGGCTGCTTGAAAAATAAGACTGGGGCCGTGATGGGGAAGAAAGCTCTGGGTCACCCTTCAAACTTTAGAAATCTCAGAAGTCCAGTTTGGTATGGAGACTCTTTTATTTACATCTCAGACCTCCAACAATGTAAGAGGCTACCTGTTTCATCTTTGGAGTGCTCTATTGCTTACGTGCTGTGTGAAAATTATTTCATCTACATTACTGGCCTGCGATATAACATATGTATCCAATGACAAAAAACAGAGAAAGCAGGAATCACAGAAACTTTCTATTGCCTCTGATATATAAAGCTTCTCAAAGCTGAGGTTAGTGTTTAAGAACAGCCGGAAGCAGAATGTTGTTTTTTTTTCTGACAAAAAAGATAAACTACCCACAAAATAAGTTAAGTGGAGTATATTATTCTAGTTGCTGTTGCTCGTGATTTATTATCTTTGACAGCAGTGAAATGTATGCAGATAAAAAAGCAGTAGGTGAAGAGAAACAGAGCTAAACAGAGAAAAAGTTAGATTTTCGAGAACAGAGGTCCCCAACCCTCTATCCATGGACTGGCACTGGGCCACGACATGCCAGCAACCAGGCTGTGTAAACAAGTGAAGCCACATACAAATACACAGGATGCAGGCAGCACATGAAACCATGCCCCCTCCGGGCTAAAGAAAAGCCTCTTTCCCCAAAAGATTGGGGGCCACTGCTCTAGATTAGAAAATTTCAGAGCTAAACATGTTGGCAATTTCTTCACACAAAAAACAAATCACCGTTATTGACAATTCTGATGATGAACATCACAGATATTGAAGCATTGCTGAAAGCAATGATCTGTTTACAGGGTCTGCATCAGAGAAAGAATTTAAAAAAAACGTTACAATAATGAGCAACATCCATCTTCAGTAGTCTTTATGGAAAAAGTATGATGGGAGGATTTTTTTTAATAGCAGTTGGAATATAGCTGAAAATTAAAACTGCTTATCATATGGATTTTCCTTTCCATGCAGTTCAGAAATCCAGCTGTATTTTTAAATTTTTCCAAAATTTTCCAACACGGGTCCATATTCTTTTGGAGAAGGAGAATGTTTGGAAAGGAAAGCAGAAAGGTCAACTTCAGAAATCAATCAAAAATGAAAACTACCCAACAAATCTCATTTGGCAGCAAAACATCAAGTATTTAAATGTTTTTTTCAAGGGGCTTTAATTATTGTTATTTATCCTGGGATTATGGATTTGTTTCTATATGGATTGGGGCTTTTTTTCCTTCTTTGTTTGTTTATCCAGTAGTTGCAGAAAAGTTCATTGGCCTAAGTTCAGCTAATGTAAACTGGTAGCAGTAACACTAATGAGAGAGTTTTTGTGCTGTTAACAGAAAAGCCTGTTAGTGGGTTTTCATGGGAGGATAGCAAAGCCAAGCTACAGTGTCAACAGCAAGTGGATTCAGAAAACAACCAAAATGGACCTTATGAGGATGTGCTGAAGAGTCAGTGCTGCTGAAGTTAGTACAGTGTGAATTGTTTGATAATCAGTGTTCAATTTTTATTATAGAATTGCCTCAAAATTGTTCAAAGGTTGTGAAGAATGTCAAAATCTACAGTCCCACACCAGAAATCACCATTGGAGGAAAAGTGACATTGCTGTGCTACTGGGAGACAGATTGTCTGCCAATGAATTACATGTTATTTTTAAACAGAGAAAAATACAAGGTCCTGCACCACAGAGCATAAAGGAACAAAAAGTTGTATTTAACATCACAATCCATTCCAGCAGTCAACTGGGTCTATATAAGTGCAAAGCTGAAAACGAATATGAGACAGCGTATAGCCCAGGTTTCAACTTTACATTAAGAGGTACATGTTGTATTTCCTTATTAAGCCAACAAGTATGTTTTAGGGATAGCTTTTCGGGTGTTAATTTGTTTTAGAGTTTGTGCTCTTGATACTTATTCCCAAAGAAATTGGGGAATTTTTAAATGTAATTCACCTAATTATTATCTCTGTCATTGTAGCTGAACAAAGGCTTTACACTACATTTGCTCCATAAATAAGTAAATATATTGAAAAAGCATAGAGAATGAGATATATCAGTACTGGGAGTATCTCCTAGCCAAGTGAAAAGAGTCTGGAGTAGATGAAAAGATTGTCCAGTGAAGAAGAATACTAAAGTTGTAATTCAGCAAGGTCTCTAGGACTAGGTTATTTCCATTCTTAACCTAGCAAGAAATTAGATTTTTCATAGCTTTGAAGGAGAGAGTGTTTTTGAAAATGTGATAATAAATTATTGTTAAGTAGAATATGATTGAAAACAATAAAAAATAACAATGAACTATGAAACATAATATAATAATATATATAGGCTCCTTGGTGCTGTTTGGCCTTGATGTTTTGTTGCAGACATTTCATTACACAATAACCAATCTATTATATCAGGGGTGTCAAACTCATGTCATCATGGCAGTGTCACGTGATGTATCCGGACTTTTTTCCTTCGCTAAACCAGGTGGGGGTGGGGCCAGCACGTGACGGATCCGGCCCATGGGCTGTGAGTTTGACACCTCTGTATTATATGATGATGTTACCTAGTTCATAATGAAACATCTGCAAGAAAACAACCAAGTTCAGAGAGCGCAAAGTCCTTCACAGTTCAGAGAGCCATAAATATTCTCTTCTATGGACAATAATATATATCATTAAAACATAAGAAAGTAGTGGGTATAGATTTTTTAAAAACACAGTGAGAAAACTTTCTAGAAACAATCCTCTCTGTTCCATCCATTTGTGCCCCAAACTGCTAACCACAGTTTAAATATTTATGCTTTACACCAAACAATGATTGTTGTTGGTTTCTGTGTTAGTCTTAGAAACAATATTACAAAAGAGGAAGACCATGTTTAGTCTGGTAGTCATAGCAGCCTAGACAAAGGAAATACCCATTTCTAGCTTTCTTTTCCTCTGGTTTTACTGAGTGAAAATAATAACTCACAATAAAAAAAACTGAGGGGAGAATAGTAACCAGACCAGAGGGGTATTCAGCAGGTTCTGACCAGTTCTGGAAAACTGGTAGCAGAAATTTTGAGTGGTTTGGAGAACCAGTAAATACCACCCCTGACTGGCCCCACCCCCATCTATTCTCTGCCTCCCGAGCCCCAGCTGATCAGCTGGGTCTTCTTTTGTTGCCCTGCACAGGAGAATGGAGCTGGAAAGCAGCTAGTGGGGTGGGGAGGGAATGGGATTTTGCAGTAACCTTCCCCAGGAGTGGGGAAGGAATGGGGATTTTACAGTATCCTTCCACTGCCATGCCCACCAAGCCACGCCCACAGAACCAGTAGTAAAAAAAATTGAATCCCACCACTGATATAAATCAGACCATCAGTCCAGCTAACTCAGTAGCAACCACACTGATTGCCTGAATCTCTAGGATTTCAGATAGGAATCTTTCCTTAGACCTTCTCCAGATGTTAGATATGAATCGAGGAACTTTCTACATGCCAAATACACAAGCCACAGCTATCTTTCCCCCAGGAATAGGGAGGGAATGGAGATTTTACAGTATCCTTCCCCTGCCATGCCCACCAAGCCACACCACCAAGCCACAACATACCCACCAAGCCACGCCCACAGAACCGGTAGTAAAAAAGTTTGCATCCCACCACTGAACCAGAGCAATCATATTTCCCAGTTCTCGCTTCATCAAAAATCAATGTTAAAGTCACTCTCTGCCTGTATGTATCTTTTATCTCAATGACTCTTACACACAACTATACATAACATTAATGGGGTTCTCACATGTTTCTGTTAGAAAAACACTACTTTGTAGAATTCTACTTGGTAAATGCCAGAAAAGAAACAAAACAAGGACCCAGGTTCTTCCTCCCCATTAAACATAATGTATTTTATTTTCTAGATTATGAATCGTTATAAGCCACTGGTGTGTTTATTTTTTGTTTGAATCTAATCCCAGTGAAATAAATCGATTTATTTATGAAGTTGCACAGATTTTGTATACTATTAAAGGGTCATAGCATCACAACATTTGAAAACTTCTACATTAAGCCACCATGTATTTCTTTTACTTCAGCTTAATGGAATCCATAACAAGACAGTATGATTCTAAATCTTGATTTACAGCGTACTACCGGTATTAAAACTGGTCAAGATTTAGTATAATATGTTTGCCCAGCCACTGATTTTGGTCCTTTTACAGCAGAGTTTTGCTTAGGTTCAGGAATTTGCTGTTGGGCTAGATAGGTGGAGTTTTGCTGCATAGTCTGTCCCACTTTGTCCATATCTCTTTAAATCTTGCTCCTGAGAGTTGAGCATCTACAATACTTGTGGACAACAAGAAGGGGAAAATCTTCAGACAGAAGAGAAAATTGATGAAAATTGCTTCTGTCCATGGTTTTTTTTAAATTATTATTCTGTTTAATTATGTCCAATTCTCAGCAACTATCTGGACAAGTCCCTGCAATTTTTTTAGCAAGGTTTTTCAGTAGTGATTTGCCATTGCCTCTTTCCTAGGTCTGAGAGAGAGTGACTGGCCCATGCTCATCCAGCTGGCTTCCTGCTTAGGAGTTAAAACTTATCATCTCCTGGTTTTTAGCCTGATGGCGTAACCACTACACCAAACTAAACTAATAAGCAGTAATTGGGGAAAGATCAAGTTTAAGAGCCAAGGCAGTTTAGTTAATTTAAAATGTCATCATACTTAATGAAAAATACTAATTAATATGATTTTTTTCCCTTTTTCTAACAATAGAAAATAATAATCTAGTGGTTTTCATTGTGCCTCCTCTCGTTCTCCTGCTGCTTTTGATTGCAGCAGTTGTGACAATTCAACTATTGATCCTTCCTTGGTGTAAGGCAAGTGAGTATTGGCTGGGCTTGGTTTATAATTACATTCCTTTCGTCAGAAGTCTTTGGTATCCCACAAATTTAGAGAATAGAGCATAATACATGCAAACGTATTATGTATCATGAGCTAACAGCTTTAATTTCCATTACTTTTAAATTAAATTTAAATTAAATGTAGTGCATGCAGTTATAATATGTTCAGGCAACATGACAGTTTTGTGACCTGTTCTGCCTTCCAGTGGGTTTCCAGGTGCAATTGAAGATGTTGGTGATCACCTATAAAGTCCTATAGGGGAACCATATGTTGCAGAAGATCCTCGCATTTATAATTTAAATTTAATTAAAATAGCAATAGCATTAGCACTTAGACTTATATAACACTTCATAGTGCTTTACAGCCCTCTCTAAGCAGTTTACAGAGTCAGCCTATTGCCCCCAACAATCTGGGTTCTCATTTTACTGACTTTGGAAGGATGGAAGGCTGAATCAACCTTAAGCCCTGTCAGGATCGAACCCCAGACTGTGGGCAGTTTTTGCCTGCAATACTGCATTCTAACCACTGTGCCACCAGGGCTCCTTGGTGGTATGATATATCATAAATAGGATTAACTATTAATGTAATTTAAGGAAGAAATCAAATTTTGGAGTTTAACTAGCCAACTATACTCAAAACTTTTGAGAGATTGCATATGGCCTTGAAGACTCAGACTGAGTGCATTTCAGCTGGGAATCCCAGGATTTCATTTGATTTCATTACATTGTTTCACTGATTTCATTTATATGGCTACTCAACTCACCAAAGAAACTTTGTGAAGCTAATATGGCATTAAAAAAATTTTAAATGAAAATCAACCTACATTGTGGTAATCAAATACACAATGTCACCTCCCAAGACAAGTACATCTAATATCCTGAACTAAACAATAAAGAAAAAGACAGTTTTTTTCTGACTTCAGAAAGGTTATCAGAATTAGGGCCAGTCAATTTTTGGGGGTGTGATTTTTACAAAGAGCAGGTACCACTACAGAAAAGGTACATTTCTTAGGTCCAACCAGATGACCTTGGTTTAAAGAGAGGACTCCAAGCACTCCAGCCTAGAATAGTATCTGGGATGGGACAATACAGCTGGAGACAGGTGGTCTCACAAACATCAGTCTCATGCCACATGGGGCTTTTTAGGTGATCACCAGGACCTTAAATAGTATGCCCATAAATACCAGGGCTGCTGCACTCTGGATCAATTGCAACTTCTGGATGATCTTCAAGGGCAGCCCCAAGCAGGCCACATTGCAGTAATCTAACATGAAGAATGTACCACAGAGTATCACAGAAATCATTGTTTACTTGTGCCCATTGTTTCTACCACTGATTTATTTTCTTTCTTTTTTTTCTTTCTTTTTGCAGGGAAACTGAAATCAGCTGATGTTTGCACTGCCTATGATGATAATGGTAACTATCAACCTTTTAGCATTGCCATAAAATGTATTTCTTGCAAATGAAAAAGAAGGAAATATTTTTGAGCATTTAAAATAGCCCCGTCCTTGCTTTTGAGGACAAAAGCAACCTTTTAGATGCATGCTGGTGCACCTGTTTTGCAGAGCCATAAATGATCTTAAGATTTGCTCCCAAAAATACTCTATTGGCTAAGTGTGATTGGACACTGTGGTTGGATAAAGAATTTGTCTCGGGTACATAAGCTCTCAATGTACATACAAACCACAAATTGATAAGTCATCAATCACAGATTCTTTAGGCATAAGACAGTGCTGTGGGACAGTGGTGGGATTCCAAAAAATTTACTACCGGTTCTGCAGGCGAGGCTTGGTGGGCGTGGCATGGCTTGGTGGGTGTGGCTTGGTGGGTATAGCAGGGTAAGGATATTGTAAACTCTCCATTCCCACCTCACTCCAGGGGGAAGGATACTGCAAAATCCCATTCCCTCTCCACCCCACTACCCTGCTTTCCAGCTCCATTCTCCTGTGCAGGGAAACAAAAGAAGACTCAACTGGGACTTGGGAGGCAGAGAATAGATGGGGCAGGGCCAGTCAGAGATGGTATTTGCTGGTTCTCTGAGCTACTCAAAATTTCCGCTACCAGTTCTCCAGAACTGGTCAGAACCTGCTGAATACCACTTCTGCTGTTAACCTCAAGATGGCGCCAATAGCAGCCTTAGTGAAATGGTCTCTAGTAGTTTTAAAATACTATTTGATACGAATCAGACCAAATGCAAGAGAAATAGGTGGCTAGGACTAATGCCCTGCTGCATTGCATCCGTATAAGGAAAACCATCTTTCCATCTTTCTGGATGTTAGATTGAAGTATTGGTTTAACCTCAAGAGATAATTTCTCATGTGTTTGATGAAGCAAGAATTGACCTGAGAAGCTACAAATGCTTAACTTTGGGCCTATGCTTTTTTTCCAGAAGAGGACCAAGTTGACAATGAACAATATGTGGGTAAGAGAACCTTCCACGTACTTTATTCGATTTCTCCAACATGCACCTATAAGAGAAAAAAAATCAGTTTCCGAGTGCAAGAATATGATTTAATTTTACTTATTTATGAATACACTTGTCACAGAATAGGGGACACAGATTTTATAAATACATCCTAGGTCCACAGAGCAGTGAGCCACAAAGGCTCAACTCATCCTTCTGATCAGGGCTAGACAATCTTCTAAGGGGATCTTGATACTGTACAGGTAGTCCTCGACTTACAACAGTTCATTTAGTGACTGTTCAAAGTTACAGTAGTGCTGAAAAAGGGGCCTATGACCGTTTTTCCCACATACATTGCAGCATCCCTGTAGTCACATGATCAACATTCAGATGCTTGGCAACTGGTTCAAATTTATGATGGTTGCAACATCCCAGGGTCATGTGATCCCCTTTTGCACCCTTCTGACAAGCAATGTCAATGGGGAAACCAGATTCACTTACCAACCATGTTACTAAATTAAAATCTGCAGTGGTTCACTTAACAACCATGGCAAGAAGGTCATAAAAGGGACAAAACTCACATGACACATGTCTCACTTAACAACCCTAACTGTAGACGGCGCTGGCCCCATCTCTGCCTCCAACGCAGAGCACTCGTCAGAGCTTTCCCCAGACTCCAGGACTGGCCCATGTTCCTCCCAACTTCCTCACTGTCCTCACAGCCATAGCAGCAAGAGATAAAACTGCAATCCCATCATCAAAACAACAGAGAGACTACTCCTTTTCAAACAGCTGTATTGTATTTCATGCTTGAACATGAAGCCAGCCTGCATTATTTCATGCTCAAACCAAAACTCATGTGTTTTGTTTCAAGCATGAATGATTTTGAACTTGGATCGTTTCACGTTTGAACCATTTTGCACATCCCAATTCATATGTTTGAATTCCACTTTCAAAGGAATTTCACTTAATGCATTGCCCTTGCTATTATAATAGTAACCAATTTCTTTCTTGCATTACCATTCAGATTATGGAATAACTGAAGAAAATAAATATTGCAGTTTGAAAATGAAAACCAAGACAGATTACAGATACGGTAATTTTAATTTGCATGGATCAAAAGCATTCTAATTATTTGTGAGCATTTGTGAGTGTATGTGTTTATGTGTATATTTACATGTATGTATGTATGTATGTATGTATGTATGTATGTTATGTATACTGGTAAGTTGTTTATTTGTTTGATTTCTATAGCCACACATCTCAGCAAATGACTCTGGGCAACTCACAATTCAAAACATATATTACAATTAAAATGAATAAAACATTAAAACAATGAAAACAGTAAAAAGCATTAGAACTGCAAAAAACATTAAAACTTCTAATTTGAAGTGGATACTAAAGCAAAATATCTGGCCTGTTAACAATATAACTAGGAGGCATGTAGTGCCCCAGGCTCAGCAGCATGGGCACGTTTTTAGAACTTTATGGAAGGCTAACAAGGTTGGAGATTGGTCTATGGATGACCAATTGCATACATTTGGGCCAGTGAAACTAGCCAATAATTGCAGTAACATTAGGTAGTACTGCCTACTTAAATGGGAGCATATAATTGCTTCTTTAAAAAGCTAATGAAAGTCTACATCAGAGCAAGAGAGCTCCTTGCTGTTTCAACTACTAGTTTACATACAGTACAGTCAGGATATACATAAGATAAATCACTTGGGTGTGAAGCAATATAATTAAAATGCAGAGCACGTACTAAAATAAAAATTATCTGCAGTTCCTAGAATTGGTTTTCCAACTGCAACTATTGGCAGCCATAGCTAGAATAGCCAATAGTAAGAAAGTCAGTGAGCTGTAGTTCAGCATTGTCTGAAAAATTACTGGTTCCTTATCGTTGCTCTACAACTATTATTGGTTGAAAATAAGGTCTATTTCTGAAATATTGTGAGGTCATTCTGTTTACTCAGAAGTGAGTGCCATTGCTTTAAGTGAGACTTCCAAATACCAGTTCAGTACAGCTGCAGACATAAACCCTGCTAGGAGAGGTAGGCCTGAATCATCAGCATATCCAAGTGAAAATTACACAACTTTTACAGTGCAATGGACATGCACCTATCAGTTTACTGCCTGGACAGGTATCACCTTTATAGCTGACTTATCCAGGTATAATTACAGCAATTTGTCACAATCTTCTACCAGCAAGCATAGATCTAAGTCATTATCTGAGTTATTTTTGAGTCTCTCCTTAGTATAACATTTTTAAAATTTGTTTCTATTCTAGTGAATGACAGTGAAGACAGTACCGTAATCTATGCAGATGTCATCTGTAAGTAAGAGTGATTCCTTTATACAACAAGGATGAATGTTTAAATTATTCTTTAGTTTCATATTATTTTTGTCACTCTTTATCTGTACAACGCGGCAGACAATCCAACATCAGAGTAACTATCTGAACATTGTTGCAGTCCCCAGAATCTCATTTTTCACCATGCCAAAAAACATTGGTGCAAACATGTTTTGAATCATTCTAGTTCATTCTCAAGATTACAGTAATAGTTAAGAGAAAGAAGATGAAAAATTACAAAAATGTGCAAGATATATAAAATTCAGAACTATTTTTGGAACTGTCAAGTCACAGAAAATGCCATGATGGAAACTGAGGCAAGAATATCTAAATATCTACAGGCTTTTTTACACTGGTGCAGGCTTCCTTCCTAGGGTCTGACTGGTAGAAGGCCTTATCTTCTGTCATCTCTTGCAATAGGGAAATCATCTGTGAAAGCCAGACAAGATTTTCCTGTTCACCTTTGATGAGTCTTCCTCTGGAACTCCCATAAGAGTTCTCTTCAGCAATTTTGTTCTGAATTGTCCTGAAACAAGCTCCTCCCAAGATAAACATGTCCTATCCATTTACTGTTCAGCATTATACTTCAGTAAATCAAATCTTCAACAGCCACTGTCTAGAACGTCAGCCACCATTTCTTCTCCCTCCAAGTTCTCAGAATCTTCTAGGCAGTCTTCTTTTGCCAGCTCATTAACTATCCTTTTCTCTCGTCCATCCGAATTTTTCTATGAGAAATTAAGCTACCTGCCCTACTCACAGCTTTCACTTACCTGCTCACTAAATAAAGAAGATTACTTGGTTGTCTGCATGGACATAAGACCCTTTACTGGGAAGACAGAGCTGAACATAGGTTCTCAGAGTTGAACTGAACTCCCAAAATAACCAGAGGATAAAGGTTGCTTATACCTGGTGTAGTGAAGACAAAAGCCAATTGGCTTCTGAGGAATCCTTTCAGATGTTCTCTTGTAAATCAATGGAGTTTTTTGTATTCACTTTGAGTGCTTCTATAATTCATTATATAAAGTTACTGAGTCTGTCTTATGAAGCAGGGTTTCCACTTGTTTCTCCAAGCTAGTCTCTTCCAATTGCTCTGTTATGCTGAATTTCTAGAAAGTACTTCACTGCTTATAAAATGTCACATTTTAAAGAAGCGAATGCTGCTTATTTTATGTCATTACAGAAGTTTGATTTTATGTCAGTTCTGTTGAGATAAAACAACCAAGAACGGATTGGGTCTTTTCTGTCCAGTTCTTCAGAAGTTCAGCATTACTTGTTGTCCCTTGGTAATTTGACTCCAAGCTGAAGTTCTTTTTATTAAAAAAACAACATGACAAACACCTAAGCATATGACACCATCTTATGTTAGCATGCTTTCAAACTTTTGGAACTGCCATTTATGTATGTTGTTGTTGAAAATGGGCAAAAAAACCCAATTTGATTAAGTATGGGCTTAAATGGTCCTCCTTCAGATGATAGATACCCTTAACATACCCATCCCAATTCAGGGGTGGGATCCGACAGGGTTAACTATCGGTTCTGTGATTTACGAGGTTTGGTGATTTACGATGTGCTTCCCTGCACGCTGCACGCGTGCCTGTAAATTGTCATCAGCTTAGTGCCTGGACAGCTGAGCAGCGCCGCGGAGAAGGAGAAAAGCCTTTTTTCCTGCTTTTTTAACTGCAGCTGTGCCTCCCACAGCAGCTGAAGTTGAAAAAGCAGGAAATAAAGGTCAGGTAAGAGCCCAGGTGGGTGGGTGGGCAAAAACATCAGCAGACATAGAACCGGTTCTATGTCTGCTGCTCTTCAGAGCTACTGGTTCTACAGAACCGGACAGAACCGGTAGAAACCCACCCCTGTCCCAATTCCTATTTAAATCCAAATAATAGAGAAAAACAATATTGAACCTTTGAAATATCTTTAAAAAAAACAAGTTCTTAACTTTGGAAATGAAATGTTCACATATTTTTGTTTATGTTAGACATAGTTCTGTACTATTATGAATTCACCGTTGTAACTAGTTCTACACATGCAAGATTTTGTCTGCTTTACCTTCCCATCTCATATGGAAAAAAAGCATATCCCAGAAAACAGAATTATATATTAAAGAAGACATATTCTGGCCTAAAGAAGTATCATCATTCAGAAAGAATGGTTCAAAATTGCCTTTATTTTTTTTTAAATTCAAGTATTTTTAGCAGCAGACATATATTTGATTAAGAAGTCCTTTAATCTAGATATATGCATCGTTTCTTTCAAAGTAGTATCTCTACTTCGCAACTGCACCAGCCCATTCTCTAGTGTGGCATCACTGATCAGGATTGTGAAAAGCACACCCATTTCATCATACCTATCAATAGGAATAAGAACAAAGAGTTATTGTTCAAGGGTATACAGCAGCAGCAGTATCAGGCATGTATATTAGGAAAGCATATTTTAGGAATCAATTAGAACAGGGGTCCCCAACCCGCAGGCTGTTGCCTGTTCAAAACCGGGCATGTGAGCAGCAGGTGGGCACGCATGCACACACAGCTCAACTTGTGCCCGTGCAACCCGGTTCCTCTGCCCCTACTGCTGGGCCAAGCTGCAAAAGTTGGGCACCACTGAATTACAGAGTAGATATGAGCCGTTTAAATCATCTAAATTACTTTTCAATTACTTTAACAAATAATTGCTTGCTTTTCAAATGGAGTCCTGAATTTTCAAAAGACCTAAACAGTAGATGGAGTTACATTTCACTCCAAACCATAAAGTACTTTGTATAAAACTGGTTTAAGTGAGAACTTATCCAAGTGTGATTTATCCAATAAATCACAATTACACTACTTATTTATTCTGTCAACTCACTAAACTGTATGTTAAGGAATATGATTAAAGTAAATTTACAAATAAATGCAGGTTTGTTTGTTTTTTGGTAACTTAAGGTTAATTGGTTTGTTCAAAAAGACTTCGAGCAAATTTAACAACTTGTCAATGTTGTAAATTTTTCAACATTTAGCTCTCAACATTAAATCCTGAATTATGCCCTTTTTTCCCTCCTTACTTTGTATAGAGCTGCTCCAAAGAGGATTGCATGGTTTCAAGATAGCCAGGCCAAACAGAAATCTCATTTTCTAACAACTCCTTGAACAACTCTTGGCACACCTTTGAAAACAAACACTTTCTTGAATCATTGAATGAAAAGACAAAACTGTAATGATAAAGAAGTTTATATCTGGCACTAAGGAGATTTAAATACATGATACAAGGAGTCCTTGGTGCTGAGCTTGCCTGTTTTCTTTCGGACGTTTCATTACCCTAAGAAAACAAGCAAGCTCAGAGAGCACCAAGGACTCCTCATTTCAACCCTGAACTACAAATATTATTCTTTATAAATCCATACTTACTGGGTGAAAGAGAAAAGTAAAAATATCCTTGTGCTAAGATTGGTTTTTCTTCCAATACATTTTATTTTTAATTTTCTACATTTTTTTGCAAAATTTGGGTTCTAAACTATTTTTTGTAATTACTTATTAGCATTACTAGGAATAAGAGATTAGTGGTCTCAGCTCCCAACCATGACAAGAGGGTCCTATTTTATTAGACTTTGACTTACGATTCAGGCGTTCTCATATAATATCTGTTTAATATGATGCACTTCTAATATTGAATATGGGTTTACCTACACTAATAACTGAACAAAATTATAGAGAACAATTCTCTATTTGAGTCCTGGTAGCCAAGAAGCCAAAAATATTGCAAAGGTGTTAGAGGGGTAAAAAGATTTTCAAAAATGGATCAAAATCTTACACTGTCTGTTAAATCAGAATCACAAAATTTGAAATCACCTCAGAGATTATGTAGCCCTCCTCAATGCTCATCACATTAGATCCTTCAGCTGTTGTGAGAGGGACGGAGCTAAGCAATCTAGCCATTTACTTATAGTTTTTAATAATAAAAATTATACTCAATTTATTTTAGTTACTTGTTTTCCATTTTAGATGCCCCCAAATTAAACCCTATGTGATGGCAATTGATACAGAAGCTTGACAGAACAATCTTTATAACCCTGGTGAACTCTTGAGCGAGATAAAAACAGAATGGAAGTTCTCTGTCCAGTTTTCCTACAATCACATAATATAATTGCGACCGGTGACTCAGTACTAAGGAACATGCTCTTAGCAAAAGTGAAAGCTTTTCTAGTACAGACCTAACTTCCATAGATATCAGCTTCAGTGCCAGGCAGGTTAACAGGTTGCTGGATCAGAAATATCTCTCTTCTGCATAGCAGAATCCTTGATCCAACAACAGATACAAAAAAACCATATATATATGAAGTTGTTTTCTTTAATGTATGTAGAATTAAGTCTTCCCTAATGTTACACTATATTTTCCTGGAAATACCTCAGCACTGAACGTGTAGATTCTGGCTTTTTTTACCTTTTGGAGAAGGACTTTTATCTTATATTAGAGCTTGGCCAAAAGAATTAGATGGAAAGTGCTTTTAAAAAAACAACAGTTGATTTTTTTTATTTATTTATTTATTTATTTATTTATTTATTTATTTATTTATTTAGACTTGTATGCCACCCCCTCTCCAAAAGGACTCGGGGCGGCTCACAACTAAAACATAACAATAAATAATTACCTAAAAACAAATTAAACGAAGTACAAGTCAAATACAAAATTTAAAACCCCAAAGTTAAAACACCACCAACCCCCTCCCAGGAGGTCAGCACAGCCCGGACTGCGCAAATAACCAGGTCTTTAAGTCGTGGCAGAAGATGCGGAGATCGGGGGCCAGCCGGAGTTCCGGCGGAAGCTGATTCCATAGAGTGGGGGCCGCCACAGAATAAGCCCTCCCCCGGGTCACCGCCAAACAACATTGAGTCACTGACGGCACCCCGAGGAGCCCCCATCTGTGCGCTCGTACAGGGCGGTTGGTATTTGATGCTGGCAGGAGTCGTTCTCGTAAATACCCTGGACCCATGCCTTGTAGGACTTTGAATGTTAGCATAAGAACCTTGAATCTCACTCGGAGGATTTTATTAAAATAGAGACATAAAAACTATTTTAAAAATCTTGATGTGATAGCTCACCTGCCTCAACTCTACTGCTGGGCCCCTTCCCATATCCAAAGCTACTTTGATGGGTGCCAAACACGGATGAAGCTTAAGGACCTGAAATAAAACATTTTTGAAAATAAGGTAAAAAATAACAATTGCAAATATTTACAGAGCAGGAGATTTCTTAAAAGTAGCTTCTATTTTCTCAGAATGCTCCTGCTGGGAAAAATGAAGGTGATACTTGCTTAGTCTCTCTGCAACTTCCAGGGTTGCTTTCTTCCATGCCTTCAACCTCCAGAATTATTGGGGGCGAGGGGGAAGAGAAGAGACACACACATGCAGTAGATGGGAAAAGTGGGAAAGGGTCAAAGATCACTCTGTTTTCTTACGGAAAGTTTCTATATCCAGGCTACTGAAAGCAACACAAACTACATTTATAGTTTTCAAATTTACAGCAATGGAATCTTTAATTGTCCAAATGAAAAGTCTCAAACAGGAGACAGCACAACTGCAAGGGGAAAATCTTACACTTAGCTTCCATTTGCATTGATTTAATTCAATTTAGGAACATGAATCACCTTTCTCTGCAGAGCTTTTTTTTTGGTCAAACCATTTTCAGACACTTGCATGCTATCATAGAGGTACGCTAATACTCCACTGTCCAAATTGCCGTTCACAGAGAGGACATGAGGAACAACATGCTTTCGCCCATCTCGACCCTGAAGAAGAAACATCAAAATGTGCATTCAGTTAATGTGCCATTTCATCCTAATCACCTATATCGCTCGTATTATTATATGAAACGGATGCTATGGGGAAAAATGGGATAGTGCTAACGTAACAGCACTAAAGAGTTTAATAAAACTTACATGCAATCTTGATACGTTTCCTGGATACATTTGTAATAGTTCATTGTCTCCCAGCACCTGCAGAGTTTCTATTGTTTCCTTCCCCCAGGGAAAATTATAATACAGATTGTTTCCTCTTCTTCCTTCTTCATTGTGAGCGCCACTGCTGAAGTTGGATGGGCTTATAGCAAACTATTAAAAAGAAATATAAAAATGTAGGGATTTACACACTAAATATATCCCAGGTAAACACAAATTAAGACTACGGATATTTATTTTAATTCTCAACACAACTGAAAATATGGAAATACTTTGGAAAGCAAGTACATATTCATTTATAAAAATCTGGCTAGAAAATAATGTATACTTCAGTATACATTACCCATATAGACACATTACCTATATAGCTACTGACTGCAATTTTTGTTGATATAGGAAAACTTATCTTAATTCTAACAAGTTATAAAGACTTAATATTCCCCCAAAGTAATTGTAAAAAAGTATTTTTAAAAATCATTTGAAATTTTTCTGTTTAAATTCCAAATTAATTTTGGACTGTTGGTTTGTAGTTGCTAATTTTCTTTTATATATATATATATATATATATATATATATATATATATATATATATATATATATATTTTATTAATGAACAACAAACAAAAAAACATTAAAAACAATGAACGTGGTGCACACATAACAAAAAATACAAGTTTACATATGTACATAAATATTAATCATCTTTGTTACAATTACTCCTTTCTTTTTTTAAACCAATATAATAATCAGATTCAGTCTTATCGTTTAATTCTTGAGTTACTCTATCCATTTAAGTGCACGACCAAATTTTTCTATTTATTTCCATCTCTTCTGGCATATCGTTTCCTTTCCATTTTTGGGCAACAGCTAGTCTCGCGGCAGTGGTAACATGAACTATTAGGTATATTGTCTCCTTATTATATTTTCCAACATTGATTCCCAACAGAAAAATTTCAGGTCTAAACTCTATTTTAATTTTACACATCTCTTCTAACCAGTTTCTAATACTCAGCCAATATATTTGGACTTTTTCACATTTCCGCCATACATAGTAGTATGTTCCAATTTCTTTGTTGCATTTACAACACTGGGGAGCGGAGCCAGCTGTCTGGGAGAGAAGATGTGCGAGCAGATTCCTCTGCAAAGCACGATCTTTCAAACTTCATTTTGTGGGACCTTTTGGGGGTCAAAAGGAGGCTCATAGGATTTCTGAAAGTGTAGGGGTGCCGAAAAATCTACACAGGCGGCGGTTCGTGCGGGGAAGCGGAAAGAACCTGGATTGAATAGACGAAGGAAGGACGATCGGCAGACCATCCATAGAAGAAGACAGCTGGTCATATTATCGGTGAAACAGCGAAACAAAGGTGCATATAAAACGGACAGCTTTAACAACTTTAAAGTGAGTAAAACAAAAAGGGGCACCAGAACAATATAGAGAAAACCTGGCATTAAAAGTCAGCCCTTGTTAACAACGGAAGGAGTGGTGGATTTAATGGCGGGCAAAGAGATCAGAAGAAGATAGGGAAGCCATAAAAAAAAACCTTGCAAACAGAAGAGAGAAGATCGGTGTATACAGCTATTAAAGAAAAAACAATTAGCTTGGCATCTGGATTTAATGTAAGAGAAATTTTGGACTATCCCTGGAGAAGGGTGACTTTTGAAAGTGCCAAGTGTGGAACCGTGGGAGATCTGTGGGATTACAAAATAAAAACGGAAAGGTTTGGAATGATTTGAGTAACTTTGAACTAATGAACTTGATTTTAAAAACGGAGAGAGAATTGATAACTTTGATCAAATATTGTAGTGAAATTGGATTCTTTTTGGATTTTGGTTCTATATTTCTTTTTGAATTGTTCTGAACTTTTTTGGAAAAAGAAACTTGGAACTAATTAAAATGGAGGGTACAAAGAAATGAGTCTGCAATTTTGAAGTTGACAAAGAGACATTGTAGTGCTTCATGAGAGATGCCTGCTGGTTACTGAACTGAAATGAAACTGTGACAAGAAAAAGGATACTTGGTTACTTTTCCCTTTATAGTAAAGCTTTTCTTTTCTTTTTGGTATATTTTGTTGATTCTTAATTTATTAAGAAACTTATTAATTTATTGCATATATAGGCAAGTATATAGGTAAATGTAATACTCTGCTGATCTCTGCATATATTGGGGAATATAGATTGATATAATTATACAAATATACAAATACAAATATAAATCATATATTATATACCTGATAGCTAGGTTGATTACTTAAAGTATAAGAGAAATTTTTTATTATATTTTTTGATAGATTGGTATATTATGCTATAGATTAATTAAATATATATTTGTTATCTTCAAGATTTGATTAAGTGGGATTATTCTAAGCAATATAACTATTAAAATTAATTATCACATATTGATTTGTATTGTGGATATATTTTAACATACTACTGATTATTGGATATTAGATTGGATTTATTTTTAAATTGGCTTCAATATTAATATAAATATTTGGACAAGTGATAGAGTTATAGAACTGAGATAAGGGGCAAAATTATTGCAGAGTGATGTGTTAGTGTGAGAGTTAGAAATTAAAAAACTGGAGGGAACTGGAGGGATTTGAAAGAGAAGAAAAAAATTGGAAGAGGTGGTGGAAAAAGACTATTATAGCAAAGATATTTATTTATTGGAAAAAAAAATACCCACCCAAACATTGACAACGACCTCAATGGCCAGTCCCTCCACACAGAGAGCTATAGACAAAATGTTACCAAGGGAGAGATCGAACTCAATAAAAGATCTACAAGGACTAATGCTGAATATGGAGGAAATGCTATCTAAAAACCATGAAGATTTGAAAACACAGATAGGATCAGGAAGATTTGAATTAAAAGAAAAAATCCAAATTATAGATGAAAAATTTGAGTGCTACCAACAAGAGATGAGGAAAAACCAAGAAAAAATAGTGGAAATAGAATCTAGAATGGATAAAGAGGAGAAAAAAGTGGAAGGCCTGATGGATAACCTGATACAAGCAAATAAAGAGCTGGGATCTACGGTAATTCTACTGGAAGCAGAAAAAGTAGCTCACTATCTAAGATTCCAAAATATTAAGGAGGAAAAAGAAGATTTGCCGGATATAATGGGTGAGATAATTGCAAAAATATTGAAAACAGAAGAAGAAATTGTGATGGAAATAGACGAGACATATAGAGTACAGACGAACTATGCAAGAAGGCAAAATCTTCCTAGAGAAGTTCATGTTCAACTGATTAAATCAACACACAATGAAATATTACATAGAACGAGAGATGATCCAGTAGAACATAACGGAAAACAAATAACTGTCCTTAAACAGGTGCCAAGAAGAGTCAGGGACTTGAGGAGACCTTACCACTTTCTGACAACAAAGCTAATAAAATATAACATCAGTTTTAGATGGTTGATGCTGGAGGGAATTATGGTCAACTGGCAAGAGAAGAGACATTGACTAGACACAGTTGACAAAGCAAAAGATTTCTATGATCAACAATTTGCTAACGAAGGAGAGACAGCAGTGGAAGAAGAGGAAGGAAGGAAAGACTTGGCTGAGGAAAGAGGAGCAGAGGTAGAAAATAAGGAAGAAAATTCACTGTACAACAAGGAGAGGAGATATGGAAGAAGAAAGACAGAAACATATGAAAGACTATATGCAGAATCTAGAGAAACGAGAGCAACAAGAAATACGAGACAAAGAAATTGAAAAAAAAGAGTGAAATGTGAGGTAATTTCGATGAACATTAATGGCCTAAATATTTCATAATTTACAAAAATTGAATGCAGATATAATAGCAATACAAGAGGTGCATATAAAAGAGAAACAAAAATACTTGCTAGATAATAGAAAACTAGGAAACACTTTTATGTCATTAGATAAGCAAAAGGAAAGAGAGGTGATGTTATACATAAAGGACTGGATTTTGGCTAAAGAAATGTTTAAAGATAAAGATGGTAGGATATTGATGGTAGAGATAGAATTAGAAAATAAAAAGATTCTTTTGATAGAGATTTATGCTCCGAATGGCCCACAAGAACACTTCTTTCAAAAAGTATATAATAATATTAAAGAAATGCATTATGAAGAGATTTGCATCTTAGGTGATTTTAATGCAATTATAGACAAAGCAAAGGAATATAAAGGTGAAAATAAGAAAATAACAAGAAGAAAGGTATTACCGAAAATTTTTCATGATTTGGCAAAAGACGCTAAGATTTATGACGCATGGAGAGAACATCATCCAAATAAGAAACAATTCACGTTTTATTCAAACAGACATCAGTCCTGGTCAAGACTGGATATGGTATGGATGCCTAAGAACCTTATCTCAGAAATAATTGAAATAGAAATTGAACCGAGCTTGTGGGCAGATCATAGTTACATCAGGTTTAGCTGGAAAGGCCGACCCAAGATCCCAAGATGGACCTTAAAAAGAACAATCCTAAAGGAGGAAGAATTTAAAATTAAATTGGAAAAGGAAATGAAATTCTTCTTTGAGGAAAATGAAGAAGACACATCCCTACAAAACACCTGGGATACAGCTAAAGCAGTTAGGAGAGGAGTGGCAATAAATTATATGGCAAATAAAACCAAGAAAAAGAAGACACAGCAAAAAGCATTAGAAATGGAATATGAAAACTTGGAGATGAAACTACAAGAAGAACCAAAATTGAAAGAGATAAAAACAAGAATGGACTTAATAAAACATGAAATAAATTTGCTGGAAAAAGAAGATTTAGCCCAAAAACTGAAAAGAATAAAACAAAATGTATTTGAGAATGCCAATAAACCAGGAAGATGGCTAGCCTGGAAATTGAAAAAACAAGCAGAAAAAAGATGGATCACTAAGCTACAAAACGAACAGGGGGAAATATGTTATCAAGAAGAAATGAAAAGGAATATAGCCCAGAAATTTTTTGAGGACCTATATAAAGAAGAAGAACACGTAACAGAAGAAAAAGTGATAAAATGTTTCAAGAAAGCGAATCTTCCGAGAATATCTGAAGAAGAAAAAAGCCTATTGAACAGAAGTATAAATCTTGAAGTAGTGACCAGGGCAATAAATAAACAAAAAAATAACAAGGCGGCTGGCCCAGATGCACCCCCTGCTGAATTATACAAAACTCAACAAGAAATATTAGGCGACACATTACTTAAATTATTTAACGAAGTCCTGGATAAGGCAAAGATTCCGGAATTGTGGAAGGAAGCAACGATTACAATTATTCCAAAAGAAAAAATGATCAAACAAAGATAGGAAATTATAGGCCAATATCTCAATTAAATGTGGACTAATAAAATTTTTGTAACTATAATAGCCGAAAGATTCAAGAAAATACTAAATAAATTTATACACACAGACCAAAATGGCTTCCTTCCACATAGACATCTTAGCAATATTAGGACAATTTTAGGCATCATAGAGTATTATGAAGAGCGTAGTGGAGAACAGGTAGCATTATTATTCCTGGACGCTAAAAAGGCCTTTGACAATGTAAAATGGAGTCTCGTTCTGCAACAAATTAAGTATATGGATTTTGGGCAAAAATTCCTAAATGTAATATCAGCAATACATAATAAACAACAAGCTAGGATCTTGATAAATGACCATACACCAAATAAATTTGAGATACATAAAGGAACGAGGCAGGGATATCCATTGTCACCTTTATTATTTATTTTGACTTTGGAAGCACTAACAAGAATAATTAGGAAAGAACCAGAAATAAAAGGACTAAAAATAAAGAAAGAAGAATATAAATTACAAGCCTTCGCTAACTATTTGGTTTTTATTTTAAAAGATCCGCAAAATTCAGGACCAAAATTGATAGTTGCTGATTTTCTGAACTACTCAGATGAAAAATAATTCAGTTACCATTGGATTAACATTTAAAGCAGTGAGCTGCATGAATTAAATGTAAGAATATCCATTTTACTTTCAACTTCACAGCAGCTTTTTCAGAGGAACCATTCAGTATGTTGATAATTTTAACACCTAATATAGATAAGATCTCTCTAAATACCTTTCTCCACCACTGAAGCCGCTGACGTAACCAATAGCCAAGCCACTGTCCAGCTGTTCTGGCAGAGTTGTACCAAACAAGGGATGCCATTGTCCTTTCACCTGTTCTTTAAAGAATACCAAGAAGAGGTCAACAAATAAGCAAGTTGTTTTTCTTCCAGAAAAGGGCACATATTTACAAAAAAGAATTTAGGAACCTGGATTACTGTACCTCATGGGATTTTTGTCATTTGGATGAAAACATATTCCTATTTGCGCAATTCCAAAAGGCAGTCTCTGGTTTACCAATTCCAGACAATCAATATAGTGCTCTAAAGCACCTGTCAACATAAATTAATAAACATCAACATTACAGCATTACAATATTGCAGAATAATTTCATTTATCCCGAAAAACAGCCTGTGGATGATTGTATCATGCAAATATGCTATGCACTGATGTAAATGTCTCATACAATCTCATGATTCTAATGCTTGAATATACCATATAATGACCTAATCTCAGACATAACAACACTTAACATTAATAATTACAGTACCATTAATAATTACAGCACCATCTCTGTACGGTTAAATGAATCAAATGAATCAAAGGAACACAACAGCCACATAATCATAAAAACATAGAAGTCCTAGATTAGGCAACAACTAATTAACCACAAACACACCAAAATAGCAAAACATTTATAATTACAATGCAAGTTCCTCCTTTCTTTGTGGCAGTGCAGACAAGTAGCGCCAACCACTAGTACTAACACAACCTTTATTATAGTTACTGAATCTTGCAAGTGTGAAAGTACCTCTCCTGTCCCTCCTTTTTACCCTCCTCAAAACTAGGGTAGGTCGCTTTTGAGATACTTTCTGAATCCCCACCCGTTTTTTGGATTCCGATTTCATTTATCAGGTGTGCTAGGTTGCAGTTCTTCCTCCTGTCCCCCAAGTCAACCCCACATGCCATTACTTATTTTATTTTATAGCCACCTCTTCCCCAAACCTATGTATTACATTTTCTGACACACAACTGGTCAACAGGGTGCAGCCTGTTTACCAAGTGATGGATGCAAGAACTTCAATTTTGTAAGTTTGCTTATTTGTGATATATAGTTACTGTCACTGAATGCCCAATCCCAAGATATTATTGGTGATCTACTGCAGATCACGTCCACCTCTCAATTCTGAACCGTAGTGGCATAGTGGTTAGAGTGCAGTACTGCAGTCTACATCTGCTGACTGCTGGCTGACTACAATTTGGCAGTTGGATCCTCACCAGACTCAAGGTCGACTCAGCCTTCCATTCTTCCGAGGTCGGTAATATGAGGTCCCAGATGGTTGGGGGCAAGAGGCTGACTCTGTAAACCGCTTAGAGAGGGCTGCAAAGCACTAAGAAGCGGTATGTAAGTCTAAGTGCTATTGCTATCAGAAGTAACAACCTACAGAAGTGACATCCTACCATGAAGAAGATTGTCGCGAAGCATCCCAGACTGGGCTAGCATTTTCTGCAAGGCGGCGAGCGGCTGCTCTCCGTCCGATCCGGCCTCCTGCAAGGTCTCCCCGACGGTGCGCGGATGTACCAAGCGCAGGGACTCCCCCAGGGGCCCTTGGCCAGCAGCGGGCTCGAGTCGAACCGGGCCCTCCACGCCCAGCACTTGCTCCCGAAAAACCACCACGGCCTCCCACCACTGCGTGGCCAGGTTCTTCTTCAGCGCCACCCCTAGAGGCCCGAAGGCCGGGTGGTCTCCTCGCAGGTAAGAAGCCCAAGTCTGCTTGCCCCCGTCTCCCCTCCTCGGAGGAAATGCCGCCTCTGACAAGCAGCCAAGGCTGCTTCGCCACACTCCTCGCCCTCATGGTCGGCGCTACTGCTGCTAGACCTTAAGCAGGAACGCGACTGGGCCACCGAGAGAACGGCGGAGGCCCGGAAAAGCCGCGACGGCGCTGCACGGCTCCCCGCGAGCAGCTTCGGGCTGTCGAGCTGCTCCCACGGGACTCCAGGCTGCCTCTCTCTCCGCCTCTTTCGAGAGCGTTTGTGGAGAAAACTGAGGCGCCTACCGGATACGAGGCAGCCGGAGCCGCGCTCGCCCCTGCGAGCTATGGAAAGGCCGGAATTTGCAAGGCACAAGCAGCCCCACCGGGACGACCGCCCGAGCCACATGTAGAAAAACAACCTGGATGAGGGGGACTGATTGGAATGCGCATGCGCCGCTTCGCCGGGCGCTCACGGAGGGAGGGCGTTGCGCTAGTACGTCACTGCTGTTCCTTACGCGTTTGGCAAACCTTTGGGACTGCCGAGCCTTTCGGGCGATGCTGAACTACAAGTCCCGGCATCCTTCGCTGTTAGCTACCGGAGATTTGTTTACCTTTGGCTTTCGGCCGGGCTCTAATCTTCGTTTTTTGAGGTGGGGTGAAAGCAGCGCAGGTTAGTAAGAGATTTGAGTGATATTCACCATACTCTCATCCAGTTAATTCAAGATGCTTAAAGGAAGCCAACAGATGCTGATCTGTTTTGACTGAGAAGCCTCGTGGCGAAAGGCTACGAGTAGTATTTCATAGGGGGATTTTATGTTGGATTGCTCTTCAGACTTTTATCTACCATCAGAACTGCATTATTTTCAGCAGCTCACACGGCAGGTCTGTCATTAACACAGGCTTTTCAAAAAAAGACCAGTAGATGTACTGCACTATAAGTAGTCCTCGACTTACCACAATTGAGCCCAAAATTTCCCTTGAAGTAAGGCAGTTAAGTGATATGTGCCCTATTTTACAATGTTTTGTTGTTGTTGCCATTTTTGTTAAGGGAATCATGTGGCCATTAAGCAAATCTGGTTTCCCCTATTGACCTTTCAGCTGGAAGTTACAAATGGTGATCACATGGCTCCAGGACAGTGCAACCATCATAAACATATACCAGTTGTCAAGTGCCAAAAATTTTAATTATGTTATCTTGGAGAAGTTGCAATGGTCATAAGTGTGAAAACTGGTCGTAAGCCTCTCTTTTCAGTGTCATTGTAACTTTGAATGGTCACTAAACAAATGGTTTTAAGGCAGATACTATTTGTTCAATTCTCCGAATTCTCAGCAGGCATGCCTTTGGGGGAGCAAAAATCCAAAACATTATGGAAGACAAGTTAGGGAAGGCTGACCTAAACTGTTCTAATTTTCCCATTGTTTCACAACCATCACTAATTATACGTTTATGAGAGCCCTGCAGGACTGGAAGCCTCTCCTCAATCTAATATACACTATATAGGATTATACATGAAATATGGAAGTGCAGTGCAGCATCCTTACTTATCCCTCAAGCTTAACCCTGGTCCCCAATTGGATTGTGTACTGTAAACCTAGGCACATCTCTCCCAACTGCTGCTTCCAATTTGTAACAGGGAACAGAACAGCCAATAAAACAGAATGCATGGGAAATACAATACCGAAAAAACTATTGATAGTAAATTTGGTCATTTTTTTGACTCCACTGTAACATTGAAATAAAAACCCGTAATGGAGTGGGGACCTGTCACAAATGCCATTTCTTTTCATGGATTCCTGTATGTTTAGGTCACATCTTCAATTGTTCCATTAATCCTTAAAATGGTTTAGAATCTGATTGTATTTATTACAATATGCAGTATTTGAAATCTCATCACCAATTAAAACCACAGCCTAGATATACTACCGCTGCTCTGTTATTGCAAATTTAAACACTTCAGCCAGAAATTGGGATCTGCATAAGACCGATTAATAACATTCCTCTTCTGTCAGTTCACATTGTTTCCATTTTGTGTTGCTTTAACGTTGTCTTTAACCCAAAGTATCTTCTTAGATGCAATCTGATTTGAACTTATTTAGAATCTAACTTGGCTATATTTTCTCAGTACTCATGGTTATTGTGATCAGGTAATTTACAGCGCAAAACCATTTGCACGCCCCTAGTGTATATGTATCATAGCCTTAAGCTGTAGTTCTCTCTTCACTTTAGTGAATTGAACAGGCCTGATTTCTCAATATCACTAATACTTCATTAGGGGCCAAACAGCAGTGGTACAGATAAAAAGATGTAACAGAATTAAGATGTAAAAATATAAAACCTTATTAATGATGTGAGTTTGGTTAGTAAGGCACCAAGCTAGAAACCAGGAGATATTTCATAGGATGGGGTTTGGGTTTTTTTGCACTCTTGAAGACAGGCAATTATTGCCTGAAATCAAATGAGTAAAATTTAGATTATATATTCAACCAAAAGGCAATATTGTCTGTTTCTGGAAGGCAAAGATTTGGGAGATGTTATTTAGTATTCTATCTTAAGATTCATAATAGCAATAAAATATCTTCAGTTAAATCCCAAGAAAAAAAAGACAGCCTACCTCAGCAGAGCAGAAAATCTACATTTTATATCCATGTAGAACCAGCTATATACAGGCTACATTAAAAAGTTGCAAGACAATGGTCATTCTCAACTGCCACAAAAAGTCTAAACACTACACAGTACTGTTCTGTACTGCAAATAATTTTAGCAAAAATCAGTGTGCAATGTGTATCAAAATGCTTTCACTTATATTTAAAATCACATCTGTATTTTGCATTTATTTTTCATGATGCCAGAAGTACTATTTTAAGGTTATAGGTTTGAACAGAAGATAAATACTTCAGTACTGAATGCTGAAGGCCAATTATAACTAGGTTCTTGTGCCCATGCCAATATTATTTTAAGAATTCATTTATCTCCTTGAACATCTGGAAACCTACTATGCAAATTAAGATTTGGGTTGACACAATCAGTGACTCAACAAGCCAGAGGAAATTTCTATTATGCAACGGAATTGCATTATGGGCAAGTTGAAACATATCAACTCAAATATTTACATTTACCTGAAACAAGTTTTTCTTAACATACTGGACATTTAAGCCTAAAATAATTTAAGATCCATCATAGGCTAGGCTGCAGACTGGGAGATTTGAGTTCTAATCCTAGTCTGAAGCACAAAACCAGCTGATGGCTTTGGGCCAGTCACTTTGTCAGTCCTAGGAGACAAAGGCAAACCACTTCCAAAATGTTGTCAAGAAAACTGCAGAGACTTGGCTAGGTAGACAGGAATCAACACTGACTCAAAAGGCCCCAAATCTCTAGAATGTGTGTTTGGCACAGTGTTCAACCTTATGGTTGTATTTAGAACATATCTAATTCCCAAAACCATTTTAGGCCCCTAAGTATCTGAAGCTGTAATCTGCCCATATCAGGAATCTAGAAGGTTTACGTTGCAAGAAGAGTGGTTTAAGTCTGGGGACAAAAAAAATCAGTATAGTAGAACCTTTTCTATTGATGTCTTTTATTAAAAGGTAGTTTTCGTGAGAATGTTTAATATCCCTTTGAATTATTTCCCAAACTTCAGGAACCCAGTTATAAATCTCCAAAATTATCTTTGTTGAAGGTTCAACTTGCCCAGTGCCCAGTAACAGTCTATTTCTCATGTAGCTACACAAAGCAGTACTAGGGGAAAGCAGCAAGAAATATTTTCCAATGACGTAATAAATCAGTTCCTGTTCATCCCCATCTGAGAATTGCCAAGTTGGTCTCAAATGGCTTGAAAGAAATACAGGTACTTCTCTTTTCCACTGCATCAAATATGTGCCCTTTGTAGCATTAACAAACTAGTTTTGGGTTAGACCAATACATCACTCAAATATCAAGAAAATTCTGTTTTGAAATACCTTTATTGGAAGGCCATGCAATGCCTCCAAGTTGCTGTTATTTCAAATCACTGTACATTTACTTTGTGAAAACACAGTCTGCATTTTCTAGTACAAAAAACTAAAAATCATTCAAGGAATGTAGAGAATATTCAACTTAAATAGCGGAAAAAGTGCACCATTGTTACTGCTGCACTGCAGACCTTTCTGCATGTTCCATAAGATATTAAATAACTATCTTTTCTCAACACACAATATAAAGAGCAATTATGAAAAACAAGACATTTAAATAGACTAAGTTATTGGGTATAATTTGCTGGCATTGGATAACCTATCATTGGCGTACCACCAGTTGCAGGGTATGCATACTGTTGTTGGTTCATTGCACTGTGCATGTTTGCCATGTTATTTCCATACTGCTGGTCGTAGCCATTTTGATAGGCTGGAGTGCCAGCCCTAAATCCACCTTGCATGCCAGTTGCTCCAAAGCTGTTACCAAAGGTAGTTCCGTTACCAAAACTTTGAGCACCAAAGCCACCATTCTGTGCTTTTGCTCCAAAGTCTCTCTTGCCCACTGCACCATAGGTTCTTTCAAAGTTTTCCCTTTCTCTAAAACCAAATCCACCTCTTTTACCCGCAGAGTATCTGTCACGTCGGTCCCCTCTGGAACGACCTGTAAAATTAAAAAGCAAATTAACAGGAGCTTCCCCTACTCCCGAAGTTTCTTCCTCCAAAGGTGCTCTTTTTTGGAGGCTTACAGTACTTCCCATTTAACAGATACAAACATGCTCTATTTCAGGCACTGAAATATTTAGGCCAAAAGGCAATTAAGAATCAATGGGTTAGGTAAGTCATAATTACCTGAGCCTCTGTCTTCAACCAACTGGAGCAATTTGGGATTGATTGCTTGATTAGCTTCACGAAGTACAGAGATGAGGTCGCTTACTTGTTTTATATTATTAGGTGTGAAAAATGTGTATGCTGTGCCTGTTTTGGTGCTGCGGGCAGTTCGTCCAATTCGGTGGATATAGTCCTCAGAGGAGTTTGGGTAGTCATAATTGATGACAAATTTCACATCTTCCACATCTGTAAAGTGTTGCAGTGCAGCAAAAGCAATGTACAAAATTTTGCACACCACAACAGCCAGATGAAAAAGCAAGTTAGATAGTAACAGACCTTAAGATGGTAACTGCTGAAAATAATGTTAATTATTCCAAAAAAGAAAAAAGAAAAATTGAGCATCGATGCACTTTTCCCTCTGAACTTCTTTGTAATTTATCCCATGATCTAAATCCTTACCAGAGTGCCCCTACAAGTCAAGTGACATCTGAACGCTTCTTGCAGTAGGACCAATAAGTTCACAGTAGCCTCTTCATGTGCTCCCAAGGACCTCACTTTAAACATGAGGTCTTGCCACGCACCAGAAGCTCAAAAAGAGGGCCACACTGCTCATCTTGCCAAGACCTTTTAACCGCAGCTGCAAGAAAAACATACCTGTCCCCGAAAGGTCATCAAGTTGTTTTCATGCACTGTGTCTCGTCTAGGCAAGAGCTTCCAAGAAGCCAGCGTTCACTTGAGTGTCTCTCTCTCTGGCAGGTCTCGACATGACGGTTAGGGTATAGGTGACGGAGGAACTCCAGGTTTGAAAAGCCACTTTGCTTTCCCACCCCAACTTGTAAATGAGAGGTGGACTTTCAAATTTCATGTGCCAGTACTCACCAATTTGTTCAAGGCTCAGTACATTTTAAAGCTGCTCTCTCCATTTCAAAGGTTGGGAAAAAAATACCAGGCCACTGAAGTTTGATTATTCTTCAACATTTCAGCAAACTCACTGAAATCCAAAGACTCACGGACCACAGCAAACAATATGCACACAGACTAAACAGCAGTGCACCATGGCAAGTCATGCAAAGCATGGAACAGTAGAAATAACCAGGCAAAAGTGAACCGTGAATGAAGCTACCATTTGAGAGAACAGTTTATGGGACCGTAGTTTTAGTCTTTGCCTTTTGAAGATTACTGGCACACAATGATCAACTTTCACCTCTCTACTGGACTGGAAGCGTCCAGACGATCACTTCCACTAGACCTCCATCCCCCTCGAGTCCTCCGATAGTCATGCCTAGGCCTTGCCACAAAGACTGCACCTTTATGTGAAAAAACTTAGAAAAACGCAGAGGTTAAAGAAAGCAATTAACTTTCTTTAAAAAAAAATTGTGTTTCACCCAAGCTTAGAGTTGTACTAACCTAGACCTCTGGAGGCAACATCTGTAGCAATCAGAATAGGAGCCTTCCCATGTTTGAATTCTGCAAGAAATGGCCAAGTTAGTTTGTTTCACCAAGTATTTTGCAGAATTATTGTTTATTATTTTTACTCACCATTTAAAACCCAGTCTCTCTCCTGTTGACTTTTGTCACCATGGATACCCATTGCTGGCCACCTGCAAATATATTTAACAACATATACCCAATACTTTTTTCAAACCAGTTCACTGATTGTGCCACTGGTCACATCAATTAGAAATGTATAGGATTCCTGCAACAAAAATTATTCCATTTTGCACAGGATTGGGGTGTTGGCAGAATCATTATTTAAAGAGAGTATGACAATACTCCTTTATGCAAGACACAGTATCCAATTAGGTTTCCTTTCCTGTTACTCAATTGGCAACTTTAAGACATGTGCACTTCAGCTCCCAGAATTCCTCAGCCAGCTATACTGACTGAGGAATTCTGGGAGTTGAAGTCCACAAGTCTTCAAGTTGCTAAGTTTGGAGACCTCTGGGCTACAGAACTGGGACTAAGAGCAAACTGCAAAAGTATTAAAGAAGTAAAGATGAAGATTAATTCAGTCATAAAGGCTATTCCTTCAAATTATTTTAAAGAAAGATATAGCTTACCCATCTCTCCTCATTTTTCTTGTTAGATCATCACATCTTCTTTTGGTCTCCACAAACACAATTGTCTTATTTTCTTTTTCACTCATAATTTCTTCCATCAATCGAATAAGCCTATTACAATAAAAGTAGAATTTAGTAATAAAATTGACCACATAAAAAGCAATCTATGCCACCACTATGAAGAGTTAATCAAATTTACTTACTTGTCATCCTTCTCTACATCATGACATACATCCACTATCTGCAGAATGTTGTGGTTTGCACTTAGTTCCAATGCCCCAATGTTGATGTGTACATATTCTTTTAAGAAGTCTTCCGCAAGCTGTCTAACTTCTTTAGGCCATGTTGCACTCCACATCAGTGTCTGCCTATCAGGCTAGAAGTAAATTAACACTTAACTATGTATGTGAAGCTGTATATAAGTCTTAAATGCTATTGATATTAGCTACTTTAAATGCTACCTACAGAACCTGGAACAAGCAATTACCTATCATTCAGCACATTAAGCATGAACATTTATACTTACTCTAATCTGTTCGACAATTTTTCGGATCTGAGGTTCAAATCCCATGTCAAGCATTCTATCAGCTTCATCAAGAACAAGGTAAGTGCATCTTCGTAGGTTGGTTTTGCCAGCTTCTAAAAAATCTATGAGTCTACCAGGTGTTGCAATGCAGATTTCCACACCTAAAAGTAGTAATAAATGTGGTGGATAGAGTTTTATAATTTCCTAAATCATGTTTAGGAGAAATTTGCTGAACAGTGCTTTTCAATACCTCTCTCTAGATCACGTATTTGTGGTCCCTTCGGAGCACCTCCATAAATACAAGTAGACTTTAAACGGCAAGCTCTACCATATTCTGCAGCCACCTGCTGCACTTGCTGAGCCAATTCTCGAGTTGGTGCCAGCACCAGACACTATGAAGAAATGCAAATAGAAAATTACTGAACTTGTTGCTACTTAAGTTATATTAAATACCATAAGCACCAAATCTAGACTTACTTGTATCAAAAACAAACCCATTGATATGAATAGGTTTTTAGTTACAATCAATATATAATTTGCATCATTTCACTGACTCCAGCCTGGAAGCTATGTTACTTCATTTAAGAGATGCCTTGAAATATAACTTGACTTTAAAAGGTAATGCTAAAATTTAACTGATTATATTTTCCCACTAGGAAATAGCCAAATTTCAATTTAATTCAACCAAGAATGCTACTGTATTGCAGGGACAATCAAAACTAGCTTCATCTCCCTCCTTCCCAAAACAAGGGTCATAGGCTCGAATACTTACAATAGGCCCATCTCCTCTCTCTAGGAATGGTTGATGATTTATATGTACTATGGCTGGCAACAAATACTATTAAGGAAAAGAGAATGAACAATTGTTATCCCTCTTAATATGTTTCATTAATTTAAGAAATATCAGTAACCACAATAATTACTTACAGACAGTGTCTTCCCTGATCCAGTTTGTGCTACACCAACCATATCTAGTCCACTCAAAGCAACAGGCCAGCCTTGTGCCTGAATAGCAGTTGGCTCTGTGAAGTTCTGCCTCTGGATTACTTCCATAACATTTGCTAGAAGACAAAACATCTGTCTAATTAACAGTCCCAAAATCCATTTTATAACTGTTAAGCTACATTACCAGTATTATTTTCTTACCAGGAAAATTAGCTTCATAAAAATTCATAACTGGTTTGGGACAGTTATGGCCTTTAACAGTGATTTCTTTGCTTGCTCTATATTGTTCAATCTCTTGCTGCAAAGATAGCAAAATATCATTTCAGTGGATAACATTACAAGAACCAATACTGCTTGCAGACTACAATCTTACTAGGAGAACTTAAAATACAAGATATGTTTCCATACCATAGCACGCCGGGCAACATCAGGATGTTCCTGATAGAAATTTTTTTCAAATTTGGGAAGCTCATCTAGATTCCATTTCTTCTTGGTAAGCTTTTCTCCAGGATTTCCGAATTTCTTCCCCCCTAAAGATCCCCCTCTACTTCCTCCAAAACGAGGGCCACCAAATCTGCAAAGGCAAATTACAAAAAAAAATAACTAAAAGCTTAAGCCGTGCTTTTTTTTTTAAACAAAGCGAGGGCACTGATGTTTATTATCACCAAACCTCAAAATTAATCCACAGTGGGCCCTAAAGCACAACCAGAGAAACCAGGGGAGAAAAAAAATCAATCCAAACTATACAGTGTTTTCCAAACAAACGTCTTAATTGTTTGGAACTCCCTCTCTGCGTCAGACTTTGAAGTGGGCGGGAAAGAATTACGAAACCTAGCCGATTTTAGCAAGGAGCTGGCTTTTCGGGCAACAGGATTGTTTAACATTCGTAAAAAGGGTGCTCTCGCACGGCGTGGGAGTGAAGGTGTATGCGCAAGCGCCGTCGGATGCCGAAGAGGTTTCTTAAAAAGCCCCGGCCGCTATGTTGGAAAGCAGCGTCGCCCCCTCCGCGCAAGTAAATCAGATCGCTGCCCCCGGCTCCCCTTTTGTCTCGTCTGCGGCGCAAAACAAGAGGCGATGGCGGAGGGCGAAGGGGGCGGCCGGCGCCCTCCCACACAAAAGGGAATTCGGGTCGAGCGGGCTTCTCCTCTCTTTTTTGTCTTTTTTTTCCCGTCTACGCCACATTTTCCGGCGGCGCGTCCATTTTAACGCCGGGGCGGGGATAAGAGAAGCAGGCGGAGAGGAAGAACAAAGACGACAGCAGCAGAAGCGGCCGCCGCCGGCATTTTGATTTTCCTCTCAGCCACCGCATGGCGGGTCTAACCATTAACACAGCCGGGGACATTTTTTTTTAGACATAAGGAAGCCGCTTTCGACGAAAATGCGGCCACGTTAATGTTTTTAATCGCACCGCTTCCTTCTCCTCTCCATACCGGCTCCTTCTCACCCCTTTTTTCCCCCGCCAACGCAGTCCATCCGCCCCCCCCCAAATAAAACCCTACCGGCTGTCCCTCGTCCCTTCCTTCCCCATTTCCCTCCGGGTGCCGAGGCCGCGGATCCCAGTAATTCCTCGAAGCGCTCTGCTCTCCTTCCAGAGAGGCCTCGGGCGCCTATTGCCCCCCCCCCGCTTTCCCGTCTCGCGCGCGGCCGACGGCGGCGCTGGGGAAAACGGCGCGTTAAACCTCTGCCGCCATTTTAACGCCCCAGCTTGCCACCCGGCACAAGAAATGGCTGAGCCTCGGCAGGGGCCGAGCCGACTCAACCGAGCCCCCACGGCTCACCCGCGGTCCCTCTCACTGGAATACCCAGGCATGTTGACGACAACGGCGGCGACGAATACGGCCTTAACAGCGGGGATCGAGAAGTCAGCAACCGAAATTGAAGCCGATGACGAGGGCGACTGAATGGGGAGTGGCTGAACAGCCGGATGCCGGTTATATACCCGGCACCGCCACGAATGTCGGGAAGCCGGCTCCTGACGTCACTGAAGGTCCCGCCCACTTCTCTGTTCTCTTAAATTCTTGTTCGAACGGCTGAAGGGCTCTCTCCGCTTTTCTTTGGAGGCGGGACTTAGAGGCGAGTGGCGCGTGCGCTGTAATCTATGAGATCAGCAGGCGCGCTTCTGTGAGCTGGTAGGAGCTGGTCGGTTGGCGAGGCGAGTTGCTTTTTTCATCTCTAACAAACGGAAAAGCCCAGCCCACGATGTCGTCACTCCAGCTCTGTAATTTCGGGCTCGCTTAATTTGCCTGTTTTTCCGCTTCGTGCCCACCATTACAGAACTTGAGTTGCCCACGCTTGCTCAGACACTAATGTGTTTAGTTTATCTCGAGGGATTTGGCTGTTTTTAAAATAATATAAGCAAAAGTTTGGGTCTCTTGTACGGCTCAAGCCTCTGAGCATCCTAGATTTCCACGCAACTTTATCAAAAAGTCTCTGACCACTCAACCCAGTACAGCACCAACACAAACCCTAAAAAGAATTACACTGCCCATACATCAAGTATATTTCAGAAACCACTGACGGACTAAAAGTTTCTAGAGATTTTCAGTCATCCAGGTAGGTCATGGTTGTCCCAAAGGTGCTTTCTCATGAGGCAACTGGACTTTCGTGTTTTTGCTTTAGAGAAGCACTATCCTGTCAGCTGAAGAAGCTTCTTATTCAAAAGAAAAAAACAAAGTCCAGTTGCCTCCTGAAAAAGTACCTTTTGGACAACCATAACTTGGATGACTGAGAATCTCTACAGACTTTTAGCTATACATTTGGGATGAACACCTTTTGAATGGCGTGGGAATAGGAATGGATTTCCAGAGGAAAAATTTCAGACTACAGGAACTAGGAGCAGTTCTCTGGTAAGACACAGATAAATCTCCAAATGTTTCAAAGACCCTCTAAAAGGATGCAAATTATCAGCTGTCTGAAAGGAATATAAATCCTTCCATTTCCCACTATCCTGTCAGCTGAAGAAGTTTCTTGGATGAGAAGCACAATGCCTTCAAAAAAAAACCCCAAGGAAGTCCAGTTGCCTCCTGAAAAAGCACCTTTGGGACACCAACAGACTACTACAACCACAGGGAATCAGCATGGCACACAAGACAACTAAAGCCCTTCAAAACATCCTAAGCAAACCAAAAGAACCAACAACCCCAGAAGAAAAAACAGAAGTCATCTACGATATACAATGTGAAACCTATAACAACCACTATGTAAGACTAACAGGTAGAAAACTGGCAGAACCCATCCATGAAACCAACTAGCAGTCAGAAGAGATGTTGAAAATTCTTTAATTTTACAACATATAGACAGATTTAACCATAGTTTCAATTGGGGAAATGTAACAATCCTAGACCAGGCCAAGTCCAAAAATTTCTAGAAGCCTAGCACTCTGACAAATTAGCCATCAATAGATATGTAGGCATTAACATCTATAGACTATGCAAAAGAAACAATCAACCAGCCATTAAAGGGAACAAAAAGATCAAAACACTTATCCACCAGCAATCAGCACTAGATCAGCATAGATTAACATCCAAGGTTAACATCAGACCAAGACTCAAGTAAACAATAACCCAATCAAGAAACTGTCAAAGAGCCAACAGTAAACAGCTCAGCCAAAGAATCTCTAAGATCACCCCACCACTGCTGACAGGGCAAACCACCAGAATATAATCTGACAGCAAACCACTCTCCTTACTAGCACTGATAATGTTACTACTTTGGGTAATGAAATGTCTACTAGAAAACAAGCAAGCTCAGGGAGCACCAAGGACTCCCCATCCTGGATTTCAGGTTCTGCTTTCATGCTTATCTGATGTTCAGTTCCACTTTCATGCTTATCTAATGTACCTAGCATTCTTGCAAAACCAAATGATTTTGTTCTCCCTTGGATTTATTTTATTTATTTATTTTGTCAATCGCTTACAAGATAATTAAGTATAAGGATAAACATAGTTGTGAATACCTGAAATGAATACATATAAGAAAAATAAAAGAAACAACAGGACAGGGACGGTAGGCATGTTAATGCACTTATGCATGCCCCCTACAGACCTCTTAGGAAAGGGGCGAGGTCAATAGTAGACAGTCTAAGGTTAAAGTTTTTGGGGTTTGGGGAAGAAACCACAGAGTCAGGTAGAGTATTCCAGACATTGACCACTCTGTTGCTGAAGTCGTATTTCCTGCAATCAAGTTTGGTGCGGTTAACCTTGAGTTTGTATCTATTGTTATGGTTGAAGCTGAAGTATTCATTGACCAGAAGGACATTGCAATACACTATACTTAGATCGGACCGAAGGCAGTGTAAGGCAGGTTTTCTAGGTCTAGAATTTCAAGTCTGGTGGCATAAGGTATTCTGCAATGAGTAGAGGAGTGTAGAACTCTTCTTGTGAAATATTTCTGGACTTTCTCAACTGTGTTAATATCAGATACGTGATGTGGGTTCCAGACTGATGTGCTGTATTCAAGTATTGGTCTAGCAAATGTTTTGTATGCTCTAGTTAGTAGTGTGATATTACCAGACAAAAGCTATGTAGGATTATGTTAACAACTCTTAATGCCTTTTTAGCTATGTAGTTACAGTGGGCACTAGCACTTAGATCATTAGAGATGAGTATTCCAAGGTCCTTGACGGAGTTTGGATCATCAACAAGGTCTTGACTATTCAGCATGTATTTTATTTTCTGATTTTTTTTGCCAATATGTAAGATGGAGCATTTATTTGTTAAGATTTGAAGTTGCCATTTGTTTGACCATTCTGATACATAGTTGAGGTCTTTTTGAAGGGTAGCAGTATTGTGTTGAATAGCTTTACATCATCAGTGAAGAGAATGCAGTTGCTCTTAATATGATCACAGAGGTCATTTATATTGAGTATGAAGAGAGTTGGTCCTAGAACGCTGCCTTGGGGGACTCCACTGTTGACAGGTACAGAATTTGATAAGATGCTCCCAATTTTGACCATTTGGTGTCTGTTTGACAGGAATGCTTCTATCCAGTTATGCAGTTGTCCAGAGATATCATAAGATTTTAGTTTTAGTAGTAGTTTGTCATGTACCACTGAATTGAAGGCTTTACAGAAGTCTATGTAGATTGCATCTATTGCTTTGCCCTGATCGAATTGTATAGTCCATATGTTTTTGAAGTGTAAGAGTTGCAGATTACAGGATAGTTTTTTTCTGAAACCATATTGTTTGTTAGAGAGTAGGTTGTTTGTCTCTAAGTGGAGGATAATGGATTGGTTAATAATTGATTCCATGACTTTACAGGTGACGCAGCATAAAGAGATTGGTCTGTAATTTTCAACTAGACTGGTGTCTCCCTTTTTGAAGATGGGGATGATCATGGCTTGTGACCATATGTTTGGCAAGGAGCTGGTCCTGAAAGATTTTTCAAAGATTATGCCTAGAGATTCAGCTATGGTAGCGGATAGCTTTTTTAAGAAGTAGGCACATATTCCATCTGGTCCAGTAGATAGAGATGGTTTTAGATTGCATAGTGCTTTTTCAACATTGTCTTCTGTAAAATCGATATGTATTAGATCATTGTAGTTGTCTGTGGTTCGACCAGGAAATACTGGGCATGAGCCATTGCTGTTTACAAATACTGAGCCAAAGAATGTGTTAAAGAGGTTGGCTTTAATGGTGTCGTCATTGCAGTCTGTACCATTAGGTCCTTTCAGGGGTAGGATGGCTCTTGAGTCTTTTAGTTTGTTGTTTACAAAATTGTAGAAACTGCGGGTGGAATTTGTGCGTAGAAGGTTTTCCTCTTGTTTAATGTGATAATTGGTGCATTCAGTCTTTATCTGGTGGCATAAATTTTTGTATCGGCTTTTGAAGTTGGCAGAGTGACCAGATTTGTTTTTCAGCCAAAGTGATTTTTTTTTGGATTGAAGTTTTCTTATTGTTATGGGTAATCTGTTTTTTTTGGTTTGGGGAGTTGTTATTGGTACATATAGTTTGATGACTTTTTGGATTTCAAGTAAAAGTATGTTGTAATGGTCTTCAACAGTATTGCATCCATTATTGCATGTGGATTCCCACATGGTTGTTTCTATCACCAGTTTTGCTCCAAAGTACAACTTCGATGAAGTCTCTACATGGTCATTGTGCTTTATTGTGCAATCAGTTCCATGCCAGTACCATAGCATTATAGTATTTGTAAGGCATGTTGTTTATGAATGAAACAGAGTTCAGGAAGTACAACCACCTCCCTAGAAATCAGCAAAACTTTCATGTCTAATCTCTGTTTTGGCAAGAAAAGTGTGCCTGGTTTTCATTCCACCACATAAATATCCATTTGACAAAACATGAAGCTATAGGAAACCCATACAATTGACATGTGCTGACAAAACCTCATGTGTCTTATGAGAGTTTTTACAAAGAAAGAAGTAACTGGTTGTATAATAAATGTACTGCTACTTTTAATTAATGAAATACTCAGATTGGCTGAGGAGTTGCTTACCACAGTTCTTCCAGTATGTCTCTATTAAGGGAGCCAGTAAGGTGAAAGAGTTGAAGGGTGAATTAAAGGTGAATTAAGAATGAGAAATACAAATTCCATTCTATTCCCAATTATGAAAGCTCACTGGACTTTTAGTCCCACTATTCCAAACCAGTCTCTTCTACAGGGTTGCTGTTGTGCAAAAAAATAGGTGGAGGGAATTAAGTAATTCAGCAATATGATAGGTAGAATGTCAACAGATTGCTTTTCCTTTCACTGTATCTTAGCTTGGAAAGCTAGGGTATGGTGAATATGTGACTGCCATGAAAATTCATTTAAAAAACAAAAGCTTTCTGCTTTATACTAAAATTAGTATTACAGCCCTTCTGAATGTCCAGTTCAACAGGCCAATATGTATATTTAATACAAAGGAATTTAATTACATTGTTGTAATACTGCATGGTTAAAGAGTCAGATGATTAATAATATGCTGTATATTCTCCTTAACTATTTTACTTGTTAACATCAGCAATAAAATAATAGTAGAAGAATAACAATACATTCACATAAGAAGTTTACTTTCTTAAATACATTGTTTAGGAAAAATTAATACAACTAAGAAAAAAATAGCAATATTTTTATTGATGATTGAGCCTAATATAAAACAAGCATAGTATTCTAAATCTGGAATAGCACGGTAGATGGTAAAGAAATTGTAGGAAGTTAGCACCCACACCTCTCCTAGAAAAATGAAATATCCTGGGAAATATTAAAGGGCAGAATATTTCCTCTAAAAACAGCAGAAACTCAGAAGCAGAAACTTACCTCAGAAGCAGAAGCTCACCCCCACCTTTGTTAATGGGTGGGTCATTAAGGCATGGGCCAGAATACTTTACATAACAAAGATCTCCAGGTAAAACTATAGCAATTGCCCAAAGCCCTTTCAGTGCATCATCATCCAGCAAGGCTCAACCAAGTCTGGAATTCAGGCCAGCCTATAGAGTTGCCCCTGCATGGCCTCATGGGAGTCTGATTACCAATCAGAATACAAGCTCCAATTCAAATCCCAGCAAAGGTTATAAAACTCAGGCACTCTCAGCACCTCAGCCCATTTTCTTGATCTTTTCCTTCATCTTGAAGCATGTGATCATCCTTTTCACTTTGGAGCTTCAATCGATGTGGTCCTCCTGTCCACCATTAAACCTTCCAAACAGCCTCCATGTTTCCAGTGTCTTTTTCCCCACTTGGAACTGAACCCAGAAGGATATTTCTTCCAACAAAACCTAAAAGAATTAGAAGATAGCATATAGCTGCCCTTAAGCAATGAATTACAGTCACATCACAGTGACAGAACATCCATTACTGCAGAGTTTCAGGGAGCTCTAGTGCTAAACAACATCACACCAATGTAATTAAAACAATTCTAGCACATACTGTTCTGCTCCCATGTGACAAATCAGGAAAAAGACAATCAGAAATAAGGTGTGTTAACACAAGATTGTTAACTTATTGCAGGAAAAACAGAGACTGAAAACAACAGTCAGTCTGAACAAACCGAACAGTAGCAAGTATTAACCACAAAAAGCAGCAATTAGCAGCTCCCATAGGACTTTCATGCTTTTTGACAGTGATTCCAATGGGACTTTCAACACCTACATGAAGCAAAACACAGGTAGTCCTCAACTTACAACCACAACTGAGCCCAAAATTTCTGTCACTAAGTGAAACAGTTAATTTTGTTCATTACAATCTTTCTTACCACAATTGTTAACTGAATCATTCCAATTGTTAAATTAGTGACAAAGTTGTTAAGTGAATCTGACTTCTCCCTTGATTTTCTCTGTCAGAAAAATCACAAAAGTTGATCACATGACTCTTGGACACTGCAACCTTCCTGATTCAGTTGCCAAGTGTTTGAATTTTGATCATATAACCACAGGGGTGCTGCAACAGTTGTAAGTGTGAAAAACAGTTATAACTCACCTTTTTCAGTGCTGTTATAACTTTGAATATTCAAGGTCTACCTGTAAAGAAAAATTTTCCAGATTAAATGCAATCCCATCATATCCAGGTTGATTGTCAAGACAACTGGATGATTTGGGGATGGCCCAAAGGTGTTTAGTGGCTGTAATGCCCCACTATTTTTTCATGTGTGCTTTCAATTAAAACCATAACTTTCTTGTGTTGTGGTTACTGTGCTGCACTAATTTAAAAAACTCTTTGTAAGATACAATCTCACCACTTCAAAGTCACTTTTCTAGATTGTGTGCATGATTTGGTGTATCTCACAGATTTTTGGAGTGTTCAGTCACTACTATTATTCATTTCTACTTATTATATTTTCACTAATATCAACATGTAGCATAACTGAACATACCGTAAGCTTTGGGCCAAACAAATTTTAGTAATGCTATATCCTGGACTATTTCAGGCACCTAAAAATTGATGATTCTAACAGACCCAAATGCAGGATGCTACACTTCGGATTATATCATCTTGTATGAAGGAAATTATTTTTATTACATTGAACTATTGTTTATTTTAGGAGTAAGTATCAGGAATAAAACAAGAAAATCAGTAACAGGACTGGGGCCTGAGGGAAAGGAAAACACTTGGAGGAAGGCAGGTGGTGTAATATGCTGCACGGAAATCCTATTCTTTGCTTCTGAGACCATGCAAACAAAAACCAGGTACATGGGCCATTGCCTGGCTAACAAAGGCTTAAGAGGGGAGGGAAGGCATCCAGAAGATTGAAGTGGGACCTCAGTAGCAACCTAGCATAGGGCGGGGAAGAGGGCAGTGCCTACACCAGCTTTGTCCAACTTGTCCCATAAAATTACTCCAAGATTGCTCCACTATTTGTTTTATTCCAAGGGATTTTTTAACAGTTTGTCATCATTTTCAGCATTCAAAACAGAACCTGTTTGCATTTCGTGTGTGCACAGACATACACCAATTTTCTTTGGTATGCAGAGGTCCCCAATTGTAGCAATAAATGGTACATTTTTGTATCATTTATGGCTATGATCAGGGCCCTCTGCACAATTAACCAACTATTAACAAGTTAACAACTTCTGAAGGCAAATTGTTAATAGTGGAACAGTGGAACAGTTTGCCTTCAGAAGTTGTCAGTGCTTCATCATTGGAGGTTTTAAAGACAAGACTAGATAACCACTTGTCTGAAATGGTATAGCATCTCCTGCTTGAGCAGGGGGATGAAGAAGACCTTCAAGGTCCCTTCCAGCTCTATTTAGATTGGTGAGAATGGAGGTTCATTCTCCAAGCTTTCCAAACATTTCGTTACCAGGCTAAGTAACATCTTCAGCAGAATTTAGGGGATGTTAGTGTTGATGTTCTTCTGTTTATAAGGGCTTTACATGGTAAGTAGATCTTGTGATGGGAGAGTCACATCAGGTGAGGGTCTTTTGAGGGGTCAGGTGTGGGTGATGATCAATTGATATATAGGTTGGATTTGTTTTTATGTTTAGTTAATATTACGCTTTAGGTTCTTCAGGTATGCCAACTCTCCTGCTCCAGCTGTCTTATTGAGATATCAGGCGAATAAGAATCAAATCATCCCCTTCTGCTTCCTGCTCCAAATGAATGTTGTGGCACTGCAACTTCTCCTTAGGCAAGACCATTCTTCCTTTTTCAGGAATAAACTGAAAGTTCAAACAGCCCACTTCCAACGTTCTCCACATCAGATTGAAAATGTGGATTTCTGACCTCATGTTGATGGATGGGTGCCTTTCCCAGGCCTCCCTTTCTTGTCTTGACATCCAAACGGGGACATTTCAGTACCCAAACTAGATAGCATTGTGATGTTTGGATAGTTTGGGTAATGAAACATCTGTAAGAAAACAAGGAAGTTTAGAGAGACCAAGTACCCCTCATTTTGACCCTGAGCTACAAATATTCTCCTTTATTAAGGGCACAGAGGTTAATTGGTGGAAAGGGGAGCTTCTCCAGGTGTTTTTGCCACAGAATTGAACAGATCTTAAGCTCAGAAAGAATGTGTATGTCCATGGAGATACTCAGTCATCCAGGTCATGGTTGTCCCAAAGGTGTTTTTTTTAAAGAGACAACTGGACTTTGTTTTTTTTGTTTCACGACGTTTAGCTTTTCATCCAAGAAGCTTCTTCAGCTCTGACTGGAAGGGAATGAAAGGATTTATATTCCTTGCAGACAGCCGGTCAAGAATGCAAATGTGCGTGTCACGCTTTGCAATTTTGCCCTTGGATGCCAACCTGTTTCAAATCCCTGCAGAAGCTAGATGCCACTCAACCATACAATTCTCGGAATAGCCCTGGGCAGGCACCTCAGTCTACCGCAACTCACAAGATTGTTGCGAGGGGAGGAAGCCAGACGCGCCAACGCTCGCGACAAATAGGCTACTAACAAAATGCGAGCAGTAGCGACCTGTTCCCGCTCAAGGCTTTAGGTAGCGCGCGCGCGGCCTCTGTTTTCACCCCCCACCTCTGGGAACTTGGTTTTTTTTAAAAAAACAAAGCCTTCGCTAATAATTCCCCCCCTCCCTTCGTTGCCGTAGAAACCGACCATCGCGGAAAATAAACAATAAGCGTAACTGAACAGCGTTAGCCCATCCGGAAATAGGTGAGGGGGGGAAGGGAGTAAAGCCAAAAGGAAATCCCGCCCTTTCCGCTTCTGGCTGGCCAATCATCAGGCAGACGTCCGGAGAGCGGTCCAGGATTTAAATCGCCGAAGCTTTGGCGTCCTGCGTTTTGGCTGCTGGGCGCGGTTTTGTTTTTTTTTGTTTTGACGTGAAGGGTTGCGGAATGGCTTCTGCTGCGGAAAGAGGTGGGTGGGATTGGGGATTGGGGAGTGGGATTCAGTCTCCCCAAAAGGAGAGGCTTGATGTTTCTTATGCCTTCCTGTTGCCATCCTCCTTGCACAAATGGGCGGTGCTGCTCCGTGAAAACAGCCTTTTTTTAAAAAAAATTCAATTCCTCAAGACCTCGTACAGGGAGAACCGTGTTAGCAGTCTGTTACAGCTCCAGATGAGAAAAATCTACACGTGTCATAACATTCGCGCACGTGTGAATGAGCATCAGGACTTGAGCAAAGTTGCTTTCTTAAAAGAACAGGGTAGTTTAAGAACATATTTATGCTACCGGTATTTATGTTTTAGTAATCATTCTCTTTTCTCGGGGAGTAATGAGGAAAGGAGAGTAAGACTCTCTGGCATGCTGTAAGTTAGCCCGCAAGGTAGTAACTTTAAAAACGGAGGAGAGGAAGCAAAGCCTGTGTATAATAGGTTGTGGTGAAATGGATTATACCGTTGACTGAAGTGAAGCATAGTAATTACACAAATAAGTCTCCTGTTGCATAAAGCAGGAGGAATTGTTAATATTCCAAAATAATTTCCCTATTTTAAAATGGTCAGTTGTGTATATAATCTGTTTATCCAGAATTGACACTGATTGTGCTCAGATGGCTTGCTTAGCCACTAACTATAATAGTTATATTTGCATAATATGCAGAATAATACATCTTTGAGATAGGTTAAAACCTACACACAATGTCATTGGCTAGAGGTAGTTCAGTGAGTTACAGGCTGTTGTAAAAAAAAAACGGAGGACCATCTGTTCCATACTCCTCCTCCTTCCCTACAGTGATATGACTACCAATATACTCTGACTTTAGAATATCTTACCCAATATATACTCTTATATTTGAAATAGGTCTTGTTGGTTTTTATTGGAATTATTTCTGAGTAGATTGCTAAGAGTCTATGGCACATCAGATTGGGATTGCATTGTGGAGAACTGCTGGCTTTGAAAAAACACATTTATAATACTTACAGTTTGCCTTTGCTTCTTCGATTGGCACTATTACATTGTGAGACAGGACTTCTGGTGAAAAGATGGCCAACTTACGACACCACTTTTTATTTTTCTTTGTATTTTATACATTGATAAAGCAATAAAAGTCATGAGATAAAGCATTGTTCAAACACTTCTGGACAACTATGGGTTTTTTTTATAAAATGGAATAATTAAATTGTATTTTTCCTGTTTAAATAGTTCAAATTCAAAGAAATTCGGGTAAAATGGTGAAAAAAATCAATTATTCCCAAAAAGCATCAAACATAATACTTAGTTTTCAGGTTTTGCTAGTAATCTCCAGGATATAAATAAACAACTTGATAGACTTTGGGAGGAGAATAAATTCAGTTTTACTAAACTAAACATTGTGCCTTGATTATAATGTCATTTTGTGGGAATTAGTGTGTGATTTACTAGATTTTGGTTATAACATTTGGATTCAAGTTGAGTTCTATTTTTAATCCTAGTAAAAGCGTAAAAAACCTTATTGGGATGCTTGAAAAGAGGTCTGAATCCCTACTTAAGTTAATGCATCTGCTTTTTTTTCTAAAACCGTAACATTTCATGTTCTCTTGTAATTTTAAAACAGATTGGGTCACTGTTGCCAATGATCTTCTGACAAAATGTAACCTACATCTGCATGTTAACACCCTCTCTGACTGTGGAGCTGAAGTTTTTGTTCATCTTTATGGATCGATATTAGGAGAAAAAGTCCCTGGTAAGAATGCATGTATCTTGCATATCCTAACAGCAAAGGTAACAGTTCCATATTTACATTTGAAACACTTTGGTAATAAATCTATAGTTAAGAGGCTTTAATAACTTAATTTTTTAAACTTAACTTTCCACACTGCATCTGCATTTCAAAGAAAAGTGTTCTAACTTGAAAACAGAAGTATAAAAACCCTTAAATAGAGGATGAATCTCAGTTCAGGCTTTAGTATTTATCTTGTCTGCCTGTCCTGGTTGCTCTCCCAAACACTTCCCCCTTTCTGTCTTCTGTATCTGGAATTTTCAGACTCTCAGGGCATCAGCATGTCTGAGCTGATAAATTATAAATCACAATAATGATCTATACCAGGGCTGTCAAACTCACGTCGTCACGGCAGCATCACATGAAGTACTGGGACTTTTCCCCCCCTTTGCTAAACTGGGTGGGGGCGGGGCCAGCACGTGACGCATCCGGCCTGCAGGCTTTGAGTTTGACACCCCTGATCCATACTGTAAAATGGAGCCTCAATGAAGTAGATGTCAGACATAAGAAACCAGGAGCCAAGATAGGGTTCAGAAAGCACCGTGAGTTTATTCCATGCACCCTATGCACAAGAATCTCATCTACTAATATTGAAGCCAAATTGAAGAGTCAACAGACTTCAAGAGGAGCTGGTCTTAGGTCTCTTTCAGGGACTCCAGATGGATGACGTGCTTGACCCCGCCCTCGGGCTCAGCCTGGTCATCTCCTACAGTAGAGCCTCAGCAAAGGTAGCAAGCTTAATTCTGAATTTGAGGATAATGTGGATAAGCTAACTTTTGTCTCATATATGTGAGAGAAGTGTGTGTGAGAGAGTGAGTGGCAGGAGGAGTAAATGTAAGGGGTCTCAGTGGTGGTGGGAGCACTCTTGTCTATGGCCATCCAGAGGGGTGAGAAGAAAAATTTTAGGCCTTTTTAAAATGTTCAGATAGTGACTTGAGAATACCATGTTGGAGTATTTTTTACATTTTGTGTAATAATTCACTTCAGAATTATATGCATTTCTACAAGCCGGCATATGTGGGGGGAAAAATCATACTTTCTCTCAAAAAAATTAAGATACAGTTCATTTATTTGACTTCATAGTATATTGTAATGCACAGTAGTAATGTCAAAAAGTTGTTAACAGATTTCATAGCTGTTCCTTCTTGTCAAGAAGACAATATTCATAATGTGCAAGCGGTGATAGATTCTTTGGCACTGGACTACTTGCAGATCAGCTTGTCACATATAACTGGTGAGTATAATTTAAAAAAAACATTGTTGCAAAAATGTACCATACATTTGTGATACATACAAGACTGTTAAAAATAGGCATTTGTCTTAAATTAATCTACATTTGATCATGCTTTGGGCCAATAGAAATTTATTTCAAGTTAGATGTTTCTTTATCCAAATTTGCAATATAGAGATTCTTAGATACTTTTTATGACATTTTCTTTTTCTTTTGCTTATAAGTAAATTCCTCTAAAAATACTGTGACAACTGCTGAGCAATCTGCTCCAAAGTGCTTGCTCACAAATTGTTCTAGTAAAATCAGTGAAATAAAATGAAACTTGCAGTTTTAGAAATGCCTATTCAAAAGTAAGCTTCAGGGAGGGTTGTTTCAAGTTGGCGGAAGTAGTTTTAATCTGCTTTTCAGATTTTAAATCCATTGCTGAAAATTTGAAATAGGTTTTGACAGCATAAAATTATTACAAGCGTATATTCAGGCATGCCCTACTTTTATAAAAGCTATAGTCAAAATGAATGAGAACACAATTATGCTAGAGACCTTTAACTATAGTAAAATGTATGGCAACTATTTGTTGTGTTCTGCTCAAACAAACCTTGGTCAATCTCAGCAATTTTGAAAGCTGTGCTATCTTTTACATTAACAGCCAGGAAGATACTTTTATATTACCTTTGAGCTTCATTGGTACTAAAAAAATGTAATTAGCTGATTAAAAACCTGCACTTAATGCAAGGTACTTCCACCAGGCCTTAATAATGTTTTAGCTGGCAGATAAAGTGAAAATTGGTAAGGACAAATTGAGTTGTAATTATAAATAAATGTTTCCAAAGGACCTTGATAGTACACATTATATAATAAGTGCCTATCTTTGTTTATACAATAAATGATTCAGGGCCTAGATTTAAAATTGGCAAAGAATCAGCTTTTCATCTAAACTGTCCCTTGTTCTAATGGGATTTAAACTTTGTAGGATGCACTTTGAAAGCATTAGGCTCTTAATATGCATTGCAGGTTGCTGGAAGGAGCCACCAGCTGAATCTTTTCCTGATTGACTTGCCTCAGTGCAAGCCATCTTCCTAACAGGAAAGTCTCAGTTGTAACAAACAGGTTTTCCTTGGGATGATTTTAGCAAAGTAGCAAAACAATCCCCATCAAAACTGTGAAATGCAGGTCAGAAGCAATTACTGTATGCCTTTCATGGCAAAGCACGTGGGCATAGAGGGAAGAATAACATAGGTTGTCAGGCCTTTAAAACTCATGGTAACCTTAAACATATCACAGATCAAATGGTGTCCCAGATGTTCTAATGTTTTTCACTGAGCTGATTCAACAAGTCACAGAATTAATGTTCTCTGGTTTTAATTATTTTCCCCATTCAACTTGATGTCTCATATTGGGTTACTGGGTTTTTTGGACAGTGCAGATTCGAGACAGCTATTATAATGTTATGGGAATTTTATGATGAGTTTTTCTTTCAGCATTGCCTTTCTTGGAGGAAGGTCAGGCAGAAAAAGTTTTCTGAAATGAAAGAAACTGATTTTGCATGGTGTCCTGTTGCTGGAAGAAATTTTTCTTCATTAGAATGAGCATTCTCAACAGAATAAAATCTAATACATGAGCAGTTACTATTTTAAGTTGGCAGGTTCACTTATCAGGAATGCTCTTTTAAGCAGAACTTGAGAATTTTGCTCTTAGCCCAGTTCAGTTGCATCCTCCCAACCTTTTACTTCTCTTCTAAGATAATACTGTGTGTTTTTATTAAGGGGAGAATATTGTGAAAGGAGATGAGGAGTCTATTAGGAATCTCTTGGAAATATTTGATGGCTTACTTGAATATCTTACAGAAGAAATCAGTGAAACTGCTTCTCAACAGGATGGTGAGAGAAATAGCGTATTAAGTCATAAATTATCTTTTTGAGAAATAAGGTCTTTTTTATTAGTATTTATATGTCTACTTCAAGAAATTGGGATGTAATCAATTTTTTTAAAATCATTACTGAGTGTTAAGCATTTTCTGGTTCATTAATTGATGTGCTAGCCTTTGCTATAAAGTAATTATGTTTTATTGTTTGGATGTACTGTATGCACTTTGCTATAGTGATAGTGGCAAGCACTGAAATTGTTTTTACTCAAATTGTAGATGAAAAGTGTCTCTTGCAATTATCTCAAATTGCCTTTTGCTGAAAAGGAAATGTTACATTAATTAGTGAGAGTATAGTGTATTTCCTTCTCTCAGTAAAAGCAATTTGTGATATTTACATGACACGTGTTCCTATATGAAATTCTGATTGCTACACATGAAGAGCCTTCATTGGGTAGGATTACAAATTATGCAAAGCTGTACAGAAATTGCCCAGCAACATTGTAGGAGATGGAGAGGCTGATATACAGGTACCCTTCCGCTTATGACTACAATTGGGACCAGAATTTCCATTGCTAAGCAAGGAAGTTGTTAAATGAATCATGTGGTCATTAAGCAAATCCATCTTCCCCCATTGACTTTGCCAGAAGTCAGCTGGAAAGATCACAAATGGTGATCCCATGACTTGGAATGCTGTAAATGTTGTGTGTACATACGAGTTGCCAAACTCTTAAATTTTGTTCATGAGAGTGGGATGTTGCAATGGTTATAAGTGCAAGGACCGTTGCAAGTCATTTTTTCAGTGCCATTGTAACTTCAAATGGTTGATAAATGAATGATTGTAAGATGAAGATTGCCTGTATTGGGCACTTATTTCTTTAGGGTTTTTAAATAGGGGAGACTGTTTTAACAATCCCCCAAAAGGTTTAACAAACTTTTTTTACTAGGTTTTCAGAGGAAAAAAGTATCAATTTTCAACTTTGTTGTCAAATTTCAGCAAGGCATTCTAGGATGGCTGTGGTTTATGATTTTGCTCAACACATGAGTGCAGCAGCAGCAACAAACTTAACTGTAATAAATTAAGAGATTAATCCAATTATACAAAGTAGAGCCATTCTTATGGATAGATTGTGAATTGTAACATCCTCTTCATGGATATTTTGTGGTTAAATATCTTTCTATGAAAATAAGTAAAATAGACCTGTAATTAGAATCCAAAGGGAGAAAGCTGTTGTACCTTGGTTAAGGATTGAACAGAGTCTCTTTATATGTATTTCCTGGACACAGGAATCGATCTGTGTCGCTGCCACTTCCTTTTTGGGTTTGCCAAATATGCATTTACAATTCTGGTTGGTGCAATACAGCCCTGAACACAATTCTCAACCAAAGTTAAGTGTGGGAGGTGATGTTGCTTATTATTTATATTTCTTTTCCATTGCTTCCCCCCTTTGTTTGAATTATTGGAAAGGAATTGTTGATAAAAAAAACCCTCTTCTGTTTGTAGCAAAACAAGCATGTGATGGAATATTTGTTACAGGTAGTCCTCAACTTACAACCATTTGTTTATTCACCATTCAAAGTTATGATGCTGCTAGAAAAAGTGACTTACAATCAATTCTTACACAACTGTCAGCATCCCTACAGGTGATCAAACTAGGTGCTTGGCAACCAGCTTGTATTTATTATGGTTGCAGCATCCCAGGGTCATGTGATCACCATTTGCACTCTTCCTAGTTGTCTTCCGACAAGAAAAGTCAATGGGGGAAGCCAGATTCACTTAATGACTGAATGATACTTAACAACTATAGTGGTTCTCTTAACAACTGTGGCAGAAATGGTTGTAAAATCGGGCTTGACTCACTTTAACAATTGCCTTGTTTAACAATGGAAGTTTTGGTCCCCATCATGGTTGTATATCAAGGACTTCCTGTATTCTGCTATAGCCATTAGTGGATTCGCCTACTACGGTAGTAAGATAATAAAAATGAGTATTTAAATAAATATTCTGTTTGGATTTATTTATTTATTTATTTATTTAACATATGGCTTCTATTTGGATATAGACATTTTCAAAACTGTTGAAGTCACATTGCAGTATTATAGTTCAGAAGCAAACCATAAGAAAGAAAATGAAAAGGTTTGATTACAATTACTATATACCGTATTTTTCAGAGTATAAGATGCACTTCCCCCCCCAAAAAAAGTGGGTGGAAATGTCTGTGCGTCTTATACAACAAATACGGGCCCATTTTTGGCCTCCCCAAGCCTCTGCACATCCCATTTTTGCCCTCCCCAGCATCCAGAAGCACTCTGCAGGCCGAAAACGGGATGCACGGAGGCAAAATATTTTTTTCTTGTCTTCCTCCTCTAAACCAAGGTACTTCTTATAGTCCAAAAAATATGGTATATGCTTAGGTTAATACTGCAAGTCTCATCATTGCATACCAGCTGCCAAGCGCCTGGATTTTGATCACATGACCATGGAAATGCTGCAATTGTTGTGAGAACGGGTCATAAGTCACTTTTTTTTAATGCTATTGTGACTTTGAATGATCACTAAATGAATGGTTGAGGACTATCTGTGTTTTTTGTTATTTTATTTCATTGGCCAATAGATTCTAAAAAATGCCAGGACAGATGTACGCATAGGAGGGAAGATTTTTTTTGGGGGTGTTCATTGCTTTTAATAGTGTTGTTTATAAACAGGTGGTCTTAAGCAGATGGCAGAAAGGAAAGTCCAGCACACTGATTCAAAGTCACCAGAAGATGGCTGTGACATCCCGGTTCCCTCCCTCGAGCAATCCCTCAGCTGAAGGGTAAGGCAGGTTCAGATTTGCCTGCTGCTTTACTAGCTTACAAAGGGCTTAGTAGTGGGTTTTCACCTTGTTAAATAACATTAATAAGGAATAATGCAACTGTTCATGCTCTTTTCAGAGATTTCACCTTTTTTTTTTTTAATTACATTTATAGCTTCTCCGAGACTCATCTTACAATTTGGGATACAACCCAGTGTGCTCAGCAATAGCCTTCATTCCATTGTATATGCCTGCTTATTACTAGCGGCATTTTACAAGGTCAGCTAATTGCCATAACAATCTTGGGTCCTCAATTTACCTAGAGAATGGAAGGCTGAGTCAACCTTGAGCCTGGTGGGATTCGAGCCTACAGCAGTTGTAGGCAGCTGGAACTTAAGTGCAGGCAATTAACAGCCTGAGCCACCAAGGCCCACCTTTGCCATGTACAGTTGGCTACATCTTTGAAATATTTTATATGTGGACAGTGGGTGCCATAACTGTCTCGGACACGTTCTGTGTGAATTAGTATTAATTGCAGTAAATATCCTTTCTCTTCCAAGTTGCTTAAAAATTTTCTACTGGAGCAACACTTGCTACCTTCTTATCACTGCATCTGCAATTAGATGTACTTGTTATACATATTTGGCTGACACATTGGAAAGACTCAAGGTAGCTTAATTAATAAATTATAGTCTTCAGTTAACAATGGTAATAGGGACCGGAATTACTGTCGCTAAGCAATGGCATCATAAAGTGTGATGTCACACGACAACATTGCTTAACAATTTCAATCCGGCAGTCATTGTTAATTGATGGCCTTGTTAACTGAATCTGAGCATTAAGTGTGGATCCACCAGCCCAAGCCATTCACAGCTTGGTCCCTTCAAAGCCCAGAGCCTCAGTAAGGTAAGGGGCTGCCTCCTCTTGAACTCCCCCCCACCTACCCATCTCCTTCCCGCTCTCTTTGCCCTATTGGCCCCCATATCCAGCCCTGCCTACTTCCCTATCACATGCCACTATTGTACCATTCAGGGCCTTTCACGCCACTACTTTTCACACTGGTGCAGCCAAGGTTTCTCTGGCATCTCCCCAGGACCTACGTTCATGCCCAGCCCAGGACCTTCTTTCATGAAAGAAGCCTGGCACAGGAAAGAAAACACCAATTGTGCTGCACAAAATAAGTACTCAGCTAGGAAGTTGAAGTTAACCTTTTTCCCACTGTGTTTCTGTCATTTACATTCTTATTATTTTCTAATATTTTATTGACCTGCTTTGTTAAAGTGGAAGTATAATGCCAACATCCCTTCCCCTTTAATTTCTGAACGACTGAAGGCATTGATGGATGCTTCTTATGTATTCTACCACCTGGTGGCCAAATAAAAAAGCACATTACTTCATTGTGTTCTGTTTAGATCTTCTCAGTCATCAGAGCTGCTTGATCCATCTTGGGAGGCTGGTGGTTCAGAATCTACAAGTGAGCTGATTAAGCTTGGTGACACAGCTTATTTGTTCTCTCTGAGAAATGAAGGTGAGCAGGCTGGGGGAGGAGGAGAACAGCCAAATGCGACTGATGAAATGGTTATTGTACAAGGAACACTTTGAAAGTCTCAAGTGTGGGCTGTTGCCACCCCCGCCCCCACAAAAAAACACCCCTATATGCTTTATTAAACAATAGCTTTCACAGAGAGTATAGGTCAGATCGTTCATCTATACAACCTATGCAATTTTCACCCCAAACTGAGGGATCATTCTCAGTTTGTGCACTGCAAAATAAGAGGGTTTCTTTTGAGAATTTTAATAGACTGAATTTCTTTTAAGAATGTTGGGTAATATTAGAGCGGCCTAGTGGTGAAGATTCTTGACTCCCACTCAAAAGGTTGAGAGTTCAATCCTAGGCAGCGGCAGATGTTTCTCTTCTAGTGCACAAAGAAAAAAGTATCCGCTGTGAACTCCACATAGGCATCAGGAAAGGCACACACAGCCAGTAAAACGCTCAGCTCCATCCAGTTGCCCCAACTCTACCCCAAATAGGGACTACAGGGTTGTAAAAAGTGAGGGTTTCTTTTTTAAATGTAGTGTAGATTTTCTCCACCACCTGTTGCTATTTATAGAAAATAAGGTGCAGATTATTTCCCAACTTGTCCTTTACTTCCTGGGCAAAATGTATAAAAATCCTCCTCCAGTGAGATATCACAATTGTGGAAAACCTTTACTGATGCCCAGAAAGAAGGTACTTCATTGTATCTTGTGCCTTGTAAACCTACTTCCAAACATTCATAAGATTACTAGGTCAAATATTCATATTTTGCTAATGAATGTTTTTCAGTGTTACCATCAGGAAGAAAAGTCCCAAAAAAGGCTGCAGGATCTGAAGTACGTGCAACTTTTAGAGAATCATTTGGTCTATCCTCCAGTGGAAAAAACACTCTTATTTCAGAAAGACCAGGTGAGCATCTTTCTAAGAAATGATGTTGATGTTCAAAGGTCTTATCCTGGGGGTGGTTATATTTCTGTGAGGAATATAGCAGTTATCCACGAAGACTTTCCATGGATTTAATCAGGTGGATTTAGACTGGGATGATAATTTAATAATAATAATTTATTCGACTTGTATGCCGCCCTTCTCCCTAAGGACTCTAGTAAGTAAATCACAATGATCTAGTAAGTAAAACACAAAATGTGACATCCTTAACCATCTCTGCTCCCACCATTGTCTCACAGTCTCCCTATCTGTTTTCCTGACTTTTCCTCGGCTGCTGCTTCTAAATGCAGTCTGGAATCCTTCCCAGACTGCTAATGAAACTACACAAGAAAACTTCCCCTACACTGGGAAGAATTTAGTTGGTTCTTTCTGTTCCCCAAAAATATGCTGTGTTTTTTCTTTGGCAGACAACATTGAAAGAGAATCTTAATGTTGAAGCTCAATCCATTGATAGAAAACGTGGTCGTTTTTAAATTACCAAACCACCAATAAAATAATACTTCAAAAGCAGTAGCTTTAAAACCAAATTAAAAAGGAAACTAAAATTTTTTTAAAAAATGTATCTCCACTTTTGAAGAGCACAGCATATCCCATGATGCCCTGTATGGCTTTAGCCATCCAAAAAGGTCCCCCCTTACAGAACGGGGAAGCGTGACTTAATGCTAGTGTGGCATATTTTTACATTTCATTTACTACATTGAAAATCTAAAAGTTATGGGAAGAAAAGAACTCAGCCAGCATACCTTGACGATATGTATAAAATTTCCATCAATAGCACTTGCTTTTAACATTTTCAAAGGAAACTCCCCCAGTAATATATTTTAAGCATATTAACTCTACACATTTGAATCACAGTATTGTCTGCCTTGTTTGCTGCAGCAAAATCTGCACAATTGTCTGAAGAGCAGTTGAGTTCCAGTGCTAAGAAGCTTGGGGATCCAATCCGTCCAGCAATTGCTTTGCAGCCCCCCTACCAGCCTTCCATCAGTGGAGTTTCTTATCTAGCTGAAAGAAACAATATCACAGGAGACAGGGATTCCTCACCGCCTTTATTTCCACTTAAACCTCAAGAACTGCCACCTACTGTTGTAAGTGTGATATTTCCTTTGTTTTCATTTAACTGTCATCATTCAATGGCATTGTATATTTTCATAAGCTTGGCAGATTTGATTGAATGCTGTCCAAGTTATCCAAGGGAGAAGAGAGGCTAAGAAGTGTATAATAGAAATAAAATAAATAAATCCTTCCTAGCCTTCCTATTCATTCCTATTCCCCTGGACTAGAAATCTAATCATTAAAGTCACACAAAATAGGGGAAAAGTCAAATATTTCAGCCTTCCCCAATTTGGTGCCCTCAAGATTTGTTGGAATTGTATTTTTATTTTATTGATATATCAAATTTAGAGACCACCCACCTCTCTCACATGGTGGCTCTAGGTGATTTTCCAAATTACCAGAATTTTTATTTGTTATTTATCTGTTAAATGTATATGTCTCCCATCTCACTAGCAAGTGACTGAATTGAATTCAGTTCCAATAAACATTTGCTACTCAGGAAGGTGCCAAGGATGCTAGCTAACTAGAGACCATGAGACTTGAACGTCAATATGTTTGAAAATTGAGAAAAGATACCATATCTTGTTGGATAAAAGGAGTGGGAGTATATTTTTGAAATATATGACGTTGACATGATATGGGGTGGGAAAAGTTTTAGGGAAAAGGAATAAGTGAACCTCATATGAATTTTTGACTGAAATTAGTACAATTTTTCTGTTGTTAGAATATGTGTTTCAGTCAAAATTTGCTATTGATTTTAACTTTTGAGATGAGAAATGGCAGAACCAAATTGTATAAACTCCTTTATTTGTAGATTATTTTTTAATTTAAATTTTAAAACAGCAATAGGAATAGCACTTAGACTTATATATTATGTCATAAAGCTTTACTGCCCTCTCTAAGCGGTTTTACAGAGTCAGCATATTGCCCTCAGCAATCTGAGTCCTTATTTTACCAATCTCAGAAGGATGGAAGAACTGAGCTTACCTTGAACCAGTCAGGATGGAACTCCTGGCTGTAGACAAATTTAGCCTGCAACACTGCATTCTAACCACTGCGCCACCAGGGCTCTAGACTCCATGCTCCTTAAGATCAGTGCATCTTTCAGAAGCCTACTCGTTTTGATCATTTTACTACATGTCTTTTCATTTGTGTTGCATTTTCTTTTGTAGCTTGCAGAACCTCCTGAGCGTAAATCTCCCGTTTTTTCAGATGGCATCCAGTCTTTTCCAGATGCTACTTCTTGTAAGAATCGCTCTTTAAAGTGTTTTCTTCCAAACTTTTATCGAAGTCAGATTCTTTGCTGCTCTGAATTGCTATTGATTTGTAGCATGGGAATGGGCTTGTAAGAACTCAATGCTTGTGGACTGGAATTTTTTAAGCGAGTTCTGTTTTGTATGTCAGAATTTTAAGTTGAGGAGGGAGAAGTTATGGCCTTCCAGGTGTTGCTGAATGCTTCCTCTTTTTATCCTTGACAATTGGTCATGTTGATTGTGGCAATAGTCATTAGCATCCAACAGGTTTCCATTCTTGGGACAAAGGGACAATTGTGGTTATGTTTCTTCAAGTTTAAGTGAATTGCAGATTTTGTAGCAGACAGATCTTAAGTATACAGATCTTAATTTCCTACACAAAACATTATCATCTCAAATCTCCTTGAGAATAACAGTAATGTTCCTGGGGCTAAATCTTGTTATGTCACTTGAATAAGTTATAATGGGTGAATTCATGGATAATGACAAGCCATAATGAGTGAGTTAACAGAGGCTTGCTCAAAAACCCTCAGGTGCATACTATGGTAGTGTCAGCCAGGACATACTCTAAGGGCACTCTGTGCCACAATTGCAACAATGAAGTAGAAATGCTTCTTGTTGGAAGAAGCACGCGATTATTTTTAGCTGTGCTAATTCTTACAATTATTTTTCTGCTAACATCTATATTTTTGCAAACAAAGTTGCTCATCAGACATTAGCAATACTGCATTTATAGTTGGAGAAACACTTTAAAAAATCTAGTTAGCAATCATATAAAGAGAAAACAGATCTCCTCCTGGACATCTGGATTAGATTTATAAGGAAAACATTGTGATCAAGGTTTCAAGTCTTTACTCACATTCTTGGAATTTCTTGTTTTAAAATAAGACACACAAATCCATAATCGAATAAATAAATTGAAATAACTTTATAATGGTGAATCTTATTGAGAAAGATATTTACCATAATTTTCTGAAAGGAAGAGAACTCCAAATTCCGATCCCAAAAAAGAAAAAGGAGAAAACAGTAAATAAATACAGAAAAAAATTCTGTGCAACCTAGCTTTCTTACTGCGTCCCTCAGACTTACCAATTCCAGTTAAAAACAATAGTGTTGACGTTGTTTTTATACACCAAGCTGCAGGTTTTCTGGGTATCATGTTTTATGTAATCTAATAAGTGAATGTTTAGTATTTAATAAGCTACAGCTATATTTCTGTATGTAATTTATATAATTAATTTCTTTGGACTCTTCAGATTTTCCAACGGAACTGTCAGGAACAGGAGTTGGTATAACTGGTGAATCAGTGCCACAAGCCAGCTCATATGATTCAGGAAAGGTAACACATTGTTTAGTTGGCTATAGATGTATCTGTTATGTGTTCATGATAATCATCATTGTCTACAAGCTTTCCACTGTAACCAAAACAAACTTCATATCTTACAAATCTAAAATTCTAATGGGAATCTTGAGAAAGAATGCAGCATGAGACAAGAATTCAAAGATATGTCCAGTGTGTCAGGAGGAGATGAAAAATAAGGGTTCAGTACAGAATATCTCGGAGTAGGTTCATCTGTAAAGAGGCCTGTGGACATATAAGATATAGCATTGTGTAAGTGTTATAGGATAGCAGCTCCCAAAAGGTTGGAGCCGCTATCCTATAACATACACAATGCTATATCTTATGTAGACTTAACGGGGCCCAGTTAAATGAAGGGCAGTTTTTCCATGGACCAGGAAGGGCATGATTTCATATGCTGCCTTGGATCCCGCGCTTTTGCAAATGGGGCTTCACCAGGAAGAGAGCCTTCTCTGCCATTGCCCCTGCCCTTTGGAATATCCTCCCCCCAGTGGTGAGATTGGTCCCCATTCTCATGGCCTTTTGAAAGAATTTGAGGGCCTGGCTCTGCCAAGTTGCACACACGCAAATTTGAGATTGGTTACTGCCTTCACATCTGCCCCACACCCTTTAACTGCCTTCTTTTACTGAAATAAATTTTTATGTGGTTTTTATGTTTCTGTGTTTTTAATTGTACACCATGTAGAATCACTTTGTGACTGAAATGGGAAGTCTCTGTATTTGATACATAAAATAAAAATAGAATAAATCCTTTTGCGAAAAGTAATTTTTCAGAAGCAGGTTACAGCCAAATACAAATTATTGAACTGGGACTGAATGCTACGCTGGCTCTAAAACGTTCTTGAACACATGACCCCGTTAAGATTTTTAATCAATGCATTAATGTAAAGAGCAATAAAGGTTTTATTTCCTCATTCATTTAGTTTAGAGGCTGTCCATGTGGACAGCTTGTCTGAAGAACAGTTAAAAGAAGAAAGGCACCCAGAAGCATCCAGAAGCCAAAACTGAATTACAATAATGTTCTTGTTTTTTTTTAAATGTTCGTTTTCTTTCAATTCCTCTCCTCCTCTCTCTTTTTCTTCTTTTCTACCTACCTATCTTTCTGTTTTCCTCTTGAAAAACAGGGATAGGGACCCATACACCACATGCTTAAGATGATCCCGTTTGTAAAGTATTATACTTTCAGTGTTCATCTTAAAGCTCAGAGATGTGCATTGAATATTGTTTCTTCAATCATCAGGTCTACTATTAATGGAAGTAGCATAGAATTACAGCTCTGTATCTACTGGGACCTATTGGTGAATGTTTCTGATACTGCCAAAATACAGCTCAGGGTCTACTGTCCTTAATATAAATACCTGGGCTTGACTTCTGGCTGAATTTTGTAAGCCATTGTGGTCTACTTTGCACTCCAACCTTTCTCTCTCTCGCTCTCTCGCTCTCTCTCCCTCTCTCTCTCTCTCTCCCTCTCCCTCTCTCTCTCCCTCCCTCCCTCCCTCTCTTTCTCACTGTGTGTTTGTGTTTGATTGTGTATGTTATTTTATCATGTTTTACTCCGATTTCCCAGCCAGAAAGAACGCCCTGCTCTGCCAGACTCTTTTGTAGAAGACTCTCTTCCCCATAGACGTGCAAAGCAAAAACTCTCTGAAATGTCAAAGAAACTCTCCCGCAGGCTGAATGAACTGGATGCAGTAAGTTAATGTCAACAATTCTTGGGATTGTGCTAACCAAACAAGCAACATGACAGAAGCTAAGCAGATAGAGATGAACCAATTTAGGATCCTGCAATCATCCTCTTGAGCTTTGTTAAACCCTAAAGTGCAAGCAAGTAAATGTAAAATACTCTTGACAAGAATAACTTTTCTCCAAAATAATCCAGTATTCACGATAAAATAATTAGGAGATACCATTCTTTATAATTTATTTATTTATAAAATTTATAAAATCATAGCAGGTTTGTGGTGGCACTTGTAGATTTGATGTGGTGTCTGGCCATCCCTGATGAGGATGGCACAATAGCAAGTTTGGCATTTGCCTGGATCAGCTGTCATTTCACCTCAAACTGACTCTTGAGCTGTCCTTCGATAGACTGCCAGAGTTCCCTGGGTTTGTTGCTGTGGGTGCCTTTCACCCAAGGCTGACACTAGCCTGTTAACTCCTGCATTGTTTGGAAGGGGGAAAATGCCCACTGAAACAGGTTAACTGAAATCACACTTCAAAATATGTCATATGTTTTGTTTTTTTCTTGGATTGGATTGCAAATTGATTTGAAGCTAAGCCTGTTGTGGGATTCATGGTCAGCAGAGGGACGTGAGCCAACAGGAAAGGGTTAGGTCCTCTCTTGCATGAAGAGTCAGGGCTTCCTTCTAGGGAAGGATCAAGGATTTCTTCCCGCTTCTTGGCTCTGGATTCTACAGCAGAGTCTGCATTCTTGAGTCCCCATGTTTCTTCAACGTCCCCATCTTTCCTGTTCAGATTAAGTACCTGAGGTGTAACCTAAGAAGCCACCCACTGCAACCTCTGTCCCAAAGCAAGTGATTGGAGTATGGTAGCTCATTAGTACAGCATGATATTGAGGGATTAGCAGGCAAGGAGTTGTCTTCCATTGAAGCTGGACTTTTCTAGTTTCCATAATTCCTACCATTTACCACCAACTATTTATCACTGAACATATCTGGAAAAGCATAGACATTTCCCTTACAGTGCTGCATCAGGCTTTTTTTCTCTCTCTTTAACCATCTGTTTTATTATTTCTTCACCTGATCTGAAAATATCCGGTTTCACAGCCAGGAGCAACATCTAGCCAGATGGTTGTATTTAGTAAAGGAAAATAGTTATGAAAGCTTCTTTGTAAAATTATGGAACCCACCCAACCCAAATTATGGAACCATTATGGATTCTGCTTGGTAGTAGGAATCCTTATGTTCTCCCTCCATTTTGTAAATTGTCTTTAAGTTGTAGTGCCTCTCATTTTGAAGTCAGGAAAGTGAATTGCATATTATAGGATTTACATGTTGCACAAAATATTTATTTCCCATTATCTGGTCATGTAGCAGAGATCTTGGTTCCCTAATACCTACAGATACTTGAAACAAAGAAACAGTATTTCTGTTATATATTTATTTTTATGCAAAATGGCTCTTTTGCTCACTTGGTGGAGTACTGTTTAGAATGCAGTATTGCAGGCTAATTCTGCTGACTACCAGGAATTTGATCTTCACTAGCTCAAGGTTGATTCAGCCTTCCATCCTTCTGAGGTTGGTAAAATGAGAATTCTTAGAATATTTAGAAAGGGCTATAAAGCCCTGTAAAGCGGTATATGAGTGCTATTTTATCAGTCAGTTGAATTGAAAGGTACGCAGAATGAATTTGCCATTGCTCCTTGCTAAATTGTATTGTGCTTTTCCTGTTTTGAAAGGAAGTTCAAGGTTATAATATGTTTAGGTCTGGCTTAAACATACAGTAGAAGGAGATACTCTAGCCCTGCTTGATTAAATGGAATGTATGGCTTCTTAAGATGAGTTCACATTTCTAAACATCAATTTTCATCAAAAGAAAAAAACTGACTCTGAAAATTGGAACAAGGAATGGACTAATTAAACCTTGGATACTAGTTTCTTACTTGAAGGGATTTTTCACTCTAGGAAGCGTAATTAATACACAGCAGAACCTTTTGCTGAGGTCTTCAATAGTGCAATAAAGTAATATAGTACTACTGAGAGTTCTTTAATAGTACCTCTATATATCTATAGCACCATAGAGTTCGATCAGCCATTTGCTTGTGCAGATTCAGCCTATCGCCAGTGGCACAAAGTGGTGACATGGAGTGTTTGAAGTAAATATTAGACTTTGTGTACTTAATTATTTTTCTTGATTAAAAGCAAGTGTTTTGTATGTAAAATCATGGAAGCTTAGTTTGAAATCAACTCTGCACAGATTATTTTTTTTAAATTACAGATGTTAAAGCACGCTTTGGGTGAACAAAGCCAGGATGAGTTGTCAGCTGACGAGGACACCCTTTCTCAGCACAGTGACAGCATCATGGACTATCGCCAAATCAAACAACAATCAGGTAACATTCTGAAATTCATTAATGAACGAATTGTATTGTTCTAGGTTGGGACATATAATTTCCATCAGGAATGGAAAATAGCTACATACCTGCCTATGATCTAGCATTTTCCTTGACCTGATCCCCTCCTTATCTATCAGGGCTACAACTTTCATAATTCCTGTTGACCATGGTAGCTAGGACTTTTGAGAATTCTCATAGTAACACCTTCTGGATAGAAAGTGCTAGATTGAAGAGATTTCTTTGTATAATGGGTGCCACAATAGCTAAACCGAGGGGTTTGAGCACTATTGGGAACTGTGCTAAGTCAAAAGTTTCAAAACAATAACTTTACAAAGAGCCTGAATCTAATTGCTAAATGTAAAAAAAAGTGTCTTGGATTGTTTGTGGAGATTCTCAGTCATCCAGGTCGTAGTTGTCTCTCAAAGGTACTTTTTTCTAAAGGTGTATCTGATTGAATGTAATACAGGGCAGCCTGTATCGGATCTGTTAGGTTTCTGTACACCAACTAGTTGGATTGGCAATATATAAACCAACAATATGTGTTTGTGTCTTTAAGACAGAATCACTGTATTGATTCCGATTGGTTGATTGTATTGCAAATTACCATAAGAGAGAGCTAGAGATCATAGCTTATTCTCTCTGACATGCTCTCTGACATTCTGTGTTTCTCTGACATTCTGTTGCTATCTAAGGTTCTCTGTTGTATGTATGCTGTGTCTATATTTTGATATCTTTGTTTACTGTAAATGACAAAGGCAACCGGTAAGAAGACTTTGTAACTGGATATTATTTGGACTGTTAAACGTGTGTGACCTGGACTGTTTATTGGACTGTGCTATTTTTTAAAGTAAACTTTAACTCAATTCAGTGTATTCTGTGTGTGATTGACTATTTATTCACAACTATTTTCATAAACGTTTCCATGTGCATATCCTTGTTACTCAAGGGTTCTGTACATATCATAACAGGATCCCAAAGATGTGACATTAGAAACAGAGCTTCTGAAATTTATTGAAAGGGTCTTTATGATCCTTTGTTGTTGTTTTTAAAAAAAAAACTAATTGTGGTAGACCTATCTAAAGTTTGTTTCTTTCATAGATATTCGTTGGCCAAGTAAAGCACCCAGCAGGCGACGGTCATTTTCTGCTTCCCCGCCTCCATCCAGTTATCAACAATCACATGTGTCAGATAGTCCTCTTCAGAAAGATGCAGAAGAGCCAGCGCGAAGGGTGCGAATATGTTGGCAAAATGAACAGGATCAAAGGAAGTTAAGAACAAAGGTAATGGCAGCAGGAATGGAAATGGGGGCAACTAAACAACGCCTTACTGAGTGAATGTATTAATAGATGCTCTCAGCGTACATGGAACCTTAGCGGTCAATAGAACTTTGGTGAAAAGAACTACTGCTTTTCCACTTCAGAGGTTTTATATTGTCCCCAAAAGAAAAACAGGTTCTGAGTGTGACAGTATGCTGCACGCACCTCCTGATGGGAGCGACAGTACATTGTATGTTGTCTTGCTAGATGATCTTTAGATATCTGAGGTTGTATAGAGTAGCATGCACTTGCTTGGGGAAAAAACTGACCTGCTTGTGACATAATGGCCAAAATGTTCTGAAGCTGACCAGTATTGTTCTTTGTTGGGAGGGAATATCCCAGGGGTGGGATGCTACCGGTTCTGCCCAGCTTGAAAAAGCTGGAAAAAAGCGGCTTTTCAAATGCTGCGCACCTGCGCGCAGCGCTTTTCAGCTGTCCGGGCGGCACAGCTTAATGTTTTTTGTGCAGCGTGCATCTGGCGCACAAAACGTAGTCATCGAACCAGTAGTAACACCGGTTGAATCCCACCCCTGGAATGTTCCATGGAACACAGATATGGTTAAAGCTAGTAACCTGGTAAAGCTAGTTTATTGAAGAGTGGCGCACTGTGGTGGTTAGAATGCAGTACTGCAGGCTACTTCTGCTGACTGCTGGCTGCCAGCAATTTGGCAGATTGAATCTCACCAGGCTCAAGATTCTCAGCCTTCCATCCTTCCGAGGTGGATAAAATGAGGACCCAGATTGTTGGGGGCAATATGCTGACTCTGTAAATCACTTAGAGGGGTCTGTAAAGCACTGTGAAGTGGTATATAAGTCTAAATGCTATTGCCATCACACTAAAAATATCCGATTGACCAAAGCCATGGTGGTTGGCTGAGGTCAATATTTATCGGCCATCTACTGTTTAGTATGACAAATGGAAGTCTACAACTAAGAGCCTGGATGAATGAAGGAAATAAAAGAAAAATAGATAAATTGTACATTTGGGAAATTAAGAATGGGGAAAGATGTAAAGGATCGGAATGTAAATTGACCAATCTTGTATGGCACTGAGAAATCACACAGGGAAGTCAAAATATAAAATTAGCTAGGCTAATAACTATCCTAGGAAGTATGAATTGGTGTCACCTCAATTGTTGTGGGCGGGCATGAGAAAAAGGTTATTGTCCAGTGAATGATGATAGTAGAAGAACCAGAAATAAGTTTGGGAAAAATTGTGGAGTGTTCTGAATGAAAGTGATCCAAGGAGAGAAAATATTTTATTAAGGTAACATGAATAGATAAGTTGGAATGAGACAAAAGAGTACATCAAAAGTGACCACGCCATTTGGAGACACAGCAATGAATGCAACTGATCATTCATTGTAGAAAAATGGCATTTTGTTTCAACAATGTGGTTTCAGGATAAGTCTCCACATGCACACGGAAAGGGCATGAATCCAAAAGCATGATTAATTGGATTATTCTAGAAGAGAGGCTAAAATAATTACTGAAAGATATAAAGGTGATTAGAGATGCTTAATATAGACTAGACACTTTTGGAAATGCTAGTGGAGAAATCTGGGTAAGTAAAAAACAGACATGGAGGAAAAGAAAGTGACAGAATTAGAGTATAGGTAGAATAACTGCAGGAAGCGAAAGTGCAAGTCCTCTTATTTGTTTTATTGAATGAATCTCTAGGCGTCCCTACCTGAGGCTCAGAAATCTGCCTGTTGAGGGCTAATCTCCTCACTGAGACTGATCCCTGATCACATCCACTTGAAGAAAAAAAAACTATTCCGACTGACAGCCGCCCAGAGTTTCCACAAATTGCGAGATAGGCGGCATATAAATGTAATAAATAAAAATTAATACATAACTAGGATATTTCTGTCAATATTTAGGATACTGGTTCTTATAACCCCAAGCTTGGTTTGGAACTTTATCTGAACAGCATCTTTTATTGTAGATCCATATCCATGTATTTCAAATTTATATCTTCTACCTTCTACATTTAGATAGGTGGAAACAGTGAAGGGGAAGCCTTAATATTGTTTAACTTTTATCTTTCTTGGATCATTTTAATTTTAGTTGGCGAACTGCTGTGAGGGTAGAATGATCAAACAAAAGGCATGAGCGTGCATCTGGCACACAAAACGAAGTCATCGACCAGTAGTAACACCGGTTGAATCCCCCTGGAATGTTCCATGGAACACAGATATGGTTAAAGCTAGTAACCTGGTAAAGCTAGTTTATTGAAGAGTGGCGCACTGTGGTGGTTAGAATGCAGTACTGCAGGCTACTTCTTCTGACTGCTGGCTGCCAGCAATTTGACAGATTGAATCTCACCAGGCTCAAGATTCTCAGCCTTCCATCCTTCCGAGGTGGATAAAATGAGGACCCAGATTGTTGGGGGCAATATGCTGCCTCTGTAAATCACTTAGAGGGTCTGTAAAGCACTGTGAAGTGGTATATAAGTCTAAATGCTAAAAATATCTGATTGACCAAAGCCATGGTGGTTGGCTGAGGTCAATATTTATCGGCCATCTACTGATTAGTATGACAAATGGAAGACTACAACTAAGAGCCTGGATGAATGAAGGAAATAAAAGAAAAATAGATAAATTGTACATTTGGGAAATTAAGAATGGGGAAAGATGTAAAGGATCGGAATGTAAATTGACCAATCTTGTATGGCACTGAGAAATCATACAGGGAAGTCAAAATATAAAATTAACTAGGCTAATAACTATCCTAGGAAGTATGAATTGGTGTCACCTCAATTGTTGTGGGCGGGCATGAGAAAAAGGTTATTGTCCAGTGAATGATGATAGTAGAAGAACCAGAAATAAGTTTGGGAAAAATTGTGGAGTGTTCTGAATGAAAGTGATCCAAGGAGAGAAAATATTTTATTAAGGTAACATGAATAGATAAGTTGGAATGAGACAAAAGAGTACATCAAAAGTGACCACACCATTTGGAGACACAGCAATGAATGCAACTGATCATTCATTGTAGAAAAATGGCATTTTGTTTCAACAATGTGGTTTCAGGATAAGTCTCCACATGCACACGGAAAGGGCATGAATCCAAAAGCATGATTAATTGGATTATTCTAGAAGAGAGGCTAAAATAATTACTGAAAGATATAAAGGTGATTAGAGATGCTTAATATAGACTAGACACTTTTGGAAATGCTAGTGGAGAAATCTGGGTAAGTAAAAAAACAGACATGGAGGAAAAGAAAGTGACAGAATTAGAGTATAGGTAGAATAACTGCAGGAAGCAAAAGTGCAAGTCCTCTTATTTGTTTTATTGAATGAATCTCTAGGAGTCCCTACCTGAGGCTCAGAAATCTGCCTGTTGAGGGCTAATCTCCTCACTGAGACTGGTCCCTGATCACATCCACTTGAAGAAAAAAAAACCTATTCTGACTGACAGCTGCCCAGAGTTTCCACAAATTGCGAGATAGGCGGCATATAAATGTAATAAATAAAAATTAATACATAACTAGGATATTTCTGTCAATATTTAGGATACTGGTTCTTATAACCCCAAGCTTGGTTTGGAACTTTATCTGAACAACATCTTTTATTGTAGATCCATATCCATGTATTTCAAATTTATATCTTCTACCTTCTACATTTAGATAGGTGGAAACAGTGAAGGGGAAGCCTTAATATTGTTTAACTTTTATCTTTCTTGGATCATTTTTAATTTTAGTTGGCGAACTGCTGTGAGGGTAGAATGATCAAACAAAAGGCATGTTTCATAAATGAATAACTTGTTACCGACAGCAATCGGACTTTATTGTGTCTTCTAGCATCTGAGTAAAGCTTATGACAAAGACCTAAGAGCATACGAAGCTAGTGAAAGACTGGAACTTGCGAAGATAAAAGCAAAGGCTCAGGAAATGGTAAGGCGCAGAGAAATATTTCTCAGTATGGTTTGGAACATTAATATTTGAAGGGCAGCTTTTGCAATAGGTCAGTCTCATATATTTAAATTTTGGTGAGGGTTTTCTCCCCACCAAATTTACCTGAGCAGAACTTTAAATACAGGTTATCCTCCATTTACAACCATTTGCTTAAGTCCCAGTTTGAGTTACAAGATTACTGAAAAAAAGTGACTTACAACCAGTTGTCTGACTTAGAGCCATTGCAGCACCTCGATGTTCAGAATTCAGGCGTTTGGCAACTGGCATTTATTTATGATGGTTGCAGCATCCCGGGGCCATGTGATCTCTATTTGCGACCTTCCCATCTAGCTTCCGACAAGCAACAGTCAATGGGGGAAGTTGGATTTGCTTAACGATACTATGACTCACTTAACAGCAGTGATTCAGTTAACAACCATGGCAAAAAAGGTCATAAAATTGGACGCACCTCAGTTAACAACTGCCTTGCTTAGTAACAGAAATTCTGTTCTCAGTTGTGGTCATAAGTTGAGGACTACCTGTAGTGGTCACTTTTTGTGTATCTCGGACAGATCAGACAGATGAGTTTTCCTGAGACTCTTGGGAAGGAGGTCCTGTTTTTCAAAGTGTGCACTTCTCATTGGTCATGTTTTCACCCTGTGTTAAATTCTAGAAAGATCCAGTCATATCAGGATCACCGGTGTGACTTGATTATAAATTTTGTTTACTGGAATCGAGATCCACAGAGCCCAGTATGGGTAACTGCTTATTCATAGTGTTTTTTAAAAGGAGAAAGATAAAATTCTAGATTTGATTTTTCAGCATACTTTGCGTTTTCTTTTATACAGATTTTAGTTTTTTAGCTATAAAAATAATCTGTAAGGAACTAAAATTGTTCACCTGTAAGAAGAGTTTTATGGATGAAAATTGACTCTGAGGTGATGTGGTTAGTACAGGTAGTCCTCAACTTATGACCACAATTGAGCCCAAAAATTTCTGTTGTTAAGTGAGAAATTTGTTAAGTGAGTTTTGCCCCCTTTTACAACTGGTCACATTTGTTGATTGAATCAGTGCAGTTGTGTTGTGGCCCCGCCTCGTGAGCCTGTGCTGATGGAGGAAGAGGACCTGGATGATGAAGAAGAAGAAGAAGAGGAACGGGCAATGCCTTCCTCACCAGGGCCTTCCTCCCCAGGATCTTCCTCCCTGGCAAGGTCTCCCCCCCAGGACCTTCCTCCCTGGCAAGGCCCCCCTCCCCAGGACCTTCCTCCCTGGCAAGGCCCCCTCCCCAGGACCTTCCTCCTGGCAATGCCTCAGGTTTCCCGGAAAGTCAAGAGGAACTGCCTGAGAGACGTGTATCAGTAAGGCCACGGCGAGAGAGGGAGGAGGAGGGTTCCTGGCTTGATCCCAGGCAACGCCGGAGGAGAAACGTCAGCAGCAACGTAGGGGCGTGGGAGGGCCAGAGATTGAGCTGGACCACACCCCACCAGGTATAAAAGTGGGTGTGCCCTACGCTTGCAGACTCTGTATGTGACAAAGTGTAATATGAATCCGAGAATTCCGTCTGTGTGCTTGATTTAGTTTTTGGACTCTGAAAATAAATCAGCCTTCTGTGAGTACTACATTCCTTGTTGGCTTTGAATTTGGCAGTGAGAGCCTGGGTGACTGCCAACACTCTTGTTGGGAGAGATAACTGGGATTTTGGAGACAGGCCAGCGTGACTCTTCTGTGTTAACGTTCCTTAACTTCTGGGGAAGTGAAGGTGAGACAGAACAAGTTGTTAAGCTAGTTAAGTGAATCGGGCTTCCCCATTGACTTTGCTTGTCAGAGAGTTGCAAAAGGTGATCATATGATCTCGGGACACTGCGACCGTCATAAATATGAATCAGTTGCCAAGCATCAAAATTTTGATCACGTGACAATAGGTATGCTGCAAAGGATGTAACTGTGAAAAAGTAACTTTTTTCAGTGCCATTGTAACTGAATGGTCACTAAATGAACTATTGTAAGTTGAGGACTACCTGTAGTAGGTTGTCTCTGTGATCAGAGTCAGAAAAACAGTTGTTTTAGAATGTGGCCGGAGATTTAGTAATATTTAGTGTTATTTTCTGAGGTAAAATGCTACTTGGACAGTTACCAGTTACCTGATTTAATATGGAAATTATTCATTGTTCATTTAATAGATAGATACCACAGATATGATGACAATATAGATTTTTTTTAAAGTTGTATGTTTGGATTGAAGTATCACTTCCAAAGATTGAGGAAGCAAGATGGCGACCTCTCTCCTTCAGTGTGTGTCCAGGGGAAGCCATTCTGGAAAACTCTGAGAGGAAATCAATATAGTAGTCTTTGTCCTCTGTGAAGCAGAAGATGTTGACCTCTTTGGTTCCAAACCAGATATTTGAAAATGGGGAATAAGATTTTCTGTAGCTAGGGAAGCTTTTGATTAGTGCTTTTGATTAGTGTGAAGAAAGGCCTTTTCTGCCTTTTAGGATTATATTTTAAGGCTTTCATCTTAAAGACATGTAGCCATATTAACTAGCCATTGGAGAGCTTAAATGTCTGGTGTACAGAAAATCACCAGCTTCTTCTTGTACTATGGGTTTGCCTCTTTCTGTATGAATTGTGAGCTGTCATTAGGATCTGCCTGCACTGGCATAACGAGTGATCCAGTAACTGTTTGTTCTGTGTGTGTTTGCATCCAGGAACAAAAATACAAAGAGGACGTACTTAAGGGAACTCCAAGAATCTCACATGCAGCAAAGATTTATTCTCGAAAAAATATACCTCGGCATTCCAAACTCAACCAGAGGATTTCGAGAGGAGGTTTTGCGAAGCCAAAAAAAACAGCTCCAAGTAAGAACTGAACCCTTCTTGGTAGAGAGTCTGGCAGCCTCTGAAAGCATGTTCTTTCAGTGCATGGGCCAAGATCGCTGGCATTTTAGCTGCATATAGCTGTGAAAAAACACTTTTCTGATTGCCTCCATATGTCTTAAACCTGGGCAAGGGGAGCAGAGAATTTAGGGAGCCTTTTATCCAGCAATTTCTTCAAGGTCACGAGGAAGGCTGGGCTTCCATGGCTGCAACTCTTTATTAGTTCTCTTTAGTTTAGTCTGTCACCTGATTGGTATATTGCTTACAAATCAATGCGTCTCCAAGCAGAGCATTCCAACAACCTTTCCTTTCCTTCCTTTTTCCTTGTCTTTCCCTGCCTCCTCTCCCCTTGACCCAGAAAAAGAAGTAACCATGAATGCTGTCAAGCTATATATAATTATGTGTGGGTAATTCAAGAAAAGGAGCAGCCAAAACGTTTCAAGCTTAAAAATAATCTATTGTACCTCCTTCAGTTTCAAAATGTGTCAATTCTACAAAAGACCAGGAGGGTGTCCCCTAATGGTTCTTTCCTGAATGCTTTATTCTCACCCAGTATATGAAGTGCAAAAAATCCACTCTGAGTAACTTCAGATTTGTGCACTGGTATGCAATATTGCTTAGTAATATGTTATGACAGCTGTTATACTGAACTGCTGTGCTTGTTTTGATATAGGCTAAGAGCAGGGAATATTAACAATGACCATGCTAATTAAATATTTCTATGTGTTTGTGATGCTCAACTGATGGAGCAAATCTATGGATGAGAGAGTCTAAGATAAAGCAGCTACCCTATCTACCACTTAGCAGAAAAGTCACATTTTTTTTCAAACATTGATTTCTTCCTCTTTGTTTTTTAGTATTCTGCCATTGGGGTTAGGGCTTTTATACATGTACTTACAAACATGACAAAAATGTTAGTCTGTATTTAGTTCAAACACAATCAAGTATCTCATTAGGAGTTGTGGTTTCAAAGTAGAAGAACCTGCATCCGTAAGAATTACATAAATGCAGTAAAAATCATTAGATAGCAAATTATGAGTTTTCGAAAGTCAGTTCACAATCAAACAGGATTAATGCATTGAATTTCAACACCAACGTGACTTGTTTGACTGTTGGGTTTACAAACTGATTCATGCGCACAAGCCATGGTTTATACCTCGCAGACTGCTTTTTAAAAGTACTGTTTGTGTGATGTGGGAACCAGTTAATGAGCTGCTATGCATTTCAGCTGGCCTTCAGTGCTGAACAGTTTGTCCTTTGTCAGTTTTATTGGGCTCAATAATATCACCTTAGCCTGCAGAGGATCCTCAAATTGTTTTTCTTGGGTCAGAATTACAAGGTCTTTTTGAGTCCAAGTACATATCATTACTGTTTGGGCAAACATGGTCATAAATTCACCAGTAGTATTAGCTATTTCTCATTACAAATGATAATCTGTAAGCAATGATAATTCTCAGCTGCCAGATTTCCTTAGATAGGGTACAGTTGTAATTATGGAGCTGGCCAACTGTAAAGAAGTGGAACAGAATATAAAAACATTTTTAAAAAGAAAAATAATTTAAGAGATGTACATTTCTCTTAGAAGGACTTAGTTATAGTGCTGATGGTTTCCTTGTTGAAAGACTTGAAAAATCAAGTTAGAATCAGAGCATTATGGAGAAAATCTACGTGGTTGCTAAGGTTCAACACGACTTGATGGCACATGATCATTTCTATGCTCTCCAAACATGTCTGTGTGATAAATACACATGCCAGTTAGGTCTAGTGCAAGGATGTTCAACCTTGGCAACTTTAAGACCTGTGGATTTCAATTCCCAGAATTTCCCAGACATTCATGTTGAGTTGAAGTCCATAAGTCTTAACAGTTGCCAAGGTTGGACACCGCTGGTCTAGGGGTTAAGGCTAGAAAATGAGAGACTGTAAGCTCCAGTTCAACCTTAACCATGAAAACTGTCTGGGCCAGTCCCTCTGTCTTAGCCCATATCACCTGACAGGGCTATTGTTGTGGGGAAAATAATGGAGGAAGCTGTGTTGGATATGTTCACCACCGAGGAGGAATATAAATAATATTTTTACATCCCTTTTTAGTCTAGTTATAGCTCCTAGCCCAAAGTAAGCAGTCCTGTTTAGATGCATTCACACACAATCTACAGTTTATAAATAAGAACGTTAAATCAAGTAAGGTGATATGCAGTACCATGACCATTAATTAAATGTAAAACAGTAAGCTTAGTCCAGCCTTCCTTAATATGGCGGCTCCAGATGGGGAGAGGAGATGTTTTTAATGGCAGCTCAAAGCATAAGGCCCACTCTTCAGCTGTTCATTGCTTAGCTCTGTCTCTTTCTTTCAGTGAAAGTCAAAGAGGACGATCTCTTGCCTTTACTACTCAAAGAGTTTCCTCACATGAACATTTCTCATCCAACAATGAACAAGATGTGGCAGCAGCAGCTTTCCCAAATAGAGCAATTCAAATCTCCCAGAGATAGGAACCAGTGGAAATTACAAAATGAAGTGAGTTATCTGCAGGCTCAAGAAAGTCATGGCCTTTCAAAAGTGAGGCACAAAAATGTGCCAGCCATGGCTAAAAGATACAAACATGGGATGAAAGTCATATGCACTAACCAGGACTACAGGTAGTCCTCGACTTGCAACAGTTTAGTGACTGTTCAAAGTTACGATGGGACCGAAAAAAGTGACTTGTGACTGTTTTTTGTTCTTAAGGAACATTGCATCATCCCCATGGTCACATGATCAAAATTCAGACTCTTGGCACCTGACTCATATTGTCGTGTCCCAGGATCATGTGATCCCCTTTTGCAACCTTCTGACAAGCAAAGTCAATGGGGAAGCCAGATTCACTTAACAACCATGTTACTAACTTACCAGTTGCAATGATTCACTTAACAACAGTGGCAAGAAAGGTCCTAAAATGGAGCAACGCTCACTTAACAATTGTCAATTTTGGTCATAGGTTGAAGGCTACTTGTACCAATGGTTATTTGTAAAAAAATTTTTGGCACATTGTTAATGGCAATGAATTGGCCACTATGTTTACTCTAGGCGGGTCTGAGATTTTTTATTCAAACCAGAGCTTTTTTCTTATAGGCTGATGTCACTCGATCACTTTGTGACATTGAAAAAGGAAGGAAATGGGGGAGCAGTAATGGAGAAAATGGACTACAAGCCCTGAGAAAGCACAGGGAGTAGTTGAAAGGGGAAAGTGGGGAGAAATAGAGTGAATTGTCATTGTGGGGGAAATAGGAGGAGGGAGGAGAATGAGATATGTAGGTAACATCATCAGTGATACATGAATAAATTCTGTGTACTTCTTTCAGGTACTGGAAACACTGAAGAAGCACAATCTACTTGTGGATGTTCTTAAGAGAGAGCAGGCTCACAACAGGAGATTGGTATATGTGGAAACAAGCTAATATATTGATGATAATTTAATTTTAAAACCTATTTGTAGGCAGCCTTTCTGAAGAAAATATAACTCCAAGAATAGAACAGTATAAACATATACTATCTATACTTAATCAAAACACAATTCCTTCTAACAATATATTAGAACATTATTTGGTCTCTATAAAAATATAGAGCTATGAGAATAAAGATATAATAAATTAAAACACAATCATTTGCTATTATAAACTGCTGTAGTCTTCTCTTCAGTGGCTCACCAATATATAATTGGCAATAGCACTGGCGAAAGCACTTAGACTTATATACCACTTCACAGTGCTTTACAACCTTCTCTAAGTGGTTTACAGAGTCGGTATATTGCCCCCAACAATCTGGGTCCTCATTTTACCGACCTTCGAAGGATGGAAGGCTGAGTCAATCTTCAGCCAGTCAAGATTGAACTTCTGGCTGTGGGCAGAGTTAGCCTGCAATACTGCATTGTGCCACCAGAACTCACAATTGGGACTAAAAACTGAACAATCCATTGAAAAAACAACTCCAGCTATTAGAAAGTAATCCCTTGCCATACATAGTGGAACATTTAAGACTCCAAACTGAAAGCAGGACATCTTCCAAATGCATCTGGGCCTAGTAGGATTTCAGTCGTAGGAATCATTCCCCTAGGAAGTCTGGGGCTTAACAAATTCTGGCACCTGCTTCAGTGCCAACCAGAAACCTGACATGCTGGAGCACTGCTACTTTTCCAGCCAGAGCTGCACCATAGGACAGGGGAAAGGCATCGTGCCCTCAGAGCCTTGCTTAAATATTTGCAGAAAACAGGGGCGGCTTCCCTCCTCAGTCTTTAGGGAATCTTAATAGCTTTTCCTCTTTGGGTTTGTTTTGCAGCATGAGCTTAGGCAGCGCATTGAGAGACAGAAATGTACACAGAATAAAATGAGGGAGAGACGCCAGCAGGTTGCCCGAGCCAAAAAATACTATCAAGATTACAGAGTTCAGCTGCGTGCCAAGATGATGAGGACCAGAACACGGGAGGAAAGGGTAAGTTAGGGATCTCACTCTTCAGACTGAAAGTTTGGGACAATTTACAACGTTTTCAGCACGGTGTGTGATCGCAGTTGTAAATCCACCAACTCCCATTTCAGCATCAAATTAGGAATGCCTACATTAGGTGGTTGAGTGCCATCAGCTAGTATGAAGAATTTGGGAAGTGCTTAGGTGTTGTAGCTGCTGTGTACCATTTCTTAATCAAGAAAAGGCTAGAGTATTATGTCCTGGAAAGGCAGCTTGGTGGTGAGAACGCTGTACCACTAATGTCAGAGGGTAGTTAATGAACTTAAAACTTGGGAGCCAACTTGCCTGCTTTTTAAAATCAAAATTGCATTTCCCATGCTGCTATTGCCTCAAAAAGTTATTACAGGTAGTCGTTAATTTAAAGCCATTCATTTCATGACTGAAGTTACAGTGGCACGGGAAAAAAAGGACATAGGATCATTTGTCACACAACCTTTGCAGCATCCTCCAGGTCACTTGACCAAAATCTGGACACTTGGCAACTGGCAGGTATTTACGACGGTTGCAGTGTCCTGGGGTCATGTAATCGCCTTTTGTGACCTTCTGATAAGCATAGTCAGTAGGGAAGCCGGATTCACTTATCAACTCTGTTTCTAACGAAACAACTTCAGTGATCCATTTAACCACTGTGGTAAGAAAGGTCCTACAATGGGGTGAAACTCATTTAACAATTGCCTTGCAGAAATTTTGGGCTCAATTCTCGTAAATTGAGGACTACCTGTACTGGGAGTTCAGTAAAATGCATATGCATAAACATAGCAAATTACCTAGTTGAAAGGAAATGATCAGTTAATTGATTTGATTAATTGTGATTCAGGTTAATGAAGACTAGATTGTTTATGGAGAACACATTGGGTTATTGCTTCTCCCTCTTGCTAACCTTTTTAAACAATTCAACAGTCCCAATTGCTACATCCTTTGCATCACAAGGGCATAAAATAAGAATTTTGATCTTGTAGCATATTTTATATTATGAAATTCCTAATCTGCAAGGTTTTATAGTAAGTGTTACAAACCCCAATTAATTTTCCATTTCTGCTGAAGGATCATTTGATAACGATAGAAGGATCTCCTACGGGAATAAAGAATTATCTATAAAATGGCTGGATAGCGCTTCTGAGTCAAAACTGATAATCAGAATTGTCAAAAGGGAAACTAAGATTACACACTGTATATGACTTTGTGACAAAGTTGGACTTCAGACCTGTGTCTAAAGATGTTCATGTGTTTATGTTCCCCATAAATTATTTTTTTAAACAGCTGTTCTTATGCTTGTTAATGAAATGTCATTTTGGTAGATATTTAAACAACTGTTTGAAGAAGCCTTGGAAATTCAGAAACAAAGATTTCTTGAGTTGAGGTCATATGCCAAGGAAAAACGTGCTGAACAAAAGAAGCAATATCAAGATGAACTGCAATCCATGGAAAACTATTACAAAGATCAGGTAGGTTTGCTCCTGATATCATAACGATGGTGCTTAAAATCTCTCGCAGTCCATTATTAATTTTTTTTCTACTCTTTTAGTTTGCAATGCTGGCTGAAGCTGTTTCAGAAGAACGTCGAGATATCCAAACCAGAGAGCGAGCACATGCCCAGGTAAGTCTTCTCCCATAGAGAGGAAATGCACATTTTTTCCTTAGCGCTTTGAAGATGACCCAAATGTTGCAGTTGAATTTGTACACAAGAGCCATGCTGGTGCAGTGGTTAGAATGCAGTATTGCAGACTAATTCTGCCCACTGCCAGGAGTTCAATCCTGACTGGCTCAAGGTTGACTCAGCCTTCCATCCTTCCAAGGTGGTAAAAATGAGATTGTTGGCAACAATATGCTGACTCTATAACCCACTTAGAGAGGGCTGTAAAGCACTGTGAGGTGGTATATAAGTCTAAGTGCTATTGCTAAGTGCTATTAATCTGACAAAGGGGGAAATTATTATATAGATTTAATTATGTAAATGGCCCAACTTCTTTTTGAAGTATTTTGCTCAGCCTGAGAACTATGCACACTTTTCCTGTAAAGTTTTAGAACTATAAATGAATCGACAGATGGCTCAACATAATCCTAATGGTTTCTTTTCAGACATTAAGTAAGGTGAAACGTGAATTGAGATCCAAACTGGAGAAAGAAATTAAAGAGCTGCAGGACATGATCACACATGATGATGATGATTTGTTTTTCCGAGAACTAGAAGCTGATCGGCTGAAATCCAGACTCTTGGTGGCTTCTTTTCAGTGCAGCAAGAACTATCTGTTTCTTTAAAGGCTTGTATCATATCTATGTGGCTTTTTTCAAGGAGACTGGAATCAAAAATATAAAATTAGCGGTTTAGTTTCCTGCCCCAAGACCAAGATTACGTTGATGTTATGAAAATAGTGCACTGATATTTTCAAAACAAATGGTTTTAAAGACTTTGTCAATAAAGATTAGTTTCCTTATAATCAAAATTCAACTATCTCTGAGTTAACTTCTGTGGCCAAATTTTATTTTGCTTCTGTAAATTGCTATCCCAGATTGGGGTAATGTTTAAAAAAAAACAAATTGTAGATTATGGCACTTGAATCTTCCCAGGTATTGCTGTCAAACTGCCTGGCTGGTCATAGCTTGCTGTATTTTTCCCCTCTGTTTTGAAGATGGATATTTGCTCCTATCATCTGGCCCTTGTTTAATTTACCAAATATTCTTAATTATATATAAAGTATTAGCTAGCCACCAGCTCTGTAAGGTGCAATTAATTTTGAAGTCATTCAAGATAAAGAGGTATTCCCTAACCATGTCTTAAATGCCAATCTTGTTGTTTCATCCGGCCCTTTGGTTTTCTACTGAAACACATAGTTAGTTGCTTGTTAGATAATTTTTCTACTGTATAATGTTTTATGAGTATTATATCTCATACACTTTATTAGAGGAAATACTCCAGGGACTCTTATTTTTATTTCTCCGGGTACTAATGGATAATAGAGATCTGTTATAAATATTATTTACCTAATGGAATTGTTGGGAAAAGTTCTCTGCAGAGCTATGCTTTTACATGGCTGCATCTTCTTTCCTAGGCAGAAAATGTGAGAAAAACTTTTAACATAGCTTTTCCTATCCATTGGAGATATATCTCTTTATATAGTGAAACTAAAAGTAGGCCAGCTGTAAGAGCTGGGTTTAGGTAAGTTCTACAGGAGAAAGACTTCTTTTGCTCATCTATTGACTGAGATGTAGTCTGAGAGTGGGAAACGGTGCTGCAGTGCTGCTTTCTCTGTGGCAAATCCCAGTCAATGTTGACTGATGTAGAGAGATCCACCCAAATCCACCGGTTTGTGGAATGCCTCAATGCTTGACACTCATCTCTCCTGTAGGGCAGCTACACAAAACCCACTGGTTGAGGACATGCATTGATCTGGAGTCAAGTAATAGCAGTATGCTGATAATACTCAACCAGATACCTTATTCTTTGTGCCCAAAGGTTATTCGGATCTGGATGAAGAGGAACAGACTTCAGTTTAATCCTGGCAAGACCAAGTTGCTATGGCTTCATGGTTATACTGATACTGGAGGTTCTCCATCTTTAATTATGCATCAGGTTATACTTCCTTAAACAGCTGGTGCCCAATTGGGGATCATACACAAGGCTGACTCGGCCTTCCCAGCCTTCCATCCTTCCAAGGTCGGTAAAATGAGGACCCAGATTGTTGGGGGCAATATGCTGACTCTGTAAACCACTTAGAGGGCTGTAAAGCACCTTGAAGCAGTATATAACTGTAAGTGCTATTGTTATTGCTATCTTAGGCACATGGCTCCTGCTTGATATGAAGGCAGCAGCTGTGGTCAGGAAAGTACCCACTTATCTGATGCTCCAATTGCACCATTTCCTGGAGTGTTTTCTTCTGTTTTCTATGAGTTCAATGTAAGGCTATATGTGAAGTCCACGTGGAAGCTACAGTTAATCCAGACTGCAGTAGCATGAGCAATTATAGTCTCATCTTTGTATGGTTATTATTCCCACTTCTGCTAACCGTTGCCAGTGAGCTGGTTTCAATTCAAGATACCAGTAATCACCACCAAAACTGTAGCATAGAGTGTGGCTGAGGGACCACTGCTTTCCCATCATGTGACAGAGCTGGCATGCTTCGAGTGATTGATTGATTGATTGATTGGACTTGTATGCCACCTCATCTCCGAAGACTCGGGGCGGCTCACAACTAAAAACATACATTCATAATAAATAAATAGTTAAAAAAGAATTAAACCAAACCAAGCCCAATATCAATATTAAAATTAAATAAAAAGACACCCCCCCCCCAAGAAGGTTATCACAGCCCAGCTTGGTCAAATAACCAGGTCTTCAGGTCGTGGCGGAAGGTGCGGAGGTCAGGGGCCAGACGGAGCCCCAGGGGAAGCTGGTTCCACAGGGCAGGAGCCGCCACAGAGTAGGCTCGTCCCCGGGGGACCGCCAGCCGACACTGGCTTGCCGACGGAACCCCGAGAAGCCCCTGCCTGTGTGCTTGCACAGGGCGGTTGGTACTCGATATCGGCAGGAGTCGCTCCCTTAAATATTCTGGACCCATGTCGTCCAGAATATTTAAGGGAGTGCTATCCAGAGATTTATTATCCAGAATATTTAAGGGAGTGCATCCAGAGTGCTATCCATTTATTAACCAGTACCATCTGATGGGACCCAAAAAGTGTCACATCTGTCACAGCACCTGTTCTCTTGAATAGCATCTCCCCAGAAGTTCAAACCACTCAATTCCACGAGCCTTTTCACAATCATTGAAGTCTTAGCTCTAGGATAGACTGGTGGTGTGCCCATTTAGTGTATATTGTATAGTTTGGCAAGTATGTTTTTTTCCTTTGTGGTTAGGTGTATTAGGCTTAGTTTTTATTTTAAGGTATTGCATTTCATTTTAATTTATACGTTATCCAGAATCAGTGCTAGGTTGGGTGATCTTATAAATCAAATAAATACATTTTGTTATATCAAGGCCAAATGTATAATTAAATTCCTTGTATTTGCAAAAGGGGCACCAGAAACCTTTGCTGCTGAAAATCTAAAGCTCATTTTTTATTTTATTTTTTATAAAAAATACCTCAGGGTATATTTTACATATAAAGTATTGCTATTGTAACATCTCAACTACTGTATTGGAAAGAGCTGATCATGAACATTAGAGCAAAGTGATTATAATTGTTCGACACTTTTGCTGTTGTGCTGGACACAGCAATTTGAATAGTACAAATAAGTTAATATTTTGTGTAATAACTCTAGAGTTATACAATGCCAAGACGTAGAAAGAAAAATCTCGAAAGGAAAATCTGGACCCATATTATGTCTAGGAATATAGTGAAAAAAATCTCCCCTTTCTCCTTAGTTTCAGCAAACAGCAGAATTTGATCTCAACAGGGTATTTAAAAGTGACAGCTAAAACAGGAACATAGCGGAAAAGCTTGGAGACTGCATTCTCTCCTTTAAAAAATTACAAATGTAAATGCTTGACATAGAAACTCAAAGTCAACATCAGCCAATGAACAGTGGAATGATGCCTCCAAGGTTAGCCTTATCCCTATCCAGGATTTCTGATTTCTTAAAACTACTAAGAAACTCACTATTTAAAAAGAAAAACAATTTTCAATCTTATTGCTCAATTTCTGCAATTGAGCAGAACTGTGATTTTTTTAAAAAAACAGTAAGATCACTTATTTTATTTAAAAGTAAAAAAACGAACAACTTTTAAAACCTTTGATGCTGTGACAGTGCAAACAGCATTCAATTTTATTGCTCAATTTCTGCATGGGTACATACTCAAAAATTTTTATACAGATGTATTGTTAAAGCTCATGTAACAGCTTGGTGAAAATACAATATCAATGCTAAACACATTCTGCAATAAATACAATAGAAATGGAACTGAAAAATGTGTCAGTTTGTGGCAGAAGGAAGTATACCAAATATAAGTTTGTTTTAGTAGGACAAAACTTTTAGGATTTGGCAGTCAGAAATCTTCTAAATAAACAGTATGTCTTAAGTACAAATTGAACCTGTCAATTATATAGTGCAGTTCAGAATTTGTAGCAATGATGTCATGTTACATTACAAATGTGATTTAAAAGCGCAAGTTCCTTCCATTAATGCAGCCAGTTTAACTGCACCACAGGTTTAACAAATATAGTGTTGCAGAATAAAAACAAAATAAAAAAAATCTGTGTGCTCTGGACTCTAGTACAAACACAAATGTTTGGTAAAAATAAAAATCAGTTTAGAGAAACTGAACCTATGTGCAAAAAATAGAATACATACTGTACAAAGCACCATTGCAAAACTTTACACCTAGAAATTAAACTTGAAAATGCGTCTGAATGCTTAATCACAGAATCCTAGCAAATTGTCACTATTCATATTAACACATTCATTCCTGAAAAGAAAGCATGGAAATGTGAGGTGGCAACTATTCAATCCACATTCAGAATTGATGAAGAAATCCTATGGGAAAAGGGATGCACTGGAAATAAATATTCACATTTAAACCTAGGGTAAAAATCCAAAGGTCCAGCATCATACTTAGCACTGGGAAAAGAGGCATGGCTATACATCTGCAACAGATGGGTTGAGAAGAGCTTCCGGTAAGTTGTGTGCTTTAAAGCTTTTAATGGTTTTTATGCAGATAAAAAGGCACTCAGGAGACCTGAGAATTCTATTTGCATTCGTCTGCTCAGTGTTGGTCAAAGCAAGATGCAGGTATAGTTTAATTTTGCCTAATACATAGAGAATTAGACTAGTGCTGTAATAAAAGGTTCTCTGAACACAATTTAAAGTACAGCAACAATGCAGTCACTGTTCAAAAACATAAGCTTTGGAATGAGACCAGGTTGGATTTGCCTTTCCCAAACTTAACACCCCATTTTCTTCCCTCTCAACAAATTCTTTCAGCTCTCAATTTCCACTCTTAAGATTGCTAGGTTTCATCCTATTCAAATTGGAGGTATCTTAAACAAGACAAGACAAGGCTATTACTGCCAATTTAATGGTAAGTCTGCAGAAAAGGAATAACGGGCAGATTTTCCTTATGGAGTAAGAAATAAGGTGGGTTTTAGATACAATCTATTTATCCAAGAAGCTCCTAAGAAGCTCATGTACATACAAAAGAAAAGACCTGAATGGTCAATTATAAAAGGCAGGAATCCACCTTCAGAGGTGCTCAGCACTCAGTGCTCAATAGTGTACAAAAACCAAGGCTCCGTAAGTTCTTCATTCAACATCTAGAAAATAAATCAATGCTATTCCTGAAACCTGAAAGATCAGCTGAAAAAGGTAGAGAATATCCCAGAGATGATGTGAAAGGGGGGGGGGAACAACTTCAGACAGGCAAAAAAGAAGATATCCTAACTGGGAATACACGCTTGCTCCTTATCAGCTTCAAATTTATTTTATTCGGAGCGGATAAACTGGTGCTCAACAGATATTTTGTAGCAAACCTTTACAACCTATCACTGATGGTGCTGACTGGACTCTCTAGGAGGTGAAATCCAAAACATCCGAAGGGCAACCAACTCCCTACTCTGGAACTAAGCTGCACACATTCCTCGGTAGCAGGCTTTGAATAACTATTGCTGTAGAGCCCATAAACACTAATCTAATCTACCAGAAACTTTATTGGTTCTGTTCAACTAGGAATCATAAACAGACCATCTATCATCACCAACTCCTATACTACAATTGTCTAACTTGTGCAATTGCTTCTTATCCCAAAACTTCTGCCTTTTTGCATTAACAAAGGTACCATGAAATTCTTTCAAGAACAGTCAAATGAAAACTACATTTTATCCTCACAATGCAATATGCGCCTGATGGAAGTGGCAATTGCCATACAAACCTGCTGGACTCCAGGATCAGCATTTGGACCAAGTCAGAAAAGAAGCACTACACAGTGAACATGCTTTGCCCTTCTTGCCTTTTCTTTTCAAACATTTTCTTGAAGATCGACCAGCAAAGCTACGCAGTTTCCAGAGTGTAATTAGCACTCTTATCAGTATAATAATAATAATAAAAAAGTGGTGGCTTACAATTAGTTCTCAGAGCATGCATTGCATTGTTTACTGTCCCTTGACTGTGGAAAGGTAAGCAGCTGAACTGTTAAGTTCACAGCATTGCTGAATGAGAGCTAGTTCAACAAGCTCTACTTTAATCTGCCACATAGGTAAGATTAAATATATGGAAAATATTAGCATTAACCATTGCTGATACTGATTATGACATTCAGCAATTTTTATGCCATCTGTTGTTCTTGTCATAGCAGCCACACGGAATTACACGGAAAGCTTTTATATGTGAGCCATCTTCAACAAATGTACATCTTAACAATTAAGGACTGTGTTCAAATGTAAATAAGTCACCAGTATTAGAAGATGCCTTTTGTTTTTTAAGCATTCCACATATGCTTGCATTAAAACAAAGGCAAATAAATTCCTATGTATCTGAGCCAGCTGCTTAATAGCACATTACAGCACATCAGTATTTTATCACTGAATCAACTATATTGTGGGTTTTTGCCCCTTATTCGCCACTACCACAAACTCATTGACTACAAGCAGTTCAAAGTAAAGGCAATTTTATCTGGATCAGATTATTGAGCAACAACTAATATACAGTGCAGTTTGGTTGTATCTGAACGTAAAAGCTTTGGTTGATTTGACATCCACAGAGTGTTTTGAACAATCAACTGATGATCTATGAAGGCTAATGATATCATCCATATATATTTAGGAGTCTAAAAAATGCAGCAGTTCCATTTAAAATGGAAAGCAATTTTTTTTAAAAAAACACCTCAAGTATTGACTTTTTACAAAAATCCTCATTTAAAAAATGCTGAATGCCTACATTTTTAAAAAGGGCTTTCCACATTTACCACAAAGTACTGTACCAAATGCAGTGCAATTTAATTCAGATAAGATTCTGCTAGAGAAATCTGACTGAAGAAAAAGACCCAAACCTTATAATTCATGCTTGAGAAATATAAAAATCCTGACACAGGACCACTGAAATTGAACTTATAACGCAGAATAAAATCATTGCACTGTATAAGAAAATACAGTTTATACTGTGAAGTAGCCTTACTTTAAAAGGTTTGTGATTCGTTTAGCCAATTTTATGCAAAAGATAGAATAATCAAAATACTTTATTTAAAAAAATAGCAAGTACAGGTGCTATTCAGAATCACATTTATATAAGTCAGCTGGAATGTGGCTTGTACCAAGAGCTGTCCCTTGGACCTCTGATAGTAGAAATCAGGTAAGCAAACAGATCAGATCACCTTTTACAAAAATAGTAGTCGTCTTTCAAAGAGAATACTGCTTAACTGTTGAAATGAAGGAAAAGTCAGCATTCTGCATGTTCAAGATACTAGTTTTTAATAGCAGCTGAATTATTCCTTGGCAGGAGCCACAGAACGTTTTCTTGAATGAAGAATTCCAAAAATGGTCCTTTCCCTCATATTGTCCTCTAGTAGGAAAAAAAAAAGGTGTGTGGGGGGGAGTTTCCTATATTTCAAGCATTTATTGTATCATGGCTGAGGAAAGGATTTTCTGCTTGGAGTATAAATTCAGTTCCATGCAGGTCTGCAAATGATTATTCCACGGCAAACCCACATGTTTCTTCAATGGCGGTTAGCAGCTTTTCATAGAGCTTCTCATAGCTTTCGTAAGGAGGAATGTCTATCCGATTGAAGCTGCAAGCAAACAACAAAGAAGAAGCATTTCAACTTATAACACTGATGACTCAAATAAGCAATGCAACTAAATACTGATTAATGAAGGTGAGCTACATATTTTAATGGTGTGTTATTAAGAACACAGTTCCCCCGAGGACTGTTCTATGGGATAGGAACTAGACCCAACTAGCAGAAGATAGATATTGGAACAACGTAAATAAATGGTTATCTATCTAGAAATTTTCAAAAGTATTTTAAAAATAAGGTATTGCTTTACAAAGTTACAAACATGGTTGAAAAATGGCTTACCACAATGTGACACACAGATTGCATTAATACAGGTAGTCCTTAACTTATGACCACAATTAAGCCCAAAATTTATGTTAAGTGAGAAATGCGTTAGTGACTTTTGCCACATTTTACAAGTTTTTCCCCACATTTGTTAAGTGAATCATTGCAGTTGTTAATTTAGTATCATGGTTGTTAAGTGAATCTGGCTTCCCCATTGACTTTGCTTGTTAGAAAGTCGCAAAAGAGGATCATGTGACTCTTGGACAAAGCACTTTTTTCAGTGCCATTGCAACTTTGAACAATCACTAAATGAACTATTGTAAGTCAAGGACTACCTGTAGTTAAGAAACTCTCGGCACAAAGAACAACTAGTAGTAACAGGAAAATATTAGCATGTTAAAGCTTATTAATTATTGTACCACCACAGAAGTGACCTTTCTCAATTGACTGTGGCATCCATCTTTCTCTGATTTTTATCAGATTGTTAATTGAGTGATAGAACTGAAAAAGCACACGTGCAACTTATAAACATGGATACTCTTTCATTTTATATCACAACATTTCCAGCAAAAACCATATATATAAATGCATATATATTGAACTAGATTAATTGGGTTTTAGAGTGAAGCATTAACAACCGTATCTCTAATTAGTTGCATAACTTCAATAAAGAAAAAGATAACAGAGAATAGCTACTGACTTACCAAGTATGAGCTTTTGGCAGATTATTTGTGCTGGCATCAATCTGGTGAATGGTAAACAGTCTTGGGCCAGCAGCACCTGCAATTGCATCAAAGACAATACTGTTTAATATAGGCAGTCCTCAACTTACGACCACAATTGAGCCCAAAATTTCCATTGCTAAATAAGGCAGTCATTAAGTGAGTTTTGCCCCATATATCATGGTCATTTTGTGAATCCAGCTTCCTCCATTGACTTTGCTTGTTGAAAGTTACGATGGGAAGGTTACAAATGGTCACATGACCCTGGGATAGTGCAACTGTCATAAATACATGCCAGTTGCCAAGCATCCAAATTTTGATCACATGACCATGGGGATGCTGCAACGGTAGTGTGAAAAATGGTCCTAAGTCACTTTTTTCAGTAGCTTTGTAACTCTGAATGGTCACTAAATGAATGATTATGAGGACTACCTGTATTACACGGCATTAATCAAAGAACATACTACAGGCCAATGAAACAAACACTGTTATACTGTACAAGGAAAGCAAGCACATGCCAATATAAGGCATACAAGTGCACAGTATATTTTATTGAGGAAGTTCTTTCTTCCCCAGATCTACTCCATTAAGATTGATCTAAGACTTTACACTGTACACTTGGACTAGCACTAATTATGCAAATCAAAGTTATATTTCAATTAATGTGTAAAACAACTCCAGAAGCATACACTGTGTCTAAAGGTATGTCCTTCATGAACTAGTAACTAGCACCCAAATGTTTATAAAATTCAAGTAATAAGCTGTGTGCCACAGCATGCAGGATGTGGGTCCCACTCTGCCCATGGAAATAAAGAAAATCTGAGATGCGGGTTTGATACTCTGCAAAATAATGGGAATTATGACTGAGACAACTATAATCAAACTAGATGCATAGAATAATGCCAATGTTTGTTTGGATGAATGAATGAAGCAAATTGATAAATTAAGTTGAATTGCATGCAGGTTTATGCACTGAAAAGAATAGGGCTTAAGTAGCCATGGCCCCTTCAAATACGATTAAACCTGTACCCACCTGCAACGTTATTTCAGTTCAGGTATTTAATCACAAATCTGTTTTGCAAATTCTGTTATGAAACACTACTTTGGAAAGGATAATGTTTGTGGCAGTAAACTGGACTCGAGGGGACCATAGAAATTATTGTTTTTACCTTGTAATGCTTTGAAACCCTGAAGAGGCACTCTGGATGATCCGGTCACAAACTGTAGTAATCGAGCCCTCCTCTCTTCATCAAAGAGCTCCACAGCTTTCCAGAACCACTTGACAATGTTGCTATCTGGGGTGCAATGTTTTAACCTTGTGTTGGCCTTCCAGTCATTAACATCTATTTTCCCAAGGCCACAAATGATGAGCTGTTGAGAATTGTAGATGCAAAGATCAATGGCATGAACTACGTGTAAAATCAGAAAGTACTAGACCTCAGGGACAGGGAACGAAGATACTATTTAACTTTTAATGACAGGTGCCTTATCCCATTATGAAATGATAATCAGTTTCAGATTTGATGACTGAAGGCATTTTTTCACCCCAATCCTGAAGGCAGGAATGCTGGCAGAACAGAACAGAATAGAACAGAAAAAGAATGACAAAACTCATGAAGGGGACAATGTTACAGACGTTTCCATCTTTTGATACTTGGTAAATCTGGTTTACAATGGGGAAGACAGGACTTCTACAAACATCTCATGTGACGATATGAGCTGCTCATCTTCAGCTCCGATTACTGGCCACATTTACAAAGCATAACTTTGTGCCTTTCTTGTGTTTATCTGAGAGTCTACATATTCTATGTGTCTGCATGATTTTCACTGCAAATGCATCGGAAAGGAGGGAAAGTTCCCACACATCTCATATAGAAGAAAAACATTGATAATTAACCTACTAACCTCTAGTTCCTTCTCATCAAATGTCTTCAGCAGATGCTGTGGAATTACTTCATTAAAACCCTTCTGCAGAGCCAGGAACTGAGCTTCAATTCCTCTTAAAAATCGCCAATTTACATACAACCTGTAAAAAAAAATTACAATTATCACTTTACATTTTTTTCTGTCCACAAACTGCAGATTCTGTCACCTGAAATAACTTCTAAGATGTAGGGAAAAGGCAACAAAAATATTGTTTAAAAAATGGAACGCAGAACATTTAGATGCTAAATGCACCTTATTAATTTATATATATAACAATTCTTTCTGGACAGAACAGCACAAGTAGTAAACTTTTGAAATACCTGACATATTCTTTTTTACTCTCTTCTGTGACAGGAATGCTTTTGCCATTGGGCTTAAGTTCGTGCTGTATGATTTCACCATATGCATTGTGCTCCACACAAAATGTATGGTCTAAGACTCCTGTAATATCATTCTCCCTGAAAAAAACATGGAAAAATAATTAAAATGTAAATGTCTAGGTATACTATACATTTTTAGTCTCAAAATAATAACAAATATTTACTTCCACAGAGCCCTCTCTACAATATCAATCTAAATAGGTGATGTATTTTCCTCCTCTTCTTCACTAAACTTTCCTCATAAAAGAATAAATTAAATTCTAAAACATTCTGAAATATGAAGAACCTTTTCACTCAAAGTTTAGACTTTCCAAAGGTATCAGTCTCCCCACTGACTCTCAAACATTTACAAAACTAAAATGACACTATTTCTCCTATTTTTAGTTTAGTTTAGAGGCGAAGGGATGATGAATTTCTGGCATGTGGTAGATTCATTTCTAGTGTCAATGCACATAATGTGTGGAAACTACTGAATTAATGGAGGGATACAGTGTGTAGTAAATTCAAGTATATGAGAGAAATTTTGGAACACTAATGAATATAAGAAAAATAAAAAATGCTTCAAATGCATCCTTAAATGCATCTTTTCCCCACAGAGCATCTCTAAAGAAATAATAACCTTCAAGACGAAATGAATGGATACTTTAAAGAATTTAAATAATCCTAATTTAAAATTGGTTTAACAAAACAGCCACTAAATAAAAATGAGCAGTATATACCCCCATTGCAGAAATAGTATAATTTTAAAGGGATAAATACATACAGTATCCATACTAAGCTGTTGTGAAGATCTGGGTCAACTAATTCCATGTCATCCAATGTAATTGGCTTTCCTAGCAGCTGTTTATAAAAAGGCAATGTAAAGCCCCCATCAATGTAATGTCCGTGAAACACAGCCATCCCCATGATTCGACCAACAAAATGGAAGTAGGATAAATGTTCCTGGAATTGAAAAAACATTTATAATCAGGATCAAATCAGATTCTTCTAGCACAATTTCTAAGCATACTGTACATCAGGTTCTGTCAAATATCACAAGTAAGAGTAATGAAAGCATTTGTTTTACTTCCACCAGTAAAGAAACATCCAAATGTATATACATTATTTTTATTCAAAAACTCATTTTCTAGCTAATCTTACGATTAGATAATAGCAATAGCATTTAAGACTTACAGTCCTCTCTAAGCGGTCTACAGAACAAGCACATTGCCCACAACAATCTGGGTCCTCATTTTACCAACCTCAGAAGGATGGAAGGCTGAGTCAACCTTGAGCCGGTCAGGATCGAACTGCCAAACTGCTGGCACTCAGCAGTCAGCAGAATTAGCCTGCAGTACTGCATTATAACCACTGCGCCACCACAGAATATAATATCCTTATATTTAGCCTAATGATTTCTTACAACATAAACGTTTTAGCAGATTTGTGCCTATCCATTTTTTTAATCTAATGGCTCACATTTATTTAAACCTGCTGGCCAAATACAGCATAAGCCTTAAAGTATTTTGTCATACCGGGTTAACAGCAGAATCTGGATTTATCTGTAAAGTATAGATGTCATCACGGGAATACTGGAAGAGGCCATAATATGGATTCAGCATTTCATGGGATAGCAAATACAGCCATTCTCTGAAGGAAACACAAGCATTGCACAAAAAAACAACTTTCAATGAAGCCTTGGGCAAAACGCAATAATATGACCTGAAGATGAAACAGCAATTATTTATTATTGTGCCTTAAGGCCAACACTTTATGACGTCTGAATTCAGCATCTTGCTGGCTTGCCTGAGCTTTCATCATTTCATATTCCATTTGTGCCAAGGCACAATTCAGTTACTATATACATGCTATGGGTATATTGCTTGCAAAATCCTGGGAAAATAGCTGCCAACAAGTGTTTAAATCTATATAAGATGTTTTGTCAAATTTTGGACGGAGGTAGGGCAAAAAATGAAATTTTGGAAGAAAGAGATGGGACAAAGACTATGCAGCAGTGGTGGTATGCTACTGGTTCGGCCCGGGTCTGGCATACTGGTAGCGCCGAAGATCAGCTGGCAGGGAACCGGTTCGCTCCGAGTCTCTCTGACGCTCTGCACTTGGGCCCGCCTGCCCACCCGGCTCCCATACTGACCTTTATTTCCTGCTTTTGAAGCGCACTGCTTTGCACGACACAGCAATTGCCGCACGTCAGCTGTTGAAGTTACAGGGAGAGTGCAGGATTGCAGGAAGTGAGTAGGAAAGCCTCTGCACTTGCGCAAAGTGCGCGTTTGGTGTGTGTGCATGCAAAAAGTGTGTGTACGTGTGCAAAGCATGCCCACCAAGCCACACCCACCGAGCCAGTGGGAAACCACTTTGAAACCCACCACTGCTATGCAGCATTATGGTGGCAAGAAAAGAGAGAAGCAGCTTTAGTTCTTTCCCTAGCATTTTATACAGGTAGTCCTTGAGTTATGACCAGAATTGAACTCAACATTTCTGTGGTTAAGCAAGACAGTTGCTAAGTGAATTTGCCTCATTTTACGACTTTTTTTTTGGTCACACTTATTAAGTGAATCACTGCTGTTGTTATAACACGGTTGTTAAGCAAACCTGGCTTTTCCCCATTAACTGTGCTTGTCAGAAGGGACACAAAAGCTGATCACATGACCCCGGGACACCTGCAACCATCATAAATACATGCCAGTTGCCAAACATCTGAAATTCAATCATGTGAATGGTCATGTAAAAAGGGATCATAATGATTTGCAATGGTCATGTAAAAAAAATGATCATAAATAATTTTTTTCAATGCCTTTGTAACTTTGAACGATACTAAACAAACAGATGTAAGTTGAGGACTAGCTGTATTTCCAGAGAAGTGTTCTGTAAAGTAAGGAGGTACACAGGGAAGAAAATGTTGGTAGAAATTACATAGTTATATTCTAGGATCCAGGCTGCATTTTATTATTTTGTATTTCACAAAAAGAGACACACACGTAAAGGGTTAACATTGTATTTATTCAGAGAAGAAAAAAGAAAAAAACAGCTTTTTAGCTAAATGGAATGATTTTTTTTCTATTTAAAATTGCAAGTACAATTTTAAAGGAAGGTAGAAGAAAACAAATCATTAATCCAGTTAGAACTGTTGGTTTTTCTTTTTTAGATTTAAAATGCAGGATATTAATTTAAGGGCACAAAACATACAAGTATGTCTCAGGAATTCAAATTACCGTGAAACATTTTTTTAGTGCTTCTGCTCACTGGAAATGTAATTCTGATTATGACGGGCTGATGGCATATGGTTCAACTCAGCCTCAGCATGCTAAAATATGCTTAAATATGCCATCACTTGCTATTATGTTAAAAGTTTACATTTTGAAGTGCTAAATAAATTTGTTCCCTTGGTAATTAACGGCTCTGATTCACTGGATCTCATTGCCCATAGGTCTGTTCATGCCAAAATGAACTGAATTGGAAGGCAACTGCCAAACATTACTTAGAAGCACCCTATTCTACTTTTAAAATATAGGTAACATGTTACTAAAGAAAGCTGTGGATTAAATTTGAATGGAAGGAAGAGGATATGCTCCTCCTGAGTATGAGGCTCATAAAGCACCAGTTGGTATCTATGCACAGTGCAAATACAGAAGATTAAGAACTACCCCTGGGTAGCTATTCCTCACTTCTTTAGTTGTACAAGAGAGAATTGTTCAAGAAACTAGGAAAGGCTATAGTTGGAACTGTAGCTGTTGGTCTCCAAAATTATTAGTGACTGCATAAAATCTACTCCTACTTGCTGGCTCCCCATCTTGAGCCACATTGCACCACCAGCTCTACAAAGGCAGGAAGCCTTAGTGAAGGAGTACAACAAAACTATGAGAAACCCTCTTCTTCCTGTGCACGCTGATCTTCCTCATCTATCAATTGGCAGGCTTAAATCCAGGAAGTCCCCTCTGGCACTTGCTCAACAGCTACCTGATAACTTTGACATCAACACAAAGTGGAAAGCCAAATAGGCTGCTAAAGACCCAGATACAGGCAATTACATAGATGACCCTACACAAAAGGTGCCAGGTTTTGACCTTCCTTGCCAGCATTGGTCAACTCTGAACAGGATCCGTACCCAACATGGTGTCTGCCAGGACTCATTGTTTATGTGGGGTCTTGTTTCTACCCTTCAGTGGGACTGTGGTGCTCCTCAACAAAATATCCATCACATTGTGTCTGAATGTCCATCAAGAGCTTACATCGGCCCAACATAGACCACCCTGTCCTTGAATGGCTGGGTGGACTGGACATTAACATTTGAACCACTAAAAGTCCATGTATTTGCCATATGTTAAATAAATAAATCCAAAATTATTCTCCTTTTGAATCCATTTTCCTCAACTACCATTTGCCTTCCTGTTGTTTCATTTTTTTTCCATTTTCCCACTCCAGAATTTACCTATAATGGACTAGATCATATCTAAATGATACAATTTCAAGGAAAATCAGGCAGTTAGGTAAAGCTTCTTTGCTTTATGAAACATTACCACAAGGTGGAGCCTTATTAGTGTAAATAATTTTACACTATTTTATAAACTTAAATATTTCAGTGCAATAATTACTCTAAAATTGTTATAATTACTGTGGATACAAGCACATTCAAGAAACTTACCAACTCTTAAACAATCTTGGCCAAAATCAAAGTTGAAAGACAAAGTCAAGTTGAAAGTCAAAGTTACTTAATATTTGGGTGAGAGACTACCAAGAACTACTCAGGTTTGTAAAAATTTTGACAGGTTAGACTAGGAAGTCAAAAACACCTCCAGAAGAATACAATGGGAAACTTCTGCTGTACTGTGATTAATATGGACTCTTTTATTAAATGAGTAGGACTTGAGCTTGACTTTAAATTTTTATCTGTTCTTAGCCCTTGTCAGTTCTTTATTGGTCATACTTTCCAAAAAGCGAGCTTTGAGCATGTAAGTTTCCAAGATCAATCCATGGCAATGGTCTTTCAAAGGAGGTCAAAAGGTTATGAGCATAAAAGGCTTCATTCTAGAACACAGCTAAGAACTGCTGAATACCTTGTTACGTTATATATATTGCACTCTAAAAAGATGTCAAATTAAAGGATAGGTTTGGCCCATGAAATGCTACCAGTGTGCTAACTAACTTGAAGGGAGACCTCCTTTGCATTTAAATTTACCAAAAATTGCAGAACATTGCCTCCAATACTGCTCTCAAAGGTACTAGGATCTAAAGTTAGTTCAATTATCATCATATTTTTTTAAAAACCAAGCTAAAGTATTATATATTTTAAGCTGGATTTATTATTTACCTGGCAACACCTCCATAATCAAGGCCTTCTTCCCCACGAAATTTTATCATTAATCTCTTCCATAAGTCTTTCGGTCTCATCTTCATGACTTGTCTATAAGATTCCTGCAATTACATTAGATACTTATTAGCCAAATATGTTTTCAAATATGTTTTCAACTTGAACTAGACTGTATAAAATTTACACAACTGCTTTAACTAGTCAAGTTTTATTCTTAATTATCAAATCAATAAAAGTGCCATTATTGTTCAGTGATGCTGCTTGCATAGGTTTATAAATTCAAGTACATACAGTAAGTTCTGTTCAGTACTCACTTACTTAAGGAAAAAAATGTCTTTTATATTTTTATAGGAAACCTATACTCTTCTAATATAATTTCCACAATTCCTGAAAAATCCCCAGAAACCACCCTACAAAATTATGTTGTTTGGTCTTATCCATATTTATTCTAATGTATGTCCTATCAATTGAAGAAAAATCACTTAATTCTGAAAAAGTCTGTAGAGAACATAAACAAGTTAATTTCAGACTTTACCAGAAGGATGCTATCTCCATAAAATCATAAGGCCCTACTGAATCTCAAAATACAGGTAGCCCTTGATCCACAGCCACAATTGAGCCCAAAATTTCTGTTGCTAAGCAAGACAGTTGCTAGGTGAGTTTTACCCCATTTTATGATCTTTCTTAATATTATAATCTGAAAAACAGCTTCTATCCCAGGGCAGTAGCACTGTTGAATTCTACTGTATAGTGCAATATTAATGCAATATCAGGGGTTTTCAATTCAATATACAGAATGTGAAGAATGTGTGTTTGTGTTTATTTTCATAGTCATAATGTACACTGAAGATGGTATTTAATTTTGTTGTATGTGGTGCAATGACAATAAAGTAAACTAAAAAAACTAAACTTTCTTGCCAGGGTTGTTTAGTGAAACACGGCAGTTGTTAAGTTAGTAACATAGCTATTAAATGAATCTGGCTTCTTTAATGACTTTGCTTGTCAGAGGGTCGCAAAAGGTGATCACATGACTCCAGGGCACTGCAACTGTCATAAATACATGCCAATTGCCAACCATCTGAATTTTGATCACAGGGATGCTGCAACGGTCATAAGTGTGACAATAGTCATATGTCATTTTTTTTCTATGCCAATGGAACCTTGAATGGTCACTAAACAAATGGCTGTAAGCCAAGGACTACCTGTATGGATTGTAGTTCAATAATGCCTTAAGAATTTTCCTCCATTTGTAGTGCAAAATCCCAGATCACCATAAATAAGCACTGGCTTTTATTTTAATTCAGCAGTAATTTATAGTTCTCACGTTACCTCAAAAATTTCTTCCCTGGAGACCTCTATACGGCAGTGTCCAGCTTGGGGCTGCTGCTGGGAGAGTTCTTGTCTCAAAATCTTGAGTTTCTGTACTAGATCCCGTTTGTACCTTGGCACAGTAAGACATTCAGCCTCGTCTGAAAGTTGGCACAGGGAAACAACTTGTTGCTGCTGTTGCGGCTGATCTTTAAGTTGATTTTGACGGCTGAAAAGAAACAGAGCGACTTTTGACTTTCAAGATTCCAAGACTTCCAGTGATTCTCATTTCCACAGCTTCCATAAAATGCATGTGAGCTAACATGTTGGGGGAAAATGGGCGTTGGTACTTACCTGATACACCCTTTCTCAGGGAGCTGCGACGAGCATCCAGGCAGTGGGAGGTGCTTAGTCTCTCTGTTCTGAGAGGCTGGGCTTTACTGAAGGACGTTCTGACTCCTCCTCTCCTCCCATACGTCCCCCAGTTTAGTGAAGACGAAGGGCCGGCCAACACCGAGCCGTCAGAGTAGACCCAAAGCTATCTCAAAGTCAGCGAGGACATGAGGTCGGAACAGGAAGAACCCACCCCAGACGGAAAGGAAGAAAGGGATGGGCCGGATGCTCGTCGCAGCTCCCCAAGAAAGGGTGTATCAGGTAAGTACCAACGCCCATTCTCCAGCGAGCTGCTCCAAGCATCCAGGCAGTGGGACATACCAAAGCTGGGCCTGTCCTACGGGAGGGACTCCGTCTGGGCCGAAGACACCCCCCGGGCCAAGTGGACCCGTTGCAACACTCTCCTGCCAAAGGAAGCGTCAGCCGAAGCAAAGACGTCAACCTTGTAATGCCGGACAAATGGCGATGGCGAGGCCCAAGTGGCTGCTCTGCAGATCTCAGAGATAGGAGCCTGAGTGGCCCAGGCAGCGGACGTAGCGGCACTCCGCGTAGAGTGGGCAGTGATACCGGAAGGCACTGGCAGGGACTGTGAAATGTATGCTTTCGCAATAGTGGCCCGCAACCAGCGACCAATGGTAGAGGAAGACACTTTCCACCCTTGGGAGGTTGGACTAAAGGAAACAAATAGAGCCTCAGACTTCCAAAACAGGGCTGTACGCTTAAGGTAGACACGCAGAGCCCTGCAGACGTCCAGACGATGCCACTGGTGTTCCAGGGCGTGAGAAGGCTGCGGACAGAAGTTTGGAAGAACCAGCTCCTGCGTCCTGTGGAAGGCCGAATTCACCTTCGGCATGAAGGTCAGATCAGGACACAACACCACCCTGTCAGAGTGGAAAATGCAGAGATCGCTGCGACACGACAAGGCAGCAACCTCAGAGATGCGCCGAGCAATGTCGCAACCAGAAAAACAACCTTATAGGTTAGGAATTGGAGGCTGATGGACCTCAGGGGCTCAAAGAGATCCTTTGTGAGAGATGCAAGAACCAAGGAGAGGTCCCATGTTGGAAAACGGTGGACCACAGGAGGGCACAAATTGGTCGTGCCCTGAAGAAAGGCCCTGATTCGAGGGTGGTGCGAAATGGAAGGAAGGCCAGGCCAATGCACCACAGACGCAATGGTTGCCACCTGACGCTTTTTAGAGTGTTGGGCGAGAGGCCTTTGTCTAAGCCTGCCTGTAGGAAATCCAATACCTGAGCCACCGATGGAAGAAACGGATCCGCCTCATGGGAGCGACACCATGTAGAGAAGGACTTCCAAGAGGCCTCATATATCCTGATAGTCGACGGGCGGCGAGCTGCCTGGATGGCGGTGATGACCCTCGACAAGAGGTTCTCCGCCTCTAAATGTTGCCGTTCAGCCTCCAAACGGCTAGTTGAAGCCACTGCAGGTCTGGATGCAGGAGTGGACCTTGGGTGAGACACACTTTGTGATCTGGGATCCTCCAGGGTTCTTCCGTGGAGAGGCTGCGGAGGTCCGCAAACCACGGCCTCCTGGGCCAGAAGGGAGCAACTAAGATCAGGGAGGCCTTCTCCGCCAAAAGCTTTTGAATTACCCTGGGGATCAGTGGGATGGGAGGGAATGCATACAGCAGACCGGGAGGCCAAGGGCAGCGAAGAGCATTGACTTCCTCGCCTGGGGCAGGGTATCTGGACACAAACCTGCGAAGATGAGCTGAGGGGAGGCAAACAGGTCCACACCTGGGCAGCGAACCTGGCGTCAGCTCTTGAAACAAGTCGGGGTGAAGGCGCCACTCGGACGGGTCCACTGTTGTTCTGCTGAGCCAATCCGCCTGAGTGTTTTCCACGCCCGAGATATGTTCCGCCCTTATGCAACCTAGATGGCGTTCTGCCCAAAGACACAGCCGCTCTGCCTCCTTCATCAGGAGAACAGAGTGGGTACCTCCTTGCCTGCTCACATGTGCCTTCGCCGTGACGTTGTCTGTGGGAATGAGGACGTGGTTCCGATGGATGTGAGGAAGGAAATTGCGGAGGGCGAGATGGATCGCTCTGAGCTCCAGCCAGTTTATACTGTTCCACTGTTCGTCTGCTGACCAGCGACCCTGACATGACCAAGACTGAAGGTGTGCGCCCCATCTGAACAGACTGGCGTCTGTGGTAATTATGAGCCTTTCTGGCTCCTGTAGGAGAGATCCTTTGTTGATGGACGGATTTGTCCACCAAAGTAGGGTGAGTCTCACTTTTGTAGGCACCCGGACCCTTGCTGTGGAGTTGCTGCGACCCGACCTTTGGTATGGCAGGAGAAACCACTGGAGCTCCCTAGCAGGCGAGCCCAGGGAACAATAGAAATGGAAGAAATCAATTTACCTAGTAATGTTGACAAGTCAGCTAAAGGGACCTGCCGAGGACCTAACACGTTGGGCCAAGTTCCTTATGCTCTCTAAGCAATCTGGGGAGAGGAAAACCTTCTCCTCTGGAGTATCAATTATAGCCCCCAGATGGGTCAACGGGTTGGAGAGATGGCTCTTCTTCCAATTAATAGAAAACCCGTGTTGCTGTAAAACCTGCAACGTGAGTTTGCTGTCTATGTGAGCTTGTCTAGCTGAGTGGGATAAGATTAGGATATCGTCCAGATAACACTGGAGCCTAACGGAATGCCCCTAAGGTGAGCTGCCAGGGCCACCAGGACCTTAAATGTCCTCAGGGCGAGGAAAGACCGAAGGGAAGGGCCACATATTCATAATGGTGATTATTATAACAAAATCTAAGAAATTTGAGTGGGCAGGCGAATTGGTATGTGCAGATCGCCTCTGTCAGATCAATAGAAGATAGGAAATGACCTCGTCTGACGCTAAGAAGGATAGACTGGAGGGTGCTCATCTTAAATTTGCGATAGACCAATGATCGGTTAAGCCGTTTGAGGTCCAAGATAAGCCCTCCAGCCCCTGAGGCTTTAGGGACAATAAGAGCAAAGAATAGAAACCCTGTCCCTGCTGGTCCTTGGGAACAGATTGAATGGCCTTGATGTGTAGCAGGTGGTTAATTGCGGATTCCATCAGGGCCCTTTTTCAGGTACCCTAGAAATGGGGCATTGCATAAAGAAACTTGGGGGCAGAAAGGAATTCTAGCAGCTAATCCAAAGCGAATGGTGTCGCACCCAGGCATCAGAAGTGGACAACTCCCAATGGTCAGCAAAGCGAAGCCGTCCACCTATAGGGGCTAGAACCCCTGATTAGCGGGATCTACGAGATCCTCGACTTGGTGGTCCCCTGAAGCCTCTCTTGCCCTGACCCCCCCCATTGACCCCTGTCTGAAAAATCTGACCTATCTGACTGTTGGCTGCCCCTGTAACCCGATCCCCTGAAGGTCCTGGAGGAGAAAGAACTCTGGGAGTAGGGACGGGAGGGGCCCCTGCAAAAGAGCTGTGAGAACCTACTGTCATTACGACGAAGAAGGGAAGGGAGGATCTTTTGTTTGTTCCTAGTCTCTATCAACAGAGGATCTAGGGCAGGACCAAATAATTTATTAGCAGAAACTGGGGAGGAAACGAGTTTCCATTTATTTTACTATCCGCCTGCCAATGCTTAAGCCACAGTAATCACGGGCGTAGCGTGTGAGGCAATGGCCCTGGCTGAAAACTTTACGGCATGAAACGTGGCGTCGGCGGAGAATTCCGTAGCTGCAATTAGTTTTGCTGTCCTGGTGAGCCCTAATGTTGGAACTTGGGATGGTATCCCTCAGGTGGCGAAGCCACCTGAGAGTCGCTCTGGTGAAAAAAGATGCCTCCGTGGCTGCCTTGATGGCCCAGGCATCTGCCTGGTGTGCTTTACGGAGGGCAATCTCGGCCTTCTTATTGTCAGCCTTTAGGGCATCCTCCGCTTCGGTGTGGACAGTAAAAGAGGAGGCCAGGGCTACCACTGGATCATCGACCTCGGGTGTGACCAAATTATTAGCGAAATCTGGATCCAGACTGAAAAACTTCTTATCAAAATTTGAAGGGGCCGGGAAGGATGTTGCTGACATCCACTGCTTATTGAGTAGGTCTGAAAACATTTTGGGGACCGGAATAACCTCCTCCTCATTAACTGTCTGAGAGAAGACCAGATCATCCTCAGTCTCAGAATCTGTAGTGTGTGGGACTGAGGGCTTTGAAATGCGGGCTGTGGTTTTGCTTTGGAAAGGAGGGATTTGAACAACTGTGGTTGAAAAGGCCCGTGAAAGTTGGATGGTCGGTTTTACATCCTCGTCATGGACATCCCTCTTTCAGTGGGGGGAACCCGAGGGGTCCTCACTTTATGAACAGAGACCGAGTCAATCTGAGCAAGGGGATCCTCTTCTTCCCCCCCCCCTCCTGATCCTGATTGAGATGAGGGTGAAAATCTCTGAATTGAGATACCTGTGAAACGACCGAGCCTGCTCTGACCGAGGACCTCATGGAACGCGAGTCACCTTCTGATCTGTAAGAATGTCTGGCTGCCAGGGACTGCTGCACCCCCATTGTGATAACCCTGGAAATCGCCAGTTCCATCCACGTCCTCATGGTATCAGGGACCTCCTGTGGGAGGAATTCTTCCTGTCGCAGTCCAGCTGCCGTAGGGGTGAAGGTTGCTTCCGGCACCCTCCATGAAGGGCGTGTGCTTGATGTGACTGAGAGGGTAGGTCTAGGGGATGTGGAGGGGTCTAGAGGCCTAGGGGATGGAAGGGGTTGGGTGGGTGGGGTAGGGTCTGGTAGCTGGGGAGCCCCCAGAGAGCCCTTGGTATTCTTCTGAATCTGTTTCTCCAATGCCTTCTGGTGCCGGGATGCCTCCCTTTGTGCGGCCTTAGAAGGACCTCTAGGAATGACAGATTTGTCTAGGCCATGAGACTTGTCACCACCCCTACTTGCCATGTTTGGTAAGAGATATCTCAGAAAAATTAGGCCAGAGAATTGTAAATAGATATATAATAATAATATTTGGTGGCTGCCTGGACGGTTGGCACGTCCCGGTTCCCACTCCAGTCACTGGGCAAGGCACCCCAATAGAAAACACACACACTCTCCCCTTTTGAATTTTTATAGAGACTCGTATATGAGCAATATGTATTACAATTATTGCTAATATGGGAATGATTAGAAGATGAGATAAACAAAGAGTCTCACAAGAAAAAACAGGTAAGCCAAATTGAGAACTAGTTCATAGGGCAGAAAAAAATACAAAGTAAGCCCTTTGTCAACCGTTCCTACAGGCCCAGGCCTGGGGATTAGTTGGATAATATGACTGCTGTGCTGTAGAAAATCAGAGTAGAATTTACTCAGAGTAGACAAGAATTTTATAAAAAAACACCTGTGAGAGTGCCAACTTGGAACAGGTCACACAGACCAACAACAATCCTTTATTACTAATACAGTAATGTACCCTAGGCTTCTTCAGAAAGAGAGCCTGGGGGAAAAAAACACAGAAAGAGACAAGGAAAAAAACTCTCACGGGGCTCTGGCATCAGCCAGTCTGGGCTCCCACGAGGCCTCATGGAGAAAAAAGCCCTGGAAGAAGGGGAGTGCGCACATGCAAGCCGCAACTACCCCCAGGGAAGAGAAACGGCGCCAACTGCTTCTTCCGGCACCAGCACAGCTCTGCCGCCCCAATGGTTCGAAAAGAGCGGCAGAAATGGGGAATCGGGACTCCTCCGCCCCTACCCAGCATTCTCAGAGGGGAGGAATCAATATTTATTTATTTATTTATTTATTAATGGGACTTATATGCCGCCCCATCTCCGAAGACTCGGGGCTTACAAATAAAACAACAGCAACAATAAATAATTTAAAAGCAGATTAAACTAAATAAGCCCCATTACAATTACAAAAACACCCATAAAAATATCCCTTAAAACTATCCCATAAAACCATCCCGTCCCAGAAAATCACAACCCGGATTGGTTAAACAACCAGGTCTTCAAGTCATGGCGGAAGGTGCGGAGGTCAGGGGCCAGACGGAGCTCCAGGGGAAGTTGGTTCCAGAGGTCTGGGGCCGCTATAGAATAGGCTCGTCGTCGGGGGACCGCCAGCCGGCATTGGCCAGCCGATGGGACCCCAAGGAGTCCTTGCCTATGTGCTCGCAATAATAAAAGGAAGAAACCCCAAGGGAAGAGGTGTATCGGCAGCACCAAGGGGTTAAGAGAAGCGGCAAGTAGAGGTTGCGAGAGGGAAAACAAAAGCAAAGCCTCGCTTCCAATAAGGAAAAAAAAACCGCCCCAAGCGGCTGCTGCAGCGCCCTCGCTGACTGCTGCAATCGTCGCAGTCAGCTTCTCAAGCACAAGGGAACAAATTGCAAGCCGAATTGAAAGGGAAAGAAATTTTAAAGAAGCCAATTGGGAATAGAATACCTCTGATTGTTCCTGCTCCGACCAGAAAGAGAGAGAGCTGCCTATCCGAACCGAAGGCTGAGCTAAACTGGGGGACGTATGGGAGGAGAGGAGGAGTCAGAACGTCCTTCAGTAAAGCCCAGCCTATCAGAACGGAGAGACTAAGCACCTCCCACTGCCTGGATGCTCGGAGCAGCTCGCTGGAGAATATTCAGTGTGTTTTTTTATGAAAATTCTCTGAAGGAGCCTGGAAGAGTACATACTCCTGTTTCTTTTAATACTGAACATTTCAACTCCTTTATTTATAAAGAAAATAAATAGATCACAATGTGGACACTGCTCAAAATGTCTCAAATTGACCTATTTTTTCAAGATTTTCAGGTGTGTCCAAACACAAATAATCTAAAAGGAGGATACTATCATACATTTTAATTGCTTTTCTTAAAAAGTTAATTTACAAAAATGCTTGTAGAGAGTTTGTCTAAGATGGTATCGACTGTACCTGAATTTGTCTTAACCACAGGAATGTAGGCAATTTTACAATTGGCACAGATAAATGAATATTTTCACTAGCTGTTAAGGAAAATGTTTTAAAACTATGTTCAGACAGTAAGGGATGAAAACATGATATATTCAAGGTAGGACCTTATGACATTTTTTACAGTTACAAACTCATGCCAAAATCTGCAGCATTTTAAGTAGAAAGAACATTATTTCAGAATAAAAGTTTTGCTAAGAAAAATGTCTAAATCTGATTGTTTAAAAGACTATATGAAATGTCAGATGAAACTGTGAAAGTAATATAGTTCTTAGTAGCCACAATGTGGAGAAACATAATTCATTGCCTCCTTGAATTATTAGCAGAAGCCAATGATAAACAAAGCCAACCCTGTCAATCAAATTCATTAATTTTATGAGAAATGAGAGGCAAATATAGATGGAACACAATAATTCTGATAGGTAATAGAACATAAACATGGTTTTACTGTTTATCAAAATGTGGATAAAAAATTCAGTAAAAACTTAAAACAAATATGCATGTGGATAAGTTCATTCATAGATAAGATGACCCTCAATTTTTAAATATCAAGAAAAATATACGACTCCCAGATAAATCAACTCTTGAAATTTAGTGTGTCATAATTTTCACCTGGCTTATCCATTTTTTGTGGCATTTGCTTACAAATTCAAAGGTTGGCTTATCTGCGAATGATCTCATCCATGAATATATAATCTTATTTATTATCATATATATTCACAGATAAATCTATCAGTGGATAAACCAAAGAGAATTTTAGGTGCGTGATTTTCAAATTTCCAACCTACTGTTTATTTGTAATTAGCTATATAATGTTGTAAGTGCTGCCATCTTTATTAGCATCTGAGGATACTTAATAAAATTTAAAGAATATCATGAAATCAATCTATTGCTCAATAACTCATCTTCATAAAAGTTAATGCCTATTGGTCAAGACTGTGCAATCCTAATCAGGAGTAGATTTCCTCAGACAGCACCATTTGACTAGCAATAGCTTGTGATAGGAATGCAAGTCATTTAGTTTTGTTTCTTCTTTTTAACCCTTATCTGGTTAATATAGTTGCAAGAATCATATTAGAGCTCTCTTGCTTTAATTCTCAGATTTTTCTGCGTTATGCTATGAGAACCCTACTATAAACTAAGTAATCACTGATTAATGGAAGAAGAATGTTTAGACAGCATCATAAGGGAAAGCATCTTGTTCATTACAAAGAGAGGGCTGTTGCTCTTATAATTGACATTTTCAGTACCAGGCATGGACCATGGCAGCCAAGATGTCTTGTTTACTGTCAACAGATGTTTGCCAACCATGCTTACTAATATCAAAAACCACTGTTGCCAACCTGGATACAAAGCAGCAGCCAACATAAACCAGAAGCAGCCAGGTCAAGACATCATCAACAAATGCTTTCTTCCTCTATTTGTTAGTTTATGCCAAGTAATAAAACTGTGGCTGCTGTTTTTAAACTTCATTCTGGCTGACAGAATTTTCTGTTCTTCCAGCCATAAGTTTTCTGCTGTCAGCAATTCTACTTTACCTTCAGTTTAAGAATAAGATTATGTATAAACTCATCTGCTTTAATGGAATGGCAGAAATGGCAGAATAACAAAATGAAACATTTCTCAGGAACAGGTAGACTTTCAACTGGATTTTTTTAAAAAATGAGCTTTTTTATGTTCTCAGGAGTCAAAATATTTAGGTTGTTATAGGTAGAAATTAAAGGAATAAATTAAAGGTAGCAAATGTGGTACGTCAAATGCTCCAGTCTTTTGGAAGAGTGTCCCCACTCCAGGAATCATTTAGCCTGCCTTTAAAAATCTGGATTTTTATTTATTTTTTTATCCCACCTTTATAAGTAACTCACTGTGGCAAACATACCTAATAATACTATATTTTTAATTTTATTTAATTTTAGTGTTTTATCTTATTTTATCATTTTAGATTTATCTGCTGCTCAGCTCGTTTCAAAACAACTCTGGGTGGCTTACAGCATTAAAATCATAAAAGATAAATATGTTTAAAACAATAAAAATAGAATTACAATCACAGGTAAAATGGTACTTAAAAGATGGGAGAAGGAAGCAGGATGTGAGGGTGTAGGTGGGGGTTACCTCTTATTTTGACAACCACCTTCACTGTGATGTTCCCCGCAAAGGATTCCAAGCCACCTGGCAGTGCCAGGTCTTCAGGTTCTTGCAGAAGGTCAGAAGAATAAGAGCCAATATCACCTCAGGGGATAAGATGTTCCAAAGCGCAGGAGCCACAGCAGAGAAGGCCCTTCTCCTGTACCCTGTCTGCTGAAATTATTGACTGACTTTCTCCACAACAACAACCTTGTGAAGTGAGTTGGGCTGAGAGAATGACTGGTTCAAAGTCATCCATATTGCTTTCATGCCTAAGGCAGGACTAGAACTCCCAGGCTCCTGGTTTCTATCCAGATGCATTAAATGCCAAACCAAAGGGGCTCTCCAGTTGAGTTTGGGAATGGATTACCCATTGGGAGAGACACTCATAACTGGTTTTCAATATACAGAAACAGAAACAACCAACTTGTTTTTCTTTAGTGCAAACACGAGAAGAAAATATTTTCATTTATCCTATATGGTATATCATAAAGGAACAAATGCTATACAAAATTAATCAGATACTATACTTTTGCTGATGACACTGCTAGCTGAATTTCTGAAATCCTTTCATAATGAAAAACAGGTGCATAAAGGAAAAGAATAAAGTATGTAGCTAGGGAAGTGCAAAAAAAAAACACCTGTGATTTTAGAACCTGACAAATAGAATGTTCTTTCTGTTGCAAGAAGCCTATTTTGTTAAACCTTTTCGTTAGCCTACATGAAACACAAATTATATTCTATACTGATCGTTAGTCAAAAAATGCCTATTTTTAAGTCTTTGGAAAGTGCCTGGCATTTGCTCTAGATAGCAGATAGGAAGTCTTCTGTAATATCATGTTGGTCAGTAAATAGATAAACCATATTTGAACAGCTATGCAAACCAAAAGATTTTCTAAAAAATTGTAATTACATTTTAAAACAGGTATATAAAAACCAAACATTTTTAGATAATTTGTAACCTGTTTTGGGTTCATTGAACCAAGAAATTTATCTTCCAGAGTCCTATTCCCAAATATTGTTCTGTGAAAACAGTTTTAACACTTTTTAAAAAAGAGACTCAAGTGAACATGCAACTATTTCCCACATATGCAGAACGAAGCTGGCAAAGCAGAAGCCAGCAGTTCCCAGACTATTACCTCAATATAGATCATATATCTTCCAAGGCCATCAAGAGAATGGATAGCTATCTATTGACTTGGAAAGGCAGGAGGAAAAAGCCTTGAATTTAAACCCTGAACTTATATAAGGACTTTAATTTCAATGTATTGAAGTGGATAAATCTTCCACCAGTTTACTGTTTTATTCTTATCTGCAATAAACAGATTAATAAAGCTGAGTCATATCTGTGAGGCTTTTGTTAAGAAAAAAAAGTAAAGAAAGATAGTTTCTGAATTGGGTGTTAAATACCCAATGAGTTAAAATTTACAGTTGGGATATAAAGGTATTAGAGTTCAGAAACTATATTCTAGGAAGATCTGAAATGATAAATAATTGTGTTTAGACAATAGCAAATTCTGCTCAAATTTTGCTCTTGGGAAGAATAGAAGTATTAAATGCAGGAGCAAAACTGGAAAAATTTTGGTGTAGAAAAAAACAATTTTTTTGTATTAAAAATGTTTCCTTAGGTCCCTCTGTTTCAATTCCATCAACAGAAAAACAACACTATCTTAGAGTTTGATTTAAAACAATATAAGATGTTAATTTCCTTAGAAAGCATGTAATCAGATATTCCTGAAAAATCCCCATCTAGATTAGTTACCCATGAAAATATAAATCATACTTTACTACCAGAGAGCCACTTTCAACTGGCATAGAGAAATTTTCTCATATTATATATAAATTAGTATTATATACTTTAAGCCAAGTACCAATCTTCCAAAATTGAGAATGACACAATCTCATATTTTTCCTTTTCTCCTTTCTTTCCATGCTTCATATATCTTAGGTTTCTCTATTTTAATTTGGACAGGTGCAAAAGAAATTAAGGAGAAACCTGGTTGTCAGGAATAGAAGAAATACAGAACATGGGTTTTTTTTTCATAACAGTAAAAATAAAATACTGTGTTTCCCCGAAAATAAGACCTACCCCGAAAGTAAGACCTAGCACTATTTTCTAAACCTGCCCTAATATAAGACCTACCCCAAAAATAAGACCTAGTGTAAATCTCCAGTTCCAGGAAGACTTTTCAGGGAGCAACCATGCACCCGCAAAACACCCCCCCACACACACTCACACACACTATTTGGCACCATAAATATATAAGACCTACCCCAAAAATAAGACCTAGTGTGTTTTTGGGAGCCAAAAAAAATATAAGACAGTGTCTTATTTTCGGGGAAACACGGGTATAACCAATGATTAACAAAAATGGTAAAATTCCTAACATCCCTTTACAAATCAGTGACTTATCAAATAGAGCACAATTTCAACGTGCTCTTTTCTAGAGCATTAGCCTCCATGACACAAGCTAATCCATGCCTACAGCAGCTCAAACATTCTGCTATAGATTAGGTTAATCTAAAATGCACATGTAGAAATTAAAAGGCATAAGTGATTTTCCTGGAAAACTACCTTAAATGCTCTAAATGTTATTAGCCACATATTAGTGACATCAGTGACATTAACTCACTTTAAAACCAGGTGCAAGTTAGCTGATAGTCGTGGATCTGTAAACTGTGTGGTCCTGTTGTTATGATCAACAAAATAAACTCTGCCTGTGGCTGTGTTTCGGATTTCCCATCCAGGAGGCAAAGGCCCAAGTTCTTCACAATTGATGTTGCTAAGATCCCTGCAAAAAACAAATAGAAACAAGGAATATCTCAGCATAGGGCTTCTGAGCCAAACAGGCAGAAATGTAACATAACTATTCCATGAAGTCTGTGCATTGTTTCAGAAACATTATCTCTTCAGTTGGAATCTCTAGTCCCTGGGAGTAAGTCCACAAAAGTAAAAGAAAAAAACATACTCTTAGAAAGACACTGCACTGCACGTGCCTTGGAAATGCTGTTATCACACAAAAGCTATACTGGTTTTTAAAAAAAAATAAATTAATATTCCTGTAATCAGCATAATTCCTACTAGAAATATAAGTACTTAAAGGCCACCCTTACTATAGGGGTTTAACACAGATTTTATCTTTAGTCATGATTTTAACAAGCCTTTTTAATTTTTTAAGGATACTTGAAATGGTTTTTTAAAGTTGAAAACAGACCTATTTTCTATAGAGTTTATATAAGCTTGCAGTGTACCACAGGTGACTTTAACCCACCATGTAGACTAACCATGAGAAAGAATGACAAGCCCTAGATCAGGGTGTCAAACTTGATTTCATTAAGGGCCACATCAGGGGTGTGTTTGACCTCGGAGGGCCGAGTGGGCATGGCCAGGGTAGGTATGGCCAACTCAATGTCCTGCAGTCCTCTGCCAGTGAAAACAGAGCTCCGTTTCGCTAGCAGAGGCACTGCGGGCCGGTCCTTTGCTGTTTCCAGGGCAGCCCTGCGGGCCAGATCTAAGCACCCTGTGGGCAGGATCCGGTCTGCGGGCCTTGAGTTTGATACTCCTGCCCTAGATGAATACAAGTTTTCTCAACATAGTATGATTAATACCTTTTAATGTTTGTAAAAGAAGCCTTCCATTTACTTATTATTTCTATATCCTGCACTGTACATGTTTCACCTCCCACCCCCAGAACAATTATATGAGACAGGATAGATTAGACAACAGCAAGCAATCCAAGATTACACGGTACATTTCATAACTCCATAGGGACCTGAATATGGGTCTCCACAGTCCTAGCACAGTGCTTTAACTATTACATCATTTACCAGATAAAAAACTAGGGAAGTTAGCTTTAGGTGTGTAAACAGTTAACACTATTGAAATCATATCAGTATTCATTAATGTTAAAGAAAAATAAACTATATAATTTAGATTTCAGCTCACTTACTACAAGTTTTATACTTTAAAAGTTAATAAGTGGAAGTCTGTTTGAGTGATAAGACCATCTTCAGTTCTCAAGACCTCACAGGTCTCCATGTACCCCTAGAGTTGCTTCAGAGATTTCTCTGAATGTTAAGAGTACTGTAAAGAGAGGGGTGCAGTGCCTCTCTCTAAATCCACTGACAAAAGCCATTTACATTAGCAAAAAATCTTCACAGATTTTACTTTCTTTGGTAAGAAAATTGGAAGCAAGTAAGTAATAAATTTAGGTTTATTTAATTTCATTTCTGATCAAAGAAACATCTTATTCAAACCCCTTCAGATGTTTGTGAATGTATTAGACATGTAACACATTCTTTTTCAGACACAAGTATCCAAGCTACTCTTTTTAAATTGAGATTGAGATTTTTCGGAATGCATTGTTTTCTGAACCATGTTCTGAATTTGAGTGTCTACAGAATCACACAACACACACCATTCTGTCACCGGGCAAGGGTGCAATTATTAGAAATATGTGTGCTGTTTTGCATTTTATTTGTAAGGGGGCTTTACTTAATTTCCAGCACCAATGAAGATACATTATTTTCTTACCGAGGTACACGGGGATCGTGCCATGTGCTTACACCAGTTTGAGTATGTAGGAAATACACCTGCCCTTGCTGAGTTGTCCTTTGCTCTGTTTGGGAAATTATCAATGCAAAAATAAATCAGAAAGTTCAAATTATTGTTTCCTTTTCTAAAGAACATTCCCTGGATCTCCAGTTATCATTGACATTATAGACATAAATATTATAATCTGTGTAACTTCCCCTCATGATGCTCCATTTTGGTCTTTTCCAGAACAGCTGTTAAGGGTTCCAGACTTGGACTACTTTGATCAGTTTGTCTAAGCAAGACGGGGGTCATTTTTTTATACAATACGTTTGTCTAACCTTTATTCTGTTTCTATGTTGTATTTTTAACTGCTGTTAACCTTCCCAGAGCCAGAGCAGTCTCCCTTGAGACTTGCCTGTCTGTCACGGGATGAAGACATTTGCAAGGGTGGGGTAGAAGAAGAAAAATATATTTTAGGGGAAAGAGTCTTTTAAAGCTGTTCTTCCATGCAGCCACAGTGAATTTTATTCCACTGAAGTGACTGGAAAGATACTGAACAGTAAGCACACAAAACAAAATAGGGAAATAAAGACTCTCATATATCTGCAATAACTTAAGTATTTGAATGCAGAATACAAGTAGTCCTCGACTTACAACCATTTATTTAGTGACCGTTTAAAGTTACAATGCCAATGAAAAAAGTGACTTAGAGGTATCTGGAGAAGGAATTTGTGAGATAGCATGAGGATTGTAAATTATTGCAGAATTAAAATAAAAGACAGTGCCTATTATTATGGTGATTATAGTGATCTGAGATTTTGCACTACAAATAGAGGAAAATTCTCAGGCATTGCTGAGTTACAATGCATACAGTTAGTCCCTGACTTACAACCATTTGTTTAGTGTCCATTCGAAGTTACAACAGCACTGAAAAAAGCGATGTATAACCCATTTTCACACTTACGACCATTGCATATCTCCATGGTCACATGATCAAAATCTGAACACTTGGCAACTGGCTCATATCTATGACAGCTGCAGTATTCCAGGGTCATGTGATCATCTTTTGCAACCTTCTGATAAGCAAAGTCAATGGGGTAGCCAGAGTCACTTATCAACTGTGTTACTAACGATTGCAGTGATTAACTTAACAACTTAGAAAGGTCACAAAATGGGGCAAAAATTGCTTAACAACTGTCTTGCTAACAATGGAAATTTTGGGCTCGATTGTGGTTGCAATTCAAGGACTACCTGTACTTTTCTATACTGAGATGTGAATCTGAGTTAACTTTAACAGGAATTTCTCATATGCAGGTTTCAGTAATACATTGTTCATCCTTGTTCAAAGCAACAATGCATTTCTGTACAAGATAAAAGAACAAATCCTGAAATTACAAATATTCCCAGCTCAGAACTGCTAGTGTGTTCTACATATGTTAACAGATTCTGCAGATGGAGCCATTGAATACAGAAATGGTACATATTGGGTGAGTCTGCATGCATATGGACAGCTCAATGCCAGCTAGATCAATATAAATTTCCAAATAAACAGTAAGAATTTGGTGTGAGGGGAGAGACTTACTTTCATTCTCTTCCCTTAAAAAGCATCATATATGCACAAATGCAAATACATGCCAATAAATGTTACAAACATTATTTAAATTTGATCAAAGAATCCCAATGCTCTGATGATCAATTAACAACTTTCTGCTATGTCAATGAAGACTCTCACTCATCCAGGCAAAAATGTCAGAAGGTTGAATAATGAGGGAGGGAGGGAGGGAGGGAGGGAGGGAGGGAGGGAGGGAGGGAGAGAGAGAGAAGTTCCCTGAGCATGAGCTCCAGAACGAGTCGAAAGCTCAAAAGACAGAACTTCTGGTCCCAGTGAGTGACCCAGATTGGATCCTGAAACATTATCCTGGGACACGTATATTCATCTTCAAAATTAATATATCTGCATGACAATTTAAAATAACAATAGCACAACCCTTTTGACAGGCACCACGCATATAAAACAAATGAAAACAGAAAAAGAGTAAAGGAGTTGGTATACATATATGCATTTTGAAACAGAGAATACATAACATTAGTGACTTGTCTAAAGCAGTTACAGATTTCTAAATTTTTAAAAACCATGTATCTAATGTGTCCATATTCACAAAAGGCAAAGCTACCCTCATTGGTCTTTGCAATACCGCATAATATACCTCATTAAAAAAAAAACCTAAAGTTCACTTCACCTAATGGTACTGATTCAAAATTAGCCATTTTTATGACCACACTGGGTTGTAATGTAAGAGTTTTATGGAGAGGAAAATGTCACTGATTAAAATATTTATTAACCACAAAGTCCCAGCATCTCCTGAGTGTTGCACAATTGCTAAATCATCATAGTTAGCACCAGCACCATACTTCAATTTAAAAAATATATACTTTCTCTCTTAGTTATAAAAGACAAGCAGATAGTTATACAATTTCAGGAACACATACCATATCCCTCAGGTAGATCTGGAGGAGTATGCAGGTGGGTCCTGCTCATGTAATTCCTATGCCTCTGAGATCTAACTCTCCTTTCCGCTAGCCTGGGGTCAAATGACTGTCCACATGTTGCACCATTTATTCCTGTAAGAGGTGTGTTCTCATCCACAAAGCAACTCAGAGGTCTGCCAGGACTGGAATATTCCGATGCTGGCCTATTGAAAAACAACAATCTTTGTTTCTTCTATCAAAAGGGCATTGCAGTCTAAAATTACAGAGTTTTAAGTAATGTGTCAAGAAATACTAGTTTCAAAACACGTTACTAGAAAACCACATTCTAATAAATAAATAAAATTTAATTAGATTAAAAGGTAAGCTGCACAAGATGGCTGGATGCTGGAGTGAAAAAGAGCTCAAGTGTTGAGGACATTCTCTTGGATCACGGCATAGCAAATTCTTGATAAATGCAGCACTGCCATCAAACGAATTATCATGTGACAAATAGACTATTCTTTAAGCATCTACTGCCAAAATCCAAACAGTTTTTTCATATGAATATGAACAGATTGGTAGATGGGTATAAAACATTCATATGTCCCTTCAGTGATCTGGCTGCAACGTTTTACACCAGAAGCAGTTTCCAGCTCAGCCCCCAGGGTAATTCTGTGTAAACCATATTTCCAGTAATCCAGCCCTAAAATTGTCACCACAAGCATTGCTGAGGCCAGATTAGCCCTGACAAGCCTATGGTTACAGCTGGTAGTTAGAAAAAAGTTCTCCTTGCCACAGAGACCACTAATGCCTCCTTTGATAGTAAGAATTCTAAAACCATCCCCACACTGAGAAATGTTCACACTGTTTGCATTGTACTAAACATGGAATGAAGGAGACTTGGGGGGAAGGGAGATGAGAAATCTGATTTCCTACCTATTAGCAATAACACATACAGTTGCCAACTTTACAACCAATCATAGAAGAATCAGGAAAATCCTGGTGCATTTGTACTGGTGCACAAGTGTCACCATCTTCCACTCAACTGGAAGCAAAATAGGAATAATTTCTTTAATGCATTGTCCAAAACTGTTTCCCTTGTTTCTCCCTTTCCTAGAAAGGATATATAAACTAATAACCTTGAGTTAATTTAACAAAAACCAGAGTTCTGTTAAAAAAGGGTTTATCTTTATATATAAATATGACCCCTTTATTCCTGCTGATTTTATTACTTATTATTGAATATTAAATAAATAAATAATAAGGACTTAAGGAAAACTTAACAAAACAGGGATAAGCAACTGTTTTAAGGCATATGCAGAAGTTTGAGATAATGTTAAGTATTCTGGCAAAATGTTTGTTGCAGAGGGGAATCCAAAAAAAACGCCTCTCGTTTAACTGAAAACTAATTTGGATGCTCTGCTCTCAAGATTCCATGAAAAGATTCTCATGAGCAAATATGTTCTATATTTTTGTACAATAATGTAATGCATATTAAATATGTGAGAAAAAGTTCTAATTTGGGAGGAAAGGACACAGTGTGGCACATCAACTTAAAATTGGATAATTCCTAGCATTAACAACCACTAGAGTTGTAGGCACACCACACCTTTAGCTCTTTAAAAGAATGCTTACCGTGTTGGTCTCTCCCACTGTGTTGTTCGTGTGATGTGATTCAAATACTGAATTCTTCCAGAAGCCGTCCTCCTTTCTTCCCAACTAAATATTTTTGTATTGAAAGAAAAGTGTATATTACAAGAAGTTTGATTTTAAAATGTTTGAGCTCATAGAATTATTTATTAAATAGCTTTATGTGTAATACATTTTAAACTAGCATCCTTTCATTTTTTGTTATCACTGCAAATATTAAGCACAAATGAAAACAATGTTTGGCACATGCAATACATTATTTTATTCCAACTGTCAAAAAAAAAAATAACTTACCCATCAGGTAAATCATTGTCAAATAATCTACTGCAATCAACAACTTGCCCTCCTGTACCTATCCGGTCTCTGGACTGAAGACTTACTATCAAAAAACAAAAATTAAAATTAGAACCTTATTATGGAATATCTTGCACAAATCTTTTTGATTCAGTGATATATGCATTTGGAATTTTGAAAATATGTAGGAGGCTCTTATCTTTTCACTAAACTCCCTGAGAATTACTCCAAGATAGTGCAAAGCAGTTTGATGATATTCCAAAATGCAAAAGTAATCTGACCCTGTAAATTTTAGCTCATTAAACAGGTATTCCTATAACCATGTCTCTATAACCTCAAGCTACGATCTTATACTTTCAATCTGTTCCTCATAGTTGCCTAGAAGAACACAAAACATACTTTTGTTAGAAAAGATTACTTAATACAAAGATTGCTAACAGTATATTAATGGATGATTTATTTGGAATGTGGATCTTATTAATTTTGGAATATCTAACAACTTCCAGTATCAATATTACAATGTTACTCTTCCATATTCTTTTGGGAGAAACAATGACATTCCACTTCTACCTAAAGAAGTAACTCCAAAATGTGTTACTGACGGAATATGTCAATGTTATATGCTCCTGAAAGACTTTGGTTGTCTCCATGGTTCTGAAAGACCAAAATAAATTGGAAAAGGCAATAGGGAGGTGCAATGAAGTAACACCTCTTTGCCGATAACATCCCATTCTCTTTCATCAAATTCACATGAAGGATAATGAAACTATATCAGGAATAATAATAAACTGAATAAAAGGGCCAATAAGCAGCAGCTCCGCCCTGGCAAAACTGAGTGCCTGAGAACCAACAGATGCTTTGTTTCTTCACAGAATCTCCTTTAAGGACCATGTAAATGAGTGGTGACCAAAAAGAGAGAGAGCTTTCTCAATTAAGATGCCACAGTTGTAGAATTACCTCCTCAAAGAAACTTGCCTAGTGACATTCTTATGGTTTGGCCTGGTCAGATATTTTGTTATCACATTATTTTTAACACGTCAGTCTTCTTCTTCTTTTTTTTTTGCTGTTTTTTTTCCTGTATGCTACACCTATTTTAATGTTATTTCCTCCTATTTCCACCACTAAAAGCTTTGCTTAAAGATGACATATAAATCTTGCTAGTAAAGATAAGTCTTTGGGAAATTTAGTTCGCTAAATGTGTGGAAAATATAGACCACAAATATATTTGCCACTTGCCTTATCATTTAGCATAAGTCAATTGCTAGGAATTGGATACTTCTGTGTAAAAGGTATCTCCATATCAGGGGTTTTATTTATCTTATAATATTATGATCTGGTTTTTCACTTATTTTTTAAAAATGTTGATTTACAATTTGTATTTGCTTGCATTCTGAAAGATGTAACAAGCCTCAACAGTGGCATATATGACACAGTGCTATTGCAAAAATAGTTTAAATCTGTACAAACAATTCCCATTTCACACCTGCATTAAAAAGACAATCTTTAGTGCTAACATTTCTTACACACAAAGATTTTTCACAAATAAAATAAAATGATAATTCTGTGCCTAAAGTGTTGCAAATAATACAACAAAGGCTGTCTGTGTAAACCTAAGTAGTTCTGTTTACTTTATAAAGAGGCCAGTCAAGAATGAAACTGAACACATGACTTATTTGTGGTTTCTGTGGCATTAAGATTAATGGGCCTTTCCTAATCCTGTTTAGATTGGAACTGAAAGCTCAAGTCTAGACCAAAACGAGCATCAACCAGGCGAAAGATAACAGAGAGGCTGGGCCCCGTTGAACTCAAAGGAATGCTGGCGTTCTGAAGGTAGGGCACCATCTGCAAACAGATCCTTATAATTCCACCTGCTGGGATCAGCATTTTCAGAAAAAAAAATCCAACAACAACAACAACTTGGAAGCAAGAATAGAATCTATAAATCAAATGTCTGGAAATTCTCAGTAGAGGCAATCTACTCTTCCTCCAACTTTTCAAATTTGTTAAATCATAGACAACCATTCAGCATATTGGATTCTTAAATGTTAGTACTATAAGCAATGTTAAACTGAATGATAAGGTTCAATTTCATCTACAGAGCCTACTACCATTGACATAAGATGTTTGGAATGGATATAATATTGAAACACATAACTTGCAGCACAGGTGTGAGATCAATCAAATTATATTTCAAAAGACCATCACAACACAAAGTTGCTTGTCAATTTCCCTTCTCACACTCCCTACTCTTGAAAAACAAATTGATAGGGTTAACAAACACATTAACAGGATTGATCGAAGCATAGCTAAAGCAATATATTAAACATTAACTTCAATAAGAAGAGAAAATAAAGCAGTACATAATATGTAAACTTAGTTGGCTTTAAGCATGTCAGTTAAACAGTATCTGACTGTCACTGTTAAAAATCTATATAAATTATGTATATTTGCCAAAGCTTAAACAGAAATGGTAAGCAGAGTGTAATTATTAACAAGGAAGAAAAAAAATGAATTCCAAATAATGTTGATAAGCAGAAATAAAAGTGTTTCATGCAATGGTTTCTCTTTACAATCAAAAGAAGGGAGAAAGCTTTCATTCTGCCTATGCTTTAATCTCCCCAAATCTTCTTCAGACAAAAGGGAATCCTCATGAGCCACATGGGAGAAGGCAAAGGTGGGGAGGTGCATACAAAAGAGGAAATGGAAATAAAATGCCATTCATTTTTATTCATAAAAAAAATTGCTGGATGAAAGGGGCTTTTATGGACAATCTGTTTCACCTAATGTACTCTGTACCATTCCTCTTCCATGTTTTTACAGGGACCTCTTCCAAAAGACTATACTGCATTACCTGTTGTGTGTTATTCTTAGGAAGGAAACTGTACCACAGAAGCCTTCCAAAACTTCTTTCCCAATAGAATGAAGAATTATAATAGCTTTAGGTAGAGTTTTCTGTCAAACCTACATAGAGCTATATCAAAATCATGCCGTTCTGACTCAAAAGAAGACTTAAGTAACAGAAAAATCATATTTTGCATTCTCTTTTTTCCATTTCCAGCCTAGTGTTTGAAATACATATTTAAATTTGGTCTAGTGTGATCTAGTGGTTAAGGTGCTGGCTTAGAAACCAAAAGACTGTGACCCAAAGATGCTTTCGAAAGTTTAGTTGCCTTTTGAAAAAGCCCCTTTGGGACAACCATGACCTGGATGGCTAAGAATCTCCATAGATAAGAAACTGTGAGTTCCAATCCTGCCTTCCCATGAAAGCCAACTGGGTGACCTTGAGCCATCTCTCTCTCAACGCAGCTCACTTCACAACATTGTTGTTGTGTGGAAAACAGGAAAAGAAACAAGTATTTTCACCACCTTGTGTTATTTATAAAAAAAATCAAGGCAGGTTAAAAATTAAGCAAGCAAACAAATTAAAATCATTACTTACCTACTATCTGTCCTCTAACTGTATCATTGTCATTTGGCCCAAGTTTGCATAGATCTAATCTCTGATCTATTAAAAAAAAAACCAAGGAGACATGCCTTATTTCTATGTAATGATTATGTAAAGTATAATTTCTATGGCAAAATATATATTGCTGAATTAAACATTTCTAATTTCAAAAGAAGACAAAGAGCGTACTGGTCTTCACCATCCCCAAAGCCACTTTGGTCTAGTAGTTAAAGTACCAGGCTAAAAAGTCAAAGGCTTGTGAGTTCAAATCCTGCCTTAGACATGAAAGCCAGCTGGGCCAGTCACTCTCTCTCAGCTCAACCTACCTCACAAGGTTTGTTGTGGTGGTGAAAAAAATAGGAGGACGAAGTTGTGGTGGATATGTTCACCGCCTTATTTGTAAAAATAATAAAGGCAGGATACAAATAAATCAATTATAATTTCCATAGAACTAACTTTAAAGTCACTCTAAAAAGCTTACTCCAAAATACCAAAGTACTTTTGTTCTGCCTACTTACAACCAGTGTCTTTGAGGCGGTTGATAGCATTAGAAAGAAGTCTCACACAACCCAGAAAACCGGCTCCCTGTTTTTTATGGATTTTCTTGTGGTTCCATACACTGATTGTTATAGAGTCAGACTTTCCAATGTATCTAAGGGGGGGGAAAAAGGAATCAGTAATAAAACATATGTTGACTGCATACCTCTAATAGTCTATAAAGCACAATTTTTGACAGCAAAATATTTTTAAAACTTCATAATATAAAAATGGTTATTTTTATTTTATGCCGAAGAAGTCAAATGCATTATACACAGATGTGTCTCCATCATAATTTACTCATAAAAAGATTCTACTTGAACAAATGTCAAAGGAGCTTTTTAAAAAATCTTATGTAAATCATATATTGCTGACTTCCTTTGGCTAGACAGTCACAGTATGTCAAACAGAAAAAATGGTATGCTGTTGAGTGTTTAATTTGGAGGACGAGTTGTAACACTTAAGAATTACGTTTCTCTCTGGGAGATGTTTTTAGTAAGCCTCTCCCCATTACATGCATTCTGTCATAGTACAAACACCTAAGTGTTCAATTTACTAAAACATCCTTCTACACTCACTCATTTAAATTGTTTATTCACTCACAACACACATACTCTAGAATTGCAATGCATCATAACACATGTGGTCCTTGACTTACAACAGTTCGTTTAATGACTATTTAGTTACAACTGCACTGAAAAATGTGGCTTATGACCATTTTCACAGTTACAACCTTTGCAGCATCCCCATGGTCATGTGGTCAAAATTCAGATGTTTTTGACAACTGGTTCATATTTATCCCAAGGTCGCGTGATCATCTTTTGAGACCTTCTCACAAGCAAAAACAATGGGAAGCCAGATTCACTTAACAACCGGGTTATCAACATACCAACTGCAGTGATTTACTTAACAACTGAGGCAAGAATAGTTGAAAAATGGGGAAAACTCACTTAACAAATGTCTCACTTAACAAAAATTTGGGGCTCAATTGTGGTTGTAAGTTGAGGACAACTTGTATAAATGCTCTCATAATTTACAAATCAATCACCAATTATTTTTCAAGACTTAGAATGTTATCATTTTGGAAAAGACTACTCATATAAATAATGATGCCTTCAACTTGTTTCTACATACAATTTCTGTTATCAAACAAAAAGGTTTCAATTGAATACCCACATACATATGAGGGGAACAGACGCATTGCAACTGCAGCCCTCCAACTACCAAAAAAAAAAAGGAAGTATGTCTTCTATGTGCTACCTCCCCAAGCGGCACACATGGGACTACGATTCCAGCAAATGGTGTCAGCAACTAGAGAGGAACTATTTATTAATGTCACATGTAGTGTGACATGTTCCAAGAAAATCACTCTACATTTTTATACAGATAGTCCACACAAAATTATGACAGCTTAGAAAATGTGCTTTATATTCCATAAAGCACCTCCGGCCATTGTAAAATGTCATAGTACACCTCCTCAGAGCCACATAATTCACACTTATGACTAATTGTCAAGTGCCCTGTGATCACGTGATTGCCATTTGGGATCTTTTTCGCCAACTTTCCCAGAAACTCACTGGGGAAGCTAGTAGGGAAGGTTACAAGCTGCCATCACTTACCAAAGGATTCCCCCTTCTCTCCATGCACTGGGAAGGGGAGGGATGGAAATCCCTTTATCAGTTGTAGAAACAAAGCTCACATCTTTAGGATCTCTGTGGGTTTCTCCAACCCAGTGCAGGAGTTCCCTTCCACACATGGAGAAGAGAGGAACTTCTGAGCTGGGCTGAAGAAATCATGAAGATTTTTAATACTTTTAAATTTCCCCCCCAATCTAATAGGACAGTGGTCCCCAACCTTTCCAGCTTGGTGGATTGGTGGGGGGCGGGGGGGGAAGAGGGGATGTTTCTGTGCGAGTGGCGGGCACACACATGAGCACGCACAGCTCCATTTGGGCCACATGCCACTTGCACAAATAAAGCCTCACGCAGAAGCGCGCCCGTCCTCCGCTCACACAAGATGGAGCTGTGTGTGTGCTCTCGTCTGCCGCTTCCAAAGCCCCGTTCTGAATGGGCTGCATCTCGGGGGTTGGAGACCCCTATAATAGGATGTCAGGGTAGAAATATATTAATTTATTTAGGAAAATTTATTATTTTTAATATTGCTGTTGAAAGTTGCCTGATATGATTATTTAAGAGATTAGTCTTTTAAGTTAGAACTTCCAGAATTATGTCAAGAACTATTAGTGCCCAACTTCATTTTCTTGGCAGCTATGTATAAACTTATGATATATCAATTAATACTTAGACAATGATATACTGGGATCATTAGAAGTAAACATACTGGAATAATAACTGGCTTCTGAAACAACTAACCTTAGTTAAAGGAAGAATGCTATATCTATGGCACTAAAATTGTACTACAAGTCCCATCATCACTGATTACTACATATGACTTGAGGAGTTGGTGTGAGTTTGGAATCCAATCTATCTGATAATCCAGGTATCTCCACTCCTCATCCAGAATCTGCATTTTTGTCTCTATTTCCCAGCTGTCACAAAAAAGACATACTTGTTTTCTCAGTTAAGCACTTTGATTTTATACAAAAAAGCAGTATTTAAGAATTAGTATCTATGTGATGGTTAAGAGTTGACACAAGTGTAATGACACATAATGAATCAGTCAACGAACCCTATGCTTTAGCAATGAAAGACCAGCTACTTTATAAACAAACCAGACAGCTAACATAGGCCTGCCTTACTTTTCAGAGTAATTCTTAGCAAAGACTCCCTGGTTTAGTATATTTCCATTTTTTTAGCAATTATCAAGTTTAAAGTTTGATCATATTTAGATAATCTGTATTGATACATACAAGTCATAATGCTGATTCCACTTTGGATCAAGGGTATTCTTCACAGTATCAGTAGAATGGCACTGGCCAGATCCGTCCACCACCACTTTAGCAAATGGATCAGGAAGCCCTGTCAGAAAATATATAATACAATGAGGATGCTGCTAATTGATATTATTTCATTTGTGATGGCCCATTAGAAGGCATCTACATTTTTTAATCCAATGAACAAAGGAATCTCATTATGCTATCAATTTGGTTTTGAGAAAATTTTGTACTCAACTAGATTAGTAGTATCAATCCTTTATGTAAAAGTAGAATTTTATATAAACAACAAATTTTACTAGGAATTCCAAAATTTATTTATTTGTTTGTTCATTGCAAGATACAATCTATACTGAATTTATTTGGACATATAACATTGTTTCAAGACACTTCAGGCTATCATTGTAAATGATAACAAATGTTCTTCACAATTCTAATGTTTTCAAGAATAGAAAGATTCAAAGTCAAGATACAGCACTGAAGCCAGGTGTTTTTAATACACAGCCTGTTTTCAACAGTTCCTGAAAGCATTGCCTGGTTTCAGCACTTCATTGGATTGAGGAAAGCCAGTGCCACCCATTTTTAGTAATGAATGCCACCCGTCATTTGTAAGTATGAGTTCTGACTTAAATACAAATTTGTGTTAAAGACAGATTTAGGGAACAGAACTCATTCTTAATCCAGGGACTGCCTGTACTTCTTGAAGCATTTCATTGTAAAGGTGGAGATGAAAAGATAATCATTATGGAACTCACACAGCTATTTATAAATATTCTGTAACACAAATGAAACATCAGAAGGTGGCAGCATCTGGTTGACCTTGACTGGGCTTAGAAAGTTAACTAGGTCATGCTGATTATAACAGAAGTTGGATGGGAGACCAGCAGGTAATTCCAATAGAGTAAGCTGAGTTCCAAAGTTGAAAAACTTTCCATAAGACTATCATGGCAAACCACATCCACACTAATGCCAAGAAAATTGCACGGATGCATTCATGAAGTCACCAAAAGTGGCACTTGACTGAAATGAGCTTGACTTTAGCAGCACTCACAGTCAAAGCAATTCTTTAATAAACAACAAATTTAGTCAAAAGGCACCAGTGTAAAGTATTTGATGGCAGCAGCTTTCTAACAACTCTTATGCTAAATTTCCATGCTATTTTTAAAACTCAAGGGACTTTTGGGATGCTCTAAAAAGTTAATGCTATGAAATGGATTTTGATCTTGAATTTTAGTTCTCATTAAAGCATATTATAACACCAATCCATTTTTAGATTTTAATGTCACAATAAATTGGCATTAACGACATTACAGAAAGGGCGTTGGTACTTACCTGATACGCCCATTCTCCATGAGCTGCGAAGAGCATCCAGAAGTGGGAGGTGCTCGGAGTCTCGCGAAGCAGGCTGGGCAAAATTATACTGGGACGCTCCTCCTGTCACTCCACCTCAGCGCCCCAGTTTTTTGGCGAAGACTCAGCGGTAAACCCGCCTACAGTTCACCCGACCACAAAAGAAAGGGAAGTCTGGCCGGAGCAGAGAAGACGCCTCCCCCCAGACGGACAAGGGGATGGGACTGGATGCTCTTCGCAGCTCATGGAGAATGGGCGTATCAGGTAAGTACCAACGCCCTTTCTCCCCCGAGCTGCTCCGAGCATCCAGAAGTGGGACATACCAAAGCTAGAGATGTCCACAGGGAGGGAAGCCGTCTGGCACTAATCCTACTCTCGGTCCCTATGCACCTGTTGTAAAACCCTCCTGCCAAAAGCCGCTTCAGCTGAGGCAAACAGGTCTACCCTATAGTTACGTATGAAGGGCGAGGGCGAGGACCATGTGGCAGCCCTGCATATCTCGTCTATCGAAGCCTGAGTCGCCCAGGCGGCGGATGTTGCCGCACTGCGGGTTGAGTGGGCCGTGATACCGCTGGCACTGGCTCGACTGAGTCCCATAACATTTCGCTATTGCAGCCCTGAGCCAAGCGACCAATCGTGGAGGAAGACACCTTTTGACCCTGGGATCTGGGGAGAAAAGAGACGAAAAGTGCCTCTGTCTTCCTAAATGCCGCTGTGCGTTGAATGTAAATGCGCAAGGCTCGGCGCACATCAAGGTGATGCCACTGCCGCTCCAGACGGTGACCCGGATCGGGGCAGAAATTTGGAAGGACCAGTTCTTGAGCCCTGTGGAAGGAGGAGTTGACTTTAGGAACAAACGTGGGATCGGGCCTGAGGACTACCCTGTCCGAGTGGAACACGCAGAGGTCTTTGCGAATCGACAAAGCTGCCAGCTCTGAAATCCTCCGTGCTGACGTAATCGCCACCAGGAATGCCATCTTATATGTCAGTAACTGTAAACTGATGGTCCTCAACGGTTCGAATGGGACCTTGGAGAGCACTGATAGGACCTTGTGTAGGTCCCAAGTTGGGTACCGGTGTACAACTGGTGGTCTCAAATTGGTGGCACCTCGCAGAAAACTGCGAATCCTAGGGTGTTGAGAGAGTGAAGGAAACTCCCCAAGAGAAATCACTGATGCCAGCGCCGCCACCTGGCGGCGGAGTGTTGGGGATAGACCTTATCCAGCCCCTCCTGTAAAAAGTCCAACAGTTGAGCCACAGAAGGAGAAGTGGGGACGACCCCCGATTTCGCGCACCATTTACAGAAGGCGAGCCAGGTGGCGTTGTAAATGCGCACTGTAGATGGACGCCTAGCTGCCTGTATCGTCTCAATAGCCTTAGCCGAAATATCCTCTGACCTCAGACGTTGCCGCTCAACCTCCAAACGGCTAGGCTGAGCCACTGCGGGTCTGGATGTAGGACCGGTCCCTGAGAAAGAGAAACCATGGAGGGTGGGATTCTCCAGGGATCCTGGATGGACAATCTCCTCAGGTCCGCAAACCACGGCCTTCTGGGCCAGTGGGGGGCCACCACAATAATCTCCGCCCTTTCGTCCAGAACCCGTTGGATCAGCCCGGGAATCACTGGAAGCGGAGGGAAGGCATATAGTAGGCCTGACGGCCAAGGGCAGCGGAGTGCGTTGACGTTTTCCGCTCCTTGGACCGGGTACCGGGAGATGAAGCGTGGCAATTGTGTATTGCGGGGAGAAGCGAACAGGTCTATCACAGGAAGACCGAATTTCTGGACTGCCTCCTGAAACAATGAGGGGTGCAACTGCCATTCCGCCTGATCGAGCGTGGCCCTGCTGAGCCAGTCCGCGACATTGGTGACTCCCGAGATGTGCTCGGCCTTGATGGAAAGAAAACTGTTCTCGGCCCACCGAAGCAATTTCTCTGCCTCCCGCATCAGGCGTTTGGAGTGTGTGCCCCCTTGTTTGTTTAGGTGTGCCTTGACGGTGACATTGTCTGTGAGCACCAACACGTGATTGGAGCGCAGTACCGACCTGAAACTGCGCAGGGCCAGGTGGGCGGCCCGCAACTCCAACCAATTGATGTCCTGCGCCCTCTCTGGACGAGACCACTGTCCCTGAGCCGTGTGGTGAAGGTAGTGTGCCCCCCATCCGTACAGGCTGGCGTCCGTCGTGACGACCTCTCTCGGTGGATCCCTGAAAGGACAACCTCTTTTGATCGCTGTCGCCGTCCACCAGCGTAAGGATCTGATAACGCTGGAAGGTACCCTAACGCGGGCCATGGAATTGTCCCTCCCTGACCGTTGGTAGGGCAGCAGAAACCACTGTAGGTCCCTGGCATGTAGTCGAGCCCAAGGGACGATGGATATACAGGAGATCATCTTCCCCAACAGCTGTGAAAGCAGCATGAGGGGAACCTTCCGGAGGGAACTGATCTCCTGTACCAGCTTCCTAATGCTTTCCTGCCTGTCGGGGGAGAGGAAGACTGTGCCCTGTGTTGTATCTAGGACCGCCCCTAGATGAATTAGTCTAGTTGTGGGCATCAGGTGACTCTTGTCCCAGTTTATGGAGAACCCGTGACTCTGAAGAGTGGCAATGGTAATAAGGGAATCTGCCCTGGACTGTGGGATGGATGAGGCTAGGATCAAAATGTCATCCAGATAACAATGGAGCCTAATGGGTCTGCTCCTGAGGAAAGCGGCCAGTGCCGCCAGGACCTTGGTAAAGGTCCTGGGGCAGAGGCCAGTCGAAAGGAAGGGCGACGTACTCAGTAGTGAATGTTATTGTAACAAAACGGAGAAATTTGTAATGTGAAGGTCGAATCGGTATGTGCAGGTATGCCTCCGTAAGATCAATGGAGGTGAGTACGTCTCCCTCCCTGATGCCTAGTAGGATTGACTGTAGTGTAGTCATCTTAAATTTACGATAAACTACAAATCGATTGAGACGTTTTAGATCCAAGATCGCTCTCCAGCCCCCCGAGCTCTTCGGGACCACGAAGAGGTGGGAATAAAAACCCTGGCCCTGTTGATCTAAGGGGACCTTCTGGATGGCCCTGATCTCCAGCAAGTGGGAGATGGCGGATTGCATGAGAGCCCTCTTCGTGGGGTCTCTGGAACAGGGACACTTCATGAAGAATTGCGGTGGGCTGGAGATGAACTCAAGGGCCAGACCAGACCTGATGGTGTTCCTCACCCAGGCATCCGAGGTAGAGGACTCCCACTGGTCGGCAAACAGTCTCAAGCGACCCCCTATGGGTGTCGAATCCTGCTCCTCACTTGGAGCGATGGAAGCCCCTATTACTGGCTCCCCTAAACCTACGTCTGTTCTGCCCCCCTCGTCGATTACCGCCGGCAAAGTCGGACGGACCCAACTGTTGGCCCTGGCCCTGGGTACTGGGCCGATGGAACCTAGGTTGATATTGTCCCGGGTAGAAGGAACGAGAGGGGCCCCACGAAATGTCTGTGAAGGCCGGAAATCCGACCTCCTATTCAGAGCTGGGAGGATCCTCTTCTTCGACTTCGTCTCAATAAGAAGAGGATCAAGGGCCTTGCCAAATAACTTTTCCCCGGATAAGGGTGCAGAGGCGAGCCTCCATTTGTGCCTCGCATCTGCCTGCCAATGGCGAAGCCACAATAGACGCCTGGCGCAGACCTGAGACGCTATGGCGCGGGAGGAGAACTTAACTGCGCTAAAAGTGGCGTCTGCCGAGAACTCGCCGCCGCGATGATTTTGCGCGTCTGATGCGCTCTAGTGTTGGATGGTGGTATCACCTCTCTCAGATGGTGAAGCCACCTGATGGAGGACCGTGTAAAAAAGGAGGCGGCCGTGGCCGCTTTAATGGCCCACGCATCAGAAACGGCGCTGCGCAAGGCCATCTCCGCTCTCCTTTCCTCTGCCTTCAAGGCGTCCTCCGCCTCCCCTGGGATGACTGAGGAAGATACCAGGAAGCTATGGGGGGTCCACTTGGGGTGTTCAAGTGCGGGAAAACTCTGGGTCCAGGTTATAGAGTCTCTTATCGTTCCCTGTGGGGGATAAGAGGCAGAAAGGGCCATTGTTTGTCCACCAAGTCGGTGAACATGGGGGGACTGGAATGGCTTCTGATTCGATGGTGGGCTGGTGAAATATCAGGTCACCTGGGTCTTGCTGCGACTCGGATGACTGGACTGGGGGAGGGCTTGCAAGCCGGGCTGTGTTCTTTGCCTTGAACAAGAGTGACTTGAACAAGTGTGGCTTGAATAGTCCCATGAAAACAGGATGGTCAGGGGCAATCCCTTCGTCATCGGACATCCCCCTCTCCAGGGGGTCCGCCTCGGAGAGATCCTGGTCAATATCATGAAGGGACCTAGTCTCCTGATCTACCCAATCCTCCTGGGGCCCCATGTCCTGAATATCCTGTGTGGAAAACTCCCTTGGGGAATGTTGGATGATGCTGCTGTTCCACCATACTCACGGAACGGCCCGAGAGAGACATGCAGTCTGGAACGATGGGATGCTGGATGGCGCGGAGAGATTGCTGCACTCCGGAAGCAATGCCCCTCTGTACTGCCAGTTCCATCCATGACCTCAGTCCGGGTGGGATTTCCTCTGGGAGCTCGGCTTCCGGGCGCAGGCCCGCCGCTGTGGGCGTGAATGTAGCCTCGGGGGCGTTGCGTGGAGCCAGCCCCAACCTTTGGGTGGATCTGGGCCTTTGCGCAGATGGGGTGGATAAGTCCAGGGCAACCAGAGGTGGACTTGGAGGTCGAGTCGAAGAAGAGGGTCTGGTATGAGACTCAGGCCCGGAATCCCTGGTGCGCTTTCGCACTAGTTTCTCCAAGGCCTGGTGCCGTCTATGGGCGTCCTTCTCAGCTGCCCGGATGGTCTGCTAGATTGTGTCATCTGTGGCCGAGATCCCTGATCGCTAGCCATTTGAATGGATATTGTTATTTACTAGTCGTATGAATATTATTTGATAATAGTGGTATCACCCTATCACTGTAAGTCACTGGCCTGTAAGTCCTTTTACTCAGGCCCTATCCAAATGAGGCCTGGAGGAGGCCCCCAAGAAGGAAGCCTGAAATGGTATGGTAGTAGGCCTGTGAAGACTGCTAGCGCTGTGAGGATGGCCTTGGTGATAAGTGAGGCCGGTAAAAGCCCCTAGGAGGGAAGCCCAGTATGGTGAAGGCCCCTTTTGTCAGACAGCTGGGCCAAGGTAAATGGCCTGCCCAAAGCCCCCAAGAAGGGAAGCCAGTAGGGAGTGTGCAGGACCAAGGGACAAGTGGGTGCCTCAGTCCCCAAGGAGGGAAACCTCGAGGCTGTGGGCTGCTGACGGCCTTCACCGGATCGCGACGCTGTCAAAATGGCGCCACTGTGGCTGCCTGCAATTACGCGTGCACAGCCCCCAAGAAGGGAAGCTGTCGAGGCACGCTGCAGATAAGTAATAGCCAACACGCCAGCCCCGCTCGTGTAAAAGGGCTAATGAGCGGTAAGGGGGTGGCGGGGAAGAGGGCGCAGCGTCTTTTTCAGTGATCGGGGAGATAAGGCGCGCGGCGTGTCTCCAGCCGCAGCCGCCCCCACCCCAAACTTACAGTTTGTCTCTGCCGCGATCGCTCCTAGCCGCGAGCGATCGGGCAGATAGGCTCGAGGCAGCCCGAGCGTGCCAGAACTTCAATTCACCTACTTCTCTAATCGGCTACCAGCGCTATCGCCCCAGCGGAGCGATCGGGAAGATAAGGCTCTGAGGCAGCCGCCTCAGAGCGCCGGTGATCCTAATTATCTACCCCCGACGGTCTGAATGTTAAACTCCGTCGGGGATGAAGTTGAGGAATTCGCTGCTCCGGTCAAGAAAACCCAGCCTTTTCGCTCGAGGCTGAGCAAAAAACTGGGGCGCTGAGGTGGAGTGACAGGAGGAGCGTCCCAGTATAATTTTGCCCAGCCTGCTTCGCGAGACTCCGAGCACCTCCCACTTCTGGATGCTCGGAGCAGCTCGGGGGAGAATTACAATTCTCAGCATCTCTTGCAAAAGAGGCCAATGGCGAGAGATGATAGTATCATGACTGCTACTCTTATTGAGAAATGTACACAAATTAAAACATTACATGCCTCTTTTATTCAATTTTCAAATTTAGATACCACCTATCTCACTCTTAAGAGTCACTCTCAGTGGTTTACAAATAAACTATAATTTATAAATATTTAATAAATATAAATATATTTTAAAATTAGAATATATTCATAAGGGGAAAAGAATAATATTTTTCTTATTCCCACCTTTCCTTTAGGGGTTCAAGACAGCATACACAACACATCTTTTTCCAATTGGGCTGAGGGATAATAACTGATTCAAAGCCACCCAATAGGCTTCCATAGTTGAGATTGTAACCTCAGTCTCTCTGCTCTTAGTACAGGGTCTTAACGATTATACAACACTGGCCTATATTCGAAATGCAAGTATATCAATATATTCTGTTAGCACAGACCATAAACAATACTTGAAGGCGAGTAGACAATCTTACTATATCAGAGCATTCTGTTTAATGGTTTATGAATTGCTACCTAATATAAGACAGTATCTTTGAAGTTGAATCCTCTGGAATACAGAATAAAAGGTATAAAAACAGAAAGGTGTACTTACGGAAAAAGTCCTTTTTCACCAAATTTTTTGCACAGAGAACTGAAACCAAAACAAACAAACAAAAAACAATTATAGAATAACATTTTGAGTTTTAATGTATTTATTAAGTATTCCAAATGTCCAACAACACAATCTCAGGCATATGTACCCATACAGAAGTACATTGTAAATGTACTTGGAAATGTAGACACATCATGCCGTTTACAGATTAAGGATCACAGCCATATTGTAGAGTTGGCATTCTGTTATTCAGTATCTTCATCCACTGGAATCCACAGTGGAGAAACTGAGCTTGGCACAGCCCACCTAAAAGTACCATCACGAGGATTATATCTGTACCTCTAAACAAATGTCACTGGCTAAAATATATGGAGTATACTTTTTGATTTATAAATTAAAAGCCAATATAATTTAAATGTTGGTCATTTCTATGCATGCTTATTTAATATATTATAGTGAGAAAAACACAACTAATATGCTATATCAGCTCTAGAAATGTTGACATAACAATTGCTTTGTACCAATTAGAAGAAAGAAGTTATACGGTATATGGTATAAATAATGAGAAACAAAATCTGGCTCAAACCCTCAACTTATTCAACATTTTTGGACCTTGAACAATACAGGATCTTAAAACTTAAGTGGTAATACCAAGGAGGGAATCAAATTGGATTAAAGTAAAAATCAGAAAACCCTAATAAAGGTACATATATGTGTAAAAGGATCTGCAGAGCTCCAGTCACAATATCAAATTCCCTGAATTTTAGTTTGTTCAGAAGACAGTAAATGGGAACACTGGACTATTTCTTCTTCCTAAATATCATTCCACTTGTTTTGCTTAGACATAATTATTGCTTATAGAGTCCAAAGATGTAATTATGTTTTAATAATCATGTGATTTTTCATTTAACGATAGACTTGCTGGTTCCAATTGTGGTTGATAAGCAAGGACTATCTATACATGCAAATGCTTAAGAGAGAGATAAGAAAAGCATCAGCATCACAGAATGACAAGTGCCGATTAAAAACACTTTAATCTTTTTTAAAAAACCTTAAAAATACAAACAAAAATACAAACTAAGATAAAGATCTTAAATTATATTCCCTACTACGTATCATAGAATCTCTTTCATAATAACAAATATTGCTGCATCCTTTGACTGGCAGAAAGAATTGCCTTTTCCAAAACATATACATCAAACATTTCCAACAATTATTCCTTGACATCTGGAATAACCACTATTCCTGACAAAATGTCAAATGAAGCTTTTGTATATAATTTAACATCACATTAACATCTTGAACATTTCCCTATAAATGTACTAATAAACATTAATTTAGATCCTATTATTCCTAAATTATATCCTACAATTCTTCCAAGCATTCTGACACTCACAGTACCCCCTATTTCAATTTTATCCCTGAAACAGTAACTGTAGCTGACAGAGAGCCAGCCCAAAGTTACTCAAGGAGCTTTCTTAGCTAAGGGAGGACTTGAACCTAAACCTCCCTGATCCTAGTCCTCTATCCATTACCCAATCCCTTACACTGATATAAATGATACTACAACTTTAATTTTTCTCATTCACTCCATATTAACTCGGAGCACATAGGATCAAATTCAAATAAATAAAAAAAATATTAGTTTGATTATTAACAAAATATTCAAAGATAGGACCTGAAAGCTCTGAAATAATATCTGAAAAAAAGTCAGGATAAGCTAGAGTTCTAAAATAGAGGAGTAGAGGAAAAGATTTCTGGTAATTAGAGAAATGAAGCTAAATTTTCCAGGATTGCAAGGGAAAACAATAAAGTAAGCACCTATTAGTTGTGGCTAATACTAAGCCGTATCTAGTACATTGTATGAGAACAGTTCATTTGCCTCAAATTCATTTCTTTTAACATAGCATAGCTCAGTGGCTAAGACGCTGAACTTGTCAATCAGAAAGGTCGGCAGTTCGGTGGTTCAAATCCCTAGCACCGCATAACGGAGTGAGCTCCCGTTATTTGTCCCAGCTTCTGCCAACCTAGCAGTTCAGAAACATGTAAAAATGCAAGTAGAAAAATAAGGACCACTTTGGTGGGAAGGTAACAGTGTTCTGTGCGCCTTCGGCATTTAGTCATGTCAGCCACATGACCATGGAGACATCTTCAGACAGTGCTGGCTCTTTGGCTTTGTTACAGAGATGAGCACTGCCCCCTAGAGCCAGAAACAACTAGCACATATGTGCGAGGGGAACTTTACCTTTACCTTAGGCAAGGAAAGTTGCCTTTGCTAAATATGTGATGGAGGGATATTTGCAGCGGGGTGGGGGGTTCTGCCAAGTTCGTCATGTTGCCCTTTTTTCTTTCTCTACCAGTTCAATTTTCTTCTTTGTGCTTATTATATTGTTCTATATTGTCTGGTGTATTATGAGTCATCATATTTGTCTGGAGTTGAATTGGATCAAGTTACAGTTAAAAAAAATCAGTACACCAAATATAAGCTAGGCGGATATGACCTTGTTGATGACCCTCACTCTGTCAAGGACCTGGGAGTGCTCATATCAAATGACCTAAGCACCAGAGCTCACTGTAACAGCATTGCCAAAAAGGCATTAAGAGTTGTAAATCTAATCTTACGAAGCTTTTCCTCTGGTAATATTGAATTGCTAACTAGAGCATACAAAACTTTTGCTAGACCAATACAGCTCATCTGCCTGGAATCTGCACTGTATATCGGACATTAATACAATTGAGCGAGTCCAGAAGTACTTCACGAGAAGAGTACTACACTCCTCTGCTCGCAACAGAATACCCTACACCACCAGGCTTGAAATTTTGGGCTTGGACAACCTAGAACGACGCTGCCTACGGTTGGACCTAAACATAGTACACAAAATTATCTGCTACAATGTCCTACCAGTGAATGACTACTTCAGCTTCAACCACAACAATACAAGAGCACACAACAGATACCAACTCAACGTATACCGCTCCAAACTTGATTGCAGAAAGTACGACTTCAGCAACAGAGTGGCCAATGCCTGGAATTCACTACCTGACTCTGTCGTTACACCCTCAAACCCCCACTCTTTTAACCTTAAACTATCTACTATTGACTTCACCCCATTCCTAAGAGGTCTGTAAGGGGTGTGCGTAAGTGCACCATCGTGCCTACCATCCCTGTCCTATTGTCCCCATTTATTCATACCTATTTCCTGTATTCATGCTCATGTTTATTCATACCTATTATCTTGTAAGCTATTGATAAATCAGATAATAAATTAATTAATTAATTAAAGAAAGGTTTCTCCACTGGTGTCTTTTCCTTGCTGAATTACTAGTTTTGCCAATATTCTCCTTAGAATGTTACAGAAGTATACCACAGACAAGTTATGGCGTGATGGAGACCCTTGTGGAAGTTACTGTGCTCATGGATCATAACAGATATGATCAAGTAAATATTGGAAGAAAAAAGAACTATGGAAGCGCTTTTTAAGAAAAAGAAATTGACATTTTGTATAAAAATAAACTATTAAAGCAGGCAAGTCCAATCTGCAGTCCTGACAGCTAGCAATGCAGCCCCATAAGATAATAAAAATATTTTTTAAAGTGTATTATTTATATACATAACCTTATGATATATCGATTGACAATAACATTTGTAGCTCAAGTTTAAACTGTGGGTCCTTGGTGCTCTGAGTTTGCTTGTTTTCTTACAAACATTATTAGACTAGGTAACATCACAGCTAGTAGGGAACGGGGTTTGCTCTCATTTTTACATTCTAGTGCTCCCGTGACAGTGTTGCTGGTGGGAGTGGTCTTGGTGATTCCTTGATTGGATATTATTTACAGTTGCTTGTTTGACAATTCCTTGATTGGGCTATTCTTTGCTTCTTGATTGTTGGTCTAATGTTAATCTTGGTATTAATCTCTGCTCATCTGGGTGTTGATTGCTCATGAGTAGGTATTTAGGTTTTTTTTGTTTCCTTTCTGGCTTTTTGATTGTCTCTTTTGAATGGTATGTATATGTAGTTAATGTCTATGTTCCTGTTGATGGCTGTTAGTATATTATATACTTTATATGTCTTATATGATAATGTCTCTTTCAAATCAAGCTCTACTCCTACCAACTATATGGACACACCCATGTAGTTTTCTTGGCAGCAATACTCTACAGAAATTGTTTGCAATTCCTTCCTTTTCGTTTTTTGACTTGCAATCTCACCCAGAGCTGTCAGGAGCCTAGTACTAATCCTGCTTAACTTTTAAATCCAGACAAGGTCATTCAAGTGCTGCCACCTGTTAAGACATAACCTTTATTAGCTTTAAGCAAAATAATTTCCAAATTTCTTATTTCTTAACATGGAATGAGACTATTTACATATTTCTGAGTTTTAAACAGTAGTATTCAGGAACAAAGAATGGCAGAATATGAAGCAGAATTTGCGAAGAACTGATTTTCTGTTCTGATGCAATAACAGTATTATTTACTACCAGGTATAGCAGTGCAGCTCTGAAAGAACTAAGAGAGTTTTTAATGGGGCAAAATGCATTTATGACTGCAAAACTGCAGGTTTTAAAATTAACATTTTAGAATAAAAACATACATCTATTGCATGATACTCTTCTGTTTTTCTAATATAACTCAAATTGAATTTGTTTTATTTATTATCACCGGTGTTTATTAATTTTCATCTTCCGCTACCTTCTGATCTTCCCTACACAGCAGACTAAAGCATTTTACAAAGATAAAAAGTAAAGCAAAAATGAACCTTAAAAATGAACAAATGAAAAACTCTCACTCCCTTAGTCAACAAAAAGAAAATAGAGAATAACATGTATTTCCTCTTTTTTCCCCTCTTGTCTTTATCACAATTCAGAGAAAGTAGAGGAAAGTAATTAGCTTTTTATGTATCTTTTTTGCACGCCAATTATCCTATGCCACTTTTGACTGTAATAAAGATTGCTTAATAGAGGAAAGTATCTCAATAAAATAATACTGTACTGCAGGGCTGCACACACCAAAAAAACTAATGGAAATTCTAATCGACAACAAAAATAAAAACTTGGAAAAAAGATCTGAAAAACACCGGAGGCCACAAGAAAAATATTTTCAAGAAAACAAGATTGGAATGTCTGTTGGTACTCTAGTAATGAAGCAAACTGAACACTAACAACAAATTTATCCGCTACAATCTCACAGCTGAAAATTAAGGCTTGGCAAGACCTTATCATTTGTTTAGCATGCATAAAGCCTTTAATGTAATACATTAAGATTTTTTTTTTAATAAAATCTATACTATTTTTACAGCAAACGGTTTTTTAAATCTAATAGCACGGCTTTTTCATTCTTCAAATTCCAATGTATACTTCTACATCAGCAATATAATAATATCCAGAAGTAGTAATTATAATATAATATTCAGAAGTAGTAATATCTAGGCTAACAAAAGAACAAGGTTGTAATAGAAAGAAGTTGATCTCAAATTTTCTAATTCTCCACCTTTCTGATGTCATCACACCAAAGAAAAAAGCATCATTATATCCAAACCTATTTATTAAAAAAAATCTAAATAACGCAACATCCTCTTTCTCAGAGGAATGCATATGGGCAAACTGAAAAGGGAAGTTCAAACCCACTTCAAATAGAAATTCAGCTTCTATTCAAAATAATATTCTACTGGAATTCATTAGCATAGTATTCTCTGATTGGTTCCCTTATGTTTGCATATATAATTAAAATATATATCCCAGCTGTAGAAACACAATGCTACACTGCTGTTAATATGTGTTGTACAAGCTATGCTTTAATCTGAATAAATCTCCAACTGCTCTATTGCCTCTTGCCAAAAATTCCCCTTTCCCTCCAGACAGTGGTTGTATTCCAATTATGCTGCTGATTGGAATGAAACTGCTGGAAGGGAGGGAATTAGAAAAATAGAAAGCTCTCCATTTCAAAATACTACTTCTGAAACCAGAGAGCAGCACTGGCAGTTCAAAGGCAGGGATATTAAAATATTTGGTGGCTTCCCCCTCCCCTCTTTTCAGAAGATAACTTTTTTTTTAAGTTTCTCCATCCAATTGTCTATGTACTCACAAAGCAACAGAGCCATATTTAGGGGTGGGTTTTTTTGTAATGTTGTAATATGCCTTCCAAAAAATTATAAACCAAGTTAACAAAAAAGACTAGGAAATTCACTTAACATTCAAATATGCAGGTACAATGGGATAAAAACTGAAATATTTCTCCAACATAAGATGTTCTATGCCTCAACTACAAAAAAAAATCCCCAAACCCACAACTCCCCCTAAGCATTAGTTTTCACCCAAGAGCATGACAAAAACTGGTCACTGTACAAGGGAGAGTTTGCCTGCTTTTACTACACTCCCTTAAATAAGTTCACATAACTCAAGATTGTTCTTGGATCCCCAGAAGATCTATAGGGGCTACTGGGGCCGATAAGAAAGATCTTGTTAGTCATTTTACCAAATTAAAGTCAGTAGGGTTTATTTATAAACTTTTCCTTGTTTCCTCATAAACACCTTTTGCAGTTTTATTATACACACATAATTAATGTCATTTAAACAAGGAGTTTTCTTTAGAAGAAAGTATTATCAGACATCTACCAAATACCAATGTATGGCATACCAATTTTGAATATCAGGGGAGTCTGAAAGGAATTAGTGATATAGTCCAGCTTTTTTGCACTACTGAGGAAATATTTGTTATTTGGTTACATATATTCATTTTCTCCAGGTTTCTTATATCTCAGTTGGAATGTTTAATAATTGGTTTTGAAGGTGAGGTACTGTATATAGGTAGTCCTCAACTTACAACAGTTCATTTAGTGACCAGTTACAACGGTACTGAAAAAAAGTTACCATTTTTCACACTTATGACCATTGCAGCATTCCCACAGTCATGTAATCAAATTTCAGATGCTTGGCAACTGATTCATATTTATAACAGTTGCACTGCCCTGGGGTCATGTGATTCCCCTTTTGCGACCTTCTGACAAGCAAAGTCAATGGGGAGGCCAGATCTGCTTAACAACCGGATTACTAATGACTGAAGTGACTCATTTAACAAATGTGGCAAGAAAGGTCATAAAATGGGACAAAACTCCCTTAACAAATGTTTCACTTAGCAATATAAATTTTGGGCTCAATTGTGGTTGTAAGTTGAAGACTACCTGTACAGATAGTCCTCAACTTACAACTGGTTGCTTAGCAATCATTCAATGTTACAGCAGACACCCGCCACCCCAAAAGCTACTTAGAACCCAGTTCTGATACTGGGTTTTCCCTAATGTCACATGACCACATTTTGGGCACTTGGCAAATGACTCACATTTATGGCTTTTGCAGCATCTTGTGGTCACATGATCACAATTTACAACCATTTTGCTGGAAACTGGCACTTACTTCCCATTTAGGGCATGATACCTCATAGCGATCGATGACTTTGCTTAAAAACCGCAGCGAAAAAAGTATAAAATCGGGTGGTGACCTGCTTTATGACCGTCATGACAAATAAACATAATTGCCAGGCTCAGTTACAGTCATAACTCAAGGATTACCTGCATTTGTTGCAACAAACCAGTCATCTAACTCAACATGAAACGACTTACAAAGCCGTCATTTGTTAGCTTTGTCTAATGCTAACCATCAAAACTTATTGTGCAGCTTTGGTATTTTCTTTAATAAAGTATAATGCAATGTATGGAGAGCAAGAAAAACATTACAAATGAAGATTTTTGTCATCTAGAACTTTCATACAATTACATGCCTAAAGCCCATAAAAGCTCTTTCTCAAAACAACCTGTGCTTAACTTAGCAGACAATACAACTCGAAGAATTACATTTTCTTATGAACACTATAGTAGATACTTAGGGCAAAAGGAAGTCACAATTAACACTAATTCTATATGCCAGTTAAACATATCTTTTAATCTCTGCTATGATAACATAATCCCTTGCAATTACACTTGTCCCTGCAGTCACTAGGAGGCAAGATTGACTTGAAGGCACAAATAAATACACACATACATAATACACAAACAGATAGCCAAACAGATTGATTTGTGGGTCCTTCCAAGTAGGGTACATTAGCATCATTAGATCTTTTTCTTTCTTAAGTTTTCTTTTGGAAGGAAACCTGACAGGAGTAGTAGGAAAAATTATATAGTTATAAATGGAGACTCTGATTCTGAAAAAAAGAATAATTACACAATAAGACTCTCACCTGGAGACACACTTAATTGGCAACATAAACCAAAATTAAGGATTGCCAAGAGTAAGCCACTACTAATTAAAAAAAGAACTTTCAATTTATGCTTTGTTCATTAACATGAAAGCATGCTATCACCTGAGATTACAAATGAAAAAAGTTTACCTAGTGTCATTACTTTATAAGAGTACAGTTTAACTGTTTAATTTGACTTCCTATATGTGACTTCCCATATAACTCATACATTTGATCAGGGCGTGCAGATTCAATTTGAACATTTAAAATCTGCATTATTTGAGAAGCTATGATTAAATCACCAGGGTGGAGTGATAGTTGGACTTGACAAGTAGCCAACTAGTTATCAAATAATGGACCCAAAAGGAAGAAATTCTAGATAAGGCAACTTTTTTTAAAAAAGATTTCCCCCCCTTTCCTCTCTCTTGGGAGGAAACCCTCTGTCACGACAATTTATTTTTACTGGGCAGAACTGTCACCTTTATAGCATGGAATCCCATATTAGAAACTAGTTCTGTTTTAAACAGTCTATATACTGAGCAGGATGGGAGGGAGGGGAGGAACTTCATCTTTAGAGAATTCTTTTTTCTTCCTTAATCCATCAGAAACTGTATTTAAGAAGACCCATAGTCTGCCATTCCTGAGGGAGTTTTGAAAACCTGATTCTTGTTTAAATATAGGCTGAAATAATCCATCTCATGGGTCTTAAACAAAAACTCTATCAGTGTTAGTCTCCTTTCCCAATCAGCCCTCTATCTCAGGGGTCTCCAACCTTGGCAACTACAAAACTGGTGAAACAACTCCCAGAGTTCCTCAGCCAGCAAGCCACCAGTCTTAAAGTTGCCAAGGTTGGAGACCCCTGCTCTATCTTTTCTGGAGTTTCCAGTAAGTCTATTTTTTCTCAAACTGATTCCAGAAGACAAGATGGAGAAAGGTAAGGGGTGTAAAATGAGCAATAAAATCAATAGCCAAAAGTAACTCTCAAAATGAGATTTTCCCTAATCTAGATTGGGTGGGAGAAAGTGTCTATGAAGCATTTTCTTGGAGGTGAAGGTGCTGCACTTTGACTGGCTGATTATCTTTTCTGTCAGAAATTGGTTGAAGCAATGCATTCATTTTAAATGAGATATGAACTTGGAAAAAGTGATACATTGGTTTCCTCTCCCCCCCCCTTCTCTCACAGCTAAAATGGGCTGTCTGGCTCATACTGTAACTCTCCCCTTGGGAACAGTAAGATTGGTGTGCCTTAGACCACTCAAACTTATCCTACCCTCCACTGGCTATCCTCCTCCTTCTCAGAAGTACCTATTTCAGCTCTTCCTACACACTGTCATCTCAGGTAGTGGAATGGTATATGAAGGTGAATTGTCCAAAATCCAATGCCTGTTCTCTTGGCTATTAGTGAAAGCAAATGTCTGTTGTGCAGTTATCCAAAGTTCATCGTTCTGCTTCTGACTTTCCTATGTTTTTTTCTTCCATTTTTACTATATCCCTCACCCAAAGATATACCAACTAAAGCTGACGGCAAATTATTTGTTTGTTCACTCAATTTACACCATCTTCATTCTTGCAATTGCAATTCTAAGGTTACAGCACAGGATTCAAACCAACAACACAGCATAAAAATAATACTAAAAGCAAAATAATATACAATGATGTGAAGATCTAATACAATCCATGTCATCATAGCTTATTATTGAGTCTCACGCAACCTCTAGACCTAAAAGCAAAATGAAGTAACAGGGTAATAAGAGTATCCTGACTTAACAGAGTTCAGAAAAATTCATTTATGTCTATATTTGTTTCAGCAGAATAATTTACAATGAGGACAAGACTCACAAGTCATTTGTGACTGCTACTTAACAAAAATTGCCAGTTGCTTATCTATGCTTATGATTTCTGACTGACTTATAGACATAGCCAGATGAAGCCTTCCTATATCCGTCATGTTTAGACTCCTGTTTTAAGTATCACATCTACTTCACAATATTGTTTTTACAGTAAACAAAAGGTTTCCTTTTCCACCATTCCTCCCATTTTTCCATCCTATGCCAGAGTTATAACGGAAAACACATACAAAATTATTTGCTTACAGCTAATTATATTTCTGAATTCATTCTATTATTCTCATCTTTGTTAAAATTCTGCATATTTACTTAATTGTCAAAAACAGGACAATGAGACACTAATAATGGGGGAAGTAAACCTATATATTATAGTTTTGAGAATGTATAAAATTAACTTTTTAATTTTACAGGTTCTTTCAGATTTACCATATGTCCCTGTTCCCCAGAGATAACAGCCAGACATTTTTCAAACTGTGAAAGGAAAAAATATATTAAATTAATTGTGTTTGGGACTACTCTTAGTAGTTTTATTCTTTATTATCATTTATTCTCAGTCAACATCTGCTAGTATATCATGATGCTGAAGAACACAAGAATTAATCCAAGTAGGTGCATTGAGTATTAGATAATATAATGTGACCAAACAATGAAGCATAGTCCTTAGTGCTCTTTGAGCTTGGCTGTTTTGCAGATGTTTCATTACCCAACTACATAACATCAACACTGCAAGTGTGGGGTGACAGATTGAACACAGCACTGCATGATGGCATCAGATCTTCAACAATTCCCAACACTTACTTTGAAGAAAGAGCCATCCATAATCCTATAATATTATAACCTACAATGTGATCTGAATTTTATCTAGATGCTTTTAACATATAAGATAGATTCTGATTAAAGAATCCCAAAACAGTACACATAAACAGTTTTCTGGAAGGCATTTGGCCAACACTCCCTGTCTGTTAAAAGAAGCAAGCTTATGTAGAGTTAGTCCAATTCCTACAGAACTGAGAAGCTGAGGACAGACAGAGTATTTTGCTTGTTCACTAATTTTCTCTGTGGTTATTCTTCTCAATTCCAGCTTACTTCAAATGAGTGTTTCTCAACTTTGGCAACTTGAAGATGTGTGGGCTTCAACTAAGAGCCAGTTTGGTCAAGTGGTGAAGGCACCAGACTAGAAACCATGAGACAGTGAGTTCAAGTCCCACCTTAGCCATGAAATCCAGTTGGGTGACCTTGGGCCAGTCCTCTCTCTCAGCCCAACCCACTTCACAGGGTTGTTGTGGGAAAAATAGGAGGAGGAAGATGTGTTGGATATATTCACCACCTTGAGCTATTTGTAAAAATAATAAAGGTGGGATAAAAATAAATCAAATTTCATTTCATTTCATTTATTTGGATTTATATGCCGCCCCATCTCCCAAAGGACTCGGGGCAGCTCACATAAAAAGTATAACATACAAATAGTAAAAAAATATTAAGCCCAATCCAAATAAATGATAAGATCCCACATTAAAATGCCCAATTAAAAACCCCAATCCCCCTCAATCTAGGCTGGTCTGCAAAAACAGCCAAGTCTTTAGATCGTGGCGGAAGGAACACAGGTCAGGGGCCAACCGTAACCCCAGGGGTAGCTGGTTTCACAGGGTGGGAGCTCCCACAGAGAAGGCCCTACCCCTGGGGGCCACCAAACGACATTGTCTGGCTGACAGCACCCCAAGGAGGCCCTGCAGGTGGGAGCGCACCGGGCGATTGCAGCTCGATGGTGGCAGAAGACGCTCCTGCAAGTACCCTGGACCCAAGCCATGTCGGGCTTTATAGGTCAACACCAGCACCTTGAATCTTACACAGAGGGCAACCAGCAACCAATGCAGATTGCGCAGGAGAGGTGTAATATGGGAGTATCGGGACACTCCCATCACAACCCGCACGGCCGCATTTTGTACCAGCTGAACCCTCCGTATAGTTCGCAAGGGCAGCCGTATATAGAGAGCATTGCAGTAGTCGAGACGGGAAGCGACGAGCGCATGGGGAACCATGTGTAGGGCATCTCGGTCCAGATAGGGGCACAACTGGTGCACCAAGTGAACCTGGGCAAATGCCCCCCTGGCGACGGCTCCCACCTGCTCCTCCATACTAAGCCGTGCACCCAGGAGGACACCCAAGTTGCGCAACCTATCCATGGGGGGGCAACACCTCTCCCCCCATGACTAAAGATGGAACTTCCTGGACAACCCGAGATGCCGGTATGCACAGCCACTCAAATTCCCAGAATTCTCCAGACAGCACAGCCGCAGCATACCATTCTGGGAGTTGAGGTCCACACATCTTCAAGCAGTCAAAGTTGAGAAGCACTACTTCAAACAGCTGTTGTGAGGCTAAAATGAGGAAGACAACCAGGTCTTTTGCCTGGAGTTCCCAGAGGATACAAAGACAGTAAATAAACAACAACAAAATTATTTTAGCTCTAGTAAATCATGACATTCTTCTTTTTCATGCATGGCTGCTATCGTAAAACTAATCTTCTAATTAAAGAACATAAATGTTGTATATATGGATGTAATTTAAACCTGTCAAAATTCAATATGTAAGTCTTCATACAACTGATGAAAAACAATTTCAGGCAGAGTATTTTGGTTCTGATAAATTCTGGGGAACAGAATAATGAGATACAGAAGAAAGATACCGTTATAATCATTTACTGGTGGTATTTGAGCCAAATAAATCTCAAATTTTAACTACTTCTGTTTAGTGCTCATCCCATTCAGAGACGATGAATCACTTCCCATTTGGCAAGCTTTCTGCCTACAAGGCAGACTTCTGTAAAGCTTTTCCTGTATCCTTGTTATAGGCTAACTAATTCTGTATATCTAGCAATAAGCAAAACACCTAATGTTATTTGTGAGACTAGATTTTGTCCTGTTTACCAGGCACATGTGAAGCTAAATAGTGCGGACTTAACTTTAATTCACTAGCATTATTTTAAAATACCCTATGATATACATGAAGTTTTGTAACAACAGAAGAAAAGTAGCAGTTGGCAGCAGTTTAATCTGACAGATATATTCACTAGCAACTATATAGTTTTAGAAAGAAATAATTAGAAAAGCTAAAATAGAAAAATTACTATGTTACAATGATGTACAATACCATTTATTATATTAACATTCTAAAGGCAAGGTTCTATAACATTAAAATATGTGAACTCTTCTGAGTTATAATTTCCACAGATTTTCAAATAATTCCTTTTAAATTTGTGAGTCTGTGTGCAACATATGTGTGCAAACAGAAGCATAAAAGAGTGGGAGAAGAAACAGAGAAAAACATTTTTAAAATTCTGTACAGAATAAAGTTATTTGGTAGACCATCTGTTTAAAAATCACGATAAATTCACTTAAATCTACAAAGTCATCTTTTAAAAAGAAACACTTCAGGCTTCTGGGCTATTAACAGTTACTTTTATAGAATTAACATTATTTCTGTATTAGTATGACCTAAATCAACTTTGTACTTCAAAAGTCTTGGGCAGACTTTTTATTTTAAAACAACTTTTATTTTAAAATATACAACTATGACTCCAGAGAATGTAAACAAGTTGCTGGAACTTTTGTGTTCTTGGTCCATGGCAATTTCTAGCCAAGAGATTATCAGAGGCCCCTAATGGGCTGTGAGAATAATTTGGGAAATAGGAGAAAGAGCCACCGTCTGTCTGACAAGAGGATTTCAGCTCACAGAAGGAATGAGGACGGAGAAAGCGTCTCAGAAGGGACCCTCCCTAGTTCTTTGGAAAGTAAAGGCAAGGGAAGGGAGAAGTTCTTTCAGACTTGCAAGGTTCTGTTACTGTAAACTTACAATAAAGGTAGTGTTTAAGACTCTCAGATTTGGCTTCTTGTCTTAAAGGTTGACAAGATCTTAGTTAATACCATGAATGCCTTTCTGTAGGACAGCAGAACAACTTGTTATTAAAGGAAGTTGTTGTTGTTGTTGCTGTTGTTAGTCTACATTGGACTCTTTAAAGCTGACAATTGTATTCTGGCTTCTGCCTTTTTATTACTGAGTAATCCCAAAAGCCCTGTTTTCAACTTTTTCTGGAAAGCAAATTAACATTAGAACCAATCAAACCTCAAAAAGATGACATTCCACAGAACCAGCCCATCATAGAAAAAAACAATGCTTTTGGTTCTGTAAATTTCCCAAGATGGGGAACAACTAGCTGCTTCTTCTGATCCAACTGAAGTGGGGAGAAATAGTCCTGCAGATAAGCCTGTGTCAAGCTATAACAAGCTTTGATTAAAACCATCACTTTTTTGCATCTGGAAACTAATAGGAAGCCAGTGCAAAACCTATGAAAAAAATTATGTGCCTATCAGCAGGCACCAATGTACACCTCAGAGACTACATATTGCATCAACAGAAGCTTCCATTATCTTTAAAGACAACTCCATACAGAACTCATTGCAGTAGCCTAATCATTCAAGTAAGGCACAGCAATCGAAAAAATTTCCTGGTCACAGCCTCTACCTACTAATCAAGCAGGATCTGTGAGTCCAGGAGGATAATGAAGTTGCAGACCTGCTCCTTCATGAGCAGTGCAACCCATCTAGAGATAGATCAGGGATGTACAGTGTAGAGAGTAAGGAAAATGCTCCATTACCCAAGCGATGAGAGATGAAACAAGTATCGAGTCCATAACAGATATAGAAAATATTTTGAAGGGACTCATACAGACACATACCTTATTCACAGGAGTATTAAGAACAGCACCATCAGCCTGTCATTGTAGCCACTCTCAGTAAAAGTAGTTTTACTCTTCCTTTGGAGTTGATTTTTTTAGTCTACCTGGTAGGGCTGACTACAGGTAGTGGAAGACATCCTACACACACTACCCAATCCAGTTCCTTGGAATTAACAAGTCAGAAGGAAGCCCAGGTAATATGGCAGCATAGTGTCTCACAACAAGACTCCACCACAAAGAGCTCCCTGGGATCAGCCAGCAGAGATAGGCTGCTGAAGGGCTATTCCATCAAGGGACCAAGATAACACCCCATGCTAGCAATAAATCAGACCTTCAAATAATTTTCCCACAAAATCTGTAAGAACAGCCTCAAGCACTTGCTTGGAAACACAAATCCAAGGCATATGGGGCAAATCATCCAAAAGGGTCCAGCTCTCTAGAGGAAGTAGGGAATAATCAATCACATCTGGATCAGGAACGGCCATGACAAAGGAAGATGGTAATACCCTCCATCTCCCCATCACAAAGTAACTGTTTTAAAATGAAAATAAAGTTTAAGCTCTCACTGCTCACATGCATCAAAACTGAGATAACCTTTGTCAGGCCCATGGTTTTCACGGAGGTCATGAACTCCTGGCCTGTACTGGGCATGATTCTATTTAACTGGAGATTGAAGTTCCCAATACCAATAGATAGAGGTCACTGACCAGGCCCAGGATCTCAGCAAGGGTTAATAATAAGCACTATAGCAGCCAGCACATCAAAAGGCCTAACTGAACACACAAGCACTCACACCCAGCCTTTGGAACAGCAACCTTGGCCACAGTAAGACAAACACATCCCTTCTCTTCAGCCCTGGCATTAAGGTTGGTACAGGACCTGAAGCTGAGCAGAACAGGTTTCTTTAAGGGCAACATCAGTGCCCCCTCCTTCAGCCAAATCTCAATAATACACATCAGATCTGCCTGTTTTTTTTCACCACCAAATCATGGGCGGTTTTATAACAAACAAACCTGGCATTAACCAGCACCAACTGAGTCCTAGTAGCCCAAGTGGAAACAACAGATTTAGAAGAAATCTGGCAACCTCTCTTCCCTGGAACAGCCTACTCAGTACCTCATGCTATATCTCTTAGCTCAATAAAACAGATATTGCAGCCAAGTTCTCCACAAAACCCATTTCTGATTGCAAGCAGTCAGTTTCCAACCCCCTGCTTTCCTACCACCTCTTCAATCTTTTAGTCAGTATTTAAGAAAGCTTTCCTATAGCTGTTGTACGCTTGGATGTCCTACATTTTTAGGGCTTCAACTTCCTGTTGAATTTGGATGACTGGCTTTTTCATTATCTCTTTAAAAGGTTATAAACACATTTTTAAACCCCTTTTCATAGCTTATCTTGTAATATTTTTAGTTCCAACTTTGGCATTATACTTTTGTTTTAAATTTCCAAGTGATCTAATATCAAATCATTATAAAATTATTATTACAATATTGATTGTTTTATTTAAAGACTGTTGCAGATACTTCCCCAATATATTAACATGCATTTTATTCACACAAAATACTATGAAATTTATACCACAATACATTCAGAGACCTGGAGGGTAAAACTTACATGGCATTAAACATTTTGCTTAAGAATCAAAAGAGGACTTGTATTTCCTGCATCTGAGTTCCACACTGTATATCTGTGGGAAAATTCTCAAGTACTCTATTATTAAAAAAAGCAAAAAAGAAACATACTTAATCTAACCACACAGCTTTTATCTGTACGATTAACTCCTACTTCCGTTAATGAATGAGCAAATGTGGGATTTTGAAAACTGGACTCCAAGATTAAAAATAATAATAATAATTTTTCCACAGGACAAAAGTTGTGAAAAATATAGAAAGGAGTAAAATGTATGGTAGTTATTAAGTATATCAGAATTACTTCCTTCAATTGTAACCATGCAATCAATTCACTGCATGGATGTCACCTGATTGTCACTGTAATTTGTATTTCCCAACTATTTCTGCTGTTTAAAGATGGGGGGGGGGAGACAAGCACAGAGCTTTAGGTTATAAAATAAACTGTGCTAGATATGATGAATTCTCACAGATGCTCGTGGCACACCTCTACATTTGTTACATTCATAAGCCCATAAAGAACAGAAATCAGGAGACCATGAGTTTTAGTTCCACTTTGGCATGAAGCTACCTGAATGTCCTTGGGCCACTCACTCTCAGCCCCCGGATGAAGGCAATAGCAAACCAATTCTGAAATCTTAACAAGAAAATTACAGGAACTAGTCTAGGCAGTCACCAGGAGTCAACACTATGGTATATGCATGTATAGACACATGCAGATATTGCAAACTGCTGCTTTTTAACTGCTATTTTTAGCATCTTAAAAACTTTCTGATGAAGTTTCCCCTATACATACTTTTTATTTTATTACATAAAACATAATTCTATCTACCATATTTTTCAGCCTGTCACATTCTGAAACCTTAAAATAGGAAAGATAATAATTATACATATGTACATAAAATGTGACACAAAATGTTAAAATCTCAACTACCAAGTTACCTCCAAAGCAAGTTTTTGGTGTATATTTTGGCCGATATCTAAATCTGATCTAGACAACTGATTATTTGACATTTCACCAGCAACTATGGCTGGCATCTTAACAGGCAAGGTGGTCTAAAAACCATAGGCAACTGAGAAGATTGATTGGCTTTCTGTTTCTATAGTCAGGTATCCTGGGGATTGATTGCTCTGGTCTATGGCTGGACCAGTACTGAAAAGACACTTTAGAATAAGTCTTGTAAATTCCTCATCAGTTCCTTTAGCCTGTTCTATAAAACAGGATATGCAAGATCTTCATATCAGCATTTCCTTATAGGATTTTTAGATTAGATATCAGAAGGAGAAAGGAGGTAGGTCAAGAGTTTCCTCCAATGAGCAACAACAAACAAGAGTTAGACAACCATGTTAACCACACCTCAGCTGAGACAGAATAAAATTCGTTTAGCTCTTTAACACCATTGGTATTGTGAGAACATGAAGAAGTGGAAATGCTTTTAAGCTAGTACAGAATGCTTCTGTCAAAATATCTAATACAATACTTTAGAAAAAATGTGTACAAGTACTTTAAAAATCCCCTGAAATCCTGCTGTGCTGCTCACTGTGGCATTCCAAGGAGGAATAAATGAAGAATATTGGGAGTATATATCAAGAATATATTAACAACAATATAAAATCCCAGCAGGTTCACCCAAAACCTGAAAGACATCTTAGTTGTCCAGCTAAATCAAGCAGGCACCTGTTGGGCAACAGCAATGCATGAAAATACTAGCACAGATGATCACTGTAATGGCATCAGCAAAGGTATAATTTTATACTGTGTATAAAAAAACAGTGCTAAGCTTGTATTTACCAAGAAAACGATATGAATAGACACTGTAAAACAATTGTCAATATAGCTCTGGATAAGTGCCATTCAGGTCAAATGGCACAACATGCTACTGAGGAAGAGCTGGGAATTTTTCAGAACAGGGATGGTGTTTATAGCGTAACTAAGTGAAAACCTTTGGGATGTCTAGTTGCTGATGTTGCCATGCAGGAAAAGAAACCCAAAGCTGCAAAAAATAGTCAAAGCATAGGGTGCAAGAAGCCTGAAGAGGAAAGTTGATATGAACTGAGTATACCCTGACATTTTAGGCATCAATCAATTGAAGTGGACTAGAATTGGACATTTTCCTCTGAATATCATAAGGTAATCCTCAATTGATGACAACTGAGCCCAAACTTTCTGTTGTCAAGCAAGACAATTAAGTGAGTTTTGCCCCATTTTACAACCTTAAATGAATCACTGCAGGTGTTAAGTTAGTAACAGGGTTGTTAAGTGACCCTGGCTTCCCCATTTGACTTTGCTTCTCAGAAGGTTGCAAAAGGTGACCACGTGACCCCGGGACACTGCAACCATCATAAACACATGCCAGTTACCAAGGGTCCAAATTTTGATCATGTGACTCTGGGGAATGCTGCAATGGTCATAAATGTGAAAAACAGTCATAAGTCACTGTTTTCAGTGCTGTTGTAATTTCAAACAACCACTAAACAAATTATTTTAAATTGAGGACTAGCTATACTATTTACATCCCTGGATATGAAAAATAAAGAAGAAATGATGTTGATTTCATAGTCAGAAAGGAGATAGCAAGGACAATATTTGGGTACAGTGCAGTCAATGATTGAATAGCATCGATTAGGTTTTGTAACATCCCTTTGATCTCATGATTATTCACATTTATGCTCCAATCCTTGATGTGGAAGAGGAATACGCTGATGAGTTTCATGGTCAAATTCTATCTGAAATCAATAAAACATGCAAGAAAAATATGCTATTGTAGTTGAAGACTGGAATGTCAAAGTTGGAAATATTATGGAAGAAAATGTAATTGGACTGTATGGCATAGGAAATTGAAATCAAGCAGGGGAATGTCATTCTACTAATCCAGTAATTTGTTTCATTGTTAACACAGTTCTCCAATAACTAAAAACAATTCTTATATACTGTACATGGACATCACCAGATGGAATACACTACACAAAAATCAAACTGACCATGTTATTTTTTCAAGGATATGGAAAGCTACTGTTAAAACAACTCAGATATGACCAGAATATGCAAACGATCATACAATATATTTAATTTCAAATGCTGGCATATCATAGTCCTGATACAAAACTGTGCACAGGTTGGGAAGCTGCCTAGATGGAACATGGTGAAACAAATAGGCTCCAGGTCATCAAAACTAAAGCTGTATGTTCTGTCATGATTTTTAACTTATATGCTAAATATATATAGTGAGAGAAACTAGATTGGAAGATGAGCATGGTTTTAAAACCGGAAGAAGAAACATCAAGGACCTGCTCTAAGTAATGTGAAATTACGCTGATAGCTGGAAATGTAAATGAACTGCAACTTCTAGATACGAAAAATAACTCTAGGATTAAATATATAAAAAATGAACTAATGATGACAGGTACAATAACTAACCGAAGATGAAGATACTGAAGTGCTTTTTTGAACTGACTATCACCAATAAATGAACCAGTGGTTTTAAAAATTGCCATAGACTAGCAATAGAATAGCAATGAAAGCTTTGGATACAATATTCTGATGCAGTGATTTTCCTATACCTACAACGACTAAAATCATACAAACTGGTTTCCCCTGTTGCAGTCCATGAAAGCAAAAGTTGGACTTTGAGGAAACAGAGTTAACACCAATTCAATGGCACATAATCAAAATAGGTTAGCAAGCACTGCTCTCACATGCTTTTGCCTTCTACAGTTCATACATATAATACTTAATAGGAGTTTTGCTATTATTGGATTCTATGGTTTTAAAACTAATAGTTTTTTTCCTCCCACCCTTTAGCAACTTGAAATCTTTATGACGCAAAGCATAATCCATTTAAATTTGCATCTTTTCTTTCAGTCATAAACCCCTGGGCCTTTCCTCACTTTTACCTAACCACAGCATAAACATGTCCTGACAACATTTTTTTCCCTGCCACGTTCCATTGGCACTGCTTTTATCTCATCCCCACTCCATAAATAAGACAGGCTTAAGTCATATTTAGCTGTATTAATTTAAAGTAGCACTTTCACTCTTAAGCTCACATAATCTCAATGGCAACTGCAATTTATGTAAAATCTGTTACGCTTCTCCCATTTTATCAGAGGCAAAGCTAGGTACAACTAGAGGATGGCAGCAAAAATGTACTGTTTCCAACTGATACAAACATACTACCTCCCCTCCAATCCCTGGTAAGTCTCATCTGCCACTGTTCTACTTAGAAAGATAGGTACCCCAGCCCTGTGCCTATTTACATTGCACAACTGGGCTACATTATTCAACTGGCAATGCTATAGCAGTTTTAATTTTATTGCTCTTTCTGGTTTAGCATAAGGCTGAAAAAAACATAACAGATATACAGCTAGGCCCTACAGGCTCCTGAACAAAGAATTATTTTGTAAAACAAACAGTGAGTTATTTATCCTGACCAGTTATAGAAACTATAGAAATTTGCAAAAATCTTAACTTCCCTCACAATCAGTTTCAATACAATCTTTTTTCTGGTTGAGCAGTGTCTTTAAGAATTCATTAATTTTATAACTGATGCTCAAAGTTGGTATTTTTTCTAGTCTTCGTAAGCCTCTGGAATCTTCATATTGTAAACCTGTTATCTAGCAAAGAAAGAAAATCACTAGTGAAATTTATCTGATACAAAATTACATGTGAAAAACTAGTTGCTTCACTGGAGAGAAGAAACACAAAGACTACACAAAGATTAAGTTCTTTGAAAGTACATTGTAATGGCCAACCCGACACATATAAGAAGTCCATAAGTAGGACATAAATATAGCCCTTTCTTATCCCCAGCTGCTCTTCCTCCAGCAGTGAGTATTGAGAAGCACACTGCCTGTTACTGGAAATAATATATAACTATGATGACTACAAGTCATAAACATCTTTAGAATAATTTTATTACAATATCTGTAAAGATACTGAAGAGGGAAACAGACATGGAAAAACAAGAAGAGTCTTTCAAAAGATCTTTGAACTCAAAAAGGTTTAATCACAAATTGGTATGCTAAAGGACACCAATGGACAGACAGAAAACAATTCAAAGGAGATCAAACTATGAGGAATGGATACACACAGTACAGTAGAGGTGTCAATATCAAAGTCATCTTAAAAGATATTCCCTACTTTACAAAAATCTCTAATGCAAGAAAATGAAGTTAGATCAACACTCTGGTCATTACTGAGTCACAAGGCTACAGAAGCTGATGGAATCACAGAAATAATGGCAAGCAACAGAAGTAACAGTAAAGGCTCTAACCAAGCTGTGTCGGCAAATCTAGAGAACAACACATTGGCAACAAACTGGGAGAGGTGTTCTAGTACCACAAAAATATTTACCAGAGTATGCAAATTATCATAAAATATCCCTAATTTCACATGCTAGCACAATAATGTTTAGGATCATCAAACACAGATTAGAGTCCTACATGGAAAAAGATGCCACAGGAATCTGACTTTAGAAATGGCTGCAGAACATGAGACACTAATGCATCCTGGGAAATTTAGAAAGCCAAAGGATCCCATAGAAACAGGAATCCCACTGGGAATCCCACAACATCTCATCCTCATGAGCAACTAATTACAGGTGAGGAAGCCACAATATGGACAGAACAGTCAACAGACTGACACCAAGTTGGCAAAAGACTGTGACAAGGCTGTATTCTCTCCATTATTATAATTGTTGGCCACACAGTTTGCCTGATGTTCAGACTGGATTTGGCATTTTATTCACCTATCAAGTCCTTCCCAAAGTCCTGGGATAGGGAAATATTGTTTAATTAGGTTAAAAAGTATCCTCGCAGGGTGTAAGCTATCCCAAGCAAAATTGCCTTTTGCAATTGATGGTGTGGGTGTGGGCGACCTTGTCAATGCTGATGGTGTACATGCACTGCTTCAGTTGTTTTGAGAATGCATCCAAGGTACCTATTATTATTGGTACTATCTTTGCTTTCATATTATTTATATTTATATTTTATTATTTTACCAGTTCTTTCTCTTCTCTTCTGCTGTCTCCAGGTGCTATTACCTTATTTTTATCCTCCCTTTTCTATTTGCATGCTGAATATATATTAAGGAAAGCTGAATTGGAGGAAAATAAGCATGGTTTTATAATTGAAGAAGAAACTTCAATAATCTGTCCTATTGCATTACCCTGATAGCTGAAAATACAAAAGATCTGCAGGCCTTAGTAATAAAACTCAATGAGCACAGTGAACAAATAGAATTAAAAGAATGAATGAAACTGAGAAATCAACTAATTTAAGAATGGGTAATAAAGATATTGAAGTGGTAGATAATTTCTGCCACTTAGGATCAACCATTAACAAGCAGTCGAAGAATACATTGCAGACTAGCACTTGGTAAAGCACCCATCTAGGTTTTGGAAAAGATATTCAAATGCCATGATGTCTAGCAGCTTACAAAGATCGGAATCATGCAAGTTATGGGGGATCACCAAACAAATCAACTTAGAATTCTCAGCCGAGGCACAAACGACAGGCTTGAATGATCTTATTTTGAACATATTATACGAAGACCTAGCTCCCTAAAGAAAGCTCTAATGCTAGGAAATGTGGGAGGAAAGAGAAGAGGATGACCAACAACAATGTGGATGGACTCAGTTTCAATGGCGATGAGGGCACCATTGGAAGATCTGAAAGACGGGGTTGGAGACCAGGCCTTAATGGTATAGAAATATCGTAGAAGGACCTGAAGTGAGCAGTTCATGTGAGGAAGCCTACTAATATCCCTGAGCTGGTAGCCAATATTTTGAATTGGGCAGCTAGTAGTAACTAATACAGCAACTTTAATATTCCTGCCATTCTGCAGTAGCCGGTTGCCCCACCGGCAGTTTGGCCGCTGGTTTCTGTGCCAACTTCAACTTACATGTTATTTCCAAAGATAGGCCTACACAGAATACATAGTACTCCAACCACGTTCTGATCCAGATGCGAGTTTGTAAAATTGCTGTTATCATCCATAAACCTTTTCTGTGATATATCAAGCACCTGACAAGATATACCAACTTTTTAAGAGAACATGTCTCGTCAAAAAGTATATGAGATATGGGTGAGGTGCCAGGCATTCTCTATCCTAGCCCCTACGCTCTACAACACATTCTCCAGACGTATATTTTCTCCCTGTATTTTGCAAGACAGAACTGCAATGGTGATTAAAATTTTGTTAACCTTTTTCGATTTTCAACATTTCTGCATAAATATAACCTAAAATGTGAACTGTTCTCCACAATTCAACAAATGAGTCAAAAATATACTTGTTCATTTATTTGTTGAGGAAAATTATTCAATAGCAATAGCACTTAGACTTATATACCACTTCACAGTGCTTTACAGCCCTCTCTAAGCAGTTTAGAGTCAGCCTATTGCCCCCAACAAAGTGGGTCCTCATTTTAGTGACCTTGGAAGGATGGAAGGTTGAGTCAACCCTGAGCCGGTGAGGATCGAATTGGTGGCAGCCAGTGGAATTATTTTTTATTTATTTTTATTTATATTGGGATTTATATGCCGCCCTCTCTCCCGAAGGACTCAGGGAGGCTCACAACAATAAAAACATACAATACAAAATTTAAAATTAGCCTGCAATACTGCATTCTAACCACTATGCCAACATGGCTACATATTTGGGGGGGGGCGAAAGCATGTGAACCTTTGCTTTCAGTAACTGGTGTGCCCTCCCCCCCTCGGGAACAATAACTGTAATTAAACATTTTTTATAAGTGTACATTGTCTTGCCAATTTGGCTTGAAGGAATTTTAGTCCATTCCTCCTTATAGAACAGTTTCAACTCAAAAATGTTATTGGGCTTCCTCACATGAATTGCTCACTTCAGGTCTTTCAAAACATTGCTATAGAGTTAAGGTCTTGATTGAGATTTGGCCATTAACTTTCTTCTGCTTTAACCGCTCTTTAGTTCTTAGTCATATAGCCGGTGTGTTTTGCATCATTGTCTTGTTGCATGATCCACTTTCTCTTGAGCTTCAGTTCGAACACATATTTTTCTGGTAGAATTTGCCGATACAGTTCAGAATTTATATCAATGACAGCAAACTGTCCTGGTCCTGATGCAGCAACACAGGCCCAAATCATGATACTGCCACCAGATGAGACAAGGTTCTTATGCTGGAATGCAGTGTTTACTTTTGCCAGACAGAATGCTTTTCATTGAAGCCAGAAAGTTCTATTTTGGTCTCATCAGTCCACAGAACATTCTTTCAATAGCCTTCTGGCTCATCCATATGGTCTTACACAAACTGTAGATGGGTGGCAATGTTCTTTTTGGGGAGTAGTGGCTTTCTCTTTACAACCCTGCCATGCACACCGCTGTTTTTTATGTAGAAATGCTGAAAATTCATAAGGATTCACAAAAGTTTTAAGCAGCCCTGCAACTCTCATTATGCCTTCATGCCAACTTGATCATGCCCAGATTTATAATTTTTCTTTGTTTACTTTGTTTTTAATTCATGCTTTTTTATTCACTGTTGAGTCTTAATTATTTAGTGTTCTAAAAAAATTATAAAGAAATAAAGCAACAGTCTCAGGTGGCTCAGTGGTTAGAGTGCAATACTGCAAGCTACTCCTACTGCAATTTGGCAGATCGAATCCCACCAGGCTCAAGGCTGACTCAGCCTTTCATCCTTCCGAGGCGGGTAAAATGAGGACCCAAATTGGGGGCAACCAGCTGACTCTGTAAACTGCTTTGAGAGGGATGTAGAACACTGTAAAGAGGTATATAAGTCTAAGCGCTATTGCTATTCCAGAATTGTTGTTACTTATTATTGTACAATGACAGCACAGAGACAGGCAGGTGGTGGAATGGTTTATCTGAAGTACTTTCTATCTATCCTGAATTTCTCTTCATCTCCAGTCCTAGTGTAATTTTTCTTACCATTTTCTCCCTGCCATATATTATTTAATACATTTCTATCAATCCCAATCAAACTCCTTCTGTTTTCCTCACAAGGGTTATTTCTAGCTCCTTGATCATTTTACTATCTTTTGCAGTTTTTTCAACTCTTGCGCCATATCATATTTAAGAATCTTCTATTCCTTAAAATAATGTCATTTAAAGTCACAGACTGAAAACACAAGTTGTTTTCAAGAAGTATACCAAGAAGAATTTGAGAGTAGTTTCCAAGAGACAGTGATGTATTTTTAAATTTTAAGTGTCTTGTTTTGCTTTGTTTTTGTGTATATCCAACTCATTTTCCAGATAATTCTAGAAATTCTTTCTGAGTCATTTGGTTCATGTTAGTTCATGTGTATCAATACAAAATAAAAACCAGAACTGTTCACAAATGTTTATAAAGTGGCCACCAACTTGTTTTTTTTCTCAAAAAACATGTCCTTAAACAAGAGAGACTAATATAATTCCCATACTTCATCATTTCCTTAATGACTTAATGACTACAAAATAGTTGTTATGCTACTCTTGTGTATTGTATTTATTAAGTTTTATGGTATTACAGGTACTTCCTTATTATAATTAGGATTCAGCATCTTTGTGAATCCATAAATCCAATAGCAATATACATACTCTTAAAAAGCATTTAAACTACAGCAATAGGTTGATAGAACAATCTTTCATTCAAAGTATTATGCAAATAGTGTGTGAAGCATCTTCCTTAAAGTTTATTTGGTGTGTCATTCTGTGGAATTTTCATGACTGATACATGAAGAACAATCTGAAATTCATTAAAAATAAAGTCTCCATAGAATCAGTCTCAAATCCTATATGTTGATTTCTTGGCAATTATGCAAAAGTAGTTTGCCACTGCTTTCTTCCTGGATTTTTTTTAAATTTAGCCATCTATTATACTGCTAGATGTTTTTTAAATGCAGATAAAGCTTTTATCAAGCAGTTATTTGCCTCATTCATTACATTTATGATTCAAGATATGGATACTTTCCATAGCTATTTTTATTTAAAACTGTTGCTTTTACCTTTTTTCTTTTCAGTGAGAATCTGTTAAGGAGTGAGAATCTGAATAGTGCATAATGCATTTTGATTAATAGCGCTAGAAAACAATCACCTATAATCCCTAAAAAATGATTTCTCAGCTGTGGCTCAGTACAGAAAGCAGAACAAACCTATATTTTAAAAAAAGCATCTGGGCCTTTTCCCTTATTAAGAAACCAAGGAAATCCAAAATCAACACTTCAAAAAATCAAATTATTTTCCAACTTTAATTTATATGAGGCAAATGACATTAGTAATCCCTGACCTATGTTAATACTACTGTCATTAGTAGAAAAGTTGAAGGAAGAAACTAATTTTTATCCTAATATGTGTCCATATGTGTTTAAATAATTTATATGGCTGCCCATTTAACAACTTTGGCTCTAGGTGACAAAAAATTAAAAAACCTCAATTAATTAAAAACAAATTACAACTATAATCAACCAATATATCACATGTTAGTGATCCGAAAAGAGCATTGTGTCTTACAATCAGAGTTTTTTTTAAAGCCATAAATAAACTAACCAACAAGGTCACCTAACAAGCTGGCTGAAATGCTGAGAGAACAATTAGGTGTTTACTGAGTTAGAAAAGGCCAAGAGAGTCAGGGCCATCTGATCTCTGGGAGGATGCTGTTCCACAGGACAGGTGCTGCAACAGATAAGGCTTTACTCCTAGGTCCCACAAGATGGCGCTGCTTAATAGAAGGTACTCAGAACATTGCCACCATGTTGGTTCTGGTAGAGTAAGCAGAAACAATTTGAGTAGGATGTCTGACAAATAATATATCCATACATTATTGATAACTGAGAAAAAATATCAGAAATGATTCAATTTACAACTGTACAAAATATGGAAAAAAAGTATGAAAAAATATTTTATAAAATTAGGACTTTGTAATCATTATAGAACAAAGACCTATATAACACTTACAGCAAAGGTATGCCGAACATTCCTCAAGCATTCTTAAAGTTTCACAAAGAATCAACCTTTTCTTCTAAATCAGGCCTAGGCTAAATAATTTATTTGGCTGCTCAAAATGAACAGAGTAGTTGGGCATTAGGTCCAAATCAATTCTTGGACTCACATCAAACATTACCCTGTAATTTATCAAGTTAGTCACAACAATGTTTCTAGCTAGAACCTTTAATGTTTACATCCTGAAAATAGCTAATTGAATCCAGTTTTTCTGAACTATTTTTCAGACTGTACCATCACACTCAGAGATAACAAATTTGAAACATGTATTAATTACATGTTTGTTATATAATTAATCTACACAAGAGGTTCCAAAATTTATGGAATCTAAAGAGTACAAAGAAATCAGATTCTTAGAGCAAACAGCATCTAAACATACTGATAGAATACAGCTATTCAAACAGTTTGTTAAATTTGTAGTTTCAGGTATTTAAAATCTGCATAATTTTAGCATCAAATATTATTGGAAGTAATTTTTTTTTTAGGATGAGAAATCGAACTGCAGGAGGCATGGAATTGAAACATTCTACAAAGCCTTAATATATTTTATTCAGAAGTCCCAAAGTTCTATATTGCTTACTTCTAAATAAATATTATGATTATAGCATTTTTTCTTTAAATATTGTTCCAAAGCATCTTAACTACTAAAGATTCCCTAGACTATGGAAAAAGAGACATTATGTGCAGACTTGATAAGTTTGCCAAATGGTGTATCCTCTCCAGTGCCAAATATTTTGTTGGTATATGATTACTAAGAATAGACAATTCTAATTCTTATTGTTTTCAAAGAATATTACAAAATTGCTTGGTAACCAAATTACAATACTGTTATTATTTACTCAAGATTCTTAGGATCTATGTGAATACATTGAGTTTAAAAAGTGTACCTCTTAAATTAACTGTGTTTGCCATTTGAATGAGTTCTTGAAATAAATGAAAATCTGATTTCCCTTTAACCTCTTAATTAGGGTATTATCATGGACAATGTCATATATATTAGCATGTAACAGAAAAATTAGAAACTAAAGTAGAAATGCAGAGGTAAAAATTGTTTAAAAATATTTTCCCTTTTGCACATCAGGCTTTTAAAGTTTAAAAGATAAATTTGTTCTGCAGTAATAGCTTAGTAATATCAAAAACAAAATTACAAAACATTTCAAGAAGTTATTCAAAAAACTCTACTGAACACAGTGGAATTAACTTTCTGAGTAAAACATGGGTTGCAGATTTATTAGAACATAAACATGTAAGATGTATATCAGCAATCATATACAATACTGTAAATGAAAACAAACCTAACATTTTAATGTTTCAATATATGAAAAAATATATTGGCATTTAAAAACTTGCTATAATATCAAAATGTAAATAAAACTTGTTTATGTTTTTATATGCTTCTGTAACAATCCTACACAGAATTGATTGAGACCAAGTTCCACCAAAAGCATGCATAGTGCATTTTGTTTAAAGTACAAGTAAACTACAGTATTAAAAGGTAGGGTTTGTTTGTTTGTTTAAGTTACAGGACTCATCGACTTCAGATATTGATGTAAGCTGTAAATGTTCTGAAAATTCTAATTACACTTGTATTCCATACAACATCCCAAGGAGCTATTTACCCAGGTAACCTTACACAACCTTCCCCTATGGTGGTTGATTCAAGAGAGCAGAGGAGCACATCAAAACAAAGAGTACAAAGAGGCGGAAAACTGATTCAAGTTTACGCTCAGAAACTTTAGAACTTACACTGAACCTTCAAGTGGACTTAATCCTCAAAGCGTTGCAATATTTAATTTCATACAGCATAAACCGTTTACTGGCTTTAATTAATCCCCCTAAACCCTACAAATAGTAGAATCAGAGGAAGAATTAAAACTGTGGAAAGGCGGAATCAGTCCTGCTCACGCCAGCGATTCAAACTGGGATTGTTTTTCACCTTTCCGAATAACCAGCCCTGCAAGTCCTTGCGGCGTCTATTTCGTCTCTAGGATTTCACTTTTTTTTTCCGCGGCACACCAACCTTTCCGCCGCCCTTCCCTTTCCAGTCCCTCAGCCGCGTCTTTTTTTTTTTTTGCCCAGAAATTGTGGGGGGAGAGTTTACTTTTCTCCCAAGGCCTGGAAGCTTTCGGTGGAATCCGGGAGCCCCCCCAGGTTCAATCTCAAAGGCACCCAAGCAGCTCGTTCCCACCCGGGCTCGGAGCTCTTCCCGTCTCTTCTCTCCAAGCTCCCCTTTCCCTTCCCGGCACCGGGCCCTCTCCTCCCACTCCCTCGCCGCCCAGGGCCGACCACCGCCCCGCCACCCCAGAGAACGCTTTCCTCCCTGCGACCCTCTCTCTCTCTGAGACTCCCTCCCCACTGAAACAAAGCCGGGCCGCGCTTTCCTCGCCACGCCGCCCACGGCACGACCCACGCATTTCCTCTTTCCCACCGCACCCCACCACTCCAAACCCGCTCCCAGGTCGAGGGGCTCCCTCAGCCGCGGCGCCCTTCCCGACCCCCGGGTCGCCTCCTTCCCAGCCACACCCCCCCCAGGCCTGGCGCCCTCCGCGGGCCCAGCAACGTGTGCGCCCGGCAGCCCCGCACAGCAGCCCTCCTTACCTGTCAGGCGCAGCTTGACGGGCCCGTTCCTCCGGGGGCCCTGGTTGGACATGACACCGTGGATCCTCCGGGAATGCGGCACAGCCGTTCTCGGGTCCTCCCCGCCAGGGACGCGGCGGGGAGAGGGAGGGAGGGAGGGAAGTCAGGCAGTCAGGGGCGGGGAAGGACGGGACCCGCTAATGGAGTCGGGCCGGCCGCGGCTCAGAACAGCAGAAGCAGCAGCAGCGACGTTGGCGGCGGCGGCGGCCGCCGAAGGAAGAAAAGCCCGGATGTGCCCAATGTCGCCATGAGCGGGGGGCAGCGCCAAGAGGAGGAGGAGGAGACGCAGCCGCCTTGCTTTCCGCCCCCTGCCCGAGGCTCAGCCGGCCAGGGCAACAAAGCGAGAGGCCGAGAGAGCAGCTTTGACTAGGCGAGTGTAGCTGTTGTTGCTGCTCCTGCCGCCACCGCCGCCTCCGGCCTTTAGAGCGCTCTCCAGGCTGCAATGAGCAAAACCCCGATTTCGTCACGCGCTGAGGGAGTCCCTCAGGGCGTCCCAGGGCGTCCCACACAGGCTTCCCCTGGCCGTAGAAGTGAGGCAAGACTCCTCAGTCAGACCCAGGAGCGCCGGGGACTGAGCCCAGCACACACAAGGAGGGTATCCCACACTCCCGGGGCGAAGCTGCTGGGCCTGCCTGAGAGTTCAGGGGGAAGCCCCTTCGCCTTTGAAACACCTGGGCTCCTCGGTCAGTTTGGAGACTGCACGGATTTCGGGCTTATTTTTTCAAGGTTTCCCTCTCAAACACTGAGAGAGGTCACTTTTGTTTATGGCACTCTAGAGTTGTTGAGTATAGACTTGTGTTTTGGGCCTGGAGAAATTTCCGTCTTCAATGTGATGTCATTCGCGAAGCCTTCCAATATTTACAGTTGGTGGCTATAGTTACTCAAGTTGATCAGGGATATTAGGATCACTTCCATCCGAGGTCCAAAAGATTGGGAGTTTCACTCATTTTCCTAAGCGAAACAAGATGAGGAAGCTGTTTAGCTGGAGCTCTGGGTGATGGTCAGTCTGTTAGCATATAGATCATCCTCTATTTACAACCACAATTGAGACCAAAATTTCCATTGCTAAGCAAGACAGTTGTTACGTGACTTTTTTGCTCCATTTTTATAGTCTTTCTTGCCACAATTAAGTGAATTACATTACTGCAGTTATTAAGTTAGTAACACATGTTAAGTGAATCTGGTTTCCCTATTGATTCTGCCTGTCTCAAAGTAGACACAGCAACTGTCATAAATACAGGCCACTTGCCAAGCATTTGAATTTTGATCATATGGCCATGGGGATGCTGCAATGGTCATAAATGTAAAAAATGGTCATAAGTCATTTTTTTTCAGTGCCATTGTAACTTCAAACAGTCATGAATAGTTGTAAGTCAAGAACTACCTGTAATAAACACATGGTCCTCTAATGTTCCTTGGGTTCACAATTCCCAAATAGATGTAGCTCTCATTTTTTAGTTCGATGGGTTTCAGGAACCTAGGTCCCTGGTAATTTGGGCTGGCAGAGCATGAGTAAAACGAAATGGTAATTCAGCAACTAGTAGAAAAGCAAAATCTGGAGTGTGTGCCATGAATGAATATTCCATATTTAATGCTTGAATTAAACATTGGGTTACTTATTTAATACAAGGATTGGCAATATTTCTTCAATACAATCCAAGATAGCATGGTCAGTGGTAAAAGATGAAAGGATTTGTAGTTCAGTATTGGAGAAGTCTCAGCAGATGCTACTACAGTATCGACTACTAGCTCACAACTATGTAGAAATCATGAATCTTGGATAGGGGCCCACTAGGTTGTAGGTTAGACAGGGACCTTTAAAAGGATCTGAGACTATGACATTGACTAATGACTTGTGTACTATTTCCAAGAAAACAGTATGGATGTACTGTATAGTAATCAGGAGTTAAGTTCAAAGGCATTTTTGCTGTTTTAACTTCCGGAAGATTGTACTATGGCTTGCTAAAAAACCTTGGAAAGCCAGTAGCATACAAGCAATATTAGTCTAGATCAGGCATTTTAACCCACAGCCTACAGGCTGCACGCAGCCATGGAGAGCTAGTAATGCAGTCCCACATAATAATAAAAACTATTAAAAATAAAGGAAGTTTGTTATTTATATATATTAACTATATTATATATTTTATATGCAGATCAAGACAATTACTCTTTGCTCAGCCCAGCAAGCCAAAAGGTTGGCCAACCATAGGCTAGATGGCAAATTATCCCTACTGTTGTTCAGTTCAGATTTCTTTCTATTTTATCTACAAAGGTGCTATTCATCAGGTTCTGACCAGTTCTGGAGAACCAGTAGCGAAAATTTTGAGTAGTTTGGAGAACCAGCAAATGCCACCTCCACCTCTGATTGGAGATTTTACAGTATCCTTCCCCTGCCATGTCCACCAAGCCACACCCACAAAACTGGTAGAAAATTTTTTTGAATCCCACCATTGTTTATCTAGCATCCCTTCTTAACTAAGCAGCCACATATCCTTCTAAATTAACTTGCAGGCATCAGTGGTGTCCTCACAGTTAAACAGCAAAGTTGTACATGCATCTGATTTTTAAACAAACTTTAAAATCGGATACAAGTACAACTTTGTTATTTAATTGTGAGGAGGTCACACATGCCTGCAGGTTAATTTTAACCTTATCATTGTTTTAGAAGAAAGATACTTGTATTTGCTTCTTTTCTAAGGTTATGAAGTTATTTTTTTCTCTTAATTTCCTCATGTTTCTCCTTCCTAAATTCTTTGGAATTGTTCTAAAAGCTCAGGGTGATATTTAATCACGTATTCTAATATACCTGATGTATTTCTGGAATTTGTATACCTATAAGCTAAAATGAGAGATTTATTTATATATATATAATCAATTTATTAGCTACGTTAATTACCAGAGTGACTTTGCAAGAAGCAGCATATTAAGTCATCCTGAATTTTAATAATATAGTCTTGTAGATAAATATCTGAACTTGCAATAACAAGCAAACCCATCTATCTTGGCATAGGGCAACCCCATTGAAAGATCTGGCAAGTTAGTTATTGATGGAATTATTATTACTCACACTGTATGAGATGACTTGTGACTAACTTCAGGATTGCTCCTACAATTTTTCAGCTTGTGCTCTCAAATATTTTAATATTTATATCATTGATGCTGGTGACTTTAAATCACCTACTCAGGCGTCATTCTGTTGAAACTCATTGCAGAGCAAGTGGCTTAATGTTACTGGTACAAAACAAGCCTCAATAGATCTTCATTATAAGTACAAGGATTAACATTACAATCTCAAGAGGATATGGAGATGGGGAAAACCAGAGATTTTTTATGGCAGAATGAAACATTGAAATATTATTAGGTTATACTTAAAATATGCATCCCTGAAGTAGCTATATCAAATCTAGAGTCTCAAATGGATAATTGGTTTAATTATTACAAATCAAAAGCATCACTTGTTCAACTTGAATTACTTTACACATTACAAAAATAACAATATCACCTTCCAGGGGAGATGGGTGGCATAAACATTTAATAAATAAAAGAAATTAAAATTTTAATTAATAGCCACAAATCTAGTGCCTATGATCCTTGTAACATAAATCACACTCACAAATGAAGGCAGATATGTATGTCTCAGGATAATGTTGCAAGATCCAATCTGGGTCGGTCACTGGGACCAGAGGTTTAATCTTCTGAACTTTCAGACTGTTGAGTCCATCCTCAGGTAACTTCTCTCTACCAGAATGTATTCAGAGAAATTCCCTGAGGATGGACTCCAGCACAAGTCCAACAGCTCAGAAGACTAAACCTCTGGTCCCGACTGGATCTTAAAAATCATAGTGTTTACTATTCTTGTATTATTAAAATGATATTGTTATGTTCACAATACATTTCTAAGTCTTTGACACACTTGCAGTTTTAAAAAAAGGCTGAGTCTCACATCACAGGTGTTATACAGATCAGCCCACTTAATCTCTGTAATTGTGAAATACTGTCCATGTGGCTTCAAAGCAGCTCAGCAGTAAAGCAGATCTCTATAAAGAATTCAAATACGTCACACATGTTGTATTGACATAATCTGTTACAGTTCCTTGACATAAAAAGTGTCAAACAGGTATATGATTTGCAGGTAAGTTTGCAGAATTAAGGAAAACACTCCAAGGGCAGGATATTTACAGTAATTAGATATATTGAAATAATTGAAATAACTTTGCAAAATATGAAATAAACTTAGAACTAGAATTGAAAAATTCTGTTTAAATTACAGCCCAGATTTTTTTATAGTTCTTCTATATTTTAATAATACCAAAGTAGAACATAAGAACATCCTAAAAATCTTTTTTTGACTATATTAAATACATTTGATACTTTAAAATGCCTTTTAAATGATATTGCTGGGAAATAGTTAAATAAATCCTTCAGGTTTTTTGAAAGTAATTTAATATAATTAATTTCAAAATTATTGTCTATCTAGCAATTGTCCTTACAACATTTAAATACGATTTCAAATAATTGCATATCATCTTTTCTATAAGCTAGTTTCATTTCCTAGCAACTATTTTAAAACAAATATGTTTTGTCAGAAGTGTTGAGGTTTTGACAGGCGATTACACTTTCAGTAATGCCTTCTGGAATGATTAAGGATTCGAGTACACTAAGACTGGCTGTAATTTTATACACAATTATCTGGGATTAAGTCCAATTGAATTAAGTAAGACTTCCTTCTGAGCTTTGAGTAGACATGTATAAGATTACATTATTTAAAAACATTCAATAGTCTAGTTGAATCAGACTAAAGGACTGTCTCTCCAGCATTCCTTTCCAACACTAGTATCAAGATCCAGCCTGCCTTTAACTTAGAGGCTCTATGGTTAAAAGTTATTTACTCAATCCAATGCTGTATTTACACAATGCACTTAACTGGATCAATGGAGAGGAAATAAATGAATTGTGCAAATAGGGGAAAAACAGGGATCTAGACAGTTTTAGACCAAAACAGACCCAAGTTTGCCTTCCCAGATAACTAAATTTGAAGTCAAAGATTATATGGACTTTGTATAAAGGATGCCTTTCTAGACCTGTTGCTATTTTAATTTTCCTCACACTTGTGTGTGCACTTGTATCCCATGACCACATGGAAGTGAAAAATGGGCAAAGGCGGTGAGCAGAATAAGCTTCCTGTAACTGTCCATATTGATGCCAGTCCTGGTCACAGTAGTCTAATCTCAGTTCTCCTCTACCTCCCAGGAAAGAGGAATATGTTCCATCTGACAAGGAAAAAAGGAAGGAAAATTTATTCCCAGCATCTTTTGCAGCAGCTGTAAATATTTAGAAGGCATGTGCTTGAATATGCTGACTGAGCTATCATGCCTTGTTACGTTGATACACAAAGATTGATTTCCTGGAAGCAGGATGCCTTAATTATGTCATCTCCATATTGTCACTATGTCACAAGCTTATCATCAGTTAAGCTAATGACCATACAAGGTTAAAATGGGCTGGGCTGGTTAGTGTTCAGAACCCAACTTGTGTATTCATGAACCCAATCTAAGAGTTTTCGTCTCAGGAAGAAGATACATTTCTGTGGAAATATTCAGTTCATGTTTAAAAAGTGCTGAGAAACTTCCACTTGAGGAAAAATATTGATTTTATTCCAGGGAGATCTTTTCTAGCTTCTTAAAAATCTATTCAATCCTTCTCTAGCTCCCAACCCTAATCCTACAGCAACTCTGAACATCTGTGGATATGGATTCAGTACCATCATAGAAAAATAAGAGCAAGTTTGATTTAGTGGTTAAGGCAGCAGGCTAGAAACTGGGAGACTGTGAGTTCTATTTCTGCCATGGGCACAAAGCCAGCTGCCCGACCTTGGGCCAATGCCTGTCATACTCTCTCTCAGCCCTAGGAATTAGGCAATGGCAAACCACTTCTGAAATCTTGCCAAGTAAGCTACAGGGATTTGTCCATGCAGTCACCAGGAGTCAATACCAACTTGAAGTCAGAAATGGAAAATAGAAAAATAGTTCCTTAGGAAAAGACCTAGCTTTGAATAATAAACCAGCCTAGAACCAGAAATAAAGTAGCAAAAGATGAAACATTGAAAGTTATATATATAAAGCTTCAGCTTTCTCTGGATGAATAGTTCTTTAATTAAATGTAGTTTTTATTATCACAGTCAACAATTGACTGTCCCCAATGAGAAGGAATTTGTACAACAAAGTAAACTGAAGTATGACTTGCTTGTTTTTGACTTGGATTAGACCAGTTTTTAAACATGTTTGTGTTTTGGGAGGTGAGGGTTTGAAAGTGCAAAAGGAGTGCAGAACTCGCAGAAACTTCAAATTTCACCTTTTTAAACTTCAAAAAATAGACCCAACCATTACCTTGCCCAGTGAGGTCACAATGTCTCACATCACACCTCCGGCCATTGTAAGAAGCCAAAATCATTAAGTGCATCCCTTGGTTTAGTTTATGATGTGAGCAGAGCCAGAATGCTATATTAGCTGTTATCATGAACAAAAAATGAAGAGAGCAAGCTTGATACTAATCCAGCCCATTTTAACAAGCCTTTTGTTGCCAATAACGGGTGTTTGTCACCACTGGTTTAAGTGAGATAAAACATCTGGCAGTTCCACAAAATTATGATTTCTCTTTCGACAAAGGAATGCAACAAGAATTTTGTGATTGGTAACTTGGGGGTTTTCTGTCTATGCTGCTAATCATTCCTACTCCACCCTGTTATTGTTTGACCCTTTGCCTGAAATGTCAATCCTTAAATTAATATATCATGGATAAAAAATATTTTGCTATCCAAATGGCAGAAAATGGATGAGGGTGGGTTTTTTTTACACAGTGTTATATTTTATGGAGTGCCATTTATGAAAAGAGTATTCAAGTCTTAAAGTTAATTTCTGTCCCATGATCTCTGTTTCACTCAAGGCTGAGACTGTATCATCAAGTCATGAATCTTTTCAGGATGAGGTAAAAAGCACAAGCCCAGAGGGAAAAGAGTGCCTTACATCACCCAGCAGCTCAACTTTTTGGATGACATCATTTCTGACAAAAAGGAGTTTCTTCACTTCATGCACCAGCTGTCAGAGACCTCATGATGGAACAGTATGTTATGAAGGAAGGAATATGAAGAAATCCTGTAGGGTCTGATGAGAGTACAGATGCTCCTCAGGGGCATACTGTAAAACATAACTTGCTGAAGCTTACAGAAGCTGGTTCTGTCACATTTTGAGTGCCATGCTTGAACTAGAAGATAGATAAAAGACAAATCCTATCAAAAGAGAGGACAGGACATGAGATAACAGACACAGCCTTTGAAGCAGGATGCAATTAAGGGAAATGATGCATCAGTGAATGGAAATGACTGAGTGCCGGTAGCCACCTTGTTAAAAGCTGCAGTTGTATAAATCAGATTTTTCCAAGAGTTAATCACCCTCTGAGTCCATCCTTGGTTGTGTTAGTAATGTTAGGTGATGTATAAATATGTTGTTCCTTAGTTTGGAATGTTTGCTTACATATCTTTCAATTCTGCCATCTGTTTAAGATATGTCTTAATACTCCAAAAGCTAAAATTCTTCCCCTCAACAATATATATATATATATATATATATATATATATATATATATATATATATATATATACACACATACATACATACATACATACATACATACACACACACACATATACATACATATATATATATACACATGCATACACACACACATATATATATATATATGTAGGTCTTGGTGTATTCGGGTCTTGTCCCGTGTAAGATTGAGAATACCTTGGCAACGTTTCAATGAAATCTCATCCGTCATCTTCAGGCTGGTATCTTCAGCTTCGTTCTTCTGGGAGAAGTGTGTGATAGTGGCTGTTTTTCCCTTTTAAGCTCCAGAGTTGGTTGTGTTGTTACTTCTTGATTGGTTGATGGAGTTGATGTATGCAGATTGGTTGGCTTTTTCATAAGACCCTGTGTGGCTGAGGTACTGGCTATGTGTCTCTCAGCCTTTTGTGTTGTAACGACCTAGGTAATGGGCTGTGTGATGATCTTCTGAGTTCTATTATTGTGACATTCTGGGTCTTGTGCTGTAATCTCCTGGGTTGAAACCAGAAACCAGACCATAGCTGCAACTCCAGCTACTACACCCCCCTCCGACCCCCAAACTAAGCAAACTGACACATGGAGCCAAACCAAGGCCTGGAATGTCACATCACAGCCTTCCACCCAGGATACTACATCATGGAACTCAGGAGATTACAACACAAAACATCAGGAGGTTGCAACACAGACAACAACTTAGCAGCCTTTTGAGATAATAATGATTGTGAATAATGTGAATAGTGAATCTGACCCTGAAAGGATTTTCCCCATATGTCTAGATTTTAATTCTACATAAAGATCTTAATTCTATATTTAAAACTGTCAATTAGCTTTCTGAGCATTAAAGCCAAGTTTTTTAAAGAAATGATGCCAAAATACCATCTGAGTCATTCAATATCCTGAAATGTTCAGTATTTGCATTTGCAATTCCAACTGTTATCAGAGGTCAGCTAGCAGAGGAAAAATTATAAATGGTTTGGATTTCTTGGTTATATTAATGGAGAAATTTGAGGCTGCTTTTACCCAATTATTGGATATCATTCAAACTGAAAATGGCTCCCTTCTCGTTGCAATCTGTAAATTCAGACAAAAAATTGCCTGTGTTTAATTTTTGGCAGAATTAATCACTTTATGTGAATGTAAACTTTCTTCTTAATAATACATTGTTATTCCACTGTCCCATGTTTAGTCATGGTTTATTAAGCCATCGCTTGCTGGAATCACACAATAGTGAACCAAATATTGTAGACAAATTCACACTGCACACTAAATAAAACCAAACAGTGCCATGAATTAAAGTAATATGTGAAGCAAGTAACAGAAACCCAATTACAAGAACAATGTTAGCATAATTTATAAAGGAAAAGGGGAAAAAACATTCAGCTATGATATTATACCATTCCTTGGATTCATTCTAGACTTCTGAGTGGACTTGGTCACTTTCACTATCCTGTAGAATTCCTGATATAGCATAATCTCAAATTTTGGGGCAATTAAAGTCCACTGAAATCTATGTCCCAAAGGTGTTTTTCCAAAAAGTAACAACTTTCTTGACTTTTTGCTTGAAAACATTTTGCTTCTCAACCAAGGAGCTTCTTCAGTTCAGGTGCCTTTTGGAAAAGTACCTTTGGAACAACCAGAACCTGGATGATTGAGAATCTCCGTAGACACCAGAATGTATTGGTTTAAAAAATCCAGATAATTTTTAGGTAGCAGCAGAGTCTTTGTTACTGTCTAGTGGTTATCTTTCTGCCAACCTAGCAGTTCAAAAGCATATAAAAATGCAAGTAAAAAAATAGGGACCACTTTGGTGGGAAGGTAACAGCGTTCCGTGCACCTTCAGCATTTAGTCATTTATTTATTTATTTATTTATTATTTGAACTTATATGCCGCCCCATCTCCGAAGACTCGGGGCGGCTTACAACTAAAAAGCAAAGAACAATAAATACATTAAAAAACAATTAAATCAAAATTATAAGCCCAAATATTTATAAAATGAGTTAAAAATTTAAAAATAACCCTCCCCAAAGGGTCACAGCCGGGTTGGTCAAATACCAGGTCTTCAACTCGGCGGAAGGTGCGGAGGTCAGGGGCCAGGCGGAGCTCCAAAGGCAGTTGATTCCAGAGGTCAGGGGCAGCAACAGAAAAGGCTCGTCGTCGAGGAACCGCCAGCCGGCATTGGCCCGCCGACGGAACCCCGAGGAGTCCTTGCCTATGAGCTCAAACAGGGCGTCGGTGTTTGACATCGGAAGAAGGCGCTCCCTTAAATATTGAGGACCCATGTCGTGAAGGACTTTGTATGTTAACACTAAAACCTTGAATCTCACCGGGCGCAACCGGCAACCAATGCAGGCCGCGCAGGAGGGGGGTCACATGGGAGAACCGGTAACTCCCATCACCACCAGCGCCGCCGCATTTTGCACCAGCTGCAATCTCGGATGGTATGCAAGGGCAGTCCCAAATAGAGAGCGTTGCAGTAGTCAAGCCTGGAGGTAACAAGGGCATGAGTGATCGTGCGCAGGGCGTCCCGATCCAGAAAAGGGCGAAGTTGACGAACAAGCGGAGCTGGGCAAAGGCCCCTGGCAACGGCCCCACCTGCTCCTCCAACCGGAGCCGTACATCCAGGAGGACCCCCAGATTCCGCCCTATCCACAGGGGCAGCACCTCTCCCCTATGGCCAAAGATGGATAATCTTGACTGGGTCGGGACGCCGGTATGCACAGCCACTCAGTCTTGGCGGGTTGAGTGAAGCATGTTTCCGCTCATCCAGTTCCGTGCATCCAGACACGGGTCATCAGGGAGAGGGCATCACTGATCTGGCCTGGGGTGGAAATGTACAGCTGAGTATCATCAGCGTACTGATGGAATTTCACCCAAACCACGGATGATCTCACCCAGCGGCTTCATGTAGATGTTAAACAAAAGGGGAAAGGACCGACCCTGAGGGACCCCACAAGTGAGGGCCCTAGGGGCGACCTGACCCCCTGCCAACACCGATGCACCGCCCGAGAGGTAGGAGGAGAACCACCGAAGAACGGTGCCCCCACTCCCAACCCCCAAGGCGACGCAAAAGGATACCATGGTCGATGGTATCGAAAGCCGCTGAGAGGTCTAATAGGACCAGGACAGAGGAAAAACCCCTATCCCGAGCCCTCCAGAGATCATCCATCAGCGCGACCAATGCCGTCTCCGTGCTATACCCAGGTCGGAAGCCCGATTGATACAGATCTAGGTAGTCCGCTTCATCCAGGAAAAGCGGAACCTGTTGAGCCACCACACTCTCAACAACCTTCGCCAGAAAACGAAGGTTGGAGACTGGACGAAGTTGTCTAACACAGTCGGGTCCAGGGCAGGCTTCTTCAGGAGGGGCCTCACCACCGCCTCTTTCAAGGCGGCGGAAAGACACCCTCCCTTAAAGAAGCGTTGATAACTGCCCGAGCCAACCGCAGGTGGCCTCCCTGGCGGCATAAGCCAGCCAGGAGGGACACGGGTCCAATAAACATGTGGTGGAACTCATACGCCGCATAATCCTGTCCACTTCATCCTCGAAACCGGGTCGAACTCATCCCAAATAACCAGACTCCTGCACCCCTCCTCAGACCACTGCAAATCGGAGGACAACCCGTCACAATACGAGCAATCTTATCCGACAGATATTGAACAAATTCCTCGGCCCTACCCCAACGGGTCCGCCCCCCTCTGGCTGAAGGAGGGAACGAGTAACCCAAACAGGGCGGCTGGGCGTTATCTGCGGACGCTATGAGGGTGGAGAGATAAGATCTTCTCGCCTCTCTCATAGCTACCAGGTAAGTCCTAATAAAGGCTCTCAGCTGGGCTCGGTCGGATTGGGAACGGGTAAACCTCCACCTGCTCTCTAAACCCCTTCGATGGCGCTTCATCTCCCGGAGCTCCTCAGTATACCAAGGAGACAGCCGAGATCCACGACGCACAAGGGGACGCATGGGGACAACCCTGTCGAGGGCCTCCGACGCAGCCCGTTGCCAGGCTATTGCCAGATCGTCAGCAGAGCTGTGAGCAAGGGAAGAAGGAAAGAACCCCAGTTCTGCCTGGAACCTCTCAGGGTCCATTAGGCGTCTGGGGCGGAACCATCTAGGTGGCTCCTCATCCCAGCAGTGGGGGCGGCCTGTTGGAAGACCAGCCTTAGGAGATAGTGATCAGACCATGGAACAGGCAGAGTCGTAATAGCGACCTGCCCTCTGTCACTCCGCCACTGCTCAGAGATAAAAACTAGGTCAAGAGTATTTCCCCCTCCATGAGTAGGACCTTGAATCAACTGGGTCAGGCCCATGGCCTCCATAGAAGCCATGAATTCCTGGGCCACACCCCCCCCAAGGAAGGCAAGTTGAAGTCCCCAAGACCATAAGGTCCGGGAGCTCCACCGCCACCCCAGAGAGGAGATCGAGGAGCCCAGGCAGAGCGCTGCCACACAGCTGGGGAAAGGTATGCTAGCAGCAAGCCCACCCGCCCATTTGGCCCCCATCTCAGGAGGAGGATCTCACTCCCGCCTATCTCTGCAACAGAGACCTCCCTCGAAACAAGGTCTCCCGAATAACCACGGCCACCCCACCACCCCTACCCTGAGCTCGTGGCCAGTGCAAGACCGAAAACCTGGTGGGCATAACTCAACCAGAGGAACACCCCCTCTGGGCCCAACCAGGTCTCAGTGATGCAAGCCAGGTCCACAGCCTCCTCCTCGATGATCTCCCGGAGGAGGGACGATTTGTTAGCCACAGACCTGGCATTAAAATACACCAGCCTAAGCCCAGGGATCCTGGTTCCATTGCCCCTTGGGAGGAGGCCATAGGGTCGGAACGCAGCAACCGCCTTAAATGTCGGGTGCGCGTTCCCATAACCTGATATGGCCCTATGCCTCGTCGTCCTCTTCCAATCCCGACCACCCTGGGAATCGCTGCCCCACCTCAGGGCCCAGAGCCCCGCCGCCCCCAACCCCCACACGCTCCCACCGCCCCCAGGCTGCAAAGTGACCCCTGCACCCCCTCCTCCTCCCTAACCCTTTAAAACAACGAATTAAAAATTTTAAAATTCAACCCTTAGATCTTAGTTTAAAATTTAGCCCATTGATTGCAGCATGCCACCTCTCGGGATCCCAAGATCCGTCATTAAGGTAAGCTATTGATAGTCCCCTGGGCCAACTCAAGGACAAGGGTGCAGTCCTAAGTGCCCACAATTCCGGCGAGTAAAAACCCATAAGATAGTTAAGGGGTCAGAGTATAGTATGGCAATACATAGCAGGGTAATGTTGTTAAAAACCAAATGGAGAAAAAGAATACAGGCTACAGCAGTCAAGAATTTCAGTCTCAAAGCGGTCTCTCACACCCGTTTGAGACCAAAGATGACAAAAATGGCAGTCGCTCTCTCACTGCGAAAAGCCAACAAAAGAAAACTTGAAAACTGCAGGGTTAGATGTAAAAGCTCTCCACTCTCCCACAGTAGAGAGATAATCCGCCCATCGTCCTCTCACAACAATGGGACCTGTCCAAACAAAGTCCTGGTAAAAGGAGAGGTCCATGATATTTAAAACCGTGGTCATTGGATAAAGATGATAAATATCTCCACAACTTCCGTGGAGACAAAGAAAAGCCAGATGATCAAGTAGATATTAAATACGGCAGATAATTCAGCGTGACACCATCAGTTCGAACAGTTCGATAGGCAGGAATCCAAAGGAACCCAACAACGGGCTCCTTGAAGGCAGGGTCCAGGGCCACAGAAATTTGCCAACCGCGGGGAATATATATATATTCCATCCCCGCTAGGCAAGTCACAGCCCACCCGACCCGTCCAAAGTCAATCCAGCCATTGAAGGAGAGGAGCATTCAAGGGCCTGGATCTGGCCCACCGAAAACGCCCCCCCAAACAGTCCAGGGGCTCACCGGCTGGCACAGAATCCACAATGATAACCGCCACCTCTGTCCTGGTTCTATCATGGTTCCGACCGGTGCAGCCTCCGTGGTCCCAAAACAAGCAGGCCACCAGGCCACAGGACTCGTCATCCCGGCCGGAAACCACTCCTCAGGCGCTGCCCCTCTCCATCCAACAGCCTCCGCCATCACAGCAGCCATCCCAGTCAACGAATCCACAGCCGGAGCTCCGCTAAGGCAGCTAGCATCGCTGCCTCCGCCGCCGCTCCAGCTGCCGTCGCCAGTAAAGAGGCCAGGATCCACAGCTCCGCCGCTCAGTCTACCCCTCCAAAACGCGGCAAACACCAGAGGCAAGTCCCCGCAGCCGCTGCAGCCATCCACGGGGCCATCACAGCCACCGCCGCCGCCGCCACCGCCGGGAAGAGCCACCGCCGCCGCCGCCGCCGCCAGGAAGAGCTGCCGGAGCCGCCGGAAAAGCCGTGGGGGTGCTGAAACCGCCGAAGCCTCCATTCCAAAAGCCACGGCAGCGGCCATCTCCAATAGGCCAGGACGACGGGAGGCAGAAAGTCCGAAAGAACGCCTCACCGACCGTCCAGCTGGCTCACAAACAGCCCGAACCCACACCCGGACTCTCCCATAAAATCCAGGAAGGGAAGCGGGCATCCAGGAAATCCCCATTGGCACCCCCCTTACCAACTAAAAACTCACCCCCCAGAGCTGTCTCAGCGCCCGTCCTCCATCTTGGACATGCGCAATCAACAGCTACATGACCACAGAGATGTTGTCATCAGGAGAAATTTCCTAGAGCCAGAAACAACTAGCACATATGTGCAAGGGGAACCTTTACCTTTACTTTTAGTGGTTATCTAGACTTTTCTAGCTTGGATATTTTAGCCCTACTACTGACAGAGGAGAGGACTCTCAGGGATATTTTATTCAGATTTCCTTAAATGTGGAGCAGGATCAAGAACATTCCATCCCATCAGAGGTGGTATTCAGCAGGTTATGACCAGTTCTGGAGAACTGGTAGCGGAAATTTTGAGTAGTTCGGAGAATCAGCAAATACCACCTCTGACTGGCCCCACCCCCATCTATTCTCTGCCTCCCGAGTCCCAGCTGATCGACTGGGTCTTCTTTGGTTGCCCTGCACAGGAGAACGGAGCTGGAAAGTGGGGTAGGGAGGGAATGGGGATTTTGCAGTAACCTTCACCCAGGAGAGGGGAGGGAATGGAGAATTTACAGTATCCTTCCCCTGCCACGCCCACCAAGCCAAAAAATTAATCCCACCACTGCATCCCATTCATTATGCACTTGGAAATGGATCCCAAAATATATGAAATGCACACATTTACCTGTAAATTTCATACCCATTTTAAAATATATGAGAACAATGATAAGAACAATGATTACAACTACAGGCCTTCCCTGGGAGGGCCTCCAACATAATTCATTAGAGCTTTCTTGTAAAAAGATACAAAGGATTACACTTAACATTGCCAGCTGCCGGGATTTGGATTGCGCAAGCTGGCTGGTGTATACTGGCATCTTTTGCATCCGTTCCTGGATACAAACATTTTTATATGAAATTGGACTGCAGAAGAGTGAGTTTTATGAGAAGAAATTGGATGGATAAGATGTCTCTTGAAAAGAATGATGTTGATTGGAATGCAGACTGGCTAAACAAAGATTAATCATCAAAAGAACCCATTAAGACATAGCAGTGACCAATGAGAGAAAGAATCCATGTCATTTCCAGACCCAGCCAGGATACGCCACTAGTTGAAGATATATCTGGGGATGGGGAGGCTTATTTATAACTATAAATAAATAAAAAAACATTACTGTTCCTCTGCATCTCACAAAACACAAAGTATTTATCTTTGTGATTTCTCATCTATAAAATGTTTCATGTGCTGAGAGTCATAAATGTGTTTTGGGCATAACTAGGACTGTATTTATTCCAATGGTGGGCATTCAATGACCTCTTATTTTCTAGTAACTCTGAGCACAAAGGCTGGGCTCACCCAAATGATTCGGTTTGGGCTTAGCATGTCGTGTTAATCCCATTGTAAATCATACTTTGACAGCCCTGTGTCATGTACAAACTTGGCTAACGGAAGTGTGTTGAAAAGGGGCAAAGTCTAAGCCCAATCAAATGTGTTTTTTGAAGGAGCCTTAAAGCAAGGCAGACCAGTGGTTCCAGCTGGCAATCCCTAGCAATCACCAATGTGTGAGTACCACAGCCTGAAATCTGTTTAGGCTGATAATGCCAGGGATGCAGAACGCAGCCCTCAACATGGAAAAGACATATTCTGCCAAATCCTCTCAGAGGAAGATTCTTCAAAGATCCTTGCAATTTCTGTCGAGTGTTTCTCAAGGCGGGCTGTCGTTTTCATAACGTTCCCCCTGTGCTAAGTCAGACTGTTGAAACAATGTTCTTTTTCCAGCCGTCAGAGGAAATGAAATGGTATGCGGAGGTGATTCAAAAGTCCCTCCCCATTCCTAGAGAACCGATTCAGAAAAGAAAAATGTCCGAGAATTGTTTCTGTCTGGTGTGGGGGCTGGGGAGAGAAATAAGAAGAACTTCTTCTTAGTGTAGTGCTAAGAGGAAGATTCCTCTGGAACCGAACGTCTATCCAGCTGCCTGCTGATGAAAAAAGCAATTTCCACATCTGTTTCACAGAGTGGCTCAAGAGGAAATTTTTCGAAGGCTGGGATAATGTACTTTGGAGATTTTTCAAGGATTTCCAATAGTCCCAGTATATCCAAGGTTCTCTATCAGCCTGGCTGCATTCCCTAGAATTCAGAAAGATTGCAGCACGATGCAAGATTTCATATTCCAAACTACCAAGGCCCTCCAACATGTCATAATAGAAAGTAGAATAAGGCAACTAATTACTAATGTCTTGTTTGATGCTCCATGTTTTTCTCCAACTGGATGATTTAGATGGCTAAAAAAGGAAACATACAAAATAGAATTAAAAGGCGATGCCTAACTGAAAAACTATATATTATTAAGTTCTTCATAAAAGTACAGGTAGTTCTAGTAAGTTCCAGTACAGGTGGTTCTAGTAACAATTAACAGTTATGATGGTGAGGAAAAATAACTTCGCAACCAATGCCCGCAATCTTTAGGACCTCGCTGTCTTGATCTCATGTTTACAGTCAGTTAGCATGCATTGTTTTGCATAAAATCACAAGCAGTCATGGTTGTGTGATTTTTTTTACTTAGTAACTATTTTGCTTAACAACTAATCAAATTTTCTGACAGATATGCAAGTTTTGTTTACCCATCACCACTGTGCTTATGTAGTCACTGGGATTTAACTAAGAATTTAAGGGGTGGTGTTTGTGCACATGCATGCATGTGGGTGGGTGTGCATGCAAACCTTCGAGTCAGTGTTGACTTCTGAACAAGTTTCTGCAGTTTTCTTGGCAAGATTTCAGAAGTGGTTTGCCATTGCCTTCTTGGTAGGGCTAAGAGACATTGACTGGCTCAGTCAGCTGGCTTTGTGCCTAAAGTGAGACTAGAACTCCGTTCTTCCAGTTTCTGGCCTGAACCACTACTTCAAACTGGCCCTCAGCTAATGGTTACTGGTTTTTAATTTATGCAAATTGATGGTGGCACATAAGCAAACTATGCACTTTTTTTCTTTTTTTGTGCTTTTTATATTTTTCTCTACTCATATCCCTCAAGCTGTCTTCTGCAATATGGTAGGTGAACTTCAGCAGCCTGGGAAGTGGCTGCAGCTCTTCTCCATTTTTGGTCTGCTCCCTGCAGTAAAAAAAGAGAAGGCAACCTTCATCATCAGCAGAATCCTAAGGGTCAGAGCTTTTTTCCCTTGAATACATAGATAATCACTTGAGAAGGGAGGAGGGTCTTTCCTCCAGTGGTCCTGTCATATTTCATGTCTTAAGACAGGGGTCTTCAAATTTGGCAACTTTAAGATTTGTGGACTTCAACTCCCAGAATTCTGGGAGTTGAAATCCACAAGTCTTAAAGTTGCCAAGGTTGGAGACCCCAGTCATAAGTTTTTAGGAAAATGTGTATCTTTAGCCAACTCATTGGTTTTCTTTGATGGGTGACTAGTGATGTCAAGAATGAAATGAGCTTAGATAGGCTCACCAAGGGCAGGAATAGTTGATTTTCATCCCAACTGATAAGATTGCTAGCACATTTTTCTGCTCTGCTTCAATGCAATATCAAAAGGATCCAGAGGCAATAAGGCAAGTAGGAACTTGGGGATTGTGGTTTGCTTTCTTTTGCAGTGTCATCACACATAGATTTAAGAATCTGTTTCATCATGAATCAAACCATACTTTCTTGGTCCGATCGAGCAGCTTCAGAGTTGAATTTACCACCTGTCTTCCCTCCTCTTCTCTTTGTGTGAAGTAAAGGTCAAGTTCATGCTCCCTTGAGGAACATCCTACTCGTATTGGAATCTTTCTTTGACTGTGGTACGTATTGTAAGGGAGTAGCAAGGGGATTTCCCCTTTTGGTTCCATGTACAATCTGCTCCCTGAGGCAACGTAGCCCTACATATTGCGAAGCCATAGCCTTGTCTACAGATAAAATTTTGACTGCCTACTAGCTTGCTAGGACAATCAAGTCTAATAAATTTATTTTAAAATGATCTTTTTTCTCTCTCTCAAACTCTGAACTAGTGTATTATGGGAAACTAGTATAGAAATTCCCAAGTTCAAATGTAAATTTAAGGAGAAGCTGAGAGACCAACTATTGAACATTGTCTTTAATTAAGACACAATACTTAGAGCACTCTCTGGTGGAAGAGAGCTACATTGCTATGAACAATTACATAGATGGAATGGGAAAATTCAATTTAAACCCTGATGAGGACTCAAATCAGAGAATTATTGCGGTAGAAATTCCAACTGGTTTGTTAGAAACCAGCAACTGAGATTCAGTAGTACAACATAGCTTGTACATTGGTGGTTAGATTGCTTTAATGGAACATAGGAAGGAGAATTGGACCCTTTCAGAACTCATTTGAAGAGACTAGGATTCTGGGAGAGGCTAGGTTTTCACAGTCAATTGATTTTTTTTTGCACATCCTGTAACACTGCCCCCCCTTTTTTTGGAGGAAGGGGAAATTTTAAAGGCATAGGAATTCCACCATCAACTGCTTTTGCACTGGAGCTAAGGAAATAGGTTATGTGGCCCTAGAACAGGGGTCTTCAAACTTGACAGCTTTAAGACTTGTGGACTTCAACTCCCAGAATTCCTCCTCCAGTCATATTAGCTCAGGAATTCTGGGAGTTGAAATCCACAAGACTTAAACTTGCCAAGTTTGAAGACCCTTGCCCTAGAATGTGGACTCCTCTGCTCTTAAATCCTATCTTCAATTCTACTGACCACCAGAAGACGCCATAAGAGCAATTTTGTCTTATTTTGGTCTTGCCAGACATGGCCAGTCTTAAATCAGATGAAGACAGTCACATGGTGCCTCCTGGTGGTCAGCGTAATTGAAAACACAAACCACTGGCATCCAACCTTGCAAATTTTAAGACCTGTGCAGTCCACTTTAATTCCCAGAATACCTCAGCCAGCTATGAATTCTGAGAGTTGAACTCTACAAGTCTTAAAAATGCCAAGGTTGGACAACTCTGCGTTAAACGCTGTTTATCAGTGTACCAACACCAAACACCAACTATGTATGCTATGTACCAACACCCAAAAAACCAACAAACACACACAATGTAAATAATTTTAAACAATTTTCCACCACCAGCACTCATCCAAGGAAGGTGATGAAAATAATATATCATGTAACCTTAGGGTATGATACTGTGTAATGTAACTTCTATGTGTCTCTAGTCTGAGAATTCAGGGAAGATGGACTACATATGCCATATCAGCAGATTAAAAACCATAAATTATATCAGCTTGCTCTTTAATCCAGACAAGCAATCTAAAATGCACAAATAATTTGGAATGTATTATTTATTTTGCAAGAATGACCTATCAGTTTGCAAGGTTTCTACATAATACCTACAAAACATTTAAATCCAACAGGCTTGCTTTCCATAGAAATGCAAAGAAGTAAGTATAATTAACAGAATTTCTGCTTTCCATTGAGCTGTCAACTCTGGCAAGAAATCCTCTTTTTCTGCTTCATGTTCTTTCTGTAACTCTCTTTTATTGACCAATAGAAAAGTTCTTTTGGGTGTATATCTAATCGAAGAAGAAAATGTTTTCTATCATCTAAAATGTGAGTATAAACATGTAGTACATAATTGGACAGAACAATGTTGAGATAGCCTACTGTGTTTGACCTCTGTCAAGGATAATTTTGTAGCACCTACTAGGATGTTTGGTTATTATATCTTAACAGTAAAAAAGGTAAAGCTAAAAATAAAGGTTTCCCCAGTTCCAGTCGTCCCGACTCTAAGGTCTACTTTATCTACTTGCATTTGCAGGCTTTTGAGATGCTAGTTGTCAGGAGTTGGGGCAAGTAACAGGAGCTCACTCTGTCACATGGTACTTGGGTCTTGAACTGCCTTCTGGCTGACAAGCCCAGCATCTTAACTGCTAGGCCATCATGCTCCCTATCTTAATAATAGTATTTATCAAATAGGCCCATGGACTGTTGCAATCACTCACTGTGACTTTGATCAACAATATTTTTATATAATGCTTTTTATGAAGACAGTATGCTAGATTGCAGTTTCAGTAATAGATATGTCATATGTGCATTCTTTTAATAATAATGAGACAATATTAGTCAGTTTCATATTTTTGGTTCTGTTTAGTCCAGATAATACACGTTATTCTATGCAAATTAAGATCGTTAGGATTTGTAACCCAACATATTATGGTATGCATCCTGTCATCTAAAAAGCATATGCAGTGCATGATAGATTCAGAATTTTGATGAACTATGTATCAGAACTAATAGGATTTTATTTTTAATATATATTTATTTTTTAAATATATTTTTCTAACAAAGCTGTTAGAAAGCCTTTAGCAAAGCTAAAATATAATACTAAAGGGTAATACATTCCAATCAACTGGCCTTATTCTCTAGTGTAAGCAGCTATTCGGAGTATTTCCTGACCAGCTGATGTCTGTTAGAAATTTACAAACATTGTAATCTTACAAAAAAAAAGAGACATAAAATTAAAAACACAAACTAAAAATACAAACTAGAAAAGAAAAGCATCTCATGATTATACCACATAACTCTATGTCAGTGAGTTCCCAAATTCCTTACATAAAAAAACTTATGTCCATCTTTTCAAATATATTATTTGGAAGTCCAGTATACTTCAAATACAGGGTTTTTCAAAATTAATCAACCTGAATCGCAAATCTGTAGCTACCATTTAAACCATTTTTAGAGAAATGAAGCCGTTGCTGTTGCTTTATTGGAAATTCCAATTCTTTAGTCCATGTTTGAAATATCCCAGAAATGTCCACTTTAAAATTAAGCTTTCGATATAGGTTTTATTTCTGTAATGGGTTCAGCCAAACAAGGAAGCCAAAGCATCTGATCAATTAATGATCTGTTAGAACAGGGGTGTCAAACTCTCATTGTCATGGCATTGTCATGTTGACATATCGTGACTTTCCCCCCTTCCCTAAACCAAGTGTGGGCGTGGCCAGTGTGTGACGCATCCAGCCTGGGGGTCACAAGTTTGACAGCCCTGTGTTAGAATATGCTTCAGCAAAAGATACCTCCATTCTTGTGAATTTGGGAAGACCAAATTAAATTTGAAGGCAAGAAAAATCCTTAAAGTAGCCATGATGTAGCAATTGTTTTAAAGTCATAATCCAAGCTTGTCTTGCAATTAAGCTTTGCAATAAAACCATTCAGGGACGGGATGCTTAGCAAATGATTCAGCATTGAATAGTGAATAAGACAAGGAAGTGTAAAGTTCCCTTGGAAGTTGAATGTATTTCTGAATGAATGTATTGGGATAGCATTAGAGGTATATTAGTTCGGTAATAAAAAGATGTGTGCATTGTTTGTATGTTGGCTGAAAACTCAAAATAATGTGTAGCAAGGATCAAGAATGAATGGAGAGTGAATATAAAGTTACTGGCATAAATACATTGAAGAGGCCTGACTGAGAATGTATGAAAATCTAATTATAGAATTGTGGAAGAGTGAATGTAATAAGAGAAAGATCACAACAGGGTTGGATAGAATTGATGAAGTTCCCAAAAAAGAAATGTTAAAAACAACAATGTATGTGTAATGAAGCTAGGATAGGTTGCAAGGAAATAAGATAACATATTGGGAGTGCTGTTTGTATAAACAAGGTCTAGTTAGCTTTTCTCTTAGCCTGTAATTTACAGGAAGCTATACTGTAATCACCCAGGCCAAGGATTTCTACTAATCAGCCTATTTAATTTGAATTTTAGAAACCTAAAAACATTTGGACCATGAGTGCTGGATGTTCAGGTTCCTGGACTAGAGGAAAACAAGTGGTCTACAGGATTCAAGGTTGTTAGCTGAGCAACCAGGACTACTTGAAGAAAATTTGTTTACTCGTTGCAAATATACAAAGCCAGAATTGACTAGAATTGAAAAAAATAGAAACGCTACCTCTGCAAAGAAGCTGAAGAAACACTGGACCGTTAGCTTCTGCAAAAACTATCTAAAAATTCCAGCCCAAAACTCAACTGAATCTAGACTAAAGCTTCAGCTTCATCACCTTATCCTTCCCCAAAAAGGGAGATTTGGAGATTGCTTAACACTTGGGTCCATGGAGCGCTTCTTGTCTTAATGGAGAAATAGATCAATATACCTCTCCCTGCCACAAATTATTCCCTTCAAACTCCTCAAAGAAGTATTTTTATATTTTTCAGTTGAAAAAAATCAGTGTTGCCTAGATAACTATGGTGTTGAACACTATGGTGTTATCTAGGGGATACTGATTTTTTTTCAACATTCACATTGATTAATAAAAATCTTCTAATGATTACCCCACACTTGGGTTTAGCATTGGAGTAAGATTTTTGTATTTCTTTCCTATTGTTGCCTTTTTACAGTATGAGCATGCATAAAATGAGAGCTGAAAAAAATGTTTTCAGATTTCTAAAATCTAAATTAAATGGACTGATTGGTACAAATTATGTGTCACAGAATTAAATAGCATTAGATACAAGTAAAATAAGTATTTTCTTGGTAACAGTGAAAGTATGCAAATCTGAAATACTAAAGAGGCTATACTTTCCAATCACATGGCCTTTTATTCTCTAGTGTAAGCAAATATTCAGAGTATTTCCTGACCAGCTGATGTCTGTTAGAAATTTACATTTTGCAATTGTGTCCAGATTTCAGGATAAATGTAAAGTGGCAGGCTTGATCATATCCCAGTGGCAAAGTTCACTTTGAATTTGTAGAAGAGAATATTCTTTTAAGCATAAATGCACATTTGTGACAACTTATAAACATGAACATAGGTCTCTCCAAAAGATTACCACAAACCTCATCAAATTATTGCTAATATACCTATAAGCTTTTGTGAAGGTTCTGATTAAGCTGCCACTTTGTCACTGCCGCTTTCAACATGGTGTTGTAGCAATGTTAAATTAAAGGTATAATGACCACCTTAATTTTTGCTTAGCCTGCAGTGGTGGAATTACTAGAGCAGCCTTTAATGCAGCAAGTTAACTTTTCTTTGTAAAACACTATTCCACCACACTGAATATTCAGGCTGATTTCTGCTAAGTTTCACACCTGTAAATCAGTTTGGCTTAAAAAATTATCCAGCGCAACAATCCAGCTATTGGCCACTATTTCAAATAAGGCAAAAAATTAACTTTCTAAATCTTTTCCTATGTCCTTCCCCTCTGATTTAAACAATATACTTCCTGCTTATATTATAGGCTATTGCCTAATATTAGGCTAGTGTAGAAGTTCCTTAAACTTAAGTTATTATCTAGATCAGGAATGAGCAATTAATTTCCCCAAGGGATCACATGAGAAACCTTGCGATCATATGAGATGCCCTATGCAATGACCACCACCTCCTCAAGCTGCTCCAGATGAAGGGTAAGTGTTGTGCAGGAGCACAAAAATTATTTCTCTCCTTGCCCTCCCACAGCTGGTGGCTGACTAAAGGAGCATATGATGACAAGTGCACAGAACTGGTACCAATCCAGTTTCTTCTCCTGCTCCCTGCAGCATGCTTATTTACATTTTATTTCTAATTTTCAATTGATCTCACATTGGCTGGATAGAGGCAGCCAAAGGATCAGATGTGGCCCAAGGGCATAAAATACACAGGCATTATCTAGATGCAATGGAAGCAACACCCAGCCTTCATATACTCACACACCCATTGCCTCTAGAGCAGTGAACCTTTTGGTCTCGGCATGTCTAAAAAATGGGAAAATGCCTAACATGACTCTGCTGGCATATCATAACCCTGCTCCCCCAAACAAGGGAGATCTCCACCTCCACCCACGTAAGCAAAATAATGCATTTACTCTAGTGATAACTGAATGTGGCCCTCTCTATTTAAGAAAAGAATTGAAGTCCACACCCATCCTAAAAGTTGCCAAGGTTGAGAAACAATAGACCAGACAGTTGTATGAAAATGTCATTGGGCCTTTTGAAAATGGTAATACAGTACTACTTCTTCTGAGAACAATAAATCAATGTTTCAATTTGCATTGCCATCTTTTCCTGACCCAAATAATTTTCATTCTGCTAACATGACTCTGGTACATGTATACAGAGTTGTTCACATGCAGCAAGATTAAGTGATCTCTTCTGTGTTAGTTCTCTTTAAAATAGAAAGCACAATAACAGGCATTATGTTGCATCTCCAGAAAAAGATTTTTTTACACTTTGGATGATACTCAAATATTTCATTTCAACAAGTACTCTTTATTTCATTTGAACAAGTATTCTTTAAAATTCAGTCTGAGAGATTTGCTTTTGCTAATGAACGTTGTGTGTTCTGCAAACCAAACGGAGAGTGAAAATTCACAAATCATTTCTGTCTGGCCAACTGTAGTATGGATATAATCTAAATCTAGGTACATCCACTACTGAAAGTCAGTAGATTCAGAACTGGAGAGTTTACAGAATACAAAAAAGGACATATAAGTAGAAGACACAAGTTCACTTGGCATATGTAACTGCCATGATCTGTTCAAGTAGTTTTAGTGGAAACAAAGTGCTATTTCACATTTCACATAGAAAAAAAGGCAGTGTAAGAGACAGAACAGAAAGGGGGAGAAAAAACCAGGCTGAAGACGGTCAAGAGACTTAAAACTTGAAGGTATCAGGACTGTCTTGAATTTGGAATGTATATGCATCAGAACCAGACTCTGGAACAACATTATCATCTTCCTCCTGTAATAAAAGAGTAAAACTTAAAATATTCACAATTTAGTTTCTTCACAATCTATCTAATACACTGTCATATTTTAAGCACAAATTGGTGCTTGTGTACATATAAAAAGTACCAATCTTTTCATGTTTTTAATAGAGCAGCAGCACCCTTATTGTTATTGTTATAGAATGATAAGCCCTTACATGGACAAACTTTGTATCTACTTTTTATCAAGTAGCTTTTTTATTATACAGCAACCTCTATAGGACAACTTGAATTTACTTACCTCTGCTGAAAAATATTTTTCAATCAGAGTTGCAGCCGATTTGTAAATCTGCTCATTTTCATGGGATTGTAGAGCTTCAATTTTGTCTAAGCCACCACATTCTTCAATCAAGATGCACAGCTTTTCAATCTCACCTATTTTTTCAGCTGCCTATAGAGATAATTTCATTATAATGGACATTTCATTTCAGACAAGTAAGATATTCTGAACAGGCTTTAGCTTTAAGCGCTCTTGGTAGTAAAATACACAGTATTAATTTCAAAATGCTCCCCCACCCCCAGAATAGGTTGCATTGTCAACTTACCATAAAAATATTAGTAATAGCATCCAGAATCACCAGGACTGTTTTGCTGTCTTTCACCACAAGTAGATCCAATAATGGCTCTAATACACCTGTCTGGACAAGGTAAATGATCTGGCCAATTGTTCCTCCACTTGTATAGTTGGTCACTGCCCATATAGCTTCCTTCTGGGATTTAAAGTCTCCCTATTTTAAGATACAGGAAAATAAAGAGATAGCAATAGAACAGCCTTGACAAAGTTTAATATTGTAAAGTTAGTTTTGTGACACGGTTACAAATGTAAATACATGTTTAACTGTAAGATTATACACTTCTGCTATCCCTTTGAAATGTTTAGTTGATTTGTACAGCCACTCAGCACAAGACTCTGGTTTGGATACATCATGGAAGAATTAGTGCACTTTATTATTATTATTTAAATGCAGTGTTAAGCAGTGACATTTCCTGCATACTATTTCACTGCTTTTGGTTACATAAAACTGATGATTTTAAGTTTATTCTATTTGCAATAACCTCAAAAAGATGAGAAGTAACCAACATAAGGCAGTTTGCATCTTCAAACCTAGCACTTCTCTAATTAGTTGACTAACCACTAGAACAAATTGGTTCTTTAAAATATCAGGCTGGAAAGAAGACTGCATGTTCAAGTCCCATCTTAGCCATGAAAGTAGGCTGGGTAACTTTGGGCCAGTCTCTTTCTCTCTCTCTCTCTCACTCAACCCAACCCACCTCACAGGGTGGTTGGGGTGGGGAAAAGAGGAGGAAGGTGTGTTAGATATGCTCTCTGTATGGAGTTATTCATAAAAATAAGAATGGTGGGATACAAATAAATGTTTTGATGCATTTACATTTTTACATAATGAGTTGCATTCAGCATGTAACTTTTTTTAAAAATTCATATTTATATCCCGCCCTTCTCCGGAGACTCAGGGAAGCTTACAGTTTTTTTGGGATACAACCCAATGCGCTCAGCAATAGCCTTCATTCCATTGTATATGCCTGCTTATTACTAAGCGGCATTTTTTACAAAGTCAGCTTATTGCCCCCAACAATCTTGGGTCCTCACTTTACCTACCCCGAGAGGATGGAAGGCTGAGTCAACCTTGAGCCTGGTGAGATTCGAGCCTGCAATAATTACAGGCAGCTGGAGCTAAGTGCTAGGCTATTAACAGCCTGCACCACCAAGGCCCTACTCTTCAATCTATTACAAGTTTATGACTCAAATTTCCATGCCTTGGAATAAAGACACTTCTAGTTTTTCTTCTGAAATCATCTACATAGTCTCCAAAAACCACCTGAAGGATAAAAGAACCTTCTAAAATATAGGATCAAACAAATTTCCTTCTTTCTTCCTAGTTCTACATGGCTAAAACACTTAAAAGAACACTGCTTAAGTATACCTTTTAAATTAGGAATGTTACAGATCAATACATCCCATGTTCTTAAATAGCAAAGGTATTTCATAGAGACTGTATTTTTATTACTTTCCCAAAAAATTAAAAAAACGTGTCCCTGAAACATCTAGATAAAAAATAAAACCTTATAGGCAGACTATGAATTTAATAATTTTTCTCTTTAAAAATATCTACCCAGAGGCAAATCATATGTTTTTAAAGCCAAAGTTCATTGCAAGGCAAAGATGGCAAAGATATATCAAAATATATTTTCAGCGTTACCTTTTTTAAGATGCTAACAAGATATGGAACAAGCCCATGGTCCACAACATTCTGGATCTGATCCTGGCGGCCAGCAGTTATATTAGACATAGTCCATGCAGCTTCTTTCTGGATGTTGTTTTTGGGGTGAATAAGCAGACTTGGGAAGACAATTAGTGCTCCAGCATCTATTACACTTTGAGTTTGCTCATCAGTCCCCGTTACAATGTTTCCTATAGCTCTTAATGATGGAGTCTGGAAAAGAGGTTTCAGATATTGAACAAGTTTTGGGCTGCATATAAAACACATAACATAGCTAAAGTATACAGATCATATGTTGCAAGTTAAGGATTTTGTGGGGTCACATTATGAGCTGTCCGGGACAGTATGTGGCCCACAGACATGCTCAGTCTACAGAATATGGAAGAAATCCTTGCAATATCTCAATATTTACATACAAGCCTGCCTGCCCACCCACAAAAGTTCTTAATGCAATTCTCAATATTATTCTAAGTATTAACGAACATTGTTGAAAGCTGCCTAGATCTACTTCATCACAAACATAAAATGCAACAGCAACATTAGAGAACAATTATATTCCCATTGTAAAAATGTAAAAAAAAAGATTTAAAAATCTTATCATTATACAGTAGGGGACACCTTTGTGGAATTCATATATCTGGTCAATTCCATGGCTATTCAATCAGTGTTGACTCTTGGCAACAGCCTGAACATGTCCCTGCAGCTTTCTTGGCAAGATATCAAAGTTTACTTTTTTTTCTTTTTGCTAATGTCTCCTTCCTAAGGTTGAGAGAAAGTGACTGGTCCAAATTTAGCCAGTTAGGTCTATACCTAAGGCAGGAATAGAACTTGGTGATATGAAAAATCAGTTATGTCCAAATAGAAAATCACAAGGATATTTCAATAATTTATGTCAAAGAAGGAGGTATAGCCATCTCAAGAGAACACTATATTCACCCAAAAGAGCTTGCAATTTGAGCAACATGAATATACTGAAAAGATTTCTAAACCAAAGAATATTATAAGTACACTTCTCAAGAAGTTGACATTACTACACTTGAGTTGGGAACTATCTCCTATATGAAGAATTTCAATACTTCACAACCTTCACTAATTTATCTTACCATTATTGGAACTTCTCCACATGCTAGCAGTTTCACCAATTGTGGCACTAGGCCAGTTTTGACCACTACTTCAATTCTATCATTTGAGCCATCAGTCAAATAAGAAATAGCCCAGCATGTGTCTGCCAAAACTTCATGGTCATGGTAATGCAATAGGCGAACTAAAGTGGGCAGAATCTGTTCAACAGCTTCAATGGGTGGTGCAGGGTTCTTGTTACGGCAGAGGTTTGACAAAGTCCAAGTTATGTTACGCAGGTAGCCAAGCTGAAAAGAAAAACCACGGTTATGATTAAGTAATGCTGAAATTGATTTTCACGTTTAAGATTTTAGCTGAGAATTCACACTTACAGTTATAGAAGAGAGATCAGGAACAGCAAGCAGAGCCAAAAGTGGATCAAGTGCACCATATTTAATAACTAAGTCTCTATAAGCAGAGCCATCACCTGAAGGCAGAAATAAAGAGTGTCAAATGCTAAGACTAAGAGGTCATATGGAATTACTGCTAATCCAGGGCAGGAATACCACCATGACAAGCTGACTTGATCACAATCCAAGCATTATAAAAATAATATAACTGCCATAGAAAACTATTCAAGAAGAGGAAACCTGTTAGTAACAGCATTAAAACCCTTGCAACTAGCCACTATGAACCAGAAGCCAAAGAACATTGCAGTCACAGATGTTAGTCATTGAATGCCACTGTGTGGAAATGATTTCAACAGTAGCATTGCAGAGTTGGGGGGGATCTTGAAATGTGTTGCATTGAAATGTACAAAATCTTACACAATTTCTATCTAAACACCATAATGAAGCTTTTAAGGACAAGGGCATATTTAACAAACTCCCATATATTAAGTGATAACCCCTCAGCCTGCAACATTTAATGTTATGAATTCTAGAAAAGGCTCTGAAATAGCTACATAAGTTCCATATAATACGACGCACTCAGCTCTTAATGTTGAAAATGCTGGCATAGGATTGTACTTGGAAAAACAGTTATGTATCTATGCACTATACAAATATGAAAAAAAATGACTTGCATTTCAAATGAAACACATTGGCTTTTTTGCATACTATTACTTGTAAGAAACACACCAATTTTACTAACTTACCTGCAATATTCCCCAAAGCCCATACAGCTTGCTCACTAATGTGAGTATGAGGAGAAGCCAGTAGAGATATAAAGGCAGGAATTGCTCCACCCTCTACTACAGCTTTTGTCTGGTCTGATGTGCCGGAAGCAATATTGGTCAGTGCCCAAGCAGCTTCAAACTGAATAGGGCTGCAGTTTGCTTTTCCCAAAAAGGACACAAATTTTGGTATCAAGCCAGCTCTAATAATCTGGTCTATAGGGGGCTGCTTTTCTCGGGATAGCAGTTTCCTATGTGTAAAAGAAATAAATTTAGCTTTCCTATCTATGTTTTAGAGAGAAAATTTACATTTCCATGACAACAGTTGTTAGTCATATTTTATTTTGGAAAGTTGGTCACTAGTTTCAGTTAGATGCAGAACAATGAAATATTCCTTTTGTTGCAAAGCATTATAAGATGCAAAATCTCTGTCTAGTGGCAATTAACATGGATGAGGTTCACAGAGTTTTTGGTACACGTATAGCAAGTCCAAAGTTTTCTAGCAATTACTTATAAACTAAATGAAATATACTATTACTTTTACAGTATCTTGCATATTCCCAACTAATGCTTTATTTTGTACCAAGAGAGGTTTTCAGAATTAGTTTGCTGATTTGTTTCCTAAAGATTTAGATATTCCCATTACTCTCATCTGACTATCATATAACAATTGGGCTCATATCCTGCACAAAGCCACAATTTTCTGGATTGTACACTGCATTGCCAAAACTAAATAAAAATAGATTTTGGGCAACCCATTAAATAAGAAAAGTGTGCATTTTTACTGTGCTAAAAACTGTATCAAGTTTTTATCTTCTTGTCCTGTGTTACTATGAAACCTCAGGTTACAATTTTTCATCTCTTATCTGCAGTTTGTTTCATGCAGAATGTAATGCGTAATGATACTCACCTGGCAGCCTGAGTAGCCTGCAGCTGGAATTCTAAATTAGTATTGTTAATGCCTTTAACAATTTCTTCAACAGACCAGTGGACAGCAACCTACAAGGCAACATTTCAAACAACCACATTAAGTTTAACAATTATAGTATTCTTGGAAAATGACCTCAGTAATGCTATACCATTACAAACACAAATTTTACATTACACACATTAATTTTAGTTTCATTTAACTAAAATAGAACAAAACACTTCCTTCTTTTAACATTCCAATGTTCAAACTTACTTGGTTTACAGAAGTCAAATTAAAGTAGATAAAAAAATGTGTTATTCTAAATGAGGAAGGCCTACAGCTCAATAATCGTGAACAGAAAGCCTCAGGTTGAATCTCTGCCCCCTTCATTTGGACTGGAAAAAATACCTGTGCAAAACCAGAACTACAGCTTAAAATAGACAACTAAAGACAAATCTTCAGAAGGCTTATAAACAGGGGTGGGATCCAACCAGTGTAACTACCGGTTCGGTGATTTTATATTTTGTGTGCGCATGCGCGCCTGACACGCGCGTGTATATCGTCATCTAGCTGCCTGGACAGCTGAGCAGTGCTGTGCGTGGGTGCACAGCAGTTGAAAAAGCACTTTTTTTGCTGCTTTTTCAACCGCAGCTGTGTCGTGCAAAGCAGCTGCAGTTGAAAACGCAGGAAATAAAGGTCAGGTAAGAGGGCAGGTGGGCCACATCAGCAGCAAACATAGAACTGGTTCTATGTATGCTGTCTGCTGCTTTTCAGAGCAACTGGTTCTACAGAAGTAGACAGAACCAGTAGAATCCCACCCCTGCTTATAAAATAGGCACTTACCTGATTGCCCCTATTTTCTTGCAGAGGTGCAGTGGCATCATCTGGAAAAGTGCCTACATTTCGCCTTTTAAGCATTTGGTCATCTTTTTTAGCTTTTCTCAGCTCTACATTGACTTCCATCCGTCGTCGCCTCATTTCCTAGTGAACACATACATTGAAAAGCTGAGCTACTGCGTCGCCTCATTTCCTAGTGAACACATACACTGAAAAGCTGAGCTACTGCTTTAAAATACAAGCAGTTGTATCTCCAGTTGACAGTTACTTACATTGGAATCTTTGCCCTTGTTCTTGAATCTGTTCAGGCGGGCAGCCATTGCCCCAGCATTCTCATTGGTAGACATGGCGACTGTTATACAGATATGTCTCTAAACCTACAAAAAGACCCAGTAGTTAAAATTATTACCCTTTAACTATATTGACTGCAGAACTGCAATTGGCATCCTTTTGTAAATTACCAACAGCTGGCAAACACCGGACAAAATACAGTTTACAGCCTAAGAGGCAGCTCTGTTCCAAGCCTATTTTATTCAAACATTGACCTAAATGGTATTTATTTAAATATAAACTTTCCTTTGGGTTTCAAGTTTGAGAACGTTTAAGATACACAGCTGACTCCGTTTCAAACTTTATGCCTCTGAATTAAGAGGGGTGAGTCTCCAGTAGGGCTCTCATAGCGTTTTAATTTCTCTTCGGAAGGAAGTGAGCTCAACGATCTCTGAACTTATTTCCTTTACTCTGGACATTTACTTTGGTCCGCAGTCACCCTTGCGGAAAGTCCATTGAAATTGCGAAAGAGAATTTTTAGGGCATCAGGCATTACACGCAACGCTCTTGTTTATCCTCACATACGCTCCCCAAACACACGCCTAACTCACCGGTGTTCACAAGACACCCCACCCCACCGCAAACCAGCCAACCGCAATTTATTTGGTTCTCATAAATATACAGACCAGCGTGTCGCGCGAGCCCAGCAAAGTGAGCCGACTGAGTTAAACCTCGGCTAAATGAGCCAACCCGGGAAAAGCGCCGTGGCTGTTTCCCTAGCTAAGAAATGAAGCTTTCGTGAAACAACGTAACAAATACGAACGAACGAGTGGCGGCAGTGAGAAGAAGGTGGGTGACCGCAACTGTCCCGGTCTGGAAAGCTCTTTTATTAACATTCCTCCGTCCCCGGGCTTTTCAACCTTCTCCACCACAGCCTGCCGACGTTTCCCCGATTTCGGACCCCTCTAAGGAAGCCTGCCTCACCCCACCGTCCTAAGTCTCAGCGCACCCTTCGCTCCTTGTAGACCCGGCGCGGCTCCGCCACTTACCCGACAGCGCCCCAACACGTTGCGCCGAACTGCTGGAGCTGCGGAGCTCCCACTCTCGTTTTCCCTCCCCCGCCTCCTCGAGGTGTGATTTAAATTTCTTGCGGCCTCCCGCTCTCATTGGCGAATTCGAGTCCAAGTAAACCTCTCATTGGCCAGTTTGAAAAAATATAAGACGCTCAAGCTCTCGCGTTCCTGTGAGAGAGAGAGGGGGCGGGGGGGGAGGAGAGAAGGGAAAGGGGGGGAGGTGCCTTTCGTGAGTCCGAAATCTCGCGATCGTTATGTTCAACGCCCACGCGCGAGGCCCGCGGAACTACATTTCCCAGCGTAAAAGGGGCGGCGATTTGCGAAGCAAATGCTACGAGACGAACTCCGCGTGGGGTAGAATTGACCGTTATGTCGTCAGCTTGGTTACCGGGGATTCTTCATTGTTTATATGGTCACATACAGCATTTTTCAAGTGGTGACACTATGGATAGCCGGTTAGCGGTAAACGCTTCCAGACTGGCGATAGATAAGTTTCAGGCCAGCAAACCTTTAAGGAGAAATTAGAACGCGGCCAGCCTTCAAACCCGCTCAAAAGGGTAGCGAGATGAGGGGGCGTGAGCTGGTAGAACACGAAGCTGCCCGAGCAGGAGGGGGCGTGGCCAATTTCATAATGACGGAAAATGAAAACGAGGGAAAGGACGGACGTGAGTGGGCGGAGTCATGCGTGGTCGGGAGGGGCCCTTAGAACGCGGCTCTCACAGCTCTTTGACGAGTGACCCAGTGGCCTAATGGATAAGGCATCAGCCTCCGGAGCTGGGGATTGTGGGTTCGAGTCCCATCTGGGTCGTTCGTAACTCTTGTTTTGCAGCGGGATTAAAAATTATCAAGACGTTTCCCGAGCTTGATGATGGGTGTTTCTTAGGCTTTGTTAGTCGCTTTGGTTCTTCATTCTCACCATCGGTCTGTAACGGAATAAAACAAACCCTGGTCATGCGTCTCTTGACACGACGAATGGGACATAGGGCGCGAGTAAGACTTGTTAGCATTCAGGCTACCTCAGGAAAGCTCGTGGGTTTCCTCTGCTCAAAAACGGTCGTTACCGCCAGATGCACCCCGCGGATCTTTTCCAGAAACAGTCTTGAGCTCCCTTGAAAACGTCGTTTCGTATCTGCGGTTAACACAAAGTAAAGGGAGGAAAACAGTTCAAATCAAGTGTTTTTCAAACTTGGTTGTGGACTTCAACTCCCAGAATTCCCCAGCACCTTGCTGGCTGGGGAATTCTGGGACTTGAAGTCCACACCTGTTGAACTTTCCATGTTTGAAAAACACTGGTTTAAAATAGTCACATTTGTGGTCAACAAGTGCTCCTTCACTTTGCATGTTCTGTGGTGGTTCTTCAAACTTTAGGGGGATAAATTCCAATGTCAGTTGCAGGTGCCAAGTCTTCTCAAAAAGTTCTGGATCTCAATTTACTCTAGAATAAAGACAGCTAGAGATGTCTTGTTGACATCAAGTTGGATGTATGGCCAACTGTTAACTTCTTGCACCTGTGTGTATTGGTTCCTGGTGACTGCCTATACAATTCCTTGCAGTTTTCTTGGTGTTTTAGAAGTGGTTTGCCCTTGTCTGCTTCCCAGGGCTGACTGGCCCAAGTTGGCTTGGTGCCTAGAACTTGCCACCTGCCAATTTTAGCCTGCTGTTTTATCCATTACACCAGACTTAACCACTACACCAAACACGGAGTAACAGTTTTAATCCCACTAAAGCTCTGTTCTGTTTCAGCACTGCTAACAAGTACAGGTAGTTCTTGACTTACATCAGTTCATTTAATGACTACTCAAAGTTACAATGGAAATGAAAAAGTGACTTATTACCATTTTCACACTTATGATGATTGCAGCATCCCCAGGGTCATGGGATCAAAGTTCAGGTGCTTGGTAACTGATTCATATTTATGATGGTTTAGAATTAGAATTGAGCTGGAAGTGACATTGGAGGTCTTCTAGTCCAGCCCCCTGCTCAAGCAAGAGATCCTATACCATTTCAGACAAGTGATGTCCAGTCTCTTCTTAAAAACCTCCAGTGATGAAGCTCCCACAACATCTGAATGCAAGCTGTTCCACTGGTTAATTTTTCTCACTGTTAGGAAGTTTCTCTTTAATTCCAGGTTGCTTCTCTCCTTGATTAGTTTCCATCCATTGTTTCTTGTCCTGCCCTTTGGTGCTTTGGAAAATAAATTGACCCCCTCCTCTTTGTGGCAACCACTCAAATACTAGAATACTGCTATCTTTGCAGTATTCCCATTGTCACATGATCACTTTTTGCAACGTTCTTGTTAAGTTTGCATGAAGAGTCAGACGCAAAGAGCTTCAGTGAAGAGTTTATTAAGTGACTACAGCTCGAATGGACCCAACTTGGCTGGGCTACAGCTGCTACTTATAGCCAGCAGCCGTAGTTGCCAGCCAATCAGAGTGCAGGGTTTTCCCGCACTATTTAAACCAATCCTATTTGACATTTTACAAGAACAATTCAAACTAAACCAATGACATTCAAACCTACATACATAACACCCCTCCCCACTAGGTTCAGTCCATACCAAACCCCAACCTATCTAATGTATTCTTTTAAATAGGTGGGGCTCTTGCGTGTACGTTGAGATCTTCGTGGTTCAGAAGTTTTAACATTCTCACCCAGTGAGAGAGGAAATGTGTCTGCTGACATTTCCCCACTGGGACTTCCTGTGAAAGAAGACCCTGTTTGATTGTTAGAATCTGGTCTCTCCTCCCAACCCATCTCCAGCCCAATGTCAGCACCCAAGTCAGGTAGTGATGCACAATCTTCCACTTCTAAGGATGGATTTTGGCATTGTGACAGGTTTTGGGATGGTTCCTGTCGTAATGGCTCGTTACACATGGGGTTGATTCTTGCTTGCTGATTTTCCTCCTGTTCCTCCCCTTCCCCTAGAATTGACATCAGGTGAGGGAACTAGAGAGGAACAAGTGTGATGTTCCTGAGAGAACCTGGATCTAAGTTGATCAATATGCCTGCTCCAGAGGAGTCCATCCTCTGTTTGCACCCTGTAAGAACGAGGGCCTGTGATCTGAGTTATCTCAGCAGGAATCCACAAAGGTTCACCTATAAGGTTCTTAGCATAAACAGAATCACCCACACTGAACGTGCGAACTTTGGAAGTGGAATCTAGTGGAGCGTTGGGTGCGTAAGTGGGATGAAGGCGGTCAAGGGAAGACCTAAGTTTCCTACCCATCAACAACTCTGCTGGGGATAAGTTATTAGATGGGTTAGGAGTGATGTGCTGAACACTAAGAAGTTTTCAACTTTCTCAGTGATGTCCCCAGGACCCAGTTGCTGAAGCTTCTCCTTAGTAAAACGTACCATGCGTTCAGCCCGGCCGTTAGCCGAAGGGTGCCCAGGGGCAGTAAGGGCATGTCTGATACCCTGTTGTGCTAAATAGGATTCAAAAAGGTTGGATGTAAATTGAGGGCCATTGTCAGAGACAAGAACATCAGGTAACCCATGGGTTACAAAAAGTTTTTTGAGCTGTTTGATGACAGCTTCAGTTGTGATGGATGCCATGGGGATTACCTCTAGCCATTTGGAATATGCATCTACTATAATAAGAAAGGTGTGCCCTCTGGTAGGGCCAGCAAAATCAATGTGAATCCTGGACCACGGGCCCCTAGGACATTCCCATTCCTGTGGGGGGGCGAGAGGTGGTGCAGGCCTGACTACCTGACAGTTGGGACAAGATGCAACCCAGTTTTCAACCATTTTGTCAATACCTGGCCACCATACATAACTCCTGGCCAATCCCTTCATCCTTACAATACCAGGATGACCCTCATGTAACATTTCCAAAACCTCTCTTTGCAGTTTTGCAGGAATAACCACCCTGTTACCCCACAAAATACATCCTCTTAATACAGATAATTCAGTTTGCCTGGACTTAAAAGGTTGGGCAAGGTGAGGTAGATCTTGAAGAGGCCAGCCTTTCTTAATCCAGCCTATAACAGGAGCCAACACAGTGTCTTTGGCAGTCTCTCTGACAATTTCAGCAGCATGAACTGGAAGCTTGGCAACAGTTTCTAGGAAAAAGGTGTGTGTTTCAGGTTCAAAGTCCTCCTTGTGGCAAGGAAGTGGGAAACGACTCAGTGCATCAGCATGTCCAATGTCCTTGCCAGGCTTGTAGATAAGTTTGTATGAATAAGCAGCAAGAAATTCAGTCCACCTCAGCATTCTTGGTGACAGGATAGTTGGTGTAGGCTTGTCTCCTGCCACAATGCCTAACAAAGGTTTGTGATCTGTAACAATGGTAAATGTTCTCCCATACCATTATTCATGAAATTTCTTAACAGCTGCAACAATTGCCAATGCCTCCTTGTCCAATTGGCTGTAATTCCTCTCTGCTTTGGTCAAAGTGCGAGAGTAAAATGCAATAGGGGCTTCTCTCCCACTGGGAAGCCTGTGGCTCAAACCCCCGCCCCCTCCAAAAGGGGATGCATCACAAGTCAGTACAACAGGCAAATTCTCAAAGAACTGTATCAGTACAGCATCAGACGTGATTAGTCTAATACTGTTAAATGCTGATTGTTCCTTCCTGCCCCAGACCCAAACAGACTTTTTATCAAGTAATCTGTGCAATGGTTCAGCAATGGTTGCCTTCTGAGGTAGGAACATGTGATAAAGGTTAATGAGTCCAAGGAAAGCTTGCAAATCTGTTTTGTATTTAGGTCTAGGGGCTTCTTTGATTGCTTTAACCTTGGCATCTGTAGGGTGGATGCCATGCTTGTCAATCAGCCCAGGAACTCAACCTTGTCAGTTTTAAGAGTGCATTTTTCTTCCTTGACTCTTAACCCCGCTTTCCTGAATCTGGTAAGGACTTCTCTGAGTCTTTCTTGTAACTGAGTGTCATTTTCAGCAGAGATTAACACATCATCAAAGTAAGGCACTACCCCTGGCAGTCCTTGGAGCATTCTTTCCATAAGGCTTTGAAAGATGCCTGGTGCCACGCTGACTCCAAATTGCAACCTTTTAAATTTGAAGGCACCTCTGTGAGTAACAATGGTTTGAGCCTCTGCAGTGGCATCATCAACTGTTAGTTGTTGATATGCCTGGGCCAGATCCAATTTGGCAAAGACTGTACCCCTGCCAAGTGAATGTAACAGATGATGCACCACTGGAACTGGATGTGCGCTCTGCTGCAGCGCATGGTTCAGTGTCCCCTTATAGTCTCCACAGATTCTTACTGACTCATCAGTCTTGACTGGTGTGACTATGGGTGTCTCCCATCTGGAGTGGTCAGTGGGCTCTAAAACCCCTTGAGCTATTAATTTGTCTAATTGTGCATCAATTTTTTCCTTTAAAGCAAATGGGACCCTTCTGGGCTTTAAACGAATTGGGGGCACCTTGGGGTCTAGGTTGAAAGTGATAGGGGTCCCCATATACTTGCCCAATCCTTCGCTGAAGACCTCTGGAAACTCAGACTTCAAGGCCTCCTCCCATTCAGAGTTGCTCACGTGATTGATGCCAGTCACCTCGATGCCTAGTGGATTGAACCACTCAAGTCCCGCAAGCTTGGGCGATCCTTGTCCACGATGGTCAGGGGCAAACGTTTGGTGTGGCCTTTAAACTTCATGTTGAATTCTCTTGTTCCAACTACTGGAATCTTGTTCCCTTGGTAGTCTTTAAGAGTCAGTGCTTGCTTCTGGAAATGTTTCTTCTGAATGTTGGGAAGTAGCCTGTGAATAGTGTCCCATGACACCATAGATAAATAGGAGCCTGAGTCCACTTCCATTTGGCAAGGCCTTCCTTCAATGAATACCTTCACATGTACTTTTCTGCTTCTCAAAGGTGAAGAATGACCAATGGTGACTGTTTGATGAGTTTCATTCTTCCCATTTGCTTCTGAGTTGTGCCCCATTTTCTCACTGAAGTTGTTGGGCTTGAATTCTTTCTCAGGAAATTTCTTCCTACTAGGTGGAGTTCTGGATGATTTGCAGACTCTTGCTAGGTGACCTCTTTTCTCACAATGAAGGCAGATGGTATCAAGAAACTTGCATTCAGTGCGGGGGTGCCCCCCCCAGCCTCTGCAGTAAAATTCTTGCCTCTTTCTTCCAAGGTCTTTCCTTTTCTTCTGCATTCTGAGTCTATAAATTCTTTCCTCCACCTCACTACAGTCTGAATCAGAATCTATTTGCTCGCAATGGGTTGTTGTGGACTTTTCCACATCAGAATGGCTTGAGGCCTTGTTAATTTTCTTCATGGCTGCTGCTGAGGACTTGGTTGCTTCCGCTGAAACAGCTTCCTCTATGGCCTCCTTAAACGTGATCTTAGGTTTCATTAGTAATTTGCTCTGTAAGACCTTATCTTTAAGGCCTAGAACAAACCGATCACACATGGCCTCTTCTAAGTTGGTAAACTCACAAGCACCCCCAATGTCCCTTAAACTTGCCACGAAGTCGTTAACATTTTTGCTTTCCCCTTGATCCCGACGATAGAATTCGTGTCTCTTAATGAGGCACGATACTTGTGGGGCGTAATGGGCTCTTAAAAGCTTTTCTAAATCAGGCCATTCCATTACCTTCAAGTCTGCAGCTCCCGCCAATGCCTTCGCCATCTTGAAGACTGCCGGACCGCAGTGCGTGAGAAATACCGCCCTCTTCTGCTTCTCGGGGATGCCGGCGAGGTCGTTTCCTTCCAAATACATTTGGAAGCGATCCGCATACGATTCCCAGTCTTCTGCCGCCGGATCGAACGGGGCTGGGGAGGTGTTCAGCACAGCCATTTTGCTCTTCTGCTTGTCTTCCGTGTCGTCTCTTCTTCAGGGGAATCCCACCTTCATCACCAGTGTTAAGTTTGCATGAAGAGTCAGACGCGAAGAGCTTCAGTGAAAAGTTTATTAAGTGACTACAGCTCGAATGGACCCGACTTGGCTGGGCTACGGCTGCTTCTTATAGCCAGCAGCCGTAGTTGCCAGCCAATCAGAATGCAGGGTTTTCTCGCACTATTTAAACCAATCCTATTTGACATTTTACAAGAACAATTCAAACTAAACCAATGACATTCAAACCTACATACATAACAGTTCTGATGAACAAACTCAATGGGGAAGCCACATTCACTAACAACCATATTACTAATTTAACAACTGCAGTGATTCGCTTAGCCACTGTGGCAAGAAAGATTGTAAAATGGGGTAAACTCACTTAACAAATGCCTCGCTTAGTAGAAATTTTGGACTCAATGGTGGTCATTAGTTGAGAACTACTGTATTGTATTTTAAAAATGAGCTTTAGTAATTGCAGATGGAAAAGAATTTCTAGTTATTTAACAGTATTTGCAAACTCCATTACAAAAAAGCTTCCAGCAATGTACAATGTACAATATAATGCAAGTTATTCATATAAATAGTAAACTAAAGAACATTACAACTACAATCAGATGGCTGTCCACAATCTCCCTTTGAGCCAAATGCTCATTTTGATTCCATAAACCAAACTTTAACAGCTGATTCAAATATGCTACTTTCTTTTCTCCCTTAACATTTTGTCATAATTTCCAGGAAGGTAGGTCCAACCAATTGAACAGGATGAACAGTTTTTCATATTGTTGATCAGCAGTTTTGTCTTCCAGTTCACATTTCCAGTTCAAAAATACAGTGATTTGTGGATGAAAAGTTGGGTCTCAATTAAGTTTATTCCCAGAAGCCATTGAGTTTTCTTTGAACTGGTGTTTCTGAACCCTCTGTGCCTGTGGAAAGTTTTGCATCTGACCAACTGGGAAAAGGCTGCATCACTAGTTACAAATCTTATAAATTTGCCAGTTGTTTGTAAATCAGTAGCAACTGATCGTAAAGCAATTGATAGCAATGGCTTCGGAAATACCAATCGTTAGAAGTTAAGAGATTCACATATGCTGCTATCTTGAAGCCATTGGGGGGGAGGGGTGAAGCCCTTCTTTTTCAAAGTGTATATGTACAACTGGATATACCCTCCAGAGGGGCAACATGATGCCAGACTAGAATCTAATAGTTTTGATCTGTAAATCTGCAATTTTGTCAATTCTGAGGCAACATTTCCTCAACTTAAAACATAGAACATAAAATAATAAGAGTTGGGAGGGACCTTGGAGGTTTTTTTAATCCAATCCCCTGCTTCAGCAGGAGAACCCTATACCAGGGCTGTCAAACTCCCAGCCCGTGGGCCGGATGCCTCATGCGCTGGCCACACCCATGCCTGGTTTAGCAAAGGGGAAAAAAGTCATTTGACGCCACTGTGACATGAGTTTGACACCCCTGCCCTATACCATTTCAGGCAAAAGTTTGTCCATTGATGGAGCACCCACAACTTTTGAAGGCAAGCTATTCCATTGGTTGATTGCTCTCACCATTAGGAAATTTCTCCTTAGTTGCTTCTCTCCTTTGTTAGTTTTCATCCATTGTTTCTTGTCTTGCCTTTTGGTGCTTTAGAAAATATATATCACTCCTGCTGATGCTCCTTATTGCATTCGTAATTATTTAAAAGGTGCTTTTGGTTCATTTGTTTCTGTGCTTATACTTAGGTCTTGAGGATCACTGATTGGTAAAACGATACAAAACCAATAAATAAATTCCCCATTACTTATAAAGATGTTAGAAAGGTTACCAAGTTGTTTCTGAGCTAGGAATAAAATACACAAGCAGTTGCATTAAGACAACCTCTTCATTCTTAGGCATGTTTAAAGATTCCATTTTCCCATTCACATTTAATAATCGGCATTGAGGGAGAAACATAACTATACTAGAAGTTGACTTTTTATGTATCACATCTGAGATCTTCCAAATGACATAAGAATTGTCCTAATACTTATATTATGCTGGTAATCAACCATCCAGATTTTGATAACATGACCATGGGTATGCTGCAATGGTCATAAGTGTGAGAACTGGTTGTAAATCACTTTTTTCAATGCAGTTGTAACTTTGAACAGTCGCTAAACAAATAGTTGTAAGTCATGGACTTCCTGTATACAGTTCAACACATGCTGTTTAAAAAAAAATGTCTTGGAATGTATCCCAATGTTTCCAGTGAAGGCAGTACATTAAAAGCCCTGTCATTGTTGAAGGCATCGAGGAATCTGGTAGGAAATATCTCAGAAAGGATAATTGAAGGTATCACAGGTTGTCTACTAGTATTATAAAATTGAGAGGTGCAATTTAGGAGAATAAATCTACCCTATGCTTTCTGCAAAAGTCCAAATTAAACCATTCCCAATGGTTGTTTAGTGTCTATTGTTCTTTAGTGGCATTTATGGCCCCTTTACAACCTGTGGACTTCACAACCAAAGTTCCCCCCAAAGTTGAATAACAACCTATTCCTATGACATCACTCTTTTTCATATGCTTCCCATAATTCTATGAAGTGAAGTGATCTTTATTCTTGCATTAATTTCTTTTTTTGGCTTTATTTTCCCCCCACCCCTTTTCAAATATTTTTGTCTCCTATCACTTTTCATTCTTAGCTGGTGTTTTTTAATTGTTCCCCCTAAATCTTGGCTCTAATTTTCTTTTATTCTTACTGGCATTTAATACTGTAAGATTTGTTTAAATATTCATTTTGATTTGACCCATTTTATAGTTGCTTAACAGCCTTTCTGATTACTCATATCTTTCTGTACCATATTGATTTACTTTAAATTTACTTCCTTCTTTTCTCTGTGATTTTATTTAGTTAGAAGTTATTTTATTTTTATTTTTTTATTTATTTGATTTGTCAATCGCTTACAAGATAATAGGTATAAGTATAAACATAGTTATGAATACATGGAGTGGATACATATAAGAAAAATAAAAATAAAAAGAATCAACAGGACAGGGATGGTAGGCACGTTGGTGCACTTATGCACACCCCCTACAGACCTCTTAGGAAAGGGGTGAGGTCAATAGTAGACAGGCTAAGGTTAAAGTTTTTGGGGTTTGGGGAAGAAATCACAGAGTGGGGTAGCGTATTCCAGACATTGATCACTCTGTTGCTGAAGTCGTATTTCCTGCAATCAAGTTTGGTGTGGTTAACCTTGAGTTTGTATCTATTGTGTATTGTTATGGTTGAAGCGGAAGTATTCATTGACAGGTAGGACATTGCAATGTATGATTTTATATACTATACTTAGATCGGACCAAAGGCGGAATAGTTCTAGGTTTTCTAGGTCTAGAATTTCAAGTCTGGTGGCATAAGGTATTCTGCTACGAGTAGAAGAGTAGAGATCTCTTCTTGTGAAATATTTCTGGACTTTCTCAACTGTGTTAATATCAGATACATAATGTGGGTTCCAGACTGATGAGCTGTATTTGAAAATTGGTCTAGCAAATGTTTTGTATGCTCTAGTTAGTAGTGTAATATTACCAGAGAAAAAGCTACATAAGATTAGGTTAACAACTCAATGCTTTTTGGCTATGTAGTTACAGTGGGCTCTAGCCCACTGTAACTACATAGTTACATTCTGTTTCCATGATTTCCCCCCATTCAGCCTTGTTCTAGTAACTCAGCTATTTTAGTCTTTTACCTTTTCTAATTATTTGCTCATTATTCATGTTATGTTTGCTATTATTCCACAGCTATAACACCGTCCTTTCTCAGATCCAAATTTAAAAAGATCGGTGAGTTGCAGAGTTGAACCAATGCCACAGTTTACCTTTTTGCTATTGCATTAGCTTTTATTAATATATAGTAGTACCTTGGTACTCATCATTAATTAGTTCTGGGAGGCACAATGAGTACCAAAAATGATAAGTCCCAAACAAATTTTTCTCATGAGGAGTCACAAGGCATCTGACATTGACAACTTCTAGCTTGTTCATTCAGTACCAAACAAACGATGAGTACTGAGACAAAATTTTCATGTCAAAATGTGTTGAGTACCAAATTTGATGAGTTTCAAAGCAGTTGAATACCAACCTACCACTGTATTTCAAGAATCAAAAGAGTTACACATTAAATGCGCCATTTTTAACATGTATACTTATGAACCTGCACTATGTTGAATATGTCAGTGGTCCAATCAGTGTAGGATTCAATAATGTGATTTTCAGCAAAGTTGTGATTTATCAAGACACAGTTTTTTTTCTCTCTCTCTCTTCTTCAAATCACGAACATGTTTTGGATTGCTAGGAAGAACTACTAATAAAACTGTTATTTATATTGTTTCTCCCCTTGGAATTTTAGGGAGATAATTTGCTACATAAACAAATATTTGCAGCCTTTTCCTTCTCTGCATTCTTTTCCCCCGCTATGGAACAGCTGCCTTCTGTCGTATCACCCTCCACCTACCTCTCACTTAGGAGGAGTGTGACTTCACCTAAGAAATTACATACATACATACATACACACACCCCCATTGGAGTATTTTGGCTGGAATTTTAGTTTGAATGGAAGATATACTGAGTGATTGTATCTCCAGGGAGTCTTTCATCATTACTGCAGGAGACATTGCAAACTCTGACTTGTTGATGATATTACAGGCAATTAATCAACAACTCTTGGAATATGCTGCTAAAGTAGAACTTTTGGAAAGGAAATACAGTGTAGCAAGAAAAGTTTAAAATGCAAGAATCTAGAGCCAGACATGACTGGGCAAGGGAAGCCTTTAGCTTTTTTTAAAGAACAAATTATATGATAAGGAGATTAAACCTAGGAACAGTTAGAGAAGCAAAAATGAAACTAAACAAAAGTATTGGCGACCGGTCAAGAATTGGACCAGATCCTAGGTCAAACATCCTAGGGAAAAGAAATGGTCTGAATCAGAATCAAAACAGAGTTGGAAGGGACCTTGGAGGTCTTCCAGCCCCCTGCTCAAGCAGGAGATTCTATACCATTTCAGACAAGTGACTATCCAGTCTCTCCTTAAAAACCTCCAGTGATGAAGCACCCACAAACATCTGAAGGCAAGTTGTTCCACAGGTTAATTGTTCTCACTATCAGGAAGTTTCTCCTTCATTCCAGGTTGCTTCTCTCCTTGATTAGTTTCTATCCATTGTTTCTTGCTTATTTAAAAAAAACTTTTATTTTTGTAATTGACCAAGATATTTTGAGCTCTGAAGGTTATTATATAATTTTAGTTGTTAATCAGAAATTATTGGAGAAGAAAAACTGTCCAGAGTTATCTTGAGGTAAGATGGGCAGCCTATAAATTAAATAAACCAACAAAGAAACAAATAATAGTCTTCAGGGTGCTAATGACCAGATGCAAAGAATATAAATCCTTCTGTTCCCCATCATTCAAAAGTGAAGATGTTTCTTGAATGAGAAGCAAAGTCGTTTTCAAGGGAAAAAAATCCAAGAACATCCAGTTGCCTTTTGAAAAGCACTTTTGGGACTGCTGGTCTTTCATGGTTACACTTGCAAATCATTTGCATTTTCAGCTATCTGAGTAGTATCAGTATAGCATAATCTTTCTTTCTTCAGTTTTAAGACCATACAGATCATTCCTAGCACAGTCTTACTCAATAATGTATTCAGAATGCAGGTTGAACAAATTAGAACATGCAACCTTGTCTTATTCCTTTGCTGACCTAAATCTAGTCAGTTTCTGCAGATTTCATCTGCACCTATTGCTTCCTGTCCTATGTGGGTTTTTTTTCATGAGGATGAGAACAGTAAGATCTTCCGGAACTCCCATTTTCCTAAACACATTCCCCAGTTTGGCATCTCTAGCCAATGGAGTATGTACAAATTATTGTTTACAATTTCCTCATTGCATTACCATCACACCTGCTTCTCTCTTTGCTTATTCACTTGGTGCCAGAATGGCGAGACTGATTTAGGATTTAAATTGAGGGTGGGGATGGAAGGGAGTGGATGACAGCTTGGTTATGCAGTTGTAATTTACATGTGAGTCAAAGGATCAGCCCCTTATCAATTAACAATTGTGTTTAAAACTGTAGTATTGTTAAGACTCTTTGTGATTTCCTGAAACTTTTAAATGTGAGTTCAGCAACCTCTTACTCAATTTTGGAATTAATGCCCCCCCACTTTTTCCCAAAACAGTAACTTTTGAGGCCCAAGGAGTGTCCTAGAAGGATGAAATGCTCTAATATTACTCTGTCCTTGTTATGAGTCCTAATGCCAAATTTGTGTCCATTCTTTTGTACAACATTTGTCCAACAGATTCCAAAGAGGCTTTTCTGGAAGATGACTGCATGAATCATATTAGAGGAAGAGCATATTAAAACAACTCTAAACTCCTGTGTGTGCTTGTCGGGGCTTGTGATGTTGATATAGAAATAGAGGCAATGTAATCATCTGGGTGATTCCCATTCAGGGTGTGGTTTCCATGTTAACATTACTATCCAAGTTGTACCTCAAAGCCACTTGGTTATCACCAGATTGTAGCTCAAAGCCACTCTCTTGTTGCCAAAATATGATTTACTTTTAGCCTCAGTGATTGACTAACAGCAGGCAACCTTGGCAACTTTAAGACCTGTGGACTTCAACTCCCAGGATTCCTTAGCCAGCCATTCTGGGAGATGAAGTCCACAAATCTTAAAGTTGCCAAGGTTGGACACCTCTGGACTATAGAAAGTGCTGTCCAGTTTTTCCTTGGAAGATCAAAGCCGGAGAGGCATTGTATAGGGTCAGACACTAAATACTAAATTAAATTAAACACTAAATTAAAGTTATCCCCTAGAGATGATAAATGTCTTTCCCAACCATAGTTTATGAGATGAGGATCAGGTCGTTGGCATATAGCAACAGTTGACTGGGAAAATCACATTCACAGGGGGAAAAACGACAGAATTTGCACAAATTAAAAATCATTACTCATTAGTTGGGAACCAGTTTGGTGTAGTGGTTAAGGCATCAGGCTGGAAACTGGGAGACCCTAAGTTCTAGGTCCATCTTTGGCATGAAGCTATTTTGGTTACCCTGGGCCAGTCAATCTCTCAGTCCGATTAAGGACACAAGGACAAACCACTTCTGAAATCTTGCCAAGAAAACTGAATAACAGACTCAGAAGGGACCTTGGAAGTCTTCTAGTCCAACCCCGTGCTCAGGCAATAAACCCTACACCCTTTCAGACAAATGGTTGTCCAGTCTCTTCTTAAAAACTTCCAGGGCTGAAGCATTTACAACTTCTGGAGGCAAGTTGTTCCACTGATTAATTGTTCTAGCTGTCAGGAGATTTCTTTTTAGTTCTAGGTTGCTTCTCTCCTTGATTGGTTTCCATCCATCGCTTCTTGTCCTGCCTTCAGGTGCTTTGGATAATAGCTTGACTCCCTCTTCTTTGTGGCAGCCCTTTAGATATTGGAACTGTGCTATCATATCACCCATAGTCCTTGCTTACATTAAACTAGACATACCCAATTCCAGTAACCTTCTTTATATGTTTAAACCTGCAGTTCCCTAATCAACTGCAGGGACTTGTCCAGGCAGTCATCAAAAAATCAAGACTACTTTGAAAGCACTCTCTCTCTCTCTCTCTCTCTCTCTCTCACACACACACACACACACCACAGACACACACACACTGCACAATGACAAAATCTATATAAAACGAAAAGCCTAACCTCTTAACTCAAGAAGACCATAGAAGGCAGTTATGATTCGTTTCAATATGACCCTTTGCCACAGATCACAAAGGCCTCTGTGCCTTAATTGTTAGGCTTGTGAGTTGCCAACTGCGAGGACAATGCAAAAACAGAAGTCTTATAGCTCCTTAAATCTAAATTAAAGTCAAACAAAGGAATAGAAAACAGATATAGACTAAACCTGACAGTTAAAAATTATGATATTTTATACTAGCAAGAAAGTAAAAACACTGAGAAGCAAAGGCAAAGGTGGCCAGCTGGCATCAAACTAAACCACAAAACCAACTACTGAGTCGATTACAGGGTTGTATCCCCAAATCTCTATCATGGTTACCTGGAATTTGAACAAGTCTTATTTCATAAGGAAAGATGAGGTCTGAGACAAGCAGGAAATATTTTCTTGTTTGGCAACAAGTGTCAACTTAGCATTAAGTATATAAGATCAAAAATTTCCAACCTCAGGATGAAGTAGCAGAGTTTGATGGTTGTTATTCTAGTTGAGTTAGCTTCTCAGATTTATTAAATAATTCTAGTTATAGGGATTTTTATAAACATTGTTGAATAGTGGGGGAAAGGTCAAAATCGGGGTGCTGCACTAGCCATTAATGGATATCACTGCTTAATGGCCTTGCCACTATGTAAATAGTAAATTTATCTATAGCCATTTTACAGCCCCTCTCCAATTGAAGTTCTGCCTCTAGTCTTGCCCTCAAGACATCCTCCTTAAATTCCAAGTCTACATTAACAGTAGTGTTATTTCTCATTATTACCTAGATTATCATGGTAACTGATCTCTGTTATGCATCACTGTCAGCTACTGTAGTTTTTTTTTTGTTTGGTTTGGTTTGGTTTAGTTCCTGCAAAGTATCGGTTCCCAGTTATAGACTACCTCTAAACATGGAGATCCTTTTTACTGTCACATCTTCCCGTAGCTTATAATATAACTAACTTCCTCCATTAATTTGATCATCTTTTACATCCTTGAATTCCTGGGGCTTTCCTTTCATCTCTCTCCTTCCCACACAAATTAAAACAAAGTATGTTCAGTCTGAACTCATCTTTGTATACTTCCTTCTTTAGAGAAGTTTGGATTCTTCTTCTTTAACTTCTTTGACCATCCCCCACCCCAAGTGTTCTGCAATGTTAAATTAGTCTTATTAAGCAGAGTTCAGAGTTGTTTCTCTTAATCTTTTGTCAGATAAAGTTAACATTGTTTTGAAGGTCTAAAATTCATCATGTCTTTCAAGACTCAAATTATTCTGGAACTTTTCCTCCCAGGTCTTTTCTCTTTAAAGTCCAATATCCCAGTCCTTTACTAAATTATTTCTTGCTTTTCCATTCTACAATTCATTGAATATCTCATTCACTGCATTTTATTAACTGCTCATCAGGAAGCAAACTAATTTCATATGCGGTTTGAAGGAAAGCCTTGGTTTGAAGTCATCCTTAATGTAACAGGCTTCTTACTAAGCAGCAATATCCAAAGTTTGATAGTTTCATATTACTTGTCCATCAAGCAATTGTAGGGATTAAGAAAATGTTTTCCAATAACTTCAAACTATAAAGTTGGACTTTTTTTTGCAGGAAAACAAGCTGTGCCAACTTCTTCCGCAAAAGCAGAAAATTATGTATTTGTTTATTTATTTATTTATTATTCTTTTTACATTCTATTCTATTCTATTCTATTCTATTCTAGTCTAGTCTAGTCTAGTCTAGTCTAGTCCATTCCATTCCATTCCATTCCATTCCATTCCATTCCATTCCATTCCATTCCATTCCAATTTTCTATAACCCATTAGGACAAGATTCATTAGTGCATCTCATTTGGAAGACAAAGGCTACTCTTTTGAAGAAAAACAATGTCCACATTCTGGATAGAGAGGACCACTGGTTTCAAAGGGGTCAAAGAGGCCATCTATGTTAAGACTGAACAGCCTTCTCTCAACAGAAGCAGAGGGATATGACACCACCTATCTCCTATTTACAATACAGTCCTTTCAGCAGTTCCCAGAAGGTTCCATGCTCATTTGCACTATTTAGGTGACCCTGCGGGCACAGATAAACCTCCAAGTGTCCTCAGTGACTCTCAGAAAGAGAGCTAAGGACCAGATGACTGCAAAGGATTCTTCCATTCTCCCACCATTCAGTCAAAGTAGAAGAAACTTCTTGGGTGAGAAGCAAAATGTCTTCAAGGAAAAACAAAAGTGCCTTTTGAAAAAGCACTTTTGGTACAAACTGAATCTAATAATCAAATACTGTATATCTCTAGTTGTTTGGGTAAAGCCTCAGTAAGTTTAACACTTAACGTTTTAGTTTTAAGTGCTTTTACAGAATAGTAATAAACATTCACCACTTAATTTTCTCTCCATATTCTTCTTCTAGAATGCAAAAAAAATGGGGAGGGGGGAGGGAAGGATAGGAATATCTCATCCAAAAGAGGAACCTTAAAAAGGAGATAGGGAAGCAGTTCAGCAAGTTCTTCTAGTTCTCAATCCTTTTCTAAATACTGTTTAGTGCTGAGATGTTTATTTTGATCAGTTTTTGCTTTAGCAATAATGAGCAAAGTGTTGGAAAGATACCTTATGGAGATGGTTGAATAATAATAATACATATAACTGCTGGGCTTATATGCTGAGCATGCAAAAAATAGGCAATTGCTGACCATCCTCTAAAATACAGGTAGCCCTCAACTTACAACCATTCTTTTAGTGACCATTCGAAGTTACAATGGTACTGAAAAAAGTGACATGACCATTTTTCACACATACAACCATTGCAGTATCTCCATTGTCAGGAAATCAAAATTTGGGCGCTAGGCAACTGACTCATAATTATGACAGTTATAGTGTCCTGGGTCATGTGATTACCTTTTGCGACCTTTTGACAAGCAAAGTCAAGGTGGAAGCCAGATTCACTTAACAAGTTTGTGACTAACTTCACTGCAGTGATTTACTTAACAACTGTGGCAAAAAGGTCATAAAATAAGGCAAAACTCAATGTCTTGCTTAGCAACATAAAGTTTGGGCTCAATTGTAGTGGTAAGGTGAGGATTACTTCTATTTGTTTTGGAAATATTTCCTGTTGTTAGACGGTTAGAGATAATTGTAGTGAAAGTGGTATTTTCATACCCTACAACATTGGCACACTGGCAGAGAACTGGAGCAAAATCATGGGCATGTTCCGAGTACCCATTTTTCCCAAGGTAGACTGCCACGAAATAGGAAGTTTTAATCGAAGAAGCACCTATCATTTGTGCAATCAAACTCGGGAAGAAAGGCGGCGCTGAGGCTGAGCGGCTTTGTTGCCGAGCGGTCCGTCAGACGTTCACCCGGTCGGAACAACCTGCTTGGTTTTTAGGCGGTGCGATTGCGGGGGGTGTGGTGTGAGGGGGCTTTTAAACCGGAGCCACCGAAATCGGGGTACCGTCCCTCTCCGGCTTGCCGAAAGCTAAGAAATAACGGGGAGGGGTTAGAAAGGAGCCAGCGAGGGTGGCCGGGACTTGGAGCCCAATTTGATCTGGTTCCTGGGCTCTCGTCAAGGACCGAATCCCGTTTTCCCCAAGGATGCCTCTCATTAGCATGGAGGCGGGCGGAGAGGGCCAAAACTGAGAGAGACGGAGAGAGGGAAGGAGAAAAAGAGAAGGGAGGATTGAGGGAGGGAGGGAAAGGAAGAGAAGGGGGGGAGAAGGAGAAAAAGAGAAAAACAAAAGAGGGAGATAGGGAGAGGAGACAGACGGGGGGGGCGGAGAAAGGGAAAAAGAGAGGTGGGCGAGGCAGGGAGAGAGAGAGAAACAGGGGAGAAGGAGGGCAAGAGTGAGGTGGAGAGGAGAGAAAAAAAGAAAGGGGGAGAAAGAGAAGGAGAGAGAGAGTGCAATGACACCCGAAGCTGCCTGGCTCCTGTGCTTCGCCTTGGCCTCCTCCTCCTCCTCTTCACTCTCCTCCTCTGGGGTAACAGGTAAGTCTTGCCCCAGGCTCAGGTGGGACGGGGAGGTCGATCCGAGGCAGCCTCTCCCCGCCACCAAATTTGTCCTCAGAGGCGCCGCCGCCTTTTCTCCGGGCTGGGGCAGCGCCTCTCCTCAGAGCCCTGAGAAGGGCTGCCGGGCTCCTCAGCCCTCTGAACGCGCCCGAGGACCAGAGCGCGGCTGGCGGGCGGGCGGGCGGGCGGGCGAAAGTAGGTTTCTTCCTCACTACCCCGCGGAGCTGCCTCGTCGCTTCAACCCTCTCCCCAGAAGCTGCCTCCCGTCCCTGCCCTACGCACCTTCGAAGCCGCGTATTTTCCTTGGGGAGAGGGTGGGCTTCTCCGTCTCTCCCGGGGCTGTGGCCCCCGACCGAGCGTGTTTTCGGGGTGCGCTCGGCTCGCGGAGGGCTGACCCTCGGGAAACCCGGGTGGGTAGGTTGCAAGAGCTCGAGAGGCGGCAGGTGGGACGAGAAATAGACGGAGGTTAGGCGTCCTTTCTTCCGTTCACTGAGGCGAGAGCCCCTTCGGATGAGAGGGAGGACCTGGATTGGGAAGCGGGGAGGGGGGGGAAAATAAGACGGAACTCGATTTTCCCTGCAGTAAATGGGCGAGAGAGAAGGAAATTCAAAAAGATTTTCTTTTTCTTTTGGAGACTGCCTGGACAAGTCCCTGAAGTTTTCTTGGCCAGGTTTTTCAGGAGCAATGGCACTTTGCCATTGCCTCCTTCTTAGGGCTGAGAGAAAGTGGCTGGCCCCAAATCACCCAGCTGTTTTCCTGCCTAAGGCAGGACTAGAACTCACTCTCCCCTGGTTTCTAGTCTGACCTCTTAACTGCTGTCAAAAGCAACCATTTTTCCTCTTGGCTGTTGAGCTGTAGAAGGGGAGGGAGTGAAACAGGCAGATGCATCCCTCTGCGAGGGAGAAGGGTGGTTCTTAAATATGATACATGAATAAAACTGAATAACCAAATTCTACTTTACATTACTGCTGTGTAAATTGATATGACTTTTAAAGAAAAAAATGGTGATCTTCTGTTGTGAAAGAGGGTGGAGGGAATGTTAATCTCTCCTGCATTCGATGAAAGTTGCAATCCTGGACAATGCCAGGCTGACCTCTATTGAATTTGACTAGCCCTGTTTCTGAATAAACATGCCCTGAACTCAGGTGCCAGTCACTTAAATTCATTTTGTGACATTATTCTTAACCACCCAGATTCCAGACCTCCCTCCATTTAATAATAAACTAACCAGTGATTTAGGCAATCCTAGTTAGTCTAAAATAGTGTCCATCAGGCTATATTTTTTCTTGCCCAGAAGTAATTAACTAAAACAAATAAGGCAGTGAGTAGGTAATTAGTTATCCATGAAATATATAGGGGTATTCTCATTACAGTATTGTACTTCTTTATTCTGGCTTTTCCCCAACATGATTCATTTTTTTTCTTTGTCAGCCATCCAGCAATCTAAGTTAAGTTGAAGGTTTGTGTCTGGTGGCTGAATTGTACCTTAAACCCAGATATCTCCTAATTTCTATGTCCTAAATCTTACAGAACATTGCTTGGTTTTTTTTCAGTCTAGCTTCATTAAAGTCAACCTACCCTGTGAGAGAAACTAATGCTGTTCTGATTGTTTCTTATTCATACATCACAACACGCTTTGCAGATATAAAACATAAACTAATACATCTTGTATTAAAAATGGGCTAACAGGTAGCGCCTACATAAGAACCTTCTCTTATGCAATATTAACATAAACTATTTGATGGAAACCTAATCTTTCATCTCTCTCCCTTCAAATTTTGTGATGACAGTGATCAACCCAGGCACAACAGAAATGAAGGGCTTGGTTGATCAAAGCAGGATGATGTTGATGGGGTGGAGAGATGAACAGAAAGGAACATGTTGAGGTGGAAAAGCTGCCTGCAGCACTGAACTCTCCACATCTTCGCATTAATCTTCCTTCACTTCATGGCAATGTTCTGCTTTCACAGGCGAGATGGGGCAATCTTTGCTCTCACCAGCTGTTGTCATGGGAAAGAGACAAATAAATGATGAAGTCAACAGACAGGAGACTTGGGAAGTGGACTTGAACCAACCATCAGAATCAGCCATAGGAATCCTGAGCCAACCATGTAAGGTTTGTTTGTGTATATGTTTATATATATATTTAGAATCAAAAATTCCATTTACTGACAAATGGCATCCCAGGTGGGAAAGAAAAGTTGGAATGACTACAGTGAAGCAACCACCATTTGTTCTTCTGCCTGGGAAAATCTCAGCTTCAATGTACTGAACCACTTTTGGTTAAAGAAATTTGTGTGCGAAAAATGAAACTGGTAGTCATTCTTTGCTTTGTCAACCATATTTCATGATTCCCATGCTTGTTGCAAATAAATAAGGTAGTTTGCTACAACAAGGATATTTTTTTAAACCCACCATATATCTGTTGAAGAAGTTTATAATGTACAGTATCTAATTTGCTTAGGAAAGCTAAGTGGACAAACTTCAAGACATGTAAATTTTATTTACAAATTAAATAGGAAAAAAGAAACCTATGGATGGTAGTTTTATAAACAGAGAATCCTGCTGCATATTCCATAAATTCAAGTTCATTAGCGTAGTCTTAAACATTCTTGCTTTAGATGTCACACCCGTAAACATGCCATCTGAATAAACATGATCCAAGGTAGATTCAGGGTCTTTTGGAGAGTATTTGAACAACTGTTTTTGCCTTTAAGTCTAAATAATTATCCATCACCCATGCAAAGCTGGTGACAGGCCTTAAATAACGCAAATGACATTGTCAACAAACCTCCACAAAGCTTCCCATGGATGGGAAAATTAAACATCATGTTTGTCAGATACATTTAAACAATGAGACCAGGATATGATGTGAACCTTGCTCCCCGGATGTTCCCTGGACATCCAGTTTTCTTTTTTTAGAAACAATTTTGTTTATAAGTTGTGTTTTTAATTTGTAACACAAACAGGGGAAAAATGTTAGATCTTCATGCTCCTGTGTGACCACTGCAGGGCTGCCCCTCCCTCTTTTAAATAAACTTTGTGGAAATGAAGCCTTAGCTGAAAGATGTCAGAAAATTCCTTGTGGTTCACCTTCCAAGTTTGGCATATCTGGGTGGGCTTGCTATGCATCTTCAGTCTTCCTCAATCTGGAAGCAAATCTGCCCTCCATATTTGTTGCACAACTCTCAGTCGTCCCAGACAGGAACGATCAAGATGGCTGATGAGACTTTGTGTTGTCTACTGTAGCCTTTTGATTCTGAGATTTCACTCTGACATTAATGGCTAACACGAAGAATGGCTTTGGAAATGAAGTATTGTCACAAAGTCAAGCCAGCCCCAGCAGTTGTTGAGATATTGCCACTGTGCGTTACCGCCTTAGAATGACTATTTCAAGTATCTCAATGTGCTGTGCAAGGAAGACAAAGGAGAGGCAGGATAGGAAAAGGCCAATTCTGACATATACCAGATCACTCAGATAGTTCAGAAGCACAAAAGCCACACAATACTTACTTTGTGTAAATATATTGCCTGTCCCAATTCAAAGGCTTTGCAATTAGTAAATAAAAGGACAAGTAATTCTCACATTTAAAATCCTGCACCCACTGCTCTCCTGTCCAACCCGCTTCCCACAAACACAGCATTTATTTCCCAAGTTTTTTTTTCTTTACTAAGATTGTCTTTTCAAGGAAGACTTCAGTAAGGAAGGCCCCATAATATTGTTGAGCTTTCAGAACTCACACGATAGACCATTGTTCTCATCAGATCTCATCTCAACTCAGCACCAAGGACCCTCATTGCTAGCAGTCTTCCAATATTTGAGGGGCTGCCACACAGAGAGGAGGGGTGGGGTCAAGCTATTTTCTAAAGCGCCTGTAGGCCAGACAAGGAGTAATGGATGGAAACTGAACAAGGAGAGATTTAACCTGGAAATAAGGAGAAACTTTCTGACAGTGAGAACAATCGACCAATGGAACAGCTTGCCCTCGGAAGTTGTGGGAGCGCCATCACTTGAGACTTTCAAGAAGAGAGTGGACTGCCATCTGTCAGAAATGGTGCAGGGTCTCCCGCTTGGGTGGGGGGTTGGACTAGATGAGCTACATGGTCCCTTCCAACTCTGGTTATCTGTTATCTGTTATTTCTCATCCTTTAAAGTCTCTCTTTTGTTTGTGTGTGTGTGTGTGTGTGTGTGTGTTTTGGAAGACAGGGACACTGCCTCATGCTGGAAAATCGATGAAGACATTCAGCAAGGATGCTTATGGGTCTGGGGGTGCCACTCCTTCCCAGAACAAGTCTCTTCGAGGTAGCAGCATTAGCTACATTGAGAGGGCTGAGCACCCAAAGGACCAGTTCCTACCTCGAGATGAGTGGAAACCCTTGGAAGTGAAAGCATTAAACACACTCCAGCTACTCTTGGATAAAAGGAAAAATGTGAAAAAATCAGTGGAGAATCAGACAGGCTTAAGGAAGCAGTCCTTTCAGGATGCCAAAGGCCTTCCTTCCCTCACTCATGAGGAGGCATCTCTCTCTACCACTTACTTGAGTCAAAGGAACCAAATCAGCAGAAACCGGCTCCGCTTGGAATCTGCCAACAGCATGTCTACTTACTTCCATCCACCTGGATATCCCCACTGCCAAGGCAGACTTCTGGCAGAAGCATCTACATTGAAAAACACAGGGTTAAATGTTGGTCAACACTCTGGTGATTTGAATCACCTCAACCGGCCTGGGAAGAAAAACCCCTGCCACAAATTCCATGGTTTCTTCTGGAATATCACTAAACCCTATTGGCTCACAAACCGACAGACTCCGAGCTTAATGAAAGACTTCAGCACGTTTAACATTGGTAAGCAGCTTGATGGCATGTAATCAATCAAAAATATATAGGTAGTCCTCAATTTACAACAGTTCATTTAGTGACTGTTCAAAGTTACGGCGTCACTGGATAAAGTGACATATGACAATTTTTCTCAGTTACGACCTTTGCAGCATCCATGATCATGTGCTGAAAATTCGGATGCTTGGCAACTGATTCATATTTATGTCAGTTGCTGTGTCCCGTGATCATGTGGTCACCTTTTGCAATCTTCTGACAAGCAAAGTCAGAAGGGAAGCCAGATTCACTTAACAACCAGGTTACTAACTTAATTATTTCAGTGATTCACTTAACAACTGTGGCAAGAAAGGTCATAAAATTAACGAATGTCTCACTTGACAACAGAAATTTGGGGCTCAATTGTGATTGTAAGATGAGGACCACCAGCATTCCAGATCCTTCAACACTGCATATTTATATATTTATAATTTTAAATTTTTGCACTTAACAAACTTTTATATTTACACTTTTATATATTTTTTCTATTCTTTAAAAATAATGGGTTTTTCCTCTCTTTTATCACCTGTGACATTAGGAGGGCAGGGGAGATGACAGGATAGTTCTATTCACAAACTCAGATACTATACAACCAGGAAGCAGCGCTATAGCAAAACTATTTCATTTGTACCCTTTTTAAATCATTAGAAAATCAGCACAGTTGGAATACCCTCCCTCTCTATATACTGGTTGTTAGGAGGGAACCTGCTGGGAAACTGACACTTTAAGCATTCCCACAGAAGATAGCGGTAGTGGCAGGAATTACGGAGCTGCTATCCCAGGACGGAAAGCAAGGTTAAGTTTTTGGGAGAGGACACTTGAGATCTTCACCTACCATCCAAGAAGTCAGCTTTGCTCACTATGGTAATTGAACAAGATTCAAGGTTTTAACTTTAACATACAAAGTCCTACATGACATGGGTCCTTATTATTTAAGGGAGAGACTGCTGCCGACATCGAATACTAACCGCCCTGTACGAAGTCACAGACAGGGACTCCTTGGGGTCCCATCAGCCGGGCAATGCCGGCTGGCGGTCCCCCGACGACGTGCCTACTCTGTCGTGGTCCCTGAACTCTGGAAGCAACTTCCCCTGGGGCTCCGCTTGGCCCCTGACCTCCGCACCTTCCGCCATGACTTGAAGACCTGGTTATTTGACCAAGCCGGGCTGTGACCCATGGGTGGGGTGTTTTAGATTTTGTGGTTTTTAAGTTTTGTATTAATTGGGACCATTAATTTAATTCTTTTTTAAATATTTATTGTGTTTGTTTTTATGGGGCGGCATATAAGTCCCATTAATAAATAAATAATAAATAAACAAGAGGAATACTTGCAGGCATTTATTTGCTCATTAACATTGAGACAGAACCAATCACAGTCATCTCCAAAGCACCTAAGGGCAGGACAAGAAGCAATGGGTGGAAACTAATCAAGGAGAAGAAGCAACCTAGAACTAGAGAAATTTCCTGACAGTTAGAACAATTAATCAGTGAAACAACTTGCCTCCAGAAGTTGTGAATGCTCCAACACTGGAAGTCTTTAAAAAGATGTTGGATAACCATTTGTCTGAAGTGGTGTAGGGTTTCTTGCCTAGGCAGGGGGTTGGGCAAGAAGACCTCCAAGGTCCCTTCCAACTCTGTTATTCTATTTTTTTATTCTATTCATTTTAGATCATGTTTTCTGAGCAGAAAACCATTTGCAAATTTTAATCATCTGTCAACCTCCCATCAGAGTTTCCTTAAAATATTGGATTTGGGGGTTCTACTTTTGATTCAGAAACAAGAGGCATGCAATGGTCCTTGACTTGCAAACATAACAGATCTTGGAATTTCCATTGTAAGCCATGATGGTTTTAAGTTAAGGCACCCACATGATGGGACCCTATTTTATGGCTTTTTTTTGTATCAGTCATTAATCAATATATTCTTATGGGCATTTTTCTGCAAGAAACTGGTTTAAAAGGCCAGAAACCAACAGAAAAGGTAAATCATGGTCATGTGACTATAGACCATTGCAACAGGCCGTAAACCTGGCTTTTTCAGCAGGCTGCTTTGTGCTGACTCCTCTTGGGGGGGCGGTTGTTTTATACTCTGTTTTTAGTAATTTGGCTTGTTGGGTTTAATTCTATTTTAGATAACTATTTATTGTGTTGGTTTTATTGTGAGACGCCCCGAGTCCGTTCGGAGAGGGCTGCATACAAGTCAAATAAATAAATAAATAAATAAATAAATAAATAAATAAATAAATAAGCCAGCTGCCAAGAGCATGAAATGTGGTCTTATGACCATGGGACGGCATACAGACATGGGAACTCCAGAACTAGATTTTAAATACTTTTTTTGGGGGGGAGGGTGTCCATCGTAAATTTGGTCGCTAAATGACTAGTCATTAACCAAGGACTACTTTTATAAGTTGCAGCTCTCTGATAAGCTAAGGTATAGCTGATGCATATTAGAAGCTTGAGGATCTCTGAACCATATTAGAAGTAACTAAAAGTTGTCAGAGATCAATTTATCCACGTGTTTCATTGCTTGATTATTGTCATTATTAAGGTGGATCCTTTTCTCTCCACATACCCCCATACTCACTTCAGTACATTTTGGATTTATTATAGATCATGTTGACAATCTAGAAGTATGCTTGACTGGTTGCAAGAGGGAACGTGAAGAAATAGAGGCTTACTGTAGCAGTGAATTTGGTAAGATGATCTTGTTAACTGGTGGGCATAGTTTATGCAGTCTGTGTATTCATGTTACTTGTGAATATAATTTCTTTTCCAAGAAGTTTTGGCAATCATTTCATAGAACTACCAAATAAATTATCGCAGTGGGCCACAGGGAAGAATTTCTTCCCTTCCTTTCAAAATCAGGGATAGAGATAACATTCAATTTAACTGTACTGTATACTGTTTTAGACTGCTATTAAATTCAGTTGGATTAAATGCTGCAAGCTTACTACTGCTAGGATAGATTTATTGTGAACCAGATTCAAAATATACATGAGAAAACTAGGAATAAGCAAAAATAAATTTTACAGTGTTTAAAAGATCTTGCTTGTTGGAGGATGCTCTTACCAAATGCTGAGGACATTTCCTTTTCCACATTGTCACAGTACTTAATGGCATTTTAACAATATTGCATGCACACTGAAAGTGGTTTATATACTGCAATGCTTTTTAGAGATAGACTTCCTTCATTGCAAAGTTAAGGGCAGCATCCCACTTAATTTTCCACTCTTTTCTTTATAAAAGTGGTGAATGGAATTGTTCATGATATTGCCAAGATATACAAAGGAATGTATTTGGTGACCATGCTGGTGAACAACAATGGACTCTACAAGACAAATCGGCTGTTCCTCAACCCTGATGGCTACTTCTTTCGAGTTCAAATGCTTGTTGTGGATGCCCTGAATTGTAGCAAACACTGTCCAGACTTTCAACTTGGTAAATAGAGTCTCTCCCTCCCTCTCTCTCTCTCTCTCTCTCTCTCTCTCTCTCTCTCTCTCTCTCTCTCTCTCTCTCTCTCTCTCTCTCTTTCTGTCTCAGATAACAGATAATCAGAGTTGGATAGGACCTTGTAGGTCATCTAGTGCAACCCCCCGCCCAAGCAAGAGACCCTACACCATTTCTGACAAATGGCAGTCCAGTCTCTTCTTGAAGGTCTCAAGTGATGGCGCTCCCACAACTTCTGAGGGCAAGCTGTTCCATTGGTTGATTGTTCTCACTGTCAGAAAGTTTCTCCTTATTTCCAGGTTAAATCTCTCCTTGATCAGTTTCCATCCATTATTAGTCTCATCTATCTATATCTATCATCTCTATATCTATCGCATATCCATCCATCCATCTCATCTCTCTCTATCTTTTCTCTCTCTCTCAACTATCTATCTATCTATCTATCTATCTATCTATCTATCTATCTATCATCTATCATCTTTCAATCTCTACCTCTTTCCTACCTCTATCTAGCTCTATCTTTATCTCTGTCATCTATCATCTCTATCTCTATCTATCTAACTATTACCTATCATCCATTTCATCTATCAACTCTCTGTCTCTCGCTCTCTGTCTTGTATGCCACCCAACTTCCAATGTCGCTTTAGAAGCTCTGTAAAGGTCAAGTGTAAGGGGCCAAGCATATCACCAAGGGCAACGTATAGTATTCCACATAGTAATTACTAAACTGGGAAGGCCTTTTCTGTAATTCTCACCCCCTCAAATCACATTGAATTGGGAACTTAAGCAGTTGTTCTCTAGATCAATGTTTCTCAACCTTCACAACTTGAAGATATATGGATTTCAATTCCCAAAACTCCCCAGCCAAACAACCTTCCAAAGTCTGACACAGCTTAGCTCAGGGCCATCAGGAAGGGTGGAAGGGCAGGAAGAAAAAAGGAAGGAAGGAAGGAGGAAGGAAAGGAAGGAATGATCTACTCATTAGAGTGTGCAGTGTCTAAATGCAGCTGGCCACTAAAAATCCTTCTTTTCTTGCAAGGCTTGCAATTTAAGAAACAATGCAAAAAGAAAAGGGGATGGAGGTTGAAGGGGAAAAAATCCTTGTTATTAATGAATCTGGGTCAAAGAACAACAAATAGACTGCTCTTCTCTTTTTGTTCTACTTTTACTGCAAGCCTTAACATCTTTAATTGGTAGAAAGTAAGGGGAAGGGACTCTCAGAGATGCATCCAAACCAAACTAGACTCAGTGGCAGGGAGGTACAACAAATCTTTCCAGAAACTGTCCAAAAAAGGGATACAATGAAGATAGCCAACTCTCCTTCATCCCATGGAATCTGCTGCATTCAGTGTATACTAACAAGCTGTGTAATTAATGGGAAATGACAGGCCTAGTATGGAGATGAAGAAGTCCCTTATGGAAATGTCCCATTGTCCTCAGTGATTATGCAGATTATGCAGCCCAGTTTTATAATATGGCCCTGAGAGTTCAGAATGAAGAGTTGTGCTGTTTAAGTTCCTACAGTTAGGATTGAAGAGGGGAAATGCTGCAGAGAGAAGGATTGAAGGATATTACTTTTTATGGGCAAGAACCTTAAGTCAGAAATGGGTGACCTTATTCCCCTTGGGGATAATTATGCTCCAGAGACACTTCTGAGATTTAGCTTTTCTTATTTTGCAGGCGGCAGGTACATTGTGATGGGCCACCTCTATCACCGGAGAAGGCAACTGCCTGCGGCTCTGCAGGAGCGTGTAAGGGGCCGCCTGAGGCCGGGAGATGGGCTGCTTTGCAGAGGCAACAGCTACATGAAGAGGTTCAACAGAAGGCGGGATCAAAAGGTTCAAGGGGCAGCTCAGTCAAAGTGTGGATGAGAAGGCAACTCAGCCATCACTTTCTCTGGATCTGAAAGCAGTTTTAGAGTAACAGGTAGATAAAAAAGTGTTCTCTGGTTTTGCTGCAGGCCGATAAAACTTTTGGTCTGAAAAATCGCTTGCTTTTGCTATTAAAACAAGGAACCGGAGCCTGCTGCAGCCTCTTAATCTTTTCACCCAGTTATCAAGGCATGATATTTACTCCCTGTAATTAATCTTCTATTAACTGATCTGCTTGGTCAGATCCAAGTCAACCGGTCACCCATCAAATGCTTTTCCAGGTACCTTTAGGGATTATCTTCTATATACATCATGCTTGTTAGCTCCTAGCTAATAATTCTATTCCAGAACATGACTGTAATTGACCTTAGGAATTACAGACGTACGTCATGACAGTCATGAGTCATCAGCTGACTAATTTTTTACCTTTTTTTGGAATGGTTATCAAGCAAATGCCATAGTCATTAAACGAACCCATTGTCTACTTGGGGCTTTTTTTTTTGCTGGAAACCAGAAGTAAATGCCAATTTCTGGCAAAACTGTTGTAAATCACGGTCACATGACCACAGGGCACTGCACATAGTTGTATAAATGTGGGTTGGTTGCTGAGCACACAAAACACAGACATGTGATTGCGGGGGGGATGGACTGATGTTGGAACTTTGAAACCAGGTTGCAAGTCCCTGTTCATGGGGGCATCATCACTTCAAATGGCCACTAAGTGAAGCATTATCTGTGGTTCTGCATTCATTTCTAAAGTTTAAATTGTGGCTTTCACAACTGTAAAAAAAAAGTAGGAAAATGTGATACAAACTAAATATGTAAAGTGTTAGCAAATGGTTGGCCAGTTTTATTAATGGGTTCATAAATGCTATAGCTAACATAGAAATAAAGCATTTAAATGTTTTGAGAGATATTTATATAAATGATGTGAATTCAAATGTAAATGCTATCTGACAGGAATACGTCAGCAATGTAATAAAAAGTGTTAATGCTTCTACAACTAATTACAATATTGTTATCAGAATTGTAAAAACTAGGAGGCGGAAAACTGAAATGGTTGGAAAAATGCAGACCCCAATGACAATGAGCAAATGAATTGTGGGCTGGAATAACTGAGCATGAAAGTACTTGCTTTACAGTCATTAGCATTCTCTATCATTATAACATTTTTTACCTAGCCAGCTGCGCCTGGAATCATTTAGGAGCTTTTAACACAGTACAAGCAAAACCTTAATAAGTGCCTCTTCACTTCAGATATTAGGATTTCAAACAGGTTCATATATTTCTAACAGAAGCAGGAAAAATTAAGTCCATGTGGTGTTATGTCAGTGCCAAAACTTTTCCAATAAAAAGTTTTCAGTGTCTTCAATGAAAGCTCTTTATTATCACAAAATAAATTTCCTGGCAGCAGCCTGTAAGTGGGAGGAAGAGGGGAAGTAGCTTGTGTCCAATTTATTTTCGCATTCATTTCCTTATTTTGCTTTCTGTATTTAACAGATACATCTACTTGTGTGTATATGTCTGTGTGATACTAGAGCAGGGGTGGGCAAACTTTTTGACTTGAGGGCCACAATGGGTTCTTAAACTGGACCGGAGGGCCGGAACAAAAGCATGGATGGAGTGTTTGTGTGAACTAATATAAATTTAAAGTTAGATTACTTCACGTAGCCTTCTGGGAGAGCAAGAGAACCCTCCGCTCTGCGGGCCGGATAGAACAGCCGAACGGGCCGGATCTGGCCCCCGGGCCGTAGTTTGCCCACGGCTGTGCTAGAGTCTTCCATTACAAGCTTTTTTTGAAAGAGGAAATCTACAGCACCAGTTTTAAAAAGAGTAGCTGTAATGTAAAAAAATATGGTATCTGTTAAGTTTGCATGAAGAGGCAGACGCGGAGTACTTCAGCTCTTAAGTTTATTAGTGTCTTCAGCTCAGAACAAACCCGACTGGCTTTGCTGCGGCTGCTGCTTATAGCCGGCAGCCGCAGCTGACAGCCAATCAGAGTGCAGGGTTTTCCCGCACTTTTTAAACCAATCATTTCCAACACTTTACAAGAACAATTCAAACTAAACCAATGATTTCAAACCTGCATACATAACAGTATCACTATTAAATTATGCTAACAACCAATGTATGAAGTTTTAAAAATTATTGGATGTCAATCACATGAAAGCTTTGATTCACAGGTTTCACTTGCATGTCGCTTTGTTCTTGTCTAGAATTAAAATTGCCTCTCTTTAATGTGAGGAAGCACAGTGTGTTTATTACATGATTGTAAGGTTTTCCCATGGATCCATAAATATGTTCCATAGATAAGAAAGGCTCAGAGTCTAATTTTCTATTTCCCAAAACCTATGCTGTGCCATCCACGCAATGCTGAATTTTCAGCAATCCATAGAAATTAGGGATCTCAGCCCAAGGGCTCTGAGACAATTAGTAACATTTATGTACTGTAGGGCTTAAGAATGTTTTAAAAGCACTTCAACATAATGATCTAATTCAAATGGAGCAATCAGTTTCCTATTGCATACTTAAATCACCTATACAAATACAGGCTACTACTTGTGGAAGCTTCTAATCTCTCACAATTGAAAGGGAAATTTATTTAAGCTTTGCTGCAACCCAAGCATGTATCAACTCTAGTTTACAAAGTGAGAGTTCTGTGCAATTTATCAATATTATTCTCCTACTGCAGGTTGTGTATATGCTTGAGGCTGGCAGTGACTTCCTTGGCTCAGTTTCCCCAGTCTCTCCACACAGTCCTCTCAATGAATTTTAGAAAATTATGTCTGAAAAAAAAAATCTGTTTAGTACTGGGCTGTAAGAGGTAGATAATTTCTCATTGTTCCAGAGTCATAGATTGAGACTTAGTCTATTAATAAAAGACTGGCAAAAGCAACCTTTCTACCTGAGGAGAAGAAAAGTTAAGGCTTAGCAAGGAATTGTTTTAGGTCTAGGGAAATGCTGTTCTTTTTCTCAAGTTACAAACAATTGATTCCTTAATATAATATGATACTGTTTTTCACATTTTTAAAGCATCAGAAATTAAAAAAAACCTGCCTCAAGGCTTTTACAATGTGGTATAAATGAGCCACATTTCTTTTTTTTCCTACCTTTTGAGTCCTGTTAAATGTTTTTAAAAGGAAATGATGGTTTTGTGTATAACAACAGCTATTATTTTCTTTGGCGATGGTAATTCCATGTTTCATTGCACTGAAGTCTACAACATTTATGTATTCACAAATGCTGTATTGGAGTATACACATTTGTATATTAACATGGGTGAGATTGGAGTATTTAAAAATTAGGAAATAGTTTTCAGTTCAGCTTTAAAAACCTACGGTAGCTAGAAGTAGTTCACTTTGGGTGTAGCTTTGCATATTTTTTTGCACCAGCAGTCCCTGCAAATGGCTTGGCGGACACTATATTGTAGGGATCCCCAACCCATGGGCAATGACCCCTTGCTGGGCCATGGCCTGTTTGGAACGGGCCACATGAGTAGCTAGCCGGTGTGCGGGCAGCTCAACTTGCATAAATGGTGGGCTGGTGTGCATGCATGCAGCTTGATTTGCACAAGCAGCAGACTGGTTCCCCTTCCTCTCAGCCAGACCAAGCCCTAAAGATTGGGGACTGCTGTCTTAAAACTCATTAAAAACTTTATAAAAAACAGCAATGAATCTGCTTCAAGGCAACTGCTGATTTATAATCTCCCTATACTAAGATATAATAATCTCCCTATACTAAGCTATGGCATAAAAATGCTCCTGATCTCTAGCCTAGAGCAATTTCATGAGGATAACTGACTCAATGGTATCAAAAGCCACATTCCAGCAAATATAAGAGTTGCAGGACAGTGCAGACCAATTCTGTTCAATGTTCAGACCTGAATCCAGAAAATAGATCCGCTAGGTCAGGGTTCCCCAACCCCCAGTCTGTGGCATACCAACAACAGGTCTGCACAAACAAGTGAAGTCCCATCTGTGGGATGTAGGCAGCATGCAAAACCACACCCCTTCCGGTTCACGGAAAAACCTTTCTCCATGGAACTGGTTCCTGGTGCCTAAAAGGTTGGGGACCACTGATCTAGGTCACTAGTCTTCTCCAAGGTGGTTTGCTTCACCCTCCTCTGCCAATAGTACAGCAATTTGTAAAAATCTTCCAGTCCAAACAGCTTGCTTCTTGCCTTAGCTTCTTCTGCTAGTGTAGCCAGCTAAATATGTAAACCAGGAATTATTTAGTTTATTATCTAGGTTGGTTATTTGCAAAAGCAGGTTTAAAAGCAATGATACTTTAAAGGATGTGATAAGCCAGGATTGCTATTTTAGTCATTGTGTGAAAGAATCCAAGATTTAAATAGCAGAAGGAAAATGAGAGCAAATAGATTGCATACACTACCATGTGGTTTGTTCACAAAACAGAAGGATTCTAGAAACTCAAACAAATATTATTTTCTGTTAAAATAAGGAGCAATCATTAATAAAACATTGGAAAACATTTATTTCAAGAAAGCTAGTATGTGCATTTGTGTGTTTCTGAGAGAAAATTATAGTGACATAAAACATTTAAACTATCGTGTATCTAAAAGCATGTCACACATTAAATAATTCACCTGGATAAAATGCTTTCCAATTTAATGGTTTTAATTTAATCAAAAATTAAAATAAAGGGTTAATCATATGTCCAGTTCAGGCATCCAGAGCAGCAATTCAGAGAGCTTTCTTACCTTATCCAGTTTAAGCTCAGCATTTTGCCAATAGTGGTACAAATATTTTGCAGCTGTTCAAGGCAGTACAATTCCAACTTACGTCTCATTATAAAAATGAAGCAGTAAATGAGTGTTTGGAAATTTGTAGCTGTAACACCAAATATTTCCATTTGACTGAGGAACTGTGAATAAAAATTGAGCTCATTTGGTCTGTGACACTTGATACCCAGTGAGTGATTTTAATGAGGCATGAAGTGATCAGAAAAAAAGTATTCTGCACATTGTTTCATTTAAAAACTGAGTAAAGTATAATTTCTTTATTCCTTTTACAGAAGTGGTATTTAAAATGTACACACATTACACTGGCTCATAAATAAAGTTTTTCAAAAAACTAAAAATTACCATAGTTGGTACAGCTAAGAATTGTCTTCATATATTACAAAGCAGTAGGAAAAATGATGAGGCTCGGTAAAAAGTGTATGAAAGTAGCATTTTCCTCATTCATAATTAATATGAAAAACTTCAAAGAATTTCTGCACAGTATGGCAATGCCAGGCGCTACATATTTAATTCAAACAAATGATGTTTCATTAGGAACTCCACCAAATCTGAGGTCCAACATTATTTTATTTGTCTAAGATGAAATGTCCTATTATGTACAAAAAGAGTTACTTTTCAGTTTGTCACAATCTGTTAAAAACAATGATCTATTGCCTATAAGTAGGAAAGTTCTCATCATGGTTTTTCAAGGTCAGCCATAAGTATGAGTAATAAAGAAATACGATGAAGAGACAGTATTTGTAGGATTGAATTTGGAAAAGTCCTTCTTTTATAAACATAATGCATACAATATGTAGCATCTCTTTGAAAAAAGTCCTAAGACAATATACCCTAGCACACAAATACTCTTCTTCCTACTGTCTAAGAAACATAAATGGATGGTCTCACACTGAACATTAACTTCCTTTCGAATTCATATGGATTAAATGATAGCATCTATGTACAAAAGCAGAAGCTTTCTTAGAGAAAATTAACCTTATATTATCTGTACACCTGAGCCTGTACTTATAAGAAAAGTGTGAACCGTAGCAATGTCTAATAAAATTAACAGAAAAGATTTTTGCATAGCAGGGTGAGGTTAAACCCAAGGGAAGCTTATCCATAATCAGATAAATTCCAGATCATTGAAGGGCAAAAATTTTGAATTAGTGCAAAATCTAGTTAAAATAGGTGTAATAGTCAGAAACCAACTGCTGCTGAAGAAGAATTTTATTATAGTCGATTAAAAACAAATAGAATCACACGTTTAGGGCCTCTTTGTCCCTCCTTTCCCTTTCCCGCATTTCCCTTCTGTACTCTGAGGATCTTACACATAAGAACAAACCTCACAAACATGTTAGTGAACATTCAAACGACACCTACATATGTGGAGAGAACAATGATCTCCATTTATTTGTTTCATATACATCCATGTTTTGAATTTTTTTTTTAATACAAAAAGAAAAAAAAGTTAGAATCTGACAAATGTTTACAAACAAGATACCTTCAAATAGATTTTACTCAGATCAGTCCGTTGCAGAGTAAATGATATTCTACTGTTTATATTCAAGGCAAGAAAGTCTGTAGTCCACGACCACTTCGCCCAACTTTAATGCAAGCTTAATTGGTTTCCTCTACCGTGAACAATAAAACTCAATGTTGATTCCCAGTTGGTTTGTGCACATGTGTACATAGCAGCTCCTTTCATAGAAAGAAAAGACATCTAGAGGTCATCTTGTACTTTTACCTACAGGAATCATGGTAAGATACAGAATGGGTAACATACAACCAGGGCTGGATTTATAAGGCCGGGGGTGGAGGAAGAAATAATCAGCTGACAAATGAGGGCAGCGATAAAAAAGCGTCCTTTTGCAACAATAAATAAATACAGTCTAAAGTTCTCTGTGTGGAATTTATAAACCAGCTTCTTCACTGAAGAACAGATGTGGCATTTCCATGGAGTTAGAACTTGACCCCATTTTATGGTTATCTTGTTTTCTCTTGCTTGTTTTCTTTCCTGTCCTTCAGCAAAATGTTTCCTTGTTTCTGCCACAACAGCATAATTTGATCTTGACAAGAAAACGATGCTGCCGATTTTCATTCTTTCATCCTTTGGACAAAATTAGCCAAGAATATAAATCTGATGTGACTGATAAAAACACAGTTTACATCAAGACTTGTCAGGACACCCTGACTAAAAACCTCTGGCTCCCCAATTAAAAAAATTTAGGCAACCAGATTCTTGCAGTTTGTGGTACAATAAAACGTAGAACTTTAAGAAGCTGTCGACTGTAGTTTGTTGTTGTGAGACCTGCAGGATGCAGAAAAGGGAACAAGTAAGCAAAACCTTCATCGAAGCAGGCACCCAAATCCAACTACTTGGTGGGGAATGCACACAATTTGCTGCTCTCTTTTCCAACTTTTATAAACCAACAACAGTTACAAAGCATGACTTTTTCCACCTTCACAAAGGCAGATCTGAACCCACACCATATGCAGCTCTAACATCTGAAAACATCCCGTAACACTCTGAGGCATGCACAGATAAAGAGCAGCCATGCCAATAACTTTGTTTTGGAAAGAGGATAATGTTTATTGTTACTGGAAGAGCATTTATGGTAATTGATTATTCTCTTTCAGAAATGTTTGCTTTGAGGACATAACTGGTAACACCTTGGGCTTTATTACTATTATTGGACTTTGTTTTGATACAGTATTAAATGACTGACCATCTTCTACCATTGTTGTTAGCAAGTGACTGCTTCTGCATCAATACATTTTTTTAAAAGAAAAGGTAAACTATGACAGGTTATAGTCATTCCATTCTGGGTCTGGCTAGAAGTTGAACTAAAGCTATCAGTTATCTGCAAACAAAGAACGCAGGGGCCATAATGTAGTGGAAGTTGCAGCCAAGCAATCTAATGTTGACAAGAAAGCAAATATGAGAAAGGAAAAAGTGATAATCTACTGTCAGCTCAGCTGCAACCTGGAATCATTTATTTGACAGAGGAAACTTAAGAAGCATGGTTAGATATTACAGCAACAGTAGGGTGTGTGTGTGTGTGTGTGTGTGTGTGCTGCTTTGCTAGCAGATATTCCCAATCTTTAAATAAAACAACTCTGCCTCCAATCCCCTATAACCACTGTGCGGTAGTAAATGTCATTGAAATTGACCTTCCTTCACTAGGAACGTGTCTCAAACAGACCTGGGCATTTTATGGCCTGTAGGCCACATCTCACCCTTTGGCTGTCCATGTCTGGCCCGTGTAAAATTAATTGGAAATTAGAAATCAATAAATAAGTGTATGCTAAGCACACAATACAACTGCATTGCTTTTGTTTTGAAGGATGCTGGTTTCCGCCCCCGCCCCCAATTTCTGTATGTATGTGTGCGCCTACTCACCTTTACAGCCTTGTTGATTCAGCCCTCCACAACAGTCCCAGTTTCTTATGTGACCCCTTGGTAGAATTGATTGCCCACCCCGGTCTACAATTTGATCACTCAGAAGAACCAAAGGACAGGATTAAGTTCAAACCAAATATTTGAACTCCACTTATAATATTTAAACAGGCATATCACCAACATGAATGGATTTAAAAAAAATAACTATACCAATATTTAAATGTACATCTGCCTCGCTTCTAATTTAGATTGCAATTTTTTTTACTGGGGCATGAGTATTATTGAATCAACAAGCTTAGGGCTGCATTCCTCAGATTTGCTAGAAATATTAGGGGACTAAGGCATTAAACAGATTTAGATGCCGACTATTTCAAAATTCAGCTTCATTCTATATGCTTCATTTTCCTTTTACTATACTTTACCCAGTTTGTTATTTAAACAAAAAAGACCTTAAATTATTTCACAAAATTGTATTTTAATTGGATTAATTAGTAGTCATTTGCCTCACTCTAGTATATGGAGAGAATTAGACATGCTGCAAAAAAATGGAAAGGTAATACGTTCTAGTGGTAAAGTGTACTTCATACCAACAAAAAAAAATCAGATTACATGAAAAAGCTACATACCTGCTTGCTTTGAATCCTTTTAATTTCTGTACAAAGAATGACTCAAGAACCTCTGCACACTGATAAAAAGGAGAGTCACTTGGATTGTAGTAACGACAATTATCAAATATTTTGGTCATGTCGGCTACAAATTCTGTCACCTTTTTGTAATAACGCTTCAGTATTCTTTCCTCCATGGTGGAAAGATCTTCAAAACAAACAAAGATTATTCAAAAACAAAGCTCAAAAACTTGCAGCATAACAGTCCAAACCTGCAGAAGTATGCCAGAAAAAAACCCTGACATTTGACTAGAATGACAGTCATGTATACAGAATATCTATTTAGGGCATTATGTGAAAACATTGAGCAGGCAGCAAGAAATGCTCCTTATCAAAGATTACCAGATCAAAGGCAAGACAGGTTACTGGGCATTATCCCTAGTTACAAAGATGTAGTTTTGAAAATGCCATTTGAAGAGGGCACACTGAAACTTACACAGATGCATCTCCACTGGAGACCAGTTGGCTTTTATACTCGGAACTCTCTGATTCGGGGTTTCCTTGTTGTTTAATTACCCCCAAGTAATTAGTGCATATAAACATGCTTAATTTCTCTTGAGCACTCATTATTTCAATTCAGAGCCTTGTCTGAACCTTTCAATTAGTTGCAGCACAAAGAACACACTGTGATCAAAGACCCCCGTTGGTAACTACCAGTCACAGAAATAGGCGAGTTTGTTACTGTTTCTTGACTTTGAAACCTTTTGTGCACTTCTCATTAAAGAGTGGGAAAATAGAACGGTATCTAAAAATGTAACGCATCAGTAGCACTAACACACCCTTATACTCACAAATGTATTTGAACTCCAGATGTTATAGCACTGCTAAAAATAAGGACAAGCAGACTTGATAATCTAGTTAGAAAACTCTCATAATGATTTACCTAGGAATACAGGGTACTGATTAAAACACTGTAACCCAAGAAAGAAAAGGCTGGAAGTAGGCCGCAAATTTTGTTTGTATTTACTTTATTTGTAGGAAAAAGGGAAATGGACAATAAGAGATCTCCCTGGAGTATCACTATGAGATTCCCTTGTTGCAAAGATTTATTATGCACTTGAGCATAAATTCTGTCTTCATGCACCAGATTTTTCTCACTGGCTCAATTGATGTTTAATTATTTCAGCTTTCACTGTGGATGTAACTAAATAACGCAGTTTGCTAATTTCTATTTGACTGTTGATACCCAGAATTGAAGCTGTTTATGGGAAATAATGGAAAAATACAAAAATTATTTTGGCTACAGATGGGGAGCAATATTCTTCTCACCACAATTTAAAATAGAGGTAGAAACAGGAATTTTCATCTTTGGCTTAACTGAGAATCTAGAAGATGCATTTCTAGACAATGGAAAAAAGAATTCTAGATCCTCAACAGCAGTCTAGAATCCAAAAAATTGTCAGCTCGTCAATTTACAAACTAATTACTTTATTGTTCTTTTAGCTTCTCACCCATCCTAAAAGAAGTATCCTATTCCACTGAATAAGAGAATTGCTTCTAGTACTTTCTGTCAGTGAAGAACTATGAACTACCTTATTAAAAGAAAACTCATGATATATAATTTCAAGCAGTATCTACAACTTCAAAAAAAGTATTATTGTCAGATCTGTAAAAACAGATTAATCTAATGGTAAGTTACACAAAAAATGGGAGGGCTGAGAATGAGCTAAATACAAGGTTTATAGCCTTTAAGTCAGGAAGAAGAAAAAGAAAAACTGAGAGAGAAAAGGAGAGGAAAGAGGTTAGAGTAATAGGAACAAAAAAAAGAATATTACAGAAAGAGCTAAACAACGGGAATATCAGAATAAGCAGGGCAGAAGAATAAAGGAATCATACAAGCATAGAGATCCTTAAAAAAACCAAAGTCTTAATTGCAGTTTTCAGAGCAGATTTAAGAATACAGATTGGATAGGATGTATAAATGTATATATATTGTCACAAGTATTGTTCAATTAGTAAGGGTATTACGTATAAACGGAAAAACACACTAAAGTGTTGGGGGAAAAAAAAGAATACAGCCTAAGTGAGATTTCAAAAACTGAGAAAAGAAGCAACAGTTGCTTAAGAGAGACTTCATATTAGCACAAAGATTACAATTTGAAAAGGACAGACTGAAGACATCTATGAAATGTGAACCAGAAAGAATATGAAATTTGAAGAAACACGATCAGAATGAATACAACAAAGCATGAACCTGCGTCAGGAAGAAATGAAAAGATGGCAAATGACCTACTGACAAACAAACAAAATGAAAAACAAAAAACACAACAGATGATCTGTACAAAATACTAAATACTTTGATTACAAGAAATGCTACAGAAAGACTGAATCCTACATTGCATTTAATGTGATGTAATATGCAAACCAAGACCAAAGCAAAACTGTGCCTCTTCATAAAGACCATAATTATGTAAAGAAATAAACAAATGATTGATATTGTTAAAATTGAAGGAGAAATCGGACTACGTATATAGACTAAAGCTCCTCAGAATAAATATGTGTATTTCCACTGACCAATTGTTCGAGCAGATCTAGTTATGATGTTATGAATACCAGAAAGAAAATACAAAAATAGAAAATTTCAATCAGCGCAATTAAAAGTTTGATCCTTAGGAAAGCACCAAATTATTCAAGAATTTTGTCAACAAGGAAAAAGGGAGAACAATAAAGTCCAATAGTGAATAAAACTAAGAATAAAAACACCACACTAACGGAGCAAATAACACAAACTGAAATCTGTCCAGAAAGATATAGGAACAGAAAATAGAAAAATGGTAATAGTGATGGACATAACTATTCAGCAAAAAATAAATGAGAGAAAAAAATATATCTTGAGCTCTCATATGATCTCATACAAGGATACCAAAACCTAATCCAAAATTTGAAATCTTATAAGAATTTGCCGTTTTGGAGATTTAAAAAATTTTTTTTTAAAAGAAATCCTACTAGGTACTTTGGCACAAGGCACAAGATACTGTTAAAAAAAAACAGTGGTTAGAATGCAGCACTGCAGGCTACTTCTGCTGCCTGCCAGCTGCCTGCAATTTGGCAGTTCAAATCCCACCAGGCTCAAGGTTGACTCAGCCTTCCATCCTTCCGAGGTTGGTAAAATGAGGACACAGTTTATTGGGGGAGATAGGCTGACTCTTAAACCGTTCAGAGGGTCATAAAGCACTGTGAAGCAGTATATAAGTCCAAGTGCTATTGCTATGCAGAAGAATATTATGAGCAAACCATTTTAGAGAGAGAAGTAGGACTAACATCTGTTTTTATAGTATGAAATGTGATTCTGAATTTGGAAGGAAACTTGGGACACAAATGAAAATTGATTAATAATCATGTCTTAGGAAGATGGTCCTCTGACTGAAAACTCTGACTCAACGTGTTTGTTTTCAGTGAATATTTAAAAGATCATTTTACTTCACTTGAACTGCCAGTTTCTGCAGCAGTTACTGGAAATCTTGTTCCTGGCTGCCCCTTTTCTTTCAGTTTTTTTAAAATTCATATTTATATCCCGCCCTTCTCCGGAGACTCAGGGCGGCTTACAATTTTTGGGATACAGCCCAGTGTGCTCAGCAATAGCCTTCCTTCCTTCCATTGTATATGCCTGCTTATTACTAAGCGGCATTTTTACAAAGTCAGCTTATTGCCCCCAACAATCTTGGGTCCTCACTTTACCTACCCCGAGAGGATGGAAGGCTGAGTCAACCTTGAGCCTGGTGGGATTCGAGCCTGCAATAATTACAGGCAGCTGGAACTAAGTGCTAGGCTATTAACAGCCTGCACCACCAAGGCACCAAAAAGATGGAATGCTTTCTCTGGTGAGGTGATGGTTCTTACATTTCAGGCCAAGAGAGGAAATTTTTTTGCTGCCAAGGATGGATTGACAGCTTCATCTGCCCTGATGCACTTACATGTGTGGTGCACCCCTGCTCCCCCTGTAAGCTCTGTATAACTGAGATTGTTAAGGTAATTCTCTCCCCACTTTCCTGCCTTCCTGCCTTCTGTGCTATAGCTGCTGACCCTTTCCTGTAAGGCCTTCCCACAAAAATTGGAAGAGGACCTTTAAAAAACCTACTATGGGTCTATGGATATTCTCAATTGTCCAGGTCAGTTGTGGCATTCAGCCGGTTCGCACCGGTTAAGGTGAACTGGTAGCAAGGATTTAGCGTGGATCACCGTACCGGTAGTAAGTTCTGGCTGGCCACACCCCTGACCTGCCCACCACTGGCTCGCTTGCCCTGCCCGGCCAATGCTTACTCACCCCACCCGCCTGACGCTCGCCCCTTAAGGTATTTCTCCCCCCCGACAATCAGCTGTTCATACGATCAGCTGTGCTGGGATTCCCTAGCTTGAGCTCCAGGGGAGCTTCCTGGGTGCAAAAACGCCCCCTAGGAGGCTTGCCTGAGGCCCAGAAGGCCCCAAAAATGGGTGGGGGGGAGTGGCTGCAAAAAAAAAAAAAAAAGCCATGCCCACCCAGTTACATGGCCATGCCCACCAACTCACACCCACAGAACTGGTAGTAAAAAGTTTTGAATCCCACCACTGGTCCAGGTCATGGATATCCCATGGCTGCTTTTTCAAAAGGCAACTGGACTGTGTTTTTTCCTTTGAAGATGTTTCACTTCAGCTTTTTAAGAAGCTTCCTGAACGAGAAGCGAAATGTCTTCAAGGGAAAATACAGTCCAGCTGCCTTTTGAAAAACCACTTTTGGGACTGCCAAAAGCTGCAGGTGTACCTGACAATGAGGCAGGAGGGAGCAGCCCAATATTCAGAGGCATTTGTGATGGTCTTTGTGCAGCCTGCAGCCTGCTCACTACCCCTTAACCAAAGGCTACAGATACTCTTATTTTAACTATGCATGCAATACAGAATTTACAGAATATTTTTTTTAAAAAATTCAAAATGACACACAGTGTACTGTTAAATGAATTTCACTGAAATTAACCAACGCAAATGTATTAAAAAAAACCTAAGCTTTGGTGAAGCATCGCTTAAATAGCAACAGAACTGAATGTACCTCCCACTGCACGATCCTTATCCTTGTGAACATTTTCTGGGCATTCTCATTTAGCAATATCACAAGAATCAATTACTGCAACTTATGGAGAACAGCTATCAAATGTTCCCATCTTGGGTGTCACTTAAAAATCAAAAAGTATTTTTGCAGTCTTGTTTATTATACTCTCTGGTTCTTTGGTGCTTATTTTGCAAGTATTATGATTGTATATATTGTGCACATTTTTATTTGTTTTTAATCTGCATTATAATGTGATGTGGCAGCTTGTAACCAGGAAGGACCACAGGAATAAAAAATGTGCTAATAATATCCTGCCCTAATCATAAGGAAATTATTATAGCTTCAATCCAATGCATGTTTATTTCTAAATTCTAGTGGACTTCTAAGCATTCAGATGAATGTTTTGGATTTAATCCACTGTAGGTTAAACATACCATGGCCATCTAACCTATGGAAGAAATAAAGCATATGAATATCAGATCCATACAGGATGCCCTGGAATTCACTCACCCATAGGTTCTTTGATAACACCATAATAATCTGGAGCATCATTGGGATCTACTGGTTCTAAGAATGGCCAAGCCATCTTGTGAGCCTATTAGGAAAAAGATGTATCATTCATTAATATGAGAAGCCTGTTTTCACATCAACTCTATTGCTGCAGTACACTGGGAAAAGCAGGGAGGGAATCGCTTGTAGAACTCTGTCCTACTGCTCCCTTCAAACTGAACAGACAGGGTTGTTGATTTCAGGTGAGGTTCGTTTCACAAAGGTCTGCTCAGCAGTTTTCATCTCACTGGCTGAACTAAATTAGCTCCATCTTCCCAAAGGTGTATCGTAATGCTTTTTTGTAATGCAGTGAACCCCTTGATTTACTAGACCGCAATTCAGTAGACCTCAGATGCAACAGACAAAATTCCATTTGCATTTAATGGACTTTAAATCTAATGGACACCCATTCCTGTGATCTTGTGAAACTGAGGCTTAGAGAAGGGCAAGCAACTAAGGCCCCTTTATATGACCTGTGGACTTCAACTTATAGATGTAATGGACTTCAACTCCCAGAATTCTAGATTATCATAAAGGGGCCATAGTTGCCCGTCTCTGGCTTAGAGTCTGTTGGTGCATCAATTAAACAATATTCTCTAACGTAAGTTTCAGCCAGCCTTACCTGTAATGAACGTAGCACTCTCTTTAGCCCTTCATAATCTTTGTCAGTCAAAGGACTGAGAACTGTCATGGCATCTTCAGTTGACTGACATTGTGGACATACATACTCATCAATGAGATCTGCCTCACTTTGTAAAATACCAACACAGCGCCCATGATACCAATTCTGACATCGGTCACAGCCAATGTAAAATCTGCAAGATCCCAAAGAAAACGGTTAACACCTTTAATTCCACATTATGACTTTTCCTTGGTTAACAAATCTAAAAAAATGAGGATTCTTGCCTCACGTTCACACTTAAAATTTCTGAAACCCAAATGAAAGCACAGCTTTATCAACCATGCTTATTATCTCAAACAACTGAAACTTCTTAGTGCTGAAAGGAACAAAGATCATAAACTGTGATTTACAAACAAGATTATCAGAGATTCTCCTATCTTTTGGATCAACATTTTGTAAAAGATACTATTACTACATTGGTAGACTATCTACTGAAAATTGTCAATTGAGTCCTATGAATGGGGCACTAATAGCACTTATATACTGATTTTGAAATTATAATCATAACTTTAGCCTAAACTAAAATTAATGTGAGTTTGAATAAATTACAAATTCCTAGCAGGTAAGGAAGGCATTTTATGGAAACTTGCTCAATAAATCAATAAAAAAATAGTCTGCTTTGAAGAATACCAAGTTTTACTCACTAGAAACCTCCCTTTCCTTGAGTGTCACATAATACAATTTACTGTCATTTTAGAGATGTTTAAAATCATGTCACTAGATACAACAGATGTTGAACAATATTTCTTTTTTGTTCAAGAAACACATTACCAAACTCAGAGCAGTTTGCTACCTAAATATTAAATAAGAGGTTCTTGTCAGAACTCACTGTGACTCATCATAAGGTGTTCTGCAGATACAGTACAATTCCTCACTGCTGCCCTCTTGTGCCCGTTTACACTCATTACAGATGTACACATCCATTTTCTTAGCCTCCTTTTCTGTGATGCCAACACATTCTCCATGATACCAGTTAGTACAAAGATCACAGCCAATATAGAACCTAAAAGTATTTACAATGAAAATGACAATGTAATTGTCATTTCAAATGGCAAGGCACTTGCTAACCTGACTCTCTGTCTATCTGAATTAAATTTCCTTAACCACATTAATCTACTCTTCCCAACCTAACAGGTCCTACTTTAATAGACAGTTCTTCATATTTTTGCAAAACAACAACAACAACAACAACAAACAACAAAAAGTACTGAAATCTGAAAAATGTGAATGTCTCAACTATGAATGCAGAAAGACATGGCCAAAAAAAAAAGATCTATATTTTCAAAACTTTTGCTAAAAAACCATGAAACACATTGATCATTCTTAAATTTTGAAAACATAGGTCTCAATGTGAAAATAATAATAAGCAAAGTGCAGATACAACTAGAAGTTACAGGTACACTTTTAAAAAAGCAGCATGCATACCAGCCATATGTAAAACACATATTGGTATAACATGACATGAAGGAAAATGGGAAAATGGGATATATGTTTTCTACGAAACTGCCTGAAATTTCTCTCAAATTAAAAAAGAAAATTAGGGCACACCATTTATTCAAAAATATCTATTTTTAGAAAACTTTGTGTCAAGTCAAAAAGCATACAAGTAGGCAACCTCATCCTAGTGTACTTACAAACCTCCACATGACAGTATCCAAGTTCAACCTATTATAACAAAATAAGGGGAAAAGCCATTGTTTATAAGAACCTCTGGCTTGGAACAGAGGTAAAATGGTTTTATGCCATGCAAATAAGCTCTAACTCTAAAGGGACCCTTCCCTTTGTTTACTGCCCCTTCCTCACTCCCTTCTTTTCTTCTTTCAGTGATTCAAGTGTGATGCTAGTGCTGCCTACCGTATTTGCTGGTTCAGATATATAGTTTGCCTCAAACTTCTGAGGGAGGGAATGGTATGGAAGAAAGGAACACAACTTCCCTCATTCCCGTTTCATTTGTGTACTGCTATGCAGGTAGTCCTCAACTTACAGATGTAATTGAGTTCAGAACGACATGAGTGTGCCCGATTTACATAATGACCATAATTGCAGGCCCGTTGCCAAGCACCCAAAATGTGACATGACTGTGGGACAGCCCTCCCCCCGCCTCAGCACACCATAACTTTGAATTAGGGTCAAAAGTATCTCATTTTTGTCTGTTATAACTTTGGTCGCTAAGTGTCCACTTGTAAGTTGAGGACTACTTATATCTGTCTCAATATTATATCTGATAGCTTTAATCTCAAAATCAGTTGGAATATCCTTAACACCACCCCTACTGCATAATCTCCCTTAGAATAGTACATTATGAAGCATCATGTTGCTACATAGTGCTCTGTGGGGCTACCACACTGATCTCCACTCCTGAGAAAACAGAAAACCTTCCTGCAATATGCCAGCAAACATATTTGCTATGGCTTCTGCTCTAAATGAAGAATGAAGTAACTTTTTCTTACAAACTGCTCCAAAAATTACCCCAACCATCCCTTTTCCAGTGCAGTCCTAATGATTGTCTACTAAATCTAAGCAAACAGTTTTGATATAAATATGCCAAAGAAACATATAGCATATTATAGCTGGGACCTAAACTACCACGAGTAAATCCAGCTGATAGCACTGTCCCCCTAAACCTCTTCTCAGGACCACTGTGTGGGAAAGTCACACTGTGGGGAGTACAGTTCTGCTTAAATTGCCTACGTTATTTCTATTAACACCTAGGTGCTCCATAATCAAGACCCTTCTCCTAGGCTTAAAGTCAACGAGATTCACTCTTAGGTTATCGTTACCCAGGATTTTAAGGGAAAAGACAATGCAGCATAAAAATATGTACAGAAGGCAGTCTGCTTTCATCCCTTCCATTAATGATGAGCCTAGTTCAACAGAAGAAAAGCAATGGCCTTATTGAATCTTTAACTATTTTTAAGCTATAAATTATCTGATCTTCCAATAAACTCTCACAGTACTTTCAGCATAGTAAAAAAATCTAATCATCTTTCTGAATTGAAAAGCAACTATTATTGATTACAATAATTTTTATATATGTATTTATTTAAAAATTACTGTAATCAACATACATGCTTGCACACACACACACACACACGAATACTATTAGGGCTTAACTTCTAGGAAAAAAGGGCTAACTCACTCATTCTGCTCAAAGCACTTAGATAATTTGTTTCCTTTAGATTCTACAGTGTAGTTCAAGAAATGACTGTGGTGAACACCATGTGCCACAGACATTTTGAAAGAGAGGTGTTTTTATGTTTATTCACATTCTCTCAGAAAATGCTAATTTTATACAATAGGCAGACTTGAGACTCAGGCCTCCTATAAATATTGTACTTAACCATATAAGTTTAGAATTTTAAAGTTCTAGTAATGATTTGACAAAGAACTCTAGATAAACAACAAGAAAACCAGGACATGTTCATTAAAAACTTCTGCTATGCTATTATGGTTAAGCTGCCAACTTTTTAGTCAAGTCAATTCTGTGAGTGGAATAGTTACGTCTCTAGCTAGATTTGTCAAATATTACTTGCCCTTTTAAAATTATCCAGATATCCAGTGATATCCAGATCAAAAGGTCATTTCTGACTTGTTCAATTATATTAGCTACGGTATCTTGATGTTTTTAATAATTACATAAACGTATTTTTCATTTTTATTATTAAACAATATTTTAAAGACCTGCTCCCTTCCATTTCCCCTAAAATAAAATAAAATAAAAGATTCATCTAGATTGACAGCACTTGGAGTTCTACAGAAACTGTACCGTAACACATCCATCCTTCAATTACTCCATAATGTACCTCCTATCTGGCAAATTTAGAATATAAAATGTGTATCCTGGCATTTAAAAAGTCCCCCCCCGCCAAACAGTATATATATAAAACCCATAAATATATTTAGAAATGATCTGGAGCCTGCCCAAGAAAACTAATCTATAATCCATTGATTCTGAGTGAGAAGGGGCTTGAGACAAAGTAAAGAATGTGCAATGTGAGACAAGATCATACAATGGAAACATGCAAGTAAGATATGAATCACAAAAGTCTGCTTTGAAAAAAAAATACAACCGAGAGTCCTTTTTAGTCCTTTCTCAGCGAATTACGCAATAAAACAGCATCTAACGTTTCGCTCCATCTCCATCCCTCCAGCCCAGCTACTAAAAACTAAAGGCTAAAGCTAAACTAAAAGCCCTTCCAGCGCTACAGATTCCTTACTTACTTGGACTCGTCGTAAGGCGTCTTGCAGATGCAGTAAAGCTTTGTATCCTTCTTGGTTTCCTTTGAGGTAGTAGAAATCATTTTCTTTTTCTTGGATTTTGAAGAGGCAGACTCCTTCTCTTCCTCTCGCTTTCTTTTGTGGGATGAAATATAGGATGTGCCCGAAGCGGTGGAGGGAACACTGGGAGGTGGTAGAGGTGGTGGTGGTGGTGGTGGTGGAGGTGGTGGTGGCGGCGGAGGTGGTGGGAGAGACAGTGCTGCAGCCGCTGCTGCAGCCGCTGCAGCCGCCTGGGCCTTTTCTTTCTCTCTCTTAATTTTAGTCAGATCCTTCTTTAGTTCTTCCTAAAGAAAAACAGAAGCACAAAATAATACACATAGATACATCTTACAATGTCAAAGTCTATCAAACTTCTATGGAAAAACAAGTATTTGGGTAAGGTTAGCACTAGTCACTTCTGCAAAACACATAAGCTTTCTTGCGGTGAGCTTTTCAGATTTCTTCCACCCAAGAAGACCTTGGCACTGAGCTTGTTACAGGAGAACAAGTTATCAAAAACATCTCTGTTATCAGCAATAAACTGGTTCTGGCTTAATTATGTGTACAATAAATATTTATGCCGTTCAAAAAAATATTGGAGGCAAATTTATTAAAACTCCATGCCGAATTCAAGTCTCTACTGCTTCTCACAACTGTTTGATGGGATTTAATACTGTATTTTTTAACAACATAGGTTAGCAAGTAATTAATGACAATTTTGGTTCTGATAGTGTTAGAAAGAATACTGATTCTTGAACTCCATGTTCCACCCTCGTCTTTGAAAGAAAGAACTTGGCATGCTGATTTGCACACACTATTAATGGTTCCCTCCTGCCCAACACCGGGCTGCCTGACAGCTGTACCTCACCTCTCACTCTCTGTGCTGGTAACACAATGTGCAATCACACAAACCATATCCTTCATCCCCTGCTCTCTGTCCAAATGCAGGCATGCACACAATGCTTGCCTGACTCCTGCTCTCTGGGCTGCTGGCAACTTGGCACACACAACTGTTCATGCAGGGCATCATGACCCCTCCCACAGTTCCCTAAAAACGCACCATGAAACCTATGCATTGTGAAGCCCTTCCCTCCCCTTCGAATCCAAAGCACTGCAGAGTTTAATATTAACAACCAATTAGCAACCTAGAATAAAAATGACTTCAAAGGTGACCAATAACCATCAGAATTAGATGAGCCATCTGAGTCACCTTCAAATTGAAGCCCAGAAAAATATAGTAATCTACACATTTAGGCATATGGGATTGGGAGGGCCTAAATATGCTGTTTTGTGGAAATGGACATAAGATGAAAAGGGCTAACTCTACTTTTTGCCTGTGGACGCAAAACAATAAATCAACATATTGTGTCATGTCTCCAGGCATGATTAAGAATGACGATTTTACCTGCACTTCGATTTGCAGATCTTTGTCCAAAAGTGCTCTTTTCTTCAGTATTTCAGCTTTCAGTTGTTCCTTATGTTTGAAGAGTAGAGCAGAGAGTTTTGAAGCATTCTGTTTACTGCGCTTTTGTTCCACACTTTCTTCCCGTTTTCGTTTCTTAGCTGCTTGCTTTTCTTCTTTATCTATTTTATCCAGAATATATTTCATGACTTGGTTGCACACGATCATTCTGGGGAAGAAATACAAAGGATGCAATTAAACAGTAATAATGTGGAGGGGGGAGGGAGAGAGGCTGTCAACTAAATTTTATGCACTATAATAATTATACCCAAAACTGCATGATTCTCAACTGGGAACAATAGTCTTTTCATTAAAAGGAAGTGCTTCTGAGCTTGCCCACAGCACATCATTACATGCTGATCTGTACATCCTACAATATTAAGAAGCTAAAAAAATGTTTTTGTTGCTGGATCAAGTCAATGGTTAGGTTAGTTGTACCTGATAACACACATTTTATTACAGACTGGATGGATGACCAAATCAGAAGCATCATCTAGCAAGTTTGATATAGTTCTTGTAAACCAATTATATTTTGTTTGGAGAAGCAGAGAATGGGAAAAGGATACATCAGACATTTGTAGTATTCCTTATTTATCAGTGGCTGCCAACCAGTCGTTTTCCCTTTCTTAAGTTTTATATTTTTATACTGTATAGCTGTTGAGTTTTGATATTGCTGCTTCTCCTACCTCAGCAAATAGCAATTTAATACACCGTTATTACTCCACCATGTAACACAAAGAAGCCATGGATTGGAGCAAAATAAGCCTAATATCCAAGACACAAATTTGATTTAACTACTGCAACGAACAGCCATTTTGTAATAACCTCTTCTAGTGTCAATGGCATTCTGGAAAACGTAGTACAAAGGCAGCTGGAGTTGGAAAGGACAAGCTACTTCCTTGGGATATGGTCTTCAATCTTTCTATTGATATCATTCCAGAAGACCTAGTTATTTTTCAGGAAGAGCCTCTGCCCATCATAGGGATGGATCTTGGAAGTTTGCAAATAGACAAGATTACCTCATCTCAGGTGAGAATACAGAAAGTTGCTGTACACAGGTCTACCAAAGAGCAATGCTTAGGTACGGTAACATAAGGAGCTGTCAGTCCTTAGCCTGTTCCATAAGCCTTGGTGCCCAGGAGCCTTTGACAGGAAGGAGCCTTAGATAAGACTTAGTTCATTTACAGAGCTGCCAAGCTGGGTCTCAGTGATGACCCCGCACACCTATCCAGATAGTCCAAATGTGACAATTCCTGTGCCACTTTTTACATCTTATGTGTGTCTGTGTTTGTGAATTCTTATGTTAGCAATCTCACAATCATGTGGCGAGTTGGGAGTCATGACAGGTAATAAGTAGAACTTGTGTTGCTCAAATTTTGGATAACACATCTGCCCTACGGAATAGAATTCTGACATTGGGAGACACAGAAAAATGTTTCTCCCTATCATTCATCTCTTAAAAATATAGGCTTAGATCTCTGAAATTATATGACGACACATTTAATGGAAAAGGATGAGGAGGAAATGTTACTATTCCCTATGGTAGTAGCTTGAACTCTAAAGGTCTCCAAATAATAGGGAGGAATGCCTGCAATATGAAGGATATTGAGTGAGAAAGCCAGTCAAGTCAGTCACTCATACAGGGCTGGAGGAAAATAAATGCAAATAATAACTACATTGTTCTTTTTTCAGGAAAAGTTTCTGCTGGATCAGAAAAGCCTCTTCCATTTCCATTTAGTGTATGAGAACTCAGGATTCCACTTATTATGGGAGCTATTATAACTGGTGTTGCACTATCACATATTGCAGTCCAGCAGGAAACACGACCCATACTGGGTTAATTACAATTTGCCTTACCGTTGATTCTCTTCACGCTCAGCAGGAGTTAATGTCTTTTTCTGTTTTAAGTGCTCTATCACAGCATTGTGTTTCATTACCACCTTGAAGACAGGGGGGGAAATTCAATATATGAAAACTTCAGAGAGCAAGAAATAACTCTTAAAACCTACAAATAATCCAAAATTAAGCACCAGAGAGATTAAACTGAAGATGGTCTTTAATTGCCACCTTACTGTCATTGCAATTTGGACAAAAGGTATTCACTTGCTTTCCTCTGAAGCAAACCTGAAGAGTTCCCAAAAGGAGGAAGTAACAGGAGAGGTGGAAATACCAGCTGCAGAGTAAATGTAGGGAAAGGAGGATCAGGGCTGGGAGTATAATATTACTCACATATCGTTGCTTGGGAAGTGAAATGTTTTTTTTTTAAAAGCTATCAAAGGTAGGCATCTAAATAGATAGAAATGAGAAGATTTTATAAGGAACACTATCTTAAATAGTGAGGGGTGGGGAATCAGTCTAGCATTGAGAGTTTAGGAGAGACATTGACGGGACCTAGTTCACCATCATGTTGAATGTTTCAGATCTCTCTCTATGTTTACCTTCCTCCAAAATGTCCTTGATCTACTTTCCAATGAAATTATCAGAAATTGATAATGCCCTTTGGGATAATTATCATTACAATTTATGCTCCTTATTAAACTCTTGTCATATTCCGTTCCTTCCATAGATTTTTTCAAGTTTCAAGGATATCCCCAAAAAAACCGAAGAAAAAAACAGGAAGGGGTTCAGAAGCGAGGTAACAATGAAGTCCTAGAACTGTGACGGCGAACCTATGGCACACGTGCCACAGGTGGCAAGCAGAGCCATTTGTGCGGGCACGCAAGCCCCAGCCAAACTTACCTGCACTGAGCATGTGCATGCCTCCCAGCTGGTTTTCAGCCTGTATGAGGCCGCTTTCACCCTTCCGGAGGCTCAAGGGAAGCCTCTGCAGCCTCGGGAGGCCAAAAAACGGGCCTTCCGGAAATATCGAAGTGCCCATTTTCAGCCTGCGGAGGGCCTCTGGAGCTTGGGGGAGGTCGTTTTTGCCCTCCCAGGGGCTCGAGGGAAGCCTCTGCAGCCTCAGGAGGCTGAAAAACGGGCCCGTTTCAGCACTTCCGGTATTTCCATCACTGTCCTAGAACTTGGGATGAGATGGGAGAAGAATTTCTTCCGCAGAAAACTACAGGCCAGGGGTGTCCAACATTGACAACTTTAAGACATATGGGCTTCAATTCCCAGAATTCCATGCTGGCTGGGGAATTCCGGCAACTGAAGTCCATAAATCTTAAAGTTGCCAATGTTGGACATCCCAGCATAGACATTTGATGCTGTTCCCGGCTTCCTGGAGCAAAGGTGGGAAACAACCTATGGAAGGACACTTCCTTTTGCAGTTGGAAAAGTTAGATCATTTGTGTGATATATTTTGTACCTGAAAATATTTTAGATATTTGGCAACAGTCTTATCATACCTAGGATTTTTTCTCTCTCGAAATGTATCCTTAATATTCTATAGTTGAAGAAGGGACAAAAGGTGACTCTTACTGCAATCTGAAAGTCCAAAATTCTAAAGGCTAAACATAGAGAACAGATGAATTTGGAGCACAGACTTGGTTAATCCAATCTTCCTTTTAATTCTGCTGTTTAATTTAGGACTGAGGAGAGCTTTCTGTTGCTGTTATTATTCAATAATTCTGAAAAGTTATGTCAAAGAGATTTCGATTGAACATCTCTTACTTTGACAAGAAGAAAATAAAAGGTACATCACCAAGGATTTGATCCTCAAAAGCTCAACGATTTCTCCTTATCATACTTAAACCAAAGATGAAGCTAAATTTAGAATAACCTCTTCCAAAAGGATAATTAAACAAATGGACAAAAAAAAAATCTCCTTCGTTTCTTTTATAACATTCGCAGCCAATCTAAGCTCATTCTCCCATTTTTAAAAGTTAATTCCAGGGGTGAAGGCCCTTGGATTCAAGTAAATGTAGCAATATGCCAACTAAGAAATAAAGTTTTGCTTTCCCTTTAAAACACTTTACCTGTTTTTGGATAATGTCACTCTGATTAGAAGCCTGAAGGGTATGTTCCCGTTTTATTTCAATATGCTGCTGTTTTTTCTTCTGCTGTTGCTCTCTGAGCTGCTGTACCCTCTGCAGTTGCTCTTGGACACTGGCTTGAACAGCTACTACATTCTGGATCTGGTGGGTTTGCACCGCGCTGGTCTGCTGAATCTGAATTGGTAACTGGAGCTTAATCTGCTGAGGCAGGCCACTCTGCTGAGCTTGAATCTGGGCCACCATATGGGACGGGAGCTGGGAAAACACTTGGACTTGCTGCTGAAGCTGTGGCACAGTAATGACCTTGGTCTGGGGGGGCTGAATCTGCAGCTGAGGGCGTGGAGGCGGTATCGTGACTTGGCTGACAGTCGAAACAGGCGACAGAGCTGGGACTGACGTTGGGACCTGGGAGTGCTGGGTCTGGATCTGCACGGGTGGATGTGGTTGGATCTGAACCTGCTGTGGGGCCACAGTCTGTATCTGAGTTGGCTGGATCGTCTGTCCTTTGGGTGGGATCTGCAGGTGCATAACTGGCTGGGCTTGGTTCTGTGCTGGAGCTAAAGGGGGCCCTTGTGCAAGGCTCTGGGGTGGGGGCTGAGCCACAGCTGGAGTTATGGTCGACTGCGTTCTGGGCGGCTGTGCTTCAGAGGTGATTGCTGGACTTGGAAGTGAAGGTGGAACCTGAGCTTCAGGTGAGGGGTGGGTTTCAACTGGAACTGGCGCTTGCCCAGTCTGGGTCTGTGCCGGCATCACAGTCTGAGCTGGACTGCCTGGAGGCTGAGCTGAAAGTGGAGTAGGGGCAGGCTTGGGCTCAGCAGGTGGAAGTGCTGGCGTTGGCTGTGTTTGGGTCCGTGCAAGAGATGCTTGCTTCTGTTCTCCTGCAGCTGGGGGGATAAAAACAAGACTCATATTCACAGCTTCAAAGAACAGCTCCTATGCCCTAAAAACATTCATTACACAATACCCAGTGATCTGAAGCCTGAACCTTGTGTGGTTTTTTAATTATACATACACACACACACACACACACACACACACACAAAATTTAGTTTTATAAAAACCTCCCGACTTAGCAGAGATTCTGGGTTGCATACTATTAAAATTCCTAAAAACAGAGAAAATAACATGACATAAAGACACAGTGAAAACAATATACAAAAACCAAGGGACACCACACACCAACTGGCACAACACCAGTCAACCGCAGAAGAAGCCAAGTGTCTAAAGATTAAACAGGCACCATGAGAGAGAAAGGATCCTTTTTAGGTCTCATCAGATGACCTCAGATGAAACATGCCTACTATGTTGAACTTTACAGGACACCCAAAGATGGTGAGAGGCAGGCAGTCTCCCAGATAGTCAAACCCTAGCCAGGCTATCAGTGACATTACAGCTGATAACCAACACCTTGAATTGCATCCAGGAGCTTACTGGTAACTAGCAGAGTTTGTATGGGTATTAGTTAGGTGTATCAAAGTGTGCCGATAGCTGCTTGCACCACTGCGTTCTGGATCAGTTACACCTTGCAAGTGGTCTTCAAGGACAGTATCGTGTAAAGCAGTGATCATGAGATACGATTCTCAGTCCAGCTACCCCATCCAAAATCAACAACCGAAAACCATCAGCATTGAAAGAGCTGAATATTCATAGCCACTTGGTCTTGTCAGAATGGAGTCTGAGCTTGTTTCTCCCCTTCCAGATCTGAACAGTCTCTAGATGCCGATTTCATGACCTCAACAGCATCATCCTACACAGCTGAGTATCATCAGCGTACTGATGGCACCCAACTCTATGGAGGGCATTGCTCAATGGTTTCATTTAAATGTGAAACAAGAAAATCAAAAGTATCAAACAGAGACACCATGCAAACCAGGAGCTTTGGTTCAGATCCTTTCCCAGTTCTCCACACTGATTAGAACCAGCCATAGAGATTGGAGGAAAAGTACTGCAACATTTTGCCTCCTGCCCCCAGAAGAACACCATGATCAATGATACTGGAAGTTGCTGTGAGATCAAAAAGAATTAGGACAGTCACGTGACTCCTTTCCTGGTCCCAGCAGGGGTAATCAACAAATGTGATCAGTGCTGTCTTCCATGATATCCTCTGGCCTGAAACCTTACTGAAGCACATTTAGAGTATCTGTTTCTTCCAGAGCCCTCTGGAGCTATGCTCAGACCTTTTTCTTCACAGCTTTTTTTTTTTTAAAAAGCAAACCCCAACCAGTACAATTAAAATTGTTCAGGATGGTTAAATCCAGCAGGTGCTTCTTGAGGAAGGGAATGCACCACAGCCTCTTTCAAGCCAGACAGAACCACCTAGTCTCTGAGGATAAATTAGCACCATATAGATTCATCTACATATTACTCCCCCCCAGAGGCTTTAATCAGCCACGAGGGACATAGATCTAACAAACAAGTGGCTGGGATCAACAATCATAAGATTCCTGTCATGTTAATAAACAGGAGAGGTGAGATCACTGAATCCTAAGGCAGTCCACAATCAGGGGCCTTGGGTCAGACCTTTCCAGAGCTATCAACATCAACTGGAACCAGCCCTGAAGAAAGGAAGAAAATTCTTCCTGCACCATGTACAGCCTAGTCCTAGTTTCTCACCGTATTTCCAGAAAATCTTTACCAACCTATCAATCTGCTTCAGACATCATTAATCACATTCACCTCCCCTGCTGCTTCTCAGTAGGCTTAGGGCGGCCAGGTTCTCACAAAGTTCTCACACACTTATTACCAGTCTACACAGGGCAACAGCGAGGATCAGGAATCCAACCAAGCTTTTGCCGCTCCAGTTCTCACCATGACACCACAAGCCATCTGTTTGTTAAAGAGACCAGACTGCTTCATCTGCAAGCCTTCATGTCACACAATTCACGTCCCATTCAATTGTGCTACACTCTTCATGGTAGGCCCTCAAAACTATTAATGCTATGAGCTGAGACTCCACCTCTTGAACCCCGGTGGAAATGCACTGAATGAAGCCAAGACTGCATATACGAAGGCCCGTTCCACTTCCACTAGAAAGTTGTCAAATCGTTTCTCCCACTCCTCCACAGGGCAACGTCCCATTCTTCTTCGACTCGTATCTGAAACCTGCACTCTGCCAACTAGAAACCTGCACTCTGCCTGCACCACCAGAGCCTTGGTGGTGCAGGCTGTTAAATGCCTAGCACTTAAGTTCCAGCTGCCTGCAATTAGTGCAGGCTCGAATCCCACCAGGCTCAAGGTTGACTCAGCCTTCCATCCTCTCGGGGTAGGTAAAGTGAGGACCCAAGATTGTTGGGGGCAGTAAGCTGACTTTGTAAAAATGCCGCTTAGTAATAAGCAGGCATATACAATGGAATGAAGGCTATTGCTGAGCGCGTTGGGTTGTATCCCAAAAATTGTAAGCCGCCCTGAGTCTCCGGAGAAGGGCGGCATATAAATGTAATTAAAAAACAAAACAAAACTAGAGTGCAATCTAGCACAACAACCCAAGTCCACCCAAGTGCTCCCAAAACAAAAATAGCAACAATAGCAAAAGCTAATACTTCTGCCCAACAGTCATCCAACTTCCCCCCAATCATCACCATGGGGGGAAAAAAACCCTGAACATTTTAAAGCTTGTATCAAAATGCTGATTCCCCCCACCTTTTTTGGGTGGGGGGTGAACGTTATACATAAAAAGTATACCTGATATTGAGGTGGAAGCTGTCGTGGAAGTGGTGCTGGCTGCTGTAGCTGCTGTAGCTAATGGGGTGAACAGAAAGCGCTGAATGGTACCATTTGGCATAGCGGCTTGCATCAGTTGCTGACCTGGACCTGGGATTACTGTCACACCTTGTGGGATTAACTGCAACTGCCCAGTTGTTTGACCCTGACCCTGAATTACCACAGTTAATCCCTGACTGCCACCCTAAGAGGAAGACAAGACAAAAAATACAAAGCAAAAGTTATTCATGTCAGTAAAAGAGCCAACCGCTGCTTTATGTTCTGAACTGCAACCCCATAAGAGTTAATATGGACATTGCAATCGGCACTGTCTACAATACAGATGTTTTCTAAAAGAAGAACATTTATTGCCAATTGTCATAGCGTTAACCCGTGAAAATTTAAAACCAAAAGGAGAAACTTTGATATCATGTGAATTTCTTTTAACACCTCACGACTTGCGTTTCAAGCACCCAAATACACTTGAGGAAATGCACACAGTATGCAAAATGCAGAGAATTCAAACTAAAGAAGATGAAAAGTATCTCTAAAATGATGATAAAATTTATAAGCACTTCTGTAGTTTCCCTTTATAGTAAAATGTACCACTTGAAAAGAGCTATAGTCTTTTTTTCTGAATACAGAGTTCAGGGCAACAACAATTCCCCCAACCCCATTTTGCAGCTTCTGGAGATTCTGAAACTGTGCTGCTGAAATTCAGTGGTATATCACTAAAACGCAGAGTTCTCTCTGCCTGAGGCACTCCCTGATAAAGGTATCTTTTGGGGTGTGCTTATTTACTCATTATAGGAGTCCCCTTTTCCCAAATCATGACTGCTTACCTGTCCTTGTGTGAGCTGTGTGAGCTGCGCCATGGTAAGCTTCACCTGTCCCTGTTGAGGCCGAGGAGGATGTGGTGGAGGGGCTTGTGGCTGCAGGTGCTGTGAAGTTATTCCTGCAGTTGCTGACACCTTTTGGCTGCCGGAAACTGTAGTAGGACTAGACACGGCTGTTGACACAGGCTGACCTCTGATGATCTGGGTGACCACTTGTTGTGTTTGGCCTGCATTAACATATCACAGGGTTTTACAATCCTCTGGCCAGTCACTCTTATTAAAAAATTAACCCACCCAATCATTTCAAAAACTGTATTTTTCTTCTTAAATAGTAAGATCCAGTAACCAGAAAAATCAACAGCACACTGTTTAACAGAATCAGAATTGGTTTCTTCAAAGGGCTGAAAATAGTTTATATTGTCACATAGTTAATAATATTCTGATGAATTATTTTTTAACATACTGAATGCAATTGTTTATAGGACAGAATGTACAGAAATGTTCAATTTATTCTGACGCTCCAAGAGGACTTAGGAATTGTGTATCTCAAACAGACCTTCCAATGCTGCATGGCAAACGTTTTTGAAACAGTAGAGACTTTTAATAACCTTTTGTGATTGATGTTAACTATTCAAAAAAGAACAAAGATTGTACTACCACAAGTTCTTTGCCCGAGCCTAAGCATCAGTTTTGATCCCGTTTGATTCAAATGGAAAAAGGAACTATGTATTATAAAATGCAACCGGACATTTAACTTTTAGTACTGGTAAGAGTGACTGAATCTAAAGCTCTTAAGTGTTATCAATTATTTAAATACAAATCCTTCAATCTGGACACGTTTGAGTAAGTGGGAATGATACAGAAGAAAATTCAAAATAGAGGAACAAACCACAACCTGCGCACACTGGAAACTATTTTTAAAAAATAACCTACTGGTTGGAATAACACCTTGCTGTACTACTACAGGTGTTCGGATGATGGTCTTTCCTAGAGCTGACTGCTGAAGAGGTGCTCTTATGACCGTCATTCCAGGCCGTAGAGGTGTCCCAGACATTACCTGTACAAGTTAAACAAACAAACTGTTCAACTTTTTCTTATACTGCAAAGAACAGCAGGTATGTCAAAAGTAATTTATATATATAGATTAAAAGTTGTCTAAGGGTACAAAACAAAGCTATGAAAATAAAATACTCTCCACAGAAGCCACAAGAAAGCTTTTTAAACATAAAACTGCATTTTTTCCTATTTAAACCTCTCTTTGTTCATACCCTAACCCTTTTCTTTTTTGCATACAGCTTCATTCAGCAGCAGCAGTAGCTGCAGCATCTCTCCCCAAAATGACAGCCGGTTTATGGTTTAAAAAAATGCAAATGACATATTCTCAGACATTTCATATCTGAGTAAAGCAATCTATCCCGGATACCCTGACAAAGTAATATCTGAATCATATGTCACCCAGAACTGCCGGTCAGTATTACCCTGATCAACTGAAGCAGCCAAAAAGGCAGGATTTCAATGTATTACAGTACTAATTAAAAGATGAAAGTTGAAATCATCCCAAAGTGAAATCATCCCAAACTCAAATAGATCCTGTAATATCCCAATAGAAGAAAGAGTGAAACTTACTTGAGAAGCACTTGTTGTACAAACAGTCCCTGTATTATTTGGCCTAATAGTTACAGTTGCTGTCCTTGGCTGGAATGAAGTAAATGTTTGTTGGTTTGCTCCAGTAGTTGATGGAATGATGCCCAACACTTTTTGCTGCACCTGAACTACGCCTATTGGGAGAGCAATGTATTTATTAATTTTAAAGCACCTGCCAAGACACAAGATAACACCCATATTGTTTAAAATGCTACTCTGAGGGATTAAAAAAAAGATTCCAACTTTTAAAAAATTCGTATTACAAATGACAAGGATTAGACTTGTGAATTAAACAACATTTTGGCTGAATAGGTCTATTCTGCATTCATCATACTGAATATAGTGAATACAAACATTTAATACTTTTTGGAGTTTTTTTGATGCCATCAACCACCGTATCCCTCTGGACAGGCTTTGGGGCTTGGGAGCAGGAGGCACTGTGTTACAGCCTCTGTGGCCAGTTCTAGACTGTGTTTTAGGAGAGGAGAGGTCGAGACCTAGGCCCCCGCAACGTGGGATGCCCCAGGGTCCTCACCTCTCTTTTTAAACACCTACATTAAACCGTTAAGGGAGGTCATCAGAGTGGTGTGTGGTGTCAGTATTCTGATGATACCCATTATATATCTTCACCCCTAGCCAGACAGGAAATGCAGCAAGGCAGGGTGGGATTCAACTGGTGTTACTACCGGTTCGGTGAGAGTGCATTTTGCACGCGCGCACTATTTGCAGATGAGGAGCATTTGGAAAAAAACATCAGCTGTGCTGCCCAGACAGCTGACAAGCGCTGTGTGCAGCGTTTGAAAATCCTCTTCTTTCCTGCTTTTTCAACCTCAGCTGTGCCACGCACAGCAGCTGAGGTTGAAAAAGCAGGAAATAAAGGACAGCCAAGAGCCCGGGCGGGCGGGCCAAAAAGACGACCAAAAGGTCGTCACAGTGAACTGTGGTTCGGTGTCTGCTGCTCTACAGAGCTACCAGTTCTATAGAACTGGGCCAAACCTGTAGCATCCCACCCCGGCTGCAAGGGTCTGGATGAGGAGGAACCAGCTTTGACTCAAACTTAGCAAGATGGAATGACTTGAGTTTTTGGCTCTCTAGGCCCAGATGATTTTTAATCTCTGACTCTATATGGGGTGGCATATGCCCCCCCCTCCAGACTGAGTTGGTATGCAATCTGTATCTCATAGGTTCCTGGCTCCTACTTGAGGATCAGGTGGCAGCCATTTTTTTGGGGGGGGGAGGCATTTGCATCTGCTGTGCTGTGCCCTTTCCTGGCCTGGGAGCCCTTCCTCGCAGAAAGGTTGCTCATTGTAATGGACCATGGGAATGACCTTGTGGATGAAGGAAAAATGTTGCCTAGGGAACAATCAAATAAGTGGGGGAGAGGAGCCCATAGTCACTTAACAGTCATAGAAAGATGCTCAGGAAGGACCTGACTTAATTGATCAGACATTTAAAAGTGGTGGCGGGAATTTTTGCTTGCAAGATTCTGTTAATGCAGCCTTACAGTAAAGTAGATTTAGCTCACCTAGTCGTGTTCCCTGTGTGGTTTACCTGAGAGGGCCGACACTCACGTCTTGGTCACTTCCTGCTTTGGGTTACTGTAACACCCTCTATATGGAGCTGACTGCCCTTGAAGACCACACAACTAGTCTAGAATTCAGGGGCAGCACAGTGATGGATGCCCCTAGGTTTATCTTTTGAACACTTCTGTTGCACAAACTGCACTGGCTTCCAGTTTCCTTCCAGGTGCAATTCAAGGTGCTGCTTATTATCTTTAAAGCTCTATGTGGCATAGGGCCAAGTTACAACAAGTAACAGAATAACGGAGTTGGAAGGGACCTTGGAGGTCTTCTACTCCAACACTGTGCTCAAGCAGGAGACCCTACAGCATTCCAGACAAGTGGCCGTCCAATCTCTTCTTAAAAGCCTCCAGTGATGGAGCACCCACAAACTTCTGCAATTGCCGGCAGGACCCCTCTTCCTAAGGGCAACTAGCCATCCTGCCAATTCAGGTAGTGTGGGCACACTCCTAGCCTCTTCTCTTGAACATTGCCATCCTGTGGGATCAGGAAGTGTGCCTTTTCTAGGGCAGCCCCTGCCCTATGAATTGCCTTCCCCTTGAAGTTCAGCAGGCCTCTAACTCCTAGCTTTCCAAAAAGCATTAAGGACCTGGTCTTAACCCTAAGTGCTAGGACAGGGTGAGATGGACGAGAGGATTTAACCGAGGGACTGTATTTTGGAAGTTCGGCTTTAGCACCAGGTTTTTAAAATTTATGGTATTAGAATTATGTGTATTACATTGTTTTATTATTGGTGAGATTTTAATTGTGATGGGGAGGGACCCAGAGTTTGATATAAGACATAAATGTTACAAATAAATAAATAAATAATAGACAATAGCTAAACTTGATTTCATTTATGTTTAAAGAGCATAAAAAAATTAAATATAGTGAATGTCATTATTTTCCAGTCGTACATGTAATAACAAACACCTTGTCAGATTAAAAAATTATAACCTGGGCCTTTAGTCTGCTACTGGCTTTCTTTAATGTCTACCATTGATAAGCCATATACTGACTTTGATTCTAAACACTGTTTCTCAATTCAGGCTGTGAAAGACAACTGCATGGGAATTTATAGATGCCAATGTGAACAAATGCCAGTTAAAGAAATTAAAACAGATTATGAACAAATCCCAAGTAACCTTCTCTAAAAAAAGGTCATAGATAATTTACTAAGAAACCCCCAACTAAAAAAAAAAAGAATTTAGTTTTTCATGACATTTTCCTACCTCCTTGAGTAGCTGGCACATTAACAGCAACTATTTTGCTATTTGCAGGAAGAGGCAGTTTTGTAATCACTTTGCCCGCCATGGTTACTGGACTGCTGGCAATCTGGAAAGTCTGACCACTGCTAGATATGGTGGTTGCTGATGTAGCAGCCGTGCTGGTGGCTAATAAACCAGAAATTGGGGCCAAAAACAAAACAAAAAAATCCCAATGTATATGTGTAGATTTCTTTTGACAGTTAACTCACATCAATAAATCAATCAATAGCAACCATGTTTCTATTTCACTCTTCTGCCCAGATGACATCATTATATAGCGCAGCTGTTTTCACTTGGACTTTTAAATACATAGCCTTCATTGAAGAAAGGCTAAAGACTCTTTTTTAATTAGAGTTGGAAGGCAAGATTAAGTTTTATAAAATTATGGATGGATGTGGTAATGCATAAAAACATTTTCAATATTTATTACAACATTTAAATTAATTTAAATACAAATTCTTTGGGGTGTGGGAGTCGTTGGAACAAGCTCCTTGCTCTAAAATTTTGTGGCAAAACTGATATATAAAGCAACAGCTGGTTGAAGCTTACAAACGCAAAAGACAGCTTTCTCTCAAATAATTTTCTCCACAAATGGAGGAAGGGTCAGCCTATATTTTTCCCAGAATTCAATAACAGAGGAAGATATAATTGAAAGCAGGCAACTATGCAGGAGGAGAAAATAACTGAACTGGTGACAGCCTCTTTGGTGTAGTGGTTAAGGTTCTGGCCTAGAAACCAGAAAACTGTGAGTTCTATTCCCAGCTTAGCCACGAAAGCTGGCTACGTGACTTGAGGCCAGTCACTCTCTCTCAGCCCAACCCATCTAACAGGGTGGTTATTCTGGGGAATATAGGAGGAGGAAGGAATATTAGCTATGCCTGTCAGTTTGAGTTACTTATAAATAAGACAGGCAGGAAGGTAAAGCGTGAGAAGAGGTGAAAGGGTTGCCTTACTTCACGAGGGAATGAGACAAGCACATCATCCCTACCCTCCTTTTGTTCTCTGCCATATGCAAAGGATGAGTCTGCAAGGCGGGGCATCTCTATCCTTTCTCTATCCCTACAGAATCTCCATTACAGACTTTCACCCTCAACGCAGGTTGGAAGGAGGAGAATGCGATGCCTGATGACTTGTAACAGGAGCCACTGAAGTCAGTGGAGCTTACACCACAGAATCAGCACACATAGCCATTCCTTGTGGTTTGCTGGCTAGCACAAAGAATATATTTCCTTGTTGCAAAAAGAGGGGGGGGGGGTGAAATCCTCAATATCCCAAGGATTTGTTTCCCTGCTTTATATCCCAATTTAATGGAAGAAACTAGGCTGAACACACACACACACACACACTGTATATACCCTCAGCATCCCTAGCTTGAACTAAAACCATGGCACAGATAGCATTCAGTTGCATGTTTGCTGAGCTCAGAATTCTACTAAGAATTTCCTTCCTTTTAAGAATGTGTACAGGTAGTCCTCAACTTACAACCACTCATTTAGTGACCAAAGTTACAACCGCACTGAAAAAAGTGACTTATGACTGGTTTTCAGTTGCAGTAGGCCCGTGTGACCAGGTGAATTCAGGCACTTGGCAACTGGTTTGCATTTATGACAATTTCACTGTCCCAGAATCAGGTAATCTTCCCAGTTGGCTTCTGACCAGAAAAGTCAGGGGGGGAAGCCAGATTTACTTAATGACCACATGACTGACTTAACAAGTGAGTCTCAGCTTCATCCAACAAAAGCAATTTTTAATCTCTTGTAAGCAGTATGCAAATATATCCTGCTGACAAAATGCACTGCCATCATACACAATTGCGGAATCTATCTTCGGAAGAACACTCTAATTAGGCTTAATAATTCCAGGATGCAGCCTGCACCAATCACATAATTGTCTTTAGGACAGTTAGCGTGATGGTTCTGCTTTTCAGCTGGCATCTCCAGGTGAAGCTGTGTGTAAGGAACTTTCTGAGCTGCACTGTTCAAGTAATGGCAATGCCAGGTTAAGCAAACAGCAGTTCCATAAAACTGTCTCTTAGCTGTAGCCCCCTTGGCAGCTCCCCGTAATTCCAAAGACCATAGCTGGCACTCCTGGTATAAGCAAGCTCCAATATTGTAAATAAAAACTTGTTACTATAGATCCAAGTTAAGACAACCCACAGAGAGTATATTTTAACTAAGTCCTTTACCTGTTGAAGGCTGGCCTTGTTTAACCCAGGTAGCAAAAGTCTGGTGGAAATTCTTGTTCTGCTGGAATGTTACTGTAGCTGGAGATCCCATTTTGGTGGCCAGCACTACTTTCGCTCCACTGGGCATGGAGCGTGGTAATGGGCCTACTACAACTTTCTGAGGAGTGGAGACTGTGGTCACAGTACTGCTAGTTGTAGTAGCTGTAGCAGCTCCACATACGACAGGCACCTGCTTCTGTTGTTCCAGTCGCTTCTAAGAAAGTTAAACATCATGCTATCACAAAGAACAGGTGCCATTCCTCCATACAACTACATCATCATTCTTTTTCCAAAATACAAAGGTGGACAACATTTGTAATTAAGAGCTGTACAGGGAAGAGGGACAAAAAAGCAAGGTCATATCACTCATATGGGCAAAATGTAGTGGGTTTTGTTTTTTTGGGGGGAGAGGGTGCATTTTTCTATTTCGGCAATCATACCAGACATGGTCCCAAGAATAAGAAAAGGTAGATTTGAGATCTTATGTAGACCAGGCAAATTAAGGCTGAATTTCATTTATATTTTTGGAACCAAGCACTAGTATCAACACTGTTAACTCTCAAGACTCTTTTTTCTGCTATGTTTTCAAAATGGACTGTGATTAATGTATTAATGCATGCATGCATGCATGTATGTGTGTGTATATAGATAGTATGTGTGTGTGTGTGTTTGTATGGTTATATATTTATATTCTTTCCAGAGTAAGCATCAGAATTTTATTTTTTAATGTGTGCCAGTGTGTTCACAAAAAAAGTGACAATAAAGGTTATCTTATCAAATACAACTGGATAACTATGTAAATATGTAAATACAACTGTGTAAATGTGCAAAAAATAAGCTCACTTACATAATCCTTCAGGACATTCCACTAATTTAAGATAAAATATTTTATAAAGAAAAGGTCAGCTATAATGGACAGTTAGCCATTACAAAGTTTCACACGATATTAAAATACAGAAGCTGTTATCCCTGAAGTCCTGACCATATGAAACCTGCTATATTGTAATATAGCACCTAAGAAACTGACCTACAAAGAATATTCCTAGAGCTCCTTCTTAGATTGGCAGCATTTCTGTAACTTGGCACTTTGAAACTCAAAATTTTGTAGCAACCCTGAAGAGTGCTTTAGGATGGCATTCATGAAAAGCAGTAAATATTTCCATACGTTAATTAATTCTCGCCCGCCTGAGATCATAGATACCTAGTTGTGGTTTTTGTCAAAGGATCCCAAACCTTTAAAGCAAATTTTCAGCAGCAGTCAAGAGTTGTTTAAGTTGGGAGTCCCTGGCCAGTATTTGAGAAGCTCCTCATACAATTCCTGTTTCTCTTCCTCTTGTATCCAATTGTAAGAAAAAGCACTGGCACCAAATTTTTGATAGCTTTCTAAGAAAGAATGTGTGAGGAAAGAAAAGCCCTCAAGTGATTTTTGAGATTCTATATCTGGGATCTTCTTTTTCACTGACTTAGCAGTATCCAGCTCAAATGGCGTCTTTTACTTGAGAGAATTCCTCCACAGAACATCCAATTCACCAGATTCCACAACATGGCAGCTCTGGATCCAACCCATTGTAGTATGCAGTGCTTGGAACACTCTGTGAAGTCTTTTATTATGATGGTGAAAGTAAAATATTTAAGTATTCAATCAGGAGTGGTTTTTTTAAGTATCAGTGTCAGATTCTTTTAAAAATCCTCTTATCTGATACATTTTTAAGAAAACAGGACCTGCAGTTATTATGTAAGATTTTAATTGGGCAATATTATTCTATGGCATACTACAGGCACTTCGGATAAAGCAGCAATTCTAGATAATTGAGATAACAGAACTTTATCTTGAACAACTGTTTGTAAGCCGCCTAGAGTCGCTATGAGTAAGTCGCTATATAAATTTTGTAAAATAAATAAAATAAACATATGGATCCAGAAGTTAACACAATCCTCTGTGCTATTAATCTAGTGGATTGGACCCTTTCACTATCAGGCTAGAGAAAACTGCCACAGAGATTACAGAAGGGAGAGTTTAGTAAATGGTGAACACCTCCATGAGGGAAAGGCATTCCCTTCTCAGTAGGAAAAACATGGTATGCTCCCTCTTAAAGAAGCCATCACTTGAACCTTAGAGAACATTTCTGAGAATATGCATACAGCTGCAGAGACTTCTGAAATGAAATGGGTCCTCTGAATCTCTTTCAGACAGGATTCAGGCCCAGATATGGAGCAGAAATAGCAAAGCTCATTCCAGTCTGTATGGGATGAAGTTGCATCAATAAACAAACAAATAGCCCTGATCCCAACTGGACAAGAGAAATAGCAAAGCTCGTGACCTGGTGTCTACGTAGATATGGATAGGAAAAAACTGTTTCAGACTCCACCCTAGCCAAATGTAGTGGCTGTGTATTAGGAAGCTAACAATACAGAAATTAGTTCTCAATGGAGGTTCTGCAACCCCAGACAGAGCTAAGTTGCAGTCTGAGGGGTTTTCGGGATCCTCCCAGACTCTCAATAGTATAATATCCAGGACTTTTGCATAATTGTATTTGATGCATCAAATACAATTACATTCTTGAATAAGGAGGCATAGTGCCTATTCAATCCTGCCCTTGTCATCATCTACCTAGATTACAGCAGTGATTTCTAGATAGGCTGCCCACCTGTCCATCCAGTATCAGCTAGAAGAGGAGGATCCTAAGGTCTCTTCTCCAAGGGAATGCCATCTACAGGGATTCTTAAACATTTCAGCTTTTTCAGTGATGGCCCCCCTTGCTTGGAGTAGCTTGCTCCTGATACCAGAACAACCTACTCTGTTGGATTTCTGAAGAGATTTGAAAACCTAGCTTCTCAGGAAACCATCTGGGGATAATGAGGACGTCTTTTTCCTGGCTGGTGCACTCAGGAGGAGATTTACTGTTTGAGGCAACAGCTGGCACAAATCTGAAAATTTTATCTTCCTTACTTTTATATTAGTTTAATCTAATACACCAATAATTGATCAAGCTGACTTATTGATTTTATTATTTAGATTGTTATGATTTGTTTTCATGTAGTTGTTTGATGTAAGCTACTGAGAATTAAGTGGCATACAAGTTATAGGAAGATTATGAATCAATTTTGTAAATACATATTTCTGTATATGCATGCAAAGATACCTATATTACGGAGTGGTTTCTGATACCCGAAATATTTTATTAATAAGAACAAATAGTTCTTACTTGTGTTGCTATACTGTAATATTTAATTAAAAGTTGGTATGAAATAGCATGGCTGCTAGAGAAGTCAGGACTGAACACTTTCTTAGAGTATTTAAAAGAACTGTTTTTAATGTCCTTGTCAATAAAGCAGATGAAAAGAAGTTCTAATTAATCTTTTTTTCCTCCCATTTTGCTTTTGCTATTATTGCTAGTTTTGTTCATGAGTGCCAAATCCAGCAAGATGTGATCTGTTTCATTTTATATTAATACATAACCTGACTTGGGTGAGCATTTCACTTGGAAAAGCGAAATGGACATAACATAAAGAACCAATAACAATTAAGAGTAAAAGCAACTGTTAAAAAGAAATTTAGGAAAATGACAGTTAATTACCAGACAGATGTCAGCCTTGGGTGCATGTCTCATTCACAGCAGATTAATTCTGTATCAAAAATTATATAAATATACCTAAGAACCCCATTTCCATTCCAACATGGAAGTGTTTCTGATTGCATACTTGGTAGAATGCCAAAAGTTACATTCACCAGACCCTGCCAAATTAGATATTCTGTCAACATCTACATTAATAGCTTTGCAACCGAAATTTGGAGAGGCATACAACCCTGCAGAAAAGCCTCCACATGAATAAGCAAATACAACAAATGTCAAAAATCTGAAGTACCAATTTAGATTCCCACTAGGGAGTTTCATATATTTTTACTCATAAGAAAATGTTCAAGGAAAACACACTTCCATGCTAATTTGCTAATTGTACATAAATGCAAACTTTAACAGGTGGGACTTCTAAAAGGCTACCCCACCTGTTGGGCAGCCAATCGTTGCTGTTTGAGTTGAGCCTCCATTTGAGCCTTGAACTCCTCTGCCTTCTTCTGTTCACTAACCTTAGCCTGTTGTTCAACTGCCTGGGCCTTTTCCTTCTCCACCCTGCAAAAGAGAAGTATAGAAAACACTGAGCATTATCAAGGAATTACAATTTTTATATCAAGAGAACTAATTTCCAAGCTATTAGTACAGTGCATCTTAAGTTGCTGAAATTTTCAAATGTCAACATGATCTAACCTCATAAATTATTCTTCCTTTTGAAATATTTTATGAATGCCCTTAAATCTGATTCTCTGCAAGTCTAGAGGAAACTTGGATCTAATGAAAATTTCCTGCTGGGAGAAAAAAAGGAATGTCTCATTACATTTTCCCTATGTAGCCCCCAGTTGCTCTTCCTACGTCATTCCCATAACAAGAGAATTGGAGAATTCCATTCATATCCTTTAGAACCAACTGTTGACCACCTCTGAATTTAAGACAATGCTTGCAATATCTGATTTGACTGCAGCATTGGTCAACTATTTTAATGTCCAGGTGAAACAGTTACCTAAATGAAACAATGGATAATTTATCTTTAGTAAGTGAAGTAGGGGCTTAAAGCTCAAAAACTTAAAAAAAGATCTTAAAAAGCTTGGAAGAAAGGTGGCCAAACTGAGACAGGGGAAGGCAACCCAATGCATCAATTCTGATTACCACCTGATAATACTGTTATTATGGTAGGACTTATGGAACTCAATGTACAACAAATATGGAAGGACTTTATTGCCTTGTGTTAAAATAAGCCTGGCAACTCCTAAAAGAAGCACAAGGAAATGAAGGCAAAGAAAGTCATAGGATATAAAGCTACAAAATGGTATCAATACTTATTTATTGAATTTATACGCTGCCCATTCGATTAATAAGGCAAATTTTTCTCATGATGAGATAAGTGGAAAAGATAGGGATACTGAAATTTGGCAAGTTTCCACTTTTCAAAATTTGATTTTCCTGAGTACAAACATGTTAAAAACAAGGAAACCTGGAAAAACTAAACAAGATTTTGGACCCAAGTAGAATTACCACAAAGCTGGGGAAAGAAAGGGTATACAAAAGAAATTCCAACACGACTTCCGGATTGAGCCTTCTCGAGAACAGGCGGCGGTTTGTGATTGTCCACGACTGCAGCCTGGCTCTTGCGTTGGAGAGCCCCGATCCTGCAAGGTTCGGGGCTGAAGCTGCCTCGAAGGGGCGGCGGAGAAAGGGAAATCTGCCAGCCAGAGTGAGGGGAGCCGCATCTCCCCCCTTTTGGGTCTGGTCTTTTCCCTCCGAAGACGTCAAGAAGTGGTGGTCAAAAATGGCCACCCGAGAAGGTCTCAACGGGATTAAGATTGGTGCAGGAGGAAAGAGAGAAGTCGACAGCAGAGGAACCGGGAGTATCGGATGGTAAGATCAAGGCACCCAGGATTAAGATAAAGATGAGTTTTAAAAAGAGAAACAAAGCGCGCAGTTCAAGTGAAGGAAAAAATAAGTAAAATATTTTTGACAGCTATAAGGGCTTCGAACCAGGAAAGGAAGAAGCCAGCGTAAGAACTTAAGTTTGGGGCTCGGAAAACTTTGAATATCAAAATAAAAGGAAAGGGTTAAGACTCTGTGCAGAAAGTGCCACTTTGTGGAGAAAAATTGGAAGCTAAAGAAGTAAGAAACTATCTTGTTCCTTTGTGGATTGGAGTTGTTACATTTTAAAGAGAGGCATAAGACTCATAGAAAGTGAAAGCTTGAATACACAAAGACGGACTACCGGACTAATTGGTGATATTGATATGGACTCTGGACCTGGGTTAGGATCGTAGAAAATTTAAAGAAGAAGAAATAAGGAAAATTAAAATTTTGGTGGTCATCCAAAGAATTAAAAATGGAGTTTAAAAGTATGAAAGAACTGTTACAGGAAGTGACTGAACTAACTTGGCATGTTGCAGAAAATATGGGCATTCAAATGCTGAATAAAGAAGAAGGAGCCTTGGAAAGGGTGGAGCCAGTACAAGAGAAAGCCATCTTAAAAAGACAATTAATACAAAGATTAATACAAATAAAAGGGAAAGGAAGGGTGGCTAAAAAAGCGGAACCTAAGAAAGTATCTAAAAGGGGAACATTTAAATTAAGCATGTTAGAAAGGTTCAGAAGGAAAGGAACAGAAAGGTAAAGAGAGAGAGGATTCAAACTGGATAGAGAAGGGGAGAGCAGGATAATAGGGAGGAGAAGGAGCCAGCACAAGCGAAAGCCATTTTAAGAAGACAATTAACACAAAGATTAATACAAATAAAAGGGAAAGGGAGGATGGTCAAAAAATGAAACTTAAGAAGGTAATTAAAAAGGAACATTTATGAAATTAGGCATGTTAGAAAGGTCCAGAAGGATAGAGAGCAGAAAGGTAAAGAGAGAGAGGATTCAAACTGGATAGAGAAGGGGGATAGCGGGATAAAAGAGAGGAGAAGGAACAAGAAACAAGAACAAAAGATAGAGAGACACGGAATTACATAATAAAGAAAGAAACTTGTTTGCATAGAGATAATGGCTAACGTATTTAAAAGGGGGTTCTGCATGAAGAAATGGTAATAAGAATATATTGTAATTATAAAAGTGTAAAACAATAGGGGTTACTGACAATTTTACTGGTAAAAGGTCACATTTCTTATTTACAAAAGAAAGCTAAATGATGATTAGATGAATTGAATTAATTGAAATGATTTTAGAAAATGCCTAAAAATGAGATTTGTCAATAACCAAGATTAGTTATTTTATTATTATTTTGGAACCATAAATAAATCTTAGGGGATATGTGTTGCAGAACCCGATCGATTAGAGATATATTGTAAGGGAGCTTTTCTCCTTTTTCTTTTTTCTCTATCTTTCGTTTTAAAGGGAATGATTATGATTATGCTACTATATTAACCACTGAGGTGTCACTTTCAAAGTAGTAAAAGGGGGGCAAGTCTAGGTTTTTTTTTTCCTTATTCTTTTTAGTGTTAAAATTTGTACGGATTTAGAATTATGGAGAGAATATGTGATGAAAGGGCAAATCTGACGGACAAAAGAACTCTGTAAATGATAAAAGAGTATTAACAGTGTGAAGATAATTAAAGGATAGATATGGATGAACTTTATCTTTAATATGATGGGCAAATATATTGTTATTTGTAAGATTTATAAATGAAGTTTTTAAAAATATATATATATTTGCAATTAACTTCGAAATGAATTGGGGGCTATACAGATTGAGATTAAGATTTGAGATTAGGATTAATTTCTTTGACCCTTTGTCTGCTAAAATGGAATAGAAGTGAAGTTAAATGTTTAAAATGAATATAGATTTACTGTCATATTTGCATGTAAAAGTGACGACCCGGGAACATGCTGTCTACTGAAAAGAGCTGTTTTAAAAAATTGTTAAAAATTGAATAAAATTTGTTTAAAAAAAAAGAAAAGAAATTCCAACACATAATTTGGTAGGTTATAACTAGGCAAAAGAATGATTAGAAATGAAGAAATAGGAAAGCAAAGTGACTGTACAGTTTTATTAACTGGATCAGTTTAACAGCCTCAACAGCTAATTTTTTTAGCATTACATTCACTGAAATGAAGAAACAAAGGTTATCAAGAAGGGTATTTTTTTCTGAGGGACATGGTGGCTCAGTGGCTAAGACACTGAGCTTGTCGATCAGCAGTTCGAATCCTTAGCTCCACGTAACCAAGTGAGCTCCCGTTACTTGTCCCAGCTTCTGCCAACCTAGCAGTTCGAAAGCATGTAAAAATGCAAGTAGAAAAATAGGGACCACTTTGGTGGGAAGGTAACAGTGTTCCATGTGCCTTCAGCATTTAGTCATCCCAGCCACACGACCACGGAGACGTCTTCAGACGTCTTTGGCTTTGTAACAGAGATCAGCACCGCTCCTTAGAGCTAGATATTTTTTCCTGTTCATATTCTGTGATTTTTCTGAGGTTTCAGTTTGTTTGTTAAACCAACTGGCATAACTCAAATGCATTCAAATATTTACCTTGGTATAGCTAGAACAGGTTTCAGTTGTCACTTTACCTTTCAGAAAATGCTTTTATCTCCCATAATTCCAACTCCTCCTCTGCCACCCAGGTTTCAATGATGACTGGTCCAGTTTGCTTTGGCGTTTCTGGCCTTTTAGGCCTCAAAGCACTCGATCTAAGACCCTTCCTCTGAGGGGTTGGAGTTTCTGACAAAAAAGCGACACCAATCAATTCTCAGTTAAATATCAGTATGAACATAGGTCATTTTAGTCTATCTAGGTTATTTGTGTATTTTATTCACATGTTTACCTTTGGGGGCCTCTGGAACACCAATAGGACAAATAATTTTCCGTATGCAGTACTCTGATCGAATCCCATATGGTCCAACATCTCTCCGTTTGATTATTTCAGTTGTTGTAATTTCCATTTCTGAGGTTTCTAGAAATATATTTGAACATTCATTCACCCATGTAAAAAGACATTACCACAAATGTTAGCTGAAATTCATGAGTTTTGGTTTAAAAACTGCACATATTGTTTGTTTTAGCATATGTGCAGAACCCCACCAACCCTCCCCTCTACTGGTACTTCACATTTAACCTCCATTATTAATAAAAGTTTTAATCAATTGTGCAGTATGTCAGGATACTCTTTAAAATTTTGTAATTTCAAGTTTAAGTTATTGATTAGGTGAACCTTGTAATGAAGGTGAAATGAAGTACAGATATGTGACTAATATTACTGGATTTTACGTGTAGTCCTCAACTTACAACCATTCGTTTAGTGACCATTCAAAGTTGCAATAGCACTGGAAACAGTGATTTCTGACTGTTTTTCACACTTACAACTGTTACAGCATCCCCATTATCACATGATCAAAATTTGGGCCCTTAGCAATGGCATGTTTTTATGACAGTTATATTGCCCCGGGGTCATGTTATCACCATTTGTAAACTTCCCAGCAGGCTTCCAACAAGCAAAGTCAATAGAGGAAAACAGATCCACTTAACGACCAAATGATTCCCTTAATAATTACAGTGATTCACTTAACTGTGGCAAAAAGGTCATAAAATGAGACATAAATCACTTCACAACTGTCTTAGCAACAGAAATTTTGGCTCAATTGTGGTTGTAAGTCTTACATGTATTTGATGAAGATAGCTGCATGTTTTGAACATAAGACCTTTAAGATAATATGCAGAATAGCCATAATTTAAACTATAATTAATAATAATTAAAGAGTAACAGAATAGATAAAAAAGTCCACTGCAATTTCTAACTGCAAAACATTAAAATGAATGACAAACAGAAATATCTTTTCAACCAGCCAGAATATGAGTAACTCACTGACTAATTAAGAACTCTGCATTCTATAGCCCTTGAATCAACTTCAAAAACCTTTTGTAAAGCAAATAGTTGAGATCTGTGTCAGAAGGAATCTATAATAGCCTGCTGCATTTGGAGGCAAGAAATGTCTTTTATGTTTGAGTTTGGTTTCTAATACCAGGGAATGGTTTCCTCTGAAACCAGTGTCAGCATGCTTTGAGTTTTCTGTTCAACAAAATTCAGATATGATCTAGGAAGATAAGAGTATGCCAGTGGTTGGCATTTCTGGGTATCTTCTTTTTAATAAATATCTTCCTACTTAAACAACAACATCCAACTTCCTTGCTGTATCAGTTTTTTTTAGTCTGTGTTTAGTAGTGTGACCAAAGTTTCCTATTAAATCATGGACTGGAATTAGTTTCAGTTTCATTCATATTCATCCAAGTATGACATATTGGGCGGGAACAGAAAGCATAATATAAATAAACCCAAAACAGAATTTCATAATACTAGATTTCAGAGTTCTAGTTCCCATAATATATTACGCATTTTGAAAAACGGTTTAATTATTCAGATTTTTTAAAGTCAACTCTACCTGTCCGTGTAGTTCCTCCTCCTGGTGGAGGTTTGGCAGCCATGTCATCCCACTTTAGGCATGCCCAGAGTAACCTCAACATGAGGCTTACCCCTGCCAAAGATTTTACAGTCTGAAGTCGGTACCTGGAAAAAAAACCCAAGAGAAATTCATTGGCTGGCCATCTTCAATATCCTAAAAGAAACAGCCATAGATCTTCTGAGATAAAATTAATGTTTTTCTTTCAATCATATAGTTAAAAATGGAGTGTACTTTCACATATAGAAGCATACATAGTATAAGCAGCGATTAGACAGTCCTTGACTTACAACCATTCGTTTAGTGACCATTTGAAGTTACAACGGCACTGAAAAATATGTGACCCAGTGGTGGGATTAAATTTTTTTTACTACAGGTTCTGTGGGCGTGGCTTGGTGGGCGTGGCAGGGGAAGGATACTGAAAAATCTCCAGTCAGAAGTGGTATTTGCCGGTTCTCTGAACTACTCCAAATTTCCGCTACCGGTTCTCCAGAACTGGTCACAACCTGCTGAATGCCACCTCTGATGTGACCATTTTTCACATGACCATTGCAGCATCCCACGGTCATGTGATCAAAATTTGGATGCTAAGCGACAGGCTCATATTTATAATAGCTGCAATGTCTCAGGGTCATGTGACCACTTTTAGTGCTCTTAGACAAGCAAAGTCAATGGGAAAGCCAGATCCACTTTACAACCATGTTACTTACTTAGCAACTGCAACGATTCACTTAACAATGGTGCCAAGAAAAGTTGTAAAATGGGGTGAAACTCACTTAACTCTCTCACTTAGCAACATAAATTTTGGGTTCCATTGTTGTTAAGTCAAGGAGTACCTCTACATAGATCCATGCTATCATATGTTGAATTCTGCTCATTTAAATGCCAAGTTACAGAATATTTCTAGAATAGTGGATCAACTAATTATAGTTTTAGTCTCAAATATTTACTGAAACCAAATTAATATGGTATTAGATGTTTTTGTCATGGCTTTGATAAGTTGACCAAAAAAGGTAAGTTATGAAAAAACATTATTTTGCAATGGCAATTTGAAAATTAATTTTTTATGATTTAAAATTTCTAGTATTGTAACGCTCGAAATAATACTAGTGGCATGTATTAGAACACAAACTGTGATTATTTTGAAAGTTCTCAAGTTTTTAGTTGCTGTTAAAATAAGGTTTATCAAGCAAAATCCTGTTTAATAACATAAAGCAAACTTACTATGCCACGCATTTGTCTAGCCATAACAATTCGGTAGCCCTCCCTTGCCTCATTCCACATACCCCAGCCACAGGACTAATCATGAAAGGAATAGGAATAATTCTGTACCATAGCTCAGAACTGGAGATCAGAGTTTTTCACCCATCCTTTTGGATAATCTTAAAATAATAAATTTTTGCAGTGTTTAATTCTTTAGGCTGCATTCATTTTAAGAGGCTCAAGTTAAAAAGAATGGTATTCCAGAATATTCCACTTTCTAGTTTTTTGTTTCAGTGGGTACTTTTTAGCATATTTAATCTTTACAGTGCACACCCTCTGTAAGCTTTCCTCTTTTGTCATCACTCCACATATCATATGCAGAAAATTGCCAAATTTGCATTAGGTATAAGGTTCCCTACCCCAATATTGTTCCATATTCCTGACTGAGAAGCAGCTAGTAAATCTTTCTTTCTAAATACACATACAAGGAATATTATTCTCCTGTTAAGAACAGGTCCAGTATCTTAGGGACAAAATCATAAACAATTAAGATTTTTAAGTGATGACAATTAAAGTACTGGATAATAATATATTCACAACATGTGCACAACAAAATCTTCTCCCACTCAGTGTTGTTATTATTTTTTAACATTGTCATAACAGTGTACCTCCAAGTGATACCAAAAGTTGGTCTTGGGGATGGATAAGGCCAGATGTCCAAAGCAGGCTTAGCAGTATAGTTGAAACAAGGAACTTCTCTAATCCCTCCTTTTCTTGCCAGCTTCTTCAAGTCATCGCTGGGTAAAACAAATATGCTCTTTTTGCTGCTTTTAGTAACAAACTTTCTATAAGAAGGCAATGCTGTCCCAGAACGAGTTTTTTTAGGTCTTGAAAACTTCATTAGTTTCACTTTGTCCCTTGTGGAATATTCCTTGCTGACTGTCATAGAAGTCACCAATGTTCCACTCGGGGTTGTCAAGGAATCAGTCACTGTCGTCGTAACCACTGTTTTACTACGCTCCTTTACAGAAATAACATCAGTACTACTGTCGGTGGTGGGAGTGGTAAGCTTTGTTACAGTGGTGGTGGTGGTTGTGGTTGTTATGGTGGATATGGAACAATTTTCAGTTGAGGTCACCATACGTTCTTTCTCCTCCTTGACTGCTGAAAGCTCTGACACTTTATAAACAGTTTTTGATTCTGTAGAAATGGTAGACGTAGTGGTCACTTCGGTCACAACGGCTTTCACTGCATTCTCTCCATTGATGTTTTTAACTCTGTGTGCCTGCAGTCCATTCTGATCAGCAAAGTCGTTACTCAAACTAGATTCTTCGCATGAAATTACAGGCGAGAGGGCAGCTTTCTTAATACACGATGACTCAATCTCCATGCCTTCTGTTTCACTACTTCTACTGTTCTCGTTACAGGAATGGACAGCTGTGAGGGATGCATCATCAACCGGACTAGATCTTTCAGAAGAACACTGCTTCCTTCCACTGCCTTGAGCAGACCGAGATGTATCCTCCTGAGGTAAAACACCACCTCCAGGATCACAGTCGGGAGCCACAGAACTCCGTACAGAAAACTCATTGTCTGAATTTTTTCTCTCATCTACATCTTCCACAGCGATATCACCATTCATAAATGGTTTTACAGATTCATTAGAAGGAAATGATTTACCTAGCAGATTGTTTTTATTAATATTATTTACTTTAGAGTCAAGGTTACTCTCAGCTTCTCTTTTTAAGCATTCTTCATCTGGTAATACTTTAAAATCAGCATCTTTTCCATTCATCTGATATGTTGCCGACTTTCCTCCGTCCATCTGGACATTGTGTTCTCCATTTTTATTGTTGTTTTTATCAGCAATGCTTTTAATCTGATTGATGCATTTGCTTATGGAAGTTGGAGGATCACACTTTGCCTGCTCTAGCTTTTCACCATTTGTTTCAGCAATTTTACAGTGTGTAATTTCATCAATGTTTTCTCCTATCATGTCAGGAATCTGGGCTTCAAATGCCTTCTCTGAAATAAGCTCAGTACGTAATGATTTTAGGCCTTCAAGGGCTTGCTTGGGATTTAATGCAATCTTTGGTTCAGATGCATCTTCATTGCTTTTCGGTAGACTTGCATTTGTGCTATTTGCTGCATGATTATGCTCTAAATTACAAGCTTCTACAGAATCACAGCCCTGTTTTTCAGTTTTTAAGGTTTCATTTCCTTTTTTAATGAAAGATGCAGTCTCTTTTTCACAGTTCTGTTCAATTTCCTCTGGCTGCATATTATGTTCACAATTAGGCCCTGTGATTTCCTCTGAACTTTTTTCATTGTCCTCTAACACACTGCATTTAGTTGATTCTTTATTGTCTATTGCTTGAGAATGTTCCATGGTTGAATTATCACCCTCCTTACTCAGCACTTTATTTTTTTCCGTATCCACTGGTTCAGAAGCACTTCCATGAGCATTTGCTGCTATCAAACACTGAGAATCTGAGCTCTGATCTGAAATGAGGTCTGATTCTTCATCTAAAAGTCTATTCAAGCAAGACAAGGATTGGATTGATTCACTGGTTTTATTCAAGTGGAGGTTGTTAGGTGACAAACAGTCTTTAACAGGATCTTCAGATTGCTTTGTACCTGAAATATGGGCTCTTTTTTCATCTGTTACTGCCTTAGCTAATGGTAAGTCATCTGTATTCCTTTGTGGACTCAGAGATTTACAATCTGAGGAAGTGGAAGCAGCTTTAAGCTTAATTCTTTCCAATCGCTGCTTTTCCTCTAGGGTAAACTGTTTTACTCTTCTTTCAAGTAGTCCATCTAATTTTGATGTTTTCACTTTCCTTTTATAACATGTCCTTAAGTGAAAACCTTCACTAACATTTATTAAATCTGCACTGATTGGAGTTTCTTCACATTTGGTGGAAGTATCCATTTTCACTTCATCTACTTCCATAGGTTCTTCCTTGATGTCTTTATCATTTTCACAGATTCCTTTTTCATCTATAAAAAAAATGTTTAATCAGTAGGACACTTTATTAGTTAACACATATACTGACAACCCACGTTAGAGCTACCCAACCAGGGCAGCATCCAATTATATAACTGACTCCCATCATTATATACAGCAGGAGTGGGGAACGATGGCCTCTTTACAACCTATGGCTGACCCAGGAATTCTGGGAGTCGAAGTCCACAGGCCGTAAAGGGGCCATTGTTCCCCATCTCTGATGTACAGCATCAACAATAGCAGCACTTAAGACTTAATACCACTTCATAGTGCTTTTACCAGCCCTCCCTAAGCTATTTACAAAGTCAGCATGCCCCTCAACAATCTAGGTCCTCATTTTAGCCACTTTGGAAGGATGGAAGGCTGAGTCAACCTTGAGCCTGGTGAGATTCCAACTGCCGAACTGTAGGCAGCCGGCAGTCAGCAGAAGTACCCTGCAGTACTGCATTCTAACCACTGCGCCACCACAGCTCATAGTCGAATTAGGTAGAGAATCCTGGAAATCCTAAATCCGCCATTTAGAATGAATTCAGACTGAGGAAGGCTAATCTAAATTGTGACTCATTACATATTCTTTTACAACAATATATGCAGGCATATGGAATTAATAAAGCACTCTGTTTCTACCATGAATAATTATTTTCTCTAGACTGTCTTCAAATAAACGTTGCACACCAACATTTCGCTCAACCATGAAAGGTTAGATGTTTATTAAAATGGATAAAAGCACTTATTACCTTCCTTTGCTTGATCTGATTTTTCAAAATGTCGTTCAATTTCAGTTTTTTCTTCATTTAGTTCACTTTCTTCCTTGGTTTGACTTTTCTTCATGGTCTCAGAATATTCAATTTCTTTTTGGTCCTTTTTATGTGGTTCATGGAAGCTCTTTATTCTATCTTTCAAAGAACAGTGCTCTACTTTTACTTTTCCTGGATTTTTCCTTTTATCCAATTCGTGCTGTTGTTCTGTGATAGCAGCAGTGTTGTTCTTTGCTGATAAAGAAATACGCAGATACTCATATGATTTTGGTCTCTTTGTCAGTATAAGCCTCTCAGAGAGGCATACGCTTTCAAAAGGCTTACTCCAAGCCTAGTACTATATTCAGAAACAGGACTACTGCAATTATAGTAGAGCACTTTATTTCCTCCTCTCCCCCATCCCCAAAAATGCAATTTTTTTTTTCTATAGAAATGCTACTAACCATGAGATCATACAGGATCTGACCATAAGATCTAATCGGATCTTAACAGAGGAAATTGACTAAACCTGACCACCAAAAGTATTAAAAGCTATTAACTATTACCACATAATAAAAACAGATTGTTATTTCTGTATCAATAACAACAACTGGAAAATGACATTGTTGTAACAAGCTTAACAATTTTGTTTGCAAAGGGATTCTGATCTTGTAGAGCCTCTCACTAGGAAAAACAGGTGATTTTTTTCCCCCTTCTCTTTCTGCTGCAGTGCTTTCCTACCATACAAAAGGCCCCTAACCTCCCAGGAAAGATTTTCTGATCACATCAGAAAGGGGGGAAATCAATAAAAATGATTTTCATCTATGGAAACATTCTATTTGTCAGAGTGTGCTCTATATAGCTTTGAATCTATTACATTGGGGTTTTTAGGATATATTACTAAACACACAAATTTTCTCTTTAATTACAAAATTGAATATAGCTAAATGGACTAGCTGTAGAAATTTGATATGAAACCAAATTACAGTAGTTTGCTTCTTCCATTATTTAGAAAATTAAGACATATGTGAATAATTAGCAACTTTTTACAGCAACACCATATTTAATTGATAGAAACAAGAGTATTTTACAGATGTATATTTTTCTCCTAAAATGCTTGCTGCAACTAGAAAGAAATTAAAATAATATTACAATATTTATTGAAAATACATTGTGAAAACTGCTGTTTGGTGTTTTAAACTTGGCTTCATATTTCAAAATCATAGCTCTAAGACACCCAGAGTCTATTGGACTGGTCAGTTATAATAAAATTAATGAAATAATAAAAATGATAATGAAGATTTCCAGCACTTACCAAATAGTAACTTTCTATAACTGACATTAGTATTTCCAGGTAATCTGGGTACAAATCTATGAACATGTGTTTTACTAATCCATATCCATCCACCATATCCCGTTACTCTATATTCTTCTCCTTTTTGTTTCCAGACCTATGAAAAAGTTGAAATACATTTTGTTAATTTTCATATGAATTTGCATCCTTACAACAAATAAAATATGGCTTTGAAATAGAGTTTCAATTTTCTTTTGCTTCTTTTGTCTTAGATGTTAATGCTTTATCCATTCAAGTTCTAAACAATCTTTTGCTTGGCAATTTATTTTTTACAATGAAAAGTCACATAGGACTTTAGAAATAATTGGTTAGGAGTGCACATGCCCCCCAGAGCAAACAGCCTCTGCCTAAAACAGAAATCCTTTTCATCGGAATGAAAAGGTGACAATAGAACTTATTTGGATTTTGTGAGCATAAAAAACAGCTAGCTTTAGAAAAAAATAATAAAATTTGTCTTATGTCTACTCTACCAATTCAGCTAATGCTAAAATTGAATGTTTATCTAAGGTCTGGTGTGAATTCATGCGCCTTAAGTTAACAGTCATTCTTCACTGCCAGAGGTTGGTATATCAGGAACAGACATCTGACTTGAAAAAGGCAGACGAGTAATCTTAAACCCTGATTTCTCTACTTTCCCAAGTTGAAACAACGCTTAGGTTCTCAACTATGATTAATTCAAGTGGAAACTGGCAAGATATTTAAAACTGAACATTTATCTTCTCCTTATTACCTTGCTAAAAGGATTGACCAAGAATATTCTCTTCTAAATTACTGTGATCATTAGCACTGAATATTGTTTCAGGGTAACCATACATCTATCCCTCATTTAGCTCAATTATCTAAGTTAGCAACCATTCACAATATGACAGCATATAACAGTAATTAAAAATTCATTTCCAGCCAATGTACACATTTATAACCAAATTTCATCTGACTGGCATACTGCACAAGAGAATTTTATCTGAATGAGACTGCAGCAACCAGTGGTCTTCGTAGTCTCTGTCTGTTGTCTGTCTCCCTCCCTCCCTCCCTCTATCACATGTCCCATTAGTGATGATTCTGCTTAATCTGTCTCTGGAACAAAACACAGACACTAAATGAGAAGTGTGTCTATGGTACTACATGAACTGCATTCAAGAAGGCAATAAATTCAGTTTATGTATTAGTTATAAAAAAACCAGCATAATAAATTATTACAAAGAAATCTGAAGCAGTTTACAAATCCTAGGTCTGGAATTAAACTAAAATAAAAGCTGGAACAAAAACAACCCATTAAAAGCAGGATTATATATGGTAGGCAAAATTAATAACCAATATATAAGAGGGTTTTAAAAAACATGCCACCATGTTGGGGTCTGGTATATTACAGGGGCTAACCAAAATAATGTAAGTCTTAATTAAGAAGTCACAAATCACATATACACATGGACACCAGGTTTAAAAAAGCAAGTTTACAATTATACAAACCAAGGGAACTGCAATAGAATATACTATGTAGCAATAGAGTATACTGCTAGGATAAGCACTCCTGCTCCAGACTCCCGTGGGGAGGCCTGTTAGCAATAGTGAGTTGGGTACTTTTCCCACTATTTTCATTCTTTTGAGCTCATACTTGGAGTAGGAAAATGTGTGGCTCTCCGGCTACTCCTGAATTATGATTTCCAGTATTCCTCAACATTGGTAGTGTTCCTAGAGTACAGCAAAATCTGGAGATTTAGCTACCTACCTCTGTTACCTTTCAGTTTTTCCATAACTGGCTCCACTGTCAATCTGCCCAGACCCTTTAGACATTATTTTTTAATATTCAAATGGGATCTGTCATTGAAATCTTCTTCTACATATAGAAGGACAGATCTTGATGTCCTTTAGAAATTATTTCAGGTACCTGCTACTATCATATCCCCTTTCTTCTTTCTCAAAAAGTAACAATTCTAATATCTTCGATCTCTCTTCACAAGTTTTTTCTTTATCCCAGATCATTTTTATTGTCCTTCTTTGAATTTGCTTCAGTTTACCTGGATTTTTATTACTGTGGAATTTCCAGGACTAGATAAAATAGTTAAGGAAAGTATGCGGTACAAATATTACGTCACATGATTTGGAATATGTATTTTTATTGATGCAACATTTGCCTCTCAGGCAGTCACGTCATATTTGTTTTTGGTTGTCCCTTTTATCCACTGGGCCTTATTTTTTCTTTGTTTGATTCACTTCATTATAAACAGTTGCATCCTCTGTCAACTCTTGTTGTGGTGTCACCTTTCTTTGATCTGAGAAACCTTTGCCCTCTCTTTCCAACTGGGTGTGCTGACTCATTGCACCCATTTTCCAATTTTTAAAATTTAGGGAGTACTACCAAGTTGTACTTCCAAGTGTGTCTCAGGCAGAAATTCAGACAAGCCTTAGAGGTCACAATGTTAGAGTTCTACCTGTTGATGTAAAAGTCACCCACGATGGTTAACAATCAGCTCTCAGGTCATACACCTTGCAAATACCAGTGCTTCGGGATATGATCCTTTTACTCATCACACATGAATGCACAGCCTGTGAGAACTGCCTCTTTTTCCCTATTCCCACAAAATGGGAAACTCAGAGTGTACCTGTCTCCACAAGCTTTGCAAAAGGATTCTTGAAAGAAAAACGGGGAGCAATTTTATTCCATAATTTACTTTTCCCTCTTGCTCAGATTCTGGTTGTTAGAATTTCCATGTGCTAAAAGTCAGCGCGTTTTAATTCTGTGATCTTCTCAGCTAACTGTTTAACAACCATCTACGTACCATGCTTACCAGAGTAAGAGAGAAAAAGATCACACACTCTTTTGGGGATATAGGTTTGCCATTCCCAGCTGGACTCCTTAAGAAATTGACCTCCACTCAGAATTCACTGGGGGAGAAGAAAAAGGGTCCATCTAAGAATTTCCCTTAATTAACTCTAACCACATTCAATATCAAAGATGTTTGGTGATCAAATGAGCAAGATTATGTCCCTAATGGAATGAGATCTGATTATAACAGCACTCCAAATTCATTCAGGTCCCTTCTTTTTTATTTATTGTATTACTGCAATTATTTCAACTCTCATTCCATTAATATTCACAGCCTTTTAAATTTACTCAAAGAGTAGTAGCAATCTGCTAAAATAAGTTAAGTTTTTTTTAAAAAAAGAGAATAATGTTACATAGAAATAATACCTGGTGTTTGATGGGAAAGGTATATTTCACCCAAGTTGCTTGTTGCATGGTTTCTTCTTCTTCTTGTTTTCTCTCCTTTTTTTTCGCCTTCTCTTTTTCTTCCCTTTCAATCGCTGTCATTCTGCGTAACCTAATCGTAAGATACACATAAGAGCTTTTAAGGTATGAAGCTGGCCTAGCATTGTCAAGTACTCTGGGAGAGATTATCGGAACTGCTTTTATACACACTCAAATATGTTACCTGGTGTGGCCCAAGGACTCCCTCCAAATGGGCAGCATAACAACTGGTTTAATTGCGCATTCCAATATAGCCAGAGCCAATGCAAATTCTCTAGGTTTGCTGCACATCTGGACAGCTTTGATCCAATTAGATCTGTGATTCGACAAAAATATGAAACACATTAAGTAGGTTGTGTTCACTAACCCATCTTCAACATCAAAACAAAAACAATAAAATAGCAAGCAACAGCCACACTGATGCAAAAACCAAAAAACCAAAAACCAACAACCTTGAATTGATGGTATAATTTAACCCTATCTTCAACCCCAATCCTGGGTCTATTGGCGTATATCTATAGTATGATAAAATATAAAATCTGGTGTTATTTTCATTCAAATCCCTTCTTAATGTTCCCCCCCCTTTACAATGTCTTTTCTATTGCTGTTCTCTTTTTTGCAACCGAAGCAACTACCTACTGCTTTTATGTTTACCTTATTTTTACTCTTTTGTTTTTTCTTTATTTCTCCAGTGTTGAATGTTCAACCGAAAGCTCCTTAACTCTGGTGTGTTTTCCCATAATTTAATGCTCCTAAGCCCAACATACCTATGAAAATCATAGATGTCTTTACCTGTGTGAAGCCCAGTTGGGATGGAGGAATGAGGAGGGGATGTTATTCTCTAGCTGAATTATTGTTAATCTTAGCGTAGATATTGTGAGAACTTTTGACCCATGGACAGAACCATTCCATTTGAACTCTCCGGCAGGACTTAGACAAAACTTGTGAGAAAGGTGACGCCTTTTGTCATGGTCTTCTCGGTGTTGATGTTTATTCAGAGCAAAAGAATTGGTAGCATATTGATTATGGTAGACACGATACTTCCCTTCTTGACCCAGCTTAAAGTAATTGCTGATGCCTGCTTTCATTACTATTTCCTTCTTGGTATTCATTCGGGAAATTTCCCCTTGAGAATTAACCACAAGTACCTTATTGAAGTCAAAACAAAACAAACAAAAACAACAAAACTTAAGAACATTTTTTTTTAAAAAAAATCTTAAACCTCAAAGTTTTAAACAAGGGGCAAAATTCTACAGCCTTTGGGAACTACCATGTTAAGAATGAGCAATAAAGATTACTACAGTATGTATTTGACCACATAGGGTTTGCCTCTTATAATAATTAGTCTACCTACCTACCATGGTAGATATTGCTTTTAAAGCAAAAATTAGTTTCTATACACTTAACTCTATTGCCACGTTTACCATTATCTCTTTTGACAGGGATGTTCTGTTTTTCTTTTTATTTTATGTCTCTATTATTTGTAACACTTAAAAGTTTTTCTGGAACTCAACAATGCAAGTATTGTATAGTGGTAATAAATAAACACATGAACAAACCTTAATAATAAGCTAGGCTTGCATCCCATTAACATGTTTGGCCAAAAGAATATAAGCATGATTCACGATCTCTGATAGTAGCACAGAATTTTTGAATTCCAGAACAAAGAAACTGAAAGCACATGTTTAGGAAAACAAGTATCATTCCAGATTCAGAAGCATACAAGTATTATAATAATTATACACATGTGTGCATAGCTATTGATGCCTTCATTGCTGGCATTTCCATCCATATTTGTTTCTGGTTTTGTTTGTAACTCTTATTATTTTGGCATTTCAATGAATCAGAACCCTTTTTATTTTTCAACACTAACACAAACCTCTTTGCCTTCTTTGAAAAGCTTATTTGCTTCATGTGCTGCAGCAGCAACCTGCTGACTTTTCAGTTGGCTGAGTTTGCTATCTGGATTTCGTAACCTAGTGACCATTCGCGTTGAACCTGGAGTGCCTATTCCACTGTTTGGAGATTCACTTCTCTCACCATTAGATTTATCGCCTATCAGGGGAAAAAAAGCTTAAATAGGAATATACAAGTAAGGCAAATGAGCACAGCCATTTTACACTAAACATCAGCACTCAACACATTCTTGTGATTATTAAGCATTATTTGTACCTAGATCCTCTGAGTTCTGAGAACCTCCTTCAGTGGTTTCCACTTCATCAGAATTCTTCACAGATACGCTCTGCATAGAATTTGCTTCATTGCTACTGCTGTTTTCTGGGTCTGACAAAAGTGCTTCAGCAGATAAATCAATGTTCAGATTAGGAATTGTCTTAGTTGTTTCATCTACCAAAAAAAAGCCAATTTAGGTACATAGTATTCACCTGAAGAGCATTTCCAATAGAAAATGTTAACATCTGAAATCGGAAAGCTGCTCTTAATTATATGTGATAGATAAATATCTATAATAGTTTAGACTGGAAGTAGTGGGGAGAGGGCAGATGGATGAGAAAAGTTATAAGGAAAGACAACTGCCCATTCATAATGTATTTAATATTAATTAGGGTTTATTTCAAGAAAGCATGTTGACAAGCCACCATCTGAAATTGATGTCATAATATTAAATATAGTTAACAGGTGATTATGAAACTGGAGGAATTTGGGCACTTTGTGATTAATAGTCTTCCCCACTAGGAAGCTTTAATCCACAATTCTTACTAATACAAGATAGCAAGATTTTGGATTTTATAATCCAAAGAATGTCATTTATATTTTATTGTAAATGCCAGCATTAAACACTCAGCATCATTAAAACATCAGTTAGTATAACTAGCAAATATCGTAATGTGAAAGATGTTCATTCAACATATTTAACCAATGTTTATTAATTTTGCACCAGAGTTTATGTAGACTAAATTTGTGCTGAGTCAGTCTTGACTCTTGGCAACTGCCTGAACTTCCTGTAGGTTTTTAGCTAATATTCTTGGAAGTGACCTGCACTGCCTTCTTCTTAGGGCCAAGAGAATGATTGATCCAAGTCACAAAATACCTAAGATGGATCTAGAACTCAGTCTCCTGGTTTCTAACCTGTTTCCTTTAACCACTAAATCAAACTGTGTCTCTTATAGAAAGTAAAACTGTAAAAAAAAATCCAGATATATACCAACCACAACTCCAACAATAGCAATAGGTTTTAGACTTATATACTTCTATATAAACCATAGTGCTTCACAGTCCACTCTAAGGAGTTTACAAGGTTTTGCCCCCAACAATCTGCATCCTCATTTTACGGACCTCAGAAGGATGGCAGGCTAAATCAACTTGGAGCCAGTGAGAATCGAACTGTTGGCAGTTGGCAGAATTAGCCTGCAATGCTCCATTCTAACCACTGTGCCACCACAGCTCAATAAAATCTGAACTTAACTATACAGTGATAAAGAAAAGCATACAGCATTTAACTTTAGGAAACTACTCATTCAACTCAAGACACAAAAAAACAAAACCATCTGTGTACCTGAAATATCCTTAAGATCTTCTGATGCCATGTTTTTGTCTGCCTTATTATCATCAGGAATTTCTGAATCGCATCCTACTGTATTCTTCTCTTCAGAAGCATCAGCCTCTTCTGCAGAAACGTTTGTGATGCTGCTTCCAGGAAGTGATGGTGCAGAATTGTTTTCATCACACGCATCTCCTGATTCTATAGGAAATGCATGATAGAAGTTGATAAGCATTTTAAACATTGATTTACCAACCATTTATTTATACCTACCTCTACTGTTTTTATAAATAACTCAAGACTGAGTTGAAACTGACTGAAACTCTTGACTACTGTAGCCTGTATTCCTCTGTCCTCCATTCGGATTTTTAACATCTTCCCCTGGTTATATAATGCCATGCTTTACTCTGACCCCCTTTATAATTTTTGCCAACTGTTTTATGGGACCTTACTCGCGCTCGGAATTGTGGGCACTCAGGACTGCACCCTTGTCCTTGAGTTGGCCCAGGGGACTATCAACAGCTTACCTTGATGACGGATCTTGGGATCCCGAGAGGTGGCATGCTGCAATCAATGGGCCAAATTTTAAATTAAGTTCTAAGGGTGAATCTTAAAATTTTTAATTCGTTGTTTTAAAGGGTTAGGGAAGGGGAGGGGGTGCAGGGGTCACTTGTAGCCGGGCGGCGGGAGTGTGTGGGGGTTGGGGGCGGCGGGGCTCCGGGCCCTGGGGTGGGGCTGCGATTCCCAGGGTGATCGGGATTGGAAGAGGTCGGCGAGGCATAGGGCCATATCAGGTTAGGGGATCGCGCACCCGACATTTAAGGCGGTTGCGCTCCGACCCTATGGCCTCCTCCCAAGGGGCAACGGAACTAGGATCCCTGGGCTTAGGTTGGTGTATTTTAATGCCAGGTCGGTGGCTAATAAGTCTTCCCTCCTCCGGGAGATCATTGAGGAGGAGGCTGCCGACCTGGCCTGCATCACTGAGACCTGGTTGGGGCCAGAGGGGGTGTCCCTCTGGTTGATTTATGCCCACCAGGTTTTGGGTTCTGCACCGCCACGGGCTCAGGGTAGGGGTGGTGGGGTGGCCGTGGTTATTCGGAGACCTTGTTTCCAAGGGAGGTCTCTGTTGCAGAGATAGGGGGAGTGAGATCCTTCTCCTGAGATGGGGGCCTAATGGGCGGGTGGGCTTGCTGCTAGCATACCTTTCCCCAGCTATGTGGCAGCGGCCCTGCCTGGGCTTCTCGATCTCCTCTCCGGGGTGGCGGTGGAGCTTCGGACCTTATGGTTCTGGGGGACTTCAACCTGCCTTCCTTGGGGGGGGGTCGGGTTTGGCCCAGGAATTCATGGCTTCCATGGAGGCCATGGGCCTGACCCAATTGATTCAAGGCCCTACTCATGGAGGGAAACACTCTTGACCTAGTTTTTGTCTCTGAACAGTGGCGGAGTGACAGAGGGCAGGTCACTATTACGACTCTGCCTGTTCCATGGTCTGATCACTATCTCCTACGGCTGGTCTTCCAACAGGCCGTCCCCCACTGCTGGGATGAGGAGCCACCTAGATGGTTCCGCCCCAGCGCCTAATGGACCCTGAGAGGTTCCAGGCAGAACTGGGGTTTTTCCTTCTTCCCTTGCTCACAGCTCTGCCGAGGATCTGGCAGTAGCCTGGCATCGGGCTGCGTCGGAGGCCCTCGACAGAGTTGTCCCCATCGTCCCCTTGTGCGCCGTGGATCCCGGTTGGCTCCTTGGTATACTGAGGAGCTCCGGGGATGAAGCGCCGTCGAAGGGGTTTAGAGAGCAGGTGGAGGTCTACCCGTTCCCAATCCGACCGAGCCCAGTTGAGAACCTTTATTAGGACTTACCTGGTAGCTATGAGAGAGGCGAGAAGATCTTATCTCTCGCTCTCATAGCGTCCGCAGATAATCGCCCGGCCGCCCTGTTTGGGTTACTCGCTCCCTCCTGCAGTTGGGGGGATCGGACCCGTTAGGGTAAGGCTGAGAATTTGTGCAATATCTGTCGGATAAGATTGCTCGTATTGGGACGGGTTGTCCTCCGATTTGCAGTGGTCTGAGGAAGGGGTGCAGGAGTCTGGCTATTGTTATCTGGGATGAGTTCGATCCGGTTTCGAGGATGAAGTGGACAGGATTATGCGGCGAATGAGTTCCACCACCTGTTTGTTGGACCCGTGTCCCTCCTGGCTGGCTTATGCCGCCAGGGAGGCCACCTGCGGTTGGCTCCGGGCAGTTATCAGCGCTTCTTTAAGGGAGGGTGTCTTTCCCACCGCCTTGAAAAGCGGTGGTGAGACCCCTCCTGAAGAAGCCTGCCTTGGACCCGACTGTGTTAGACAACTTTCGTCCAGTCTCCAACCTTCGTTTTTGGCGAAGGTTGTTGAGAATGTGGTGGCTCAACAGGTTCGCTTTTCCTGGATGAAGCGGACTACCTAGATCCGTATCAATCGGGCTTCCGACCGGGTACAGCACGGAGATGGCATTGGTCGCTGATGGATGATCTCTGGAGGGCTCGGGATAGGGGCTTTTCCTCTGTCCTGGTCCTATTAGACCTCTCAGCGGCTTTCGATACCATCGACCATGGTATCCTTTTGCGTCGCCTTGAGGGGTTGGGAGTGGGAGGCACCGTTCTTGGTGGTTCTCCTCCTACCTCTCGGGCGTGAATCGGTGCTGGCGGGGGTCAGGTCGTCCCCTAGGATCCTCCTTGTGGGGTCCCTCAGGGGTGGTCCTTTCCCCCTTTTATTTAACATCTACATGAAGCGCTGGGTGAGATCATCCGTGGTTTTGGGGTGAAATTCCATCATGCGCTGATGATACTCAGCTGTACATTTCCACCCCAGGCCAGATCAGTGATGCCCTCTCCCTGATGACTCGGTGTTTGGATGCGACGGAACTGGATGGCGGGAACATGCTTGACTCAACCCGGCCAAGACTGAGTGGCTGTGCATACCGGCGTCCCGGCCCAGTCAAGATTATCCATCTTTGGCCATAGGGGAGAGGTGTTGCCCCTGTGGATAGGCGGAATCTGGGGTCCTCCTGGATGTGCGGCTCGGTTGGAGGAGCAGGTGGGGGCCGTTGCCAGGGGCCTTTGCCCAGCTCCGCCTGGTTCGACAACGCCCTTTTCTGGACGGGGCGCCCTGCGCGGTCACTCATGCCCTTGTTACCTCCAGGCTCGACTACTGCAACGCTCTCTATTTGGGACTGCCCTTGCATACCATCCGGAGATTGCAGCTGGTGCAGAATGCGGCGGCGTGGTGATGGGAGTTACCGGTTCTCCCATGTGACCCCCCTCCGCGCTGCCTGCATTGGTTGCGGTTGCGCTCGGGTGAGATTCAAGGTTTTACTGTTAACATACAAAGTCCTTCACGACATGGGTCCTCAGTATTTAAGGGAGCGTCTTCTTCCAATGTCGAATACCGATCGCCCTGTGCGAGCTCATAGGCAAGGACTCCTCGGGGTCCCGTCGGGTCAATGCCGCCTGGCGGTTCCCGACGACGAGCCTTTTCTGTCTGCCCCTGACCTTTGGAATCAACTGCCTTTGGAGCTCCGCCTGGCCCCTGACCTCCACACCTTTCGCCGAGTTGAAGACCTGGTTATTTGACCAACCTGGGCTATGACCCTTTGGGGAGGGTTGTTTTAATTATTTTATAAATGTTTGAACTTATAATTTAATTTAATTGTTTTTTAATGTATTTATTGCCTCTTGTTTTAGTTGTGTGCCCGAGTCTTCGGAGATGGGGCGGCATATAAGTTCAAATAATAAATAAATAAATAAATAAATAAGGTGGAGAATAATGTTAATTGAACTTAAACTGAAAATAAATTCATAAAAAGCTGCTAGCATCATCTGTCCTGAATAGCATCACTGGAAAATTACATCTGATTCTTCAGTGAAAAAATAGCTGTACTGATTATAGAATTTAAATTATGTATTGTACACTGCTTAAAATGTATCAGCATTGCTACTGAAACAAATACATTAACTTAGCAGGTATATCACTATTACCTTCCTTTCCTCCTTTTTCAGAACTTTCCTCTCCTACTATTTCCTTGTTGACCTCCATCTGTTGGTTTGAAAGTTCTTCTTTTTCATTCTCAGTATCTGTGCACTCTTTATTATCAACCGTAGCTTTTTCTTCATCAGCAACTGAGCTTCTGTCCTCTAATAGTTCCCCTTTTCTGCCTCCGACTGCTTCCATAATTTCTTCTAAAGCAAACATGGGGATAGAAGATGAAAAGGCCAACTTTTTCGAGTATAAGAGTACCGTCGATATAGTCTGTTTTTTTAATGCACCATGACACCCTTTCAAGATACAAAGTATGTACGTGGCAGATCTATACGTGAAAATGAACTGAGTACAACTGACAGTTGGTAATTATGCAGCATTGTGCACATCATTAATTTTTTCTACCTTTTTAAAAAATGGGGTGGCTCTTTTAAAAATGTCATTTCCAATCACATGTTATCTCAAATTTATAATTGCAATAGTTTACAAGCGAAATTCTGGTCGCAATTATGATCGTAACTCAAGGAATACCTGTAACTTTCTATATTTATGCATCAAGAACAGATACAGAATATCTGAAGAAGAAATAAGAGGTATTCTGACATTCAAGAAATAACTAATACAAATGCAAAAAGAATATAACGTGGGAGACTTCAACCTGAACACTGGAGACGAAGAAGTGGAAACTGTCAGTGGATTTATTTTAGGAAAAAAGAATGAGGCAGGTGACCCCTTGGTGCACTTCTGTCAAGAAAACCAGCTGAGGATCACCACTATATGGTTTATTAAATCGAAATGGACATCTCCAAGTAGATGATACTGCAGACAAAAGTATCACCTTATGCAGCCAAAGAGGGAAACAGAGATCTCTCTCATAAAACTTAGGCTGCTGCAAACAGTGGCTTTAATCATGGATGACTCGTATCAAAATTGGTTTCAGATTCACCTTGAAACTGTTACATGAACAACACCGAGAAAATATGATTTCATTTCATTTCTATAAGCAGTTAAAGTTGAAGTAAGAAACAAATTTGACTTAACTTTGTGGAAAAACCACTACATAGGTTATGGGAAGAAAAAAGAAAAAGCTTCATCAATAAAACACCCCAGGAGCATACCCAATCACCACCACCAGCAGCAGCATGAAGGCAAATTGTTTTCAGGGAAAAACAATTCAAATTGCTGAACAGAGTAGGAAAGCTAAAACCATTGGTAAAAGAGATAAAGTAAGATAGCCAAATAAAATAATCTAGAAAAAGAAACCAAAGAAAATTATCGGAATGATCTTTCCAAAGAAATGGAAGATAGAAACGAAAAAGGACATACCAGAGATCCTTTTGTCTTAATAAAGAAAACCCAGACACTATTCATTTTACATAGAGGAACAAAGAGGCAGAATGGGAAGGAAGTGAAGAATCGGAATCAAATGAAAACTAGATGGAAGGAACAGACTGAGGAATTGTATATGACTACTAATGTTCTTCAACAAGCTGAAATTTGAAGGAGACCACAGTGTACCGGAAGATTAGGATAATATAGACACTGAAATGTCTGTCAAAAATGAAAATGCCTAGAATTGATGGCACTGTATTATCATATCCACAGCAGCAACTGCAAAACTATGTCAAAAAAGTGGGATATCAGTAAACAGTCAAAAGACTGGAAAACATCAATGTTCACCCCAATCCCAAAGACAGGTGACATATGAGTCTACTTCAAGCAGTGCGTAACAGACCTGATATTAAATGTTGTAGAAAATCATATAACTGGGTCTCATCATGCAAAGAGAGATTCAGGTGATTTTAGAGGCACTTGAGATCACACTGCAAATGTTCAATAGAACATGGAAGTTTCAAAAGGAAGCATATCTGTAGTTAATCAACTATTGTAAAGCCTTTGAGGTTATTGAATGTAGAGATATTCTGTAGACTGGTTGTAGACTGGAAAAATTGTGCAGCAATGCTGTATTCAACTGCCATTTCTTGTGCAATTTATATACAGAAATGATTTTATCGAACATAAACAAACCAGAAAATGGAGTATCAATTGGCAGCATAACCCTGCCAACCTTGTTAGCTGTTCATAGGGACCTAAAAATCTGGGTATCTTCTCTTAACATACACATGGAAATCTCTACCCTACCTGAAAATTAGATGGGATGGTGGAGTTAAATGAACCTTCAGCTAAGACTTTCCCCAAGAAGGAAGAAAATTAATTTAATCCACTCCATTCTCTGTGTGTTTATTCACTGTAATATTTGAAAAACATCAGACCTATATGAGGGCCCTGAACTATCAAACAATCTGTTTCAAACAAATAAAAACAAATCTACTGAAGAAATGTCAGGTCAAAAAAAATAGGTTGGTAGTTGCAAAGCAGAATCCAGACAGATACCTGTTATAGTTGTTAGACTATATACAGCTAGTAACCTAACCATTTGCAGAAAAATCCATTCTAATAAGACTTCACAGAGTCAGAGGTGATGATTATTAGCAAATACAAATATTCACCATTCTAACTCACTAATATTTTTTAAAAAATAAAACAATACATTTTAAAAACTAAGTTAACCAATGGTAGAAATATGACACCAGTCATTCATTAAATGGCACATTACAATCAACAGTATCCAAATATGAAAAGAAGACCAACCAAAAGATGCCTTGAAGAATCCCATCACCAAGATCACCTAAAAAAGTGGTCCTTGACTTATGATCATTCGTTCAGTGACGGTTCAGAGTAACAACTAAGCTGAATGAACTTGCGACCATTCTCTGAAGTTATGGCCACTGGAATATTTCCCCTCCACTACCACTATCATATGATTGCAATCTGGACATATGGCAATCTGTTTGTATGTACAGTTGGTTGCCAAGGGCCTTGCAATCATGTGATCTCCACCTGCAATCTTTCTCTGCTGGCTTCCCCAGAGATAATGGCCATTATTGATATGAGGTTGCATACATTCCCCATTGAATAATAATGCCAGCATGTATATCTAGTGGATAAGTCACTGGAAGATTTCCCCCCACCCAATTATTTTCATTCAGAGTATTCTGCATTTACAAAACAAAAAAAATCACTATGTACTTTGGTTGAATTCAGCAAGATGCAATTAGCTGCCATTTTGTTCACTCCATCCCATGAGTGTGGAAATAAGCCAAAGAGACACAATAAACCAGTTTCCTATGTCTTATCTCTAAAACAATGGTTCAACAGATTGCAAATAGACCTGCCTTGCTTAAATTTATTAACTATATTTCCTGTTTGTGCATAATGAAGTTATGATTAACTGTGGCTTCTTGGTTGTCCCAAAGGTGCTTTTTTCAAGAGGCAATTGGACTTTCTGGTGAGCTGAAGAAGCTTCTTGGATGAGAAGCAAAACGTCTTCAAAGGGAAAAAAACCAGAAAGTCCAGTTGCCTCTTGAAAAAAGCACCTTTGGGACAACCATGACCTGGATGACTGAAAATCTCCATAGACATGTAGTTTCTTGGTTTTTCATCTACAAAGTATAAGGAGGAACAAAGCAGAAAAAGGACTAAACCCAGACCAATATCTTTCTAGTGTATTACATCTTATTAGGATCTGATTGTTTAAAATATAATCATTAACCTGTAATATATATTCAACAGAGATGCAGTGAATTACATTTTAATTATCTGTCTTGGTTTTCAAAAAACTGGTTTTTTTAAAAAAAAAAATCAAGAAAACATGACTCACTATTTGAAGGAAATATATGATAGCCCCAAGTCTGGTAACATAATGACTAGCACATTCTATTAAAGGAACAATCCTTTTGTGAGCTACAGGTGATTTCATCATATACAAGTCTATTTTTGTCATCCCTCAAAAATTCTACAATGGTACTTAAGATTTAATGGAATCTTCTCAAATGGATTCCATTGTCATAAAAGCTGCTATTAGAAAATTATCTTTTTCAAATATAAACCAAACAGAATTTGGCCTTCATTTTTCTTTCTCTCTCAAACAAATGGAATAATAGTCACCAAATACTTAAGCAACATTTATTGCATGTCCAATTCATTCTGCAGATGAAATCCTTTGCTTCAGCTAGTTCACTGCAGATTGCTTATCTTAGCTGCATTTGCACACTTTTCTCAGTATTCTGGGATCCAACAATTATTAGGCTTTGCAAATAAATACTGCTTCCTTGAATGAGGACTACTTTCCAATTGGCTGTGCCTTTTTTCCCCTACCCTCTTGCATTAATACCTGTTTCTCACAATTCTATTTTTTTGGAAAATAAGACATAATCAAAATGTAAAAAGGTAAGATTAATTGGTTCTTACCATTTGCTGCTGCAAGAAAAGACTTGTTGCTGCCCCGTGCTTTATTAGTAAGGTCTTCTGTTATATCCATGTGCCGATGAATTTCTTCACGCATTTCTTCCAGAGTTTTGCAGATATCAGCTTCCCAGTAATCTTTGTCTAGGCATTCAGTTAATTCTGCCAGCTGGACTTTTGTGCTATAGTACCAGATTCTCTTATGCTTTTCACATTCTGAATCTTCCTCTCTGTGACAGTATGAGAATAATTGTTTATGAGATATGAGGAAGGAAGGAATGTATACACACGCACACACGGAAGGAAAACATTAAAAATTATCTAATTGTTAGGAATTGTTTTTTTTCCTATTCATGTCAACATACCTTCAAAATAATGAAGGTATTCCAAACAGCATTATGTACAAATTAATATCTGGATATAGATGAGGTCATTTCAACTACAATGGAATGCAGTAGTCCTTGACTTACAACAGTTTATTTAGTGACCGTTTGAAGTTACAATGGCACTAAAAAAGTGACTTATGATCATTTTTCTGTTGCAGCATCCCCATGGTCATGTGATTTACATTCAGATATTTAATAACTGATTTATATTTATGACGGTTGCAATGTCCCGGGTCATGTGATCCACTTTTGTGACCTTCTGACAAGCGAAGTCAATGGGGAAGCCAGATTCCCTTAACAACTATGTTACTAATTTAACAACTGCAGTGATTCACTTAACAAATGTGGCAAGAAACGTCGTAAAATGGGACATAACTCACCTAATAAATTTCTCATTTAGCAACATAAATTCTGGGCTCAATTGTGATTGTAAGACAAAGATTATCTGTATTCTATTCTTTTACAGACATCATCAAAATATACCTAATAACATTCTGCGGAGAATAAAATAGTTTACTAAAAGGGCAAAGAAAATTCTTAGAATGAAAATGAAATGGAACCATCACTCTCATGTAAAACTAGGCAACCTCTGACCCCTTGGGATATTTCCTTACCAGATTCCTCAATGCCTTCAACTATGGCAGAGCTTCTAATGTACTTCCTTCACTGGAAAAGTTCCCCAAAATTCAGGGAGATATTAAGAAATGTATTTGCCTTGAATATAGTTCATGTTGAACAATATACAGTCTCAAACAACAAGAGCTGACAACAGTAATATGTCCTTCTGATGATCATGTCCTAAAATGTTTTATAAAATTTGCCACATTTTAATTCCATTGGAGTCAGTTTTAGATGTGTTCTGTAAGTTAGCCCATTTAAAATACCTTGATTGAAAAGGTTTTGCCCTATGATGCACTGTTTTCGCCAGTTAATTACAGACAGGAGAATTTTAATATACACAGTTTTATATAGATAGATGAGAATAAAGAAATATATTTGTAGCTCAGGGTTGAAATGAGGGGTCTTTGGTTCTCTCTAAGCTTTGTTGTTTTCCTGCAGATATTTCATTACCCAAACTAGGCGACATCATCACTAATGCAAATGGCAAGGACCTCTTATCTATCTTCTATCTATCTATATAAAAGCGAAATACCTCTCACGCATCATCACAAAATCTCCAGAATCATAAAGCCTACAAACTTGAAAGGATTTTTCAAAATGACCATCACAGCATTAGTATTTTGTATGTTATTATTAACACACTCTGATGCTAAGGAGTTCTACTCCCCCGCCCCACCTGAAAAGACATCTGTTCCAAATGCAAAACACAAGCAGAGGAGTTTCAGTTTCAGAGCATCAAGCAGCTTTAGTACAGAACAGTTGAGCTAAGCCATGCCCAGGCTCCTTGCTGTTTCCTTCTTGCTCACACAGCAAATACTGTTTCAGTTTCCAAACAGCCATGGATGCTGGTAGGCAGAGGCAGAATTTTCCTATTATTTTCCTCCCCAAAAACTAAGTCCGACCACATAGTTTCATAGTGAACCACAGGTATCGAGCTAGTATAGAGATAAATACCAAATTAATTCTGCTGGGTGGTGGTAAAATTACGCCAGACATAAAACTTTAATTGGGAGAAAAATAGTATGGTTCCAGCCCTTTCTCTAATTTGGGAAAGAACAGATGCTTATCTCTAACTCTATAATGCTAACTTTGGAAACACCCTGAAACAATAAGAAACTCAATCTGTCCTGGGGAAGGCACTATGAACATAATAAGGATATGGCTTGATATATGTGATTTCAATTAGTTTAGCCACAGAAATGCAAGATAAACTAAAAATAATATGGTGGTAAAATTATTTGGTCCTGCTTTGGTCCAGTTTTGTGGAAAAGATGAGTTTCAATATTTCTTCACAGACTTTGTCCTGCTATGAAATATGGAAGGTGTGCAAAATTTGGTGTGCAAATTCCTTTTACTTCAATTCTCTAAGAACGTACAACCTATGTATGCACAATACGTATGTTTGAATAATTTGTTCAGCTTTTATTTATTTGTTATTTTTGTTGTAGTTATGAGTGGTGCAAACTTAAGTAAATGTGATATGCTGGTTGTATAGGAAATGTTTTGCTCTCTTCTCAATAGATCTGATTTGTATAAGTTCATACCATTAAAATAAACAATGCATTAGGTCAAATTTTATAATCTGCAAAGGGAAGTTATTTTTTTGACGCAAGAGGCATATACAATTAGTTCCACTCTGAAGAATCTTAACAAAATCTTAAAATATTAATCTGACGTGATACTGTGGGTGATTTTTTTAAAAATATTAATTTTGTTTCTCCAAATCTGATCTTCTAACAGAGACACGGATTTCCAACTTAAGTTTATGAGAAGGAAAATGTAACATGGATTCTACTTTAGGAAACAAAGCAAAATGTATGCAGTCCCTTTGCAACAGTGTATCAGATATAATAAAATTATCCCAGGGACTTTTGTTCAAGGTTCCTGTGAATAAAACTTCATGCATACGGGTATAATACATATATTTAGGACCACCTTTGTGTCCTCCAGATGTATGGGTTTAATTCCCAGATCAATCCAGCAAACTTGTAGCTAGAGAATTCTAGGAATCTAGCTCACTGACTTGCATGTTTCCTTATTTTCCTTCGATTTTCCTTTCCCCAATAAAGTTGCTTATGTGTCTATACATCTTCAATAGTTGATTTTATAAAGGAATTTCTCACTGAACCAATGCCTGCATGTAAGACCACACGGTTAGATGGCTTGCTTGTTTCAAGATCAATATGAAGTTTTTATGATCTATCACCCTGGCTGTTGAGCAGACAGCCTAATGTATCTTTCCCTAATGCATTTCTCAATGTATCACTGCCCAGAGTTAATTTCTGTGAGATGGGTGGCCATATAAATTTGATAAATACATAAAATAAATTTTTATTTGAACTTTGTTCTGAATTAAATAAATATATATATTAAAAAATAAAATCTTATTTTCTATTTTGATAGACCTGAGCTATAGGGAGAAAAGTCTTGACTAGAAAGACTAAGAACTCTTCATATGGACAAACTAGGCAAGCGTCAAGACATTTAGCCTAACTGGTCACAGCTAATCCACTGTCTTTCATTGTAACCTTTGAACCAAGTGGTCTTTAACACGTGTGAGAACCAGAAATGCCCATAATAGTCTTGTCTCACCACTGATTTATATAAAATTTTAACTACGTTGGCTGTTTTAATTCTAGTTCTGTATCCCAGCATGGAATTTACTTTTTAACAGCAACTGCACACTACATTGATATTTATACAGAATACAAAACAACAGAGTTGAAAGGGACCCTGGAGGTCTTCTAGTCCAGAGTTCCCCAATGTTTCTGGCTCTGTGGACCAGCGGAGAGGAGAAAAGATTGTTCCGTGCAAGTGGCAGGCAAGTGTGCACGCAACTCCACTTGTGCGAGCGATGCGCATACGTCCCTGACTCTCACTTAAATGGAGAGCACGTGCATGTGGGCCCGCTGTTCATGCAAATAAGGATGCTGTCAACTCATAAAATATTTCTATGGTCTTTTTAGAGTTGCCAACAGAAAGGGAGGGGGGAGCAGTGCAGCCGCTTGCAAATAGAAAGTGCATTCCATAAATGTTTTCAAAGACAGTAACTAGGTGATGGAAGTTTCTGCCATGCAAAATTCTAACTGGAGGACATGATTGATGACTCTGGGCTATGGATGTGTCCCATTGGAGAATATGAATTACCATACACCCAGGGGGTGGGGGAAAACCAGGGTCAAGGGTGACAATGAACTATGTGTCTCAGAGTCAGCTACACCCAGCCGTGCCGGACAGTTTAATTCCCAATAAATCCTTTTTAAGTTTTGGAAGTTTGGCTCAAGACTCATGATTTAAATGGGGGTAACTGCTGGAATCCTGACAGATGCTTGTTTGTGCATGCGTGCCCTCGCTGGCCATTTCTGCGACCCGGTTGCAAACCCCTCATGGCCCACAGGTCAGGGGCACCTGCTCTAGTCCAACCCCATGCTCAAGCAGAAGATATAACATTCTGGACAAATAAATGTTCAATCTCTTCTTAAAAACCTCCAATGATGGAACGCCCACAACTTCTGGAGACAAACTGTTCCCCTAGTTCAGGGGTTAATTCTACTGATTGATTGTTTTCACTGACAGGAAACAAGCTCTTAGATTGGATCTCTCTTAAGCTTCCATCTGTTATTTCTTATCTTGCCCTCAGATGCTTTGGAGGATAGGTTGACCACCCTTCTCTCTGTAACAGCCCTTCAAATATTGAAAAACTGTTATCATGTCATCCTTAGTCCTTTTTTTCAGTAAATGAGACATACTGTGTTCCCGCAACTGTTTATTGTATGGTTTGGCTTCCAGTTTTCTAATCATTTGTTACTCTTCTCTGCACTCTTTCTAGAATCTCAACATCTTTTTTATATCATGGTGACCAAAACTGGACACAATATTCCAAGTGTGGTGTTACCAGTGCAGCATAAAGTGGTACTAACACTTCAAGTGATCTTGATACTATGCCTCTGTTAATCCAGTTTAAAAAGGCTGCATTGGCCTTTTTTGGCAGCTGTGGCACACTGCCGGCTCATTTTTGTTATCTAGGATTATTAACGTCACTGCCATTAATACAGATATCATGCTAATCTGTACCTGAATGCTGTTTAATTTTTTGTTATGCAACCTTTAATCCCTTTTTATTATGTGAATGCTTATATCAACGTGCAGACATTGAGTTTTAACTAATATACCTGCTGCTTTTGCAATGAAGTTCTACAGGAAACAAAAAATGACACTGATATTTAAGCCTAATGTTTGTATCTTTTAAAGTTAAGGCATACTGGGAAATTTCCTTCACAGTATGGAAAAGGGGGATAGAGGTTTTTCTCTTTATAATATTTGAATTAAGTTATTCATTCAGGATTGAATAAAGGGTGTTGTTTACAAGACATGTAGTTAAACAGTGAATATACTATTAGGCGATAGGATAGCTACCAATTTAAACAGTTTAGAAGGGGACTGAACAAGATTTAATTTATATAATCTCATTAAAGTAGAGATGCAAAAAAAATGGCTTGGAGATGCATAGCTTCTCAATCTTCTTTTGTTTACACTTTCTTGAGATTAAGAGGAAAATAGCTTTAAGTCGTTCAGGGTGTAAAACATCAGTTTTATCCTTTAAACCTAGTGAGGCCTTCAAGTCAGCACTTCAACCCTACACATTAGCTTTCCCTGAAATACACATAAAGATACATATTTTATTTTAGGCAAGCATACAGCTCTGTAAATTACAGTTCTGAAAATGAATGATACCATCGTATGAAATGCACACATGTAACTATCTTATAATTACATCAATTTACTTTGGTTTTTGTAAGTTACATTTTGTACTAAATCAACATTTTGGAAATATCCATTTTAATATTCATTTAAAATTTTACTTGGCCACAAATTCAGTTAATGTATTTCAACAATAAAATAATAAATAATATATAAAATTTGTCTTCCAACAAGGGTGACATGATAGCAGTGCTCCAATATATGAGGGGCTGCCACAACTAATCAAGGAGAGAAGTCAGCTAGAACTAAGGAGAAATTTTCTGACAGCGAGAACCATTTCTACAAAAATAGGTGGAGTGCTGGGCAGTCTTCTAAATATAGAAAGGAAGTAGCAATGAGAAAAAAGTGGTAGCACTGGAACCATCAAACCAGTGTTTCTTAAAGTGTGTTCTGAGGTCCCTTGAGGGTCTACCAAACTCCATGAGGGCTTTGCCGAACTAAAAATAATTGCAAGATATTGCAGATATTTGCAAAAATATAAAACAGCATCACTCTTCTCATTATTTTCTGATCGTTCAAAATATAGGATTTTTTTCATGAAAAATATTTCATTTATGATAATATCTAAGGTGTTCAATATTATTTTACATGACCCAATAAATTAAATATTCTAAAAATGCACAAATTTTAATTATTAATATGATAAATATTGATAAATATGAAACACACACACACAGAAACTCTTTCGGGGTCCTGCATAATTTTTAAAAGTAAGAAGAGACCGCACAGCAAAAAGTTTAAGAAACACTGCATTAGATTAAGAAACCACTAGACTGGCTAAGCTCTTTTCTCCAGAAGACGAAGAAAGACCAGACAGACATACCTGCAGTGCTTGTCAAGAAAGTAACCTGGTTTTTCATGAGGAGGCTGCCTCTTAACTAATCCAACAGCCTTTTTCTGCTCTCAGTTATCACGACTACTAATGCTTAATGGATTTTCCAAGCAAAACCTTTCACAAGAGGAAGAGGTATGGTTTGTCAAGAATATCAAATCAGTGTAAAGAACCTAACTTTTTCCTGTCAAACAATACTCTAAAAGCAAGAACTGACAATAGTTGAAAAAAAACTCAGTTTAAGAAGAATTCAGTAAGGGTTTTCTTATCTTGATGGATTTGGCTTAGCATTCTACACGAACATAATCAGTGATAAAAGTGTAAATTGCAGACAAAAAATATAAGGCTTTCTCTCTTCACAAATAACACCACATTTGATATTAGTTCATTTGGTTTAAATACACTCCTTTGGGAACAGAAATATTGACCACCATCTTAAGTTACAAATAACACCAGAAAGAAACTAAAACATCGACAATATCTTATGAAATTAATTGTTATTTAAAAGAAATTAAACACATTAATACTGAAGTTGGTCATTTCAATTCTGTTAAGAACCCAGAGCCACTAGAATCATAATCAAGCATAAAAAAGACTGTCAAAGATCCCCATATTCTCTTATGATGTACTTTGGATTAACAGTGCTTTGTCTAAGTTCTGTGAAGTTTGGCAAACAATACTAAAATATAATGTAGTTCGTTTTTGGACAAGCATAATGATAACATCACTGATTATGGCTTTGCAATATGTCTATACCAGGTCACTTAGATCTAATAAATCATAATGTAGTATTATGTATGATTAGACCAGTGATTCACTAGAATGTCAACACTTGATTCTTCTGCAATGTCCTGTTATTTGGAAGCAAATTTTATCTTACTATTTTTTAATCTGGAATAACCTTATGCCTAATGCAGTACAAAACCTATTTCTTTTTGCCATTACAGCCCTGTGAAGTAGACTGGGCTGAGAGAAAATAGGCGGCCCAAAATAATCCAGTGGTGTTTCCATGGATGAATGAGGGGTCTCCTTGTTCTGATCCCAACACTTCAACCACTATAGCATGCTGGCTGTCAAATAAAGATGTATCTGTGGTTATTCAAGCCCCTCATTTCAAGCTTCTACCAGACCTCCACAAAAAATAAAACTGAACTCCAGGTTCCTCATCATCGTTGTCGTCGTCATCATCATCATCCTGTAACTGCTTGCTGCATTTTAAATTATATGAATTTGTTACCTGGGTTTTCATATAAAAACTGCAAGTAAGATGAAAAATGTTAAACTGCCACTCATTTCAGAGACACAGGGTGTAAAAACTATAAATTGCTTTCTTAAATTTTGAAAAATCTTTAAGAGCACCACTAACACAAAAAGGAAAAAGCAACCAATTTTTCTAAGCTCAAATATCAAGTTTTAAAACTGAAAAATAAGCATCTGGCATTTTTCAGCTACAATCACCACAAACCCTCTCCCCCCAAATAATATGGGGTTTTTGTTTAATCTTGTAAGAAACTATAACATATGAAGCCTGGACCCAAGTTTAAAAAAAATCTATCAATCCAATGCCTTTTATTAAAAAGGTGTACAACATTGATATAGCTAGAATATGTACTTACACAACAATCCTCCTGTTCAGGAACCAGTATTTCCGCCTGTTTCTATCATATCCAATAGGTTCATGTCGAATGTATGGTTTGTTTTTTTGGATTTCAGCAATACAGTCTGTTACACCAGGCACCTTGTGTGCTACACAAACTTCACACTGCCATTCATCCTCTGGGACCTCTTCAAGAGGCGGTTTCACACACTCCAAGTGGTAGACAGCTGAGCAAGTTTCACAGCAAAGCAAGTCCCCCAGTTTGTGACAAACTCTACAGTGGTCGTCGTACTGTATCACCCCTTCTGACATTAATTCCTCCCGTGCAATGTTTGTTGTCAGAAACTGATCCACTAAAAATTGCAGAACTTGAATTTTATTTTTAACTGGTCCATAAGGGTAGTCCTCTGCCTCTTGAAAAGGAAGAACATGATGATATTCCTTGTCACTCTCACAGTATACCCGCAAAACCTCTGGCCAAGTCATCCCATCTATAAAATATAATGTGGAATTAACGCTATCTTTGAGGTCAGCAGGTCCAAAGGTAGTATTGGAAGTGTCCTCTTCACGTAAAACTGCTTTTAAAAGCACTATGTGCATTTCAGCCATCAGTGTACACTGTTCTTGGCTTACTAGAGCAGCACAGAAGTCTTCAAAACGAAAAGGGGACAAGCGTAAAACAGTGCCAAAGTTCCGCAGTACCTCATAGATGGCAATAACATTCATGATATGCTCATTAGGCACCATTAAGTCCTCTGAGGATTTGGGCAAATCAAGAAAAGGGATGTCTTTTTCTTCCAGGATTGGAGAACGTGGTCGATGTACTCTCTGTCGCCTTCTACCTATAAATGAATAAAGAAGTAAGAAGGTGAGAATAGTGAGCAAAAGCAGAAATATCCCCAGTGACAATCCTGACTGAATTTTCACTTGTTACAATGATATCTGTGGCTTCTTTTACAGGTAGTAAAGTAAAAAACAGGAAAGTACAAATAGTAGGTTTGCATAGGTAGTCGACTTGCAACAGTTCATTTAGTGACTGTTCAAAGTTACAGCGGCACTGAAAAAGATGGGCGGAGCTGGTGTAGCAGCAAAATGGAGGTGATTTCAGCTCTTGAAATCACCCCCGATATCACCGCTGCAGGACGGTCCCCCGGGACCTAAGCCGACTCGTAGGGTCGGTGAGTGATTGGGGCGCTTCCTGTCGATCCCAGGGACATCGCAAAGTCCCTGGTTGATCCAGGACAGCCCCTTTGCCAGCAACGGATCGAAGCAGCCATTAAGCTGCTGAAGCTGTGACAGCTCCGGGAGAACGAGATTGAAGCATCCCCATGATCTTGTGATCAAGCTTCAGATGCTTGGCAACTGGCTCATAGTTATGACAGTTGCTGTGTGTCCCAAGGTCACATGATCCCCCTTTTGCAATCTTCTGACAAGGAAAGTAAAGGGAGAGGCTAAATTCAGTTACCAACCAGGTTACTAACTTATCAACTGCAGTGATTCATTTAACAATTGTGGCAAGAAAGGTCATAAAGTGGGGCAAACCTCATTTAACAAATGTCTCACTTAACAACAGAAATTGTGAGCTCAATTATGGTCGTAAGTTGAGAACTACCTGTATCTAAATCAACAGATATTTAATTGAGCTTTATGAGCAGGCAAAACATTTCTGCTTTTGGTGGTTTACCTCTGCAAAAAAGTTTCATGATATAATTAGCTAAGACCTTCATTCTAGAATTCTAGAAAAACCTATCTGGAAAATTAATGTATCTTAAAGATAAAATGAAATGTCTTCATATTCTAAGGAGAATGTTTACAAATCTAGACAATGCTTACTACGTAAAATCAAATATATTAATAAAAGCATGCAAATAGTATTTTTACTGATATCTCTGCTCTTGCTAATTTGATCTTCTTCAGAGGTAAAGAAACTTCTTGGATGAGAAGCAAAATGTCTTCCAGGAAAAACAAAGTCCAGTTGCCTTTTGAAAAAGCACCTTTGGGACAACCGTGACCTGGATGACTGAGAATCTCCATAGACATTTAGCTATGCACTATATACAAGGAAGCTTTCACTATAATTTGCAAATTACTGATCCACAGTTGGATTTAGGGATACTCATTCAAAATCAGAGAATTGTCATCCAGCATTCATTCTCCCTTTTGAAGGCTCCTTCAGAGAAGAAAATGTAATCTCCCAGTACAAAAATGCCAGTTAAGACTAATGAGATTTAGACATCTCAATCTTCATTCTAGACCTAAATGTTCCCAAAGCATATGAACAGATACATAGTCCTGTATAAGTGATCCCACTTTCAAATGAAGATAGAACTGAGCTAGATTGCTTTTATTTTTTTTGCAGATCCTTCCCTTAATGTTGCACAGTAGTTCAAATGAAGGGAGCAAGGGTGGAATAAACAATGGTTCTGTTTTTTTGGCAGAGGACAGCCTCAAGCTGCTGTCTGCTTTTACCAGCAATTGCCTGTTGAATTCGGGGTGGAAGGTGCTTGCAATTTCTTTTCTTTCTCTTTCATGAGAGATTGGAGAACGGAGGAACATTTTGCTGGTCTACTGTTGTTTCACAACCATGACAATTTCCAGGCGTATAGATTTCAAATCCCAGTAGAATGTTGAATTCTATATTAAACCTTAGTTTACGGACTTTGAGGAATTGAAATCCACAGACCTTGAAGTAGTCAAGTTTAGGAAAGCCAAATAGTTGATAACAAAGGGAAAATGGACAATTTTGCCACTTCCCCTTTTCTCACCTGAATGGTACACTCATTCCAACTCTGGAGATGATTGTTGTGGTTAGTAAATCACTAAGGTTGAATATATTTTGTGGTTGAACTTTGGCCTATTTAACAAATAATGGTTAAACAAACCATGATTCAGGATGAAGGAGTTTACTCTTCTAAATAAGAAAACTGTCTATAATATTTATTTTGCTACTCTTCACAGCAAAACATTAATAGCACACAATTAACTGTTTCTTAGTAGCTTCACAAATAAGAAAATTAATCTGTTGGGATTGCTGCAATTTGCACTCAAATCTCCATCCCCAACTAAAGATATTTACTGCAATAACATTGTGTTTCTTTCTCTCTCTCTCTGGATTTCATAATGAATGAAGGGCTAAACTGTACATCTAAATGTATCAATGGTTGTCATCTAGGCTGTTGTAGTGCGCATTAAAGGAAGAACCCACAGACTCGTGATAACTACATATTTTGCTCTAATAAATGTTTATCTGAGCCAGAGGTGAGTTTGGAGAAAAATTATGCAACATTCTGAATGAATAAAACCCAGAAGAAAAATCTATTCTTCTAGGTAACGTGAATGAATTGATGGGAACAAGACAAATGAGTACAGAAAAAATGACAGGACCATTCAAGGAATAAGAATGGATGAGATCACTTTTAAAAAAGTTATCTGTTTCATTTGCAAAGTTTAAGTTCAAATCTACTCATATGTATGTACATACATATGGATAGTCCTCAAGGTAACACAGTAATTAGGACTGGAATTTCTGTCAATAAGTGATGCAGTTGTAAAGTATATCATGCAACTACATCACTTAGCATAGTCAATCCTCATTACCGTTGTTAGACAAATTGTTAGGCAAAGACTGATCCAAGCCATTCCTAGCTTGGTTGTTCCCAGCCCGAGCCTCAATAAGATAAGGGACTGCTTCCTCTTCAACCTGCCTCCCCCTCCATCTCTGTACTTCTGGCTGCCCTGTACAGTGGCACTCCTTGGTGGCAGTGCTGGAGCTGAAGTAGACCGCCTGGGGCCTACGATCCTCGAGGCCTCTACTTCAGCCCCTGTGTTGCTGTTGTGGTCTGCTGGTGGCTGACGGAGCTGGCAGCAGAGTCGGACAGTAGCGAGGAGGTTGGGGAGGAACCTGGGCCAGTCTTGGAGGCTGAGGAGGGCTCGGACGAGGGCTCTGCATCGGAGGCAGGGATTGGGCCAGGGCAGGCTGGCAGTCATCAGCTGCCTTCAGACTCAGACAGCAGTGAGGCGGGGGTTTTCAGTTCCCAGCCTGTGCATGCGCAGGGTTACCAGAAGACGAGAACAATTGAGAAAGCAGGGTCGACTCAGGAGTAAGACCATATCTTGGAGATGAGCGGCCCCTCCCATAGGACATAAAAAAGGAGCGAACGGGATGTGAGCTTTTGCAGGAAGCAATTAGTTCATCAGGTCGATTCAAGCTTTGAAAAGTTCTGTTTGACTCTGTGTCAAGTTTGGCTTTGCCCTACATCTGGCAATTAGTTCTCTGGCAGCATTCCAAGTGTGATAAGGTGGGTATTTATAAACACTCCCCTGAAAGACTCTTTGTGAAGCCTTGCAGAAGGTTTGTGAATGAATGTAATTCACAGCCGTTGAAATAAAATAGGTTTTGATGGAACTAAGATTGTGTTTTATGCTTTCTAAGAAAGCCTAGGTCAGAACAGTTGCCACTACTACTGAAGAGTGCTGGCTTGCAGGGTGGAAAGGCAGAAGTGGGAGGAGGAAGATGGTTGGGGGAAGCTGAAGAGACTCTGTGATTGCAAATATGGGTGGGCTGCCAAGTGCCCAAATATTGATCATGCGACTGTGGGGTGCTGCAACAGTCATAACTTTGGCAACTGAGCATAAATACCATTCCTTCGGCATAGTCATAATTGTGAGTTGTTGAAAAAATTGTTGTTAAGCAAGGACTTCCTGTATATCGAATGGAACACAAGTCTAAAAGCATGACCCACTTGATGATGTTGAAGGACGAAGAGAAATATGAAAGATTAAAATGCGATGAAAAGTTCTGAATGTTGGGCAGGCCAATTTTTGGTAGTGTCAAGGGGTGCTCTTGGGAAAAATTGACACGGAAAGAAAAATGTCAAAGAAATGGGAATGAAAACAAAATAACTGCAGAAAGAAAAAGTACAATCCTATATGAAAAGATACTGGGACACAAATTAATCTTCCAATATTGCAAGTAGTTTTAAGTGGATGTTAGATAATCACAAATGGAAAGTGGATAAGTAGTCATAAATGTTGGGAGCATATCAATAAATTGCATGGCTGCAAGTGTAGACTGTAAGTGAAGAAATGTTAAATGCATATGTGGTTTATCTACAAAGTGACAGTTGCTTGACAATTGGAAAATACCCAGGGCAATAGCTGATATAAAAGGAAAGGTAGCAAGAGTTAAAAATAAATATTCAGGTAGATTAGTTTCAGAAGGTGTCAAAATGTTGGGTGAAAAGGTATGAAATATGAGACTGAAAAAAATCTGAGCTGAACAAGGTAGTTTTCTGCAGAACAAGGGATTATGTACCAAGTTTTTGCTCTTCAGCAGGTGATTTAGATATGCATGCATGTGAGAAAGATTGTTAAATGTATTGATTTAAAGAAAGCACCTATGTTTCTCAACTAATTTTCAGGTCTCAAGAACCCCTACATAAAAATGATGGGGGAAAAACAACACCCACAATGCAATTCACTTTTAACTTACACAATCTTTGTTTTACAATGGTATTTAACAGCAAAGCAGGATGCCAGAAATTAAGGAACAGTATATAAAAATCCTTACCACTGCACCCATTAGCACTGCAACGTGAAAAAAGCAAACAAAAAACCCCCCAAACTTTAATTGTGATCCCTCATAGAACCCCATGTACGTGCGAAAAAAATACATTGCTTAGCAAATAGTTCAACATTAAGTTATAAGACAGACAAGGTTGTGTGGTGTCCACTTGGTTATTTATGGTAACTAAGGATAAATGCACAAGGAATGTCTGTCTGTCCAAAGAAAGAAAATGGCTGTATAGAAGACTGTGCTTCTGCTAACTGAGAGCTGGGTATGTTAGGAGAAATCAAAACTGACTACAGTCTAAGAGGGATATTTTGGGTACTTGAGAAGTGATGGTTGCTCACTTTTTCAAGGAGATAACATGTGAATGGATGCAAACTGGATTTTAAAAAAGTGATTGGTATAAAAAAAGCTTATTTAAAGTGATTTGGTCATATAGAGAAAATAAGGCTCAAACCACAAAATACTGTAAATATATGAAGTGAATGAATCAAGAGAAAGGTGAAGACACAGAAAGCTGCAATGAGATGGAGCTAAGAACCTCCAAATGAAAAAGGCAAGAAGTCTGAAGAAGAAAAGGCAACGTATGAAGCAGTTGTTAGGTGCAGAGGAAACAAGGATGTTTTGTAAGAATAGAAAGATAAGGGGGCATAAATTAGTTGTAGCTGTTTTCTTTTCTGTCTGATCTCATGCCTTTAATTTCTTTGAGCTATTATTTCTTACTCCTTTTCTACCTGACACATAATGCTGCTCATCTCAGTAGAAAACAGCATGATGGGTACAAGTGTAGATGTACAATGTAAAGTAGAATACATAACTTAAATAAAAAAATAGCAAAAAAAGGCTACTGTATGTTAATTACTTTGAGATATAGAGTTGTAACCTTTAGGATTTTTTAAAAATGCAAAATTATTTTTTTAACTGGCGGAGCTAAGAAAAGATGAGAAAATTTCTTGTATCCACTCATTAACTTTGAAACATACATATGGGAAAAAGACTGTTTCTTATATTCTGGGAATTAGATGTATTATGAAGTCTAAATGGACTAAAGACTAAAAAATATGTCTGGATATGAGAGCTACCAAAGTATAAACCAATCAGAAAAGAACATTAGCTATCTCTAGCAAAAAGGAGGTCAAAGTTAGAAACATTTTTTTGAAAACCAACAAATCTAAGGTATATACAAGGAGAACCCATCAGGAGTTGTGGTGGGAAGCTTCTATATTCAGAGTAAGCAGAAGCTTCTGTATTATTGAGCCCCTTGCAAACATGTTAGTGCCCCAAATACGTGGTTCTTCATCTTTCAGTTTACCAAACTAAAACTTTCTCTAGAAATAAACTTCCTTGATATACCATACACAGTAATATTATTTTACCTCTATTTTACCAAATGCCTGAAGGATATTATAAGAAGCTTTATTCAATGCTTTCCTGAAGACTTTCACATCTTTCCCATAATTTTTATTTAAACATTTTGTATGTGTGCCCATTGTAAAACACAAGCCTGGGTGACTCACAGTAAAAACCTACAACTATAAAAACCATAAAACATAACTAAAACCTGGTACCTCAGTCATCCCCTTGGGCTGCCCCAGCCCAAAATACCCGCACTCTGCCCCAGTGTCAGAGTAAAAAAGCCATGTCTTCCTGGCCTTTCACAAGTACAATTTACCGATTAGGTTTAATTCAGAGATTCTCACATTCTGTGATACCTTGACTCCCTAAAATGACTGTATGACTCCCTTCCTAACAAAACTTATACCACCAGCAATTAGTTTCATATCAAATGGATTACTTAACTCAGGGGTGAGCAACCTTTATGATCTGTGGACTTCAACACCCAGAATTCCTGAGCCAAGACCACAGATCATAAAAGGGCCATAGTGGCCCACTCTTGCCTTCACCTATTCTTCCCCCGATAGTCAAATCTGTCAAAACCAATCTCACTAATGTCTTAATCCAAGCAAAACAAACCAAATTCTGAGAGGGTCCTGTTTGTTCTTACAAACTTGGATTTTTTCTTAGTATTACTGTGGGCCACATTCTTTTAGGGACTCTGGGCTGATGGTTTTGTATGGCAGGCCAACCTCTGATGTAGGGAGTGGTACATAAGGTCACAATTCTTATTTTTATTGCTCCCATTTGAGAATCCACACAAAATTAGAGGCAATAGGTAAAAGCAAGCATGCTGAAGACCAAATAAAGTCTAGATTAGATCTGATTAAAGCAGCAAACTTCCAGTATACAAAAAAGAAGGGAAGTGTAAGAAGAACTATTGACAGTACGATGGTTCTTAGTAGTCAACACTTCCATTTCTAGATGGTCACAGAGCAGGCATTTAAATCTATCCTACACTTTTCTATGTATTATTTTTAATATGATTTATATATAGATTCTGAGTTTTCTTTTTTCCTCTTTCAATAACAAGATCAACGAACTGGTCATCCATTGGAATCACCTATTCTTCAAAAATTCTCAAAGGTTATACCAACAGCTCTAAAGTAACGTCTGTAAACTTTTGGGATGTTTTATCTTTAGAGAATTTTATTTGAAGGTGCTTTCCCCCCCACAAACCATGTTGGGCAGCTTCAATCTCTTTCCACGACAACCTAAAATTCCTGAAATGTTAAGATGTTTCTTTATGATCATGACCAAGAGCAGATAAGCACATCTAGTCCACAACTCTCTCAAATGCTAACAAAGGATGCTATGATCAATGATATTAAAAGTCATTGAATAGACAGTACTACCACAACCATATGTCTCTCTTGGTAAAAGATAATTTATTAGGGCACTCAAGAGTTACTCCATAATATTTTTAAGATAAAAGATTTATACAATCTGAAGATAAAGTATGGGTCATAATACTCAAGTTTCCTCTATAAGGTCCTCTGGAATTACAGTATCACTATCCCCCTTCTCTAAATAGGAAATAAAGGATACAAGTCTATGAGTATTAAAATTAGTTTGGTTCAAAGATGGCTTTTCAATCAAACTGATAGGGAATTCTTGCTTATGTCTCATTACTAATCACCATAACAAAAATGACAATTTTTATTAATTATCTTTCTACATCAATGGCTTCAAGTTATGAAATTCCTTTCCTTAGAAATCTGTTAAGCCTATATTAAGCTTTTTACACTCCTTCACAGAGGATTGTTAGACTGTACACCAACATCTAGGTGAAGAGAAGGGAAGCTCCCTCCCCTTATTCCATCAGTGAAAATGGTTACTGCTGATGGAACCAAAGCATGGGATTTCACCATTCATGCTTTATACTTACTTCCATAGGGTAGTGGGAAGGATACTTTTGTGCAAGTGATAATTGAAGGAAAAATACTGACCCACAAGGTATTGCACAATTAGGAAACTGAGGAAGAGATATGAATAATTATCATATGCTTATTGCTTTAAATTAGGGATCTGCAAAATTTAGCAATTCAGGAAGCAAGCATTCCAGAGTACTCCTGAGAATTTTGAACCCTATCCAGGCAATGCTAAATCTCTGCTTTGTAAAATACGCCAGTTTCAGGACCATATCGGGAAGTAAATTACTTGAACTAGAAGTTGTGAGATAATGGTGGCCATGATGTTCTATCTGGATTGCAAAAAAAACCTTGTACATTTCTATGCTAAATTATACTTTAACTAGTTGACCAAAAACAAAGGCAGAACAAAAATCTATTAAGTAAAAAAACATACTTGGCTCAAAATAAAAGTATTTTATAGAAATATTTTGCTTTTTAGTAGTTTAAGAAAACTTTTTTTTTAAAGCTGCATATATTAAGCTACAGTAATACTGCATATATGTGAACAATACAGGACAACAGGTGGAAACAAAAATTGCAAACTAGCACACTGCTGTGGTGGTCAAAGAGACTTTAGTCAGGTACATTCATTACAAACTACCAAACTTTATTATCACTGGTAGTTAAGTAAAACAATAAGAAAAAACTGGCATTAACTCTGAAAGTAAAATATATCTATAAAATAAAACTGGCTACTCTATCTGATATTAGTTATTGAGAGCCAGGCAGTATACAAGCTTGATATGTTATTATATTGACAAGAATCTTTACTTTTTAATTTTAAAAAATATATAGAATAATCTTACATACAATAATGTCTATAGTCACACAATTAGTGTTATATAAAGAATAGTTTACACATTAGATGCAACTCTGAAGTATTAAATAGTACTAAAGTTCATTCAAAATCATAAGTGCATATAATTAAAAATGCATTCCATGTTGTGAGATGGGTAAACAGTTTTGTTATTTGTTTTCCTGGAGAAGCATAATTATCAATGTGTCCTTGGACAAATTCAATTCAAACATCCTAGTTAAACACTGAATTGTATAAAATATTTCCTTGTCACTGAGGAATCAAAACAAAGAGAGATCAATAAACACTGAGCTGGTAAAACATATGGATAAACAAAGCTTTATACTTTTCTATGCAATCTATTCTGACCTGTGAAGCGAAGAAAGTTTGCTTTATACAAATTGGAAAAATTAGCTTAATGTATTTGGAGGAAGGGCAATATGGTACTCTTCAAATATACATAATTCCCTTACTCCCCAATCAGCAAATTCCTACCTGTGATTTACAAGAATTGTAATCTAATCTGAATGAAGGATGTTAGGCTGGAAAAGACTGATTTAGGTATTCAGAAAACCCAATATATCTATTGTATCTAGATATTAAAACTAGAACTATTAAAAAATCCTTGACATGATGCAGTATAAATGTATTAAAATCAGTTTTACACAACCCCAATAAACTGTATTTTGGCAAACCATATGTTGTTTCCCTTGAACTAAAATATTTTACTTTCAATTTATCTAGTTATGTTAATTTAGAAACAAAACCAAAAATAAATTACCTAACAGAATAAATTAAGTCCATGTAATCTCACCTAGTAACATTTTGCTTGAATACAATATTTACTCAGAAGTTTAAGTTCAATGGAACTTAATTTAAGACACACGTAACATAAGTGTCAAATGATGCTTTATATAATTTGCACTCTAATAATACATATTGGAAATAAAATATAATCAACATTATAATTTAAATTATGTAAGTATATAATATGGATATATTAAGAGCGGAAAATGAGTGCTAATGATTATCAATTTAGCAAACCCACAGAATAGAAAAGGCCAAACAAGCAACAGTTTCAGTGGCCTTAACCAGTTTTACAGCAGAAAGCTATTAAATTAAAAATAGCAGCTGACACCCAAAACGAAGATGCACATTTTAATTTGAAGCACGGAAGCAGGCTTACCCACTACATTTAAACCACACACTTCCCCCCCTTTAACATTCAGGATACATCGCATCTGCCTTGCTCCAGGTGACTCTACAACTCACCTGGACTGTCTGCGGAGAGCAGAGCCCCTTCGTCCCGTTCCAAACCGATGGCAGAGAAACTCTCCTACGCCAATATTTACTTACAAACGCCACCTTTCCACAAGTACAACAGGATGAGCTCCCCCACCCCTTTCCTCTGTTTCCTTTGCAGCTCTGGCATTGTTGCATTTCAGGCATCCGCCGCCCTGTTTTTTCTCCGAAAAACTCCCTTACGAGTCTCTCTCTCTCCGCCGTCTGTTGTTCGTCTGCATGCAGTCGCCACCCCCCCCGGGCTTTTACCCTCGCTGCGCTCCCTCACTTCAGGCGCCCCAACCAGCCCCGCGCCCCAAGCCCGATGCCGGACCAGCGGAGTGACGCCCCTCTCCCCCGCAAAGGACCGACCCCCTCCCCAACCCACCCACCCAGGGACCCCCCACACACACACCCCCGACTCCCTTGCCGACACCCTCCCTCTCTACCTGGGGTACTGCTGTAGGTGCTGTGGCTCCTGAAGCTGCTCTCAGTGCAATAGCTGGCATCATCCTCGTCCTCCATCTCTTCGGGGTAATCGGAATCGTCGTCGTCGTCCATGACCGCCTCCTCTTCCTCGGAGTTGGGTTTCTCCTCCGCCTCGCCGTCTTCCTCCTCCTCCTCGTCGGACCCCACGCTCTCCTCTTCCTCCTCCTCGTCACTCTCATGATCGTCGTACACTACTTTGCCGCCGCCGCTCCTCCTGGACGAGGCGGCCGCCCTGCTTTGGCTGCTGCTGCTGCTCCGGCTGCCTCCGCCTCCTCCTCCCCCCGCCGCCGCCGCCGCCGCCGCTCCAGCCCTACCCCGGCCCCTACCGCTACTGCCTCCCCCACCAGGGGTGCTGGTGCTGCCGCCGCCTCCCTTCCTCCTGCCGCCCCCCCTGGAGGAGGAGGAGGAGGTGGTGGCGGCGGCGGAGGCCTGCCCAGCTCCGGACCCCCTCGACCTGGGCCCCGCAGCCCCAGCCGCCTGGGCCGAAGCCGCCCACCTGCCCCGGCTGCTGCCCCGCAATCGGGATCTCAGACCCCCAATGGGGCCCGGCGGGGCGGGGGGAGCCGGGGTGCTCACCCGAGCGGGGGCCGCCGGAGGCTGCTGATGTTTGGGCGGCCTGCCTCGCCGGCCCCGCATCGCTGAGCGCTAGCCGAGGGTGGGGGGGAGAAGAAGCGAGGGGACGAGGGCACTCGGGTCCGGCGGGAGGCTGCCGGGAGCCTCTTCCCCGCGGTCGGAGCTCTGGGGGGGAGGGAGGGGGCGCCACCGACTTGCGAGGGCCGAAGGCTCAATTCGAATCGCCGGCGTCCCGCTCCGGATCGCCACCGGCCGCCATCTTGTTTCTTCGTCTCTGCCTCGGATCGCTCCGCTCTGACTGGGGGAAGCGGCGGCGGCGGCAGGCCCAGAGCGCCTCACGTGACCGGCTTTCTAGGCCGGACTTGGCCGCCGGGGGGCGCCCGAGAGCTACCTACGGCGGCGGCGGCTGCCCCTCGCCCGACTTCCCAGCCATCTTCGATGAGGAGCGAGCGCCGGTTGCAGCCTCGCTTCCATCCTCTCGGGGAGCATCCCGCCTCACAAATCACCCGACACCTGTTAGCCCTCCGTAAGGGAGCTGCCCTGTCTTTTCGCCCGTATGTCGCTCACGCCCTCAGCAGGTGCCGTCGCTTCTGATAACGCCGAAGAGGTTTTTCAAGCCTCTTCGGTTGCTCCGTCTTTACTTCCTGAAATTGTTTAAGATTGAGAGCCGTTGGCGTTTACAAGTGGAACAGCTTGCCTTCAGAAGTTATGGGTGCTCCATCCCTGGTGGTTTTTAAGAAAAGACTGGACAGCCATTTGTCTCAAATGGTATAGTCTCCTGCTTGAGCAGGGGGTTGGACTAGAAGGGACCTCCAAAGTCCCTTCTCGTTCTATTCTGATTGATTGGTTGGTTTCTTCGCGCAAGGTTGCATGTGTGCACGCTAAAGTAAGTTTGTAGGAGGTATGCGAAAGTGTCAGGCTGGTTTGAAAAGAGGTGGCATGGAAATGCAATGACAAAATTATGCTATGCCTTCCTGGCCCATTACTTTTGTCATGGGGGGAGGGGGAAGAGGAAGGAAGGGGAAGGGAAGAATACAAGAAGAAAGGGATGAGATGAAGTAGAAAAGTTCAAACTTCAAACAAAGTGATAATGCACTTTGAAGTGTTTTACATATTCCAAATTTAGATCAGCCTTCATCCTGGTAGCTACTTCCTGTATCTATCAAACTATGTTAGAACCATCCTTGACCTACTTGTCTTTCTATACCTGCACACTGGATAGAACCATTTTTGAGAATTTTTAAAATTAAGGATTTTACAAAGAAAATAAAAACTGGCACAAATAAATAAGCAATAAAAAGCAAAGGAAGTGCACAAAACCAAAACCAAAAGGAATAGAAAGCTTTCTATTTCTCCTTCAGTAAATATAAGCACAATTACAACATTGTCTTATTCTATGATTATAAAAAAGCTCTTTTTTCTATTACCCATTTTTTTATAATCATCCAAACCACAACATAAATTCATTCTTCCTGTTTCATGCAAAAAGTCTTTAAGGTACCAGTCAGTCATAGCTTTTTTCTATTATCAGAAATGCTAATTTAGCTACTTCTGCCAGTTCCACCATCACCACCAGCCATTAGTTATGGGTAATGTCAAACCTTGACACTTTAGTATGTAATAGTCTCACTGTGGTTATCATATATTAAAAGAATGTTCTGTAACTTCTATCCATTAATCCCAAAAGAAAAGTCTCTTGATTTCAACTGTACTTTAACCTTTAAAATCTCCTGGATATATGTGTGTACATACATCCAACATGTTTTAGCTTTTTTTGCATGCCTAACCATGGTAAAAATGCTCCATGTTCATCCTTTCAGCAAAGATTAAAAGTACTTTTATACATTCTAGGCAATTTCTCTAGTGACAAATACCAATGATATAGCATTTTATAAAATTATTTTTAAAGCTCGAACAAAGTGTTCTAAAAAGCAATATATTGTTTGCCTGCAAGCAAATCAATTAGGAAAAAAGATATGAAACATTTGATTTATAAAACTTTGGATTGGATGTACTCAGGAGATATTAGGAAGAGAAATGGAGCTCTTTTGTATATTAATCTTCAACTAACCCAGAACGTGTTTTAATTGAAGAAAATGGTAGATTCGTTGAAGCAGAAGTTACACTATATGAAGTTAAACCTCTGGCTAGGAAGTTTATGCCCCAAATGAAGATAAAGTGACTTTTTATAAACAACTTAGATTTTTTTCCAAAGTACTACTAGGTCCATTCTCCAGCCTGGATTTTTTTCCCTACAACTGGTGTCTGATGCAGAATTGGAATGGTTTCCCCTCCAATGGTCTCGACTTCTGTGGAAAATATTAAAATTATTTTAATTAAAATTAAAGTTTGGTAATTTACTAAAGGGTCTTTTTTATGGATAGAATTATTTGATGTGTGGAGTCAGAATGGTAATTCAAGAGAATATACCTGTTTTTCAGAAAAAACAGATCCATTTCAAGAAAGGTGTGATTGGAATTTCAAAAAATTTGACTACTACAATTTCAAAAGTTTGGATGGTCAACATTAAAATTTTGAACAGTTAAAACTGAAAAATATTACACTTGATTTTGTAGAACATTGTCACATTATATTTAGTTTAAGAAAGGCCAAATTATGTTTATATCTGTAGTCTTCAGATAAGATATTAATATGACTTAATAGGGATAGGATAAATGTTCATCAGAGTGAGAAACACATCGTAATATCTGAAATAGAATGAATATCTGAAATAGAATGAAAGGCTCTTTACAAGAGATTCATAATAATTTAATGAAGATGTACGAATTTCAAGTAAGCTTTATAACTTCTATGGAATATAAGCCTTTGTCTTCTGGGTGGTTTATTCTCTGTAAATGTTTCAGACTTCCTTCAATCTTGTTCAATTCTGAGTAAAAATGAACCTAAAAAGTAAAAGTAAAGATTTAGTCAAAAAGTAAACCTGAATTCATGAGAACCACAGTAATAACTATGCAGAATGAGTAAAACAGCAGAGCTTTGTGTTTTCTGTAGGAGTGGGAAGATAGATCTGGTATCACTATCATCTAAAATAACCATGATCAATTTCTGCTTGTGATTATAGTACTAAAATGGAGGAAAGCTTACTTGAGCTCTAACAAACTTGTGTAGCTTTGAAAGCAACCCTCTTGCTTCTGGCAGCATAACAACAACTGTAAAGTGAGCATCTAGTAGGAGGCACAACCAGTCCATAATCTGAAAATAAAGTCAAAATACACAATCACCACGAATGAACATTTCAGTATTCAGCCATTAAAATGCAAGCCAGTCCACTACCTACAGAATTTTGTTGTGTACCTACTTGTTATTCAGCCTTTTAATTTCAGTGTTCAAACTGAACATTTTAAAGAAGGCAGCATATTTAATTATTACTTTTATTTTTGTTTGCAATCATGGTAAATTTATGAAGAATTTACCAAATTAGGTGTTTCATAATTTCAATCTTAGTCAAGTGACCTTCATTCTTGTCAGTGCAAATACATTTCTAGCACAATTTCCAATGCCCTTTCCCCCATGAAATATAGAAACATTACAGGCTTCCCGGCAATGCAATCTCACTCATAATCACAGCCATCTGATCAGTTCATTGCCACAAATTTAACTAGAAATATGTTGCTATATATTAGTTTTTAATATAGGAAGTACAATTTGGGCTACTGAAAACTAGTTAAAAGGGACATCACATTACAGCATCATCACATTACAGGATGTTCCCAGCATATATGGCAAACTAAATAAAAACAAAGGCATTATAGGAGTAGAAGCTGTAATGCAGGGGTATCAAACTAGCGGCCTGTGGGCCGGATGCGTTACAGGCCATGCCCACCCCAGCTCCACAAAAAAATGTCACGTGACGGCATGAGTTTGACACCCATGCTCTAATGCAATCACTACAGTCATCAATGTGCTCATATTGTTTACAGGATGCCACTCTTGATCTACAAGCAAGACTAGATATTCTGTATTAATTTCTCTTCACTTTTTCACGTAACAATACAATATGTTGAAACCAAATTTATCCATTCCGTATTAGACTCATTAGAATAAATAGGCCTAATCTGAATTTACCTCTCTTGAATTTAGTAATAGGTGGCAAGTAGAGCCAATTAATCATTTTCTTATACATATATTCTATTATTCCATTGAGAGCCGGAAGAATTATCTCATTTTCCCAGAGGCACTAAATCTGAGTATGCTCTAAAAAGATTTCTTTGGGCATATGTAAGAATAACTTGATAGTTTTCATATGAAATTTTTCTATACCTGTTGTATGGTCAGATGAAATATTCCAGGGAAGTGTGTGGAAGACTCTTTACTACATTGCACATATACGTACTGAAGATACTGGAGGAATAACTAAAAAGAAAACAATAAAATCAGGTGTTGCTGAATACAGCAGAGTTCCCCAACTTTTCCAGCTTTGCAGATCAGCCCGGGGGTGGTGGTGAGGGAGGGGGGATAGTTCTGTACAAGTGGCAGGCAAGCATGTGCACAGTTCCATTTGCACATGCACACACACTTGTCTCTGCTGACGCAAATGGGGATACACACACACTTGCCCAACACTTCCGTGACCCAGTTCCAAAGGGTTCAAGACCCGGTAGTGGGCTACAGCCCAGAAGTTGGGGACCCTGCCTTACAGTAAAACCTCCTTTTTTGGGGAATACAGTGAACTCTCCTCCCAGACAAAGTGTGATACATACAAAGTAGTCCAGGTATGGGAATTAAATTTGTGTTAATTTATGATGTTCATGTGGATTACACAAATATTATTTGTGCATCGTTTATATTGACACAATTGAAATTTAACAGGCTTTCATCAGCAACAGGCACCTCTTCTGCTAGAAGAGAATAGAGATAGTTTTTGGCTTACAATAGTTTATTTAGTGACCGTTTTTTACACTTACAATCATTGCAGCATGCCCATGTTCATGTGATCAAAATCCAGACACTTGGCAATTGACTCATATTTATCATGGTTGGTATGTCCCAGGGTCATGTGACCACTTTTTGCAACCTTCTGACAGTCAATGGGAAAGCCAGATTCACATAACAATGATGTTACTAACTTAACAACTGTGGTGATTCACTTAACAAGTATGGCAAGAAATCACAACTTATAAAATGGGGCAAATTCACTTAACAAATGTCTTGCAACAGAAATTTTAGGCTCAATTATGGTTGTAAGTCAAGGACTACCTGTACATGTAGTGCAGGGTTGAACTGTGAGTTCTTGGTGCTCTCCATGTTTGGTGGTTTTCTTGCAGATAATGGATCTGATGATGTTACTTAGTCTGGTGATGAAATGTGTGCAAGAAAGTCACCAAGCTTGGATCCATCTAAAATTTTCTTTATTTACCAATTTATCTCATTTAGTGTCCATCTCACTAAAGGCAATTCTAGGCAATGCACAACAAAATCTCTGTAAGAGCACTAAAGGGGAAGCTTTATTACAAATATAACTCCGTATTCAAAGTTTAAAATTTAGCATTACAGGAAGAGACGAGTAACTGCTTAATGAAGACTCTAATGCCAAATGGGAGAGACAGGGGGCTAGCTTCTTCAAAGTGTAATGCAAAATGAACTAGGATTTCAACCACAACCCAACAGCCCATAATAGAAAGTATATATGTGATGACTTTTATAAGTTAGCTATAAGTAACATTTATAAATAGGCTTCTGTAGCTTTACATTAAACTATCAGATATAAAAGGGACAACTTCAGTGAAGTCACAACCAACTGTAAAATTAATTTGACACGGTTACTGAAATCTGAAGGCACAAACCAATACTTACTATGACTTCCTTTGCAGAGAGGTCTTTCAAATGAGGTAAAATAAATGTTTCACTGTAAGCTGAACAAATAATTGTATTTCTGCATAAGGTAGAGATACCAGAGTCAAGGATCTATTCAGATTTGTGTATTATTTTATCCCATTTTTTTTAAAAAAGCAGTACTTTTAAAACTAAAATATTTTTTAAAAAATTAACAAGTAAAGCAGCCTTTGTTCGTCAAACGAAGAACTGAGTGGTCCAAATTACAGAACAAGAAGAATCAAAATCTAAGGACTGTGCAATTTAAGGCTGCTGGTCCTAGCCACAATTTTACCAAGTCTTTCGATCTCTCAGAAACAGAAAAAAAATGTGACCAGTATTTTACCTACATAAATTAGAAAAGGTTAACTGTGATTATGGATGTTGATATTTCTATGCATACATCATGAACACCAACATCAATTTTTCAGTGAACATTTAGCAGAACCAAATAGCAGTATTGCTACTTCTTGATTCAAGAGAAAAGTTTTTCCTTCTGCAGGCAATTTAATGAGAGTTAAGGGTTGGGACTAAGGATCATGAGTTAAAAATAAACATATATTGAGCAGTGGCTCGTCCAAGAAGGAATGGAATTAAGGAATGCAAAGACTTGTTTGGTCTTTATCTTTGCAATCAGATACAGATGAAACTCGAAAAATTAGAATATCGTGCAAAAGTTCATTTATTTCAGTAATGGAAGTTAAAAGTGAAACTAATATATGAGATAGACTCATTACATGCAAAGCAAGATAGTTCAAGCCGTGAATTGTCATAATTGTGATGATTATGGCTTACAGCTCATGAAAACCCCTAATCCACAATCTCAGAAAATTAGAATATGACATGCAATCAATAAAACAAGGATTGTACATAGAACAATATCGGACCTCTGAAAAGTATAAGCATGCATACGTACTCAGTACTTGGTTTGGGCCCCTTTTGCAGCAATTACTGCCTCAATGTGGCGTGGCATGGAAGCTATCAGCCTGTGGCACTGCTGAGGTGTTATGGAAGACCAGGATGCTTCAATAGCGGCCTTCAGCTCTTCTGCATTGTTCGGTCTCATGTCTCTCATTTTTCTCTTGCCAATGCCCCATAGATTCCCTATGGGGTTCAGGTCAGGTGAGTTTGCTGGGCAATCAAGCACAGTAATCCCACGGTCATTGAACCAGGTTTTGGTGCTTTTGGCAGTGTGGGCAGGTGCCACGTCCTGCTGGAAAATGAAGTCAGCATCCCCATAAAGCTCGTCTGTGGAAGGAAGCATGAAGTGATCCAAAATCTCCTGGTAGACGGCTGCATTGACCCTGGACTTAATGAAGCACAGTGGACTAACACCAGCAGATGACATGGCTCCCCAAATTAACACAGACTGTGGAAACTTCACACTGGACTTCAAGCATCTTGCAGTGTGTGCCTCTCCATTCTTCCTCCAGACTCTGGGTCCTTGGTTTCCAAATGAGATGCAAAAGTTGCTCTCATCAGAAAAGAGGACTTTGGACCACTGAGCAAGAGACCAGGTCTGTTTTTCTTTAGCCCAGGTAAGACACTTCAGACGACATTTGAAGCCCATGTCCAGGATCCATCTGTGTGTGGTGGCTCTTGATGCACTGATTCCAGCCTCAGTCCACACCTTGTGAAAGTCCCCAGCACTTCTGAATGGCCTTTTCCTGACAATCCTCTCCAGGCTGCGTCATCCCTGCTGCTTGTGCACCTTTTTCTTCCACACTTTTCCCTTCCACATAACTTTCTATTAATGTGCTTTGATACAGCACTTTGGGAACATCCAACTTCTTTTGCAATTACCTTTTGAGGCTTCCCCTCCTGATGGAGGGTGTCAGTGATGGTTTTCTGCACAATTGTCAGGTTAGCAGTCTTTCCCATGATTGTGATTCCTACTGAACCAGACTGAGAGACCATTTAAAAGCTCAGGAACCCTTTGCAGGTGTTATGGCTTAATTAGCTGATTAGAGTGGGACACTTTGAGCCTAGAATATTGAACCTTTTCACAATATTCTAATTTTCTGAGATTGTGGATTTGGGGTTTTCATGAGCTGTAAGTCATAATCATCACAATTATGGCAAATCACGGCTTGAACTATCTTGCTTTGCATGTAATGCGTCTATGTCATATATTAGTTTCACCCTTTAAGTTGCATTACTGAAATAAATGAACTTTTGCATGATATTCTAATTTTTCGAGTTTCACCTGTGCAGCAGAGAACAGTACATATGATCCTTTACTTTTCAGAGGAATTATAAGATTTATTTCTCGCTGTATCCATTTGATTCTAGGGCAATAGGGGGATGCTTCTGGCTCTACAGGTAATTTCCAAAACATATCATTCCTGAGTAATCACATTGCCTAAGGTGTGGCTCAAGTGAAATCACCAATATTCTAGTGTGGTGTGCTAGCAAAAAGTCTAATCTTGTGGTACTTTGTTGAAAAATAGCCACAAGACAAATGAGGTTAGCAATTTTTTTTTTAATTACATTTATATGCCGCCCTTCTCCGAAGACTCAGGGCGGCTTACAATTTTTGGGGATACAACCCAGTGTGCTCAGCAATAGCCTTCATTCCATTGTATATGCCTGCTTATTACTAAGCAGCATTTTTACAAAGTCAGCTTATTGCCCCCAACAATTTTGGGTCCTCAATTCACCTACCCCGAGAGGATGGAAGGCTGAGTCAACCTTGAGCCTGATGGGATTCGAGCCTACAGTAATTGTAGACAGCTGGATCTTAAGTGCAGGCATTTAACAGCCTGAGCCACCAAGGCTCTAATTAAGACACTTTCAGACTTTAGTAAATAAATCTCATACGCAACTTTGATTCAGCTGCACACATATTTTGTAACAATACTGGTAAAATTTGTTAGGGATATGATAAACAATCTGAATACAATTCATATCAAAATCTACTCTCACATATTATTTAAGTGAATCAATTATTTTGACTTAAAACAATCTACATTGATCAGTGTTTTAATATTTTATTCAGGCTTTTAAAAAAAGTCTTTTGCTTTTACACATAGCTATTCCAGCAAATGTTATTTTATGCAGTGGTTTCCCAAATGTATACTTTTATGTAAATTTTGGAGCTGAGACTGAAAGAAGTTGGTAGAATCTGTTCACTGCTTTTTGGTGCATTGCTACATTTTCTTCCAATTAATACATACTGTATATTTTTTTTACATCCTTACTGTATACCACAATCAATTCAGAGGCCAAAGACTACATCTGAAGGTTATCATTTTCAATTCAGATTATACTGAATAGGAGGAATAATAATGGTAGTTTCTTTTTAATCATTCACATCAAAAATATATTCCAAAGGATACAGTAATGTTGCTTTGTGTGGTCCAACCGGACATATTTCACTTAGTTCTATTTCTTGGGATTTCTGTATTGTCTGTGTATCACAGCTATCTTCCTCTATGAGTTCGAAAGTGCAGCCATTCTGTACAATTTTAGACAGTTCGTCCATTTTGTTGTGTTCAACAGTATGAACATGATCTGGTACAAAATCTGAATTCATATTCATTGTTTCAAGGTGGTCATCACCAATGCTACAAAGAAACAAAATATCCACAGATACTCAAATTTGTTTAAAATGTTATTTAAAACTAATCTTGAAGTTGAAACCATAATATATCTAAGACAGATTGTTTGCTGTTAAATAGAAGAACATAGGAAAAATTTGCTTTTGGCAGGCAAAATTGATAGAGATGATAGTACATCAGGCATAATAAAAGCCATTATTGGTTAATTGCTTGAAGATGAATTTTTCCCAGTCAGAATCAATTAAAAGAAAAAAGAATCCACAATCTGGATTTTATAAAAGGGAAATTATTTAGGTTTATGCAGTATTAAGTAGACCTAAATAAATAAGCTTGCAAACTGAAAAGTTCTCCAAAGAAAAAGAGATGATTTATAGTAGCTTTCATTTTTTAAGCTTGTCCACATGCAGATCTAAGACTAGTGCCATCTTTTAAGAGCCTTTTTACAAACACAAACTAAACTGGGAAAGAAACCAACTATTTCAAAACAAAATTTTGCAAGAACTATTAATAAATTTAAATATAAACAGAAATATGTATATTTACCTAAGAAAAATCTTCAGGCAAGTACAAATAACTTCTTCGGGGATATCAGGAAATTGCTGCAGACAGAGTTGCAAGAGATGTATATCTGTTTTCTCCACTGCAATTGCCATCAGTTCTGGACACATGCTGGAAGATAAAATAGTGAAGTTCTCAATATATTTAACATTATTATGATTGGTTGCAGTCAGCACATGTTTAGACTGGATTTGGCATTTCTGTCCACCCATTGAGTCCCTATTATTACTATTATTTTATCCTACCCTTGTTTATATATAAAACTCAAGATGACATACATATCTAATACTCCTGGCTTCTTATTTTCCTCACAACAATAACCCTGTAAGGTGGGTTGGGGTTGAGAGATAGGTCCAAAGTTACCCAGCCCAACTCATTCTCCTGGTTTTTAAACCAGCACCCTAACCACGACACCAAACTAGCATCTTTTTTTCTGTACACATTTCCATACACCTTTTAAAAGTTTCTGGTTTATAATGTAACCAATTCCCAAGAGCTATTGCTACAAAAATGTGAAGCAGGCTGTTTGTTAGAAAAGATTAGATATTTATTACCTATAAGAGAGGCCTTGTGTTTGAATCAGTTGTACCAAGCATATGCGAGGATAGAATGAAGATTCTGCTTTACATCTATTCACAAGACCAGATACTATATATCCAATTGATGCTTGAAAGATTGTCGGAGTGCTAGACAAAAACGCCAGTAGTTTTTCTTCTACAGTATTCTGAGAAGCACCCTAAAAAAGAGAATATTTTACTTATTGATTCCAACTTAATTATTTTCTTCTTTGCTAACTAAAATTATTAACTACTGCACTAGTCGTCCAACAGGGTTATTCTAAGAGTTTGGTCCATTAATTCTTCATGAGACCAAATCTGTAACGAGAAACGTTTTTAGATGAATTATAGATTACGAAATATTTTATCTCTGGCTCTATTTTTGCAGTTTACAGAACTACTTTTTTTACAGAATCACACTGACGAGATTTGTTAATTACACTTAAAAATTCTAATTAATATAAATATGATGTTCATCTAATTTGCTTTGCTGATACTTAAAAGGAGAATTGCAAATTAATTACTCATTTAGGTACATATTTCACTACACATTTGTACATAGAGAAAATGCCACTCAAGATTGCTGTGTCACCCTTTGTTTTCAATAGGAAGTGTTCATAATTACCTTAATAATGTTAAGAAGCTGTTCCACTGTCAGGGTCCCTTCTTGAGCATTCTTTCTTGATCTCAACTGCAATTTTTGACAAAGAAATAAAGATTCTCTGAAACAAGTACAGGTGAAACTCGAAAAATTCAAATATCATGCAAAAGTTCATTTATTTCAGTAATGCAACTTAAAAGGTGAAACTAATATATGAGATAGACTCATTACATGCAAAGCAAGATAGTTCAAGCCGTGAATTGTCATAATTATGATGATTATGGCTTACAGCTCATGAAAACCCCAAATCCACAATCTCAGAAAATTAGAATATGACATGCAATCAATAAAACAAGGACTGTACATAGAACAATATCGGACCTCTGAAAAGTATAAGCATGCATATGTACTCAGTACTTGGTTTGGGGCCCTTTTGCAGCAATTACTGCCTCAATGTGGCGTGGCATGGAAGCTATCAGCCTGTGGCACTGCTGAGGTGTTATGGAAAACCAGGATGCTTCAATAGTGGCCTTCAGCTTTTCTGCATCATTCGGTCTCATGTCTCTCATCTTTCTCTTGGCAATGCCCCATAGATTCTCTATGGGGTTCAGGTCAGGTGAGTTTGCTGGCCAATCAAGCACAGTAATCCCACGGTCATTGAACCAGGTTTTGGTGCTTTTGGCAGTGTGGGCAGGTGCCAAGTCCTGCTGGAAAATGAAGTCAGCATCCCCATAAAACTCGTCTGCGGAAGGAAGCATGAAGTGCTCCAAAATCTCCTGGTAGACGGCTGCATTGACCCTGGACTTAATGAAGCACAGTGGACTAACACCAGCAGATGACATGGCTCCCCAAATCAACACAGACTGTGAAAACTTCACACTGGACTTCAAGCATCTTGCAGTGTGTACCTCCCCATTCTTCCTCTAGACTCTGGGTCCTTGGTTTCCAAATGAGATGCAAAAGTTGCTCTCGTTAGAAAAGAGGACTTTGGACCACTGAGCAAGAGACCAGGTCTGTTTTTCTTTAGCCCAGGTAAGACACTTCAGACGACATTTGAAGCCCATGTCCAGGATCCATCTGTGTGTGGTGGCTCTTGATGCACTGATTCCAGCCTCAGTCCACACCTTGTGAAAGTCCCCAGCACTTCTGAATGGCCTTTTCCTGACAATCCTCTCCAGGCTGCGTCATCCCTGCTGCTTGTGCACCTTTTTCTTCCACACTTTTCCCTTCCACATAACTTTCTATTAATGTGCTTTGATACAGCACTTTGGGAACATCCAACTTCTTTTGCAATTACCTTTTGAGGCTTCCCCTCCTGATGGAGGGTGTCAGTGATGGTTTTCTGCACAATTGTCAGGTTAGCAGTCTTTCCCATGATTGTGATTCCTACTGAACCAGACTGAGAGACCATTTAAAAGCTCAGGAACCCTTTGCAGGTGTTATGGCTTAATTAGCTGATTAGAGTGGGACACTTTGAGCCTAGAATATTGAACCTTTTCACAATATTCTAATTTTCTGAGATTGTGGATTTGGGGTTTTCATGAGCTGTAAGTCATAATCATCACAATTATGGCAAATCACGGCTTGAACTATCTTGCTTTGCATGTAATGCGTCTATCTCATATATTAGTTTCACCTTTTAAGTTGCATTACTGAAATAAATGAACTTTTGCATGATATTCTAATTTTTTGAGTTTCCCCTGTAGATAAGATTCCTTAGTAATCAAAGATTATGTCTTCAGTGAGATCTCCATTCTAACAGGAACCCTTAATTCATTTTTATACCATCTGGGTAAGAAAGACATTATGAGATGAAAAGGATCATGTGACCCAGGCATTCTTAACACATATGTCAGCAGTGATTTTACCCACTACAAATATAACAAATACATTTAAAATTTTCCCTTCTATACCACAAAAACCCACACTCCAGAATGGATCCAAAACAAACTGTGTAATAGGTAGAAATAGGAGTGCCATTATTGGCCCTCATTAAATTATGCTGAAATTGCTAATAGAGGCATCCAAAGCACACCCTATTCTATTTCATCAAACCAAAATTAGGCCCTGAGTGGTGCAGGTTAAGTCATGCATGAGTTGAGGAAGTGAGGTGCTGGATGTAAATGCAGGAAGGCCAGGGAAAGAGGGTGTGATGCATGAGAAAGCAGGGGGGCCTGAAAAGGATGTGTGTTTGTGTGTGTGAATAAAGGGGGAAGGAGGGTGCTCTGTATGTAAGTGAGTTAAGGGAGAAAGGAGGGTGTTATGTGTGCAAAGACAGGCTGGGGAGGGGGAGATTTACCTGAGCGACTTACAGCCTTACCTGCAGGCTTCCCCAATGACTTGGCTAGGGGGAAACTGGCAGGAAAGATTACAAATGGCAATATTATGATAACAGGACACTGCAGCCATTCTTAAATGAGAGCTGGCTGATAGTTATGGAACTGTGGGGGCCCTGCAACAGCGGGAACTTTGAGGACCAATTATAAGTCCCTTGTTAAGCACTGTCATAATTCCGATCAGTCACTGACAAATGGTCATAACTTGAGGACTACCTGTATGAGTTTTAGTGCTGCCTCAGGAATAAAGCTACCTGAATGACTTAGAGACAGTCACTCTCTCTCAGCCCTAGGGTGATGGCCATAGCAACCACTTCCAAAATCATGCTAAGAAAACAACGTACATGTCAAGGTACTGCTAAAATGAGTCAAAATCACAAAAAAAACCCCAAAACATCCCTTCTCTCCCCTCCCAACTTCCCGGTTAGGATTAGACCAGTAAATGTTGTTTACTGATGTTGTTTACATCCTGCAGTGATGTATCTGTAACATCATCAAACATCCACACCTTATCCCAGATCCTTGGGAAGGACTCAATAGGCAGACAAAACTGCCAAATCTAGCCTGACCATCTGGCTGACTGTGTGATGAACCATATTAAAATGATAAGATCATGAATCTTATGTGAATATCTCAACTCGTTAATATATTTTATGTTTTGAAAAAAGAAATGGTGTTCTGAGAATCAAGGCTAGAAAGCCTGGGTTAGCAGCTACATGAGAGACTATGTGTGAGATCTGATGGCAACAGCTTGAGAGATACATTCAGAGAAAACAGCTTTTCCACTTGTTCAAAGATGATCCTGCTATTTCTTTCTACTGATGGGGAGCCACCTAGTGACCCCATCTAGAACTGCCACGTGCTGTTTGGTTCCAAAATGACACCTTTTACTGGCATTCAAGAAGGGGAAAAGAAACTTCCATCGAAGTCTATGGAAGGCTTTTCCTAAAAAAGTGCTGGGGACACTTCTAAAGTTGGGTGACTTTAATACCCTTTTAAACACAAACATGCTGGCTGCATGAATTTTTCTCTGCAGCTTCTGAAATAATTTCGCCCCCCACCCCACTGTCAGAATCATATGATGAATGCAGGAGGTTGAAAAAAGGCAAGAAAAGGCTCAAGAAATACAGTAGAACCTCTGATCACGAACACTTCTGACCACAACCAAATCAGGTTCTGACAAAAAAATTCACAAATTTTTTGAATCTGGTCACAAATACATACTCGGGTGGCGATCAAACACGACCTTGGCTGATTTCCCCTGTCGACCATTTTTTTTGCAAGTGCCAAATTTCCTCACATGTGTATGGCACACATTAATCCAATGAGGAAATTAAGTTCGGGTCATGACCAAATTGGGTTGCGACCAAAGTTATGGAACGAATCATGGTCAAGACCAGAGGTTATACTGTACTTAGATGAGCCAAAAGCCTTATCACACAACAATAATAAAATGGTGCATTGGAATATCTGCAAGAAATATAATTTGCTTGCAAGCAAGAATTGGTGAGACCACAAAATAGAGAAAGTAATAGAAAATGAAGAAGCTAAAATTCAAACAGACTGGCACCTGGTGCATAACACCTCAAATTTAAAACTGTAAGAAAGACAAAAAAGTCTAGATAGCGGAAGTGACAGCAGATCAGAAGAGAAAAAACTGGAGAGAATCACAAAATACAAAGACTTGCAAACAGAAGTTGAATGACTATGCAACAGAAAATGAAAATAATACTTATAGTGTGTTTGCCTTGGGTGCAATCCCAAGCATCTGGAGCACCATTTGCACAAGATCAGCTATGACAAAATCACCATCAGTAAATTGCTAAAGGTAGTTTACTTGGAACAGCTTATATCAATGCAATGAAACTTTTAACATCAACCCAACAACATCTGCCCATCCAAGATCCTTGGGGAGGACTCAGTAGGATGAATAAAAGTACCAACTCCAATCTAAACAGCTGAGTATGCAACCAACCATAATAATGTCACATGTTCCTTAGTTTACCTGGCAGTTGTCATATGCCTCTCCTACAACAATACAAACACACACATAATACGCACTCATGCTCTAGGTTGGAAATAAATAGCCTCAGAAACAATGCTATGAGATACAATTCACTGGTTAAATTTTCTACTGTATACATTTTTAAAATGTTGAAATACATGTTAATATAAAGGCAAATGATATACACATGCACAAATTTTGAACCTTTTAAATGTTAGTATACTCAACATATGTAAGATAAGATCAAGGGTACATTCCTGGAGAAAGAAGTTGCATTTAGGTAAGAGAAAGACAGTGCTCTGGTCTCATCAGTTTTGTATCTCAGAATATCACAGGGGAGGAAAAAGCTAATTCTCCATAATCACCACCCCAAGCAACAGTTAGCCATGCCTGAATGCTTATCTTCTTGATATTGATAAAAAAAACAACCACAGATGGAAATATGCTAGCTCGCATTAATTCCATTAACATTTATGCTTTACTGTCCATCCACAAGATAACTGGCCTTTGGGGAAAACACAATCACATCATCCACCACTGTTCACACAAATCTGGACAATTAACAAAAACAGTTGAGAATTTTTAGGGTTAAGCGGATGGCTATTAATCGTGGATCCCACTATGCAGTATCAACTACAATCCAGGATCAATAAAATAGTATTAAGGTAGTAATATAAAATATTTTGGCCTGAAAATATAGAGTTAATGAGTATGTACATTATACCAAGGATTAGAAGTTAATTATCAGGTTTAGCCTGCATGGAAATCAATTAAGATTTGATTGGTCATAATTTTTCACATCAAGTTTAGGGACCATAGATGATTAATTCATCAAGTCATTGGAAGAAAAATCTTTCAGAAACCAAAATAATTTTGAAGAAAAGCAATTTCATATTGCCATATCAACCATTCAATTTAGGGACCACACAACTTCATGAGACTCTTACTCAGCACAATCAGAAGATTAACCTATACCATGCTAAACAGGTATTATATAAGAAATTGTATTACACACACAGGAAAGGAAAGGAAAAATCACATCAAAATAAACATACCGGCCTCTTAGATTCATCTTTAGCAGGTTTATCAGGTTCAGCATAGTTCATGCCATCTTCCTGAAGCCTACTCCAATCAACAGGCATAGATTTCATTTCTGGAAAAGTATAATTTTATTTTAAAGGATCCAAATATTTCTTGTTATTTCCCCCTCCCCCCCAAATTTCCTGGCAATTTGTTCATCTTCCGATTCAAAAATGTACAAGAAAATGTCCATTTTGGTCATGTTTCAAAAAGTTTTTATTTAGGACCCTGTGATGACAAAATTTCTGTCAACCAGTTCTAAAAAGCCCGCATTTTGTCATTCAGAAAATATCCAATTACTGTAGATATTTTTTCACCTTATAGATTATTTGAGCTATAGGAGATTACCTGATTATTTAATTGGATTCTTTCCCCTAATTTCTTAGTAGAAATAATACTGCAGTGTTAAAAAAAGAAATATAAGCAGCAAGAAATAGACCTTGGTCCCAATCCTAAAAGCGACATATGCAATTTTCTTCAGGCTTCTGTGTGTCCTTTAAAAAAAGATGTGTGTGCTTTTAAAAAGGTGTTGCACTCCCACATATTTTGGAATACATCTTCTGAAACATTTTTAAAGCATGCCCAGCCCTATTATTTTTTTATGTCAACTTCCCACAGCTTCAAAGCATGTTCATAATTTGCCTGTTCTCTTCTTCCACAGAGCAAATTTCTCCTCCCTTTTAAGTTGTAAGCTGGTCAGTAGCTCCCTTTCCTTATCATTTAAAGAACCATAAACACAGATAAACCTCAATAATTAAGAAACCATTTTATTGGGGCTTTTAAAAATCAATTCAGAACTTTCAATTAACTGATTAATAAGTATTACAGTTGGTTATACTTAAGAAATAAGCAGGAAGAGAATTGTCACCAGCTTTATTAATTGCATTCTTAGTACTTGGGAGGAAGTCATTATAGCTTTTGTACTAAAAAGCCTGAGAACTATGCTTTCCTTTTTCTCTCTCTTTATGACCCTGCAATCAATTTTATTGGGGTGGAGTCGGGGAGACTAACTGGAGCTGAGGGTTTACTAGCCAGATGCCCTTCCTGATGCCTATGCTGCATTCGCAACAGATATTTTTTCATTGTACCCTGATAAACATTTGTTGCTGCTTAGGATTGAACTCTCAACCATCCGAGTGGGAGGCGAGTGTCTTCATCTCTAGGCCACGGCACCGCTCAACTATGCCTTCTATTAATAAACAAAGCATAATATAAATTCTTTTGGCTTTAACTGTTAACATATAATTTTCCAAAAGCACTTTCATATACAGTATTATATATAGAATAATGCTGACTCTGCAAACTACTCAGGAGATGCTGTATATAAGTGCTACTGCTATTGCTATAATTGAAAAACATTGCAGTCAAGTTCCTACCAGAAATATATGTATCCTTGCTTTTTCCAACTGCAGCAGCCAAAGAGGATGTTTCACATTTGTATAGGATTACTTCTAATTCTCTGCCATGTATTATGTATAGCTTATCATTGTAAGACCAACACTGAAATAAATGAATATACATATTTTTATATATTAGGTTAGAATACATTAGGCAGAAACAGTTAGTGAACATATACACTTTCAACTTTTGCTTTTTATTATCATTCAGATGGTGCCTTTGGGTTGGAAAGGGTAATTAAGGATAATTTCAGAAGAAATTAAACAACAAAATGCCACCTTCTTTATATTTTATACACTAGAAAAGGAACCCATCTAGTCCTGGTGTTTTGCCACTTGCCATTTTTAACATTATTTGTTTAATCTCTACTGTGGATAGAGCAGCAAATAAAAATGTTTTTGTATATCATCTAAATGTGTTAATTTTATTTAAAAAGGGTTCTATTCAGAAAGGATTTACACTGGAGCTATGTTTGTTCTTTAGTGTATGGCATTATACATGGATGGAACTATGTTAGCTAGGAGAGAGAGAACGCTATCTGCAACTCAATCTCTTCATTATTACCTGGTCTCTTATTACTGTAGAAGTATCGTATTCTATTGAAACTGGGATTCCCCTAAGGCAGGGCTGTCAAACTCCAAGCCCGTGGGCTAGATGTGTCACAGAATGGCTATGCCCATGCCCAGTTTAGCAAAGGGGGGGGGGAAGTCCCAATACATCATGTGACACCATCATGAGGATGAGAGTTTGACAACTCTGCTCTAAGGCTTCAATTATTAACTATCTTAATGACAAGATCCTGGATATACGGTATCAGTAAAAGGCTTAGGAGGGAGATGCGCACTATCAAAGGTGCATGATTTTTTTTAGACTCGAAGTATAGGGTTTTTTTTCGACATATTACTCATTTACAATTTTTAAAAGTTTTTTTAAATAAGAAAAAAATGGCTAATGGCTTTGTCCTCTATATATTTTGTAGCTGTACCATTGCCTTGCTGAATGTTCATAGTATGAAGGTAATATGTCCCAAATGACTTGCCTTCAAAATAATGTAATTTGAAAATGGAACCATCTACTTTCCGTGTTTCTGTGGCATAGATATGCTCCTTCTATTAATTTTTAAGTATTGAACAAAAATGTTTTCCTTTTGGAGGCCAGATTTTATTCTTCCAGCAATTTGTAGACATGTCAGCCATGGTACATTCCAGCCTTTGCTAAGTAATCTGGGCGGACCATTTTTGGATATGCAATTATACTTTTCTTACTATAATTATCTCCATCATGAAAACCATTTAGGTGAGAAAATAATTGTGGTATTTTTGGACTTACTATTTTCCTCATAGAGTTGCATACTTTTATCAAGCTAATGTGTCCTTTTAGGTTTTTATCTTTTTTTTGTATTGGGAAACTGCCAGCAAGACTGGATGGAGGAGTCAAGAAAGGACCCAGCTTGGAAACTTTGCACAGTTGCAATTGGCGTAAGTTTGATCTCCCATAAGATCCATGGAGCCTTATCTGGTCTTTCTCAGGGTATATTCTTGAAACTTAGATAGAGAACAATACAATTGTTTATTATAGTTTTTTATGGGTGGCTCTGGTTGCTTGTACCTGACATTAGTGTCCCTGTACCAGACACATCTACGGAACCCATTAGTTAGGCCAGCTGTTATGGGATTTTATTCCACAAAACCTTTTGGCTAATATTATTTATTCATTCATTCATTCATTCATTCATTCATTCATTCATTCATTCAACTTATATGCCGCCCCCTCTCCAAAAAGGACTCGGGGCAGCTCACAGCTAAAAGAAAATACAACAATAAATAAATTAGTTAAAAACATATTGAACAAAATAAAGCCGAATGAAAGTTAAAACCCCATAATTAAATAAAATCAACCCCCAGAAAATCAGCACAGCCCGGATTGTAAAAAGAGCCAAGTCTTCAAATCGTGGCGGAAGGTGTGAAGATCGGGGGCCAACCGGAGCTCCAGCGGAAGAAGATTCCACAGAGTGGGAGCCGCCACAGAGTAGGCCCTCCCCCGGGTCGCCACCAAGCGACATTGAGTCTCAGACGGCACCCCGAGGAAGCCCCGTCTGTGCACCCGTACAGGGCGGTTGGTATTTGATATTATGTAGTAGCTGTTCTTATCACTTTTCAAAATATCTGTGGATACTAATAAAGTAGGCTTCATTATAACTTATTCACAAATCCTTAATTTTGGAATGTAATACATTTATCATCTTTGTAGATTTCTGATAAATTCTTCTTACTTGATTTAAAAACATTCATCTGTTATTGCCTTCATGGTGCCCTATTTTATGGTTAACAATCATAAAGCTGCCATTTTTTGAAAAAAAAAATTTCCTCACATTCTGGGGCAAAGCATTTTATTTGCAATTATATAGCAAATTAGAATTAAATAAATTGGATTTTGGCATTCAAATTAAAGCCCAAAATTACTGGAGCAAATAAGTAAAATAGGCTTTTTGTTAATTGATGCATAATACTCCAAATATCAATAAACTGTACAGATAGTCCTCAACTTATGGACTGTTTGTTTAATAATGATTCAAAGTTAGAATGGTCTTGGGAAAAAATGATTTACATTGTCCTCAAAGTTACTACAGGTAGTCCTTGACTTTCGACCACAATTGAGCCCAAAATTTATGTGGCTAAGCGAGAGATTTGTTAAGTGAGTTTTGCCCTATTTTACAACTTTTCTCACATTTGTTAAGTGAATAACTGCAATTCTTAAATTAGTAACATGGTTGTTAACTGTATCTGATTTCCACATTGACTTTGCTTGTAAGAAGTTCGCAAAAGGGGATCACATGACCCTGGGACACTGCAACCGGCATAAAAGTTGTCAAACATCTGAATGTAAAAAATGTGACCATGCAGATGCTGCAACTGTCAGAAGTGTAAAAAATATTTCAATTGATTTCTAGAATGAAATTCTGCTAGTCAAATTTATTCAGAGCTTTTCTTACTTTTTGTGTAAATCCTGATTGAATCTGATCTATTTTATATATATGTATAAATATAGAGAGGCCAATGTTATAATTTTTTAACCAAACTTTCCTTTAATTAAAATAAGTCCTGTCTATCTTCTTGAATATTTTTCTACTATAAAATCTGTATTGGTTTTAAATAAAATGGCTACCCCTTTTGACTTGCTAGGCCCTCCTACCAAAAATAATCTTTTCAAAATCTTACCTATGATTCCTGTAAAAAGACCGCTGATTGAGAGATCCCTTATTCATCTTAACCCCCAACACACATAGTTCGTATATGAATTAATAGTTTAATAGATCTAATTTAAGAGCATTATGCTGAACATCAGCTCCTTGCTTTTCAGATCACATTGTCATTATATTAATTTTAATTTATTTTTTAATGTTTTCCTCCACCACCCATGTCTTTCTTCAGTGCCAGAGTGTCTCAGTCATCCAAATAAGGCTTAATTCTTTGTCTGTTCAGGGAATTACCCTTCATAGAGATCCTTTTATTGCACATTTTGCCAATTAATGGGATATTAATCAAAGAAAACCACAAAAATAATCTGAAAAGCTGAGTTGGGAGAAGAGCAATTGGCTCAGCACTCCACCTTCTCTGATGCTTGATCTAACCCAGCCGTGGGCAAACTACGGCCTGGGGGCCGGATCCAGCCTGTTCGGCTGTTCTATCCGGCCCGCGGAGCCGAAAGAGCGGAGGGTTCTCTTGCTCTCCCAGAAGGCTACGTGAAGTAATCTAACTTTGAATTTATATCAGTTCACACAAACACTCCATCCATGCTTTTGTTCCGGCCCTCCGGTCCAGTTTAAGAACCCATTGTGGCCCTCGAGTCAAAAAGTTTGCCCACCCCTGATCTAACCCCTATCAAATTTTACTTTATAAAATAATGAAATTCACTGCTTTATTCATTACATAACAGCTATATTCATGGGATATACAACCTTTATCAAGCTGTATTTGATTTTGAATGGAATGCTGATGGTAGCACTCTCTAAAAAAAGATGAAGCCAGAGCAAAGTGAAAGCGGATTTGATTTATTTTCAATTAATTGTTACTGAATTAAATATATTTAATCTGCCAATTCCCCATGTATTAAACTATTACTCTCATCAATCAAATTAAAAATTGTATTTTGTTAAAACATTTGAAAGGCCACAGCTATGATTTTGCAACCCACATGGGACACTGAAGTTTCTGACAGTACAATCTTTGGAAAAACTAACGAATAATGCATTTTCCTCTCTTCTGGGTGACTGGATGACTTTGGAAGCATTGTTGTGGGTTAACATACCTTGAGTTTTATATACAAAACATCTGATTTAGTGCAGGAAACGGATACAATTTTTTTTCAAAGTGAGCCAAAAACGCGTTTTATAAACTAGTGTATTCAAAGTCAAAACATTTAATAACAATTCTGAATCCAAATGATAAAAGAAAATAGAATGCAGAAATAAGTACTTCCAAATATATGGCTGTAAACTGTTTCAATTCCTCCCCGCGAGATGCTGCTACAGAGTATTGTTTTCCCTCATGACATCACTCTGAACACCTAATTCCCATAGTACTGTCTTATGTTTTTTAATTCTACCCATGCAATATGGCTGTACTGTTATCCTTCTCATCTTTACTATTACCTTCTCTTATTTCTACTACCTTCTCTTCTTATTATTATTGTTGTTTTGCATGTACACTGAGAGCTTCTGGAGGCAAATTCTTTCTATGCTTAACCATACTTAGCCAAATGAAGTATGCTATGCTGTTCTAGTCTCTATTAGCAAGATAAGAAAAGGGAGCACCTAGGCTTAAGATTCACTTATGCTAATGGATTAATATATTGATCGACAAAAGGGAAAAAATTTAAAACACTGACTGAAACCATTTCTTCTTAGATAAGTATGGGTTTCTATTATGACAGAATTGCTATAGATACGTTAAAATCAAGTAACTGGTCTCTGCTTACTTGTCCTGTTGTTCCTTGTGGCAAATCTTTTGATGCTTCCAGAGTTTGAAACTTAATATTCCATATTGAAAAGCAGTCTACCAAGAGGAAAGACAAAATTTATCAAACTGTGTGCGATTTACATATGCATAGTTCTCATTTATAAAATGTCACCTGGAAACTAATTAAAAGTATTTTGGCAATATACTGTGCCCCCAAAGTAATTAACACATCAGATCATTCTTGTTGAATGCTATTAATAATCAAGTGTCTCATTTCAATAGGGCAGAGGCAGGCAATCAATTTCCCAAGAGGCCATATGAGAAACTGAGACTGGTGTGGATGACTGATGCCCTGCCCCCCCGCCATTCCTGCTGCTGCTGACACTATGCCACCCCCCACTGGTGTGGGCCAGATGTGGCCTGTAAAATGCCCAGGTCTACACTAGTGTCTCGGAAAGAAAACATATCAAAATAATATTTTCTGGGAGCAGTATCTCATTAAACATAAATTATCAGATCAAAATAATCAGTCTCTCTTTCTATCACCTTATAGAATCTTTCCTGACTTCCCTCATTGTTGACATTATCAGCAAGTTCAGGTTCCATTATTTTTTAATTCTACATTTTGTGTTGCAAACAATGTAACTTGAGGTCCTGATTGTTAATGCTTTTCCAAATGTCTCTTGGATGTTTTCCTTTTGTTTTGATCCAATTGTTAAGCTAAGTTATTTTAGTCCAATTGTTCAATGGTTTACCTTTGACATTACTTTCTGAGGAATCCAGGCATCCTGTTACTGCAATATGGTCTTTATCAAGAATCACAATTGAAGTTCCTTTAAGAATATTTCCACCCACATTGAGTCTGAGTAGAATTGATTTTGGTAAAATCTGTGTTTCTGCTGTTTTACTCTCTTGTAACGGCACCAGAATCTTATACACACAGCCATTGGAATCTGTTTACAAAATCAAATCACATCTTGATTTTCAAAAATATGAAAACTAGAACTGACAGTTAATATAGATCTATGAACTTCTCCAACTGGTACAGCCATCCCTTTCTTCCCACTGCTATGAGTAATCTACAATATGTAGTACATGTATACACACAACACACACAAGTCTAAGCTAATTATAATTAAAGAATTAAAAATCAAAGTATGCCACTTGCCAGATTACTTCCAAGAGCTGAAGAAAATTTATTTCCCTGCCATGTGTTTCATGGTAAAATGACTAGCAACAATCAACCCTACAGTAATATAGCTGGCCAAACATCTACATAAACTCCTCCCAGAGCTTCTAAAGCAGTCTTTAATGTCAATATTTACAGCAAATAAAAGTAAAATAAATACAATTCTCTGTAATATTGATCCATGTCATGCATTATGATGTGCTTTTAGTTCATTGTTGCTTTGCATATGGGAATTTTGTTGGTGTCATTTGTAAGCTGTAGTTTATGTTTAATATTGTGTGCGAAACAGGCCATTATGACTTCTCCAAAGCCCCAAGACTACTAAAACAATGTTTAGCATCATGTGTAAATCTAATCAGTGTCCAGAACTAAATGCATTTTATATGCTAATATCACTGTAATAGAAAATAAGACTATTTGTAACTACTGACTAATGAAGCAGAAAGCATACCATTTACAAAGCACACACTCAGGTTTTTTTTGGATATCTAAAGTAACATTGTTTATGATATATTAAACTGGGGCTCTGCTTTAAAATTAAACAGAATTAGAAAACACAGTTATACTTACATAAGCAAAAGAGTGTGATAACTTTGTTTTTCAAATATGCTGCGAAACTCAGTGGAGATGTCCCAACTCCTTGTTCAAATTTAAACTTCTGAAGGGTGTATGGATTGCAATGCTGCACATATATGAAGTAATTCCCATCCTGAAAATAAAGGCTTTTTAAAATATCCATATCTATCTCATGAAAATATCACAAAAGCAAGATAATAGTTAATCCTAGGTAACTGAAGCCCCAATTAAATAATAGAAATGATAATTCAATATGAAACATATGCCAATATAGTCATTGTGAAAAAAGCAGTGTCTAAGGAAGCCAGTCCAAACAAAGTATAGGGGGTCCTTGACTATAATTGACTATAATTGGGACTGGAACTTCCACTGCTAAGCAAAGTAGTTGTTAAGTAAGTCATGCTGATCTTATTACCTTTTTTGCTACAGTTAAGGGAATCACCATGCTAGTGAAACAATTGTGTAAATTGTTAAGTAAATCTGGCTTCCCCCCATCAAATTTGCTTGTCGCAAGTCAGTTGGGGAGGTCACAAATAATGATCATGTGACTGCAGATACACTGCAATGGTTAAATGACCAACTATTGTAAGTCACTTTTTTTCAGCAACAGCATAATTTTGAATATTTGCCAAACAAATGGACATAAGTCAAGCACTAGCTGCAGTTTCTTTTATCTTTGTGTCTGTAAGAATCAGGAAGATGAACCAAACACAAAAACTCTATCCTCTGCCATAAATATGGTATTTTAGCAAAGAATTTCTTAAAAAATCAGTTTGGTAAATTACAGTGCTCAATTACTGAAATTAAAATAGCTTTTCTACGTTTGAAGACTGCTTCACTATATTGTTTTAAAATATTCTATTAATTATCTAGTGCACACGAACATTTTCACAGAGGCCAGTAGATCAGATCCGTAACAGACATTGAATTTTAAAAAAAATAAACAGAAACTCTTGATTTTTATAGATCATCTGAATATTTGATCAAATCTTTAGTCTTCATAAAACTGCCAAGAGTCATCTGACTGCAGCAGTATATAAATGCAATAAAAATAAAGAAATAAAACAAAGTTCTCAAATATGTCTTTGGTGTTTGAAGTGCTAATTAATACTATTCAGCCTTCAGAAAGTCAGTATTTGTTGATACTGAGAAATAGAGCTGAACATTTTATACCATTGTCCAAGGACTGGGAACTCTGTCACAGCACTTACTGCACTGATATAAATGAAAGATATAACAACAACAAAACAATACAAAGATGCATCAAAAATATATCAAATACAGAACATATAGCTAATATCTTACTAGAAGCAGCAGCCTTGCCACATTCATAAAGTATTTATCATTTTATTACTTTACAACTATTTAACACTCACCTGCTCAGTAATAAATAAAAGAACACTTTTTTCAACTCCAATTAATGCATTGCTCCACCTAAAAATAAAATAATGGTTATTGCTACAGGGAAAAATGCAATCAAATAAAATATTGAACATTACTGCAGCTAACTAGCATTGTGTTATGGATTGGGGTCAAGATAAGGTAATATCATGGGGATGTAGCAGAAAGAGGGAATCTTCTGTGATTAGGTTCAAGTGATGACAGAATCTCAATCCCTTCATTTGAGGGATTCAAAATGATGAAATATCAGGATCATTACTTAAAATTTGAATTTTAAAGCTACTACAGGGAGTGGCACTCACCTAATAACTTCATCGGAAATAACATTTTCAACTTCTTGTTTTGGATCTGCTAGCAAAGCATCCAAATTTTTAACAGCTCCACCCTTGAACAGGACTAAGGGCTCAGTGTGTGGTAATGAATGTATCCGATACACATCTGATGACAGCTGCAAGGTAATTTTAAAAAAATGAAATGAGACATATTCTCATATGGTAACAAATGAAATATCTGTCAAACTAAATATTTATTCTAAATGATAATTTCTGTTCATCCAGCTTCAATAATCTTATGCTCCTAGTGAGCAGGGGAATAAGTTTCATTCCAATTCTCTAGATAAGTGAACCTGCACAAGATTCATGTCACTTGCTCTTCATTCACTTTTCCAAAATGGAAATATTTTCTTGTTTCAGCAAAACAAATCTGGTTAGGATCTGAAAGAAAGAATCTTCACTGGCAAAAGGATTCTATTCAATTGAGCTGATCCACTTCTTTATTTCTGGAGATAATCTGGTCTTTTGGTCCTTGTTTTGATGAGGGACATTAAACTGTGATGTGTAAAAGAGTAGAGTACAGTCTTATGGTCACAGACCAGCATAGAAAGGGAGAGGAGAAAGAAAAAAATGACATTTTTACTGATTCCTGATAACTCTGCAATTCTCTACCCAATTCTGCATAATCTTCTGAGCAGCCTTTCTCCACAGCAGGTTTTGAACTGAAGGCAAACTATAACTCAATAATAATAATTGCAAGCAAAAAACCCACAACTTCCTTCAATAAAATATTTTGTTGAATTCAGGATGCATGAGATAATTACTTTAAAAGATATTATCAGTACTTACTGTGGCTTTAAAAACTTTATCCAAGTCAGTATCATCTTCTTTCCAGATCTGTAAAACCTTTTAAAATTTATAGAATTACCATTTTAGAAAGATCAGAATAAAGTGTTTCTTAACTATCCCTCTTGAAGCTTGGGGAAAAAAATCAAATAACGGACCTGTTTTGGCACTTCCGGTGTTTCCGGAAGGCCTGTTTTTTGGCCTCCCAAGGCTGCAGAGGTTTTCCTTGAGCCTCCGGGAGCCTCAAACAGGCCGAAAATCAGCTGGGAGGCACACACATGCGCAGTGCAGGTATGGCTCTGCCTGCCACATGTGGCACGCGTGCCATAGGTTCGCCATCACAGACCTATATATTCTGGAGTGGCATCGAATACACACATCAGATAGGTGCATGAAAGACAGGCAAAGAGATAAGGATGCAGTTTTGCTTTTCCTTCTTGTACTGACTTCCTGGGCAAGAGAACTCATTCCCATGACCATTTTGTTTCTTACTTAGGATTTCAACTTCACTTTACTAAGGAATAAAAGATCAACTTAACGAAAACATACAGGTGAAACTCGAAAAATTAGAATATTGTGCAAAAGTTCATTTATTTCCATAATGCAACTTAAAAGGTGAAACTAATATATCAGATAGACTCATTACATGCAAAGCAAGATAGTTCAAGCTGTGATTTGCCATAATTGTGATGATTATGGCTTACAGCTCATGAAAACCCCAAATCCACAATCTCAGAAAATTAGAATATTGTGAAAAGGTTCAATATTCTAGGTTCAAAGTGTCCCACTCTAATCAGCTAATTAAGCCATAACACCTGCAAAGGGTTCCTGAGCTTTTAAATGGTCTCTCAGTCTGGTTCAGTAGGAATCACAATCATGGGAAAGACTGCTGACCTGATAGTTGTACAGAAAACCATCACTGACACCCTCCATCAGGAGGGGAAGCCTCAAAAGGTAATTGCAAAAGAAGTTGGATGTTCCCAAAGTGCTGTATCAAAGCACATTAATAGAAAGTTATGAGGAAGGGAAAAGTGTGGAAGAAAAAGGTGCACAAGCAGCAGGGATGACCGCAGCCTGGAGAGGATTGTCAGGAAAAGGCCATTCAAAAGTGTTGGGGACTTTCACAAGGAGTGGACTGAGGCTAGAATTAGTGCATCAAGAGCCACCACACACGGACGGATCCTGGACATGGGCTTCAAATATCATCAGAAATGTCTTACAGACCTGGTCTGTTGCTCAGTGGTCCAAAGTCCTCTTTTCTAACGAGAGCAACTTTTGCATCTCATTTGGAAACCAAGGACCCAGAGTCTGGAGGAAGAATGGAGAGGCACACACTGCAAGATGCTTGAAGTCCAGTGTGAAGTTTCCACAGTCTGTTTTGATTTGGGGAGCCATGTCATCTGTTGGTGTTGGTCCACTGTGCTACATTAAGTCCAGGGTCAACGCAGCCGTCTACCAGGAGATTTTGGAGCACTTCATGCTTCCTTCCACAGACGAGCTTTATGGGGATGCTGACTTCATTTTCCAGCAGGACTTGGCATCTGCCCACACTGCCAAAAGCACCAAAACCTGGTTCATTGACTATGGGATTACTGTGCTTGATTGGCCAGCAAACTCGTCTGACCTGAACCCCATAGGGAATCTATGGAGCATTGCCAAGAGAAAGATGAGAGACATGAGACCGAACAATGCAGAAGAGCTGAAGGCCGCTATTGCAGCATCCTGGTCTTCCATAACACCTCAGCAGTGCCACAGGCTGATAGCTTCCATGCCATGCCGCATTGAGGCAGTAATTGCTGCAAAAGGGGCCCAAACCAAGCACTGGGTACATATGCATGCTTATACTTTTCAGAGGTCCGATACTGTTCTATGTACAATCCTTGTTTTATTGATTGCATGTAATATTCTAATTTTCTGAGATTATGGATTTGGGGTTTTCATGAGCTGTAAGCCATAATCATCACAATTATGACAAATCATGGCTTGAACTATCTTATTTTGCATGTAATGAATCTATCTCATATATTAGTTTCACCTTTTAAATTGCATTATGGAAATAAATGAACTTTTGCACGATATTCTAATTTTTCGAGTTTCACCTGTAGATAACACATTTAACATTCCCACAGCATGCAATGTCACAACATATTTATTTACATAGGCATTTTTCTTTCCCTTTTCTCCTTCCCTAGAAAGGGAAAGTACTAGAAAATGGAAACAAACTTTCATTAACTTCTGATAAGCTTCAATAAAACATTAAGGAAATTGGTACACACCCATAATCATATGTATTAGAAATCATACCTTGTCATCATGAACAAGAATGAATTCTTCTGTTTCAGAGTTCCATACTGCTGGACATGAAATTGTTTGCCCTTGTTTGACAGACCAACAACCCAGTGGTTTTTGATCAGATACCTTGGAAAAAAGAAAGTTCCAAATATAATGGGCTGCTCAGTAATTCATCAGTAATTAAGGAAATCAGAATAAAATATCACATGCTTCTGAGTTCAAGTACATGATTTGGAGCCGCTAGGAAAAAAATTAATATCCTTTTAAGCATTCTCTGAAAGATTTAATAAACATGAATATGGATTGATTTTTAAATCATAAGAATCATAAGATATATTTTACATAGTATCTGGAGGACCCAACTGTGTTCAAAATGGGTATTTCAAAATTATTCCACAATTCAGATACTTAACTAATGCTAACATAATACAGTTTAATTGTTTTCCATTTAAGAGCTGTATCTCTTAAGAATATAAATTTGCAGGTATATTGGAGACTTCTAGTATCCAGGCTAGGCTGTTTGGATAGTACAGGGGTCTTCAAACTTGACAGCTTTAAGACTTGTAGACTTCAACTCCCAGAATTCCTCTTCCAGTCATGTTAGCTCAGGAATTCTGGAAATTGAAGTTCACAAGTCCTAAACTTGCCAAGTTTAAAGACACTTGGGTTAGTACATGTCCAGTTGCATACACTGACAACTTTAGCTTGCATGAATGTAGGCAAAGTCCCAAAATGTGAACCTCAGTAAATCCCACTATCTAAAATTATTTGAATTATATTTGAGCATAAGTGATTTTTTTACATTAGTCTTTGCTTGTGTATTTTGTTTTATGCATTTCAATATGTTTTTTTGACAAGGGACACTATTCTTAAAAAGGGTCCATTGTATGAATCTCTGGTCTAATTGAAGAAAACAATGTTTCAACTAGATTAAAGGCCATACAGGTACTTAATTTACAACCACAATTGAGCCCAAAATTTCCACTTCTAAGCAAGACAATTAAGTGAGTTTTGCCCCATTTTGTTAAGTTAGTAACCCAGTTGTTAAGTGAATCTGGCTTCCCTGCTGACTTTGCTTGTCAGGTGATGAATTTGGGACACTGCAACTGTCATAAATATGTGCCAAGTGTCCAATTTTTGATCATTTGAAGCTGCAAAGACTAAAACTAATAAAAAACAATGCTAAAATGTCCTTTAAAACTTTTTAAAAATTAGAATACATGGTATGCATGTGTGTGCCTGTATGCAGGATACAGGTAGTCCTCAACTTATGACCACAATTGAGCCCAGAATTTATGTTGCTAAGGGAGAAATGTGAGTTTTGCCCCATGTTACGACTTTTGCCACATTTGTTAAATAAATCACTTGCAGTTGTTAAATCAGTAACACAGTGGTGAAGTGAATCTGGCTCCCCCATTGACTTTGCTTGTCAGAAGGTCACAGAAGGGGATCACATGATTCCAGGACACGGCAACCATCATAAATATGAACCAGTTGTGAAGCATCCGAATGTAAATCACGTGACTATGGGATACTACAACGGTCATAAGTCACTTTTGTCAGTGCTGTGGTAACTCTGAATGGTCACTAAATGAACTGTTGTACGTCGAGGACTACCTGTAATGGGAATGGGCCAACTCGCCACAGCCAATTCACCATTCTCAACTCACCATGGTCAACTCACCATAGCCAAGTCGCCGTGGGACACTTTAAAAATTCTATTTAATGATTTAAAATAAATAAATTATTTTAATGTTTGTCATTCACATTTCATTCTGTCCCTCCTTTTGCATCCTTTCTTTAATTATTCTATTCCACCATTTCTTTGATATTAGGGTAACTCTTGTCCTACACCAAGTTGTCCCGAGGTGAGATGGCTCTGGCCAGTTGTCTTGCAGCGAGTTGGCTGTGGCGAATTGACATAGACCCCCAACTGGCACCTTCCACAAGGACAGGACTTCGGTGCCCAGAATCTCCAGTCCAACAGAAGCAGCTACAAGTTGTCATTTCATTCCAGGTGAAGGAGGCACCCCGAGAGATCTTCAAAGCGGAGAGAAATGGCCTGTACGCGTCGAGGTGATAAGTACAGATTTAAAAGGGTCACAACAGATTCGGTTTCGGGTACTCAACGGGGACCGGGCACCAAACTCTCATTGCCCCTGTAGGGTCATACATCACTGGGACTCTGCTTTCCAAGCACGAGGCTGCGCTCTAAAGAGCCCGGGCCCCTTTAGCCGTGTTGAAAGGGGCGCACACGCCGCATTCGGGCTGCAAAGAGACACAGTAAAAAATTCTATCTCTGCCGCCGACGCCGCCTGCGGAATCGCCCGGACTTTCGCGCCCCGCTCGCACCTTTCAGCAGCACTTGTGCGACCCCGTCCCTATCTCGCCGCAGAGCCCCAGGACCCGCGGGTATCTGCCCTCTCGCCAAGCCCCAGTGGTCTTGCCTTTACCTTATACAGCGTCACCGTCCGACCTCCATCCGTGACCAGCACCCGGTCCTCATCCGGCTCCAGCCCCAGCGGCGCCTGAGGTGGAATCCCGGGCAAGCTGCACAGCGTGAACCACTCTCGGAAAGTCGCCATCTTGCAATGCGCGCGAGAAGCTGCAAGTCAAGCCTCGCGAGAGGGAAGACCGCAATGCGCCTGCGTTACGATTCCCTCTCTCTCTCTCTCTCTCTCTCTCTCTCTCTCTCTCTCTCTCTCTCTCTCTCTCTCCCTCCCCCCCCGCAACCTCCCTAACACGCCATAATCCAGCGGTACGCAAGCGCGGTTGCCTTCTGTAGTGCGGAAAACCTGCAGCGCTCTCTGTTGGAAAGTGAGCGCGACGCAGGCGGTTCGTGGGCCAAGGGTCTCCAACCTTGGCAACTTTAAGCCTGGTGCACTTCAACTCCCAGAATTCCCCAGCCAGCTGTGCTTTAAGCACCAGGTTTAAAGTTGCCAAGGTTGGAGATCCCTGGTCTAGGCTAGGGAGCTTTAATGTAGGATGAAGGGAGGTGTCTGGGATTGCTTTGCTTGTTTCGGAGAGACCTATTGACCTGCTTATTCCTATTAACCCGGTTTTGTAAATTTCCTGAAAGACTGAACCGTAAACTACATATATAGATCGGTTTTACCGCAACAGTAAATTAGCCACTAATCTTTGTGTGGTGTGCAAACCAATGTATGTGTGATGCAGTCATTAGAAAATCTACTCATTGAAGCTGGCATGGAAATTTGTGATCCTGGTTTACTGCAGTGTATTGTAGCTATTGTGTGTTTTCAGTACTTTGGTATGTATTTCTATTGCTAATTTGTTAGGGGGTTTTGTTTTTTGTTTTTTTGCTATGTACAAAGTAGATAAACCTTGACAATCATGATGCCAGTGTGAATCAATTTAATATTATAAAATTATAGCTGTGTTGTATTAACAGACAGAACCTTTATTACAGCCTTTAGGACAGAAAACACTACATAGGCATACAGGTAGTCCTTGAAATAGTCCTAAACCACAATTGAACCCAAAATTTCCTTTGCTAGACAAGACAATTTGTGATTTTTGTCCCATTCTATGACTTTTCTTGCCACAGATGTTCGGTTAACCATTGCAGTTAAGTTAATAACACGGCTGTTAAGTGAACCTAGCTTCCCTATTAATTTGCTTGTTAGAAGGTTGCACAAAGGATATGACCCTTGGACACTGCCACCATAATAAATATATGCAGGTTGCCATTTTGAATTTTGATCAAGTGACACTGGGATACTGCAACAGGATGTAAGTGTGAAAACTGGTCATAAGACACCTTTTTCCATTCCATTGTAAACCTCAAATGGTCACTAAATGGTTGTAGATCTAAAGTAAGTAAAATGGTAAGTAAAAAGTAGACAGAAAGCAATAATATTAATAGAGAAACAATACAAAAAGGGGCAATCACCAGAGGTGGTATTCAGCAGGTTCTGACCAGTTCTGGAGAACCAGTAGTGGAAATTTTGAGTAGTTCGGAGAACCAGCAAATACCCCCTCTGACTGGCCCCACCCTGCATCTATTCTTTTCCTCCCGAGTCCCAGCTGTTTGGCTGGGTCTTCTTTTGTTGTCCTGCACAGGAGAATGCAGCTGGAAAACAGGTTAGTGGGGTGGGGAGGGAATGAGGATTTTGCAGTAACCTTCCCCTGTCATGCCCACCACGCCACGCCCACAGAACCAGTAGTAAAAAAATGTGTGTTAAGTTTGCATAGAGAGGCAGACACGGAGTGCTTCAGCTCTTAAGTTTATTGTGACTTCAGCTCAGAAGGGACCCAATTTGGCTTAGCCGAGGCAGCTATATATAGCCGGCTGCCTTGGCTGACAGCCAATCAGAGTGCAGGGTTTTCCCGCACTTTTTAACCAATGATTTCAAACACTACAAGAACAACCAATCAATTCAAACTCTGCATACATAACACCCCTCCCCACTAGGTTTAGTCCATACTCAAACCCCATCTATCTAATGTATTCTTTTAAATAGGTGGGGCTCTTACGTGTACATTGAGACCTACGTGGTTCAGGTGTTTTAGGTTTCTCACATTGTGAGGGAGGAAATGTGTCTGTTAACATCTCCTTACTTGGACTTCTAATAATGGTAGAACCTGTTTGGTTACTACAACCTGGTCTCTCCTCCCAATCCATCTCCAACCCAATGTCAGCACCTAAGTCTGGTAGTGATGTGCAATCTTCCATTTGTAAAAATGGTTGTTGGCACTGTGACAGGTTTTGGGATGGTTCCTGTCGTGTTAGCTCATTACACATGGGGTTGATTCTTGCTTGCTGATTACCCTCATAATCCTCCCCTTCCCCCCTAGAAGAGGCAGTAGGTATGGGAACCAGAGAGGAGCAATGGCGATGCTCCTGAGATAGTCTGGATTTTAACTGATCAATGTGCCTGCTCCAGAGGACACCATCTTCCGTTTGAACCCTGTAAGACCTGGGGCCAGTAATTTGGGTTATCTCAGCAGGAATCCATAATGGTTCACCCACAAGGTTTTTTGCATAGATAGAATCACCCACAGTGAATGTGCGAGTTTTGCTAGTGGAATCTAGTGGTGCATTGGGTGCGTAAGTGGGATGAAGGCGGTCAAGGGGAGATCTGAGTTTCCTACCCATCAACAACTCGGCTGGGGTTAAGTTAGTTGATGGGTTGGGAGTGATATGCTGGACACTGAGTAGTTTTTCAACTTTCTCAGTGATGTCCCCTGGACCCAATTGCTGGAGTTTCTCCTTGGTAAATCGTACCATGCGTTCAGCCCGGCCGTTAGCCGAAGGATGCCCAGGGGCTGTAAGGGCGTGTCTTATGCCCTGTTGTGCTAAATATGATTCAAAAAGGATGTAAATTGAGGACCATTGTCAGAAACAAGCACATCAGGTAACCCATGAGTTACAAAAAGTTTCTTAAGCTGTTTGATGACAGCTTCAGTTGTAGTGGATGCCATAGGGATAACCTCTAGCCATTTGGAGTATGCATCTACTATAATAAGGAAAGTGTGCCCTCTGGTAGGGCCAGCAAAATCAATGTGAATCCTGGACCATGGGCTCCTAGGACATTCCCATTCCTGTGTGGGGGCGAGAGGTGGGGCAGGCCTGACTACCTGACAGTTGGGACAAGATGCAACCCAGTTTTCAACCATTTTGTCAATACCTGGCCACCATACATAACTCCTGGCCAATCCCTTCATTCTGACAATTCCCGGATGACCCTCATGTAACATTTCCAAAACCTCTTTCTGTAGTTTTGCAGGAATAACCACCCTGTTACCCAACAAAATACATCCTCTTAATACAGATAACTCAGTTTGTCTGGACTTAAAGGGTTGGGAAGGTTGAGGTAGATCTTGTAGTGGCCAACCTTTTTTGATCCAGTCTACAATAGGGGCCAATAAAGTGTCTTTGGCAGTTTCTCTGGCAATCTCAGCAGCATGGACTGGAAGTTTGGCAACAGTTTCTAGAAAGAAGGTGTGAGTCTCAGGAGCAGGGTCCTCAGTGTGTGAAGGAAGTGGGCAGTGACTCAAAGCATCTGCGTGCCCAATATCTTTTCCAGGTCTGTGGATCAGTTTGTAGGAATAAGCAGCAAGAAATTCAGTCCATCTCAGCATTCTTGGTGACAGGATCGTGGGCGTTGGTTTGTCTCCTGCCACAATGCCTAATAGAGGTTTGTGATCTGTGACAATGGTGAATCTTCTGCCATATACATACTCATGAAATTTCTTGACAGCTACCACAATTGCCAAAGCTTCCTTGTCCAGTTGGCTGTAGTTTCTCTCTGCTTTAGTCAAAGTGCGAGAGTAAAATGCAATAGGGGCTTCCCTTCCACTGGGAAGCAGGTGGCTCAACACTCCCCCCCACTCCAAAAGGGGATGCATCACAAGTCAGTACAACAGGCAAATTCTCAGAGAACTGTATCAGTACAGAATCAGAAGTGATTTGTCTCTTAATATTGTTAAATGCAGCTTGTTCTTTTCTGCCCCAGACCCATGCAGATTTTTTGTCCAGTAATCTATGTAGGGGTTCTGCAGTGGTTGCTTTCTGAGGTAGAAACATATGATAAAAGTTAATGAGGCCCAGAAATGCTTGCAAGTCAGTTTTGCATTTTGGCCTGGGGGCTTCTTTGATTGCCTGAACTTTGGCTTCTGTGGGGTGGATGCCATATTTATCATTCATGTAACCCAAGAATTCCACTTTGTCAGTTCTAAGTGTGCATTTTTCTTCTTTGACTTTTAACCCCGCTTTTTTGAATCTGGTTAGGACTTCTCTGAGTCTCTCGTGTAACTGAGTGTCATTTTCAGCAGAGATTAAAACGTCATCAAAATAGGGCACCACCCCTGGCAACCCTTGTAGCATCCTTTCCATAAGGCTTTGGAAGATGCCTGGTGCCACGCTTACTCCAAATTGCAACCTTTTGAATTTGAAAGCACCTCTATAGGTTACAATGGTTTGGGCTTCTGCAGTTGCATCATCAACTGTTAACTGTTGATATGCCTGGGCCAGGTCCAATTGGGCGAAGACTGTGCCCCCGCCAAGAGAATGTAATAAATGATGCACCACTGGAACTGGATATGCGCTCTGTTGTAGCGCATGGTTCAATGTCCCCTTGTAATCTCCGCAGATTCTTACAGACCCATCAGACTTGACTGGTGTGACTATGGGTGTCTCCCACCTGGAGTGGTCAGTGGGCTCTAAAACCCCTTGGTCTATTAGTTTATCTAATTGTGCATCAATTGTTTTCCTTTAAGGCAAATAGAACCCTTCTGGGTTTTAAACGGATTGGTTGTACCTTGGGATCTAGGTTAAAGGTGATAGGGGTCCCCAAGTACTTGCCTAATCCGTCGCTGAAGACCTCTGGAAATTCAGACTTCAAGGCCTCTTCCCACTCAGTGTTGCTCACGTGATTGATGCCAGTCACCTTGATGCCCAGTGGGTTGAACCATTCAAGTCCCAGCAGACTTGGGCGATCCTTGTCCACGATGGTCAGAGGTAGATGCTTGGTGTGGCCCTTGAACTTCATGTTGAATTCTCTTGTTCCAACTACTGGAATCTTGTTCCCTTGGTAGTCTTTAAGAGTCAATGCCTGCTTCTTGAAGTGAGTCTTCTGGATGTTAGGAAGTAGTCTGTGAATAGTGTCCCATGACACCATAGAAAGGTATGAGCCTGAGTCCACTTCCATTTGGCAAGGCCTTCCTTCAATAAGTACCTTGACATGCACTTTTCTGCTTTTTAAAGGGGAAGAATGACCAATGGTGACTGTTTGATGAGTTTCATTCTTCCCATTTGCTTCTGTGCTGCGCCCCATTTTCTCACTGAGGTTGTTTGGCTTGAATTCTTTGTCTTTGGTTGCAGCAAACTTCCTTCTGTTTGGTGGAGTTCTGGATGATTTGCAGACTCTTGCTAGGTGCCCTCTTTTTTCACAACGGAGGCAAATGGTGTCTAAAAACTTGCATTCAGTGTGGGGATGGCTTCCCCCACAACCTCTGCAGTAGAAATCTTGCCTCTTTCTTCCCAGGTCTTTCTTTTTCCGCTCCATTCTGAGTCTGTAAATTCCTTCCTCCACCTCACTGCAATCTGACTCAGAATCTAGTTCCTCACAATGATTTGTGGTGGACTTTTCCCCATCATAATGGCTCATGGCCCGGTTCATCTTCCTCATGGCTGCTGCTGAGGACTTGGTAGCTTCTGCTGAAGAGGCTTCTTCTATTGCTTCTTTCAGCGTGATCTTAGGTTTCATTAATAACTTGCTCTATAACACCTTGTCTTTAAGGCCCAGTACAAAACGATCGCGCATGGCCTCCTCTAAACTGTTGAATTCACATGCACCCCCAATGTCTCTTAAACTTGCCACGAAGTCGTTTACACTTTCGTTTTCCCCCTGATCACGACGGTAAAACTCGTGTCTCTTATTGAGGCACGATACTTGTGGCGCGTAATGGGCTCTTAACAGCCCTTCCAGATCAGGCCAAGCCATTACCTTCATGTCTGCTGCTCCTGCGAGTGCCTTCACCATCTTGAAGACTGCTGGACCGCAGTACATAAGAAAGACCGCCCTCTTCCGCTGCTCGGAAATGGCGGCAAGATCGTTTCCCTCCAGATACATTTGGAAACGATCTGCATACGACTCCCAGTCTTCTGCCGTCGATTCGAACAGGGTTGGGGGGGTGTCCAGCGCAGCCATCTCGCTCTTCTTCTGTTCCGCGTTGCCTTCTCTTCAGGGGAATCCCACCTTCGTCGCCAGTGTTAAGTTTGCATAGAGAGGCAGACACGGATTGCTTCAGCTCTTAAATTTATTGGGACTTCAGCTCAGAACGGACCCAATTTGGCTTAGCCGAGGCAGCTATATATAGTCAGCTGCCTCGGCTGACAGCCAATCAGAGTGCAGGGTTTTCCCGCACTTTTTAACCAATGATTTCAAACACTTTACAAGAACAACCAATCAATTCAAACTCTGCATACATAACAATGTGAATCCCCCCACTGGCAATCACCAAGATTAGTACCAGTTTTCAGTTGTAAATGAAGGTATAGGAGAATTCCTACGTAGAATTCAGAGGGGCATCACATTATGTGGTACATGGCATCATTTGCCAACAATGCCCTGCTGGATTCTGTTATGTATGTAGGTTTGAATGTTATTGGTTTAGTTTGAATTGTTCTTGTAAAATGTCAAATATGATTGGTTTAAAAAGTGCGGGAAAACCCTGCACTCTGATTGGCTGGCAACTACGGCTGCTGGCTATAAGTAGCAGCCGTAGCCCAGCCAAGTTGGGTCCATTCGAGCTGTAGTCACTAAATAAACTCTTCACTGAAGCTCTTCGCGTCTGACTCTTCATGCAAACTTCATGCAAACTTCATGCAAAGGAAGCATTGGCAATTGTTGCAGCTGTCAAGAAATTTCATGAATATTTGTATGGGAGAACATTTACCATTGTTACAGATCACAAACCTTTGTTAGGCATTGTGGCAGGAGATAAACCTACACCTACTATCCTGTCACCAAGAATGCTGAGGTGGACTGAATTTCTTGCTGCTTATTCTTACAAACTTATCCACAAGCCTGGCAAGGACATTGGACATGCTGATGCACTGAGTCGTTGCCCACTTCCTTGCCACAAGGAGGACTTTGAACCTGAAACACACACCTTTTTCCTAGAAACTGTTGCCAAGCTTCCAGTGCATGCTGCTGAAATTGCCAGAGAGACTGCCAAAGACACTTTATTGGCTCCTGTTATAGGCTGGATTAAGAAAGGCTGGCCTCTTCAAGATCTACCTCACCTGGCTCAACCTTTTAAGTCCAGGCAAACTGAATTATCTGTATTAAGAGGATGTATTTTGTGGGGTAACAGGGTGGTTATTCCTGCAAAACTGCAAAAGAGGTTTTGGAAATGTTACATGAGGGTCATCCAGGTATTGTCAGAATGAAGGGATTGGCTAGGAGTTATGTATGGTGGCCAGGTATTGACAAAATGGTTGAAAACTGGGTTGCATCTTGTCCCAACTGTCAGGTAGTCAGGCCTGCTCCACCTCTCGCCCCCACACAGGAATGGGAATGTCCTAGGGGCCCATGGTCTAGGATTCACATTGATTTTGCAGGCCCTACCAGAGGGCACACCTTTCTTATTATAGTAGATGCATATTCCAAATGGCTAGAGGTAATTCCTATGGCATCCACCACAACTGATGCTGTCATCAAGCAGCTCAAAAAACGTTTTGTAACCCACGGGTTACCTGATGTTCTTGTCTCTGACAATGGCCCTCAATTTACATCCAACCTTTTTGAATCCTATTTAGCACAACAGGGTATCAGACATGTTCTCACTGCCCCTGGGCACCCTTCGGCTAACGGCCAGGCTGAATGCATGGTACGTTTTACCAAGGAGAAGCTTCAGCAACTGGGTCCTGGGGACATCACTGAGAAAGTTGAAAAATTTCTTAGTGTTCAGCACATCACTCCTAACCCATCTAATAACTTATCCCCAGCAGAGTTATTGATGGGTAGGAAACTTAGGTCTTCCTTTGACTGCCTTCATCCCACTTACGCACCCAACGCAGTACTAGATTCCACTTCCAAACTCGCATATTCACTGTGGGTGATTCTGTTTATGCTAAGAACCTTATGGGTGAACCTTTGTGGATTCCTGCTGAGATAACTCAAATCACAGGCCCTCGTTCTTACAGGGTGCAAACAGAGGATGGACTCCTCTGGAGCAGGCACATTGATCAACTTAGATCCAGGTTCTCTCAGGAACATCACACTTGTTCTTCTCTAGTTCCCTCACCTGATGTCCATTCTAGGGGGGAAGGGGAGGAACAGGAGGAAAATCAGCAAGCAAGAATCCACCCCATGTGTAACGAGCCATTATGACAGGAATCATCCCAAAACCTGTCACAATGCCAAATTCCATCCTTAGAAGTGGAAGATTGTACATCACTACCTGACTTGGGTGCTGACATTGGGCTGGAGATGGGTTGGGAGGAGAGACCAGATTCTAACAATCAAACAGGGTCTTCTTTCACAGGAAGTCCCAGAAAGGAAATGTCAGCAGACACATTTCCTCTCTCACTGGGTGAGAATGTTAAAACTTCTGAACCATGGAGGTCTCAACGTACACGTAAGAGCCCCACCTATTTAAAAGAATACATTAGATAGGTTGGGGTTTGGTATGGACTGAACCTAGTGGGGAGGGGTGTTATGTATGTAGGTTTGAATGTCATTGGTTTAGTTTGAATTGTTCTTGTAAAATGTCAAATATGATTGGTTTAAAAAGTGCGGGAAAACCCTGCACTCTGATTGGCTGGCAACTACGGCTGCTGGCTATAAGTAGCAGCCGTAGCCCAGCCAAGTTGGGTCCATTTGAGCTGTAGTCACTAAATAAACTCTTCACTGAAGCTCTTCGCATCTGACTCTTCATGCAAACTTAACAGATTCTATGTAGGGCAAACAGTAAATTTAGTACAAAAGAATTAATGGACATTTGTTTGCTATCAAGAGAGCCAGTTTTGTTTAGTCAGTAGGAGTTTCCATCCTTGGAAACCTTAAGACTTGTGGACTTCGATTCCTATAATTTCCCAGTCAGCAATTTGGCATGGTTCGCTGGGGAATTCTGGGAGTTGAAGTCCACAAGTCTTAAAATTGTCAGGGTTGGATAATTTTAAGACTTGTGCACTTCAACTCCCAGAATTCCCCATCCAGCCATGCCAAATTGCTTACTGGGAAATTATGGGAATCGAAGTCCACAGTGGCAACGATTAAAGACACCTGGCTAGAAACAAAGAGACTGGGAGTTCTAATCTCATCTTTGGCACAAAGCCAGCTGGGTGATTTTGGGTCAGTCACTCTCTCTTAGCCCTAGAAAACAGACAAGGGCTTCTGTAATCTTACCAATACAGCAAGGAGTAGTCCAGGCAGTCCCCAGGAATCAACACTGTTTGGAAAACATGCACAATTTGATATTAGGTTTCAAAACAAGGGCAAAGTGGTATCTGAACAGCTTAAGCCCCTAGGATATTCCATCACAAAATAACCTTTTTTTTTTGAAAAAAGAAACTTTACCAATACAATCCACAATTGAGCAAGACAGGCTGAATATCTCAACCAGTTTCTCAAAATGTCTCAACAAAGACATCGGATTTTTTTTAATACATCAGAGTTAACAAATTTGTCGTTTGCCTCACATGTAACCTGCATCTGCATAACTAGCTAGTCTTTTCCCTCTGCATCATTCTGGTTTATACCCTGTATCAGTTCTGTTTTGTGCAATCCATGAAGTGAATTGAATTTCACACCAGTGTATTTCACATGGCACATTAGCCTCAGTGAGGTTAGGTTTAGCAAATTTAGCAGGACCATAGATTAAATTATGATTTGGGCAGAATGCTGCCTGTGTTTGTTAACCGACAGTTAATTCCTGATTTGGTAATAAAAGCAGCCACAAAGAGGGTTTCTAAGCTACCATTGTTTCCACTCCAATTCCTGCAAAGCCAATTAAGATTATTCTCATCTGTCTTCATATCTGCCACCCTTCAAATGCCAAAATCCAGGATCATTGGCTTGCTCTGAGTTGCTGCAAATACTGCAGTAAAAAAAAAAATCCTCTCATCCCACTACATGGAAAACCAAAAATGGGGGAATTGCTTGTATGCACACATATTTTTATCCTGCCTTTATTAATTGATAAGTAACTAAAGGCAATGAATATGCATAATACTGCTTCTTCCTGTTTTCCCCACAACAACAACCCTGTGAAGTGGGCTGGGCTCAGAGAAGGTGACTGGCCCAGTCACCCAGCTGACTTTCATGCCTAAGGCAGGATTAGAATTCAGGGTCTCCTGGTTTCTAGGCCAGAACCTGTACACCTACACATTCATCTCCGACTTTACTTCAACTGTGTGTTTTTGCTTGATTGTTTGCAAAAATTTACAGTAGTTTCTACGGTGAGGAATTGCAAATACATCAAGCCATTCTTATCCATGAAAGCTCCAGACTTGAAAGCATTATATCCTATAAGCAGGGAAACTGATAGTGTGTAAACTCCATAGAGACACCTGTTTGTTTAAAATGCTTTTAATGCCCTTTCAGATACATCGTATATCTGAAAGCCAAAAATAAACGGACTTGTCTCTTAAGCTGCTTTTGAACTGGCACAGAATCCTCCTATGTGTGAAAGTGCCCCAAACAGTAGAGGCTCCAGCTACTATTCCATTGTTCCTGGTTTTATTTCCCCAGGTTGCAAACAAATATGTAAGATTGCAGCCGTAAATATAGTTATTTTATATGCTTGGGGTACATACACACTGTCTTTCTGGACTCCAGATTATTAGAAGATTCAGGAATAGGATCCTTTGGACTTTGGCATTCTTCTTAATTGAAGGGCAACAGTAATATAGTTATAGTTCCTTGACAGGAAGAGAAATTCCCACTTATATGTGTGCAAAGGTTTAACTTTATTACATTGTATGTTACATACAATACTTGCTGAGCCTTGCAATTGAACCCAGGTTTAGGTAATTAATGCAGACTGTTTTTGCCTGCTAGGGTTATTTTTTAATAATGCTATTTCATGGATTATTGTTATTCATTGTCAAGGCTGGATATTGTTGTGCAGATCATTTGGCAGCAATAGTAACAGAGAGGCTGAACAAGAAAAATAAAAAGTTAATCATTTTCAAAATGTCATGCAAGGAAGAGCATATTTCAAAAGCTCTTAGTCTGAAGTCAGGATTTATTTATTAATTCGACTTAATTCGAGGATGAAGTAGTAATGAAGGAAATATTTTCATTTTAGACAGTATGCATGTTTTTATTTTGTTTATTTATATCTTGTCTTTATTATTTTTATAGATAACTCAAGGCAGCTAACATGCCTAATACTCCTGGTCCTTCTATTTTCCTCCCAACTATAATCATGTGAGGTGAGTTGGGCTGAGAGAGAGAGTGACTGGTGTAGGGTCACCCAGCTGGTTTTCATGACTAAGGTGGGGACTAGAATTCACAGACTCCTGCTTTCTAGCCTGGTGCCTTAAGCGCTATTAGTATTATATTACTAACTGAAATATCCATCATATTGTGTCCAAATGTCCATCAAGAGCTTATGCCAGCCCAACGTCTGATATTTTCAACATAGACCACCCTGTCCTTGGATGGCTGGGTGGACTGGATATTAACATTTGAACCACTAAAAGTCCATGTATTTGCCATACGCTAAATAAAATAAACTAGCCGAAAATGGTTTTTATCTCAGCACTGTCCCCAACTGCACTGTCGTGCTTCGAAAACATGTTTTCCCCTTCATCCCCATGATCTCTTCATTGTATCCTCAGCCAATGAATAAGATGATCTTAAGTAATCCTCACAGGTACTAGTATTAAAAGTATTTTTCCCACTTTATTCTATCACAGCCTCAAGTTGTGTAGGAAGCCCAGTGACTAGCATTGACTGGGAGCAAACAAAACAGGGGCAGGATAGGGATCAGCAGTAGGGAGAACAAATATCTTTGGGCCTAGCCGTTTGCCACCCAAAGAACAGATTCACAGTACTTCAGCTTGGTAATATAGAAGGGCTTTTTTTTGCCTTTTAGTTAACCCCCAATTGTGCCACCCAAGGTGACTGCCTCAGTTTTCCATATGATGGAACTGCCTTTGTGTATTAACAAGTTGGGGTAAGACTACAGTCTTAGAAATAGAGATGGGATCTATTATGTGCCACTGTGTGAATTAATAAGACTTTTCTAGTGGTTGTTCAAACTGCCATATGGATGGTTAGTCATGCCAAAGAGGTTTCGTTTGTGTACTTTGGATAAGTTCTACAACATTTGATTAAAATATTCAGAAAAGATCAGCTCACACAAAACCATACTTCTGAATTATTTTCAGATGAAACTTACTGCCTCTTTACGAGATAAATCTGGTTGTAAGAAATAAAAAAATATTACAAACCCCTTATTTTATTTAGAATCACTAGACTTGTATTAATATCATGAAGTGTTTGGATATTAAAAATAAAATCGTTACTATAATTTTTCAGGGATGGAGTGCACTTTTTTCTTTCACATATAATGCACAGTTTGGCTGATGATTGGATTGCAACTTTGGCAGTTGCTGTTATGGTGTATAAAGCAGGCCCACTACTGTAATTAATTTGTTCAAAATTCTTGCTTTAAGGCAGAAATCCCCAACCTGTGGATCACGGCCCACTACCGGGCCGTGGCCTATTCGCAACTGAGCCATGAGTGGCTGGCTGGTGTGTGCCAGCATTGTAGGGGCTCACGGCCCTACTCGCAGGAGCATTGTGGGCACTCAGGGCCCCACTCACATGAGCGTCATGAGCACTTTCAGCCCCACTTGCGTGAGCATCACATGCACTTGTGGCCATCAAGTGCCTGTGATGTTCACGCAAGTGGGGCTGCAAGCGCCCATGATACTTACACAAGCAACGGGTGCTCATGCACACGCATGCACCTACCCCTCCCACAAAACCATCTCCTCTTTTCCCCTCCTCTCCCCCAGGCCGTCAACCCAGAAAGGTTGATCAGTTCTGCTTTAAGGTATCTCAAATGAGTATTCTAGCTTTTATAAGAGTGCTCTTATAAATGAAAATATCTGTAATTGTTGCCCTCTACCAACATATACATTTATATTGGGAGCTATGGTGTCCCATTGGTTAGAATGCAAGATTGCAGGCTAATTTTGCTGATTGCCGACTGTCAGCAGTTCAGCAGTTCGATTCTGACCAGCTCAAGTTTGACTCAGCCTTCCAGCCTTCCAAAGTCAATAAAATGAGGACTCAGATTATTAGAGGCAATACGCTGATTCTGTAAACTGATTAGAGAGGGCTGTAAAGCACCGTGAAGCGAGTATATAAGTCTAAGTGCTATTGCTATTGCTAAGTGCTATATTATATAATTTATCAGAATGTAAATCCACCAGTGATGATTTTAGTTGGCACTTAAACTTCCTTTGGTTTCAAACAAATCTACACATTTCAGAAATAATCTGCCTTACAGATAATATGAAACATCTTCAGCACTCTTCTGTGGATTATTTTCCAATTTATCTCAGCATCTTTTGTTTCCATTTGTTGACTTTGTTATTTGAACTTAGATGGATCAAAAAAGTCTGAACAGATGACACAAAGGAAATGAGGACAGAGGAGAGAATGCAGTCCCTGTCGTATAGAATCAACTCTTATTGTAAAAGTTACACAGTCTTCTTTGTTTATTTGAAACGGGGAAGTAAATGTCTAGTTTTATCATACTAGTTGTGTCCACATTTAAACAGAAGTGTATTTCAACAACAGGAACACTGATGTAGAAATAGGTGCAGGCTGTTTTGGATGAAGTCCATTATCTCTGAAGGTTCTAGATGTAAAGTTGTAGGACTTGGAACAGGACCTCCTTGCTTATGACATCCAGAAGTCTGGATGGCTCCTTTATTTTTTTAACTGTAAAAAGTGTTTTTTTAATGACAACCTTGTTAGATTTTGATGAGTGGTTTCCTCTGGACCACCTCCATATTGCTGCTGCCTGTTACTGCTATTTTAAATTGACTAGCTATTTTTTAAAAACTGTTTTGTTTTTTAATCAACTGTGGTTTTAATTACTATGAACCATGGTCCCAAAGTAATATATTACTGCAGTAGCAAAACTACATAGACATTGATGATAATAATAAACGGCCTTCATATCATCAGCTTCAGTTAGCTTGAACAGGGTAGCACAAACCTTTATGTAAACAGTGTATTTTTTTGCAAAAATAAAAAAGAAACTGGAAGGAAGAAGCTGTAAATTATAAACCACAAAAAAGGATTTCCTGACATAAACAGCATGGTGCAGTGACCCAGCACATTCCCTCTATGCAGAAAATTCCGAGTTCAGGCCTTTTCATTTTAAATTAAAAATATACTAAAAAGCTTGCAGTGAAAAGGTCCTTATTTCTGGACTACTCAGTAACAGAGGGATCAAATGTCTTACTTAGCATAAAATCATTGCTTATACAGTACACTCAACATATCTAAAATTATCATTCTCAGTCATTTGATTTACATTACGAATGAAACTGAATCAAGTCATCCTACAAAGTCATCCTTTATGACTTTAGCCTTAACTGACTGTAAAATTAACGCCACGCCTTCATCTTTGAATCCCATTAATTATACATACAAAGCTTTATAGGAAGCCTCCCAATTGCCTAGATCAGAATGTGATAACTTTTTGACAACTGCTATCTATTATATAATCATAATGACATGGGAATTACTTTATTTTATTTTACAAATGTATGGATGTTTTATTTTTCAAAAATAATTTATAAGAAAGAAAGAGAAAGAAAGAAAGTCAGTCATACATGGCATTTCCCTCCCCATATTTTCTCCACAACCAACAATGCTATGAGTAGATTGGGTTAAGTGTGACTGACCAAATTCTCTCAGGAAGCTTCCATGGCTTCCTGAGAGAATGAAGAACTTCAGCCTGGCTCACTCTAGGCCTACTCCAACACTTCCATTTTGCGAATCTTTTGTTTACACAAGCAAAAAGCATCTTATTGTACCTTAAAAACTGAACAGAACTAAACCAAATTCATTTCATCATACATCTGATGAAGCTATTTATTTATAACTGATATGGCACTCATTCCAGTAAGCACTTGATGAAAGTGTGTGCATTTGTTGGTCTTTTGAGGTATTACAAAAACAATTCATTGGTTTGGCATCAAATGTCCACCATGCCGTCCACTGGAAACTCTACTATCTTCTTATCCATCATCCAAATATTCACCCTTTTCCCACCAGAGAACGTTCTAATGTTGGTTCATTTGGTACTATCCTAGATATTTTGACACCATGGATTAGAGCTGAAGAGGTAAAGCCTTTAATATAGCAAGGTGAGCATTTAGTCATTACATGAATTCAGAAATGAAGCAAGGCAGTCTTGGAAAGAAGATTGCTTGTAGTTTATTTACAACAGAATGTAAGAAAAGGCAGTTTTACAAACAATAATAAATAACTGAAAAAGCAACAATTATGTACGTATGGAAACCATGAGACTCTGATTCTTCTATTCACGTCTTGTATTGTGTAACTTGGAGCATTTGGTCCTTCCTTCATTACACTAACCTTACAACCAAAAACCAACTAACAAACAAAAACCTCAGAAAATCTCACTACTACACACAACACTCAAAGTTACAAAGATTGTCACAGAAATAAAACAAAAAATTTATTTCTAGAAGGAACTTTTAAAAAAATCAGACAATTGTAATTTTAAGATGATGCCATCCAAACAAGAAAACCCTTCCCCATGATTAGTTTAGCTTCAAGCCTTTATGAAAACAGAAGACTGAAGGATGGTAATTAATGAGTTCCTAATGGCAAGTTCATGAACCCTTCCCATTTTATGGTTTAACTACCAGGAAGTGCATACATTGGATGTCTTTTAAACAACAGCCATGTTTTAAAGTTCCAGTGCAGCAAATGAATCCCAATCCAAAGTTGCATGAGAGGAATTTTGCTTGACTATAGGCCCTCAGCTAAGCATGGGAAGGCTAACTGATATGTTTGGTCAGCCTGTTTTGACTTTTTCTGCTCATAGAGAGGAACCTCAGGATATAACCCCATGAGTGATTAAAGACACACATATCTCTTATTAGAGAGAACACAGCAATTTTCATTTCTATTAACAAAGTTTTTAAAAGTTTCATTAAAAAAATGAAACACTGCCAATGAAACAGAAATCTGCAGTAAGAAAAATTGCCCAGAACATTTCTATTCTAGACAATACCATTCCAGCTGGGCTCTTTAATGGCAATTTATTTATTATCCCAGCTTTTATGAATAATTCAAGGGAGCAAACATACCTAATATTCCTTCCTTCTCCTATTTTCCCCAGAACAACAACCTTGTGAAATCGCTAGCGGGAAATTGATTAGACTGTTTCTATTAATTCAATATGAAACAATTGATCTAAATGTACATCAATTGCGGTATGTACACTGATATGTGAAAAACAGCTCAGCTCCAATTTATTTTATGGCAATTTAACAGCTTTTGTGCAAACTTTCTTAGCAAATATAACCCCATGAAGATTTCTAGTACATGTACATGGATTTTTAAAGATTTATGTACACGGAAAGCACAATGAAAAATATGCCAGAGTTTTCAACAATAAAGTTTGAGCAACCTTATTGAGAATCTCATGAATAAACTTTTAAAAAAGCTTTTCTTCTTTTGCTTAGGAGGTCAAAGATGGGTCTTTAAATAGATAATTTCAGGAGCCCCCCCCTTTTTATAGGAAAGATTAATTTAAAGCCAGCAGTATATTCATTTCAGAACATAGTACTCCTTCCTCTTCTTACCAATAATCAAATGATCTCACTGAAAAAAGGGGAACAGGACTAAGGTACAAAAGCCTAGTCAGGCTTCAGTTTGCTTTGCTGCACCAGACTTTATTGAAAGTGCCACTTTGTTCCACAAAACAAATAGATAAACATCCACAGGTCTGATCCTCACAAAAAACATACAGCTAAAAATATACAGCAGATTCTGTACAAAATAAAACAGACAAGTCAACAATACAACTCAGCCAAACTTTTTTCCCATGGAAAAGACACATTAGTGCAACCAAAAATATGCTAGAAATTTAATTTAGTTATTCTTCTGTCAGAAATATACATTTTTAAAGCAGATGACAAAAATCAAGAAAGAAAAGTAAATTGGATTAATTGACTACCTCAGTTGCAAAACCTATGGAAGGAAAACAGAATGTGACAAAAGAGCATAAAATAATTGGTGAAGAGCATAGTTGCTTGAGAGTGTATGTGCTGAAGAAACATCCATTTGATTTTTGCTAATTCCTGGAAATATAGGAAAAGCAAAGAGTAGGCAGATTGACACATGGATTGTGTCAGCCATCATTTAGACATGCAGAAGAATCAAATTTTGTCTATTCATTAAGCACCCAATTTGGATAGCACATCAAGTTGAACAAATAATTCTTGCTGCAGCATTGAGAGCAGAAAGTATCATAGAAAAGTCCATTATTTTTCCATAGCATGCTATTACCTTTCATTTTTGTACTATGCAGCCTTTTAACAAGCATATTCTTAAAATATATCTATATATATAACTGAAAAACACCTGATCTTATTCCCAAGCCAAAGTATTGAGGAAGAAGTGAAATAGTTAAAATAAATCAACACAATGATTTGATGTCTTGGCTTATCCATTTGTGCAAGATTCTAACAGCAGATAAGGGAGAGCAACATTTGGCTTAACATTACAGAAATTATCATAATTTTCTGCTAACTTAAAGCCACAAACTCAGGGTGTATATGTATAGAAATGTAATAATAATAATAATAATGAAAACATGTATTAACAAGCATCACACAGAACTTCAGAATGCTGAGCAAGACAAAGATATTTTGAGTAATAACTGAGAAAAGGCATGAAGCTAAATGATGAGGGGAATTAAATACAGAATTAAAGCTACTACATATTTTGAGTTTTCATATGCACATAGTGCACTCTGTTCTTCCACTCTACCTTTCTATGACTAAAACCTAAATAACAGTCCCCTTGGTATGTACAATTTAAGTAAGAAGTCACTTGAGAGTTAATTGGAGATTTGAGTCTGCTACACTTTTTCATATGCAAATTCATGCTGCCGTGCTTACTAGAAATTTTTAATTATTCAAAGTTATCTTTATCCCCCTGAGGTCTGGATATATATTTCTATATTCCCCTTGTACTATCGCTATATGTTTATGACACTTTTACAAATGATTCTAGTTTAGATGTGGTTAGCTACTGACTTAATTTACTAAATTAGATTCTGAATAAATTGTAAGGAAAGGAACAGATGCCAAGTCTCCTAAATTGTTTATCAGAGAAGTATCTTTAATTCCTGAGACTGAAGGGTGATGGAATTAACATGCCAATATTTTGTGTCTCCAAACTATGTAGCTGGGTGCAACTAAAATCACTTTCTGAGGTACCAAAAGCCAAAAGAAAAACACTTCTATTTTCATTGTTGGAAAAGAATACAGTTGAAGGAACTTAGGAAGCTGGCTGGAACTTATTTCTGTCAGAAGATTCCCACATAAACTGTTCTGCTCTTAAACAAGGACTAGACAGAGGCTTCTGAAAGAGTTGTCAACTGTAGCAGTGCACCATGTTTTCCTTTTCATTTTGAATTCAGGTGCTGGCACAGGTAGTCTTTGACTTACAAGTGTAATGGAGCTGTCAATTATGGTGGTAAATTGTGACAATTGTACAGCGGTCACCCACATGACTGACCTGATTTCATGACCTTTTCTGCAGTGGTTGTTAAGCAAACCAATTGTTTCCTATGGGTAGGTTTTGCCAAAAAACAGGAGCAAATGCCACTTTTGGGCAAAAAATGTCATAAAATGTGGTCATGGGATGTGGAATGCTACAAACAGCCATAAATGCAGGCCGGTTGCTGAGTGGCTGAAATGCAGTCATGTGACCACAGTGGTGGCGGGGGGAGGGGGGTAGCTGTTGGAACTTTGGAGCCAGGTTGTAAGTTCCCTGAGGTGGTTTGTCCTAACTCTGAACAATCGCTAAGCAGCCGGTTGGAAGTCAAGGACTACCTGTATTCAAAGGAAGTAATAATAATGAGCATAGCTGAAAAAAAGTATCTCTTTTGGACAAAGCATTGAATCTCAACTCTCTTGAGCATGATATATTAGACTTACTGGTAAACCTACTTTTTTATTTGGATCTCCCCAAGTTTTCTTTCTTAATTTTATTCATGGCTCGGCCTTACAATGTATTCACTATTTCATATATTTATAGATTCTAAAAATCTTGTATGCTTGTGTGTGCATTTCATTCTAAAAATCCCGTATATATGTGTGCGTGTACACACATACACACACACATTCAAACACATATGCAGGATTTTTAAATGAGGAAAAGAATCTGCACAGTAAGCCTAATATATTTTATGCTACAATCTGCTGCTTTTGTTTTAACAGGCCAGCATGAATACCCTCAGCAAAACTTCAAGTTGTTAAATAGATGAATGACTGCTCACAATCTTGCAAAAAATGGGCTGACTTTTTAATGGGGTTTTCAATCTTGACTTTCATTTATTTCACAGGAACTCAGAAGACCTGAATTGAAGTATGAATTAATAATAGCATTGTTTCTTGGGATATATTTGTCCCATTTGGACTTTGGAGCCTATTTTATTTGTTTGTGTTTCCATTTTTCTTCCTGAAATAGTTCCCAGTTCTCCAAAACCAACACAGAAAAATTTCACAACAGCACAGAATAAAAAGGAGTTACAAATTTTTGTGCAAGATACAAATAGTTCCAGGGTCTCGAAATGATTATAATTTAAGACAAAGCTAGAGCACGTTGGTTCTTTAATTTTTGAAGAGCTTAAAGTGTGCATTAGCTACACCCAAATCCTGAGTTGTATTCTGTAAAAAGGAATCTGAATCTATTAGTATTCAAGTGTTGATCAGTGAATCAGCAGTTCCAAGGTTTACTTTAAGGTGCATTCGGCCTGAGAGTAAAAAAGGATTTCAGAAATGGAGATATAATGGCTTGAAATGAGAAATGTAGCTAAGGAGAACCTCATTCTCTCGGGATGTCCTCGCCAGCTTCATGAAATCCCCGTAACCCTCTCCAGTCATCAACACTGCAATTTTAGATCTTCTGCTTGCAGCCATCACTACAAGAGACTGCTTTTTTTTTTTTTTTACAAACTACTGCATTCTGGGTTGATAGCAACATTTGTCATTATGGCTTAGAGCTTTAGTTTGGGAATCAGAGCACATGAACTATGACCTTGCATGCATTTAGCTAACTAGTTTCAGGGGAAGCCTAAGGGAACGGGGGGATGGGAAACGCATGATTCCAGATCAATATTTGTTTAAATCAAAACAACTACCATGAAATTTGCAAATGATATTCTGTCAGTCATAGCTTGTCATGAGGAGAAAAAGCCATGCTGGGTTTAGAGAGCATTTTTATCTGGATCTGGCAGCGTGAGAGTTTCTGGGGCAGACTTTTTCCGTGGACGATCTTTGGGAACCGCTAGGAATTCCGGTGCGTCTGTGGACAGAGGTGTAGACGGAGCACTAGAAGGAGCACTGCGGATCGAAGAGGGAAGGGAGATATTCGAGATGGATATCGCCGGAGGGAAGATTCCAATTTTCTTGTTGGTGGCTTCCTGAGTTGCTCGTTCAAATTCTCGGACTTCATCCATAGTCATGTCTTCAAGGAAAAGGAAAGAAAGAATGAATTAGGACAACTGTGCAAATTGGCATCAGCACAAAGCTTTATTGGGGTATTTTGTCTTTAAGGAGTCATGCCTGTCAGTGTGCATATCTACTTAAGAGGAACTACGGCCACTAGTTCAGAAGTACTGCTGAAATCTCAAGAGCCACCTCTGAACAGCATTCATCTCACTGTTAAGAGTTGCTGACCACCGAAAGAAGAGTCTGAGACTGCAAAACAAAACTGTTTTTTTCGCAATGAGTGAAAAACCTAAGATAGCAACGTTTGTTTATTTCCAGAATTATGGTAGTCCTTGACTTATGACCACAACTGAACCCCGCATTTTTTGTTGCTAAGCAAAGCAGTTGTGCCTAATTTTACAACCTTTTTTTGCCATAGTTAAGCAAATCACTGCTCCTGAATTTTCTTCATGTGACCATGGGGATGCTGTAACGATCGTAAGTGTGACAAATGGTCATAGGTCACTTTTTTTCAGTGCTGTTGTAATTTTGAACGGTCATTAAATTAATGGTTGTAAGTTGAGGATTACCTGTACATTTTTATTCACGCAAAACCAGGATGAAAGTCATAAAAATGAAAGCTGAAACAAACTATCAGAGATAAGATATATCCTTTGTTTCAGCTAGTATATAGTGGTCATTCTAACTTGTTTTAGGTCATCATGCTTATTATAGAAGTCTCAGATTTTTCTGTACAGGATTTCCTTATCAGTGAGTTATAATGTAGCCATACACATATATCCAATGGGCTGCATCCAACTTTATGGAATAGTTTTATCGTGTGGTAAAATCATCTTCATCTCTCTCCTGCCTGCCTTTCCCTTCATCTGCTCTGGAGTTGCTGCCATCAAGCCTCTGGAAACAGAAATTAAGTTCCATGGGAATATTTCAAAGAGATGCTACTTGCAATTATTCATCCATCCCATCAGCAGATAGTTAATGCAATTCTAGATACAGGTTGAAAATAAAAACTGAGTTTAAACTTATATTTTATATGGTAAGTTAGATTTCATGATGGAAGCATTTCTATTTTTATTTGCAGCTGCTGATCTTTTTACCCAAATGGCATTTTAGGGTTTACTGGCATTTCCTACTAGACAACAAAGACAATTTTATGTTGTTAAATGCTGCTTTGTTATACAGTGGGTAAATGCTGCCCTACTATGTGTCCTAATTGTTAATACTTATACAATCTTTCACCAGCATGGAATATTATTTCTCTCTTTTTTTTGTCCATGTGGTATGGCTGTAATTAAGCCTTTTAGGACAGGAAGAGTCATTTATAATTTCACCTTTTAAAAAAGTGAATAGGAAAACTGCAGTGGGAAACCATGTTGTTTTATTGCTCTATCAGTTTCCAAGCTGTAGAATACAACATAGCTGCAGTATGTTTTGTTCTCTCATGTATTTTAAAATATATACAGGTAGACCTCAATTTATGACAATTGAGCCCCAAATTTCTGTTGTGAGACATTTGTTAAATGAGTTTTGCCCCATTTTACAACCTTTCTTGCCACAAGCCTTTCTTGTTAAGTGAATCACTGAAGCTGATAAGTTAGTAACCCAGTGGTTAAATGAATCTGGCTTTCCCATTGACTTTGCTTGTCAGAAGGTAGCAAAAGATGATCACATAATTTTGGGACACAGCAATGGTCATAAATATGAACCAAATTGCCAAGCATCTGAATTTTGATCACATGATCATGAGGATGCTACACAGGTAATAACTATGAAAAACTGTCATAAGTATTGTTTTTCAGTGTTGCTGTAACTTTGAATGGTCACTAAACAAACTGTTATAAATTGAGGACCACCTGTACCTCTATTAAAGTTTAGATAAGGAGAATAATTTAATTCTGTCATCTTCCAGATACAGTGTGAAATTTTCTGTGCACACATATGTAGCATATGCCTATAGAAATGCATATCAATATTGCACTAAAATAGTTGAGATTATTATGTTTTAAAACTCAACAAAATATTATTATTAATTATTGAATATTTTAATATTATTAAAAACTTCAGCTTAACTATACAGTTGAAAAAAGCCAACACACATTTCATTCCTAACATAAGTGAAGAAACTCAAGTGAAGGCAACAAATGAACAGTGCCCTCTGCAAGTTAAAATTGATTGAAAAATATATAGTGGCTTTTTTTCTAACAATCATGAATAGTTAGAATTCAGTTGTTATATGTAGTACACCTGAAATAACTGAACTGCCTAACTATGGCTATAACAAAAGCTCAATGAAGCCAGATCAGAGTCTTTACCTAACTGAAAGATCTTGGATTTTTATTCAGATACATAAAATATTACATCTTGAATAATTCCACCAGAGGGCAGAATTACTTTGTTGTAATGTGTGTTCGTTTAAACATATATTACAAATTTCATAGAGTAAATATCTCCTTGTTTTTTTTCCTTCTAACAATTCAAGACTCAAGATGGGTTCAGCAAAGGTCATTTGAGGGTTCTGCACTTCAAGCCAGGTTAATGTTTTGAATATTAGGGAAGATTTCTTTATTCAGAAGAAATTCCAGCTTCCTTTGAGTTTCACCTTTCCTGCAGTGAGCATGGATTCCTAAGGAAGGTAACTAAGAGAAGTTCAGACACAAATAACCAACAAATGGTTGTTAAGAGTTTTTTGAAACCATACACTCGGGGAAAATCTAATTAGTAAAGTTTTAAATTACCACTCATCACTGCTGGGAGATGAATAGTGCGATGTGTGAAAAACTTAAAAAGGAGCAGTTGGTTACTGATATCAGTATTATGTGGCCCCTCAATAACTTGGATTAATGGCTGAAGTCATGGCAAAGGCAAGAGAGAAGCATGGTAATGGAAACCTACCATATGACTGCCTTTATAATTTCTTGATATTTACAGGTATTCCTCGACTTACGGCTACAATTGAGCCCAAAATTTCTGTTGTTAAGCAACACATTTGTTAAATGAATTTTGCCCCATTTTATGACCTTGCTTTCTTGCCACAGTTAGGTGAATCACTACAGTTGTTAAGTCAATAACATGGTGGCTAAGTGAATCTGGTTTCCACATTGACTTTGTGTGCCAGAAGGTCGCAAAAGGTGAATAATGCAACCATCATAAATATGAATCAGATGCCAAGCATCTGAATTTTGACCATGTGTCAAATGCTACAATGGTCATAAGTGTGAAAAGGGGTCATAAGCAGAGGTGGTATTCAGCAGATTCTGACCAGTTCTGGAGAACCGGTAGCGGAAATTTTGAGTAGTTCGGCGAACCAGCAAATCCTACCTCTGACTGGCCCCGCCCCCATCTATTCTCTGCCTCCCGAGTCCCAGCTGATCGGCTGGGTCTTCTTTGGTTGCCCTGCACAGGAGAACAGAGCTGGAAAGTGGGGTGGGGAGGGAATGGAGATTTTACAGTATCCTTCCCCTGCCATGCCCACCAAGCCACACCCACCAAGCCACACCACGCCCATCAAGCCACGCCTACAGAACCAGTAGTAAAAAATTTTGAATCCCACCACTGGTCATAAGTCAGTTTTTTTCAATGCCATTGTGACTTTGAGCAGTCACTAAACAAACTGCTGTAGGTTGAGGACTACTTGTATTTAATCTTTGCAGACAAGATAAAACTCTTTATCTGTATTTATTTATTCAAGGAAAACAAGGTTCAGACCTATAGATCTATTGCATCAAAACTGTGGAGATAATTATGGAAGACTTTCAGTGCCCCCTGTTTATTGAACATTTATGCCAAAACGAATGTTAAGATTTCTTGTCCCTGTTCCTCCCGCCCAACTCTCAAGCAGGGGAAGAGATATCCTTTCCATCTTTTTCCAGTTTTGATAACAGCCTAATTTAGGATTATTTACTTTTGACCATGTGAGATCTTAATAGAGGTAGTGTTGTGGTTAGCTGGCAGCAGGTGCGGACGGCTGAGGACAGCGAGGATCAGATGAGGGGCCAGCACCATTAGGGAGTAGACTACTGCCTTCAGAAATTGTGGCGGCTGGCAGCAGCGATGAGGTTCCCGAGGAGCCTGTGCCAAGTGTGCGCATGCGCAGGATTGCTCACAGGAAAGAGCAGCTGCAGCAGCATGGGCGACTCGGGAGTAAGGCTGCAAGGTAATGGCCCCTCCTTCAAGAAGATAAAAGCCAGCTGTGAAGCGAATGTTCTTTGCTGGAAGCAAAGATGTTTTGAAACTCAGCCTCGTGGACATTACAGTATCTTAAGTTGAACTCTTATGTTATGAAATATTTCTTATCTGTGATTCTTGGCAGTCTTGTACAGTTTTGGCAAGGTTTGTGCTTATCAAAGTTAATTAGTTTGCAGCAGCCTTTTAACTGGGGATTCATAAGACTCATTAAAAGGTTTCTGTTCCCTTTGGTTATTGTTTGTCTTCTTGGAAAAGGGTTTGGGTCAGAACAGGTAGTCCTTGACTATCAACAGTTCATTTAGTGACCATTCAAAGTAATAATGGCACTGAAAAAAGTGACATGACTGTTTCTCACAGTAACATGATCAGGTGATCCAAAATTCAGATCCTTAGTAATTGGCTCATACTTATGACCATTGCTGTGTCCTAAGGTTTGCAACCTTTTGTCAAGCAAAGTCAATGGGGAAGCCCGGTTCTCTTAACAACCTGGTTTCTAACTTATCAACTGCAGCAATTCACTTAATAACTGTGGTAAGAAAGGTCGTAAAATGGGGCAAAACTCACTTAACAAATGTCTCACTTAACAACTGAAATTTTGGGCTCAATTGTGGTTGTAAGTCGAGGACTACCTGTATGTTAAAAAGGAGCGTAGAAGGTGCATTCTTATTTAATATGAAAATTTGGAATTTTTTTTTGCAAGAATTCCCATTGCCATTAAACAATTTATTCTTTTCTATTCCAGCATCCAGCTGGCTCTTACCATCTACCAGCAGTTACACTTGTTAGATTTCCAAAGACTAAATGGGGTTAAACCTGGTTAGTTTTTGGATGGGGGGGGGTATAAGAAAAACCAGGAAACTATAATGGATGGTTTAAAAAAAATTGTGAAGAAGGCAATGGCAAAATGCTTCTGTACTGTTGCCAAGAATCTTATCTATGAAGTCATCCAGAGCTGAGCTTGACTGAAGAAGTTTACTTTTCCCAAATTAATACTTTTTTTCCCTTGGAGATAAAAGTGCCACTTCCATTTCCTTTTCGTATTTGATCACTGCTACTTGAGTGAAATGCAGTAATTTTAATGGAATGAGAAAGTGTTAAGTGTTCACTTGCATAAAATAGCAGCCTGATTTGTATATAACAAAACATTATGTATTATTGCTTAATTATTTCTTGGCATGGTATGAAGAATGAACCTATCCATTATGCCTGAGTATTATATGCCAACAAACTGTACCATTACAGCTTGTTAAATAAACCAAAATTTAAAGAAGTCCTAGTCCTAGCTCAGCAATCTGAACCAGGATATTATCTATTTCTGAAGAAAACTGTATCATTGGGATACTAATTGCCTGAATCTGATCTAATAGATCACAACCAGTGACAGAAAGGATTGTTCTATCAATAGGCAGAGACAACAGAGAAAAAACTGCCAAATGGTACATTCAGTTAAGTCTAACCTGACAATTTCATTTTCCTTGGAGATAACTCACTGCAGCTAAAGATGCGTACAGACATGCAATGCATCATCCCTTGGGTTTATTTTTGATTCATAATTCAAGGATAGATGTAATCAGCAACTCAAATGCCATTCACTCTGTCGTGTCTCTTTGTTTTAAGCTTAGCAGAAAGTTCATTCAAGAGAGCACCGATTTTTTGTTTTATTTCAAACACATACATCTTAAAGCCCCTTAATTTTATTTTATTTTTAAAAAAATATCCCATTGTTAAAAAGACAACGAGAGACGCTTTTGACAAAAGGGAAAAGAAATGTTCTGGGAAACAAGACATCAGTGCCTTTGTCCAGCTGGCTCAGAAAATAAGAAGAATTCAATTTTTAAGCAAAAATTGTACACGGAAATGCATATGTATTTATACAGTATATATATCTCTCAGGCTTCTACTCTGAGCCAACCCACCAAAATATATTAGCTTGCAAAACCCTTTTCAACCTTGTGTTGATCCTTCCTGAACTTGTTGGGGAAAATGGCATAAAAGAGGCAGACACTTGCAGTGACCAGGCCTACTCCCATAGCAATCTCCTAAAGCACAGCATGTTCTGTTCTTTGTTTGCATTAGGAGATGGTGGGCAATATTTTTAAAGGCACTACATACACTTCCTTTGGCATGGCTCTCTATTTCATCCACAGGAGATGAATGTTGATTGCACACTTTAATGTTCGTTTTTTCATGCATATTTTTCTCATAATCTCGAACATCCTCGAAAGTCATATCTGAAAAAAGTTCAAGATGATGGGACCTTCCATTAATTCAAACTCAATTTCTTTCTAGCAAAAGCCACAAAGCAGGAAGCCAATTCGGGCATCAGTAGGCAAATAGCTAGATAAGCCAGCCAAGGAAGGTAAGTTATAAGAAGGATCGGTTAAAAGGAATCACAGTGTAAGGATTTGGAAAGTGGTTATTTCTGTGAAATGAGCTAGGCAAGAAAAGTGCAGGGTGCAGGCTTTGCCAAAGGCAGACATCTTCTAAAATAAATTTAGAAGATTTCCTGGTGGACAAAAGAGAAAGGTTAAAGAACAGCTCAAAAATCTACTTACCTTGTCAGGAACTTTGCAACACAATTATAGAGCACTACTTTAAATAACATTATGCTCCCCATCAATATATTAAATTGTTTCAACACTACCTGGCTTAGATTGTAGAGGATATTTAATCATGTTGATTAATAGCAGAGTACTGGTGAGTAATAGATTAACTGAAAATTTTTAATGCTTTAAAAGTCAAGCAACCCTCAGTATCTATTCATTTTTTTTATCATAAGGCTATCCAGTTGAAATATACACATTCCAGTTCTCCCACAATAGTGGAAACATGAATATGTGGACAATATTAAAAATATCTACAGCATCATGTGAACATTGAATTCTATTTTCTTCTTTGGAGGAAAGAGTGTTCTTATATTGCAGTAGACGCCATTAAATTATATTCTTTTAGCACTTTCCTGTTTTAGCACATTCTAGTAATTCAACTCTCATAATATGTTCCATTAATACTTATATGATTCACATATTATCATCATGTTTTCCTTTTTTTCCTCACTTAAAATTAAGGACATTAAAAGGCACTCATCAAAGAAGCTTCTAAGCAATGGGACTAGCATGATCAAAAGCATTTCTGCCAAGCAGTATTCATGCTCTTCATTAGCAATATTGAAGTTAATGCAAGAAGGCTGTCTTATGGCAAAGCGAACGGTGTGTTAGTCAACAATCTTACACATGTCTACAGGATAGTAAGTAACAGTAAAATCATGGCAACAAGTCTTTGTAAACAAGTTTAGGATTGAGGATTAGTCTGCAATTAGAAGATGAAGCCCTTGCATCAACAAAATTTATATTTTAAAATAAATTAGAACCTGAACAGTTCTATATTAGTCCAGGGAATTCATTTGATACCTCTAAGAAACATATGCTTCCCATGCAGAAGAAATATTGAAGATTGGTCAAAGTTGTAAAATATTCTAATTCTATACATTCATCTACTGTTATTCAACAATAACAATCCAAATGCAGAGTTGTCAGGAAAATGTAAGTGCACCAGAAGGCCTCACACCCATTGCAGCACTCATGATTCTCATGTATTTACAGTAACAATTTGGGGCCTGCCAAAAAGTTATTAGCACCATCATCACAGGGGACTCAGTTGTGTAAGAAATGGGGAACCTGCTACTTTTCTTAAAAGCTAAAACAAAAGACCATTTGGGACTTTTGCAACAAGACATTTATGTCAAATGATAAAACAGTGGAAAGCTATTCTCATGAGAGAAACAAACTCCTGTGATATTTCCTTTTAAAGATTTATCCTTTTATACCTAAATGAAATTTTAATCTTTGAAAAGTGGTTCAAGTCTGGATAATAAAGGCTGGCTGGGAGGTTCAATTATAAATCTGAATAAGTCTTATTATTGATCACAGTGCATTTAATGGAACAAAAATTCAACTTTCCTGACGTCCAGGCTAATTTCACTCTCCTTTCCCTATTTCACGGTTTTCTAAGTTAAACAAATAGAAACTTGATTGATTTCAAATATTTATTACAGTGAATAACTTTTTTGTTTTATTGAAGAAAAAATAAAGTTATCTAATATAAAATAATATTAACTGTACTGAAGTTTACAATTTAATCGTTATGCTAATTTTTATAGTTGATATCTCTTTACAATATAATATAAGTTTAAAGCTTACTTATTTAATTGGTTTATTGCATTTATACCGATGTATATTTATATCATCCACCGCAACAAATCAGTAGATTTAAATTGGCTCTATTAAATGAGTTTTTCAACCCATTTCATAATCCTCAATTCTTCTGAGCCATGAAGCCCTTATTCAGCACTGCAGTGAACATTATGAACCAGGACAGAAACAATACAGAATTATGGAAGAAAGCCATAAACTTGAAATGTTTGCCTGTCTCAATTTTGGAGAAGTAGAAACTTCTGCAGAATTGTTGCTTGGCAAGGATAGCCCTAACACAATTAATTGTTTCTATTTCTCCTTTACTCTAAGCACTCAAGGCTACCCATATTACTGTCTCCCTTCATTCCATCCTCACAAAAATTTCCTAGCCTTAAGATAGATTAGCTGAGAGACTGATTGGCTGAAACTCATCTAAGTGTTGAATTTCCGCAATTGGGGACAGACTTGAAACTATTTCTAGGACAACATCTTAGCCATTACATCATGGTGCTGGTGCTGAAATTCAAGCTATGTTTTTAATATCACAATGTGAAGTTTGGTACTAGTCTTTAAAACAGGTACGTTAGATTTGAACCAGATAATTTAGAATTTAATTCAAATTAAGCTTGTTACTTAGAATTACAGATACTAAAGTACACATTTGATAAAATTATGAAGCCAACATTGCAGCAGGATTGTACCCAGAGCTACAAACAAGTATAAACATTCTAAAATTCTTAGCATTTTGTCTGAAGGATAGAACACGCTCTCCTCCATGTTAACTATTCTAACAAAAACAACTTGAATAAAAATAAACAGGTCACTCAGTACATGTCTGAAATAGTTCTTGTGCTTCTAAATAGTTCTCTTTTTAAAAAACATGACTTACCATACCACTCATCCACCCACGCAAATGCTTGTCGGTGACCAATTAGCAATATGTCTTTGACCACCTAGGAGAATTAAGAAAAATTAAAAGACTGAGAGGACAAGAGCCAGAAAGAATAGTGTGTGGTAGAGGTAAAAAAACATGGAGTATCAGGATCACTTAAAAGTCTCTGAAAGCCTTTAGGGATGGTCTTTGGAGTCCTTCAGGAAGAAAGAAAACCATGAAACTCAGGGCTAGAGAGTAGAGTACAGGTAGTCCTAGACTTACAACAATTTGTTTAGTGACTGTTCAAAGTTAAAACAGCAGTGAAAAAAGTGACTGATGACTATTTTTCCCATTTATGACCCCTTGCAGCATCCCCGTAGTCATGAGATTTACACTTGGATGCTTAACAACTGGTTCATATTTATGATGGTTGTAGTGTCCTCGGGTCATGTGATCCCTTTCTGTGACCTTATGACCAGTAAAGTCAATAGGAAAGCCAGATTTGCTTAACAAAGGCGTTAGTGACTTAACAATTGCAGTGATTGCAGTAACTAATGTCGCCAAGAAAAAAAAAGTAAAACGGAGCAAAACTCACTTAAAACATTTCTCACTTAGTAACATAAATTTTGGGCTCAACTTTGGTCGTAAGTCAAGGACTCCCTGTAATGTTATTCAATATACTTAAGTTGGGGCAGGAGGTTCCTTTTGAGTGTACCGTGTCTTGCCTGGCTGTCCCAATGTGATTTTTACGCCAGAGTTCATTCATTGCACAATTCTCTCTCCTTCTGAGAATCCCACTTTTAATTTATCCTTCGTGGCCTCTGGCTTCCCAGTAGTTGTTCACATTGTTTACAGTGTGCAAATCAGGTGGTTAAGTTTGGTTTTTGTGCTCTCCTTTGATGCCCCCTGCCACACACACACACACACACACACACACACAAATCTTCTGACAAATATTTTATCCTTTCTGTTCCTTACCATCCTGGGAAGGAGCAGCAGCAGCAACAGCAGCTCTGCTTGAACAAGGTCAGCAACAGGAAAACATTCCTCTCAGGTTCCTGAAGATTGTAGGCAGCCTAAGAGAATTCTCATAACTAGAACCAAGTGAGAAGCTGCGTGAAGCCTAGATCCCACTTTTTCAATTGTTCTTCTTTTTTTCCCATCTTCAAGAGCCACAGAGGACAAGGTGGTAACAAGCTGAAGCCATTAATTTAATTTAATTTAATTTAATTTAATTTAATTTAATTATGAGACTTATATGCCGCCCTATCTCCCTAAGGACTCAGGGCGGCTTACAAAATAAAACAATAATACAAAATTACAAATATTAAAAAACAATTAAACTCCAAGGTCTCATAACAATTCCAATTTAGAGGGCAGCACCCGACTTTACTCTTTGCATTGTTTAGCTGTTGAAAAATTCTATAAAATTGGCACTTTCAAATTATCAGAAGCTTAAGAGCCCTACTCTACTGGTTTTTTTTGGGGGGGGGGGGGCGGAGTGACAATTATAGTATGTCTCTGCTATTCAACTGTTTGCTCCCATGAGAAGTTAGGAAGGTGTCAAAAAGATATGGGAAACCATAGGGACTGAAAGCTGATTTCGCCTCGATATTCCTGGCATCTTACTGGAAAATATCTTTTCTGCAAGCCTTGGATGATTCTCCCATCCCAGCGAGTGAATTTGCAGCCAGAACTAAACACCCCTTAACAGACTTACCATTAGCTTACTTTCCCATCTCTCACATGGTGGTGAATGATAATTCTTTTGGTTTAACATTTTTATTGAGTTATAAGATAAAATAAGATGCAAAATACAAAAGTATATAGGAGAACGATGGGGAGGAAAAGGGGGAAGTGAGGAAGGTAGGAAAAAAACAATAGCAAGTAGTAGTAGTAAAGTGAGCAAGGTTTGTGCACTAAGAAGTGCACGTTATCTTTGAGTGGCTAATTGGAATGGAAAAACATGTTCCTGCCTCGTACAATTGAGTAGAAGAGAACTGAGGTCATGTCAGCAGGCAGCTCATAAACTAACAGCATGCATTGCATTCTCGCCTACTGGATCCCAAGACATAAAACGGTATATACAAGTAGTCCTCGGCTTACAACCATTTGCTTAATGACAGTTTGAAGTTACAATGGCATTGAAAAAAGTAACTTAGGGCTCTCGCAGCTTCTCCATGGTTACGTGATCAAAATTCAGACGCTTGGCAACTGGCATGTATTTACGATGGCTGTACTGCCCTGGGGTCATGTAATCACTTTTTGTGACCTTCTGACAATCAGAGTCAATGGGGAAGCCAGATGCATTTAACAACTGTATTACTCACTTAAAAGCTCAGTGATTCACTTAACAACAGTGGCAAGAAAGGTTGCAAAATGGGACTAAATTCACTTAAGAACTGTCTTGCTTAGCAATGGAAATTTTGGGCTCAATTGTGGTGGTAGGTCGAGAACTACTTGTATCTATATGCCAAGATATATAATCTTTTAGTAGATGGGGTACAATGTTTTACTTAGTGCTAAATATTTGTTTAAAACAAAGCAACGTGGCTCCTGGTATATTTAGTTTTGCTTCTAAATCCTGGGGGAGGGTATTAAAATGGGGCATTTAGACTCCAGGCAACCTCATCTCCAAAAAGCAAGTCAAGAATTGGGGCATAATTCATAAAAAGTGAATTTCACTATCTTTGGGAAACATAGAACAGCTGTTTATCATCAGGATAGATTTATCTGGACTCCATGTTAGGACTTCAGTATCATCAGAAATAGTCCTGCATTCCCTGAATATAACATCCATGTCCTCTTATATTCTGCAGAATTTCCTTTTCCATTTTGTTCTTTGTCTGTTTCAGACCTTCAATCTAATATAAGCCAAAAAATGTGCAGAATTTGAGGACATAAATTGCAAGCAGATTACACACATAGCTAAGGATTTCTCTTTCTCTTTCATGCAAATCAAAGGCATCAAAGAGAAGAGAAATGTTGCTTAGTGTCATTTTCATGGGTTCATTCAAACCTTCATGCAGGTTTCTGTCAAAATAGAATTTTAAAAAGTGCTGCTGTGGGTCCAGCAGCCATGGTGCTTATGAGCAGAAACTACCCGAGAAAGTGTTAATTATGCAATTTTCGAAGAAAATTAGGGTTGGTAAATTGATAGGGCCTCTAAGAAAGCTTTTTCTAATAAATTGTGTATTCTGTCAATAGGATAAAGCTAATCTGATGGGATTAGAGCCAAAGAACTGGCACAACTTCCTTGATGATAAATACTTCAACTGTACAACTTAATTGCTTTTAAGAAATACGTAAAAGGAAATAGCATTCAATGAAAATGTGTGTTGTACAGAGAAAGTGGACAAAGATAATTTATTTTTCTCAAATTACAGGAAGATGACTCAAATGTGGCCAGCTTAATCTGTCAATTCTCTACTTGATGGGTGGGTGGTGCCTATCAACTTGGCAGGCTTAAAATGGATTAAGTAAATTCATGGAGAAGACATAGGCTGTAGGTGATCTCCAGGACAGGAGTCATGATTTGCTTTGACATTTTAGAAATATTTTCTCTTTCCTTCTTAAAAGAAATCATAATTATTTTGATTTTGTATCTTCAGAACGACATGAAATTCTGAATTCTGGAAAACTAAGTCATACCAGATAATTGCTTCTCTTGTTATGAGCTTTCAGAAGGACATAATTCATTTCAGTCTTAACTTTTCCCCTTCAGCTCCTGCCCTAACTTCTTTTGTTGGCATTGTTTCATAGTTCCATTGTTTCTTTTTCTGAGTCAATCATTCCTTGCCTTCTGGTTATTGCTTTTAATTTTGCCATCCTTAATTCTTCTTCCTCTCTTTCTTTCCCTTATGCATTACTCAGTGAAACCTCAGTGGATTTATTTTCATATATAAATTATTATGGTGCAACTCAACCGGGCTGAGATTTGCAACATCATGGTATAAAGCTTGTAGGTTTTCATGGAAATCACTCTCTATGGTTAAAGCATGTTGTATTTTGGAATAAATATACAAAATATTTCCTGCTTTTTTTTGCGTTGTTAACCTTTAGTAGATATTCTTTGTGGTTATGTTTAATCCTTGAATCAATTTATTGCAATCCTGATGTCATGCATACCCTGTTTCAGTTTTGGTGGTGTTTTACACAGTAGGACCCTGAGTAAACATATAATCAGAGAGACTTTCCTCATCAGGAAACCTCAGCCCTTTCTGTAGCTTTACAATATCTTGGCAAGATAGCAAAATGTACCCTGGGTCTTCTTGTTTCCTAGCTGACTAACAAACAAATTGTGGTAGAGCAACTATTTTGAGGATGATTGGCATGAATTTCCTGTCTCTCTCTCTCTCTCTTTCCTAAAATCCTGATACTTCCCTTAGGAATTAATCAATGACTGAGCAAAACTACTCATGGGGATGCACTTCCCTTGGAACTGTGAGAAATCAGAACGAAGTGTATATGCCATAGCCCTGTAGTGGATTAAACAAGAAAAACTATTTGGTTTATTTGTGGTGTACAAAAAACTGTCAGGATTGTTTATATCATGGGCTGGTATGAGGCCTACATCACAGGATCACAAGGGAACATTAGAGTTGGCAAGGCAGTCTGATACCAAAGCAAGTAGAAAGTGACTAGAGGTCAGAGTAAGTAATTGTGAACATTTGTAAATATAATCACATCAACTTTTTGTATAATGCTCATTGCTGACCCTTCAGCTTGCCACAATTTTCTCTGCATAAAAGCTGTACCGGATAGGTAAAGGGGGGGAGGAAAATCTGCAGATACTGCTCTTTACTCACCTTGTGAACAAACTGCTCAACTCGAGTCTGAAGTCCCCATACTTCAAATTTCACAGATACAAGTTTGTAGGAGCACATAATAGGGTCTTGAGTTTCTCTCCAACCTTCTTTTAATAGGCCTCTCCCAGTCTTCTCTGATTTGAAGCATTTAGGATCCTATTGAAAACAAGAAGACTGAATGAGCAGCCTAGTTAAGACTGAAGTCTACCTTTGGGAGAAAAAACCCACTTTTTGTTACAGGTAGTCCTTGACTTATAACCACAATTGAGCCCAAAATTTCTGTTGCTACCTGAGATATTCATTATGTGAATTTTACCCCATTTTACAACCTTTCCTGCCACATTTGTTAAGTGAATCACTGCTGTTGTTTAGTTAGTAACAGGGTTGTTAAGTGAATCTGGTTTCCCCATTGACTCTGCATGTCGAAGGTCACAAAAAGCGATCACATGATCCCAGGACACTGCAGCTGTCATAAATATGAGTCAAATGTGTCTGAATTTTAATCACATGACCATGGGGATGCCGCAACGGGCACAAGTGTGAAAAACGGTCACAAGTTGTAACTTCCAATGGTCACTGAATGAACTGTTGTAAGTCAAGGACTACCTATACTAGTAAGAACGGGACTTCTCAAACTTATTTCTATCCATGTCAGGAACAATGAGGACCCAAGATTGTTGGGGGCAATTAGCTGACCTTGTAAAAATGCCGCTTAGTAATAAGCAGGCATATACAATGGAATGAAGGCTATTGCTGAGCGCATTGGGTTGTGCTCCAAAGATTGTAAGCCGCCCTGAGTCTCCGGAGAAGGGCGGCATATAAATGTAATTAAAAAAAAAAGTTCACTTCATGTTTCTTTTCCATATTTATTAATATTAGGGCTGGAAGCTGGTTGCTTGGAGAAGCAGACTGAAGATTTTAACCGTATTAATCCCAATCCTTATTCTTAAGACGTAATTGAAGCATTTTTCTCATTTAACATTCTCTCTAAATTACATTTGGGAGTTTTTTTTAAAATTACATTTATATGCCGCCCTTCTCCGAAGACTCAGGGCGGCTTACAATTTTTGGGGGATACAACCCAGTGTGCTCAGCAATAGCCTTCATTCCATTGTATATGCCTGCTTATTACTAAGCGGCATTTTTACAAAGTCAGCTTATTGCCCCCAACAATCTTGGGTCCTCAATTTACCTACCCCGAGAGGATGGAAGGCTGAGTCAACCTTGAGCCTGGTGGGATTCGAGCCTACAGCAGTTGTAGGCAGCTGGAACTTAAATACAGGCATTTAACAGCCTGAGCCACCAAGGCCACATACATGAAATGAAATGAAATGAAATGAAATGAAATAAAGGTGTAAGCAAATAAATAACTGAACTGTGGGAGGTGGTGTTGATTATCGGGTGAGAAGATTCTTGCATACAGGCTATAGTAATACATCAATAAATCTTCACATGTGGATGTGCCTGACATGATATAGGAGATGACGAGGCAGAGCCCAAGGGTGGGACTCAAACCCATGAATCTGTTTGGAGTCACTATATCCCTGTAAGAGACCTATGTCCAACTGCCCTTGAAGTCTGTTAATTCCTATCTGACACCAATTTGCCTTGACCATTACTAGTTCAGATTTTTGTTTATAGGTAGCATGAAATAAACTTGGAGTTCTATCCTTGTTCCTAACTTCTTGTACCTGATGCATGAACCCAAGTGAAGCTCCCAGTGTCTTGGACTAGGGCCTGATATTTGCTTAACAACCATGTGATTTGCTTAATGACTTTCTGTAAAAATGGTTGTAAAATCAAGTCTGGTCAAATGATGCCTTGACTTAAGATCACAATGTTTTACGATCAAAATTGCAGGCTCCACTGTGGTCGTAAGTCAAAGACTACCTATATCTTCTTGGGTATCAAATAAAAATAGCTTTGCAATGTTTAGTATACATAGTATAGTTACATTAAGCTGTACAAGGATCAGGGCAGAGGTAGGATGCTGATTGGGTGTTGGTATTCCAGTTCAAAATTATAAATATAGGCTAAAAATAACACATTCTAATAAGCTTCCATCAAATATTAGTTTAGTTTACTTTATTGTCATTGCACCTCATACAACGAAATCAAACACCATATTTAGTGCACATCATGACCATGACCATGAAAATAAACACAAACACACATCCTTCACCCTCCACACATTGAACCGAAACCCCTTGACACTGCACCAATATTGCACTATACAGCAGAATTCAAAAGAGCTACTGCCCTGGGATAGAAGCTGTTTTTCAGCCTATTTGTCCTTGTTTTTATTATTCTGTACCATCTGCCAGATGGTAATAGTTCAAAAAAAGGATTCCCAGGATGAAATGGACCTTTGAGAATGTTTTGAACTTTCTTAAGGCAGCAGGAGCTATAAAGCTCTTCCAAAGAGGGGAGAGGGCAACCAGTGATCCTCTGGGCCATCATGTTAACCCTCTGGAGCACTGTCCTATCTGCCACTATGCAATTGGCAAACCATACAGAGGTGCAGTAAGTTAAGATGCTCTCTATGGTGCAGCGGTAGAAGGTCACCAGCAGTTTTCCATTCAGTTGTTGTTTTCTGAGAAGTCTCAGGTAGTATAATCTCTGCTGGGCCCTTTTGACCAGTGCTGCAATGTGAGCACCCCAGGTCAGGTCCTCTGTTATGGTAACACCCAGAAACTTAAAACTGGCCACTTGCTCCACCCGCTCTCCATTGATAAGCAAGGGCTGGATGTCTGATCTGTTCCTTCTATAGTCCACTATAAGCTCCTTGGTCTTATTGGTGTTGAGGACCAAGTTATTGTCTCCACACCATGAAAGCAACCAGTCCACCTCATCTCGGTAGGCAGACTCACTGCCCCCCCGGAGATGAGTCCCACCACTGTTGTATCATCTGCAAATTTAGCAATAGTATTACTAGCGTTAGTGGGAATGCAGTCATGCACATAAAGATATAGAGTAAGGGACTCAACACGCGACCCTGTGGTGTACCAGTGTTAAGAATAAGGGCTGAAGAGGTATGATTACCTAATCTGACCCTCTGTGAGCGGCCAGACAGGAAATCCATAATCCAAAGGCAGATTGAATAAGAAAGGCCAAGGTCCCGTAGTTTAGACACTAGTCTACGTGGAAGAATTGTGTTAAATGCAGAACTAAAATCTACAAAAAGCATCCTCACATAGCCCCCTGCTGTTCTAGATGAGTCAGAGCAGTGCGACGAGTGATGGCGTCCTCTGTAGATCTATTTCTTTTGTATGCAAATTGGTGTTTATCAAATGTTTGTGGAAGACCAGAAATGATGTGCCAGCAGACCAATTTCTCAAAGCACTTCATGATGATAGGAGTGAGTGCCACTGGTCTGTAATCATTGAGGTTATTGATAGAGAACTTCTTTGGCAGTGGAACAATGGTGGAAGCCTTCAAACAAGATGGAATAGTGGACTGGGATAAAGACTGATTGAAGATCCTGTAAAGACTCCAGCCAACTGATCAGCACAGTCTTTAAGCACTCGGCCAGAGATACTGTCAGGACCGGCAGCCTTTCTAGGGTCCACAGCCCTCAGAATGCTCCTCACCTCCTGTTCCTCCACAATGAGGTGGAGGCTACATTTGGCTGGTGGTTGTATTTTAGCTGTCTCTGATGTCTCCACTTCAAAGCGAGCAAAGAAATGATTCAGTTCCTCGTCCAATGAAGCATCCCCCTCAGCAGGGATGACATTGGTCGGTAGATGGTTTGTAATTTGTTGAATCCCTCGCCACACCTGCCTCATGTTAGTGCTATAAAAATTATCCTCAAACCTCAATATTACTTCTGTTTTAAATGTATGCATTCATTTGGGGCAGAGTAAGATTTACTAATAGGTGAGATCTTTTTGAAACGTTTAACCTGCTTAAATACCCTCTGGGTTAATGGATAATGTATTGCACATTTTAATTTTGATATTTCAGGTAGATTTGCAACTAGTTGGGGTAGTTTTGATACCAGATCATTCTCTGCTTTCCATTCTCCAACTGCTCATCCATTCATAATCCTGACAATCTAAAAGAGCTTCTTCAGTGTATTTGGAAGTAGGTTTTCCAAAACACATTTGGCAGACTTCTCTCCTCCACTCCCACACCAAAAATAATTACATTGGGCAGCTTCTTTTTTTCCTCCCTTTGATTCCAAAGCAAATAAAGCGCAGATAAGCAGTGCATCAAGGCTTGAAAGTGCTATTTTAAAACATCCTGTGCTTGGCATCACAATGTACTGGAAACATGGAGCAATTTGTGCTATTTGGAAGGAAAATTATTCCATCGAAATGAGTTTGCCACATAAATTATGTTTGACTGAAGCCCAGAAGGGAGCAAAGGAGAATTCTAACACGAGTGATTGAAAAAGGTCTTTAACATAGCACTTGCAGAACAATTATAAAATGAACCTTAAGTTAAACGTTAGAGGGTTGTTTTGCTTTTCACAGGTACTTTAGGACAATAGGGAAAGAACACAGTGAAAAACATGTATGTGAGAAAACTTTTAACAAGGCTGAAAAAATTCACTGCTCTTGAAAGCTTAGGGATATAAATGGTACCACTAATATTATAAGAAAAACTCTGTATGCTTAAGGGAAGGTATGTATGTGTGTATATGGGTGTCAGTACACACACACACACACACACACACACCCATCCACATATATATATATTGCATCCTAAGGCACCTGACAAATTGCTTTGGAAACTCTTGCAAATCTGTGATATAGAATCTACTAATCTAGACAAAAATAATAATGAAATACAGGTAGTCCTCAAATTACAACAATTCATTTAGTGATCGTTCGAAGTTACAACAGCAATGAAAAAAATGCCTTATGATCCTTTTTCATACTTACAATCACTGCAGCATCCCTAGGATCATGTGATCAAAATTCAGATGTTTGGCAACTGACTCATATTTATGACAGTTGCAATGTCCCGGGATCACAATCTTCTGACAAGGAAAGTCAGTGAGGAAACCAGATTCACTTAACAACTGTGTTTGTTAACTTAACAACTGCAGTGGTTCACTTAACAAATGTGGCAAGAAAGGTTGTACAATGGGGCAAAACTCACTTAACAACTGTTTCCCTTAGCAACAAAAAAAATTGGGTTCAATGGTGGTCGTAAGTTGAGGACCAGTTGTATTACATCTACAAAGTAGAATTTTACTGCAGGATTTCTTCCTTTTATTAGTGACTAGCCTCTGTCTGTATGCATCTGGTAAGCATATTCAGCTAGAATCTAACCTGGAGGAGACACACGCCTCTGATATTTCCTATTGTGCGCATTTCTTGTTTATAGTTTAGACTATGAAGGGTGCATAAATCAAGATTCTAAATTGGGAGATCTGAGTTGACTTCATCAAGCCACTGTTGCAACATTTTTACGATATCCTTTTCGTTATTGGAGAAGAAGCTTTTATCTTTTCAAATGGAATTTTCATGCAGTTCCTTGTGGCTGAAGAAAAACATAGGAGTGTATTTGCTACAGCAATAAATTTTTTAGAAACAATTAAATAACATCTCTAGTGAACAGGAGTGTAGTTAATGTGTATTACACAGTCCTCATGGGAGGAGCAACATAAAACTGGGCAAACACAAGGAAAGCAGGAACATTATCTTTATTTGGTTTCTTAAAGCAAATTGTGGGGAAAATAACAAAAAGTTAATAGTTTTGGGTAGTTTTTGCAAATAAAGAATGTGTATTTGTTAGCGCCTTTCTCATAGGGCTACTGCCATCTGTACAGTAGCACAGCACTGTTGTTACAAAAGCTGAACTTCTGTATCCTCTCAAGTTTTGGAAAGAAGGAAGGAATGTTCTTTGTGACTGATTGCTAGCAGCAATATCTATGTCATGTTTACTGTTTTAATCCAAATATTATATTGGGAGTTTAGGTGTGTGAGACTGTGTGAAGGAAACCAAGGAGCAGGAGGTTTAGTACATAGGAGAAGCGGGAACACAATCCAGTTATAAAAGCTCTGGAAAGAAAGTGCTTTAAAAAGATTCCACTTTAGGGAACTCATAGTAAGTCTGGCTGGGAATGTACTCTTACAGTTTTCAAGATTAGTACCTAGTAGACTAGCATCCAAGAGGCCTTTCTGAAATCAGAGTGATTTCTTTGTTTCTTTGGTTTGCCAACTATGTGAGGCTGGACAACATGCCATTCAGATTCCAATGTTTGGAGTGGCAATTAAGAGGAAGGAAGGAAGGAAAGATGGATTGGTCGAATTTGACAATTTCTGGCTATTTTCAGCAACTATGAGCTCAGCAAAAATTTGATGACTTATCTCCAGAATGCCTTCTCTCCTTCCTCTGTGTTCAAGAGGCAGTAGAGGATTCAGATGTTTCTTTTTTCTAGCAGGAGAAAGCCATAAAGCTGTTTTAATAGTAAAGGGACTGACTGTGTTCCTACTGCTGTGCAGGTAATCCTTGGTTAACGACTTGTTCAACAATCACTTGAAGTTATGAAGGCACTGAACAATAGACCTAAATGTTCTGGCTGTCCCAGACACACACACACACACACACACACACACACACACACACACCACTCACATAATCACAACCTGGAGTCTTAGCAAGTGGCTCACATGATGGTTGCAGTTTCCTGCAGTCTTATGATTGCTGTTTGTGATTTTCTCTGCTGGCTTCCTACAAATAAAGTCAATGGGGAAACTGGCAGAGAAGATTGCAAGTTGATCTTTTAAGTTGTTTCCACTTCCACTGCTTTTATTCCCAGGGACTCCCAACTACAGAATAGCTCCAGGGTGCACATTCATAGCATCTTCTAGCCCACACTTCACAGTTCATACATGCCTGGTCACAATGGCACGGTGCCGCAGTGGCTACCAATGCCCCTTCATGCAACTGGCAGCAGCTACCTCTGACCCCACCATGCATATGCTACAGCAGGCATTTAGCTGCCCACTACTGGCCACCTCGCAGCTTCTCCACTGATTTAGCCTGTTGGAAGCTGACAGGAAGTTGCAAGGAGGTCCTCGCTTAACAATTTATTATGCCTTGGGGACTGCCTGGATTGCCGTGGCTAAGCGATGAAGTCATATAACATTGTACATTATGACTGCATCACTTACTAATGGGAATTCTGGTCTGAGTTGCCATTGTTAAGTGAGAATTACCTCTAATGCATTCTTTCTTTTAAGAGAGCTAACCTGCTTAGCTCTGGTTCTTATATCAAGGCTTTAAGACATTTAAATAGTTGCATGTGAGACAGCCAGCAAGTGAATGGGTCCTATAATTTGGAAAGGGGGTCATCTCCTTTGCCAGCCAGGAACACAGCATGCTGTCCCACAACACACTTGGCATCTATCTATATTTATAGAGTAGAATGAAAAATATCAGAAGACTCATAGGAGGGCGTTATAGCATATTTTTTAAAAAAGTTCTAACCATAGGAATACTGACCTTGAGTGAGAAGTCAAATTCCAATAGTTACAACTTTTTTAAAAATGTGATTTTTGAGTCCCCCTAAGACCGTGATGGTGAACCTATGGCACCCATGCCAGAGGTGGCACGCAGAGCCCTCTCTCTGGGCACGTGAGCCGCCATTGCCCCAGCTCAGCTCTGGTGTGCATGCACCTCCTGCCGGCCAGCTGGTCTTTGGCTCTCTGCCGCGCAGAGTTGGAAGGGATTCTCCATCTTCTAGTTCAACCCCCTACTCAAGCAGGTGATCCTACATACCATTTTGGACACAAGGCTGCCCAATCTCTTCTGAAAAACCTCCATTTATCCAGCAGCAACAACTACTGGAGACAAGCCATTCCACTGATTGATTGTTCTCACTGTTTAGGAAATTTCTCCTTAATTCTGGGTTGGTTGTCCCTCCGCCCTTCCCCAAAGTGAGGCTGGTCTCATCACTCCTGACTTTCCAAGCATTCTTAAGACCTGGTTATGCCAGCAAGCCCCAGCCAGGGGATGGTGAATTTGTGAGGTGGCTGTGTTATTATTAACTTCCCTTTGCTGTTATTTCTATATTTTGTTCTCTTTTTAAAAAGTTTTTAAATGTTTTTTGTAATTAATAATGATAAGTGGTTTTATGTATTAATTCACAGTTTTAACTTCGTTATATGCCATTCCAGAGTCACTTTTGATGGGATAAGTGGCTGTATAAATTAGATGGATAAATAAATGAAGTTTAGATACTAATGAGTTGCTTTTGAAATATACACATACATACAGCAATAGCATCTGAGTTATAAAGGAGAGAAATGCTATGCCTAATCATGAAAAATCTTTCCTAAATTACTACATCATCTAAACAGCACAAGTAGTCCTTGACTTAGGACCATAATTGAGCCCAGAGTTCATAAGTCATTGTGGTCATTATGAGGGTCATTGTGTGACTGGCTCTAATTTTGTAATATTTTAAATAATTATTAAACAAACACCGCAGTTGTTAAGCAAATCAATTTTACCCCAATGGGTGTTTTTTTAACTGGAAATGGGAAGTAAATGCTAGAAATCGGCAAAAAAGTAAAAAAAAATCATGGTCATGTGACTGGGATGTACAAGTGGCCGTAAAAGTGAGCCAGTTGCCAACTACTTAAAATGCAATCATGTGACTGTGTGTCCATATGCTAGTGTTTGTGGCCTTGCAACTTTGAAATCAAGTCCTAAGTACCTTTTGGGAGGACAGGAGTCCATTTTAACATTGAATGTTCGCTAAGCAATTGATCGTAAGTCAAGGACTACCTATAGAGTAATGTGTGAAAGCCAATGAGTGAAAGTCTAAAGAGGTTTGTTTAATAGAGGAAATAAGAGGTCAAACCCCAGAGCACCTATTTAAAAAAGTGCAGGTAGATGGAACGAAGGCAAATAGATGAAAAGGAAGCAGTCGGGGAATCGTGGGCAAAAAAATTACGGTATATATTACTATTGCAGGAACAACGTGCAACTTACTACCTACTCCAGGCAGCCAGTGCTATGGTATGTATGGTATGCCTTTGTGCTTTCCAGACATAGTAGTTAGCCTTTGATGTCCCAGGAAGTTAGAGAGGCCTTTGGTCTGGCCTAACAGAGTCTTTCTCGTGTGCATTAAATACAGCACAAATATACGATCCAAATTATCACACATCTGCATATGATACGTAGGAATATTTCTTGGTTCCAACTGGTAGCATGATTTAAAAAGCAACAACAGCCGAACTACTCCAGAATGGGAACATTCACCCCAAAGGAGCTTGAGTATTTCCATGAGTTACTTGCACAGTATCAGCCAAAAGCATTGTGTCTTTTATTTACCTCCGATTCTTTGTAGTAGCGCTCAGGAATTTCATCACAGGCGATATCAATGAAGCAGACTTCTCGGTCAAGATCTTTGGCTTCATTATCAAATATCTGCAAGATTTAAAACAAAAACACTTAAATGTTTTAGTAGACACACATATTCGGAAGCCAAACTCTGTGAACGTTGTGTACTGGCACAACTTGTTTTAAGAAACAAAACTGCCAGTTTCAAAAGTGGCAGGATATGTTCTTGGTCTTGGTTCCTAATTATAGGTTAGCTGTACACAAATTATGTAGGTTCCAGGCAATAACTTCAATGCACAAAGCCAAATGTACTTCATGCCTCTGACCTGTTTTCCTTGTTACTCTCATAAGTGGCAGAATGAAAACGTGATTTAAGAGGTAAGATGGGAAAAAACTCAAAGGACAAGCAGCCCTTTCCTAGCCCTTTCAGAATAAAGTAAAGGTTCTCCTATCCAGTCATGTCCGTCTCTAGTGCATGGTGCTCCACTTGGCCAAGGGAGCCAGTGTTGTCCAAAGACATTTTCTGTGATCATATAGCCAGCATGGCTATACTGTTACCTTCCAAATAAAGTGGTACCTATTTATCTACTCACATTTGCATGCTTTTGAAATGCTAGGTGGGCAGAAGCTGGGGCAAGTAACAGGAACTCACCCTATTATGCAATGCTCAAACCTGGGCTGTCAGCTTCCCAGCTGACAAGCTAACCGCTGAGCCATCGCACCCCCTTTCAGAGTAAACCTATTGTTATTCTCCATTTCTATGACCCTGATATATGCTGATAAAATGTTAACGCTATTTTTGAATGAATAAATACACAATGTACATTCCACAACTTCTGGGCTAAAAAGAATGTTCCGATTGGATTGGATTTTAGGGGAGCAGAGGCCACTGAAAATTTACAGAATTTGCTTCATTTATTTCTTATAAAGCTGCCTCATCTTTCCCAACTTCTGATATGTCACTCATTCCAGCGGAAGGCTAACCATTAGCCCTAATCAGCCAGTCTCTCTGAGCTACGGGCTCTGGTATAAAGCTACCCCATTATCCGTGGGAAGCAAATTAAATATTCCTGGCACTCAGAACTGTCTTTCTGCCCTCTCTTCCTGGCTAAGTAAATGTTATACATAGATATGACAAAGGCCTCTAAACACTTCTCTCAAGGGAAGCTTCTTGCAATTTGCTTTCCATGGGGCTGTACTTGAAGTTGATTTCGAAAGTACAAATGGTGAGATTTTGGTGACAGCAAATGAACAGAATAATCCCAAATATTATGATATTCTACTCTAGATATAGAATCAGTGGGTCAACATGTGCTGCCTGATTGGGATGCTTACCACACCCTGAATATTAAGGGAACAGGAGCTTAGATGGAGGCCTTTTCAATTTTAAGCTCCATGTTCCAGAATAGGCCATGCCTGGTAAGAACTCCTAGGAAGGCTGTTAAGGCAGTTATTCTATAAAAACTTTGGAATGGAACCTATTTACTATTTTGCAATTTTATTGCACCTCTTATGGCTTCACTGGATGATAAAATCACCCAGAATTGTCAGCTGAGATAGCACATGAATAACAATGAAACGCAAATTAAACTAAACTCCTTTCGTTGAAACAAATGATTTATTTTTCTTTTTTCTACTTCTTCCTCCTTCTGGTTAACAAAAAAAAAAGTTGAATCTATATTGGCTTTTCAACGTACGCATTTGCAAACATTCAAAGCACTGTACATGCATTGGTTAAGTATGGTTCACCACCATTTTGTAAAGCAGGCTAGTGCGATAGCCTTGTTTTGTAGGGAGGCAGTAGCCTGACTAAGGTCATCTGTTGAATATTTATTTATTTATTTATTTATTTATTTATTTATTTATTTATTTATTTATGAGATTTATATGTCGCCCTATCTCCCTAAGGACTCAGAGCGGCTTATAATACCAAAAACAATACAATATAAATATTAAAAAATTAATTAAACCGGAAATCTCATAAATCAATTAAAAATTTAAAAAACAACCACTAAAAAGACCTTTCCCCCCTCCTTCAGTCCGGGTAGGCTAGTTTGAACAGCCAAGTTTTTAGGCCACGGTGGAAGGATCGGAGGTCAGGGGCCACCCGGAGCTCCAGGGGTAGCTGGTTCCAAAGGGTGGATGCCCCCACAGAGAAGGACCTACCCCTGGGAGCCTCAGCCAGCATTGCCTGGCTGAAAGCACCCTGAGCAGGCCCTGCCGGTGGGAGTGCACGGGTCATCGGGAAGCTGTTATCAGCAGCAGGGTTTCCTGAAAATACCCCGGTCCAATGCCATGAAGGGCTTTATAGGTTAACACCAGCACCTTGCCCCTAGAGGGCAACTGGTAACCAGTGCAGCTCACACAGGAGGGGTGTAACATGGGAGTATCGGGAACCTCCCATCACAACCCGCACCACTGCATTCTGGACAAGTTGAAGCCTCCAGGTGGTCCTCAAGGGCAGCCCCATGTAGAAAGCATTGCAGTAGTCCAGACGGGAAATGACAAGCGCATGAGTGACCGTGCATAGGGCATCTCGATCCAGGAAGAGTCGCAACTGGCACACCAGGCGAACCTGGGCAAACGCCCCCCTGGCCACGGCTCCCACATGCTCCTCTAAACTGAGCCGTGCGTCCAGGAGGACACCCAAGTTGTGAGCCCTATCTATGGGGGGCAACACCTCTCCCCCCATAGCTAGAGATGTAATATCCTGGCTAACTCGAGATGCCGGTACATACAGCCACTCGGTCTTAGCCGGGTTGAGCCGGAGTCTGTTTCTCCCCATCCAGACCTGCACCGCTTCCAGGCATCTGGACATCATTTTGAGGGCGTCACTGGGTTGGTTGGGGTGGAGATGAAAAGCTGGGTATCATCAGCGTACTGATGATACCTCACCCCAAAACCACGGATGATCTCACCCAGCAGCTTCATTTAGATGTTGAACAAGAGGGGTGAGAGGACCGACCCCTGAGGTACCCCACAAAGGAAGGGCCTCGGGGTTGATCTCTGCCCCCCTGCCAACACTACCTGCATACGACCCAAGAGGTAGGAGGAGAACCACCGTAAAACAGTGCCCCCCACCCCCAACCCTTCGAGGCATCACAGCAAGATACCATGGTCAATGGTATTGAAAGCCGCCGAGAGATCTAACAGGACCAGGAGAGAGGAATAACCTCTGTCCCGACCCCTCCAGAGATCATCCACCAGTGCGACCAACGCCGTCTCCATGCTGTACCCGGGTCTGAAACCCGATTGGTATGGGTCTAGATAGTCAGTTTCCTCCAGAAACACCGGGAGCTGTTGGGCCACCACGCTCTCAACAACCTTCACAACAAAGTGAAGGTTGGAGACTGGACAAAAGTTGTTTAAATCAGCTGGGTCCAAGGCAGGCTTCTTGAGGAGGGGCCTCACCACCACCTCTTTCAAGGCGGAAGGGAAGGAACCTTCACTCAAAGAAGCATTTATAACTGCCTGGAGCCAGCCTCGTGTAACCTCCCGGAATATGAATGCCTGATGTGAGATTTGAGTTACAGATTATAAGCCCAACAGCTGTATGGCAAAGAACTCTACTATCCATAAGATATTACTTTCATCTTCCCAATCAATTTTAAGTGGACCCTAAATCTAATAGATTTTACTCCTGGGATATCTGAAGTTTTTATTCATGTATAATTTACTCTTGCATTCAGATGGAGGTCTAATCTCTTAGCTTGAAACACTCTCTGCTGTGACAATATGGCCTGTGCATTTTTGCTTTGATTAGTTTATCTAATATTTTACTGTATTTTAAATGATTTGAGAGGGTACTTTTTGCTTTCATATTGTGAAATTTATTAAAGTAAATAAACAGCTACATCAGAAGTAAGAAATGGAGCTATTTATATACTAAATCAATGTAGATAATTATTGCTTCTAGCCAAATATTCTCTGAAATATTTAAGAGTCTGTAGAAGGGATAATTTCATTAATTATGCAGTTGAGCTGGGGATATTTAAAAGTTTTTTTAAAAGGAAAATTAAAGTTCATGGGGAAAAGCAGAAAGCTTTCCAACTGGCTTTTTTTGTGCTGGCAAAGAGCAGAAAGAAAATGGCAAGAACATTCTGTGTTCTTAACAATGTCAGGATTGTAGAACAGAGTCATAAATATTATGATATGAAAGAGAAATTAGAGAGGCTTGCTTTTTGGAAGTAATGTAATATAGCAGTATAAAACACCTATGACTAAACCAAATCAAGAATTCTCAAGAAGCAGAAGTGAGTTATGAATTATATCCTTTATAAAAAATGTCAGCCATTTCTTTTTTTATTATTGTATTTACAAAGCTATTTGCTCCGTATCAATGGTAATAAAATCCAGTGAAGGCTCACACTATAAGAAAAGGAAGAAAGCAATTTCCCCCCATTCTCTCTTCTCCATTCTCTTATGCTCTGGAACATTTCTCATCCTTTCCAGAGCAGATTTTTAGGAAGCATAAGGGAATTGACTTAAATTGCCCTGTTCTTTAGTAGAAGTGGTCAAAGGTACTCTGAACTGATTTGTTGTTGTACAGTCAAGACAGAATTTGGACCAACAGATCAAATACTGTACAGACAGAAATATAGGAATAACAGAGGTGGAAGGGACCTTGGAGGTTTTCTAGTCCAACCGCCTGCTCAGACTGGAAATACCTATACAAGGGTTGTCAAACTCATGGCCCGTGGGCCAGATGCATCATGTGCTGGCCACGCCCACCCGATTTAGCGAAGGGGAAAAAGTCACGATACAGCACGTGACGACAATGTGACACCGCAAGTTTGACACCTCTGCCCTATACCATTTCAAACAAATGGTTGTCCAATCTCTTTTTAAAATTTTCCAGTGTTGGAGAGCATCCACAACTACTGGAGAGAAGTCGTCCCACTGATTATAATTGTTCTAATTATCAGAAAATTTCTCCTTAGTTCTAGTTGTTTCTTTCCTTGATTAGTTTCCACCCATTGCTTCTTATCCTGCCTTCAGGTATTTTAGAGAATAGATTGATCGTTCTTCTTTGTGGCAGTTAGATATTGGAACACTGCTATCATGTCACCCCTAATTGAGTACAGCCCATTTTTTTATTAATTCCAAATGAAATTTAGCTGTGATCCCTGAACTTTGCTGGCTGAGGAACTATAGGATTTGGCAAGAACTCTGTTATATTAGTAGACCATAAAATAAAGTTCTGCCATTAAAAATGTATTAGCAGAATCCTGGAAAGGCTGTTATTTTAATTCAAGTCACACAGATAAAGTGTCAGGTTGCATTCTCTGTGTTCCTAAATCAGTTCATTATGATTAGGATCCACCTTTTACAATAAATTAAAAATTGCATTAATGAGAGAAAAGATTATCTGAGCTAATGAACATTTTTAAGCTTAAATGCTAACGTTCATCAACAGACTCCAAATGAAATATAATAATCCAGACTGAGAGGTTTCCCCCCCATAGATTAATACATGGTTTGCCTCAGTTTTCTAGAGAGTAATTTTTATATTTGCATATATCGGTACCCCAAATACTGTATTACCAAATGTAATACAGTAATGTAACCTTCTGGTCCTCCCAAAGGACAATAAATAGAGGATCAAAGCTTTGAAAGGCTATTCCTGTGGCTTAGAGAACTTTGTTCTCTTTTCCCATTATCTATAATGTATTGTACTAATAAGATGTAACAAGGTTAGAAATGTATAGTATCTGTGGTTGTGTTCTTACCATTTAGCCTTCAAGGTTGCAGATCCTGCTTACTTTTGCTCTGTGCTCATCTAGATTTTACAACTAATCGATCAATGCATAAGAGGAGGAGGGGAAGGTATTAGTGGGTTAGTTGTAGAGACTGACATTGATTTGGGCTGTGACAAGTGATTCTTTGGAAGGGCACATACTGAAGCTCAAATACTGTGGCCACCTAATGAGAAGCAAGGACTTATTGGAAAAAACCCTGATATTGGGAAAGATTGAAGGCAAAAGGAGAAAGGGATGGAAGAGGATGAGATGATTGGATGGTATCATCAACATGATGAACGTGGATTTGGATAAACTCCAGGAAACAATGGAGGACAGGGGTGGGCCTGGCATCCTATAGTCCATGTGATTGCAAAGAGTCAGACATGACTTAGTGACTGAACGACGACAAATGACAACTGACCGGCTCAAGGTCACTCAGCTGGCTTCTGTGCCTAAAAACAGACTAGAATCCAGGTTTCCTCATGGCTATTCCAGCATCTTAATGACTACACTACAACATCTCTTTAGCATATTCCACACTTACTAATTAAAATTAAAGTTAACAAAAGAAACATTATTAATACATGCTTGATTAAATATATCAATTGTTTCTAACGGACTGAAGACTTTTAAAAAGGCCTTTGTTTGAGAGCATTTCCATACCGCCAGCGTTTCCAATCCCAAAGTAATTAGGAAATAACCTCTCGTCATCTTCCTCTTCTGCCAGTTTTGAAACACAAAGAACGCACAGAGAGTACCATCAGTCAATCACTGTTCCGACTCTTCCCTTGCAAATGACCAGTAGACGAATTTTTAAAATAACATCTGATCAGTGTTCTGGCCAGTCCTGCAGCAATTGTCTCCTTCTTGTTACTACTTTACACATAACAATGACACAAAATTAATTGCTAGGGTTTCTCTTGCCACAGTTTTCAGTATGTGCTGTATGTGTGGCTCGCCAGAAACAAAAATTCAAAGCGAAGAGGTTGCATAGCTTGAGCTACAACATGTCTTATCTGTATTGGCCATTATTCTAAATCTGGGTGCCTTGGGGTTGCACATGAGCTGTTTCAGTCCTTGCAGCCATTTCCCTAGGTACCTGTCAAACTGTCTGCTTTGCCTGATTCTTTAAAAAAAATATAGATTCTTTAACATCAAAAAACAGAGAAGCTGGCACATTGCAAAGCAAAATGTCTTACTGGAAAACAGCAGCTTCATTTCTAAGACAGTCTCTGCATCCTGCATGGGCCTTAAGGCCTTATGTGGTACAAAAATAGTCAAAGCCAGAAGACACGGGGTCGTCAGGCTCCCCTTTAACTTACATCCTCAACATATGTGATGGCAGGTTTTGCAAACCTGGACTCAGCAGTAAATCAGACACGTTCTGGTTTGACCCATCTTCTTGCATAAAGATTGCTGGGCACAGCTTGGTTAGAGGACCATTTTCACATTGCAGTCAGGAATGAAAAGCCGTATGCGTCTGGCTGGATATTGCTAGTTCCAACTCTCGGTTGCTTTTCTCCTTACCCTCCCTTATCTTTGATGGTTCAGAATCATGCCTTCTTCCTCCCCATATCTTCGGAATTAAAGGATTCTTGATACTTTGTGGCTGTAAAACTGTACAGGTATTAAATCTCTTCCAGGTCCTGGACTGGACACTGCCGATTCCTATCTCACCTGCCTTACACCTAGTTATTCAGGATCCTAATGGGAGTTGTAGCATTGGAGGGTTGCAGAAGGCACCCCTGCTTTTATGCCATCTCTTCCACTGCTGCTCCTGCATTAGTCATAATTTCAGGCAGCAGCAGTACTGCTGCCAATGTACAATATTTCCTCTCCTTAGTTGGGGAAGGCATGCTATTAAGCCATATCACAGAGTACAGAAAATAAGGCTCACATTAGTTAGATGTATTCACTGGATTTCGTAAGTTCCATTAAGTAGACTTACGGTTAAGAGTAAAAAAAGTATACGGCTAATATACAGAATCTTGGAAACTGAATACACCAAGATTCTAGCATTCAATCAGTAGAGAATTCATTAAGGTGGGATTTCTGAGAGTTATTTGAATTTTATTTTTTTTATTTTTATTCATATTTATATGCCGCCCTTCTCCGGAGACTCAGGGCGGCTTACAATTTTTTGGAGCACAACCCAATGCGCTCAGCAATAGCCTTCCTTCCATTGTATATGCCTGCTTATTACTAGGGCTGTTTTGCCCCCCACCTCCAAGCGGCATTCTTACAAAGTCAGCTTATTGCCCCCAACAATCTTGGGTCCTCAGTTTACCTACCCCGAGAGGATGGAAGGCTGAGTCAACCTTGAGCCTGGTGGGATTCGAGCCTGCACTAATTGCAGGCAGCTGGAATTAAGTGCTAGGTGTTTAACAGCCTGCACCACCAAGGCTCTTAATTGCTTTTCTCCAGAAAATTGCTTTTCTCCAGAAAAAAAAAGGAGCTAACCATTCTCAATTTTGAAATATCCATCTGCTTAGTCCGGAGGTTTTGAGATACTCCTATTTCATTCCCAGCCCCAGAGCTTTAGTGTGCAGTGATTGAAGAATAGGAGAAATTCTTGCAGAACTTGAGCCAGTGGAGTAAACCCCTCTTCCTGCTTCTTCCAATCTGCCCTAATTTAAAGGGGGCTCAGTGTCTGAAAACTTTAATCACTGGGGACCCCTATGCAAAGAGCCCCAAAACCTCTACTTTGTCCCAGCAGAAGGTGTTCCGTGAAATGGGAGCCATCATTGAGAAGGCCTGTTCATCAATGAGTCACATACCATAAAACTCATGAGTGGGAAGTCATACAAGTGGCCCGCTCTGTTTGGACTGGTTAGGCAGATTTGATTTTGGCAAAGTCTTATCTAATAATCCCCAATGCTAAACTGTAAAGAGGATATACCCTTTAAAGGGGATAATCAGCATTTTGAACTGGAAGCTCCTGGGCAACTGATGGAATGAACCTCAGAATGGGCATTATCTGATTTGATGAAGCTATCAGGCATTTAAGCTACTGCATTTTATACCAAGTATAGCTTTTGGGTATAGTTTTTGAGTTGTCTCTGAAAACAACTTCACAGTTGGCAGCAATCCATCCAGGCTATGGTTATTATCACCAGGGCATCTTGGTTCAGGTAGAGTCACAACTAGTATTCTACCTAAAGCTTGACAAAGTCTTTGCAGGCCATAGCTTTCACTTGATGTTTAAGAAGGGACCACAAGAGCAGAAGAACCAAACCACAAATCAACTTCTGTTGGGCTTACCAAAGCCCCCAGAGTAACTATGGGACCAGATGTTACAAGATCACCATAATCTACCAAGATTATGATCTACCGAAGCAAATCTGTCCTGGTAGAATGTAATCTGAGCTTGTTTTGCCTAGAAAGTTGTTCATTTGTTGCTTAAGCAACCATTTAATTAAGATTTCTACTTTCAGTCAAGGAACAATAATACAGAGTATGCATTTCAATTCATAACTTCTCTGAGCCCTTTATACACTAGCATACAATAGCTGATTCCTCTCTCCCTGCAGATAACATGGCTGGGTTTACTGAGTTTATTGTAATTTCTTCAATGTTAAGTTTATGATTAATCTTTCCAATTGTTATTTAATAAATAGCTTGTGGTTAAAGCACAATATGTGAATCAAGTTGGTAAGTGAATTCACTCATTAAATTCACACAACTAAGCCATAATATTGTTATATGGTTTTGGTTTAATTGTTTAATACATACAGACTAGAAAGTTGGGTGAGTCCAGCTAAATAGTAATTTACTGAACAAATCATGGTTAAGCAAACCATGGCACTGTTATTTACTATATAATTGTCATTTGCTATATAGTTACTCTAATAAACCACAATGGGTTACTAATCACATCATCTGTGTTAACTTATTTTAAAAGCCACATTATGTGATGGTGGTTAAATCATCAGACTAGAAAGTAGGAGACCGTGAATTCTAGTTCTGTCTTAGGCCTGAAAACTGGCTGAGTGACTTTGGGCCTTTCTTTCTTTCTTTCTTTCTTTCTTTCTTTCTTTCTTTCTTTCTTTCTTTCTTTCTTTCTTTCTTTCTTTCTTTCCTTCCTTCCTTCCTTCCTTCCTTCCTTCCTTCCTTCCTTCCTTCCTTTCCTTCTTTCCTCCCTCCCTCCCTCCCTCCCTTCCCATCCCCTCTCTTCCCTTTTTCTCTCCTCGAAGTGTTGTTGTGAGGAGAAATAGTAGGGGGAAGATGTGTTGGATATGTTCTCTGCCTTGAGTTATTTGTAAAAAATTATAAAGGCAGGATATAAATAAATAAAACATAAAAATCCAGTTAGTGAGACACAATTTTCACGAACATTTTCCTGTAATTTTTTTTTGTACTGTAGAAGTAAATTAAGGCAAGCTGCTTAGAGCTCTGGTCTGCATAAGAGGTACATAATGACTTTCATCCACCATTTAAAGGATGAGTAATGTATGAATTGAGGCTTAAGCTCTTGAAATTCCAGCCTTCTACTCAGAGCTTGTCATCAATGTCTTGATTTGAAAAACATCATTTACAGATAACTGTTTGTGCTCTTCTATTTGAGCAGGGACAGCTCACTGAACTGTTTAGTTTTTATTTAAAAAACCTAATATTCATCACAAAGGTCTAAGATTGGCTTGCCAGCCAACCAGCACTAATTGCTCATAGCAATTCATTCAGACTGCTGGGAACTTGCTGTGGCCCTCTTGACAATGTTTATGTGTTCCCTGAAAGAATTCAATATAAAGCATGAAGCACTTAAGATGGTGAGCTTAGAAAGAAACCACGACCTTGCTGGGAAGATCTCTTGGATGGTAAGAGTACAAATCAAAAATATTGACACTGTTTTATACGTCATAAATGAGCTGTAATAAACTGGAGTTCCAAATATTATGGAGAGATTTTCTTATACAGGACATGTTAAAGGTAGTCCTTGACTTATAATCATTCATTTAGCGATGGTTTGAAGTCATGGAAAAAAGTGACTTAAGACTGTTCTTCATATTTATGACTGTTGCAAGCATCCCCATGGTCATGTGAGCAAAATTCAGACTCTTGGCAACTACCTCATATTTATGATCATTGCAGTGTCCCTGGGTCATGTGATCACATTGGTGTCTTTCTGACAAGCAAATGGGGAAGTCAGATTGGTGTCTTTCTGAAAGTCAATGGGGAAGTCAGATTCACTTAACAACTGTATTACTAACTTAACAACTATCATGATTCACTTAATACCTGTGGCAAGAAAGGTCATAAAATGGAGTAAAACTTACTTAGCAACTGTCTTGCTCAGCAACAGAAATTTTGGCTCAATTGTGGTTGTAAGTTGAGGACTACCTATATTTCACAGCATCAGCCCTCCCAATATTAAGTCACCCTCATTACAAAAGACACTCAACGTTCTGTGCTAATGAGAACCCACCATATTAATGGACCTAGTTTGATTCCACAAAGATTTATTTTCTACCTTATGAGATTAAATGAACTGACCAATTTGCATTACAGTAAAACATTAAAGCCTTTAGAAAAATACAGGTCAACAGTATTTAAGGGATTAGGTGAAAGGGAGGCATTTGGCAGAAATCTGACACAGAAGGGTGTGAGATGCCACAATGAGCCAACGGTGGAAAGAATACTGTGGCAGAATCATAACAACCAGTTCTACCGAACCGGTCCGAACCTGTAGAATCCCACCCCTGATAATAACTTGTATTCTATATATTATAGATCTGAACTCTTTGAAGCAGAAACATTATATATAATTTTATAAAAACTACACTTTATAAAGACAGTGCATTTTTGCTTTTAGCAATTCCAAGTACTTATATTAGGCAGTTCCAAACAAACTCAGTTGTTACCAAGTAAAAGTACGTAGAACAGGTTATCAATCTTGAAGAATTACCAGTTGTCTGCTTGCAGTTTTATGTTAGAACTATTCTTAACCTGCTAAGCTGCATGTGACTTCTTGACTCTGACAAAGCCTTCCAACTGAGTAAATCATCTCTTCATCATGTTTACACTTTTTATAAGGCTAGAACTAAGGCTATGGGAAGGGATATGCCTTTATATTGTCTTCTATTAGCATATATACTGTGTGCATTCATATATTGAGAGTAGCTTAGTGAGAGGAATGCAAGTAATAGCATTTCCCCCTTTCTTGTAACCTCTGCCCACGAAATAAGAACTTGGAAATGTATGGCTAGAGGTCAATAAGCTTCAGTGTGCAATTCTATCTCTGTGGACTGGCGCTAACCCGGTCCTAGAGCATCGTATTCAACTTAATATAGAAACTCCTGTCATCAACACTGTGTCTGCATTTCCAGAGTAAAGACCTAGCATTCTGCTATTGCTAACTTGGGCAAATTAATCAAATTTCATTTTAGTGTTAAACAGAGAAAGATGTTGATCTACCTACAAGAAACGTTTCCTTCCAAGAGGAGGAGGAGGAGGAGGAAGACAAACGGGAAAGTCAAATGCTACCAATGTGCTGAAGATGCCACAGGAAAATGTTTCTTGGGTATAATCCTTTTAGAGGGTTGTTGAAGCACTTGGAGGTTTATCTGTGACCTCAGGGTCACCCGAGTAGTGCTCCTGGTTCCTGTAGTCTGCATTTTTTCTCTGGAAATCCATTCCTACAGCCACACCGTGCAAGGAGTGTTCATCCCAAATTATATAGCTAAAAGTCTGTAGAGATCTCAGTTGTACAGGTCGTGGTTGTCCCAAAGGTGCTTTTTTCAGGAGGCAACTGGGCTTTCTTGTTTTTTTCTTTGAAGACATTTCACTTCTCATCAGGTGACCCTGAGGACACAGATAAACCTTCAAGTGCTTCAACGACCCTCTAAAAGGATGCAAATGACCAGCTGTCTGCAAGGAATATAAATTCTTCCATTCCCTACTATCCTGTAAGAGCTGAAGAAGCTTCTTGGATGAGAAGTAAAACGTCTTCAAAGAAAAAAACAAGAAAGTCCAGTTGCCTCCTAAAAAAGCAACTTTGGGTTTCTTGGGTATCACTACAAAGGTCTAAGCCATATTGGGCTGCGTGTGTGCTAGAGTGCTTTAGTTTTATAGGAAGATGGAGATAACAGGTATGGTTGAAACCTAGTAGAATAAACAGAACCAGTGCGGAAATGTTCTCCTTAAGAGACCAATTCTATCTGAAGAATAGGGAATACCTCCTTGAACATCTAAATAAATATGTGACGATATGTTTAAAGCAGTCAGAGGCAGGAAGTAAGCAAAGGATATAGCTTAATAGATCTTAACAAAAAATATTTACTGTTTTAAAGCTGGTTTAAATATTACCTTACTTTCATCAAATGATATTGCTGTTCCTTGTCTACATCAAGAGATGTGTGCGTGTGCGTGTGTATATCCTTTTTAAAAAAAAAAATCTACTTGATATATATGGATATACATTATATATGTGTGTGTGTATGTGTGTATTGATGTATATCAAGGAGTTATATTGAAAGGGCATTGGTACTTACCTGATACGCCCACTCTCCTTGAGCTGTGAAGAGCATCCAGAAGTGGGAGGTGCTCAGTCTCTTGTCCGACAGGCTGGGCTTAATTATTATTAGGACGCTCCTCCTCCTCCGCAGGACTCCACCCCAGCACCCCAGTTTTGGCGAAGTCGAAGTGGTAAACCTACCTATACTTCACCTATCTACAACAACATTTGGCCGGAGCAATGCCCCCCCCAGATGGAAAAGGGTGGGGCTGGATGCTCTTCACAGCTCAAGGAGAATGGGCGTATCAGGTAAGTACCAACGCCCTTTCTCCCCCGAGCTGTTCAGAGCATCCAGAAGTGGGACATACCAAAGATGCAGTTGTCCTCAGGGAGGGATGCTGTCTGGTAGTAACCCTACTCTCGGTCCCTATGCACTTGTTGTAAGACCCTTCTACCAAATGAAGCCTCCACAGAGGCAAACACGTCAACCTTATAGTTTCTTATGAAAGGAGAAGGGGAGGACCAGGTGGCTGTCCTGCAGATTTCATCTATCGAGGCCTGAGTGGCCCAAGCAGCCGATGTTGCCACACTTCGTGTTGAGTGGGCTGTGATGCCCGCTGGCACAGGGAGAGATTGAACCTCATAAGATTTTGCTATTGAGGCTCTGAGCCATCGCCCAATTGTGGAAGAAGACACTTTACGACCCTCAGTCTTAGGGAGAAAAGAAACAAAAAGGGCCTCCGTCTTCTGGAAGGGCGCCATGCATTGTATGTATATGCGCAATGCTCGTCATACATCGAGGTGATGCCATTGACGTTCCAGTTGATGAAGCGGAGTTGAACAGAAATTGGGAAGGACCAATTCCTGTGCCCTATGGAAGGCCGAATTGACTTTAGGGACAAAGGTAGGGTCAGGTCTGAGGACTACTCTGGAATACACAGAGGTCCTTGCGAATTGATAAGGCTGCCAATTCTGATATTCTCCTTGCCGAGGTAATCGTGATCAAAAAGACTACCTTATACATCAGGAATTGTAGACTGATGGTTCTCAAGGGTTCGAAGGGATCCTTGGTAAGTGCCGACAGAACCTTGTTCAGGTCCCAAGTTGGGTACCGGTGGACAACTGGTGGATGTAAATTGGTGGGCCTAGAAAGCTGCGAACCCGGGGTGTTGAAAGCGAAAATCACCAAAGGATATCACTGAAGCCAGGGCCGCCACTTGTCGGCGTAAAGTGTTTGGGGACAGTCCCTTATCTAGTCCCTCCTGTAGAAAGTCCAAAAACTGTGCCACCAATGGAGAGGTGGGAACAACCCCTGATTTCATGCACCATTTGCAGAAGATGTCCCAGGTGGCATTATATATGCGAACTGTGGATGGTCGCCTAGCCGCTTGTATAGTATTGATGACCCTGGCTGAAATGTCTTCTGATTTCAGACATTCCCGCTCAATCTCCAAATGGCTAGGCTGAACCATTGAGGGTCTGGATGAAGGACCGGGCCCTGAGAGAGAGAGATCATTGACGATGGAATTCTCCAAGGGTCTTCAACGGATAAGCTCCGCAGGTCCACAAACCATGGCCGTCTGGGCCAATAGGGGGCCACCACTAATATCTCTGCCCTTTCCTCCAGAATCCGTTGTATCAGCATGGGAATCACCGGGAGGGGAGGGAAGGCGTATAGGAGACCTGAGGGCCAAGGGCAGCGGAGAGCATTGACATTCTCCGCTCCTTGGGATGGATATCGGGAAATGAAGCGTGGTAATTGCATGTTGAGGGGAGATGCAAATAGATCGATTACAGGGAGGCCGAATCTCTGGGCTGCTTTTTGAAATAATGAGGGGTGCAGATGCCACTCTGCCTGGTCGAGCATGGCCCTGCTGAGCCAGTCCGCTCGCACATTGGTGATGCCCGATATGTGTTCGGCTTTGATGGAGAGGAAGTTGTTTTCATCCCACCGAAGCAGTTTCTCTGCCTCTCGCATCAGGTGTCTGGAGTGTGTGCCCCCTTGTTTGTTCAAGTGGGCCTTCACGGTGATATTGTCCGTGAGCACCAGCACGTGGTTGGAGCGCAGTATTGAAACAAAACTGCGAAGGGCGAGGTGAACGGCTCTCAGTTCCAACCAATTGATGTCTTGTGCACGCTCTGGAATGGTCCACTGTCCCTGCGCCGTGTGGGAGAGATAATGAGCTCCCCAGCCGTACAGGCTGGCGTCTGTCGTGATGGTCTGTCTTGGAGGATCCCTGAAAGGACAACCTCTTTTAATTGTTGTAGCGGTCCACCAGTGAAAGGATCTTAGTACGGTGGTTGGTACCGTAACTGGGACCATGGAATTGTCTCTCCCGGACCGTTGGTACGGCAGCAGGAACCACTGCAGAGCCCTGGCATGTAAGCGGGCCCAAGGAACTATGGATATACAGGAAATCATCTTCCCAAATAATTGCGATAGTAAGGCCAGGGGAACTCTTTTAAGTGTTCGGATTTCCTGTACCAGTTTCTTAATACTTTCCTGCCTATCGGGTGAAAGAAAAACCATGCCTTGAGTGGTATCAAGGACAGCCCCCAGATGAATTAGCCTAATTGTAGGGGTTAGGTGGCTCTTGTCCCTGTTTATAGAGAACCCATGACCTTGAAGAGTGGAAATGGTAATAAGGGAATCTGAATTAGACTGCTGAATGGATGATGACAGAATCAAAATGTCACCGAAGTAACAATGTAGCCTAATGGGCCTGCTCCTGAGGGAAGCGGCCAGTGCTGCCAGGACCTTAGTAAAGGTCCTGGGAGCGGAGGCCAGTCCAAAAGGAAGGGCGACGTACTCATAGTGTAAGTTATTATAACAAAACCTAAGGAATTGATAATGGGAAGGTCGAATTGGTATATGCAAATATGCTTCTGTAAGGTCAATGGATGTAAGTATGTCCCCCTGCCTGATGCCAAGTAAGATCAATTGTAATGTGGTCATCTTGAACTTGCGATACACCAGAAATTGGTTGAGCCGTTTCAGATCTAGAATCGCCCTCCAGCCCCCCGAACTCTTTGGGACCACAGAGAGGTGGGAATAAAATCCCTGACCCTGTTGATCTAAGGGGACCGGTTGAATGGCCCGAATCTCCAATAGATGGGAAATGGCAGATTGCATGAGAGCTCTCTTCGTGGGATCCCTAGAGAAAGGGCATTTCATAAAGAAGTGTGGTGGGCTGGAGAGGAACTCCAGAGCCAAGCCAAATCTGATGATATTCCTCACCCAGGCATCGGAGGTGGAGGAATCCCACTGGTCAGCAAAGAACCTTAAGTGGCCCCCTATGGGCGTTAGGTCCCCCTCCTTATTTGGAGTGATGAAAATTCCTGCCACTTGCTCCCCGGAACTGTCTCCTGTTCTGCCCCCCTCATCTGTTTCTACTGGCAAAGTCGGGAGAGACCGATTGTTGCCCCTGACTCTGTGGCGGAGTCCTAGGGTATCTAGAATAGTAATGTCCCGGGTAACAGGGACGAAAGGGGCCTCTACGAAATGGCTGGGAAGATTGGGAGTCCAACCTCCTAAAAAGAGAGGGGAGGATCCTCTTCTTCGATTTTGTTTCAATAAGGAGAGGGTCAAGGGCCTTGCCAAATAGTTTCTCCCCAGATATAGGTGCAGAGGCAAGCTTCCATTTGTGCCTCGTATCTGCCTGCCAATGACGAAGCCACAATAGGCGTCTAGCACAGACTTGGGAAGCTATGGTGCGAGAGGAGAACTTCACGGCATTGAAAGTTGCATCTGCCGAGAACTCGGCAGCAGCAATTATCTTGGCAACATCCTGATGCACCCGGGTATTGGAAGCTGGTATTATTTCTCTCAGATGGCAAAGCCATCTGAGGGAGGACCTCGTAAAGAAGGAGGCGGCCGTAGCCGCTCTAATGGCTCACGCATCAGAAACGTGCGCTCTGTGTAGGGCCATTTCAGCCCTCCTTTCCTCCGGCTTTAGAGCTTCCTCCGCCTCCCCTGGGATGGCTGAAGATGAGACCAGGGCAACTATTGGGTCGTCTACCTTAGACGTGTTTAATGAGTTAGAAAACTCGGGGGCTAAGTTATAGAACCGCTTGTCGTACCCGGACGGGGGAGGGTAGGAAGCTGATAGGGGCCATTGTTTGTTGACTAGGTCGGAGAACATATGGGGAACAGGTATTACTTCCGCTTTGGATGCGAGTTGAGAGAAGATTAGGTCTTCGGGCTCTGCTTGTGACCCCGATGACTGAGTTGCGGGAGTGATGTTGTCGAGGCGAGAGGTGTTTTTCGCCTTAAATAACAGGGATTTGAACAAAGGTGGATTGAAAAGCCCCGTGAACACTGGATGGTCTGGAGTAATTCCTTCATCGTCAGACATCCCTCTCTCCAAGGGGTCTGCCTCAGAAAGGCCCTGGTCGATATTATGAATCGACCCCGCATCTGGATCCAACCAATCACCTCGGTCCCCCATATCCTGCATAACCTGTGGTGGTGGAGTATAAGGGGTAGAAAACTCCCTTTGGGGGGATACCTGATGGTAGCGCTGTTCCACGATACTCACGGAGCGGTCCGATAGTGACATGCAGTCTGGTGCTATGGGAGGTTGGTTGGCCCGAAGGAATTGTTGTACGCCAGCCGCAATTCCTTTTTGTATTGCCAGCTCCATCCAGGAACGCATTCTGGCTGGCACTGTCCAGGAGTTCATCGTCCTGACGTAGGCCCACCGCTGTGGGGGTGAAAGTCGCTTCAGGGAGCCTACATGGAACCAGGTCGGTCCGTGAGGCCTCCAGAGGGACTGACCTGGACAGGCACTGCCTGGACTGGTTGGAGAGATCCAGAGCTGTGGGAGGAGGGCTGGGGGAATGGTTAGAGGCAGAAGGCGAGGTGGGGAAGCATGACCAGACTCCCTGGTGCGCTTTTGCACCTGTCTCTCTAGGGCCTGGTGATGTCTGTGGGCGTCCTTCTCAGCTGCCCATGATGTTCTGCTAGGATTCGTAGGTTTAGATTTTGGCGCCACGGACCTAGAGCCATATCCACTAACCATCTTGTGAATTGGATGTCTGTCAGGCGTAACTGCGTTCTGAGGTGGCTGGCCCACTCAAGGTCCTGCTCCCTAATGGGGCCGGGTGACCTTATGTAAATCTCCCCCCTCATGATTATTATAGAGAAAATATGTATGTATGTATGTATGTATGTATGTATGTATGTATGTATATGTTTTCGTGGATTTTCACGGGTAAAGGTATGTAGGTCTTGGTGTATTCGGGTCTTGTCCCGTGTAAGATTGAGAATACCTTGGCGACGTTTCGACGAGATCCCACTCGCCATCTTCAGGCTGGTGTCTTCGGCTTTGTAACGAGTAACATAACATTCTGCTTTGGCAGAAGCACAAAGCCGAAGACACCAGCCTGAAGATGGCGAGTGGGATCTGTCGCCAAATGTCTCAATCTTACACGGGACAAGACCCGAATACACCAAGACCTACGTACATATATATATATATATAATTTTTTTTTCAAAATAATATTATGAATATTATTGTAGTTATTATTATTATTAGTATTAGTATTCTTATTATATTCTTATTATTATTTGCTATGTTGTTATCACCACAACAATATTGCACAGGGTGTGGCCTGCACCACAGCGAGGCCTAGAGCCTACCCCCAGCAGTGCAATAGACAACCTGAGAGGCCTCCAACAGAGTTGCTAAGGCTTCAGTGAGGCAAAATAATGAGACCTTACCCGGGCCCCCAAAAAGGGAAACCAAAGGGTAGCTAAAGAGGGGGTGGATGCAGACCCCAGTCCCCAGAAAGGGAAACCTTGCGGGGCTGTAGGCTGGTCACAGCCTGTGATAAAATGCGCCACGCGGTCTTAACAAAATGGCGCCGCCGCCTCGTGGCTGCCTGCAAGGATCCGTGCACAGCCCCCAGAAAGGGAAACCGCCCAGGTACGCTGCAGAGTTTGGGGGAAAGCAGCTGAATTCGCCAAACCACGCTCGGTGTTACGAGCGATAAGGGGGTGGCGGGAGAGGGGCGAGTAAGGCGGCATTCAGGAGATCGGAAAGATAAGGCTCGCAGCAGTAAAGCTCTGCGGCTGCTGCCAGAAAGGCTCCTACAGCCTCCAACGGAACCTTACGGCTGTAGAATTGCTGCCGATCCTGCTTTCTTTCTGTTGTTGATCGGAAGGGGAGATAAGCAGTTGCAATCGCTCTCAGCTGCTTGCGATCGGGAGACAAGGCTCTGAGGCAGCCGCCTCAGAGCGCTCCTACGCTGGCTCTGCCCTGCTGGTTCCAACGGTCAGGCAGCTCGAGACCGCAGGAAACAAGAAGGAATTTTGAAGTGAACTAGCTAAAGCTAGAAATGATTTTAGGAAAGAAAGGCTGTTTTGCTCTGCTCAGGCCAAACCCAACTACCTGCCACCAAGGCTGAGCTAAAACTGGGGCCCCGGTAGTGGAGTCCCGCGGAGGAGGAGGAGCGTCCTAATAATAATTAAGCCCAGCCTGTCAGACAAGAGACTGAGCACCTCCCACTTCTGGATGCTCTGAACAGCTCGGGGGAGAAAAACTAATTCTCTATGTCTGCTTGATTAATATTCTGTTCTGAAATGGACATTTTATAAAAATTTCCATAAGTCCAAATATTGTATTGCCATATGTTACTCGTTACCTGAAAGGGTATCTCTATATATCTCATTTTTAAAGAATCAACATTTTGATAACTAAGAAACTAAATTCTGTTCCACTGCAGGTTGAAACAAATACATTCCCTTTAAAGACAGAAATAGCTTTAACTAATTATTTTTAAAAGAGATAGTTTTAAGAATATTCTTTAGTTTGATGAATGAGAAAAGACATACTTTTGAGTTTTTCTGTAGTACAGTATATCATATAATATATATGATATATATATATATCATATATATATATATATATATATGATATAGTATATCATATAAATTGAGAAAATTAAGGGACTTCTATTGCCTTCAATGTTAATGTTTAGAGTCCACAAAAGCTTCTGTGACAATAAATTTTATTTTATAAGAAACTAAATAAATCTATTCATTTTAAATGTGCCATAAACCTTTTGTTCTTATTTGTGTAATGCATTCATATATATGTTTACCCTCACATGAATAAATAAGCTTTAGAGTATACCATGACAGATCTCTGATCTGATAATCTAAGTTAATATTTATTTTTCATTCTATATTACCATAGCATATCACAAAACAGCCTTAAAAATGTCTCCACGTTAAAATTAACAAGGTACTCTTGATTAATCATCTGGAGCTTTAATTAATTCAGTGATTAATGTTTGCTATCTTATTTGTTTTCTAACATATAACAGGAAACACAATTAATGAATTATTTCTTGAGATTGGAGATCTGTATGGTAATTTTTTTTACAAAGTTTGCAAAATCATGATTTTATTAAATTGCTCCTGTTTACTTGTGAATTAAAGGACTGCTGTGGTACAGAGAATGGGAGACAGTCATGCACTGAAGTTGAGAAATATTGGACAAAAATACACACATGGTTGGAAAAGATGATAAAACAACATATAGACCTAAAACCTGAAATATTTTTGTTAGGGATGATACCTGAAAGTTACAGTAAAGAAAAGACATATCTAGTTATTTATGTATTAACTGCAGCTAGAATAGTATTTGCTCAAAACTGGAAAAATGAAAAGTTTCCAATAGAGGATAATGTGATTAGAAAAATATTGTGCAGAGATGAATAGGTTAACACTGGCAATTAAAGGAAAAGAACAATCTGAATATTATATGATATGGGAATTATTTTATCAATGGTTGGAAAAGAAAATTAGAAATTAAATATATGAACGTAGAATATGTGTGTGTGTGTGTGTGTAATATGAATATAGAGAGGAAGGAATTGAAAGGGGGAAGGTTACAATGATAAAATATATTATGTATATTAATTCAAAATAAGAATGTAATGTAATTGTTGTTGTTATGGTAAGAAAATTGTATTAACCACAAATATTACGCACAAGACATTTGTACTCAGACGACACAATGTATAAAGAAAAGATGGAATGTTTGTAAAACAAAATAAAAAAAATATACCAAAAAAAAAGACAGAATGGGAGACAGTAATTTATATCCTAATGCTGGGTTCCAAAGCTACCATTTCTCTGTCTATTGTACCCCATAGAGTAGGTTTGTACCCCATAGAGTAGGTTTCTGGTATAAACATAGACATGTCCTCTTTCTTGCAATAATTGTCTTTAGCTGTATTGATGTTAAAGGAGTGTTTTCCCTTAAGCTGAGAACATTTATATACAACCTCAAGATGAATGAAATCTGTTATGCTTCACCCTTATTCCCCCAGAAGCAAAATCAGGTGACCAACAGGGAGTGAGATCAGAGGGGTGCTAATTGGTCATTTCAGGCTACTTCAAACATGTCCTTCCCACCAGGCCCTGATCTGTCACATCTGCCACCATTCTGCTCTTGATCTCTAAAAAAGCTGGAGAGCCTTTGGGTTTGCCCAAGGCATTATGACTGTTTAGCCAACGGTACTTTAAGCCTGTAGCTCTCACCAGTCTAGTGCAAAGTTTAAGTAATGTGAGTATATTTTATTTCTTCCCACCTGGATTCTACTTGCATGCCATCAAATGCCATATTTCTGCCCTTCAAATATGAGAAAAAAGTTAAGAACTGGTTGCAGAAATTGGCTGAACTGTAAGGAAACACCCATGCAGAGGTCCAAATACCTTAAAAACTACAATTCTACTCAAGAATATTGTTCACGATCAGATCTTTTATAGCACCTGAAACCTCAGAATATGCTTCTTTGCCTAGCATTTAGCAGTTTTGACTAGGTTCTGTCCTCCATTGGTTGATGGCATTTGGGAGTAGGATAAAAATTCCTGACAGGAATTTTATATTGTATTATTCAATAGGAACAATAAGAAGCCCAACCTAGAACCTACAAAACAGCCTATGAATACAATTACCAGGGGTTGGGCGGTGGGATATATTAGTTACCCACATATCATTCATGGACTAACGTACTGTCAGTTCATACATACAGTTTTGCTATAAAAAATGAAGATAATTATTCCTAGAAATTGTTACCCTCATAAAAAGTATTACCTATCTATGGTAACAATCTATGAAACAGGAACATTCAAGCTTAAAAGGTTTTTAATGGAAACCTTGGATAGTTATTATTTAAATTACATATAAGTGGTATCCTAACATGATCTCCCCTTTTGTAGGAAAGATACTGACAGACCCAAGAGGAGGAGTTAAATGACGTAGCAGTTTAGAATCATTAGATAGCCACAAAAGAACAAAGTCCAACCCCTCTTGAGCACAGTTGGTCCTTATGTAGTCCAGGTGCAAGCTGTTAGTCTGAAAATATTTCTGTGCATAGGCTTTAGCAATAAACCAATAATCTAGAACCTTCATGTGTGGACTTGCTTTTTTGCACCTAACACCCTGACTCCTTCTGGGCTATCTGCCCCATCTTTTAAATGTATTTTACATTCAATTATTGAAAGGAGAGAATAACTTACATTATCATTGCTTCCTTTGTTGTCCTCATATTTGGTCTCTATGTGAATGGAGAACTTGGGCAAAAATGAACACTGCAAAGAAAACATATAACATATAATGCAACAATTATACCCATTAACAGTTTCATGATGTTCTTTCTCCATTACCGTAACCTGGCTATAGTTTCTACTTGGCTCATATTTGGGAGAATTAGCCTGACATTTATACGTGCAAAATCTCTATAAAGACATAGGAAAAAAAATTCACAAGTTCAACAGTCTCAACATTCTCCATGAATTTTTCAGCCCATGGCGTTTCCTAAATTTTGCTGGCAAGTTACACTTTCATCAGAACTGAAGTATTAATTTTATATGAAGATAGTTATGCTGCACTTGCAAAGTAAGCAATAAAAGGAAACCAATTTCTAGAGAAAACAAACATTGAGAAGAAAAGCAGAAGAGCAGATGTAAGAGGCATATGAACTGAAGGAAGTTGAATCTTTTTGCCATCCATCATATTTCAATTGCTCAATTATCCAAATTATTTTTCCTGCCATAGAATTCTTAATGTATACTTGGAGATGTTTTTTTACTGATGTAACAACTTCCAGATTTATGACAAATAAATCTGGATAGCATCATCATCCCTGTAAGACAGGGCTCTCCAAACTTGGCAACTTCAAGACTCGTGGACTTCAACTCACAGAATTCCCCAACATGACCAGCTGACAAATTCTGGGAATTGAAATCTATAAGTCATAAAGGGGCCATAGTTTCCCACCCCTGCTGTAAGATGTCAATCTACTATCTACATGTCCCTCTGCATAAAGAAGCCCCACAAATGGACTTTAAACCACATGTCTTCATGGCATTGCCATTGTCTCATCCCCAGTCCACAGAGGAAGAAAGCTCACAAGGAGTCTTTCTTCCACCACACAGAATTTGGGTCATGGCCACAACCTAGGACACAATTGACAATGTGCTTGAAGCTGCAATCCACACATTTCTTATGCACCCCTTTAGTCTGCTATGGGAAAGACTTCTCCTCTAATTACTGGGCACTGAACTCCATAGCCATGTTGGCTTGAGCTGTAAAAATGACCAGTCATAACCTTCCATACTGGAATCTATTCATGTGAGTTCCGGATAGCACTTTTCTTAGTATTTATCAGATCTTATACACAGGTAGTCCTCGACTTACAACCATGAGTTTAGTAACCATTGAAAGTTGCAACAGCACTGAAAAAGTGACTTATAGCTATGTTTCACACTTATGACCACTGCAAGAATCCCCTTGGTTGTGTGATCAAAATTCAGGCACTAGGCAACTGGTATGTAATTATGACAGTTGCATTGTCCCATAGTCATGTGATCACCATTGGCAACCCTCTCAGCCAGCTTTTGACAAGCAAAGTCAATGGGGAAAGCCAGATTTGCTTGATAACCGTATGACTCACAACAGCAGTGATCCACTTAACAACTATGGCGAAAAGGTAACAAAATGAGGCAAAATTAATTTAACCACTGTCTTGCTTAGCCATGGAAATTTTGGGCTCCATTGTGGTAATAAATCAAGGCCTACCAGAAATCTCTTTATTATCATGGGTTCTAAAATCTCTTCAGATGTGCTAGATGTGTTTTTTTAACAAGGATTTAAAGATTGTTCAAGCATTGTGCTGCACTGGAGTGACTGATGCCAGGAAACAGATCTGGGTTCTACTTGCTCTGTACCCGGTGAGGGTACAGTAAATGTTCTGTTGCTTTGGATGGCAAGGGTTTTGACATGACAGTGGTTTTTACTGGGGCAGACATTGCCACTCGCAGCAAACCTCAGAATAAGTAGTACATTCAGCTGCATGGACATATTCCTGTTAATGTAAATAATTGCAGTATTCCACCCATAAGTCTGTGCTTCAGGACAAAGAGAACAATTTACCAGAATAACACAAAGTGGTCTGTTGAAAAAGCCTGCTCTTGGAGGCCAGGGCCTAGCTTTTTCATCTCTTGGACAACTGCAAAAACATTTGGGGTTGTTATGATGCAGAGGAGAGATGCTGGGTGGAGTGATAGGGAGTGACCCTGGTGCTTTTATTAAGCCTTCCTTCATCCTTCTGACGTTAGCTGGACTGTTTTTGGGCAGGTGTTTAGTGCTCCCTCCAAAGAGCACTACGCTAATATTGCTATAATTAACTAAGATTACAATGCAAGTACTTGGGGATTCATCCTATGCATCCATTGTACTTTAGAAAAGGTATTAATGATTACAACATACAGAATGGTATCTTAATGACAACATATTAATTCATACAGGAAATCAGATACAAATGCAGAAAATTAATGTTGCAAGCATATTGAAATTTAAAACATGATTCCTTCTTCTTTCACTTACCTTGGGCATACACTTCTCAAGTACTAAACTGTTACCACACATGGCATATAAAGGAATATACAGAGCATATTCTCTAATTTCCTATTTAACATTTCTAGAAGTGGCCAGGTGCTGCTCCACAGAAAAATAATAATCAAAATAATATTTGTAAGAGATTTAGAAAGCCCATAATACTTTGCCACAAACTGAAGCAGGCAACAGAGAGAATCTCATTCTAAGCATCCGGTTTGTCAAATTGTTGAGAAACTTGTGGGGAAACCTATTAAATGCTAACAATTTCCCTAAGCCAACATTACTCAGCCTCCTCTGCTTGGGTTTTCGCCACAAAGTTCCACATGTGATTATGTAGAAATTTTTCAGCATATTTGAAAACTGGTGTCATACCCTACCTATTTTAAACTAAACACTTAAACACCCTTAGTACTTATTTGAATCCCTCTGATAATCTTGATTCTCTTTCCAATCTATCTGAATGTATAGGGTCCAAAATGTGTGCTTTTGCCATTATGGAACAGAAAGCAACTTTTTGGTTTGAAAACTCTTCTTTTCTTGATGGAATCTAAAACTTGCTGACTCATAGCTTGGCATCATTTGTTTTTATTCCTAGAAAAAAAACAATGCATTTTTCTTTGATGAATTTTATACTGATATCATCAGTGGTGGGATTCAAATATTTTTACTACCAGTTCTGTGGGCATGGCTTGGTGGGAGTGGCAGGGGAAGGATACTGTAAAATCTCCAGCCAGGGGTAGTATTTGCCGATTTTCTGAACTACTCAAAATTTCCACTACCGGTTCTTCAGAACTGGTAAGAAGCTCCTGAATACGACCTCTGGATATGATCCCCTCTTTTTGCAAATCATTTCTGTCTTCTAAAGTTACCCTGTCTACTAAGTTACCCTGATAAAATACTATCTGTTTGCCTTCATTTTGCCTTTGTGGAAAATATTAGTGATATTTATTTAAAAATGTATACATCTGCATAAAATTGCAGCTAAGTTGTCCCAAAAGTGCTTTTCAAAAGGCAACTGGGCTTTCTTTTTTTCCGCTTAAAAACATTCTGCTTCTCATCAGTACTGAATCTCCATAAACACTGCAGACAAGTTCTCAAAATTTCTGCCCTCTCAGATTTCTAATAGCAATGGGGAAATGCATACAGACTCTATGCCCATGATTACAAAGGGCTGTGTTTGTTTCCCACCTATTACGTGTCCAGAACTGTTCATCTTCACATATTTTAATATACAACCAGTAGAGAATAGCTTTCAGCATACCACAGTGGAGAAGGGGCAGATTAAACTCTGACTTAATTAATCGCTTTGTGAGTATTCCCTACTAGGTAGAGGAAGAAAAGAAGACAGCCATGGAAAACACATAGTGATAGTCAAGTTTTAAATTCACTACAGATGCCTTCTATTAAAAAAGAAAGGACGGAAAGAATTAAGACTATTTTTAGGGTGATGATTGATTAACGTTGCCATGGCAATAAGAAGCAACAGCACGAACATGGTATAATTTGCACAAGCTAGGACAAGTGCCAAAGAATTAAAGACACTTAACAGAAAACACATGACATTTTTTATCAGTCAGTGGTGACTGCTATAATTATACCAACCACACTTGAAATGATAATGAGATTACAATATTCTGAAATAGAAATATTAAAAAAGAAGACAGCTAACATTTCTTCACTCTTTCATTTGAGGAACCTGTTTTGTGTGGTAATATCTGATGGGATGTTTACAGAATAGCCGAACTGATTCTTAAGTCATTTCTTATTATATTGTTCTTTAGAAGCATTAATTCTGAATCACTGGGAATTATTTTAAGTCTATCAAATAATAGGAGTAAAAATTTATTTGTCATAGTTACATAATTGATCATCTCAAGGTAACACATGGAATATTCATATATTTATTATTTTCTTCAACTGCATTATCTGCATTATTGTCAAGGACTAGTGATATCAATTCTACTCTGCATTAATCCATTATATGAAGGTTATCCAGATTACTTTTGGTTTGTTATTCATATATTTCTTCTTTTAATTAGTAAGACATCAACTTAATAATTTGTATATCCAGTGTAGCATCTTCTTCCATATCATTCTCGTATCATGTCACTTTCAAATCCATGTTCAGATCAGTCTGAGTCTTGTTCAGTAAAACTTGTTCCTCTTCCATAACATTTTTCAGTCTATCTTGTTTAACATTGACTTCTGGGTCTATTGTTCAAAAATATCCTTTAATACATCCAATGTTAAGATATTTTGCTTCTTTCTATATTATTAAGTCAAATTTAAGTATTTTTCTCCTTTGTTATCCTTAGCTCCTTGGTCTCATCCTAACATTTTTAAAAAGATAATTCAAAATAAAAACATTTTTCCCATGGGAAAGATTGTTATAATTAATTCCAAAATCTTATTTCAAATCCCCATGGACCCTTAGTCCATTTATAGCTTTCTAAAATCCGAGTTCTAATCACCCTTTTGCTGTTTATTCCAAAAGAGAACAAGAAATTAAACTTAGAATTTAACTTCTTTTTCTAAGGATTGAAGGAAATTCATTCAGTGCTATAAAACATGTCAACCTAAAGGGCCCTAATAGCTGAAAAGTAGTTAAACAATTTTAGTGATTAGAAAAAGAAGTATGCAAATCCAGTCTCCTTTTGAAAGGTATAACCATGGTTTGAGCAAGTTCATTCAGCAGCTCTTGATTCAGTTTGTCATTTCTCCCCTAGATATCCAAATCAAGGGCTAGGGGTTTTAAAGAATATAAAATATGTTTCTTATTATTTCATGAAAAGTCTAATTCAACATTCACTAGACACTCTAGATCATGGGTGTCAAACTTGATTGTGTCATGTGATGTATCATGACGTATCAAGACATTTTTTGCTTTTGCGGAGCCAGGATGGGCTCCAGCCCTACACAGAATCCATCACCTCACACGTACAAAACTCTTTCCACTTCATAGAAACAATAAAGAAACAAAACCTACAACCCAGTGACCTACTTGTGAGCTTCGATGTCATATCCCTCTTCACCCAAGTACCTATTAAAGAAGCCTTGACAGCTATCCAAAACAAATACAACCCCCCTAAGCACATCCTAGATCTGACCAACCATTGCCTTTCCAACACATACTTCATCCACAATGGACAAAGATATAAACAGATAGAAGGAGCACCTATGGGATCATCCCTCTCACCCGTCATCGCTAACCTATATATGGAACATTTTGAAACCAATGCTCTAGACAAACCGAATATAAACCCAAACTCTGGCTTAGATATGTAGATGACACTTTCGTAATTTGGCCACACGGAAAGAAAAACTGGACAACTTCCTCACACATCTCAACAGCCTATACCCCAAAATACAATTTACCATGGAAACAGAAACCAACAACCAACTTCCGCTCCTGGACGCCCTAATTTACAAAAACCCAATGGCTCCCTAGGACACACCATCTACCAGAAGAAGACACACACCAACCGCTACTTAAATGCACAATCCCATCACCACCCTGCACAGATCAACTCCGTAGCCAAGACCCTCATCTCCAGAACCAAACACCTAGCTGACAAAGACCACTTGAGAACAGAATTACACACCCTCACTAACGTATTAATGTCCAATGGATTCCAAAGAAGCACAATCACCAACCTAATCTAATATATATATTCCCCTGCGGTTGGCAAATTTCTGTGGCCCTGGACCCTGCCTTCAAGGAGCCCGTTGTTGGGTTCCTTTGGATTCCTGCCTATCGAACTGTTCGAACTGATGGTGTCACGCTGAATTATCTGCCGTATTTAATATCTACTTGATCATCTGGCTTTTCTTTGTCTCCACGGAAGTTGTGGAGATATTTATCATCTTTATCCAATGACCACGGTTTTAAATATCATGGACCTCTCCTTTTACCAGGACTTTGTTTGGACAGGTCCCATTGTTGTGAGAGGACGATGGGCGGATTATCTCTACTGTGGGAGAGTGGAGAGTTTTACATCTATCCCTGCAGTTTTCAAGATTTCTTTTGTTGGCTTTCCGCAGTGAGAGAGCGACTGCCATTTTTGTCATCTTTGGTCTCAAACGGGTGTGAGAGACCGCTTTGAGACTGAAATTTTGACTGCTGTAGCCTGTATTCTTTTTCTCCATTTGGTTTTTAACAACATTACCCTGCTATGTATTGCCATACTATACTCTGACCCCTTAACTATCTTATGGGTTTTACTCGGCCGAATTGTGGGCACTTAGGACTGCACCCTTGTCCTTGAGTTGGCCCAGGGATTATCAACAGCTTACCTTAATGACGGATCTTGGGATCCCAGAGGTGGCATGCTGCAATCAATGGGCTAAATTTTAAACTAAGATCTAAGGGTCGAATTTTAAAATTTTTAATTCGTTGTTTTAAAGGGTTAGGAGGAGGAGGGGGTGCAGGGGTCACTTTGCAGCCCGGGGCTGTGGGAGTGTGGGGGTTGGGGGGCGGGGCGGGTTCTGGGCCCTGAGGTGGGGGCAGCGATTCCCAGGGTGGTCGGGATTGGAAGAGGACGACGAGGCATAGGGCCATATCAGGTTATGGGAACGCCGCACCACATTTAAGGCCGGCGCTGCTCTGACCCTATGGCCTCCCAAGGGGCAATGGAACCAGGATCCCTGGGCTTAGGCTGGTGTATTTTAATGCCAGGTCTGTGGCTAACAAATCGTCCTCCTCCGGGAGATCATCGAGGAGGAGGCTGCGGACCTGGCTTGCATCACTGAGACCTGGTTGGGCCCAGAGGGGGTGTTCCTCTGGTTGAGTTATGCCCACCAGGTTTTGGGTCTTGCACCAGCCACGCAGCTCAGGGTAGGGGTGGTGGGGTGGCCGTGGTTATTCGGGAGACCTTGTTTCCGAGGGAGGTCTCTGTTGCAGAGATAGGGGAGTGAGATCCTCCTCCTGAGATGGGGCCAAATGGGTGGGTGGGCTTGCTGCTAGCATACCTTTCCCCAGCTGTGTGGCAGCTGCCTGCCTGGGCCTCGATCTCCTCTCTGGGGTGGCGGTGGAGCTCCCGGACCTTATGGTCTTGGGGACTTCAACTTGCCTTCCTTGGGGTCGGGTGTGGCTCAGGAATTCATGGCTTCTATGGAGGCCATGGGCCTGACCCAGTTGATTCAAGGTCCTACTCATGGAGGGGAAATACTCTTGACCTAGTTTTTATCTCTGAGCAGTGGCGGAGTGACAGAGGGCAGGTCGCTATTACGACTCTGCCTGTTCCATGGTCTGATCACTATCTCCTAAGGCTGGTCTTCCAACAGGCCCCCCCACTGCTGGGATGAGGAGCCACCTAGATGGTTCCCCCCAGATGCCTAATGGACCCTGAGAGGTTCCAGGCAGAACTGGGGTTCTTTCCTTCTTCCCTTGCTCACAGCTCTGCCGAGGATCTGGCAATAGCCTGGCAACGGGCTGCGCCAGAGGCCCTCACAGGGTTGTCCCCATGCGCCCCTTGTGCGCCGTGGATCTCGGCTGGCTCCTTGGTATACTGAGGAGCTCCGGGAGATGAAGCGCCATCAAAGGGGTTTAGAGAGCAGGTGGAGGTTTACCCGCTCCCAATCCCACCGAGCCCAGCTGAGAGCCTTTATTAGGACTTACCTGGTAGCTATGAGAGGCGCAGAAGATCTTATCTCTCCACCCTCATAGCGCCCGCAGATAATCGCCGCCTCTGTTTCGGGTTACTCGCTCCTCCTTCAGCTAGAGGGGGGGCCGGACCCGCGGGTAGGGCCGAGGAATTTGTTCAATATCTGTCGGATAAGATTGCTCAGATTCGGACGGGTTGTCCTCCATTTGCAGTGGTCTGAGGAAGGGGTGCAGGGAGTCTGGTTATTTGGGATGAGTTCGACCGCTTCCGAGGATGAAGTGGACAGGATTATGCGCGATGAGTTCCACCACATGTTTATTGGACCTGTGTCCCTCCTGGCTGGCTTATGCCGCCAGGGAGGCCACTCGTGTTGGCTCCGGCAGTTATCAACGCTTTAAGGGAGGGTGTTCTTCCGCCTTGAAAGAGGCGGTGGTGAGGCCCTCCTGAAGAAGCCTGCCCTGGACCCACTGTGTTAGACAACTCGCCCAGTCTCCAACCTTCGCTTTTCTGGCTAAGGTTGTTGAGAGTGTGGTGGCTCAACAGGTTCCGCTTTTCCTGGATGAAGCGGACTACCTAGATCCAGATCAATCGGGCTTCCACCTGGGTATAGCACGGAGACGGCATTGGTCGCTGATGGATGATCTCTGGAGGGCTCGGATAGGGTTTTTCCTCTGTCCTGGTCCTATTAGACCTCTCAGCGGCTTTCGATACCATCGACCATGGTATCCTTTTGCGCCTTTGGGGGTTGGGAGGGGGCACCGTTCTTCGGTGGTTCTCCTCCTACCTCTCGGGCGGTTGCAATCGGTGTTGGCAGGGGGTCAGGTCGCCCCTAGGGCCCTCACTTGTGGGGTCCCTCAGGGTCGGTCCTTTCCCCTTTGTTTAACATCTACATGAAGCCGCTGGGTGAGATCATCCGTGGTTTCGGGTGAAATTCCATCAGTACGCTGATGATACTCAGCTGTACATTTCCACCCCAGGCCAGATCAGTGATGCCCTCTCCCTGATGACCCGTGTCTGGATGCGGTACGGAACTGGATGAGGAAACATGCTTCACTCAACCCGCCAAGACTGAGTGGCTGTGCATACCGCCCCACCCAGTCAAGATTATCCATCTTTGGCCATAGGGGAGAGGTGCTGCCCCTGTGGATAGGGCGGAATCTGGGGTCCTCCTGGATGTACGGCCCGCTGGAGGAGCAGGTGGGGCCGCTGCCAGGGGGCCTTTGCCCAGCTCCGCCTTGTTCGCCAACTTCGCCTTTTCTGGATCGGACGCCTGCACGCATCACTCATGCCCTTGTTACCTCCAGGCTTGACTACTGCAACGCTTCTATTTGGGACTGCCCTTGCATACCATCCGAGATTGCAGCTGGTGCAAAATGCGGCGGCGCTGGTGGTGATGGGAGTTACCCGGTTCTCCCATGTGACCTCCTGCGCTGCCTGCATTGGTTGCCGGTTGCGCCCGGTGAGATTCAAGGTTTTAGTGTTAACATACAAAGTCCTTACGACATGGGTCCTCAATATTTAAGGGAGCTTCTTCCATGTCAAACACCGACGCTCTGTTCGAGCTCATAGGCAAGGACTCGGGTTCCGCCGGTGGGCCAATGCCGGCTGGCGGTTCCTCGACGACGCAGCCTTTTCTGTTGCTGCCCCTGACCTCTGGAATCAACTGCCTTTGGAGCTCCGCCTGGCCCCTGACCTCCGCAGACCTTCCGCCATGAAGTTGAAGACCTGGTTATTTGACCAACCCGGCTGTGACCCTTTGGGAGGGTTATTTTAAATTTTAACTCATTTTATAAATATTTGGGCTTATAATTTTGATTTAATTGTTTTTAATGTATTTATTGTTCTTGCTTTTAGTTGTAAGTCCAGTCTTCGGAGATGGGGCGGCATATAAGTTCAAATAATAAATAAATAAATAAATAAATAAATAATAATCCTAAGGGAGACTCCCCCCAAAAACCAAGACACAGAACAGGACAATGGCATCGCCCTCCTCCCTTACATCAAAGGCACCACAGATAAAATCAGCAAAATTCTCCACAAACACAATATCAGGACAGCCTTTGGCACTGACCAAAAAATAGCCAACGTCTTAAGAAACCCCAAAGACAAGATCCAGCTAGAAAACCAAGGAGTTTATAAATAATGCAAAATTTGCCCAGCCACATACATTGGACAAACCATCAGGAGAATAAATGCACGCATCGCAGAACACAAGAACGCAGTCAGAAAAGAAGAAAAACTTCCTCCCTTTTCCAGCACCTTAAAGCCACGGACATGAAATTGATTTTGAGGGATCCAAACTTATCTCCAATACTGAACACTTCAACAAGAGAATAATTAGGGAAGCCATCGAAATAGAGAAACACCCCCATAACATGAATAAACAGGATGATACTTCCCGCCTACCAGACATCTGGAAACTAGCCCTAATCAACAAACGAGTCCCAGCCACAAAACCAACACCGACCCAAAATAACACATGATGCCACCACCAATCTCCTTCACCAGACTCAAACCCAAGCCCACGCCACAGATAAAATGCAACCACCATCCAGAAACCAGACCATGGCTGCAACACCAGCTGCTACACCCCCCCACCCCCAAACTAAGCAAACTGACACACGCTATAAACACATAGCCAGACCTCAAACTCGGAGCCAAACCAAGGCCCAGAATGTCACATCACAGCCTTCCACCCAGGATACTACATCACAGAACTCAGGAGATTACAACACAAAACATCAGGAGGTTGCAACACAGACAACGACCCAGGAGATTACAGCACCACACCCAGGATGTCACAACAATTGAACTCAGAAGGTCATCACACAGCCCATTACCCAGGTCGTTACAACACAAAAGGCTGAGAGACACACAGCCAGCACCTCAGCCACACAGGGTCTCAGGAAAAAGCCATCCAATCTGCATACATCAACTCCATCAACCAATCAAGAAGTAACAACACAGCCAACTCTGGAGTTTAAAAGGGAAAAACAGCCATGATCACACACTTCTCCCAGAAGAACGAAGCTGAAGACACCAGCCCAAAGATGACGGATGAGATTTCACAAACGCTGCCAAGGTATTCTCAATCTTACACGGGACAAGACCCGAATACACCAAGACCTACATACACACACACACACACACACACACACACACACACATACATACTGAATATAGATATACATATATGTCTGGACGGTTGGCTCATCTGGGCTCCTGCACCAACACTTGGGCAGGGAACCCAATTGTATTCACTCCCCTTTTGGAACTGAGGCACTTAGATGAATAATATTTTTATATTATTATTATTATTATTATTATTATTATTATTATTATTATTATTATTATTATTATATTTGAGGTGTAATTTTCCTCAAATAATAATGATTGTTAAATGTATCTATATATATATATTTGTAAGGATATACAATTATGGTTCTTGAAATCTAAGTAGAGAAATTAAGGCCTCAACAGCATCAAAAGTCAAAATTGAGAACATTAGATAGGGCCAAACGAAGCAATTTATAGGCCCTGAGCAGCTGTTCCCACAGACCTCAGGCCTGGGTATGAGCTGATAATATTGACTGCTGTGCAGAAAGATCTTTAATATAGGTACAAATGTATATATACTGTGAGGGTCGCCAACAAGGATTAAAGCAATAATCTCCCAAACCGGAGTTAAAAGGGAGTAGAAACTTGTCTCCCCTGGTCTCTGTACCTAGAGAGCCAAGAGAATCTTAACCTCACAATAGCAAGCTGGGAATCTCCCCATCCAGGGCTCCATGAAGCCATGTGGAAAAACACCCTGCTACCTAGGGGTGCACGCCTAAAATGGCGGACAGTCCCCAACACCAAAATGGCGCCAATATCAACTTGGCGCCAGGCACAGCATTGCCGACACCGCACACTCGAGACAAGTGGCTAACCGCAATAATCAGCAGAATAGGGGAATAAGGACTCCAACGCCCCCACCCCTGTGTTCTCAGTGGGTAGGATGAAGGAAATAAGCGCGCTTGTTATTCCCTGTGCGAGGGTTGGAAGGGCAATGGCAATGAGGGAAGGCATGGGACACTGGGGAAAAGAGGCTTGAGAATGAATTTCAAGCCTCTTCCCATGAAATCGTAATGTGGCTGGCGCCGATAGCACATCTGCCGACTGCTGTCTCCAATTGCAGTTGGCTCTATAGAAGTTTTGGAACATTTTGGAAAAATTGGAAACAGAAGCCAATTCAAAATTAATGAAACGATTCACCTGAAACTACTTTCCTGCTCCAACCAAGGAAAGCTGCCTACTGAACGGAAGACTGAGCTAAAACTGGGGGACGTTGGAGAGGAGCGGAGAAGGAGTAAGAACGTCCTTCAGTTAAGCCCAGCCTATCAGAGCAGAGAGACTAAGCACCTCCCACTCTGGATGCTCAGAGCAGCTCAATGGAGAAAGGCATTAAGAGTTGTTAACCTAATCCTGCGTAGCCTTTTCTCCGGTAATATCACACTACTAACTAGAGCATACAAAACATTTGCTAGACCAATACTTGAATACAGCTCATCAGTCTGGAACCCACATTACGTATCTGATATTAATACAGTTGAGAAAGTCCAGAAATATTTCACAAGAAGAGTTCTCCACTCCTCTACTCGTTGCAGAATACCTTATGCCACCAGACTTGAAATTTTAGACCTAGACAACCTAGAACTACGCTGCCTTCGTTCTGATCTAAGTATAGTACATAAAATTATATATTGCAATGTCCTGTCAATGAATACTTCAGCTTCAACCATAACAATACAAGAGCACACAATAGATACAAACTCAAGGTAAAGCGCACCAAATTTGATTGCAGGAAATACGACTTCAGCAACAGAGGGGTCAATGTCTGGAATACTCTACCTGACTCTGTGGTTTCTTCCCCAAACCCCAAAAACTTTAACCTTAGACTGTCTACTATTGACCTCACCCCTTTCCTAAGAGGTCTGTAGGGGGCGCACCAACGTGCATACCGTCCCTCTCCTATTGTTTTTTTTATATGTATCCATTTCATGTTTTCATAACTATGTTTATACTTATACCTGTTATATTATTATTATTATTATTATTTTTATTATTTATTCAACTTGTATGCCACCCTACTCCCTAAGGACTCAGGGTGGCGAACATTAAAACAGAAGAAGTTTACAATAAAAAGAATTAAACAAATAAACAAACAAGCCGAATACAATTAAGAATTAAAAATTTAAAACCATCAACCCGCCCCCAGGGTCATTCCAGGCCGGCCTGTTGAAACAACCAAGTCTTCAGGTCCCGGTAGAAGGAGCGAAGGTCAGGGGCCAAACGGAGATCCACGGGGAGCTGGTTCCAAAGGGCAGGCGCTCCCACAGAGAAGGCCCTAGCCCTGGGAACCGCCAGCCGACAATGCCTGACCGATGGCACCCCAAGGAGGCCCCTCCTATGAGAGCGAACAGGGCGATCAGAAAATGATGCTGGCAGGAGGCGTTCCCGCAAGTACCCTGGACCCAAGCCATTAAGGGCTTTATAAGTTGTTACTAACACCTTGAAGGCGACCCGGGAGGCAACCAGCAACCAATGCAAGCCACGCAGGAGGGGTGTAACATGGGAGTATCGGGATACCCCCATCACAGCCCGCGGCCGCATTCTGCACCAGCTGTAGCCTCCGGATCGTCCACAAGGGGAGCCCCATGTAAAGAGCATTGCAGTAGTCGATTCTAGAGGTGACGAGCGCATGAGTAACCGTTCAAAGGGCATCTCGGTCCAAATAAGGGCGAAGCTGGCGAACCAGCTGAACCTGGGCAAAAGCCCCCCTGGCCACAGCTCCCACATGCTCCTCCAAACTGAGCTGTGAATCCAGGAGGACACCCAGGTTCCTCGCCCTATCCACGGGGGGCAACACCTCTCCCCCCATGACCAAAGATGGTACATCCAATAAGGACCGAGATGCCGGTAAGAACAGCCACTCAGTCTTGGTGGGGTTGAGCTGGAGCCTGTTACTACCCATCCAGACCCGTACCGCCTCCAGGCACTGGGACATTATAATTGCTTGACAAAATAAAATAAATAAATAAAATTTTGAACCCAACCAGGTTATAATAAAAATGCAAGCATTTCATCTGACATTCCAAGACAAATTATCAATTTTCTCTCCAATTACTTTATGCACCAATTTAAATGCAAGAAGCCATCAATAATATTAGGTAGTAAGTATAATCATACTGTTGAAATAAACACACTTTTTGAAGTTACAGTTTTTGCAATGCAGGTTTACAGTTCAACTGAAATTGTCAAATTACAGTTCTAAAGTAGCTGATTAAATTCTTTCATTACCACAACAATGATTCATGGTGATTGAAAGCTACTTATTGTGCATATGATACATTCTAACTTTCAAGCATCCTTGAGTAATGGTTAATATAAATGCGAAAGATAACAGATCAGTCTCCCTCAATATGAAATTGAAACATCTAAATGGAAAACATGGTTCAACCTCCCACTTCTTTCAAAATGATAGGAAGGACAAATATATCAAATAAAAAAGGATCAAAATCAAATAAGAGTTAGAAAAAGTTGCTGGGGAAAAGGAAAACATAATTTGCATAATTCCTGGTATTTTCAGTTAATAACTTTGGTTTGTATAACATCATATTATCAGTTGGATCAAGATAGGTTGAGAGTCTGACTCAGAGTAAGGTAGTTGATAGGTTAATAGGATTTCAGGACATGTTTTATCTTGAGTAAATGAGTAGATAAATAACAAATGTTAAGTATCATCAAGCTAATATATTTTAATACATCATTGGAAACTTATACTAGTATATTTTATATCCATTTTTCTAGTCAAGCCCATTAGCTTTTAACCTAAAAAAATGCATGGTTCATATCATTCACATCATTGAAAGAATACTATAGTAATGAATAATGCACTCCATCAATAATATAAATTATACATCAAATTAGAATATGGATTCTAAACCCAAATTTTGGATATGGCAAATTTCACATATAAAATTGCAGTTCCAGAATGGTTTCCAATTAACATTAAATTATGCATGAGGCATACGTTTAAATACTAACTTTAGTTTTTGTTATTTAACAGAAAACGTTGCTATCAACTGCTGCTTAGCTACAAGCAGCAAATAATTCTGCTGAACGCATAGGCTGTTACCTGTATCTGATCTCATGATAAAATATTCCAGACTACAGTTTTAGTCTGTAAGCCTTTGTGATACATTTGAAATTGGGTACATAATGTTATATAGATGATGTTCTTAAACAGATTGTCTCAATTGATCTTAGTGATGGTTCAGGAAAAACAACTGTTAAGATTAAGGCAGCCTTTAAGGTGCCTTTGGAATACTTGGTCTGGGATAACCTGTTCAATGTGTGTTTGATGTCTTACTTTTTATTAGCTTCTGTGTTCTCAAATAATGGCCTAGTTCAAGGGTTTTCAAACTTGACAAGTTTAAGACTTATGGACTTCAACTCCCAGAATTCCTGAGCTAACATGACTGGAGGAGGAATTCTGGGAGTTGAAGTCCACAAGTCTTAAAGTTGTCAAGTTTGAAAGCCCCTGGCCTAGTTTAAGCAATCTTTAAAAGTAACTACACTGATTATTCAGTTCCATATTTGTACATGTGCTTGCCCACCAGCTTTACACCCTGAACAAAAGCAGGAATAAAATAGATCTTGTGGATTCATATTGCAAATATTCTTAAGAGCAGAGGGCAGATTTACAAAAGATCCAGGATTTTTGATAGCTAGCTCTGGACAAAAGTCTTGCAGCAGCCATCTTCACCAGCATACCAAACATTCCTCAAGAACAGACCCAATTAAAAAGCCTTAGTGTAATTCACTATAATATGATGACAACTACTGTGGATCCACCTTTACTGAAAACAGAAACTATCTGTATTCTAGCTGAGATGAACGAAAACAATGAGGCTGCAGCTGAAAATGCAGGACTACGCATCAGCTTTATAGTTGATTTTTCAAGAAGGTAGGTTCTACATTGGTGGCCATTTGGACCATGCAGAATTTTCCATTCAAATTGCAGTTATGTTCACTAGGCATGAGAAAACGAATGCAGCAGAATTTCTGCTTTGTAAATAACACAAGCATGGATATAGCTGTCTTAGTTACAGCTCCTGCACATGAATCTGCTTTTCTATTACAATGCATTTGCTCAGGAGTAGCTACTTCAGATAACAGGGCCACATAACACTAAGGGTTTACCTGTTTGCAAGAGGAATGGGAAATTATCTGTTGATAGTGCACTTCCCTCTGTCCATAGAGAGATAATGGCTATTTTAATAATCAGGTTTTTGATATTTTTCATGCCCTATGACCATGATGGTAAACCTATGGCACGCGTGCCGGAAGTGGCACGCAGAGCCATTTCTGCCTGCATGCGAGCTGTCACCTGGAACAGATCCACTGCGCATGTGCACGTGCCTCCCGCCAGCCAGCTGTCAGGCATCTGCTGCGCATGTACAGGGGGTTGAGGGATGTCACACGCGCATTGGAGTATGGGTGCAGGCACGCACGCGCATGGACACTTTTGGCACGCGACAACAAAAAGGTTAGCTATCACTGCCCTATGACTTTATATCTACCTATTTCCTCCTGCATAAATATTATGAAGAATATTTTTAAACACATACAGCCTCCTGTTTTCAAAAGTAAAAGCCTTGATGGTTCTCACAATAATATACTTTGTAATTATCTCAACAATAAAATGCTTTAAGCCACTATTGTTCAAAACAAATATCACAGATCATGTCCAGAAGTAGAAACATCCAAAAGGAGAGAAAATAGCATTAGTTGTCCTGGGAATGCGTCAAGGGAATAATTAATAAACTAAATATAACAAAGATGAGATTGAGCTCTCATATAAGCTCTCTTGGAGACTCTAAGCATAAACAAATGTTTTACCCCTATTCTAGGTTATTCTAGGACTCTCAAGATTTACCATATCCGAGCTGAATAAATTTGGGCAATTTAAGAGCAAAGCGATATAGTTTTCTGTAGTGGTTTTTAAGTTTTTTGTACCACAAATCTCTAACCCTACAATGACTGGGCTCATTTTTAAAACCTCATGTTTAGCCATGTTAATTAGAAAACCTCCTAACATGTGGAAGCACCTGACTCGACCTTGTCTAGGCACAAAGCTTACCATTGGGGTTGGCAACTACTTGGATGGAAGGCTCCCAAAGACCATAGGCAGGACTGGGACGTAAACAATAAAATCCCAGAGGACAGTATTAACAAACAGCTGCCCATACTGCTACCAATGATTTAATGAGCAGCTGACAGATGTTCCATACATATTTGGTTCCACACAGGACTTCTTGTGAATTATTCCTAAGCATGCTTGGCGATAATAAACAGATGCAAGAAGTCAACATGAGAAGCCTGACTTAAGGACATCTTTACCTTTTGAATTTGTGAAGGCCAATCTTCCCATCTTTTTACTTAAACTAGCTATGGAATTTTTTTTATTTTTAATTTAGAATGTTGATCGAACTGTTATAAGGAAGGGTGTGCTTGCTACAGAAATATGTTTCTACAAGATTTGTTTCATAGGAAACAATGGAACAGAAATTGATTTTGCTCAGAGAAGGGTACAGTATTTTTAAGTATGCTCTTTGTCTCTTCTGTCTTATACTACCTAGTTCAGTTCTTATGTTTTCTGGGCACCGAGCCCAGAATTTTTTAATTCTGTCTGGAGATTGCAGCATTTTCCAGGTACTGTATCAAGACAGATGGATGTTTTATAAGTTAATGAAAGATAAAATGAAAAACTGTCTCTCTATTACTAGCAATAACCAGCATATTAAAGCCTGTATATCTCTTTTTTTATATAAAAAGAGAAAGGTTTTTATTATTATTATTACAGCTACTGGGTAACAAAATATATCAAGCTTTGAAATTATTACATTTTTTATATCAGTGACATAACTAATAATATTAGAAGTACTATTCTTCTTCAGCTACATAAAAGGAGCAATCCGCTGTTGAAAATCAGTATTTTTATTCTTTTAAAAAGCCAAGAATCTATTGTTTTGTTCTAATCATAGCTTTTAAATACTATTTAACATGACAAAGAAGAATCAGAACTTACCGTGTATTCTGATCCACATTCGGCCGATGGGAATAAAAGAAAAGGAAAAATAATGGCGTAAAATTATTTCATTGTTCACATTGCTTTAATTAAAATGCAAAATACACTGCTAATTTTGATGCATGATACAAAGCCCTAAAAGAATTATATGGGCTGGAACACAATTCAAAGGGGCACTATTTGTAATTGTTCAATAATGAATGGGCAGATAAATTATTGGAAGTTGTGAATTGAACTTGGTGCCCTTTTTGTATAATTTTGCTTTTCAGTTCCCTGCTCTTAATGAAATATTAAAGTTACAGAACTATTTGAATGTGTGTAGTGTATATATGTGTGTTCATGTATGCACATATACACCAAACAAATGAGAGAGTTTTTATTTTATCTTAAATGCATGTTATTCAAAATTTTACTGGAAAATCAATTGAATTAATATATCAAGAATACTCCCAGGGTTCCAGTCAGCAAACTGCATAATAATTCAAGTTAGAGTCAAATGCTGGAGTATCAAAGCATTGCGAATTTGTGTCAAATGCTATCTTAATAATGACAAATGTGAGTCAGGCATAGTCCTTGGAGCAGGGGTATCAAACTCGGGTCGTCACATTGTCATCATGTGACGTATCACAACTTTTTCCTCCTTTGCTAAAACTGAGGTGGGCATGGCCAGCGCGTGATGCATCCAGCCCATGGGCCGCGAGTTTGATGTTCCTGCCTTAGAGAATTGAAACCACCACTCCATGTCACCATTTAATTAATTTAATTTAAATTATTATAGTTTTGCCCAATAAATTATTCAGTTTTGTATAAATTAAAATTGTTGACAATAATGATATTTGTCTACAAATATGTGTGCACTTCTTTGTGATGGAATTTTATGAATTATATCAAAATACTAACTGTACAACACCAAGGGAAGGATAAAAAACTGTGCATGTGTATATGTAAGAGAAACCTTAACCCTGCAGTCTGTCTCAATAAATACAGTGGAGAAAACTGAATTTAAAAATATCGCTCCAAAACGTCTTACCAATTCATGATTTTTCTACAGCGCTCACTTTGGAGGGCAAGGGAAAGATTAAGCTTCCATCATAAATAAGCATGGAGAACATAACAAGTTTGACTCAAACAACTGCAAAATACTTGTTAGAGAAGGTTATATTTTTGTTAATTCTGTTTCATCTGCGAGAATAGTTGCTGTCTTTTAAGAAAGTAGATATGACAGTTGGGGTGAAGAACTGGACATGAAAGTTAAAATGGCACCATATAAGAAAACTCATGGGACTCAGCAAAAGTCCCTTGAGATTCATCTGTCCCAAAATTATTATTTTTTTGATCCCTCTGCAGTATTCTTTCCTCTGACTGATAACTGTTCTCCAAAGCTCCACTCTCAGGCAGAAGATTTCCATGATATTTCTTCCATTTTTAATTTGTAAACTGGAGAAGTCAATGTGTGTTCTACCACTAGGCTAACTACCCTTTTTCCAGTGAAGGGACCCTTGGAGATGGTGCTGGTGCAACTGGAAATTCTTATGAGATGACTCCCAAGGATAATTTCACACAACAATCTAAACGGGTAGGAGCAACAGAACCCAAGGAGAACATTTCTTTCCCCGAAGAGTAGTCAGGGCTTCATTGTGGCTTTTGGGGAATGTACACATCTCACAACTCTGGCTTCCCTTCAGGCAGCACAATTCTCCAATTCCCTGTTAGCTCAAAGTTAGAGCACGTTTGCTCTCCTCCTCTGGTGCCAAAGAAACTCTGCGGTGCCAGGAGAAATAGGCCCTTGACATTTTACCTCAGATGGCAGAAGTGAGAGCAGGGTTTTTGTTTTTATTTTTTACAAGTACACTGGGTATGCCCTGGACATGTAAAGCAATTTTCAGATAGGCATGTGGAGAGAGCAAACTAAGCCCTGGTACCATAAACAATAATTTGTAGCCGTATGACTAATTCGTGTTCAGCTTGCCTCTCCAGTTAGCAGAAGTTCTAATTATAAAGAATGGCAACTTGTCCTTGGATGAACTGAATGAAGCTGTGCCTGATCCTTGTGACCCCTGCTAAATAATATCCCTGGTGCTATACGGCTATTAGGTTAACTATGAGAGAAATCAGCTATAGCAACCAGGTGAATTATAGCACATCAAACCTACTTCACAATTTTATGTAGTGCAACATTTAAGCAGCAGCGAAAAAAGTTGGGTAGTACATATCTAGCAAAGACTAGACCAAGAAAAAAAATATATGAGGAGTCATTATTTTTAAAGGGATTAGGGGGTTTCCTAATCTGTAATTTATAAAACATTCACTTATGAAAGTTAAGGGGAAACAAGCAACACATAAAACAGCAAAAATGTCCAGAGGACTTCTTGTGAATTTGTGTTATGAAAATAACAGTTTTGTGTGGCACTTTTAAGACTACGAAATATATTCAAGAATAAGACAGCCTGCTTCAACGACAGGTAATCCTTGATTTACAACCATTTGTTAAGTCACTGTTCCAAGTCACAATGGCGCTGAAAAAAATCTGCAGCTGAGATGGGAGCTAGAAGGCAGCCTGTCAACTCCAGAATGTTTTTAAAAAAGAGAAATAATTTTATTACAAGCGAGGGAAGGTAAGATTCCTCACACTGAACATATAGTAAAAAAAAGAGAGAGAGAGAGACAAACACAGGTGGTCCTCAATTTACAACTACAGTTGAGGCCAGAATTTCAGCTGCTAAGCAAGGCAGTTGTTAAATGAGTCACATCCAATTTTATGACCATTTTTGCCATGGTCATTAAGCAAATTGCTGCATTTAAGTGACTCATGTGGTCATTAAGCAGATCTGGTTTCCCTCATTAACTACTTGCCAGAAGCCAGCTGGGAAAGTCATAAATGGCAGCTGACATGGTTCCAGGATGCTGTCATAAATACATGCTGGTTGTCAAGCACTGACATTTTGATCACATGATTGTGGGGATGCTGTGATGGTTATAAGTGTGAGGAATGGTTGCAAGTCACTTTTTTGAGTGCCACAGTAACTTTGAATGGTTTTAAGTGAAAGATTACCTGTAGTCTATAACAAAATAACTCAGTCTTGCCTGAGGTAATCCCTCCTTATCTGGCCATCTCAAAAAATCTCAAATCTTCCTTGTTTCTATTGGCTCTCAGGGATCAGGTGATTACTACTATGCACATGAGGCTCCAGTTTCTTGAACCAAAGCAGGAATGAAATCCAAATTTCAGTTATCCAGGAGGCTGTCCAATGGGCCCAAACACAGTTTCTATATTGGGAGTGTAGCGGGGAAAGAAGTTAAGAACTGAAATGCGAGCAGATAGTTTTGGGGAGGGAAAAAAAATCTAATCACATCCATAATCCACAACTCCCACTCTAAAAACTGCTCTTTTACATTTGCATATCTTTTTATATTTGCACAGGATATGGAAAAGAATTGAGTGATGCAAATCAGACATTAGAAATTCAATCTTCAGAGTCAGCTGGAATCAGTCAGGATTCAACCGGCCTGCTACTATTCTTCCAGTGGTCATTCTTGAACAAAAGAATTCCGCAGGAAGACTTTGGCTAAAGTTACATTCTATTAATTTGTCTAAGTAGAATCCATCATTTCCCATTTCACTGCAGAGATTAATTAATTCAGCACTGTTGAATATCAACTGTCACTGCCATTATAAAAAGTCATGGTGATTATTTTGCTTAACACCAACCTCCAATCTAATTGTCACTCTGTGTAGACTTTGCATGTCATTTCCCTCTAATTTAACTGCTCACAATTCTAAACCTGAACAAATAATATATGTATACCCAACTGAAAATTAATATGCATTGGATGGAGCGTTTAGTCTCCAAAATATTAAATGGTAATAACGTTTTTAATCCAGGATAAAATAGCAGAATCATGTAACAATTGAAATAATTAAAACATCTACTTTCTTTACCATCACAAGCCCTTTAAAACATACCTGTAATTGTATATGGGTAGTAGTTCCATGCCTTCTCTGTGACATAAAATATTTTGGGGACAACAGCTCTTGCCCAGCTTGGAAGTTTGCTACAAGAGAAACAAAAACTTGAATCACAAATGCAATCTACCCTGTTAATTCCTCTAATGAATAATAATTAGTAGATGACATAAAGTTGTATATAAGGCTAAAGACAGATTGCAATAGCACTTAGACTTATTTATGGCTTCGTAGTGCTTTACAGCCCTCTATAAGCGGTTTACAGAGTCAACATATGGCCCCCAACAATCTGAGTCCTCATCGACCTCAGAAGGATGGAAGGCTGAGTCAACCTTGAGCTGGTGAGAATTGAACTACTGGCAGTGGGCAGTAAGTTAGCATGCAATACTGTATTGTAGCACCAAGAGCTGTACTGCATTGTACGGCTCTTGATGGTGTCACAGATATATATTTTATGACCAGGGTGGCAAATGAATTAAACAAACAAATAAATAAATAGTTATTTCTGTACTACACACTACAAAACAAAAGCCTCAAATTTCCCATGTTTCTCATTCACACATTTAGAACTTGGACAGTAGTGTCACAGGAAGAGGTATCTTCCCAACTGGACGTGCTGCAGTTATAAATTGTTGTCTATACATAGCAGCCTTTTTTTCCCCATAGTGGCAACTGCTCAAAATGTATTTTCGAAGCTTAGTTTTAAACAGCCATAAAATGGGATTATTTTTCCCAGCGTTACCATTCAGTAAATATAGTTTGAAATGCAAAAGCTTCCTCAAACCAAGCTTGACTCCAGGTGCTGTCAGATCAATTTCGTAGTTTTCCTGGTAGTAAGACACAAGTGAATTGGCCACTGCCTTCTCCTGGCCTTTTTTCTTAGCCTACACCTGGGGTGATTTATTTATGATTTATTTATTTTATTTATAAAATTTATTAGCCTCCCATCTTATCACAGGCTAACTCTGGGTGGTTTACAATAATATATATATATATAGGTTGGCCCCAAGCTAACTGACACAGCCAGGTTTTTGGCCTCTTATGAATGGATAGGAGGGATGGGGCCAACCTCACAACGGGGAGATGTTCCAGAGGGCAGGTGATTCCCTCCCCTACTTAACCCTTTTCTAATAAGCCAGTTACTTACTATAACAAATATATACTTTAGGCATCAATAATATATTATAATTCAGTAAAGGAACAAAAAATAAATATCTTATTAAAATGAAAATGTTCTGATTTTTTTTCAAATATGAGTTGTACATTTTAGAAACTCAACCCTTTGTCTTCATCTAAATAATCACACCAGTGTTCCTATGCTACATAATGTTTAGGTGCTGTATAAACCCTGAATAATGAACAACAACAAAAGTACAGCCTGGTGGCATTTTTCTGATTAACAATCCAAAATGTTAGCTTTGTATTGCAACTAATAACTTTTAAGGTTTACTTTGCTCTCCCAATTCTAAAGTTGTTTTCTTATTATCAAGTGGTGGCTGAATGAGTGATTATACTCCTAACATGGGAAAAATGCCGTCTGCTTGCATGCTGACGTCAGTATAAATCCTTCTCTTATGCTGGTAAGGATCCAGCAGAGAGCAGGGAAGATGATAAAGAGATAGGTGGCAAACCCTACAGGATTTGGATTGTGGTTAGCTTAAACAGAAGATGAATAAAATGAATAAGGTTCGGTTCAAGTATGCCCACTGTCTGGTGAAATTTTTCACCAGACAATGTGAAAAACGAGTTGAGACATGCTTACTAACTGGATGCACAAAAAACTTGGTGGCAGGGCTACTGTGCATGGGGAACATTTTTTTCATGCATTCACTGAGATAAGAAAAATTAGCAATGTGTTTTCCAAATATAAAAAGTATTTTGGTTGTGCGTGTGGGGGAAACAGTCATGATTGCCTTTATTGTCAGATGCTGTTATGTGAGTATAATTTTGAGAGGTATCCAGAAGTGCCATTTAGTGTAAAATGCAACAGGGAAGATATTATCCCTTTGGCACTGCTGGTGTCCATATTTTTTAAAAAAGACTTCATTTATTATTTAAACTTGTTTATATGATTTTTCAGAATACTGTATCACTTGAGTGCACTTTCTATAACTACCTAGTTGTGAAAACTGGATAATAAAAACACAGACAGAAATTAAATTCCTTCAAATTATGGATGTGGAGATTGCTAATGTGCAGAGCTCAGACACAAAGGGAGAGAGGGAGGGAGGGAGAGGGAGGGAGAGAGGGAAAGGGAGGGAGGAAAAGGGAGAAGAAGAGGGAGAGAATAGCATCAAGAAATAAATATCATTGAAAACTAAATTTACCAAGCTCTTTTATTTTGGTCATATCACTTACTCAAATCCCTTGAATTAACTATGCTAAGAATGAAGGTGCTAGAAAATGAAACTGGCTAAAATCACACTGGATAGAGACCGTCAACAAGATTCTGGTTTAAATTTAGAGATATTAAACCAGGTTGTAAACTATCAAAAGCAATGAAGAACACTATTAAAAGTCATAAATAACTGAAGAAAAAAGAGAGAGCAGGAATGTGCCTCCCACACGATTAATTCTAGGTAACTTACAATTCTAAAACAATATCAAAACCAGTTCACCATACTGTATGTATTGGCAGGGCCAAAAATTTCCCAGTAAAATGCTGACAGTCTTAAATGGTGCTGGCAGGGGAAGGATACTGTAAAATCTCCAATCAGAGGTGATATTTGCTGGTTCTCCAAACTACTCAAAATTTCATACGGTTCTCCAGAACTGGTCAGAACCTGCTGAATACCACCTCTGTCAGGTTAAGGGCTATCCAGACCTAGAGGCCTGCTACTCTTCAGTGAGGCACCAACATTACCAAGATCATCCTCAAGGATTCCTTACTTCCTTGAGGCAGAGGTATGTGGAGGACTTGACCACATACTTTCTTGGGCTAACATATTAGTTAGGCAAGTCCCACTCCGAGCAAAGAGACTTAATGGAAAGAACACAGATAGTTCTAAGCCAGTGATTTCTCAGACACATTTTAAGTTGCTAGCATTTACTTTTTAAACCTTACCTGGGTTAGGACCTATCTATCTGAAAGTCCAGTAGTTTTTGTGATACTGAGACAATGTGATGTAGTGACAATGGTGCTGGATTAGAAAGTGGGAAACTCCCTCAGGCAAACCCAAAGGTGCTTTTTCATAAGGCAACTGGACTTTCTGGTTTTTCTTTTCTTCCCAGAAACTGAAGAAGCTTCTTGGATGAGAAGCGAAACATCTTCAAAGAAAAACCAGAAATTCCAGTTGCCTCCTAAAAAAAGCACCTTTGGGACAACCACGACCTGGATGACTGAGAATCTCCACAGACATCCCTCAGGAAAAATTATTAGCTCGGTGACTATGGGCCACTGGCTCTCAGCCCAACTCACCTCAAAAGATTGTTGTGGGGGGGGGAGACAAGAAAGGAAGCATTATGTACACTGCCTTGAACTGTAAAAAAGTAAAGATGGGATATATCAAATACATACATACATAAAGATATTCAGATGTTATGAAGAACCTTCAATTAGGGCCTGTTTATTGGGTGTATCAGAAAGGGTCTACTTGTGCATGGCTCTCAAACTATAGCATGTGTTCTTCATAGAGCTGCATTTGACCCCATCCAGTTTTCTATTTCTTCCATCAAGGTTTTATGGTTAATTGTCACTAGTTTCATCATTGCACTTAAATTTTGATTTTGCATCTATATTTTGCATGCTGTGAGTTGCCTTAATTATTCAGCGCCAATAAAAATGATGACTATCAAATAATTAGAAATGATCAGGCAGCAGGATTATGCTGTGCAAAGTGTTTAGGAATCTCTAATTGATTTTTCAAATAAATTGTAGCCAGGTAAGTTTTACCACAACTCACATTTAAGGTAAAGATGAAGATGCCCCCCTGAGTCAAGTCTGACTCCTGATAACCAGACATGTCCATCCAGATTTTAAGGCCACAGCATGGAAGCATTTTGTCACAATCTTCTTCCAGAATCTTTTCTGATTATTCCATCAACTCTATAGCCCTGGAATCCCTCATCCTAGGTTAGACTAGATCCAACTTGGCTCAGCTTCCAAGTCCAGACAAGTAGAAGACTGTGATGAACTGAGCAGGCCCCAACACTGTATTCTTCTTCTCTTGATACAAGTAGGGGACAAAAAGCCAAAGGTGCTAAATTTTATTTAGATATGCCCCTACTATGCTAAGCCAACCTGTCCCCAATCAGAAGACCTGTAGATACCTTGGGACTGAAATATACCTGGAGAAAACTGGATTGAGAAAGACTTAGCTGAATTATGGTTTACTGCAGGGGTCTCCAAACTTGGCAACTTTAAGACTTGTGGACTGCCTAAACTATTTCCACAGTGACCCCCCATAGGAAGGTAAATTTATGTATTTAAACAATTCTTCAAAAAGACAAAAGATCCCCTCTACATGCATATGTGATATACCTGTGCATAAATGCATTTGTATATGTTTCTGTTTGCGTCTATCTACTGCATACCGTAAGCCATCCCCATACACACAAACACCTTTCCTGGTCCAAGAAAGCAAAAGATGTTAATTGAATTAATAATTACTGATTAAGAATTGCTTGCAAAATAGGGAAGCTAATATGTAAAGTTAATTATCTCCAGTTCACATATACAAACCGTCTTCTCTTTCATGCATCTGTTTGTAGGATTCTGTTAAGTATAAACTTCTGCAGGCTTACTCTATAGCAAGATTCTCTTCGGTCCATGATTCTCAGCCCCAGGTTGGTGGGCAGAGGCAGCTGCTGTGTTATAGATGGCTCTGTGTAAGCCAGCTTATTATATGGGGCTATAATGAAAACTGGAGAACTTGAAAGCTGTGTCTTTCTGTCTTCAAGAATTAAAATAATTAGGGATTTGTGCAAGCCTGGTAGACAAACAGAAATCTAGGCCTGATTTCTGTGCGCTGAGAGTTCAACTGTGCAAATTACAGTAACTGGGAAATACTTAGGATTTCAAGTCTCGTTCAGTCTGAGTGCTAGTTCCCTTCTCCACTTGTTACCTTTCACCTGTACAGGGGCTCTATCACAAGTAGTACAATATCTCAGTGGTCGCCAACTGGTGGGCTGTGGCCTACTGGTGGGCCACGAGAAAATTTTGGTGGTCCGCAGAGAAATGTCACCCCCAGAGCACCCCCCCAAAGCAATTAATCCAGGCTGTGAGGGAACAAAAGGTTGCGCTGCCCATATGGCCCGTGGGAACACAAGGCTTGCGTTGCTTGCATTAGGAACAACACAAGGTAGTGAGCGGAGGGGGGAAAGGGCAGAGGGGGGGAACTTGCCTGGCCACCGGGTTACTTCTTCTGCTTCTTTCTTCTTCTGCTTTTGGCTGCACGCAAGGAAAGCAGCAAAAGTCTTTCTCTCCCCCAAACTCCGCCAGAAATGAGTCGTTGGGACCCTGCAAGGCATCCTGCCCCAAGAGGCTGCACCGGCGAAGACTCATTTCTGGAGGAGTTTGGGGGGAGAGAAAGAAAGACTTCTGCTGCTTTCCTTGCATGAAGCCTGAAAACGGAGCTCAAAAGCAGGCTAGGAATGTGGCTGCCTTGCAGGGGGTGGGGGTGTTGAGGGAGAGAGAGAGAAAGAAAATCACCAGCCCTCGAGGTTAGATCAGACCTCTCCTTTCCACCCCTTCCTCTGAGAACGGAGCTCAAAAGCAGGCTAGGAATGGAGCTCAAAAGCAGGCTTGAAGGGGTTGGGGTGGTGTAAGGGATCCCTGTGTGTGTGTGTGTGTGTGTGTGAGAGAGAGAGAGAGAGAGAGAGAGAGAGAGAGAGAGAGAGGGAGGGAGGGAGAGAGAGAGAACATGACCAGCCCTCCGAGGTTAGATCAGATCTTTCTCTCTCTCTCTCCCTCTCCCTCCCACCAACGTCAGCAAGCCACGTCAATCAAAATTCACATTTGTGGTCTGCGGGATTTAAAATGAGTTTGGTGGTCCCTGAGGTCCAAAAGGTTGGTGACCCCTGCAATATCTCACCTACAAAAATTAGAGAGCCACCAGATGGCAGCAAAATTCACTTTTTGTATCTCTTTGTTGCCCTCTCCTGGGTGTTTGGAGTTTGCAATTCAGATATGACAGTACTATACTGTATGGTAGACCTCTCTATTCATGGAGATTCTCCATGCACTCTTCATTTGTGGGGAGCGGCTCCATGAACAGAGAGACTTCCCACTACACAAACATACATTGGAAAGTGAGAAGAGGAAGGGGGGGGGGGTTAGTAGCCTTTTCCCGTTTTCCCTTGACGACTCCTCTCCACTTTCAATAGCACCTGCCTTTATTGCTACACATTTGGCAAACATACACAGCCTTCCCTCTTGAAAGGCAATTATTTGGGTTTCCCACAAGTGCTTTGCTTAAGCAAAATGAGATTACAAGTTAAATATTTCTGTGTGACGTCAGTGTTTGCTTTTCCCTCTTCATTACCGTAATTTTGGCAGTATATGATGGGGCATTTGTAATTATTTGATAAGCCATTCAAAACACCCATTGCATTGACCACTTTATTGATTTTTGAACTCATGATCTTAAATAGATTTAAATGTAACATGGTGATACAAGTGGAAGGAAGAGCAGCAGACCAATCTCCCTTAACATCACAGTTAAATCTTTTTGGTATGTTTGCCAAGTTCGAATCCAATCTTCCTAACCACACTGGCTCTTACAGATTTTTTTTTTCTCAAGTCAAAACGTACACTAGAGCTAGGTTCATGTGTCTTGATAATCTACAGGTGACACTTGAAAAATTAGAATATCGTGCAAAAGTTCATTTATTTCAGTAATGCAACTTAAAAGGTGAAACTAATATATGATATAGACTCATGACATGCAAAACAAGATAGTTCAAGCCATGATTTGCCATAATTGTGATGATTATGGCTTACAGCTCATGAAAACCCCTAATCCACAATCTCAGAAAATTAGAATATGACATACTAAAACAGGGATTGTACATAGAACAATACTGGACCTCTGAAAAGTATAAGCATGCATATGTACTCAGTACTTGGTTTGGGCCCCTTTTGCAGCAATTACTGCCTCAATGCGGTGTGGCATGGAAACTATCAGCCTGTGGCACTGCTGAGGTGTTATGGAAGGCCAGGATGCTGCAATAGCGGCTTTCAGCTCTTCTGCATTGTTCAGTCTCATGTCTCTCATCTTTCTCTTGGCAATGCCCCATAGATTCCCTATGGGGTTCAGGTCAGGCGAGTTTGCTGGCCAATCAAGCACAGTAATCCCACGGTCATTGAACCAGGTTTTGGTGCTTTTGGCAGTGTGGGCAGGTGCCAAGTCCTGCTGGAAAATGAAGTCAGCATCCCCATAAAGCTCGTCTGCGGAAGGAAGCATGAAGTGCTCCAAAATCTCCTGGTAGATGGCTGCGTTGACCCTGGACTTAATGAAGCACAGTGGACCAACACCAGCAGATGACATGGCTCCCCAAATCAACACAGACTGTGGAAACTTCACACTGGACTTCAAGCATCTTGCAGTATGTGCCTCTCCATTCTTCCTCCAGACTCTGGGTCCTTGGTTTCCAAATGAGATGCAAAAGTTGCTCTCATCAGAAAAGAGGACATTGGACCACTGAGCAACAGGCCAGGTCTGTTTTTCTTTAGCCCAGGTAAGATGCTTCTGACGACATTTGAAGCCCATGTCCAGGATCCTTCTGTGTGTGGTGGCTCTTGATGCACTGATTCCAGCCTCAGTCCACTCCTTGTGAAAGTTCCCAACACATCTGAATGGCCTTTTCCTGACAATCCTCTCCAGGCTGCGTCATCCCTGCTGCTTGTGCACCTTTTTCTTCCACACTTTTCCCTTCCACATAACTTTCTATTAATGTGCTTTGATACAGCACTTTGGGAACATCCAACTTCTTTTGCAATTACCTTTTGAGGCTTTCCCTCCTTATGGAGGGTGTCAATGATGGTTTTCTGCACAACTGTCAGGTCAGCAGTCTTTCCCATGATTGTGATTCCTACTGAACCAGACTGAGAGACCATTTAAAGGCTCAGAAACCCTTTGCAGGTGTTATGGCTTAATTAGCTGATTAGAGTGGGGCACTTTGAGCCTAGAATATTGCACCTTTTCACAACATTCTAATTTTCTGAGATTGTGGATTTGGGGTTTTCATGAGCTGTAAGCCATAATCATCACAATTATGGCAAATCACGGCTTGAGCTATCTTGCTTTGCATGTAATGAGTCTATCTCATATATTAGTTTCACCTTTTAAGTTGCATTACTGAAATAAATGAACTTTTGCACGATATTCTAATTTTTCAAGTTTCATCTGTATAATTATCCATCCCTCTCTCTCTCTCTACACACAGGCAATGCCTTTTGTGTTTGCTTGTCTTAACAGGAACTCTTCTGCATGTCAAGGAAATAATAGCCCATGGACTATGATGGACAGATTTTCAGAGATATTAGACTGCAGCTTTCACAACCCTTCACCCCTGAACATGCTAACTAGTCATTACTGACATTCAAATTCTCCAGAAGGCACTAATGTGCCTTGTCTTGCTGTACAATAAACATTTAGACAGCCTATGGGAAACTTCGTATGATGTTTCTATTGCTGTGAATCTTCTGATCAAAAAAGGGTGTCACTCTCAGTTCAGCTCCTGATAGCTTAATGCAGGGGTCTCCAAACTTGGGAACTTTAAGACTTGTGGACTTCAACTCCCAGAATTCTCCAGCCAGCTGGCTCGAGAATTCTGGGAGTTGAAGTCCACAAGTCTTAAAATTGCCAAGTTTGGAGACCTCTGGCTTAATGTATACATCTATGCAGTTTTGTGCATAAAAGTACAGAATTGTGCGTCACTGATTTCTTATGTCCTCCAGGAATTTGTTTTACTTCCTCATCAAACCTCTATAATCCTATTATTCCCTGATGGTTTCCTATTCCTAGTTCCAACGTAGTTCACCTTCTCACCCCAGTATTGCTGTCCACTACTTTTTCTCTCAACTGCAAAGGCAGGAGAAATGACTAACAATATGTAAGATAAATATTTGCCTCTATTGCAAAGATAAATATTCCTCAGTGTCTATTTTAGCAAAAAAGGGAAAATGATGGTTTCTGTAGTACCAATATACCCATCCCAATTAATCTTTTTTTTATTTTTTGGCTGGTATTTGTCTCTTGTACCATTAATTCTCACATTTGTGATTCCAAATCCATTCGGTTGCAAATGTGAGGATGTCACTGAGATAGATTGCCAGTGTGGATATATATATATTTGTAGCTGGTGACCAAATTGACACACGGTTCCTTGACATAAAAACAGGGTACACGGGGACGGCAATGGGAAATAGATATGCAGTTTGCATAAACGAAAGAGGGGTGGGAAATTGATGGACGCATAGACAAATATGGATCTAAAGTACATTGGAAGGACATTGTACTTAACTCTTCATTAGATACACTCCTGTTTTTTTCTATATAGATTTCTATATACAAGTGTATTAAGACTAATACAGAGACTTAATAGTTATGATAGGATTTAAATGGTTAACAATGTTAGATAAATACTTTAAGTAATATATGTGAAAGTTGTAGTGGAACCTTCAATTACAGTAGGGAGTGGATTTATGAAACTGGCAAGCTTGGAGTGGTTGCACAGAAGAAAGAGACTGAAAGCTGACCCCATTCCTCCACCAAATAAAATATCATTGAAGTTTTTATCTGACTGTTCCCAAGAGATGCAGTCAGTCCAGCAAAATAAATAGGCAAGTAATAATAAATAAATTATTCGGATCAGCTCACAGTCTTGTTCTGGCTCCTCACACTTGACCAAGTAGGCATAGGTAACAGTCTGCCTAGGATATCTCAAATATGGGAGATCAAGTCTTCAATTCAAAACTTATGTAGGGCATGAGGTCTCTGGGTGTGCTGAGATCAAGTCTACTTGGGGTTCGGTTGCTTGGGAATGTAACTCAAAGTGAATAAAATCTTAAGATACATAAGTGCTTACATTTTAACTACGGTAATCTAGAGCTGTTTTGATGGATCAACTGAAAAAATCTGATCAACATTAAAAATCTGCAAATTCCTGAACAAACTCTGACTTTAGCTTGAAGTTGCTGATCTAGACTTTTGGTTAGATAATAGAAGAAACTTAGTAACCAAAGCACCTGAAGGCAGGACAAGAAGCAATGGATGGAAACTAATCAAGGATAGAAGTAACCTAGAATTAATTTCCTGACAGTTAGAACAATTAATCAATGGAACAACTTGCCTTCAGAAGTTGTGAATGCTTCAATGCTGGAAGTTTTAAAGAAGAGATTGGACAATTTGTCTGAAATGGTATAGGGTTTCCTGCCTAAGCAGGGGGTTGGACTTGAAGACCTCAAAGGTCCCTTCCAACTATTCTATTCTATTCTATTCTATTCTATTCTATTCTATTCTATTCTATTCTATTCTATTCTATTCTATTCTAGTATCTAGCTAGACAAAAGCTGGCTTATAATTTATAAATTAGTATAATCATGTAAAATATCTACAATTTAATCATGTAAAACATCTACATGGTTACTAACATTCAGAACTGACTTGATGGCACACAATCAATCTAAAAGTGAATTTAATGCGAAATGGGGCTGTACAAAATATTAACATATGGGTTTGGGAAATTTCATGCAAGATGGAATGAAATCTTATTAAAAACTTTCTTTTTCTGGATACACTAAACAGACTTTACAAGTTCTCATCTGTGAAAGTGATAGGCTGTACCAGTTGAATACAAAGAAATTCACATCCTCAGTAATTTAATTGATTTAAATGGAACAATACATTTTAGCATACGGTATTGCTTTCAATACCCAGTTTCAACTGAAACTATGTTAAGTAATGAAATATAATTAGCACCTTTCTTGGCATTTGAAAAGGGTGATGGAGAACAGAGGGTGGTTAATGTCTTCTTTAATATAGAAAGTATCTTAAAATTCAAATAATGATCTGCCATTGTGTATAACTGCAGGCCAATATTTCTGTTTGCTTTGCAAGGTATTGGATGAGAAGGGAGATTCAAGATCAAGAGTCTATTTAATCTTACGTCTGACATGTCTTCTTCATATTTGTGTAATTTTCGCTCTTTGGCTAGCCAACTATGTGGAACTTGGCTGAGGGGGCCACAGTCACCTTGAGGTTGGACTAGAACAATGTAGTTGGTCTGGAGCTGCCTTTGAAAACCTGTTTTGAAAAACCTTTTCAACTGCCTTTGAAAACCTGCAACTACTGCACTATGGGGTGGACCATCTACTGTATCTGAGAATTGATACAGTCATGTTTTATGGATGCTGCATTGGCTTCTAATAGGTTTGAGGGTGCTGATATTAATGTGACCCTGGGGTGGGGTGGTTTTAGATTGTGCATTGATTTTAAATTTGTATTTTGTCTTGGGGCTTGTTAGTTTAGTTTAATTTCTTTTTAACTATTTATTGTTATTGTCTTTTAACTGTGAGCCGCCCCAAGTCTTCGGAGATGGGGCGGCATACAAGTCCCATTAATAAATAAATAATAAATAAATAAAACTCTATATGGCCTGACTCCTAAATATCACCAAGACTTCTTCAAACTTGAAGATGCTAGTCCTGTATGCACAGTATTGGAAAGGAAGTTTCAGGTTTCTTTTCTCTATGAAGTTAGGGGTGACAGGAGCAGACTTTCTTGCCTTATCATCAGAGGAGCAGACTGGCCCCACCTAATGTCCTCCAGAAAAATCAGTAAAAACAGCACTTTTTCATAAGGTGTTTGTGGGATGATAGTCTCATCTATATGAACAGGGCAATCATAGGAGATGGATGTTTTTTCCTGGAAGACTAATGGGTCTTTAAGAAAATATTTTTACCTTGTTGTAAGGTTTTATTTGCAGCTGTTTTGCTGTAACTATAAGCTATGAGCCACCTGGATTTGTTTTGCAATCTAGCGATACTCTGCCATGAGTCACTTGATTTTACTGACAAATAAATTAAAAATACTGCCAAAGTAGTGATAAATAAATATTCAAAAAATCAGCTCTGCCTGTAAGCATGACATTTTTTAAATCGGAGAGAATTGGATATATTACTTAAAAAAGCAAGAGAGAAAAAATCAATATCCAGAACCGAGTATTCCTGAACAGGTAGTCCTTGTTTAGTGAACATAACTGGGACTGGTAAACTTGGTCATTAAGCAAAGCAATTGTGAAGTAAAATATCACAATGTTACAAGCTTACTAGTTTTCCTTTGCTTTTCAGACCTGCAAAATTGGTAAACACAAGAACGGGTCATCAGGGTTTCCTTTCCATCACCACCATAAGTGCGAATAGTCACTGAACGAGGCAGTTGCTAAACGAGTACTGCCTGTATCTTTATTAGGGCAAGCCAATAGCACAAAAAAGGTACAGATTCTTGACTTCTCCAGAACTGTTCCTCCAGCCCCACACACTACAAAAGCAGGGAAAGGGGAATAAGCAGAAATATATAACAAGGAGAAGGGGTGGGAGAGGAAGGAAGGACCAAATCGTTCAGGTCTTCTATACCACATATGGTATAGAAGGGGCTAAGACGCTGAGCTTGTCGATCAGAAAGGTTGGTAGTTCGGCAGTTCGAATCCCTAACACCGCGTAACGGAATGAGCTCCCATTACTTGTCCCAGCTTCTGCCAACCTAGCAGTTCAAAAGCATGTAAAAACATAAGTAGACAAATAGGGACCACTTTGGTGGGGGTAACAGCGTTCTGTGCACCTTCGGCATTTAGTCATGCCAGCCACATGACCACGGAGACGTCTTTGGACAGCGCTGGCTTTTCGGCTTTGTAACGGAGATGAGCACCGCCCCCTAGAGCCGGAAATGACTAGCACGTATGTGCGAGGGGAACCTTTACCTTTATACCACGTCCGATGTGGTATGCAGTCATTCTACGATGAACGATTTCTTAGTGATGGATGTTAATTCCCATCTCTCATCCACGAACAACAACAACAAAAATCCCACATCTTTTTTCCTGTGTGTTTTCATCACTGTCTTTAAACCATTCACGTTAAGCAACTCCAACGTCAAATCATTCATTATGATGACAGGGGATACCATAAACTCTCAAACTGTTACGGTAAACAACTGCCATGCTTTTTTTGTGTGTTTGCTTTGAGTTATAAGCCATTCATTATAGAAAGTGCCATACCACCACTACCAATATTAAGCAGGATCAACACAGACTAAACAGCAACCAGTTATAGTGAAGCATCGATTTAGCAGGCCTTGGTTCAATACACCTTGGGTGCAATAAAAAGACTGCGTTGTTGTGCTACCTTCAGACTGTTATATTTTTTCACCCTTTTGGAATGTCAGCCTTATAAGGGTCACGAAGGCCACGGAGTAAAACCATTTATAGTACTGTCAAACCCACCAGGCAGACCAGACTAAGAATCAATTCCATAGGAAGCTAAGATCGCTGTTACTGAGAGTGGCTATAGTTGCAGAATCTTGCAGGTCTGGTTGTGATGGGCCTTCCTCCCCCTTTTATACCCATGTGAATTAGGGAGGTGTCTGTCTGAGACCCTTACACAGACTTTCTACTAGTTTACAACTTAAGTCATGCATTTCTGCTTATTGCATGGTAACAGATCTGGCCTATCTATCAAGATCATGTTCTACCAATACTGTTATTTGGGTAGTTTAGCCTCACTGAACAGTGCCAATGGGCTGTAGGCACAGCATTCTCTCCATACTTTAAGGAGACAGAAGCCAAATGACGGCAGACATGGCTGACTACAAAATGGTGGAGACAGAGCATGCCCACATCAACCTTAAACAGTCAGTAAATGATGCTCTGAGTATTGGTCACTCCACCTTTGAAATAAGATGTGGCAAACCATTACAGTTCTCACATACTTTGTGGTTGTTATCAGCTACAGCTAAGAACGAATTAAACTTTCAGTCTGGGGATGAGAAAAAAGGAACAAGGCTGGATGTGGCAGTAAACAACATTCTCAGATTTTTAAAAAAACCTCACCTTTATTATTTTTATAAATAATGAGAGAGAATGAGAGAAAAAAAGGGGGGGCGGAGGGGGAGGGAGAGAGAGGGGGTGGGGAGAGAGAGACTGGCCCAATGTCACTTAGCTGGCTTTCATGCCTAAGGCAAGGTTAGAATTCAGTCTGTTGGTTTCAGGGCCAGCATCTTATCCATTAGACTAAATTGGTTCACTTTTGTGTCATGAAAAAGAATCTAAAGCAATTCTAGGGGAAAAAATAAATTGATACAATTGGCCAACTGGGAAAAACTGATACAAAGCACCCCCAAAGACAAAGCTCTCCTATCTTCTGATGTCCAATTCAGTTCTGGGGCCAGGATTCTAAGCCTAACTACAGTATAAGTCAACCATTTCTATGAACTATTTAATAATAATGAAGCAGACCTTACAACCGGTGACTTCTGGCCCCCTCCTTGACTGGCTTTCTGTCAACAGTCCAGAAAATTCCAAAACCCATTGTCGATCTGAAAAATTATAAAGTTGCTGGGACTATGTGGGGTGTGGACTTCAGCCTAAGTAGAATGCCTCAAACACAATTCTGAACAATGCAATCCTTGTGCTAGCATTTTTATTTACCATATTGATCGTTCCTGCAAGATGTGGAGAGTGGGGTCAATCTATAACACTTCCAATTGCAATAATTCAATCCCACTAATTTTTGGCCTAATTTGCTTAGTAAAGTAAATTGTGTGCTAAATTCTTCTATAATAAGTTCCTTGATTGGATTATCTAAGCAAAGGCACCAGCTAAGGAACAAGCCAGCCTCATACTTCATGAATCAACTTTTGACCAAAGCATTGCATAACATCCAGCAGAAAAATACAGCAGCTGTCGATGAAAAACTCCCTGTGCTGCCTTCTCTGAGCTGAAGATAGCATTTGATTTAATCCCTAGACAGAGATGTTTTGAAAGAGATTGATAACCAGAACTACAGATTACCATTTACTCTGATCAATTATGGCGTTGCATGAGAATTCCTACTTGCTTTGATGATGAAATCTTTCTCTACCATTCCCCAATCTAAAGACTATTAAAATAGAGATACATCATTGCCCTTCTTATTTAACTATTACAGGTAAGCCTTGACTTATAACCACATTTGAGCCCAAAATTTCTAACGTTAAGTGAAATATTGGTTAAGTGAATTTTGCCCCATTTTACAACCTTTCTTGCCACAATTGTTAAGTGAATCACTGCAGTTGTTAAATTAGTAGCATGATTGTTAGGTGACTCTGGCTTCTCCCTGGGCTTTGCTTATCAGAAGGTTGCAAAAGGTGACCATATGACCCCATGACACGGCAACAAATGTCGCAATGGCTGTGTGAAAAACGGTCATAAATCACTTTTTTCAGTGCTGTTGTAACTTAGAACGATCACCAAATGAATTTATGTAAGTTGAGGACTACCTATATATTAATTCCATAATGCAGGCTTTCTCAAAATTTAAATCCACCTCCAACAGCCCATTTCCATCTTCCATTCTGCAAATGATGTCATCATTCTTTCCATGACTCAGTTTAGCCTTTAGCAGAGATTAGAATAACAGAATAACTGATTTGGAAGGAACTCTGCTCAAGAAAGAGACCCTATACCCAGAGTCTCCAGCCATTAGCAATAATAAAATAAAACCCTTCACTTTACTCAAAAATGAAGGTGGTCATATTCAATAAGAGACGTACCAACTGCCATTGTAATTGGGGGAGAAATGTCCACACTAAACAGATTAAGGTTTTCAAATATTTAGCAATCCACTTTCAATTTCCTAGTACTTGGAAACAACAAAATCTGAGAAATTACAATAAATGTGCCTCAAAGGCTTAGAACATTATAATTAATTTTTTTTCATTGCAAATGGCAATAACTTTGCCCTGCAGTAGTTAAATTATTTAGAGCAAAGGTGCTAAGCTTCCTACTCTACAGCATCCATTCTATGCTAATAAAGATAAAATGACCACAAAAGCAATTAAGACAACGTTCATAAGAACAACACTCTGCAAATCTTCAATCTGTGTCAAATAATGTTTTTTTATTAGAACTAGGCTATTTTATGTGGAGATCTGCATGGCAATGCCTCACTTGAAATACAGATGTGAAACAGATGTTCTGAGGCAAAATCTTGATCCACTTTATTCCCACAGGCAAGTCCAGTTTCCCTTGGAAAACATCTGTTTGGCCTATATATGGTGGCCTCCAAGCCTTGTTAAAGCTTGGTTTAAAGAAACTATTCTTTATGGGATTCTAATGCAGGGTTATCTGATATTTATTTGTGGGTGAAGAATTATGCTGAATGCATTCTTCTGGATACTTTTCTTGATTAAAGTACTTCCCTCATACTTTTTGTAACATCAGGGCAGCTGGAGGCAAACTTTCAGCCTGGCAAATATCTATGGAGATACTCAATCATCCAGGTCAGGGTTGCTGTCCCAAAAGTGCTTTTCAAAAGGCTTTCTTGGGTTTTTTCTTTGAACAAACCAAGCCTGACAGGTTTCGGCCTTTCAGATAACTCTTACATTTTGTTGGTACTTAGCTGTTCCACTGATGTTAATAAAAGTAAGCAAGCATCCAGTCTTATGCAAGCTCTGACAATCCCTTCCAAAACATCTATCTCAATAGGTTCTTAATTGTTCTTCAGTCAGATAAAGATATATTTCTTGACATGCTGGGAATGAAGATGTCTGCGTGCAAGGCTGATTAACATACTCAGCTCTCGTTTTGAGGGCAATACTGTGGTTGATCTTAAAAAAACATTTTGCCTCAACAGATTTTTCAGCTTGAACATAGTTGGTATAGCGTAAATGGTACAATTACAAAAGGTCAGAAGTATCAAAATTCTAGGGCTGCACTGCATGATGTAAGGAGCACATCATTGCTATGTCTGTTACCAAGGTCACAAGCTTAATAGAAGTCAATGGACTCCAGGCTTAGAGGCCAAAAAAAAAAAGTATCAATATTTAGTTAGACCACCGTTAATCAAATCACAGTGGTAGGTGAAGCAATATGTATATTTTTAGAAACCATAATATATCTCTTGAATGACAGTAAAAGTAACAATGTTTGAGTATCTTACAAAATATGCAGACTTTGTTTAAGAAAGTATCAGACAAGAAAAAGTATTTCACTCGATAAATCATTAATAGTACTGCTTTGGGGGCAGTGATGCACAAGGTTAGTAATCATTCATGATGGCGCTGTTCTTTACCAAGATATTTTGCCACCTAAGGAGCTCACTAAAATATATTTCTTATGAAGCTAGGTTGGATATTCCTATCGTAAGCAGTTCTTCCTATGCTGTGAGCCAGACTGATTTTTATCCAAGTTGCTGATGTTGAACAAATGGAAACAAGGTCAGATTTTGACCTTGGTACCAAAAAGAATTTTATTTTAAAAGCAAGTTTTCTCCCTGCAAAGGTTTTTGTTACTGACTTGGGAGTTTCAGACGTATTTACTTCTCTGAGCCTCAAGTTACAGCAATACCATTTTCTCTTCTGTTGAATCTAACGCATCAGATACTGTAGTCTGAAAACCATAGAAAAAACGAACAAATTAATCTCTGATTTGAGTAGAAAACTAGCGTGATCATACCCAGGTCCATTAAAACTATCTTCAAGCATTCACATAATGTGTTGGATTTCAATGAGAGTTTGTTTACATAACACCCTGACGCAAATCTTCGCAATTGTGGGGAGTTTGCTCATGCAAATCTGCACAAATATTGATAAGTGTAACCTGTAAATTGCACAAGTTTTGATGATCAGTACCAATTCCCACTGATGATCCAGATCACATACAGTAGAGCTAGTCCTTGACTTGTAACCACAGCTGAGCCCAAAATTTCAATTGCTAAGCAAGACAGCTGTTAAATGAGTTCTGTCCCATTTTACTGTCACAGTTGTTAAATGAAACACTGCAGTTGTCAAATCAGCAACACAATTCTTAAGTGAATATAACTTCCCCATTGACTTTGCTTGTCAGAAGATTGCAAAAGGTGATCACATGTACTTAACATAATGTATGAACTCATAAGTATCTGACATGACTCTGTTCATTTTCACAACTTTCCTTTCTCCAAAGTTTTTAACATGGAGGAAGGAAGTGACTGGCCACGTATCTGAACCAGGGAGCATGTAATTTATAGAAGGACTCCTGGCCATCCTCAGAGTATGTCCTACCATGGGATTCTCATAAAGCCACAAACAGAGGATTGGTGCAAAGTGCACTAAAGCCAGAGTTTACTTCCAAAGCTGCCTATGCATTACGGGAGGAGGATGCAATGGCAGAAGGCTTACAGGAATGTTTACCTATTCAGATAGACCCGTTTTTCTGTCAGCTGACCATTCCCATAGTTTGGATCTTCATAGGGCTCATTCTGTACCACTTCCACACCTTCTCCACGATCACTCTGCTCATGGCTATGTTTACTGATCATGTACAGCTGTCCAATTCTGTACTGCAAATGCAAAAAGAAGGAAAAAGTATGTTTAGGTGATGGGTTTATTTTCTTTTTACGTAATCCTTAAAGAAAACATCTTCATAGTGAGTAGCACATTTAAAAATAATTATGGAAACTACTAACAATGCTAAAAGCTGATTGTTTCAGGTGCAAAGAACTAGGAACACTCGCTGAGTTCGAAGCACAGGATGTAGGAGGTGACCTGGTTGAGCCCGAGGGAAGGGTCAAGCACATAATCAGTTTGGAGTCCCTTCGCACTCACAAGAAATCTAATTCCAGCCCACCTTGAATTTCCTTGACTTTAATCTACCAATTTGCCTTGACTGTTAGTAGATCAGATTCTTGTAGAGAGCTAGCATGGAATAAACTCGTATTCATTTAAACAATCCTGTTTCTTATGCCTGATACAGAAGAGTTATTATTGCTACCTATACACAAGAAACCTGATCAACTAATGGCCAAAGCTAAATTCGTGCTAGGTAAGTTTCAACAAAATTCATGGGGGAAGGGGTGGACTTGGGTCTCTTGTGGCTATGCAATGATTCCAAACTAATGACACATTTAACCCTGCCTTCCAGCTCAGCCTGCTCATCTTGTAGATTATAATAATAATATGTTTCGTGAATCCTTTATATGGAGCCCCCTTAGAAAGCTTTGATAACTATCTAGACAAAATTATAGTATGATGTATCTGTAAATGATCCCACATGAAATGGTCTCAAGAATTACAGGGGGAAGGGTGAGTAGCATTTCAACCTATTGCATATATAAACACAGGCTTTGAACTCTTAAGTGCAGCCAGCGACTGCAAATGCTCCACGGATTGTATAAACAGCTTATTTGTCAGTTCAGTTCAGTTTGTGAATGCACCAGATCTGATCTAGTTGGGATATTCTACGCAGGTAAAATATCCTGCAAGCTATCATTTTCTGGCAATATTATGGACATGGTTTACCATTGCCTTCTTCTACTTGCTGGCTCAGGAATTATGGGAGTTGAAGTCAACAAGTCGTAAAGGGACCATAGTTGCCCACCCCTGACATATAAACTGAAGCCTTGGGATTTCCTTATAGGCTCTACATGTTAACCTGGGCATTACAACTGAAGAAAATAATAATAATGAAACACTGAAAATATCTTCAAAGGAGCTTGGAAATTCCTTGGAACCTATCTGCAAATAGAAGTCCAAGTTTCTCAATGTTTCATAACTGTTACAACAAAAAAACATCATGTGAAACTAATTGAACCATCTGCAGTTATGTGAAACTCAGTACAATTCTGGGGAGGTTTTTAGTTAAAAACCATCCAGCTAAAATGTGTGTTACTTAACAATTTTCATAATAGAATGTGATTTCCATTTAGCTGAGTGAAAAACTTCTCTTAATACATTTTTTTAGTCCTGTAGCACTGGTTCTCTTTATTGGAATTAGACACAGCTGTAAATATTTGTGTGACCAAACTGGGTATTTTTCAAAGTTTGTTGTTTTCCATTTTGTTTAGCCTTGTTAGACAGTGTTGAACAAAGAGCATCAAATTGTGATGCAATTTTCCATATTTAGAAAAACTCTGTTGGTGTTGCTAGCAATGTAAAAGGGAAAGATCCTGCTATTTAAGATAGAATGACTAGTCTAAGCTATATAATTAGGCATGTATCCTGGAACTATGGAGATGCCCATTTCTCAAAGTACTACAACTGAGATTGTATCATTACCCACAACAAAGCTCCACAGCGCAATATTTTGGCCTTCAAGCTTTTTATAAAAAACAAGTTCTTCAGCTGCATGAACTAACATTTAAATTGTTATTTTTAAATGGTGCTTAACAAGAGCATAAAGGGTTTTGTTATAATTAAGGTATTCCCCAGACGACCACTTTTATAGCATAATATTTAAAAGCTTGCGAGTCTTCTGACTTGCAGAGATACTTTTCTTCTTTAAAACTGCGTAAACACAGATTGCTCCCAAAGCCCAGCTTTTCCTCCGTTGAAGCCAAGAATAATTTTACGTCAAAAGATCTGGCTTGTATATGATAGAATACAACACTAATGTTTCCTTTCTCTCCCACCCTCCTTATCCCAAAAGTAACTGGAAAGAAAAGAAAGGGAAAAAGAGTATGGCCTTGACTTTCTGACAAATAATATCTAAGGACAAGCTACTTTAGTCACAACACTATAGGTGCCAAGCTTGGGAAATCAGGAAATCCAGGCAGTTCAAGGCAGTTCACATGAATATAAAATTTATTGCAAGCTTAAGCTCTCTGCAAGAATCTGAACTACTAGCTGTCAAAGCAAATTGGTGTAGATAAGACTCAAGGGAATTTAAGGTGGACTGCACTTAGATCTCTTGTGGGCTCAAAGGGACTCAAGACTGATGATGCATTTGACCTCTCCATCAAGGTTCAGCCTGATCATTTCCTACAATATGTTGAACAAAGGAAGGTCAAAGTAGAAATGGAGAAATATAACCATTTCCTGGAACACAAGTAGTCCTTGACTTACAACAATTCATTTAGTAAGTTACAACAGCCCTGGAAAAAAAGTGACTTATGGCTGTTTTTCACATTTGTGGCTGTTGAAGCACCCCCATCATCATATGACCAAAATTCAGACCCTTGGCAATTGGCCTGTATTTATGACCTTTGTAGTGTCCTGGAGTCATGTGATCATCAATTGCAGGGGTGTCAAACCTGATTGCATTGTGGGCCATATCATTATATATCGGGATTGTTTTTGCCCTTGTGGGGCTGGGGTGGGCATGGCTGCGCAGGCCGTATCCAACCTGCAGGCCCTGTGTTTGACACCCTTGTTCTATTGTGACGATCTGTCAAGCAGTCAATGGAGAAGCCAGATTCATTAACAATTGTGCTACCAACTTAACAACTGCAGTGTTTCATTTAACAACTGTAGCAAGAAAGGGGCAAAATTCATTTAACAACTGTCTTGCCTAGCACAGGAAATTTTGAGCTCTATTGTCATCGTAAGTTGAGGACTACCTGTATATTAGTTCCAAGGAGAGCAGCAATACCTGAAACAGTTCAAAATGGTTACAAACATCCAAGCGGAGGATAGATATTTAAATAATTCCACATCTCCAATTTACACCAGGCCTATAATTCAAATTTTCTCATGAGAAAGAGAAAGATAATAGATCAGTCTGAGGTGCTTGATGCTCTCGGTGTATTTGGTGTGCATGTGTGTGTGTTACTGTATGCAGAATACTTCAAATGATGAACTTTGTCCACAATCCCATCTCTCTCCCTCATATGACTGACCTTTTTACTAAGCATTTTCTAATTGTCAGCTGGAGTTGTGCGTCACCCAGAACTTAAGGGGTGGGGGAGAAAACCCTTACTGATACACATCCATTAACCACATAAATACCAAACGGAACTGAATGGAAGTCTGAGCTGATGAAATTGACTAGTCTTCAGAAATGCATGTCCAAAAAACCTCATTTGTTTCTTTGGCTTCAATAATCCTAAGCAGCTACCCTTCTGGGCTTTGCATTTAGGAACATCAGTGTGTTAATAAGGAATATGATACTATGAACAGTGCATTATTAGCAGGGTGGGGTTTACTTAAACCATTAATCAGAAGGATCAAATTATTTAAATCACAATTTAGTCATCCATTAGGAAGATGCCATCAATATCTTTTATGTTGGATAAAAAAAAAATCAACAAATCTTGGTGGGGAGCATCAGTGCAGCAACTTGAGAAAACATAGGCTATTTTTGCCACAGGAATATCAACTGACCAAGAGACTAAGAGACCGATATTGCTAGGCAACCAACCAACCAACCAACCAATATTGACCCTGAGCTGTCAAAACAGATCTGCTAATATTGGAGCTCATTGTAGTGAAGGGGCTGGGATTGCCCGGAATCCCTCCAAAGGAATATAGCAAAGATCTATAATGACTTGTGGTATATACAGTAAATTGGTTCCACTCTCTTTACTTACACTTCACAGGCTTGTGCAGTTCTTCTGCAAAACCTATTCAACCAAAAATGTATGATGTTTTCTGGAAATTAAAAGCCTTCAGTGTAATCCACCCATCCTGATTAGAGCAAAAAATGTCTGGTTTACAGGGAATGTGTAATGTACAATTATCGTAAACTCTGAAAGTTGTAGAGGGGAGAGGCTATGAATGATCACAAGTTCCTAAATACTTAACAGGGTTATATTTTACAGGGCTATCTGGGCTAATTTTGAAAAGAGTTTGGAACTTGTTAGTAGTTTATATTGCAGAAGGTTGCCTACAATGAGGTGCTGAATGCTCAGTAATATAATATAGGAGAAGAGTCGGTAGAGCCCAGGCGGAGTCAAGAGAAGACTCAGCCTAGAATTGTTATGTGTATATAAACGCTCTAAGTTCAGCTCTTTTTTTAATTTTGTTGTCTTATTTAGTGCTAATTTAGTGTTGACAGTGAGTTGACTAGATTCTTGTGTATAGTTTTGAGCAATAAATCTTCCGAATTGGAAATTATGAGAGATCCTGATTCTCTGTGCCTGACATATAATACTTCAACAGTTACGTTCGTGCAAAATTGTTTCTAGGCCCACTTCAGGTAGCTGGATATTAATATAAATAAAATAATATGAATAATATAAAACCTGAATATTTTGGCACGATGTAGGCAGGGTGTTCTTATTTTGTACCATCATACTAAGACACCATTGCAACCAGGTATGTACACCAGTATTTCGCTGAAAAAACAGATTTTAAGCAATGAACATAGGTACTTTTTTCTAAGCTATTAGCTCAAAAGAACATCTTATCTTTATTATCACTGCATTTAATTATTCTTCACTATCTGCTTTTCTTCAATTCCATGACTTTCTGATGTGAGAAAAAGTTAGATACAATATTTGTATTCCCTCTCTCCTTTTTTCAGCTGCTGACACATTACAGAATTTACACATACACACACGCACACATATGAACAATCTCCATACTGGATTGGATTCCATATGGACCAAGTCAATTCCAAAATCTATGTTGGTTACCATTGTTATATTCAACACATCTAATGTAGCACTTGGCATTTCACCATATTTTTAAAGCTAACCATGTATGCTTTACAAAAACACAACACAAAAGAAGAAAAGTTAATATCTTAATTAAGGATGCACAGTACTCCATAAAATATTTAAAACCCAATATAAGGGATACAAAATTTGAAAAGTGAACCTTGGGCTCGGCAGATCTTGGACCAGAGTTGACAACTAGCTGTTTATACAGTCAACTGCTCAGCTTCAGGTCCTGCTTTGGGAAAAGGGCAGGGAGTAAACATCACATGTCTGAACCATCAGCTTGGGGTTTTTAACACCCTTACACCCAGAGTGGGCACTCAGCTGTTTTGCAGGTCTCCCTTATTGCCTGCACGAAATATCTTTCCCTAGCTCAGGCATCTCTGTAAGATTTCAGCCAAGTCCTAGCCTAAGACCAAATTTAGCTACCCAAAGGCAAGAGATCAGATATCTATTGTGGGGTTCTGTTTGGGGGAGCCTGACCCTTTTAGATGGAGGGAAGGGAAGAGCTGCAGGGCAGGCAGTGTCTTTGACAGCACACGCAGAGTTGAAGGCTGTTTGCGAGCCAGCACAAGGAGGAACTCACCAACCAAACCCTGCACAGAATTGTTTTGAACCTACTGTTCTGATAAGAAAGTGTTAGGAAAAGTTTTCATCCCTTCTACTTTTCCACCCATTATTCCCACTTCCTGAGAAATAATCTAATGATTAACAGTTAAATGCTATTAGCAAAGCTTGCTGCAGCGGTCGGCATCAGAATGAAAAAGGGGAAAACGCATTGACTTGCAAATACAGACCCATATCTTTCCTGCTCTGCAGGAGTTTACTGTTAAAATGCTCATTAACGTTGCTTTCTCCCTCTTACAAGCCCCTTCTTCACGATGGAACATAAACCAATTTAATATACATGTACCATTTTATGGACCTGAGCACCTCAGGATGCCCAATCCTTGACTTACGGACGCTATTGAGAGCAAACTTTCTGATGTTAAGCAAGACAATTGTTAACTGAGTTTTGCCCCATTTTATGACCTTTCTTGCCACCGTTCTTAAATGAATCCCTGCAGTTGCCGATTAGTAACATGGCTGTTAAGTGAATCTGGCTTCCCCATTGACTTGGCTTGTCAGAAAGTTGCAAAAGGTGATCGCATGATCCTCGGAAACCGCATCCATCATAAATACATGCCAGTTGCCAAGTGTCTGAATTTTGATCACATGACCACGGGAATGCTGCATTGGTCATTAAGTGTGAAAACTGATCGTGTCACTTTTTTTCAGTGCCCTTGTTACTCCTAACTGTCACTAAACAAATGGTTGTAAATCAAGGACTATCTATAACTAGATGGATTAGTTTCTGGTTTCCATTCTGCTACACAACCTCACTCATTGTCCTGTATCGAAATAAACATGACCATGACCACGACCAACTTAAGCACATTTAAGTAAGTGCCATGGAGCTCAGGGCAAAATATTTTTCTTCTTTCACTGAAGTATATGCATATATCATTTACACACACTGCTGGGAGCTAGCAGAATGGAACCTATAAATTATACCAACAGATATATAAATATTGCCATACTTGCTTTTTCCTGTACAATAGAAATGTACTTGTACATCCAAAATTAAGACTGTAATCTCTGCCTTTTTAGTTGGGATAAACTCAGTTAGCACACCGAACTGACGCATAGCATGGGATTATGTGATTCCCTGTAGCCTAATCTCTCATGAGTGCTGTGTAGCGCTATCTACTTAAAAAAATGAAAGCTATGTATATTTACATCGATTTGGGAAAACTCAGTATTCATTTGCAGTATATGGCAACGTTTCTCAAATCGCCAGTTAAGTTAGATACAATTTTCCAATTTATTTGTTCTTGAATCCCTGCTAATTTTAATTCAAATTATTCTGCTTTTATTGGATTACTTTCTTTGGTATATTTTCAATGCAATCAGATTCTTTCACCTAAGCATTTAGTAGATCAAACAATCCCAGGCTTTTAATTTCTTCACATAAAATAGTGCTTCCATGTGGCGATGTTGTTTTCAGCCTAGTTTCAGTGACTAATCACAACATCATAACTCCCACAAAGATATATAGGTTTTTATTTTGGCTTCTTCCTTCTTAATTCTTATGTTTTATTTAAACTGGTTCTCTGAACTAGATATTAATGCCTTGTCTATACAGGTTGTCTTCGACTTACAACTAATCATTTAGCGACCGTTGGAAGATTCAACGGCACTGAGAAAAGTTGACTTATGACTGTTATTCATACTTATGACCGTTGCAACATCTCTGTGGTCACATGATCATAATTCGAATGCTTGGCAACTGGGTTGCATTTATGATGGTTGCACTGTCCCAGGGTCATGTGATCATCTTTTGCAACCTTCTGTCAAGCAGAATCAATGGGGAAGCCAGATTCACTTAACAACTGGGTTACTAACTTATCAACTGCAGTTATTCCCTTAACAACTGAGGCAAGAAAGGTTGTAAAATGGTGCAAAATTCACTTAACAAATATCTCATTTAACAAGAGAAATGTTGGGCTCAACTATGGTCGTAAGTCAAGGACTGCCTGTACATTGGATTATGTAACTGGTCCCCCTAACCCCAACCACAACCACAATTGAGACCAGAATTTTTTGCTGTTATTAAGTCATGCCTAGTTTTATGATTTTGCTATGGTTGTCAGGTAAAAAATTGCAATTGTTAAGTGAATCATGTGGTCATTAAGTGAATATGGCTTCCCTCATTGATTTGGCTTGCTAGAAACCAACCGGGAAGGTTGCAAATGGCGATCCCATGACCCCAGGACGCTGCAGCTGATGTAAACACCTGCCAAATGAAAAGCACCCAAATTTTGATCACAGGACCATGGGGAATGCTATGCCAGTTGTAAGTGCAAGGACCGGTTGTAAGTTACTTTTTTCATTGCTGGTCGTAAGTGGAGGACTACCTCAATCCTTCACATTCCAATGAAGCAAAGAAGTTAAAACAGAGATGGGAATGAACATGCGTTACACTTCTCCATGGTGGTATACAATTTTTGAGCATCACAGACTCTTTTTCTTCCAATTCTAAACTTCGCTGATGCCATATTTGCTACATATAACACAGATACGGAGAAGCTGTCTCCTGCAGTGGGCATGCCCAGCCCATTCAACACTCTTCCTACAGTATCCAGTTGACAACCCAAAGATCCTGACACAGACATATCCATCCAGATGTAGCTATTTTGCTGCTTGCTGCCTACTGCCACGTAGTAGGAAAACCTATTCCCAGGAGTCGAGATCGAAAGACAGCTACATTCTGCTTCTTCTGTGCTTGGATGAATAACCCCAGTGGTTCCACCTCCCCTTGTTGCTTGTAATTGGGAACAGAATCTTGTTTTATCTTCAATTTTAATGTTATAAATACATTCAGATTACAGAAAGGAACTGGCTGTGCTTTGCTTTGACAATGCTTTATGTGACATTCAACAATTTATGCAGCTGTTCCATCCCTGCTGTTTAAAGGTTACATTTGCTAGCCTTGTGTTTCCCTGTGACAGAGAGAGAATGCACAATTAGGAGTGGCATCCCTAAAAAGCCACAAGGATACTAAATTTACTTTTGTCCATTGTGTATCTCTAACAACGAATGCCAAGCTCTGTTTCAAAGATAACATGTTTTGGTGAGTCCATTCTTTACCTGGCTTTTTTGGATGTCAACCCAGGAAGTCAAGCATGGGTTATTAGGTGGAGATAAGCCATCTTCTGGGTGCTATCCACAGAAGAGAAGTAGCATGGAGACACAGTCTCTTTAAAAGGAGTGGCTTTCCAGTAGTTTGGCTCTTAATGTATTTGCTGTAACCTAAGTACTAAAAAAGCAGTACCTTCTGTAATGCAGTTTATCCACCAGGTTAAGGCTTAATATAGTTGAATAAATGCAGCTACAATTAGGGCCTATAAATCTTATTATATCGGTCATTGTCCTGACTGAATAAAACCAGCCATGATTTTTTTCAGTCAAACCATATCTTTGGATTTTGTCTTAATATATTTAAGTTGTTATTTACATGCATTTACCTTTTTGGATTGACTCTCATGTAACATTAAAGTGGTCGTTCAGATAACCCTCAATGTTGCTACTTTTAACAGAGCATTATTCTACATAATCGCACTTATTTAATATTGATTTGCACTACTTATGTATATATGTATGCTGTCCTTCCAATTTTCTCCTCTTTCTTCCCTCTTGTCCTTCCATTCCTCCAGGCACAGTGCCAAAAAAGTGGTCCTTATGACAGATCCCTTAGTTCTTATCCTCATCCCGACTTTTGCCTTCATCTTTTCGGTCCTTTCTCTTCCCCCTTATTTTTCCTTTGACAGAAAGCTAAACCTCAAATCACTCCTCCTTGGCTTCCTATGATCTACTGTAGGCCTCTACAAACCATGGAATGAATGAATGAATGAACGAACGAACGAACAAATGAAGACATCTGCAAGATGGACAGTGAAACCTTTTCAAGACAACCGACTTTATAAATCCTTAGTAAGGCCACACCTGGTATACTGCATCCAGTTTTGGTCACCACATTACAAAAATGACGTTGAGACTCTGGAAAAAGTGCAAAGAAGAGCATCTAAGATGATTAAAGGCCTGGAGGCTAAAACTTATGAAAAATGGTTGGAGAACTTGGGTTTGGCTGGTCTAGAGAAAAGGACTAGGGGTGACATGATAGCAGTATCCCAGTATTTGAGGGGCTTCCATAACAAGTCAACTTATTCTCAAAGCACCGGAAGGCAGGACAAGAAACAATGGATAGAAACTAATCAAGGAGAGAAGCACCCTGGAATTAAGGAGAAACTTCCTAACTGTGAACACAATTAACCAGTGTAACAGTTTGCCTTCCAAAGTTGTGGACGCTCCATCATTGGAGGTTTTAAGAAGAGACTGAACAGCCACTTGTCTGAAATGGTAGAGGGTCTCTTCCTGCTTGAGCAAAGGGGTGGACTAGAAGGAATCAAAGGTCCCATCCAGCTCTATTCTGATGAATGAATAAATGAATGAAATGTGCATCATGGTGATGGAGCTATTATGCCTTTCATAGTTGTGTCCCAGTATCAAATGCAAATAGCTAAGTTACCTACTTTGTATCACAATATAGATTTATTCATTTGTGCACCCCTCCATAGATCTATGAATGCACCATGTGCAATAGTAACGTGTACTAAAAGTAGCTTTGGAAACAAACTACTTCCAGACAAAGCTTTTATTTCATCATCAGTGAATTTTACATTAGTTCTAGAAAACACTGTGTTTCATCTCTAACTCTTTGGGCTCTCCCATCACTTTTTATACCAGAAAAAAATAATCTGTTAAAGGGAAAAAAAGGTTTGGTTAGCTCCACATTGACTTTTGATAGTCAACCTGGAAGACCCACAGTCCTTAGGGAGATAGGGCGGCATATAAGTCTCATAAATAAATAAATTTGCAAACAATGGCATGTTAACAGAATGGAAATCATAAATTGAGGAACTTAGATCTGGGCTTTGCGGCTCCACACTATGATCAAAAAGGAGGAAAGGAATTTTCTGAAACAATGTGGGCATTTGCACATCACCACTTCTTTCTCCAAGTCCACACAAAGCAACCAGGAGCCCACTTCATGTTTACCTCAGCTATCTCCAAACCTGGAAGATATTAGTGAATTGGTCAGTGTCTACCTCCAGCTGACCAATTACAAAAACTTAAGATTTCTTCCTACTAGGAAAACCTTTCCGGCTGCAAAACTGCATTTCTTCCTCATTCAAAAATTCTCCTTCTAGTGATGAAGATGAAAGGACTGAGCACTTCCAATTTTTGCAATTGATACTATTCCTAGCAATTCCACCCAAGGTTGTACGCTGTTATAATGGCTAAACTAGGATAGAAGGGAAAGTGTGTGTATGTGTGTGTGTGTGCGTGTTTGTTGAAAGAATACTATTTCAACTGTGGACAAAAAAACCAATCATCCAGCCAGAATCTATCATAGTGAATGAAGGATACTTTGCCTTTGAATGTTGTATGGCAATTCTTCCAACCATCAGCTATGTCCGAAAATTCCAAGTCCTTTATGTCTGCATAGATTTCAAAGTTTGCTTATATAGCCAAGAGGGAACGCAAGAATATGCATTCTTAATACAGAGGGAATACTCCAAAGTCATATTGACCATACTGTTGTGGCCAAGACTAAACCATATGAGTTAATGTTTCAACAGAATTGTATCTTGAACAGCAGCGTGGTTGCAACAGACTCTTATTAAAGACTCTCTGAGGAAATATTTTCCTTCAGCTAGATGCCAAAATTAATTTCTCCACAACTGTTAATCAGAAATAACAGCACTTGGGCCAAATAAACCAAGTAAGAAATGTTTAATCAACTGTCAATAAGCCGTAAATAAACTTTTTTTAAGAAACTCACAGCTTCCTCGGAATTATCCAAACAACTATTAGAAGATCATACCCTCACTCCCATAAAAGGCAATATTAGACACAATTTTTAAGGGGTCTTATTTATCACATAATATTTTTGTGGTTCAATGGACCAATTTGATCTAGTATTTTCCATGAACTGTATGCCTTGCAACATTGCTCAAATATCGCAAATAATCCCGGGACAGAGATCCTAATGCTTTCCAAGGTCTCTGTGGCATCAGATAATAACTCCTAAAGTTTAGAATAGGGGTCTAAAACCCCGGGTCATGGACCGCTGTTGGGCTGCAGCCGGTTGGGAACCGGGCCACCGAAGTAGTGGGTGAGCACGTGAAGCTTCATTTGCACATACCCAGGATTTAGGATGCATGCAAAACCATTTCCCCTACCCCACTGCTGAAACTGCCGAAGCCACAATAGCTAGTCCACAGAATCAAAAAGGTTGGGGATCCCTAGTTCAGAATATACTTTCTAAGCTGTCCCAAAGGTGCTTTTTTTTCAAGAGGCAACTAGACTTTCTGGTTTTTCTTTGAAGACGTTTCTCTGAAGAAGCTTCCTGGATGAGAAGTGAAATGTCTTCAAAGAAAAAAACCAGAAAGTCCAGTTGCCTCTTGAAAAAAAAAGCACCTTTGGGACAAGCATGACCTGGATAACCGAGAATCTCCATAGACATACTTTCTAAGCCAAGGGTCTTCCAACTTGGCAAGTTTAAGACTTGTGGACTTCGACTCCCAGAATTCCTGAGCTAACAGGAAGATTCAAGGTGCTGGTACTGACCTATAAAGCCCTACATGGCTTAGGACCGGGGTATTTGCGGGAGACCCTGCTGCCAGTAACGGCCTCCCAACATCCCGTGCGCTCCCACAGAAAGGGCCTCCTTGGGGTGCCGTCCGCCAGACAATGTCGGCTGGCGGCCCCTAGGGGTAGGGCCTTTTCTGTGGGAGCACCCACCCTATGGAATCAGCTGCCCCTGAAGCTTCGGGTGGCCCCTGACCTTCAATCCTTCCGTCGTGGCCTGAAAACATGACTTTTCCAACTTGCCGACCTGGACTGATGGAGGGGATGGGATTTTAGTAATAGTTTTTATTAATTTTAATTGGTTATTGGGATTTCAAATTTAATTGTTTTTTAATATTTGTATTACATTTTTTATCATTGTGGGACGCCCTGAGTCCTTCGGGAGATAGGGTGGCATAGAAATCCCATTAAATAAATAAATAAATAAATAAATAAATAAATAAATAAATAAATAAATAAACAAACAAACAAACATGACTGAAGGAAGAATTCTGGGAGTTGAAGTCCACAAGTCTTAAAGCTGTCAAGTTTGAAGACCCTGTTCTAAGCAATGCCTCAGACATTAAGAATCTGTGGTCTAGAGGCAAATGATAAGATGAGACATGATTTCCCACCCACGGAAGCACAAACTGCCTGCAAGTTGTGCAAGGTTTCAAAGTAGAAGACCAGCTGTGCTTAGAAAAACCTGCATGGAAGAGAGACAGGAAAAAACAAAAGGGACTCGGTTCAGATTGTCCAGGACAGGCTGTGTCTGATCCTGAACTGACTCAGAAAGCCTGATGGGAGGAGTCTCTCTGCAGTACTCCCCAACTGATGACCACAATTGGAACCAGACTTGTCATTGCTAAGCAAGGTGGTTGTTAAGAGTGTGTCCTTTTTGCCACTGCATGATTGCAGTTGAATCATGCAGTCATGAAGCGAATCTGGATTCCCCACCATCAATTTTGCTTTTTGGAAGCCCCCTGGGCAAGTCACAAATGGTGATCCTATGACCGTGGAGATACTGCAACAGTCATAAGTGTGGGGACTTGTCACAAGTCACTTTTGTTAAGTTTGCATGAAGAGTCAGACGTGAAGATCAGTGAAGAGTTTATTAGTGACTACAGCTCGAATGGACCCAACTTGGCTGGGCTACGGCTGCTACTTATAGCCAGCAGCATGGTTGCCAGCCAATCAGAGTGCAGGGTTTTCCCGCACTTTTTAAACCAATCCTATTTGACATTTTACAAGAACAATTCAAACTAAACCAATGACATTCAAACCTACATACATAACACCCCTCCCCACTAGGTTCAGTCCATACCAAACCCCAACCTATCTAATGTATTCTTTTAAATAGGTGGGGCTCTTACGTGTACGTTGAGACCTTTGTGGTTCAGAAGTTTTAACATTCTCACCCAGTGAGAGAGGAAATGTGTCTGCTGACATTTCCCCACTGGGACTTCCTGTGAAAGAAGACCCTGTTTGATTGTTAGAATCTGGTCTCTCCTCCCAACCCATCTCCAGCCCAATGTCAGCACCCAAGTCAGGTAGTGATGTACAATCTTCCACTTCTAAGGATGGATTTTGGCATTGTGACAGGTTTTGGAATGGTTCCTGTCGTAATGGCTCATTACACATGGGGTGGATTCTTGCTTGCTGATTATCCACCTGTTCCTCCCCTTCCTCCCTAGAATTCACATCAGGTGAGGGAACTAGAGAGGAACAAGTGCGATGTTCCTGAGAGAACCTGGATCTAAGTTGATCAATGTGCCTGCTCCAGAGGAGTCCATCCTCTGTTTGCACCCTGTAAGAACGAGGGCCTGTGATTTGAGTTATCTCAGCAGGAATCCACAAAGGTTCACCCATAAGGTTCTTAGCATAAACAGAATCACCCACACTGAATGTGCGAACTTTGGAAGTGGAATCTAGTGCTGCGTTGGGTGTGTAAGTGGGATGAAGGCGGTCAAGGGAAGACCTAAGTTTCCTACCCATCAACAACTCTGCTGGGGATAAGTTATTAGATGGGTTAGGAGTGATGTGCTGAACACTAAGAAGTTTTTCAACTTTCTCAGTGATGTCCCCAGGACCCAGTTGCTGAAGCTTCTCCTTGGTAAAACGTACCATGTGTTCAATCCGGCCGTTAGCCGAAGGGTGCCCAGGGGCAGTAAGGGCATGTCTGATACCCTGTTGTGCTAAATAGGATTCAAAAAGGTTGGATGTAAATTGAGGGCCATTATCAGAGACAAGGACATCAGGTAACCCGTGCTGCTTGATGACAGCATCAGTTGTGGTGGATGCCATAGGAATGACCTCTAGCCATTTGGAATATGCATCTACTATAATAAGGAAGGTGTGCCCTCTGGTAGGGCCAGCGAAATCAATGTGAATCCTAGACCATGGGCCCCTAGGACATTCCCATTCCTGTTTGGGGGCGAGAGGTGGGACAGGCCTGACTACCTGACAGTTGGGACAAGATGCAACCCAGTTTTCAACCATTTTGTCAATACCTGGCCACCATACATAACTCCTGGCCAATCCCTTCATCCTTACAATACCAGGATGACCCTCATGTAACATTTCCAAAACCTCTCTTTGCAGTTTTGCAGGAATAACTACCCTGTTACCCCACAAAATACATCCTCTTAATACAGATAATTCAGTTTGCCTGGACTTAAAAGGTTGGGCAAGGTGAGGTAGATCTGAAGAGGCCAACCTTTCTTAATCCAGCCTATAACAGGAGCCAATAAAGTGTCTTTGGCAGTCTCTCTGGCAATTTCAGCAGCATGCACTGGAAGCTTGGCAACAGTTTCTAGGAAAAAGGTGTGTGTTTCAGGTTCAAAGTCCTCCTTGTGGCAAGGAAGTGGGCAACGACTCAGTGCATCAGCATGTCCAATGTCCTTGCCAGGCTTGTGGATAAGTTTGTATGAATAAGCAGCAAGAAATTCAGTCCACCTCAGCATTCTTGGTGACAGGATAGTAGGTGGAGCTTTGTCTCCTGCCACAATGCCTAACAAAGGTTTGTGATCTGTAACAATGGTAAATGTTCTCCCATACAGATATTCATGAAATTTCTTAACAGCTGCAACAATTGCCAATGCTTCCTTGTCCAATTGGCTGTAATTCCTCTCTGCTTTGGTCAAAGTGAGAGAGTAAAATGCAATAGGGGCTTCTCTCCCGCTGGGAAGCCTGTGGCTCAAACCCTCCCCCACTCCAAAGGGGGATGCATCACAAGTCAGTACAACAGGTAAATTCTCAGAGAACTGTATCAGTACAGCATCAGACGTGATTAGTCTTTTAATACTGTTAAATGCTGATTGTTCCTTCCTCCCCCAGACCCAAACAGACTTTTTGTCAAGTAATCTGTGCAATGGTTCTGCAATGGTTGCCTTCTGAGGTAGGAACATGATAAAAGTTAATGAGTCCAAGGAAGGCTTGCAAATCTGTTTTGCATTTAGGTCTAGGGGCTTCTTTGATTGCTTGAACCTTGGCATCGGTAAGGTGGATGCCATGCTTGTCAATCATATAGCCCAGGAACTCAACCTTGTCGGTTTTAAGAGTGCATTTTTCTTCCTTGACTTTTAACCCCGCTTTCCTAAATCTGGTAAGGACTTCTCTGAGTCTTTCTTGTAACTGAGTGTCATTTTCAGCAGAGATTAACACATCATCAAAGTAAGGCAATACCCCTGGCAGTCCTTGGAGCATCCTTTCCATAAGGCTTTGAAAGATGCCTGGTGCCACGCTTACTCCAAATTGTAACCTTTTACATTTGAAGGCACCTCTATGAGTCACAATGGTTTGGGCCTCTGCAGTGGCATCATCAACTGTTAGTTGTTGATATGCCTGGGCCAGATCCAATTTGGCAAAGACTGTACCCCTGCCAAGTGAATGTAATAAATGATGCACCACTGGAACTGGATATGCGCTCTGTTGAAGTGCATGGTTCAATGTCCCCTTATAGTCTCCACAGATTCTTACAGACCCATCAGTCTTGACTGGTGTGACTATGGTGTCTCCCATCTGGAGTGGTCAGTGGGCTCTAAAACCCCTTGAGCTATTAATTTATCTAATTGTGCATCAATTTTTTCCTTTAAAACAAATGGGACCCTTCTGGGCTTTAAACGAATTGGGGGCACCCTGGGATCTAGGTTGAAAGTGATAGGGGTCCCCATATACTTGCCCAATCCATCGCTGAAGACCTCTGGAAACTCAGACTTCAAGGCCTCCTCCCATTCAGTGTTGCTCACGTGATTGATGCCAGTCACCTCGATGCCTAATGGATTGAACCACTCAAGTCCCAGCAAGCTTGGGCGATCCTTGTCCACGATGGTCAGGGGCAAACGTTTGGTGTGGCCTTTGAACTTCACGTTGAATTCTCTTGTTCCAACTACTGGAATCTTGTTCCCTTGGTAGTCTTTAAGAGTCAGTGCTTGCTTCTGGAAATGTTTCTTCTGAATGTTCGGAAGTAGCCTGTGAATAGTGTCCCATGACACCATAGATAAATAGGAGCCTGAGTCCACTTCCATTTGGCAAGGCCTTCCTTCAATGAGTACTTTCACATGTACTTTTCTGCTTCTCAAGGGTGAAGAATGACCAATGGTGACTGTTTCATGAGTTTCATTCTTCCCATTTGCTTCTGAGTTGCCCCATTTTCTCACTGAAGTTGTTGGGCTTGAAATCTTTGTCAGGAAACTTTCTTCTGTGTGGAGGAGTTCTGGATGATTTGCAGACTCTTGTTAAATGACCTCTTTTTTCACAACGAAGGCAGATGGTATCAAGAAACTTGCATTCAGTGCGGGGTGGCCCCCACAACCCCTGCAATAAAAGTCTTGCCTTTTCTTCCCAGGTCTTCTTTTTCTTTTCCATTCTGAGTCTATAAATTCCTTCCTCCACCTCACTACAGTCTGAATCAGAATCTATCTGCTCGCAATGAGTTGTTGTGGACTTTTCCACATCAGGATGGCTTGAGGCCTTGTTAATTTTCTTCATGGCTGCCGCTGAGGACTTAGTGGCTTCTGCTAAGGAGGCCTCTTCTATGGCCTCCTTTAACGTGATCTTAGGTTTTAATAATAATTTGCTCTGAAGCATCTTGTCTTTGAGGCCTAGAACAAACCGATCGCGCATGGTCTCCTCCAAGCTGTTAAACTCGCATGCACCCCCAATGTCTCTTAAGCTTGCCACAAAGTCTTAACGCTCGCTTTCCCCTTGATCCCGACGGTAAAACTCGTGTCTCTTAATGAGGCACGATACTTGTGGGGCGTAATGGGCTCTTAAAAGCTTTTCTAAATCAGGCCATTCCATTACCTTCACGTCTGCAGCTCCCGCCAATGCCTTCGCCATCTTGAAGACTGCCAGACCGCAGTGCGTAAGGAAGACCGCCCTCTTCCGCTTTCGGAGATGTCGGCAAGATCGTTTCCTTCCAAATACATTTGGAAGCGATCCACATACAATTCCCAGTCTTCTGCCACCTGATCGAACGGGCTGGGGGTGTTCAGCATCTCGCTCTTCTGCTTGTCTTCCGCGTCATCTTCTCTTCAGGGGAATCCCACCCTCGTCGCCAGTGTTAAGTTTGCATGAAGAGTCAGACGCGGAGCTTCAGTGAAGAGTTTATTAGTGACTACAGCTCGAATGGACCCAACTTGGCTGGGCTACGGCTGCTACTTATAGTCAGCAGCCGTAGTTGCCAGCCAATCAGAGTGCAGGGTTTTCCCGCACTTTTTAAACCAATCCTATTTGACATTTTACAAGAACAATTCAAACTAAATCAATGACATTCAAACCTACATACATAACAACTTTTTTCAGTGCCACTGCAACTTGAAAGGGTCGCTAAATGAATGGTTGTAAGTCAAGGATTATCTGTACTCGGTGGCTCTGGTAGGTATAGCAGGAGACGGAAAGGGTGTGAGTGGTTTAGCTTTTTCCTTTCCAAGCTGATGACAAAAAACCTGGCTGAGCTTGGATGTAAGCAGTAGATCCCTAGCTGCATCAACAGAAGATAATTTTTGTAGATCAGGGCTGAACTGTGGGGTCCTTGGTGCTCTCTGGGCTTGGTGGCTTTCTTGCAGACATTTCATTTCCAAACTAAGCTAAACATCCCTAGAAGGGAATGGGGTTGGTTCTCTTTCTTTATGTACAAGTGGGTTTGCCCTGTCAGTGTTGATGGGAGTAGTTTTGGCAGTTCCTTAATTATGTTGTTGTTTACTGTTTGTTTGCACTGGTAGTGCCCCAATCAAGAGACCAAACCCTAATGGCTGCATCGTTTATCTCTAGCAACAAAAACAAGGAGGAATACCATGGCCCTTTAAAGGCCCTCAAACTTATTATGGCATCAGCTTTTGTGAACAAAGCATGCACATCCATTTTTGTTTAATAAACTGATATAAGTCATTAAGGTGTCACAATTTCATTTGATATTTTTGGAGCACAAGGATGGCTAGCTATGCAGATGGAGAACTACAGCTTCCATAGCACAATTAGGAAAAACCACAACTAGCTGGCTGTGGTAAAGTAAGTTATAATATGGCTTGTCTGCTATGTTTTTTTTCTTTCTATGTAGGAAAAAACAAAAAAGAGTGTTACTAGATCCTATTTTAAAAACAACAGCTATTGAGCCCTTATTACTACCATATACAATTTTTTTAAAAATTCCATTTATCTTGAAACAATGAGATCAGTTTTCTCAGTTCTTAAAGCAATGTTTCCATGCTAAGCTGCAAGGGGAAAAAATGAACAAACAAGTAAAACATGATAAATTTGGTACCAGTGTATATCACTCCTGTGGGGAAAGGATGTATATGTGAATTCTACAAGGTGGAGCTCAGAAAGCAATGAACATAAGGTGTAGCCATCAGGATGTGGATTATACTTGCATGCTAAAGTCAGCTATGCTGTATCACAGTGTGGGACTAGAACTCCTGTTCTCCTGGTTTCCAGCTTGACACTTTAAGCACTACACCAAACTAGCTCTACTAAGGATTTTACAGTTGTCTAAAGAAGTATTTTATTGCTCATCTGAACCTGGATGAATAGTCATTATGGGGATAGGTGAGTAGTCACAATCTGTTTTAGATTAAGTACAAAACAGCAGCAATTTAAACCTCAATGAATGCCTGGTGAAGCAAAATTGCTCCTACATCAGTGTAACACCTGCTTCCGTTTTGTTTCTCAGCCACTTCAGGTACATGGAATAACCCTTCCTATTTATTACATTTCTATTTTGCACTTAACACAAAACATTTCAAAATGCTCTACCTACCCAGGGGATGAAATGGGAACCTCTTCATAGTGTTATTATTACCAGACTTCAAATTTCAAAATTCTGATAGTGTTTTTATCAATTAAGGAGTTATGCACATAAATGATTCCATCTATTTCAATAACATGGCAAATCATGTTGCAGCAGAGGTGCTGGCATGGAGTGAGGTGCTACTGAAGTTGTTCAAAATATATAGAAATCAGACTCCATAAACTCAGAGCTAGAGTGGAATAGAATAACAGAGTTGAAAGAGACCTTGGAAGTCTTCTAGTCTAACCCTCCTGCTTAGGCCGGAAACCCTGTAACATTTCAAATATAGCTACCTCCAAAACACTCAAAAGCTTCTCAAAGAGAAAAGGTTGTGTTCTGAAATACTAGAGGCTTTTAAAAAGAGTCTGGACAGCCATTTGCCTAGAACAGTGTAGGATCTCCAGTTTGTGCAGGGGGTGGACTCAGGGGTGGGATTCTACCAGTTCGCACCTATTCACTAGAACCGGTTGTTAACATTCTAAGCAGTTCAGAGAACCGGTTGTTAGAAGAAATTACTGGCCTAATCCTGTAAGGAAGGCAGGAAGGAAACATTCTGGTGTTGCTTACAGAAACTGCCTCTCTATTAACCCTTATTACATTCTTGGCAGGACTAGACTTCCTGTCTCAGGAACGTCTCTGGAGTCTTTTCCCCCTCCTTTGCTGGTACTTTGCTTGTGTGGAGTGACCATTCAAAGTTACAATGGCACTGAAAAAAGTGACTTATGACCATTTTTCACACTTACGACTGTTGCAGCATCCCCATAGTCATGAGAGGCCAGGTGAAGGAGACACGTGCCTCGATGTAAGTGATACTGAGTTGGCCACATCCAGCCAATAACATGACCACCAAGCCATGTCCACCCAGTCACATGACCACCTAAGCCACGCCTACCACCTAAGCCATGCCCACAGAACCAGTTGTTAAAAAATTTGAATCCCACCCCTAGGTGGACTGGAATTCCTCCAAGGTCCCTCCCAATTCTGTTGAATACAGTCATAAGCAACACTTGCTAAAAAGCAGGCTTGAAAGGGGAAAACTCTTCCCACAGGAGACTTTTCCAGGATGGAAAAAAAGAAGGAAGCTCACTAGTGTGGTACACAGTTTTGCATGCACACCTTTAAGTCAATGTTGACTTCTGGCAATTGTCCCTGCAGTCTTCTTGACAAGATTTCAGAAGTGGTTTGCCTACTTCCTTAGACTAAGAGGGAGGGATTCAGCCAAGGTCAACCAGCTTTATGGCAATGGTGGGACTAGAACTCACACTGTCCTGGTTTCTGGCCTGATGCCTTAGCCACTACACCAAATTGATTGAACTAAGAATTTTACAGCTGCCGAAAGTATCTTTAGGTTAAATCTCCTGCCATTCTGTAGCCAGATCCTGTTCCACCTGCAGAAATGGGTTCATTGTCCATTCCTCAATCACTAACCTGTATTGTCCTCACAGGTGTGTTGTGAAAGATCTGTGGGAGGGAATGCTCCTCATCATATTTCTCCACCTGCATGGTTTGAATGGAAAGTATACCCTCTGTAAAGAAAAACAGCCTTTGCTTAACACCTGCTAAAGGTGGGTCCAAGAGTGCCTTTGAGGTCTAAAATAAATGTCAGTATCCTGAGATCCTCTGGGCATGAGATCCTTCCGTTTATCCCATAGCAATGCATCCCAGGAGTGTTTCCATATCTGAGGCTGACTTCTGGGCTTTGTACAAATCAATCCACCCCAGCCTGATGTTCTTAACAGCAGTGGGATAACAATCTCCATTGTTATCATGATATAAATGCTGTCCAATAGATCTGGAGGGAACCTCTATTACCTTGCAGTAGGGTTATCCAAATAATCTTCAGCATCACTACTCTTTGTTCAAGTGATAACTACCATGTTTCCCTGAAAATAAGACCTGGTTTTATATTAATGTTCGCTCCAAAAGACGCATTAGGGTTTTCTGTTAGGTCTTCTTTTCAGGGAAATATGATACTAAATGTGTCTGTCTGGCTGATGTTGTTAACTGGTTGTTATTTTTGGGGTAGGTCATATATTATGAGGATCCTGAAAAATCATGCTAGGACTTATTTTCCAGTTGGGTCTTATTTTCAGGGAAACATTAACAGTTTCAACCACAAGGATTTAATTGTCCCAGTACAATATATAGTGGTATAGCCCCAAATCCTATTCTACCAGCTCTATTTTACTATTTGATCATTGTAAAGTGAGTGATTTGGGATTTTTACTGTTTTAACACAATGTAATACCATGTTTTCCCCAAAATAAGACCGGATCTTATATTTTGGGGGGCTCTAAATAAGCACTAGGGCTTATTTCCGGGGAAACATGATTTCAGGGTGATCAGCTCAGCTGGGTGCCCCCCCCAGCATGCACACCAGAGGCAGCAAACATGCAGGGACCAATGGCATCTGGCAGCAGCTGCAGCCTGCTGGTCCCTTGTGGGACTGTGGGGCTGTGCAGCCCACATAGCACAGATGACTTGATTCCCTGTCCAAGCAGCAGGCAAAGGCAGAGGTGTGAGGGAAAGGAAGGCGACCGGGACGCACTGTGCGGGCCGTGGGAAAGATAAGAGTTGGTGGGACAGAGCAGGCAGGTGGCCATGGGAAGCTCGTCTTCACACAGTGCCTGTCTCCATATGCTGCTTGGACAGGGAATCAACTCACCTGCACTATGCGAGCTGTGGCTGCTACTGAACACCGTCAGCCAGCATGCATGCTCGCTCACTGCCTCCTGTGCTGGCCATGCCCACCCCTGTCACTAGGGCTTATTTTTGGGGTAGGGCTTATATTAGTAGCACACTTAAAATCAGGCTAGGGCTTATTTTCAAGGAAACACGGTAATGTTTTTTGTTTAATACGATGTGTTCATGGTAAGGCACAATAATGCCATGTAATCAAATGGCCAATTAAACCATCACAATACAGAAATTTGAGCCAAGGTTGGAGGGTTTAGATAAATAAGGACACAATTTGAGGGTTTATTATTTAAGGGTTGAGGTAAATAAGCACATGATAGGTTTTGCATAGGAAATGGTTATTGCAATGACTGATTCTCTTACAAACATAGGACTCAGTGTATCTGCCTCATTTTACTTTGTACTGGCCTAGCACTTTAGGGACTATATTTTTAGCCCATAATAAATCTGGTTTTCAATGAGCACAGCAAGGTACTTTTCCACCTCATTGTCCAGGGAAATAATTTTGCTGTATATGGAGCTAAGCTAACATTCATTTGCAACAAGCAATTTCTGTAAAATAATAAATGAAATATTATTATTCTGATGAATTCTAGTACTATACAAGGTGCAAAAGGTGGTTATGAATAAATATATGTATGAAAATATCCCAATTTTCCTTCTTATACATTTTTCTAGAGTCTGAAGATAGATTCCAGAGAAAAATTTTATACTTTCTATTTCACTCTTCTAAATGGTTCTGTTCTTTCTTCTCTCAGCTGATCAAAATAATTTCATTGGGAATATTAATTAACCTTTTTAAATTAATTTTAATGAGTTTAAAAGGTTTACATTTCCCATTATAGAAATACTTAAACTATAAACATGTCCTGTAAATTGAGTTATACTCCCATATATAACATTGCAATTCACAAATACGATACTGATACTGTTATGATACTGAAGGAAGAGCATTGTTCAGCAACAAAAGCACTGCCAAGTAAGATTTCCTTTAATTTAAATTCATATTTTATATAATATACAGGTGAAACTCAAAAAATTACAATATTGTGCAAAAGTTCATTTATTTCAGTAATGCAACTTAAAAGGTGAAACTAATATATGAGATAGACTCATTACATGCAAAACAAGATAGTTCAAGCCGTGATTTGTTATAATTGTGATGATTATGGCTTACAGCTCATGAAAACCCCTAATCCACAATCTCAGAAAATTAGAATATTACATGCAATCAATAAAACAAGGATTGTACATAGAACAATACTGGACCTCTGAAAAGTATAAGCATGCATATGTACTCAGTATTTGGTTTGGGCCCCTTCTGCAGCAATTACTGCCTCAATGCGGTGTGGCATGGAAACTATCAGCCTGTGGCACTGCTGAGGTATTATAGAAGACCAGGATGCTTCAATAGCGGCCTTCAGCTGTTCTGCATTGTTCGGTCTCATGTCTCTTATCTTTCTCTTGGCAATGCCCCATAGAGTCAGGCGAGTTTGCTGGCCAATCAAGCACAGTAATCCCATGGTCATTGAACCAGGTTTTGGTTTTGGCAGTGTGGGCAGGTGCCAAGTCCTGCTGGAAAATGAAGTCAGCATCCCCATAAAGCTTGTCTGCGGAAGGAAGCATGAAGTGCTCCAAAATCTCCTGGTAGATGGCTATGTTGACCCTGGACTTAATGAAGCACAGTGGACCAACACCAGTAGATGATGACATGGCTCCCCAAATCAACACAGACTGTGGAAACTTCACACTGGACTTCAAGCATCTTGCAGTCTGTACCTCTCCATTCTTCTTCCAGACTCTGGGTCCTTGGTTTCCAAATGAGATGCAAAAGTTGCTCTCATCAGAAAAGAGGACTTTGGACCACTGAGCAACAGACCAGGTCTGTTTTCTTTAGCCCAGGTAAGACACTTCTGACGACATTTGAAGCCCATGTCCAGGATCCATCTGTGTGTGGTGGCTCTTGATGCACTGACTTCAGCCTCAGTCCACTCCTTGTGAAAGTCCCCAACACTTTTGAATGGCCTTTTCCTGACAATCCTCTCCAGGCTGCGGTCATCTCTGCTGCTTGTGCACCTTTTTCTTCCATACTTTTCCCTTCCACATAACTTTCTATTAATGTGCTTTGATATAGCACTTTGGGAACATCCAACTTCTTTTGCAATTACCTTTTGAGGCTTTCCCTCCTTATGGAGGGTGTCAATGATGGTTTTCTGCACAACTGTCAGGTCAGCAGTCTTTCCCATGATTGTGATTCCTACTGAACCAGACTGAGAGACCATTTAAAGGCTCAGGAACCCTTTGCAGGTGTTATGGCTTAATTAGCTGATTAGAGTGGGACACTTTGAGCCTAGAATATTGAACCTTTTCATGTATTCTAATTTCTGAGATTGTGGATTTGGGGTTTTCATGAGCTGTAAGCCATAATCATCACAATTATGACAAATCATGGCTTGAACTATCTTGCTTTGCATGTAATGAGTCTATCTCATATATTAGGTTCACCTTTTAAATTCCATTACAGAAATAAATGAACTTCTGCACGATATTCTAATTTTTCGAGTTTCACCTGTACATCAATCCATCCGTAATTTACTTCACCATTCTGTTAAACTGTTATATGTGTTGGGATTATAACTCCTTGAATTTCCAGTTGGTGTGACTGTTAAGAGTTGAAATCAACCTATTTGGTAGTTTATCTAATCTGCTACTTCAAGATAAGAATCCAATTCTCACCACCAATATACTTATCTATACAGTAAAATACACTGTTGAATTCTCAGTTTACATAATTATTTTTTCAAGGAATGACAAGTTCAAATTGAGCTAGCTAAGTTCTCATGACTTTTGTCATTGAGGCAGCTATTGCAGTTACTTGAATCTTCAGTAATAATGAAGTCATATTTTCCAGGAAGCAATGCTGGTAAGATAGTAAGTGGAAGATCTTCTTTTTTGGGGTTTTGTAGAAAAAATACATAGTTGTACTTTAACATACAAAGAATGCTGCCTTCTAGAAATACCCTTCACACCCAGCCTGTCTCTATTCTCCTTTTCAAGAATCACAATCTGTATTTCTTGGTCCTGCTGCTCAAAACTGACTCAGATTTCTGGAACTAAATATAATAATCAACAACATTCCTTTTTTTCTGCCAACAACAGTTATTCATTAAAATGATACCCTGTAAAACTGGCATAATATAGCAAAACTAAATGAATATTTATAATGTGACATAATCAAATATTAAATTTCTGGAACTAAATATAATAATGAACAATGTTCCTTTTTCTGCCAACAACTTAGTTATCATTCAGAAAAATAATACCATGTGAAACTGCCATAAAATAGCAAAACTAAATGAGTCTTTTTTAAAGGTGATTTAATAAAACATTAAATATTTGAAGAAGACGTTGAATTAAAAATATTACTTTAGCATTTTCAAAAAACATGGTTGCAGAAGTTGTGTATATAGTTTTTGGGAAGAGTTTTTACATTTAGAAATTTTTGGCATTCTAATTACTATTCTGTCTTATTAATTAAGCTACTGCAGTTTAATTAGCATGCCATAGAACAATTAATCAATCTAATCACAACTGTTCCCCTGAAAAAGATAGTGGGCTGGTTGCCCCTCATTGGTAAGGATTCAGGCTCTGTAGAACCAACTTCTTCCAGTGATATTTGCCAGTCTGATAAGGTGTTGAAAGGTGGGCTTAATTCATGTCTCCTCAATTAGAGACTGTCAGCATCTGAGGCCATGTAAATGTATTAGCCTGGAAGTGAGGGGGATTGGCCCCTTCCCCTTCTTATAGGCAAGTTTATGACCTGGTTTGTCAAGCCAAGGTGGTAAGTTTGCTGCAATTATCTCTCAGTCAAGGAAGTGGATGTCTTTTCATTACTATATTGCTAATGTTTTACACTGCAACACTTCCACAGAAGTATTTCCTGCAGTTGCTTGTTTATTCATTTATTTATAGTCAGCCTTTACTCTTTTTAAAAATAACTCAAGGCAGTAAACACACCTCCTTCCTATCTTCCCCACAACAATGACACTGCGAGGTGGTTGGACTAAAAGAGTGACTGGCCCAAAGTCACCAAATTGGCTTTCATGCCTTAGGTGAGACTAGAACTCACAGTTTCCTAGTTTCCTAGGCCAACATCTTAATCATTACAGCAAACTGGATATTGGTTTTTTAAAAACTCAAATATATGTTGGGAAGTTGAATGCAGAGGTGGTATTCAGCAGAAATTTTGGTATGCAGCGGAAATTTTGAGTAGTTCAGAGAACCGGCAAATAACACCTCTGACTGGCCCCGCCCCCATCTATTCTCTGCCTCCCGAGTCCCAGCTGATTGGCTGGGTCTTCTTTTGTTCCCCTGCACAGGAGAACAGAGCTGGAAAGCAGGTTAGTGGGGTGGGGAGGGAATGGAGATTTTACAATATCCTTCCCCTGCCACACCCACCAAGCCATGCCCACAGAAACGGTAGTAATTTTTTTTTAATCCTTTGGATGGTTGAATGCCATTCAAAGCTGGCAGACTGGAGGATCTACATGCCCTGTAAATCATAAATAAATACTGCCTGGTTGAGATGGAAGATTTAACATGCCTGGCCAAATTTCAGTGTCTTGCTCTAGCAAGAAGAAATGGAGAAATAAAATGAAAATATGACCTTTAAAGTCCTTTTCATGTTTTTGCCATTGTTCTACAATATCAGCAGTAATTGTATTACAACATGGAAGAAATGAAAATACTGAATCATTATGAGAAAACACAACATGTCTTCTAATGCTGTGGTCACTGAAAAGTGTGAAACACATCATCACTACAAATTTGGCACCTAATAAGTTTTTCCAGACAAATTGACAACTATGACTAGATCGCTATCTAATCAGCATAAAACAGAAGGGCTGAATTTACCGAGCTTTGCAAGATTTGGCCATTTTAAACTGAGGCGTTTGTTACTGGTAACCCTTTTCTTTGATTTTGTTTGAAAATCGTTTAGCCCAGTTTAAAGACATGAATGTGGGTTTAAATTTAGAGCAATCTAAAAGGTTTACACAACTCGTCTTTCTTTTTTTTTTTAAGGAGAACATTTATGTAATCCTCCCTAATATTAATTTTCATACAACAATTATGAACTGCCATCTGCTGAAGTTACTAGCACTTTGGGAACATCAAGTTTTGGCTGCATGTACTGCATTGAATTATCTGGAATGTCATCATTTGGTGCCAAGTGTGGATCTGACCTTGGAAAAAAAAGCATTTGCTATTTAGGGTAACATCTGGAAAAATTTAATTTGCGTCATTCTGTAAATGGGGTAATTTTTTTAATGGAAAAGGTCACTTCTGAGTTTTTGTATTACTTTGTCCAGCTTACTTACAAAATGGGATTACGGTAGGAAAATATTAAATAATCACCCTGTTCCAGAAGTGGAATTTAGTACAATTTAAAACATAGCAAAATGCAGAGACCAAATGCAATAATTGGGAATTCCAAAGAGAAATGATAGAAGTAACAGAGGCCAGCGAATCTGGTTACACTGAAACAGATGCTTATGACACATCTCTAAATAATACACATAGTCCTGAGAAAATGTTTAAAGCTGTGATCCTATGGATCTCCCCATATTACTTGCCTTCTCCTGAGAACAATCAGATAAGGCTTCATGGATCTTGGGAGAAGTCAATCTTACTCCACTTGTGGCTGGGCAAGAATTCTAAGCTAGGCCCTCACTTGACTCTACCTTTCAGCTTATCTGGCAATTTCCCAACACACCCTGAATACATTTTTTTTAAAAATTACATTTATATGCCGCCCTTCTCTGAAGACTCAGGACGGCTTACAATTTTTGGGATACAACCCAGTGTGCTCAACAATAGCCTTCATTCTATTGTATATGCCTGCTTATTACTAAGCGGCATTTTTACAAAGTCAGCTAATTGCCCCCAACAATCTTGGGTCCTCAATTTACCTACCCCAAGAGGATGGAAGGCTGAGTCAACCTTGAGCCTGGTGGGATTCGAGCCTACAGCATGGACTCAAATTATGTGGCAAAGACTTATATAGATTTATATTCAGTTATATAACTGAATCCTGCTCATACCTTTCAACCAAGCTCCACTAGGACAAGTACCTTTGGGTCAATTCCCCAAAAGGTCTGTGTTTTATGTGAATTTAACTTGCAGGAAGGCAATGAAAGCCAAGACAGCCTGTACAGGAAAACAGTAAGTAAAACTGAAGAAACCATTCTTGGCTTAATTTCAAAAGTCTATGCAAACCATCATTTCAAAGTTCCAGCAATCTTCTGCAGAACAAGCCATTTGTAGGGGTTGCAATTATAAAGTTTTCCTAACCAAGGTGGTGGCTGAGCAGAGCACTAACCCAAGTCAGAAGGCAGTTGAAATAATTGTTTGGTAAACACTGGCCAAGCTTGTCTTTCAAGCTAAAAATTCTCCCCAAAGTCACAAGCCTTCTTGGTCTTAATAAAGACATATGAACATGCAGCTGAGTGTGTGCTATAGTTCTCTCCAATCAGCAGGAATATGTACATACATACTCCTGCAAACACAATTCATTCTTTCTTACAACCAGTAGGAAGACCCCTTGAAATTGTCTGTTTCTGTGAAGTGATATATAGCCAAATTGTTCCTGCCTTCTGAAGAAGTAATGTATCACAATAGTGCTTTATTATGGGATAATATAAATTCCCCTTGGTTACTGAGGAGCAAATTACACATGCGTGATGATGTCCCCAGAACAGAGACAGAGACAGAGATGCAAGTTCTTAGTAATTAAATTTGGACTAGGAGATTTACATTACACCAAATTATACTGCTGTCATATCATCCGGGTACTGTCAGAAAAGTGTATCAGCATGACTGTGCTGCTGTCATGGCCAATCAAGCAGAGGTCTCTGGGTCCCGAGGTAAGTCACTCTGCTGGCACTCCACCCCAACATCAGTTATCAGTTCAAAAGTTAATGACTACATCTGAGGGAGCAAATTTGTCCTGGATCCAAGGCTTGCACCCTTCAGCCTCTCCTGGGAATAAGGGCAGCAGCCATAGCTGGGAAAACATCCTCAGCAGAGCTAGTATGAGGCATCATTGAGCTACCAGATCCAAAAACATGCAGAGAATCAGCCTACACATCACAATGTAATGTTGGTTTAAGATCCCGTGTAATTACCTGATGTGGAGCTATTGCTCTTTACTCTGGACATGATGCCAAGACCCGTATATTACAGAAAGAAGGATCCAAATTTCCCTCCAGATTGCCATATTGTGTTTGATCTGCACCAACTTTAGTTCAGCTCCTATTACAAGTGCCTTGCTTTACACGGTTTCAACACAATGCTTCTGTTCTACACCCAGCTTGCCTTATTCATGGAAATACTGGGAATGTGGGCTGCTGGCAGTGCTGAAAATGGTGGAAATACCCATGTACAAATTTCGTGATTTTGGATTGCTTGCTTCTCCTTTTTCTTGACAAGAAACCTGGATGAAACCAGGAACAGAAGCATAATGTCTATAAGCAGTCTTTGACTTATGACCACAATTTGGACAGGACTTTCCACCATAAGTTCTTGCAGTCGTAAATAAAATTGGACTTGATTTTATAATTTTTACAGTGATCATTAAACAAACCTATGATCTTTTTTGGCCACAAATCAGTAAAAAAAGGTTGCAAATTATGACCACATGACTGCAGGACACTGGAACATCGTAAAGGAGAGCTGGATACCAAGCGCCTGAATTAGGATCCTGCAAATGCAGGAGTGGTTATGACAGGAGTGGTTATGACAGGAGTGGTGTGAGTACAGGGCATAATTCACTTTTTCAGAGACTGTCATAACTTGAAATGGTGCTTAAATAAATGATCATAAAGCAAGGACTATCTGTAGAAGTAGGAGTTGTAAGTATCTTAAAGCAAATAAAAGACGTACACATTGACTCAGTGCATTTCCAGTTTCTTAAGTCACAGGCAACTGGTTCCACACAAATAGGCTACAGTATTACCTGACTTTCCTACTTTACATTAAGCCCAATTGTTTTTAAAAAATTGCAATTATAGCAACTGAGTTATGAGAGTTTCAATATACAATATGTATTAGGTCAGATTATAGACCAATACAATTTTAGAGAAAATATTATCTAAATGCAGTTTCCCTGGTCCTTTACACTTTAAGAAGAGTTGGAACTAACTTTTGCTATTGAATCTGCTGGCAAGAATCTGTGCATTGCATCCTTGGAACATTTACTGGAGAAATCTGTTTTAATCCATTTAAAGTCCAAGCATTCATTATTTACTGTATGATATTGCTAGCATACACCATTATTCATTAATATTACAACAGGTTTTAGATTTATCTTATCAGTGATGGACAGGATAGCAAGTGTATGCTGTGGTTTGCATCCCAAGGGGGATGTTGTGGTACATTTTGTTAATAGACTTTTTAAATGGTAGATATGCTGCAAAAATTAGAATATTTCTTTCTAAAAAAGCATAGGTATAGGTAGAGTTGTCTTTTCTGCTGTTAATATTTTTCAGATGATTTTAGGACAACAGTGTTGGTCATTTCGAAGGCTGTTAACAGATTATTACTAAATCTGCTTACAAATCAAGCAGTCACTATATAGACATAAAGCTTCCCATTTCTCCTCATTGAGAATTATTTTCCCTCCATCCTGTCAAATGAAATATGGTTTTAATAACAAATAAGTCCATTATATTAGTCACTGCCTGATCATATGAAGCCCTTAGGCAGCCACTATAAACTGCAAGGACAAAAAAAATAAAAATAAACAAATGAGCCTCGTGAAATCAAGACACAAGTCCCAGCCTTTTGTACTTGCCTGTTGATATAGGACAAAAGGATTACATGCAAGTCACAGCATTTACACCAGGGGTGTCAAACTCAAGACTCTAGAAAAAGTACAGAGAAGAGCAGCCAGGATGATTAGGGGACTGGAGGCTAAAACATACAATAAACGGTTGCAGGAACTGGGCTTGGCTAGTCTAGTAAAGAGAAGGACCAGGGGAGACATGATAGCAGTCTTCCAATATTTGAGGGGCTGTCACAGGGAGGAAGGGGTCAAGCTATTTTCTAAAGTGCCTGTAGGCCAGACAAGGAATAATGGATGGAAACTGAACAAGGAGAGATTTAACCTGGAAATAAGGAGAAACTTTCTGACAGTGAGAACAATCAACCAATGGAACAGCTTGCCCTCGGAAGTTGTGGGAGCGCCATCACTTGAGACCTTCAAGAAGAGACTGGACTGCCATTTGTCAGAAATGGTGTAGGGTCTCCCGCTTGGGCAGGGGGTTGGACTAGATGACCTACAAGGTCCCTTCCAACTCTGATTATCTGTTATCTGATTATATTGAGGGCTGCATCAGGGTTGTGTTTGACATCAGTGGGCTAGGGAGGGCATGGCCAGGGTAGCCATGGTGATACATGATACATTACCTTTATCGGGGGCACTGTGGTGGCCCAAGCGCTCTGCCAGTGAAAGAGGGCTCCTGAGCTCTATGTTCAGCTGCAATGGCCTCCTGCAACCCTCTGCCAGTGAAAATGGAGCTCGGGAGGACCGTGCAGAGGCACTGCAGGCCGGTCCTTTGCTGTTTCCAGGGTGGCCCCATGGGCCTCGAGTTTGATACCCCTGATTTATACTGTGCTCATTTTTGGTCACTTACACTGCATTCTTCCCCTCAATCCTGCCATGCACACATATGATTGTTTGGTTTTGGCTTTATACTATGTCTAAACTCTATGAATGAGGCTTTATTCTGTGAACCATGTTTAAGAAAACCATGGCTTGATATCACTTGTAAATACAGCCTTGGTGTTCTTGGTTTTTACTCCCTAAATAATAGCTATAAGGGCTATAATCCTGTGTGAATGAAAAGAGAACCAAACTTTTTCTTCTCTCCTACTCACAGTTTGAACCATTCTAGTTTCAACAGGTTTTCATTCCAAGTCAAAAACAAGGGCTGTATTTAAGCACAAGGGCTGTGCTTAAGGTCATATATAGGCTGGGTCTGCACAATAGGCTAATTTATAACCTGGGGTTTTACTCATAGAACACAACTTGCCCAGCAACATTTCCCCTCCATTGTGTTCGCATAATACCTTCATTTTATACCCAGCCATGCAGATGACATCTTCAAGTTGTCTTTAACTGTTATCAGTATTTCTTTCCTCCTTTAAGCCCACAGCATATGACAGCAACACCCAAGTATGCTATATTTCACTATGAATTGGCCACCCAGAGTCCACCAGAGTTGGGTGGCCAATAAATTTAAACAGACGCACTCATCAGAGGCAAAGTGAAGTGACCATTAATTAGTGGGAGAAGAGCCATGCTTACTGGCTGGGTTAGAAGAGGCAGGTACATTTCTTCTCCTCCATTCCCTTAAGTCAACTTTACCTGCCTCCATTCTGTTGTTGTCTCCCTGAAATGCTGGAGACGCCAATACTGTAATGGTGATCTAACAGACCCACTGGCAGAGTGCCTAGCATCTCTAGACCTAGCATGGTTGACAGGGGAATTCTGGGAGTTGAAGTGCACAAATCTTAAGAGTTGTCATAGTTGGAGATCCCTGATCTAGGCACTTACCAGTACAAAGTAACCACTTTCAGAGATGTTCCAGAATTACAAGCAAATAAATATCCTAATATGGTTCAGCATCATTTCATAAGTAATACTGAAGAAACAAGCTATGTCATTTCAACTTACATCCTTGGTTGAACAGGGTGGCAGAGAATATGTTTGTGAGTGCAAGCAAAGAGAGTAGCCTCCAATACACACCACCGAGAGCAGCGGCTGTGAAAGATTGTCAGGGGACTGAGAAAGGGAAGTCAAGTGGCTGCAGGTGTGTCAGCCAACAGCTTATCCATAAACAGCCATTGAGCCCAGCTGAAAAACCTGAGAAAAAGCAGTTTAAATCTCTGGAAGAGATGCCACCTGAATTTAATCATTCTAAATAAGGCTGGGAAATCTTTCCAAAATTCTGTATTTATCCAAGACTAGCATTAAAAATACAGCAGAATCTCTTTAGTTCTTGCTTCCTTGATCTTTCCCAGCTGGTGAGGTTTGGCGATACCAGAATGACCCTCCCCATTCCTGAATATTCAAGAACCAGGGACTGACCCTTTTAATCCTGATAAAAAGGACTAGAGCAGAGGTGTCAAACTCGCAGCCTGCAGGCCGGATGCGTCATGTGCTGGCCACGCCCACCCATTTTAGAAAAGGAGGGGGAGTTGTGATATGTCACATGACAACCTGATGCCACAGGTTTGACACCCCTGGACTAGAGGGTTGATCCAAGGGCTCTCACAATTCTATCAAGAATTGCATAATAGTAATAGATGCATCAACCAACAGTCCCATAAGTATTATTGACTTGGGGTATTTTACTGATTAACCTAAAACTGAAATAGCAGAACAGTGGCATGGTGGTGCAGTAGTTTCCATGCAGTGTTGCAGTTTGATTTTCACCAGGTTGACTCATCCTTCTGAGGTCGGTAAAATGAGAACCTAGGTTGTTGGGAGCAATAGACTGACTCAGTAAAGTGCTTAGAGAGGGCTGTAAAGCACTGTGAAGCGGTATATAAGTCTAAATGCTATGGCTATTGATATGGTGGGAGGTACCATTTCTGTTATGTATGCAGGTTTGAATGTCATTGGTTTAGTTTGAACTGTTCTTGTAAAATGTCAGAAATGATTGGTTTAAAAAGTGCGGGAAAATCCTGCACTCTGATTGGCTGGCAACTGCAGCTGCAGCCCAGCCAAATCGGGTCCGTTATGAGCTGTAGTCACTAATAAACTCTTCACTGAAGCACTCCGCGTCTGACTCTTCATGCAAACTTAACACTGGCGACGAAGGTGGGATCGTTCCTGAAGAGAAGACGACGCGGAAAACAAGCTGAGAGAGATGGCTGTGCTGAACACCCCCCCAGCCCTGTTTGATCCGACGGCAGAAGACTGGGACTCGTATGCAGATCGTTTCCAAATGTATTTGGAGGGAAACGATCTCGCTGACATTTCCGAGAAGCGGAAGAGGGCGGTCTTTCTTATGCACTGCGGTCCGGCAGTTTTCAAGATGGCGAAGGCATTGGCGGGAGCTGCAGACGTGAAGGTAATGGAATGGCCCGACTTAGAAAAGCTGTTAAGAGCCCATTACGCGCCACAAGTATCGTGCCTCATTAAGAGACATGAGTTTTACCGTCGCGATCAAGGGGAAAGTGAAAACGTAAATGACTTCGTGGCAAGTTTAAGGGACATCGGGGGTGCATGTGAATTTAACAACTTAGAAGAGGCCATGCGCGATCGATTTGTTCTAGGCCTTAAAGACAAGGTATTACAGAGCAAGTTATTAATGAGACCTAAGATCACGCTGAAGGAAGCAATAGAAGAGGCCTCTTCAGCAGAAGCCACCAAGTCCTCAGCAGCAGCCATGAAGAAAATTAACAAGGCCTCAAGCCATCCTGATGTGGAAAAGTCCACAACAACTCATTGCGAGCAAATAGATTCTGAGTCAGACTGTAGTGAGGTGGAGGAAGGAATTTATAGACTCAGAATGGAGAGGAAAAAGAAAGACCGGGAAGAAAGAGGCAAGATTTTTACTGCAGAGGTTGTGGGGGAAGCCACCCCCGCACTGAATGCAAGTTTCTTGATACCATCTGCCTCTGTTGTGAAAAAAGAGGTCACCTAGCAAGAGTCTGCAAATCATCCAGAACTCCACCCCACAGAAGAAAGTTTCCTGACAAAGAATTCAAGCCTAACAACTTCAGTGAGAAAATGGGGCGAACAACAGAAGCAAATGGGAAGAATGAAACTCATCAAACAGTCACCATTGGTCATTCTTCACCCTTAAGAAGCAGAAAAGTACATGTGAAGGTACTAATTGAAGGAAGGCCTTGCCAAATGGAAGTGGACTCAGGCTCCTATTTATCTATGGTGTCATGGGACACTATTCACAGACTACTCCCAAACATTCAGAAGAAACATTTCCAGAAGCAAGCACTGACTCTTAAAGACTACCAAGGGAACAAGATTCCAGTAGTTGGAACAAGAGAATTCAACGTGAAGTTCAAAGGCCACACCAAACGTTTGCCCCTGACCATCGTGGACAAGGATCGCCCAAGCTTGCTGGGACTTGAGTGGTTCAATCCATTAGGCATCGAGGTGACTGGCATCAATCACGTGAGCAACACTGAATGGGAGGAGGCCTTGAAGTCTGAGTTTCCAGAGGTCTTCAGCGATGGATTGGGCAAGTATATGGGGACCCCTATCACTTTCAACCTAGATCCCAAGGTGCCCCAATTCGTTTAAAGCCCAGAAGGGTCCCATTTGCCTTAAAGGAAAAATTGATGCACAATTAGATAAACTAATAGCTCAAGGAGTTTTAGAGCCCACTGACCACTCCAGATGGGAGACACCCATAGTCACACCAGTCAAGACTGATGGGTCAGTAAGAATCTGTGGAGACTATAAGGGGACATTGAACCATGCGCTTCAACAGAGCGCATATCCAGTTCCAGTGGTGCATCATTTATTACATTCACTTGGCAGGGGTACAGTCTTTGCCAAATTGGATCTGGCCCAGGCATATCAACAACTAACAGTTGATGATGCCACTGCAGAGGCCCAAACCATTGTGACTCATAGAGGTGCCTTCAAATGTAAAAGGTTACAGTTTGGAGTAAGCGTGGCACCAGGCATCTTCCAAAGCCTTATGGAAAGGATGCTCCAAGGACTGCCAGGGGTAGTGCCTTACTTTGATGATGTGTTAATCTCTGCTGAAAATGACACTCAATTACAAGAGAGACTCAGAGAAGTCCTTACCAGATTCAAGAAAGCGGGTTAAAAGTCAAGGAAGAAAATGCACTCTTAGAACTGACAAGGTTGAGTTCTTGGGCTATATGATTGACAAGCATGGCATCCACCCTACAGATGCCAAGGTTCAAGCAATCAAAGAAGCCCCTAGACCAAAATGCAAAACAGATTTGCAAGCCTTCCTTGGACTTATTAACTTTTATCACATGTTCCTACCTCAGAAGGCAACCATTGCAGAACCATTACACAGATTACTGGACAAAAATCTGTTTGGGTCTGGGGCAGGAAGGAACAATCAGCATTTAACAATATTAAAAGACTAATCACGTCTGATGCTGTACTGATACAGTTCTCTGAGAATTTGCCTGTTGTACTGACTTGTGATGCATCCCCTTTGGAGTGGGGTTTGAGCCACAGGCTTCCCAGCGGGAGGGAAGCCCCTATTGCATTTTACTCTCGCACTTTGACCAAAGCAGAGAGGAATTACAGCCAATTGGACAAGGAAGCATTGGCAATTGTTGCAGCTGTCAAGAAATTCCATGAGTATCTATATGGGAGAACATTTACCATTGTCACAGATCACAAACCTTTGTTAGGCATTGTGGCAGGAGACAAACCTACACCCACTATCCTGTCACCAAGAATGCTGAGGTGGACTGAATTTCTTGCTGCTTATTCATACAAGCTCATCCACAAGCCTGGCAAAGACATTGGCCATGCTGATGCTTTGAGTCGCTGCCCACTTCCTTTCACACTGAGGACTTTGAACCTGAGGCGCACACCTTTTTCCTAGAAACTGTTGCCAAGCTTCCAGTACACGCTGCTGAAATTGCCAGAGAGACTGCCAAAGACACTTTATTGGCTCCTGTTATAGGCTGGATTAAGAAAGGTTGGCCTTTTCAAGATCTACCTCACCTTGCCCAACCTTTTAAATCCAGGCAAACTGAATTATCTGTATTAAGAGGATGTATTTTGTGGGGTAACAGGGTGGTTATTCCTGCAAAACTGCAAAAGAGGTTTTGGAAATGTTACATGAGGGTCATCCAGGTATTGTAAGGATGAAGGGATTGGCCAGGAGTTATGTATGGTGGCCAGGTATTGACAAAATGGTTGAAAACTGGGTTGCATCTTGTCCCAACTGTCAGGTAGTCAGGCCTGCCCCACCTCTCCCCCCACAGGAATGGGAATGTCCTAGGGGCCCATGGTCTAGGATTCACATTGATTTCGCTGGCCCTACCAGAGGGCACACCTTCCTTATTATAGTAGATGCATATTCCAAATGGCTAGAGGTCATCCCTATGGCATCCACCACAACTGATGCTGTCATCAAGCAGCTTAAAAGCTTTTGTAACCCACGGGTTACCTGATGTTCTTGTCTCTGACAATGGCCCTCAATTTACATCCAACCTTTTGAATCCTATCTAGCACAACAGGGTATCAGACATGCCCTGACTGCCCCTGGGCACCCTTCGCTAACGGCCGGGCTGAACATGGTACGTTTTACCAAGGAAAAGCTTCAGCAATTGGGTCCTGGGGACATCACTGAGAAAGTTGAAAACTTCTTAGTGTTCAGCACATCACTCCTAACCCATCAACTAACTTATCCCCAGCAGAGTTGTTGATGGGTAGGAAACTTAGGTCTTCCCTTGACCGCCTTCATCCCACTTACGCACCCAACGCACCACTAGATTCCACTAGCAAAGTTCGCACGTTCAGTGTGGGTGATTCTGTTTATGCTAAGAACCTTATGGGTGAACCTTCATGGATTCCTGCTGAAATAACTCAAATCACAGGCCCTCGTTCTTACAGGGTGCAAACAGAGGATGGAGTCCTCTGGAGCAGGCACATTGATCAGCTTAGATCCAGATTACCTCAGGAACATCGCAATTGTTCCTCTCTAGTTCCCATACCTAATGCCTTTTCTAGGGGAGGGGAGGAGCATGAGGATAATCAGCAAGCAAGAATCAACCCCATGTGTAATGAGCCATTACGACAGGAACCATCCCAAAACCTGTCACAATGCCAAAATCCATCCTTACAAGTGGAAGATTGCACATCACTACCTGACTTGGGTGCTGACATTGGGTTGGAGATGGGTTGGGAGGAGAGACCAGATTGTAACAATCAAACAGGGTCTTCTTTCACTGGAAGCCCGAGTAGGGAAATGTCAACAGACACATTTCCTCTCTCACTGGGTGAGAACATTAAAACTTCTGAACCACGAAGGTCTCAACGTACACGTAAGAGCCCCACCTATTTAAAAGAATACATTAGATAGGTTGGGGTTTGAGTATGGACTGAACCTAGTGGGGAGGGGTGTTATGTATGCAGGTTTGAATGTCATTGGTTTAGTTTGAACTGTTCTTGTAAAATGTCAGAAATGATTGGTTTAAAAAGTGCGGGAAAATCCTGCACTCTGATTGGCTGGCAACTGCGGCTGCTGGCTATAAGTAGCAGCCGCAGCCCAGCCAAATGGGTCTGTTATGAGCTGTAGTCACTAATAAACTCTTCACTGAAGCACTCTGCGTCTGACTTTTCATGCAAACTTAACACTTTCCATGCCTCCTAAACAGATCATGGAAGAATCTGGAAATTGGCATTTGTTGCCTATATCCTGGGAGGGGAAAAAAAGGGGGAGATAAATTCTACATAAAAATGCTGCTCAATCCTCAGTTGCCTTTATTACTGTAATCTCTGTGCTAAGGTTTTAAACTTCATTCACCAGACATTATGCTGGATATGAGCCATTCCTGCTGCAAAGCAATTATTGGTGGCTGTTTTCCCCACTGCTGGTGATATCCAGAAGAGGGAAGGAGGACTGCAAAGTTGAAGTGATCCACTAATGACTTTGCTTATCATATATAGGATGTGTATGATAAGAGTAGCACTATTAACAGTCAGTCAGAACCAAGAGAGGGAACAGTTTTCTACCAGCTCAAGGACAGGAACACAGCCTTTTAACTTGGGGCAACTCTGTATTTTGTACAGCTTCATCTTGTATTATTAGCATATAGTTCACTTTATTGTGCAAACTGAAGCAATTGGGTTAATTTGGTATTATAGTTCATTTAATCACAATCTTCTTTTGACCTGAGTATGCTATTCACAGATACTGCTTGAATCCCTGGGGTGACCGCATTTGTTAATGGGAAAATGTTTATTTATAATTGATAAGGAAAACAGAGCTGCCAACCATTAAATTTATTTCAGCATCCAAGAATTTGATGAGTCTCTCTCCCTCTGTGTGTGTGGGTGTTGAACCACATAAATCCCCAGGAACTATTGCTGAGTTCAGCCCCCTGGTTAAGTTAGGGTCTCTTTTAGCAATGTTTAGTGAAATAAGACACCTCATAAAGATCTACAGATCACAATAAAAGTAAGACAATCTCATTAAAATAACTTACTGGGATAAACATTCTAAACCTTGTAGATTAGTGCAACTATGCAACACTGGAGTAGTTCAATCTTCAAAAGTTGCCCTAGATTTTTTGAGATACAGCCGTTTCAGTGAGCTCCTTGTTAAACAATCTCTCATGCGTGTGAGAGAAGATTACAATGATATCTTCCTCGTGATTCATCTACAAAGAAAATATGCCGCACCTTGTGGGGCACAGAGCTGCTTCTAAATGGTGTTCTCCAAATATGGTTTTGAAGACTGTAAATTGTACTTTTCACATTCTAGGGAAAACCTGAGAGGGCAATGACCAAGTTGAGAATCATAACAGTTGCTTGTATACTATATTGTAAAAGACATAGTTCATCATTCCTGCCATGTACGAATCAAACAGCAACAGAAATTTAAGGGCAATAATACCCTGGGTCATCATGGGCATAAAAACAATCCCTGAAATTGTAAGTAATTAGAATAGCAATGTCACTTTTCCCACCATCTCTCAGAGTATTTTCATAAAGCCACCGGCTTTACCTCTCAAAATGTCAGAAACTTCATCAGCTGTCTTCCTTGTTCATTAAAGCATCAGGCTAAAAAAATGGGAGACCAGGAATTTTAGTGCCACCTTAGCCATAAAAGCTGCCTGGGTGACCTTGGGCCAGTTGCCCTTTCTTAGCCCAACCCACCTCAAAGAATGTTTGTTGTGTGGAAAATAGGAGAAGGAGGAGGAGGAGGAGGAGGAGGAGGAGGAAGGAGCATTAGGCATGTTCACTACCTTGAGTTATTTGTAAAAATAATAAAGGCGGAATATAACCAAATAAAATAAAAATAAGTAATAACATTATGATGTCCATGTAAAGCGTAGCAATGAGCTCTGCCCCCTTGACTTTATACGTCTTCACAAGAAATTGTGACAACCACAGTCTTTTCATTAGGCAAGTGAGAAGGTCACGGGACTCAGAAGTTAGGATGAAGTGAGAACTCCAGCCAATGAGATAATGCCTGCCCTGCAATTCCAGCATTAATAGGGCAAAACATTAATACTGCAGCTGAAGCTAGAATTGAGGTAGAAGTTAATTAACTATACAGCAGACCGCTTGGAAACTGACAAGGTTAGAGAACATGGGGCATGGTTACTAGTCCCAAGGCCTCTGTAGGCCTAACATCAATGATTCAGTTCAATAAAGCAATTAAATATTTATTACAGTACTTCCATAAGAGGTATTTGTGCTAGTCCCCTTGATCCTGTGCCATCATTTCTCTTTAGCTGCTAAATTGATTTACTTCTGGCTCATATGCAGTGCAAGCGAATTTGCCCTATAGCTGATTTTAAAGCTGCCATAGCTGTGCAGAACATGGGCAATTTTCTCCATGGGACCCTCCCTTCACCCTCCATCTTCACCCTCCTCTCAGGTTCAGAAAGGTCTTATAAAGGGAATGTTGGCTTGACAGCTTTACATCTCCCCCTCAGTGTCAAGTCAGGGAAGTTGATAAGGTATTCTTCTTGGCAATGGACCATGCACATAAAAGTACTAAGGTACTTTGCTGTTCTCCAAGACCATCAGTTCTTCCAACAATACACCCATTGCCACTGTCCATTCATCTTGCTTGAAAGATTAGGATGTGAAAAACACAGTGGCGAAGAAACATATACTGAATATGTTTAGACTCCTCAAAAAGTTGGACAAAAGAAGTTAGCTTTGTAAAGACAAAATGTCAACGAACCACACAGAATGAGCTTACACTGCACTACTGCAGTATTCTGCTTCTCAGAACTGTAATCGCTCTTGTAGTCTGGGCTGCTATTGAGCAGGAAATGAATGAAATATCGAAACTCCAAGCAGAACAAAATGGAGACCAGATCAATCTTTCCCAACTTGATGTGCTCCACATGTGCTAGACTACAACTATGTTCATCCCCAGCCAGCATGAGAGAAGCTGTAACACTTTAAAGTTTTTGGGAACACCACTTAGGAAAGAATGGACTAGAGAAAAGTTTAGTCCAATCAAAGGAATAGCCACCAAAGCAACACATGTTTTTACTTAAAACAACAATAACAACCAAAAAAATGCTAGTATTATGTAAGAGTCCCGGAGATTGACCCGTTCCAAGAAACAATCAAAAGCAGTTTGTTTTCTGAAACTCAGACCTTAGACTAATTACAGATTCCATGTTAAATTCCTCAACATTAATTGCATATCCTATCTCCCACTAAACTGCCTACAGTCATTCACTTTGCAAAGTTTTCAAAGGAATTCAAAGTGATATTCAAAAGAGATAAGCTATATTTAAAGAAGCAATAAAAGAAATTGAGGTTAACAATCAAATGGAAACAATAGGAGTTTTATTTAAGAAAATTACCGAAATCAAGGGAACTTGTTATGCAAAGTTGGGCACAAAATGTATTTTATGCATGGGGAATATAAAAGACAAAGATCAAGGCAAAGATCTACCAGAGAAAGAAGATACAAAAAGATTAAACAAATATAGAGAAGAACTGAAAGGAAAAGACTCCAAATCTGATATTTACAATTTTTTTTGAACTAAAACCAAAAATTTTGGAAAGTGAAATTAAAGAAGTTGCAGGAGTTCATGAACTACTGGAGGATTATTTAAAATCTTACAACTAAAGTGGTGCTTGAAATTTGTAATTAGGTATGGAGAACGTAGCAGTGACTGGGGGGAAATGCACTTATATTCCAAAACACAAAAGAACAGTACTAAAGAATGCCTAAATGAACAAATCACTGAACTTATCTTACAAAGTTAAACAAACAAAATGTTAACAAGTTATGATATTTATGTAGTTATTCACCAAGCACATCTAAATTATATTAAAGTAGCCAAAATATCTTTACAATCCCCAAGACACAACTTTTGAACATGTTGATAACTTTTAATGGATCTAGCCAAAATTAATCTTCAAAAATATTTATGATCAGAATAATCCTTTTATTGTAGAAATATAAACTTACATCATGTCTATGTTTTCTCTTAGGTATATCATTCTTTCAGGAGAGGGAGGAGAGAGAGCTAAAAACCAGAAATCAGTACCTTTTTATACTTAGTGGGAGGGGAATATGCAGTGATGTATCATGGAACTTGTATGCTTAATATTAGGAACAACAATGAACATTTTTTCTTATATGAATAAAGCAGTTTGGCATTTTACCTTAACAGAACACCCCTAATGTTTGGGAATTGAAAGTTGAAAATTTTGATACGCCCTAATTTTTTCTTACATGCTACTAAGATAATACTGTAGTCAAGATTTTGCAATCCAGCACAACACAACAAACAAGAATGCACGCTGTAGCAAACTAGACGCGGAGGGGACACCCCAGATCAATTTTCTAATATCTAAGGAATAATGGAAAAGGCAAGGAGTGAAAAATGGTTGTTTTTGCTTTCCTGATTTTTACAAACACTTTTGACTGTTAGAAAAAAAACAAATTGTGGATGGCTCTTTTAAAATATAGGTATGAAAGTTTCCTTTATCTGCCTGTTGAAGAATCTGTAGTATGACCATGAAGCAATGGTTAAAACAAATTATGGAACAACTGATAGTTCAAACTTGGCAAAAGAGTGCACCAAGGTTTATCCTTCTACTTATTTAAATGGGGTGCAAAATGTACCATGGAATGGATCAGAGAATGTAAAAACTGCAGTCAAAATTATTGGGAGAAACATGAATGGCCTCAGACGAAGCACTTTGACAGCTGGAAACAAGGAAGATCTGTTATATCTTACAAATGATGGAAGGACGGAGTATAAATTTGTTCTGCTGCTCCATGTATGTATGTATGTATGTATGTATGTATGTATAAAGAATATCATCATGCCAACACAATGCAGAGAAAATTGCTGTTTGTCCACCAGGGTCGATTCTTCATGGGTAGCCACTACTGCATGAAAGATTAGGCCAACAATTTGGGGGTTCTTTTGCACTCATAGCTCCTGCATGATCAGCCCAGTGAAACCATCAACAGATGGGCTTATGCATAGTTTCGGTTGGTGTAGTAGCTGTAGCTGTCCCTGGGGCAAGAGGACTAGGTTACCATAACTCAGGTCTTCATTACTACCCAGCTACACTGCTGCAGTAACAGGCAACTGCCTTTAAAGACAATCTGGATACTGTAACTGGTTCACAGTATGGCAACCTGTGTTACTGGCTCTCATATATAACATCAATTCAGTGAGTCCTGGCTGGGTTCCAGTAGAATAGATGCTGGTATTGACTATAAAGGCCCATATGCCTTGGCATCTGAATACCTACAGGATCACCTGTTCCAACCAAGCCTGACTTATTAGAACAGATATTTGCATTTGTCATTCCCTCATTTTTGAGGGGCTTGGGGCTGAAGCTGGAGAATGTGTGTGTGTGTGTGTGTATGTGTTTGTGAAAGAGAGAGAGAGAGAGAGAAAGAAGAGAAAGAAAAGAGAGAGTGAGTGAGTGAGAAACAGAGTGAGACAGAGAGAGAGTGAGAGACCCACTGAATTATTTCCCAGCCTGACTGGGTATCACACATCTTTCCTACAGAGGAAGTCCTAGACTCATAACCATTTGTTTAATGACCATTCGAAGTCACAGCATCATTGAAAAAACTGACTTATGACCTGTCTTCACACCTACTACTGATGCAGCATCCCCACGATCACATGATCAAAATTCAGATGTTTGGCACATGTATTTATGACGGTTATCATGTCCGGAGTCATGTGATCACCTTCTGTAGCAAAAAACGGGGCAAAATTCATATAACGAGAGTCTTCCTTATCAACGGAAATCTTGGGCTCAGTTGTGATTGTAAGTCAAGGACTACCTGTACTAGTTAGTTTTCATCACAGTAAAATTATTGGCAGTCAAGGCACTTGCATCATCTCTGTGGGACCCAGCTTTGTCCATGTACTCTAAATACACTAAATTTGAGGCAGTTCAATCCAAACTTCTAAGAAAGTTTATTTTAGATTGCACAATGCATATCTAGTAAGGCCATTCATATGGAAGAGGGACTGATAAATTAAATACAGGCTGGGATTCAATTATTGGGTAAAATGAATTTTTCTGACATAAGATCCCTCTAACGCATAGTTAGAGTATCATGACTATCAGTCTTCCTAAAATAGGGCTTCAGTGACAGATTCCACACTGAGATGATTCTTTGAAGGGTATTTCTGCCTTTGGGCTACAAGTAGGTTATGCAAAGCTTAAATAAAGGATTCTGAATAGAAAATCCCTAAGGGAAGGTCTAAGAACCATTTTCAATCAGTTAAGTACCTTGAGCAATTGGCAGTATATGGGTACCCTGGGGTTTTCATGCTAATGAAGTTTGACTTCTCCCTGATAGCAGTTCTCAAAACTAAATTCAGAATATCTCCTTTGTAGGAAGAATCTACCTTCTGGCAGGGATGTTGACTCACTAACACATGTCCCAATATGCAGTGATGAAGTAGGCAGAAAGTTACAGAGGCAAATAAATGTTCAAGCGTCAAAATTAGTCAAATCTGAATAGTGCCAACTCCCATTTTTAAGTATTGCTACAGGAATCTCCTTTTGCTAATTAAAATATAGATTTCCAATCTTTATGAAAATAAATATGGCTAGGGATGTGCATGCACATATACAGACAGTAATTGTACTGACAGAGAAAATGTCCACAATTTATCTTATATTAGGTCTTCTTGAAACTTGGAGAAATGCCATGGGGACATTTCTACCTGGCTGCACATATTTCAGCACTCTCATAAATGAAACAATCTTTGCTGGAGGAAATTCTGCTTCATCATTCTTTCTTAGAATATGTCAAGGAACCATGAGCATAAAGGGAAAACTGAGATCTAAACAGCAGCTTTAGGCATACTCTGAGGCACAAACATGTATTGTAGTCAAATTCTGACTTTCCTTTGATTGATACTTTGATCTGTTTTGACTGATCTGGATATACATTGTCAGAGAACCAGTGCTATAGGACATAGGCCAAACTTGTCTTACGGATGCAAAGTAGTTTGGTGCTTTTTGAATCCTTGTCTAAGAGTTTCAATTGGTTGTTGACCAAGAAGTCATCAAAGGATCCACATTTCAAAATAGCGTGGTGGAACAGAAGCTGGGGAAGAATGGAGTTGGAATTGGAAAAGGTGCATTTTATTCATTTTCTACCTCAACATTTATTACCTTGCCTTGGAAAAATTTCAGAAGGGAGGAGCAACGTTCTTTCCATGAGAAACCACCCTGAATCACTGTAGGGGGAGTGGCTGGCATAAAAATCTAATAAATAAAATTTGATAAATCATAATGAGAACAGCAAAATCCTGGAATTGTGGTGTTCCATTGCTGGAAGTTTTCAATAAACAATTGGATAATCATTTGCCTGAGATGGTATCAGGACTCCCGTCTTGTGGGAGGGGGTTGGACTAGAACAGTGACCCCCAACCTTTTGGGCCAGAGTTCGGTTCGGTGAAGGGCGGATTTCCACAGATCAGGTGTGTGTGTGTGGTTTTGCATGCTGTCTGGATCAGTGGTAGGATTCAATTTTTTTTACTACCGGTTCTGTGGGCATGGCTTGGTGGGCGTGGCAGAGGAAGGATAGTGTAAGATCTCCAGTCAGAGGTGGTATTTGCTGATTCTCCGAACTACTCAAAATTTCCGCTACCGGTTCTCCAGAACTGGTCAGAACCTGCTGAATACCACCTCTGGTCTGGATCCTGCGTGTGCGAGGATGGGCCTTCACTTGCTTCTGTGACCCAGTTCCTGGTGGGCCATAGGTTTATTTGTTTTATTTGAGCAGTGCAGTGCTATATGGGTCTCCAGAGAATGGACAATGTCAATGGAATGCTCTAAGTGTAAAAAACAGACAGTTCAAAATTTGTACTACTGAATAAAAGGTTTTTTTTTTTTAAAAATCTGGATTTCTTTCTTTTTAAAATTGTATCTTGCAAGGAACAAATAATAAGCCCTCAGGTGTGCTTCATTTAAAAATAAACTAAATGTGAGGGTGTTGGTGTTTGTTTTGTTTTAATCCTATGCTTTTGAATTGTGGAAAAAGGGTACTAAGTCAACATTAATATTTCAATCCTAAATGCAATGAATCAAAAATGGATTCTCCTGAAGCAGTTCTTCTCAAATAAATATATTGAGGGATCAGTAAAATCATTGAAGTTGAGGGGGGGGGGGGCATTTTACAAAACTCTCCCCAATTTCCTAGATGAATTCTACACTCAATAATAATAATAAAATATTTCTTCCCAAAATGACTTGGGACAAGTGTAACTAAACTTTCACATACTATATGAATTCCAGAACAGAAATATTTATAAGAGATTTGTTCCCATGTTTAACCAGGATTTCCAGGAAAATATGCTTCCTTTTTAGTCAATTTAAAAAATGCAGCTGGAAAATGTGCTAACCCTTTTGCTACATTTGACATAGAAATATATCCTTCATCAAGTGGAAAGTAACATTCTCCACTGACAGCTTTCCCACATGGGTGCACTGATGAGCTCTGAATACCCGACTGGTAGTATGTTTTCTGTTGAAGGATATTTATAACCTCATGGTGATCCATCAAAATACCTGAATAATAAACAAAATGGCTTCTTTATTAATTTCATTTTAAAAAATTATTTTATTCTTTTTAAACTAAGGAAAACTTTGGAAGTCCTAAATGAGAAGTTTAAAAAATAGGAAAAAGAAGACATAGATTACAATCAATACAGGTAATCCTTGACTTACAACCATTAGTTTATTAATCGCGAGCTGCAACGGCTATGACTGGTTTTCATACTTTAAAAAGTTGCAGCATCCCCATGGTCATGTGATCAAAATTTGAATGTCTGGCAATTGGCATGTAGTGTATATATGACAGTTGCCATGTCCCGGGGTCATGTGATCAGTTTTTGCGACCTTCTGAGAAGCAAAATCAATGGGGAAGCCAGATTCACTTAACCATTATATTACTAATTTAACAATTGCAGTCATCCACTTAACAACTGTGACCAGCAAGATTGTAAAATGGGGCAAAAGTCACTTAACAACTGTCTTGCTTAGGAATGGAAATTTTGGGCTCAGTTGTGGTCATAAGTCAAGGATTACTTGTAAATCACAGGTCTTCTAAACAACTCTCAAAACTTGCTTCTGATAAATCCCAGTTGCAAAGAATAGGAATCTAAGGGGCTTGAAAATGCAACATTCTTCAAGCCTGATAATATTTTTCAACCTATCCAGAGTAATCTGGAGAAAGAAATTTAAAAAAATACATCAAGTTTGTGACCACAACCATGTGATTGAATCCCTGTCCCCTTTTAAAAAATAATTTACATAACACACATAAAAAGGAATAAAGCTTCAATCACATAGTTGGGGCCAACGTTTGAGTTTGTGTTCCATCCTACAAAATGTTCCTGGATATACTCAGTACAGAATTAATCCCACAGTTCTTGTTTAGGCAATTTAGCATTTGCTCTCACTGAAGAAACTTACTTGAGTATATTTCCAAAACCTGGAGATCCAAATGCTTTTAATAGGGAGTCATGTTAAGATATTTAAATTTAGAAGCCGGAGCAGTGGGGCTGTGCAGTAAGCCAGAACATACATTTATAGTTGGGTATATTGATTGGAGAGTGCTGGCTCCTGCGTTAAGCAATCTGCATTGTGATTGGTTGTTGTGGGTTTGGAGGGAGAGTTTCACTTTTTCCCCGCCTCTTTCTTCTGGGTGCCCTGGGTGCTCTGTGATTCACCTCATGATGCTCCTCTTTGTCTGACTGTCTGCACGCACGCGCGCGCGCACACACACACACACACACACAGAGCATTTCTGACTTTACTTGGATACCTGCTGTATAATTCCCTGACAAATTTCCTAAGTGTCATGCCTAAACGATTTTCTTCAAATTATTATTTTTTAAGAACTACGGTATGACCTGATCAAGCTAATATAAATGAGATTGCCAACTTCCTGGAGCAGTTTGCTTGATTCAATATATAAAGGATTCCACACAGAGAACAGGCATTCCTTGAGAATGTCGTATGTCTCATGTGCTTGGATATGAACTTTAGATTTTAATATTTCCACATCTCAATGTGATTTGAATCTGTCTTAGGCCTTTTAAATGAATCCAGAGAATAGCAAGATTAAATATTTTATGCTTTTCAAGTTGCATGGAAAACTAAGAAAATATAATAAAAGTTATAGAGCCTTGGTAGTGCAGGCTGTTAAACGCCTAGCACTTAATTCCAGCTGCCTGCAATTAGTGCAGGCTCGAATCCCACCAGGCTCAAGGTTGACTCAGCCTTCCATCCTCCCGGGTTAGGTAAATTGAGGACCCAAGATTGTTGGGGGCAATAAGCTGACTTTGTAAAAATGCCGCTGGGGGGCAAAAGCCTAGTAATAAGCAGGCATATACAATGGAATGAAGGCTATTGCTGAGCGCATTGGGTTGTGCTCCAAAAAATGGAAGCCGCCCTGAGTATCCGGAGTAGGGCAGCATATAAATATGAATTAAAAAAAAAAGTGAAAGCAAATACATTTGGATGTTGGATGTTTGCTATGAATTTAATTATATCCTCGTCACTTAATATGTGCTGCCAAATAATCAAATAAAATGTAACAGGCCAAGAATCTGTTTTGTTTTAATTGCATACTAACTAATTTCTGCTTTTTTTCCTGCAGCTCTCCAGATGCCAATAACTGCTAGTGAAATGTGTTGGCAATACTGAAGAACTATTTACGATATTGGGGAAATAAGTGCAATAGAAGCATTATGTTACGGGTAAACAGAAAATAAGGGCAAAATATCTGTAAATTAAAAGAGAATTCAGTAATAAGCCAATTCAAAAAACAGTTCAAATAAGGGGTGGATGTTTTTGTTTTGGTGGGAATACAATTATGTCTCTTAACATTGCAAGACCTCTGCCTATGGTTCATTTTAAAAAGTCAGAATTGTAGCTAGCTGAATTCTTAGAGGAAAAAAACCCCACTTTTTTTTTAAATGATCAAACCTTACCAAATATTTGGTAGGATAATGTGGAGAAGATATAAGAGAGATATATAACAAATGCTATTTAACTCTAGTGGTGGTAGGAGAAACAAAAAAAGGAAATAATGGATTCACTTCAAATATCTAAACAGTGAAAACAGTGAAATTAGTTGGCTGAAACCATTACTTTCAGTATAGTATTTAACAGCGGAACTATTAATAGCAGGATAAAGTCTTAGCGGATCATATGGAAATCACAGAAGCTATCCCTCATGAACAAAGGAGCAAGAAGACTACAATATTAGCAATAATTTAAATAAATTGCACTTTTTAAAATCCCAAGGAAGAGCAACAGGCCTTCAACATGACCCACATGGTCACCTATTTTGTATGAAGAGTAGAAATGATGGCCCTGCATATGGATCAAAAATGATCTGGAATGACTGCTTTGCATCTTGGGAATTTTTTTGCATTAAGAAATAGTCAATTCATTAAAGAGACTCTTAAAGGTGTGGCATCCTTCAGTTTGCACAAAAGCCTGAAAAAGACACAGCTGCTTTAATGAGCATCAGAGAGGCATTGTGCTCATGGTGGGAAGGGTCCAAAACTGTTCTGAATCACATCTGACTCATCCACAATCCTAGAAAGTAATGCTGTTGTCACAAACTGACACACTGCTAGCCTCATCCATATTGCAGGGGATTATCTTTAACAAAAATTAGTTTCATAAAGCTAAACAATTCCATTATAATTCATGTAGAACTCAAAGTATGTATAGTTCCTTGACATCTATTACTAGCTGCAATGACTGACTTGTAAACAAATAATTTTATTTTTAAAAATGTTTTAGCAATCAGGATCCTTGTTTTGTATCCCTGTTGGCAAGTAATAGTTAAACTTGGCTGGGATATAACTGAAATTGAAATCCAGATGTGTTACACATGCACAGGATTTCACAATAAAGTTTGTATATGTTAAACCTGAATTCTCTTATGGAATTCTTACAAAGAGACATCACTAAATCAAAGAGCAAACATCAAACTCCTAATATGATGGGTAAAGAAAATGGTAACTTATTGTCATTGTTTATCCACAACAAAGCAGCAACTTTTATATCATTAATAAAGAACTAACAAACAAAAAATATTACTTTGAGAAATGTGGTTTCTTTAGAATACTCAGGATGTATAAATTGGTCATTGTGGCTTTTCAAGTTCTGAAATGAGTCTCAGATCAGAAGAAACTTTCCCATGTGAAAGATAATCTGCTTCCCTTAATGTTTGAAATGTTTCAAACACAGAGAAGTGGATGGAATCAAATCCTCTAGTTCATGGCTAACTGTGCTTGTGGCTGCCAGGCAGAGATGATTAGGGAAGTTATTCATTTACCTGAAATGTAAGATATTCTAAATAACAAACTGCAATTATCTAAAAGATAAATTAACTGCCAAATCTACATATTAATTGTCTCTAGATTTCCAAAGCAGAAATCATGGTTTGCAGGCTTTTCCTTATCACCATGCTGATTTATCTCTACATTAATTCTGAAGTATTCTTAAACTTCTGGTTGTATGTTCATCTTCCCTGGCAGAGAAACACAGGGGTGATGATGGTGGTGATGATGACTGATGACGATTCTTTTAAAAACAAACTAAGCTGGAATGTTAGGTAGAAGACATGGTTTAAATAGTTACTATTATGTCTTTTGGGATGAGGAACTTCTGGTCTTCCAAAGGTGCTGAAAGACAATTTCCAGAAGCCTGCTGTAGGGTCTATTCCACTTGGGACTGTTGAGCATGGTTCTTTGCTCTACATCTGGCTGATTTTTAATGTATTTAAGAATAAAAATATAGGCTTAGAAATTAGACTTTAATCAGTAGAAATAGAAACAGACTTCTTATAAAGAGCAAACAAAAGGAAATGCTCCTCTCACTCCCACAATGATTGCCTGGATGACATACTGCCATTTCATATTACTTCTACTTTTGTCTGGCAAAGGGAAGCATAGGTTAAGATGTCCGCCAACTTCTAATGATTCACAAGGCTAGAACTTGGACCATATAAAATAACAGAGCTAACAATACGATCCTTTCATACACACAAAGCTAATTAAGTCTCACATCTTTCCTAAGCAATTGTTTACACAATGTTCCCAGCTCATTTTCAATCTCATTTCATCCATTTGATTATTTCAGAATATGCCAACTGCTTTAGGAAATTTGTTTCTAACATAGCATTCTTGACATCTGGTTGAATGGAAAACACACGCACTTCATTCTCTTCTTCTACATGGAAGAATGTGACCCAACAAGAAAAATATAAGACACTCGAGAACCATCATCTATTTCTCCTTCTAGACTCTAGAGAATGGAAGACAGCCATCTGAGCAAAGTATGCAAGTGCCACAGATCTTTGTAAGAGAAGGTAGGCTTCCAAGAATAAAAAAAACCCTCAAAAGTCACCCTGAGAAAGAAAAGGCACATTACCACAATAGACAATTTCCCTGCTAAGAGGAACAGAGGCAGATGAACGCAGTGTGATATACTGCTTCCTGATGCTCATATCCAGGACATGATGGCGTTAATACCTGACTATTCAAGCTCACTGTAGGAGTACCTGGGGACAGGGTCAAAAGAGGAAGCAGTCTAAGTCTATGGCTCCAGGGAGACTCTAGGCTGGTTCCTCTATTGATTCCATCCCCAGGTTCCGCCACTTCTTCTCCACACCCACTAACAACTACCCTTCCTCTTGATATACATACAGATGAATGATGGAGCCAGAAGAGATCTTGAAATAATATCCAGAGATAATGATACTTTAGAGCAGTGGTAGTCAACCTGGTCCCTACTGCCCACTAGTGGGCGTTCCAGCTTTCATGGTGGGCGGTAGGGGTTTTGTCCCCTACTTTATAAATCACCATTACTGTGGAACCGGTGGGTGGTTAGAAAATTTTACTACTAACAGAGATACAAAAGTGGGCGGTAGGTATAAAAAGGTTGACTACCCCTGCTTTAACCAGTAAAATGAAGGAATTGAGATCACAGGTAGTTTCCTCCAGTTGAGGATTAAGGCAAAAAAGAGAAAACAGAACTTGGAAGTAAACAACTGGCTATGCAATGCTGCAAAAAATGAACTGGATTCTATAATAATAGCCCTTGCTAACTTCATGAAGGAAACCTAAGAAAGACAGAATACCTGTTACAAAAACAGGAGGGAAAGTGTTTGACTGGTGCCTTAGCAGTTTCATCAGGAAGATACTAAAACTAGAAAAAAGATGGATGGTGGCAAAAATCCAAAACTGAACATAAAGCCAAGGACTGGGGTAAAAAAATCAACACAAATGGAGAAGCAGAACAAGGGATTCAGAATTTTACAGGGAAATACAACAGATAGTGAAATTTACACAGAATAGATGGCTGGCATAGCACTTCTAAGGTACTTTCCAAAGCTATAATTCTGTGAGTCAGTCAAAGCCTTCTTCATCCTAGAACTGGGCCCAAAGCAGAGGTGGTATTCTGAGAGGTTCTGATCAGTTCTGGAGAACCGGTAGCAGAAATTCTGAGTAGTTCAGAGAACCAGCAAATACCACCTCTGACTGGCCCCACCCCCATCTATTCTCTGCCTCCCGAGTCCAAGCTAATCTAGGCTGGGTCTTCTTTTGTTGCCCTGCACAGGAGAACAGAGCTGGAAAGCAGGTTAGTGGGGTGGGGAGGGAATGGGGATTTTACAGTATCCTTCCCCCAGGAGTGGGGAGGGAATGGGGATTTTACAGTATCCTTCACCTGCCACACCTATCAACCCACACCCACCAAGCCATGCCACACCCACCGAGCCACGCCCACAGAACCGGTAGTAAAAAAATTTGAATCCTACCACTGGCCCAAAGTTCTGTTTAACTAAACTAATCACCCTCACCATCATTATTTCTAGAGATAGTTGAAAGTTAAAAAGTCCTATTAAAAAAATAAATTTAACCATATTGTCAACCTTTTTAAATATAAAAAGAATAGATGAACAGTATGAAAAACAAAGCGAAGATAATCTTACTTCATAAATGTCTTCAATCAAATTTGGATATAAAAAGCTACCCACCCGTGCGAAGCAACCGGCAATGGTGTGTAACTCTTTATGAAAACTAAGTGTTAAATATGGCACTACTGCAATTCTCTCAAGGTTCTGGTTCAGTAAGATGCATTTTTGGACAAAGAAAAAGGAAGTCTCTGCCCATTCACAGCGGGATGCCAAAGAACAACATTTCAGAAGCTTGTTCTTCCAGATGCTGATCCTCCCTCCTCCTAATTGGCCAGGCCCAGTCTGCCATGAAATGCAGCTGGTCCCACTAAATTGGCTCCAAAATTACATATACATGTTACTTTCTCAGAATTGAGCCCAATGAAACATAGCTAATAAATGTTCTATGTATTTTTATAGCAACATCATTCATATGTTTTATGGTGCTGTGGCTCAGTTCTTTCCATGGAAGATGAGAAATTATTCGTATCCATTTCATGTATTCATAACCATGCTTATACTTATACCTGTTATCATGCTTATACTATACTTGTTGCTTGACAAATACTATGCTATACCTGTTGCTTGACAAATAAATAAAATAAAATAAATAAATAAATAAAAAGAAAGTTTATATTCACATCCAGTAAGCACCAGCATAGCTGTTTGCATAAAATAGAAGCTTTCTTGGGTAACAGAAAGCTATTTTTACACATACCTATAGAATTCAAAGTAACAATTAAAATCAGAAAAGCAAAGTCCTAATTGTTTACATACAGAAAAGACAGGGATCTCGTACATTTCCAAACAGGGTTGAAATTCCAGAATTCCTTATCACTCTAGATTACTCACACTGCCATTTAAGTTTATTCAATGCTAAGGATCCCCTCTTTCACTAAATTTTGTGGAAAATTCATTTTGCCTTTAATCTTGTAAATTGCCAAAAAAAAATCTATTAGGAAACATGCAAAGATTTGCAATGAAAGATTTTTGGAAAGGAACGTTTTCAGGAAACAACAAGAACATGGTGAGAATAGCCTGTGGTGAGGATAACCCTACTGAAACCAGCACCTAGATCTTTAGGAAACAATTGTAAGAGACAACTGTGATATACAAGGATGGTTCTAACCTAGAGTTTCTTGGAAAAAAATAGCAGGGTAAAAGACACAGATAGTATCATGACAAATAAGAGATCTGAAAAAGTATTTTGCAATTCTCATTCAGCAACATAGCTGGGAACCAGTAACTCTCTCATCAAAACCTACTTCAAAAAGCTACTTCTTGCCCCAGCTCCTGCTTACCTAGCAACTCAAAAGATTGCAAATGCAAGTATACAAATACATACCACTTTGGTGGGAAGGTAACACTTTTCTATATGCCTCGGCATATAGTCATGCCAGCCACATGACCATGAAAGCATCTTTGGACAATGTTGGCTTCCTCAGCTAAGAAATGGAGATGACTACTACCCTCTAAAGTCAGACACAACTGGACAGGGGAAACATTTACTTTTGCATGTACTAAAATTGATTTATACTTGAGGCTATGCACTTGTGAAAAGTATCTAACTAAATGCTTCTTTGAGTGACAGAATTATGTGTATTATCTTTGATAGAAAAAGAGATGGTGTGTCCCTGAAAACCTTCTTTCATGTCATAACATATTTTTGTTCAGCACTTCAGTTGCCTCTGACTATTGTAACCTGCTGCACATAATTTAATCAGTCACTATTTGCTCCTCTGAGGTCTTGTCAACTCATACTGATATCATTAGTGATAGTACTTAACCACTTTGTCTTCTGTCAGTACCATGTTACATATTATGAATGACAAAACTGCGAAGAGTGTTTCTAATCTCATGGCCATGAGACATTATTTAAGGAAGTTCAACTTGAGGGCAGCCATTAAAGAACGAACATTTTCTTGTGAATCTTACTTGCTGCCTAAAATTATCATCATTAGCATTCTCAAGCTGGAATACCTAGCTAGAACACCAAGTGATTAATGTGCCAACAATGTCGTCTTTAAAACTTAATTTGATATATTTTAGAACATGAATCATGACACGTTTTTGCAAGAGCAAATTAATCTCAGCTAGTGGGTAACAGATGGCAAACTTAACTGCTAGGAACTGAAATGTCGTCCCATAGATCAGAAGCAAGCACTGGTATCTTCCAGATGTTTATGCTACACGCTTTGCAGCCCCATGCTATTTGCATGGGGCAGATGGGAATGTTTGGAGCCCGATGGGAATTAAAACCAAAAGCTAGAGAGCACCAGGCTGTCTATTTTTATTCTGGTCTCAGGTCAGTTTGCCAGAGTAAAAAACAAAATCTTGTCTTGATAGACCAATGAATAGGACCATAGCAGCCTATCAACTTTCAGATTCAGAAAAAGTGAATGGTAAAAGTTCTTGACTGAAGCTAAGCGTCCTTTCAGATTTACAAGGTACACAGACCAGGAGATTGAGTCCATAGGAAGACCAGAACTCTACTTTATTGAGATAGGTTACAATTATAGAATCATGCAATCTCTGTGTAAATTGTAAAATACAGTAATTGAAAATAGCCCTACCAATGCAAATTCTAAACCAGTGTGTTATGTATGTAGGTTTGAATGTTATTGGTTTATTTGAACTGTTCTTGTAAAATGTCAAATGGTATTGGTTTAAATAGTGCGGGAAGAATCCCTGCACTCCCATTGGCTGGCAGCTACGGCTGCAGGCTATAAGAAGCAGCCGTAGCCAAGCCGGGACGGGTCCATTCGAGCTGTAGTCACTAATAAAGTCTTTGCTGGAACTCCTGCCTGACTCTTCATGCAAACTTAACACTGGTGACGAGGGTGGGATTTCCCTGAAGAGAAGACGGACGAACAAGCAACTGAGCGAGATGGCTGCGCTGAACACCCCCAGCACCGTTCGATCCGGCGACGGAAGACTGGGAATCGTGATGCGGATCGTTTCCACATGTTCCTGGAGAGCGATCTCACCGGCATCCCCGAGAGACGGAAGAGGGCGGTCTTTCTCACGCCGCTGTCCGGCAGTCTTCAAAATGGCGGCGTTGGCGGGAGCAGCAGAGCTGAAGGTAATGGAATGGCCCGATTTAGAAAAACTTTGAGAGCCCATTACGCCCCACAAGTATCGTGCCTCATTAAGAACACGAATTTTACCGTTGGGATCAAGGGATAGCGAGAATGTTAATGACTTCGTGGCAAGTTTAAGGACATTGGGGTGCTTGTGACTTTACCAACTTAGAAGAGGCCATCGGATCGGTTTGTTTTAGGCCTTAAAGATAAGGTTTTACAAAGCAAACTATTAATGAAACCTAAGATCACGTTTAAAGAGGCCATTGAAGAAGCTGTTTCAGCGGAAGCCACCAAGTCCTCAGCAGCGGCCATGAAAAGATTAACAAGGCCTCAAGCCAGGCCTCAAGCCATTCTGATGGGGATAAATCCACATCTACTCATTCTGAACAAATAGACTCTGATTCTGATGGCAGTGAGGCAGAGGAGGGATTTTTAAACTCAGAATGGAGAAGAAAAGAAAAGACTCTGGGAAGAACAGGCAAGGGTTCTATTGCAGAAAATGTGGGGGCCACCCCGCACTGATTGCAAGTTCTTTGACTCCATTTGCCTACGTTGTGAGAAACGGGTCACATAGCCAGAGTCTGCAAATCATCCAGAACTCCACCAGCTAGGAAGAAATTCCCTGATAGAGACTTTAAGCCCAACAATTGCCTTGAAAAATGGGGGAAATTTAGAAGCAAATGCAAGAATGAAACACACCAAACAATCACTATTGGTCATTCTTCACCCTTAAAAAGCAGAAAAGTACATGTGAGGTGTTTATTGAAGGAAGGCCTTGCCAAATGGAAGTGGACTCAGGCTCTTATTTATCTATGGTGTCATGGGACACTATCCACAGACTTTTTCCCAAAATTCAGAAAAGCATTTCCAGAAGCAAGCACTGACTCTCAAAGACTACCAAGGGAACAAGATTCCAGTAGTTGGAGCGAGAGATTTCAACGTGCAGTTTAAAGGCCACACCAAGCGTTTGCCCCTGACCATCGTGGACAAGGATCGCCCAAGTTTGCTGGGACTTGAGTGGTTCAAGCCACTTGGCATCGAGGTGACTGGCATCCATCGTGAGCAGTTCTGACTGGGAAGAGTCCTTGAAGTCTGAGTTTCCAGAGGTCTTCAGCGAAGGACTGGGCAAGTATATGGGGACCCCTATTGCTTTCAGCCTAGACCCCAAGGTGCCCCCAATTCGTTTAAAGCCCAGGAGGGTCCCATTTGCTTTAAAGGAAAAAATTGATGCACAATTAGATAAACTCATTGCTCAAGGGGTTTTAGAACCTACTGACCACTCCAGATGGGAAACACCCATAGTCACACCAGTCAAGTCTGATGGGTCAGTGAGAATCTGTGGTGACTACAAGGGGACACTTAACCATGCTGCAACAGAGCATATCCTGCCAGTTGTGCATCATCTGCTCCATTCCCTTGGCAGGGGTACAGTATTTGCTAAACTGGATTTGGCTCAGGCATATCAACAATTAACAGTTGATGATGCCACTGCAGAGGCACAAACAATTGTGACCCATAGAGGTGCCTTCAAATGTAAAGACTACAATTTGGAGTAAGCGTGGCACCTGGCATTTTTCAGAGCCTTATGGAAAGAATGTTGCAAGGACTGCCAGGGGTAGTACCTTATTTTGATGATGTATTAATCTCTGCTGAAAATGACACTCAGCTTCAAGAAAGACTCAGAGAAGTCCTTACCAGATTCAGAAAAGCGGGTTTAAAAGTCAAGGAAGACAAATGTACACTCAAAACAGACAGAGTTGAGTTCCTGGGGTATATGATTGACAAACATGGCATCCATCCTACTGATGCCAAGGTTAAAGCAATCAATGAAGCCCCTAAACCTCGATGCAAGGCAGATTTGCAGGCCTTCCTTGGCCTTATTAACTTTACCACATGTTTCTACCTCACAAAGCATCTATTGCTGAGCCCTTACATCGCCTACTTGATAAGAATGCTGTTTGGATCTGGGCGGAAGGAACAGTCAGCATTTAACAGTATTAAGAGACTAATCACGTCTGATGCTGTGTTGATACAATTCTCTGAAAATTTACCTGTTGTTCTGACTTGTGATGCATCCCTTTTGGAGTGGGGGTTTGAGTCACAGGCTTCCCAATGGACGGAAGCCCCAATTGCATTTTACTCTCGCTGTCCAAAGCAGAGAGGAATTATAGCCAATTGGACAAGGAGGCTTTAGCAGTTGTTGCAGCTGTTAAGAAATTTCATGAATATCTGTATGGCAGGTCATTCACCATTGTTACAGATCACAAACCTTTACTAGGCATTGTGGCAGGAGACAAACCTACACCTAATATCCTGTCACCAAGAATGCTGAGGTGGACTGAATTTCTTGCAGCCTATTCCTACAAACTGATTCACAGGCCTGGCAAGGACATTGGACATGCTGATGCACTGAGTCGTTGCCCACTACCTTGCCACAAGGAGGACTTTGAACTTGAAACTCACACCTTTTTCTGGAGACCATTGCTAAGCTTCCAGTCCATGCTGCTGAGATTGCCAAAGAAACTGCCAAAGATGCTGTGTTGGCACCTGTTATGGGCTGGATTAAGAAAGGTTGGCCTCTTCAAGATCTACCTCACCTTGCCCAACCTTTTAAGTCCAGGCAAACTGAATTATCTGTATTAAGAGGATGTATTTTGTGGGGTAACAGGGTGGTTATTCCTGCAAAACTGCAAAGGGAGGTTTTGGAAATGTTACATGAGGGTCATCCTGGGATTGTAAGGATGAAAGGTTTGGCCAGGAGTTATGTATGGTGGCCAGGTATTGACAAAATGGTTGAAAACTGGGTAGCCTCTTGTCCCAATTGCCAGGTAGTCAGACCTGCCCCACCTCACGCCCCACACAGGAATGGGAATGTCCTAGGGGCCCATGGTCTAGAATCCACATTGATTTTGCAGGCCCTACAAGAGGGCACACTTTTCTAGTGATAGTAGATGCATACTCCAAATGGCTAGAGGTAATTCCAATGACATCCACTACTACTGAGGCTGTTATCAAGCAGCTCAGAAAATTGTTTGTAACCCATGGGTTACCAGATGTCCTTGTCTCTGACAATGGCCCTCAATTCACATCTAACATTTTTGAATCCTTTCTAGCTCAACAGGGCATCAGACATGCCCTCACTGCCCCTGGGCACCCTTCGAACGGCGGGCTGAACGCATGGTGCGCTTTACCAAAGAGAAGCTTCAGCAGCTGGGTCCTGGGGACATCACTGAGAAGCTTGAAAAGCTTCTTAGTGTTCAACACATCACTCCTAGCCCATCAACTAACTTGTCCCCAGCAGAGTTGTTGATGGGCAGGAAACTTAGGTCTTCCCTTGACCGCCTCCATCCCACTTACGCACCCAACGCACCACTGGATTCCACTTCCAAAGTTCGTTCTTTTAGTGTGGGAGATTCTGTCTATGCTAGGAACCTTCTAGGTGACCCTTTGTGGATTCCTGCTGAAATAACTCACATCACAGGCCCTCGTTCTTACAGGGTACAAACAGAGGATGGCCTTCTCTGGAGCAGGCACATTGACCAACTTAGATCCAGGGTCCCTCAAGAACATTGCCCCTGTCTCCCTCTAGGTCCCTCACCTGATGTTTCTTCTAGGGGGAAGGGGGAACAGGAGGAAAATCAGCAAACAGGAATCAACCCCATGTGTAACGAGCCATTGCGACAGGAACCATCCGAACCCTGTCACAAAGCCAAGATCCATCCTTAGAAGTGGAAGATTGCACATCACTACCTGACTTGGGTGCTGACATTGGAATGGAGATGGGTTGGGAGGAGAGACCAGATTCTAACAATTTAACAGGGTCTCCTTTCACAGGAAGTCCCAACAGGGAAATGTCAGCAGACACATTTCCTCTCTCATTGGGTGAGAACGTTAAAGCTTCTGAACCACGAAGGTCTCAAGCATTACGTAAGAGCCCCACCTATTTAAAGGAATACATTAGATAGGTTGGGGTTTGGTATGGACTGAACCTAGTGGGGAGGGGTGTTATGTATGTAGGTTTGAATGTTATTGGTTTATTTGAACTGTTCTTGTAAAATGTCAAATGGTATTGGTTTAAATAGTGCGGGAAGAATCCCTGCACTCCCATTGGCTGGCAGCTACGGCTGCAGGCTATAAGAAGCAGCCGTAGCCAAGCCGGGACGGGTCCATTCGAGCTGTAGTCACTAATAAAGTCTTTGCTGGAACTCCTCGCGTCTGACTCTTCATGCAAACTTAACACAGTGAATTTACTGCCCTTATATTGAAAGATTTTTGCCCAAGAATTAATGGTGCATATCAGATTACAGCAACTCTGCAGCTGTGCAGAAGTTTTAGCCTCATTATGCAGATTGGAGATACAGCTGAAACTAAACATAGCTTATGACAATTCCATAGGGTTAGCTATTGCTCCTTATGGACAGCTCTATAGGGTTAACTATTGTTTTATTAATGCAATCCTGTATTATAATTTATAACAGCTGGGCCAAGATCAGATAATATAGAGGAATGGAAGTTAAGACTGGTGGAATGTGACCTTCTTGGTTCTCCTTGACCTCTCAGTGTTTTTTGATATATCAACGATGGTATGCATGCATTCATTCATTCTCTCTGTCTGTCTGTCTGTATTTATTTATATCAAATTATGAATATAATTTATTAACTTAATGTATCTTTACTTTTATTTTTATTGTTTTTACAAATAACTCTAGGTGGCCAATATATCCAACACAACTTTCTCTTCCTATTTTCTCTACAACAACCCTGTGAGATGAGTTGGACGGAGAGAGCGACTGACTCAAGATCACCTAGCTGGCTTTCATTCTTAAGGCTGGACTTTATCTCCCAGTCTCCTGGTTTCTAGTCTGTGCCTTCACCACTAGACCAAACAGACATCCTTCTGGGTTGTTTTCAAGAGACTGGAATAGGGGAAGTGATTTGCAGTAATTCTTCTTCCTGAATGGGGTAGCTCGCATTAGTGTTGATGGGAGGAACAGAGCCCCTACTTTGTGGAATGCTTCAAGTTCTCTTTTTCGCCATCTCTTTTCAATATCTGCACGAATTCACTGGGGCATGTCATTTATTGGCATAGCAATTTATAGTTCTTATTCCTGTCATTCATGTTTTATACAGCAAAGCTTTTGCCCAAAACTGAGGCTGTTTGCTGTTTCCAAATAAATAAAGCTTTTTAAGACAGGAACAAAGCTTGGATTCTTCTCCTGGCTTATAAAGGACATATCAACCCGTGATTTCCATTTGGACATCATGTCCAATCACTAGTAGAAGGAATCACACTTCTAGCTTAGTATTAATGTGCTTTCATAGACTTTATTCCAGAACATGTAGAATCAATCTTTTTATTCCAAATGTGAATCTCACTAGGCTCAAACATATATATATATTAACCCTAACTAAATTTAGTAAATACTTTTTAATAATATTTATGTTTAAGAAACATTTTAAAGCAATCTCTTATCCTGTTAATTATTGTCTAAAAAGTGAATTACACAAATAAATTGTTTATCATGAAGCAAAGCTCCAAGAGATCAAAGGAAAGATTAAGGACAATACTATAGTAAGTTTGAAAATTATCTAATCTACTATACTTTGTTTACCATCTAATGTCTTTTACAGACTAAAGCCAGCTTGGTATAATGATTAAGATACTGAGTTAAAAATCAGGAGATGGTGAGGTCTAGTCCCACCTTAGGCATGAAAGGTGTCTGGGTAATTTTGGGCCAGTCCTTCTCAGCCCAACCCACCTCGCAGGCTTGTTGTTGTGGGGAAAATAGGAGGAGGGAGGATAATTATGAAGGTTCACCTCCAATTACTTATAAATTAATAAAGGTGGAACAAAACTCAATCAATCAAATAAACAAATAAAATATTAAATAAATAAATAAATGAATGAATGAATGAATGAATGAATGAACGAACGAATGCTGGTAAATACAGATATTTCTTGACTTACGAGCATTCATTCAGCGGCCAATTTACAATGAAACTGATTGGACCCCCGGTCATATGATCAAAATTTGGACATTTGGCAACCTTCCACATTTATGACGGTAGCGGCTTTGCAACTCCCCCTCACCCGACCGCCTATCCCCTCCCCCATCTAGGCCATCCTGCATAGTGACTATCGTGGCAGGACTGAGGCTGGGTCTAAAGTAGAGATCTGAGGCCTTCAGTGGTCTCAGTTAACTGTTACTACCTTTCTGCCTTCACTTCAGCCCTGGTGGTGCTGCTGCCCCTGAAAAAAGCCACCCCCTTCAAGGCGTGCAGGGTTTGAGAATTGGTGCAACTGGTTTGCTGCTGAGCACTTCTCAGAATTTGCCACATGCTGCTCACCTTCAGCCATTTTCCTCCTGCAGCTGAGAGGCCCATGTATCCTGTCCCAGGCAGCTTCTGGTTGCACCAGGCCTTTTCCCAAAGACGCCTTGTGTCATTCCCCGAGCCTCATGCGATTTAGAAAATGAGGCTTCCAGAGAGAGTACCATGAGGTTGACATGCTTTCCTTCTGTCCTTGAGGCTGACAGATAGATAGGTTGTTGACCTAAATTGTGTTCCCAAGAGCATCCCTTCACTGTGTTGTCAAGTGTTGTTATTAGGCAGTGTGGCTATTTCCCATCTCCACCAAAGGTAACACTGGGGGTTTTAGGGATGCAATTTATAGGCCAGAAGTAGGGAACTATGACTCCTTTATGACTTGTGGACTTCAACTCCCAGAATTCCACAAGTCATAAAAGAGCCATAGTTCCCCACCTCTGTTGTAGACTCTTGGCTGTCATTTCTCCTCCTAGCCAGCATCAGTTACAATCAGAAAGCCAATCAGCAATTTTCTCCAGAATATATGGGGGGGCACTAAAATAAGGGACCCTGCCCCCCCCATGCCTACCTATGATGGTACATGGTGAAGATCTTGAAAGGCTGGCTCCAGATAAGAGACTGCATAGTCTGCAACTCAAAAATGGGCAGGGCAAAAAGCTCAGAAGAGACCTTCCCTGGTTTCTTGAGCTGTAAAGGAAAGTGGGGGGAGGGGGAAGGATTGTACTTGTCTGGTTGTGATTTCTATCTGGTTTACCCTGTGAAGTTGGACACCCTCTTATGCTCTATTAGAGAGAGAGAGAGAGAGAGAGAGAGAGAGAGAGAGAGAGAGACTTCCATATTAACAGAAAACTGTAGGAAACTTTATTTTTATTTATTTGATTTGTCAATCGCTTACAAGGTAATAAGTGTAAGGATAAACATAGTTATGAATACATGAAATTAATACATATAAGAAAAATAAAAGGAACAATAGGGCAGGGACGGTAGGCACATTGGTGCGCTTATGCACGGCCCCTACAGACCTCTTAGGAAAGGGGTGAGATCAATAGTAGACAGTCTAAGGTTAAAGTTTTTGGGGTTTGGGGAAGAAACCACAGAGTCAGGTAGAGTATTCCAGACATTGACCACTCTGTTGCTGAAGTTGTATTTCCTGCAATCAAGTTTGGTGCAGTTAACCTTGAGTTTGTATCTATTGTGTGCTCTTGTATTGTTATGGTTGAAACTGAAGTATTCATTGACCGGTAGGACATTGCAATGTACTTTCATTTTTTATTTTATCTTTTTGCTAACAAACATTGAAGGGAGAACCGGTTGTTGATATGAAATACACAATGGTATTTTTGCAGTCCTTGGTGTGAATGAATATAGATCTGGTCTTGAAAATAGAGACAAGATGAGCAAATCATTAAGGGGGGGTATAAAATATTATTCTGCAATTGAAACAGAAACCCCATTTTGATTTTGTTAAGTATAAGATGCGGCAGAGAGAAACACTGACAGCCTTTCAAGATTCTGTTGCCCTTTCTTACATTAAAAGGCACTCCTGAAATCCCTGCTGTGACTGTTTCTTGACTGTGCCTACAGTATAGCAAAGAGCTAACCCTTGGGAAATAATAACAGAAAAGCTGGAAAAGGAAAAAAGAACTTTAAGATCAACCTCTCCAATAAGGGAGAGAACTGTCTTATCAATATTTGATGGAAACTCAAGAAGAGGAATATGATTGTCCTTCATCCTCAAGAGGTCTGCTGAGGTCTCACAGGTAGGAGCTGAACACCTGTCATTTTCAATCAACCCCTTGGAACAAAACTGGACCAGCAACTTCAGCCCATTCTTGGGACCTATCACTTGGCATTACCTCTCAGCATCCTCCGCTCCCTTACATGAACTGCCTTGCTGCTGCCCATCACTTGTCCCTCAGCAATTAATTCAAATGCTGGGATGCAGCAACAATAATGTTGTCTCTTCTTCTTCCTTCTTGTTTTGCTGCTGATCTTGGTACTTTGTTTGGAGGAGCCAATCAAAACCACTGTGGAAACCCCTTGTAGCTGTGGAAAACCAGAGCACATCTGACTAGAGAAAAAGAGATGAAATGAAGTGCTGGTTCCCTTCTCATCATGACCCCCAACCATACTGGGCAAGCTTTGTCCAGTATCCATCCTTCTTTTTAGGGAAGGTTGTTGAGAAGTGTTGGTGATGCAACAGCTTCAGAAGATCCTGGATGAAGTGGATTATCTGGACCTCTTTCAGGCTGGTTTCAGGTCTGGGTATGAGACTGAAACAGAAATGATTGTGTTTTTGGATGGCCTTCTGCATGAGTGGAATATCGGTAGTACATCCATCCTTACTGTTCTAGACCTCTTGGTGGCCTTTGATTCCATGGACTTTGGTATTAGGACTGTGTGTGTGTGTGTGTGTGTGTGTGTGTGTGTGTTTGTGATGATATTGCATTTATTATTGTCCTTCCTCCAGGATCAGTTCCAGTTGGTGTTAATTGAAAGATCCATTCTTGGCCCCTGCTTTACAGGTGTTCTGACCCAGGCTTCATCAAACTTAATAAAACACAAACTGATTTTAAAAGTAAAACCTATTTTAATGCACTGCTGGGAATTACTTGCATTCCCAGTCAAAACTAATTATACACAGTTCCTCCAGATAAGAGCACGCTTTTCGGTGCTGTAGAACGCTGCCAAAAAACGGAAGTCCAATTAAGGCTAACATAAACCAACCCAAAAACCTAGAAAAAACCAACCAGAGTACAGAGCTTCAAGAAGGACTTGGAAATTACTGAACTACTTTGCTTCCTGCAAAGCTTTTCGTCATTGAGGTCTGACTTTTATCCCTGATGGGAGGGGCAATCACCTCCCAGCCTTACTCCTGAGTCACCCCTTCTGCTAGAGCTGCTCTCACCTTCTCACAGCTCTGCGCACACGCACACTGCGAACAGGCTACCCTGGGTCCTCTGCTTCACTGCTGCCAGACTCCGAAAGCTCCGAAGGCAGCATCCCACTCTCCGATGGTCCTGGCCCCATCTCTGCATCGGATGCAGGACCCTCGTCCAAGTCCTCTCCAGACTCCCTGACTGGTCCCCTTTCGTCCTTACTGTCTGATACCTCTGCTGTCTGCACCGGCTGCCAGCAAACCACAACATCAGGATTCCACAGGGGTTGGTACTCTCCACTTCTATTTACATGAAGCCACTGGTCATTTGTTGCCATAAGATGAAGTATCTTCAATATGATGATGATACTCATCTACACCTCTGTCCCAGGCAAATGGTGTACTATTCTGTCTCAGTATCTGGAGGCAATGAGTGTTTGGATGGGGAATAACAAATTCCAGCTCAACCTTAGCAAGACTGGGTGACATTGGGTTTTGAAGCCTTTGGGCTCTGTTAGCCCTTCAAGATAATCCACACAAGGAACACTACCAGGAGTATCAGCAGCATCCTTATTTAAGATTACATTAAGCAGAATCTTGTAAGGCAAAGTATTTATTCCTTTTTCCTTTCTTAGTCTCTGAAAACTCTAGGGAGGGTCCTTTCTGAAACGTTCCCCATACTTTACCCTTTCCTGGTGTGGACTGAGCTGCAGACGATTGCCTAAGGTGTGAGTCGTCCTCCTCTCTCCGAAGATCATTCCCCTATACCATAACAGGTTCCAAGGATTTACCATCTTCAGGGCTGATTGGAGTGGTACAATTTAGGGGTCCTTCTGGACTCATGACTCATGCTTGAAGTTAAGGTGGAAGGCAAGAGTCCCTTTGGCACCTTCATATTATCCATCAGTTGTGCCTGTTCCTAGACTGGGAAACTCTACTCTTCAGTCACTCATGAATGGATTACTGTAATCATTCTACATGGGGCTGCCCTTGAAGAGCATCCAGAAGCTGCCACTGATGCAAAATGTGGAGATGCAAGTTGTTATGCACAGTCCTCAATCAGAGCATATTATATTTCTGGTCTGCCAGTTTCACTGGTTGCCAGATTGTTTCCGGGTTCAAAGTGCTGGTAATCACCTATAAAACCCTCTGTTAGGTTTGGAAGCCATATTGAGATTCGATGCTCCCAAGCTGCCACAATTGAGCCTGAGATAGTGGGAGGGAAGAATTTATGAATATATCTGGTTAGACAAAATAAAATTCTTTTGTTGGTTCAAGGTCACAGAGTGTGGCGCATAATGAAATGGAACTCTTACTTTAGGACGGATGGTGATTGGACCATGTGATGTGGTGATAGCTAAGAGGGAGATGGATTTGTAGTTTTGACTTTTGCAAAGAAGCCAAAACTTTCAGATTCAGGATTCCACAGATGTGCCAGTTACTATCCAAATAAAGGTACCTTTGAAAGATGTCTGTCTCAGAGTTATTGATTGGAATGGAGGGTTGCTGAAACGCTGACACCCTCTGCACGATGGGGGCAGGGTATTTGAGGGACCTCTTCCCCATGGTTACATTTACCTATCCCATCAGGTCCAGGAGAAGAGGCGTGTTACAGATCCCATCTATTAAGGAGCATCATCAGACAACACCCAACAAGAGACCTTTTCTCCCATGGTACTTGCCTTTTGGAACACCATTCTTCTGGAGATTAGCTTGGCCATGCTCCTTCTTGCCTTTCGGAAGGCAATGAAGACATGATTTTGCCATCATGCCTGGGGATCTATTTGTGGTGTGGAGCCTGCTAGATGACTGTATTGATTGAGATACATGGCTTAAATTCTCCTGCTGATTATGTTTTATAATTTTAATTTGGTTTTTAATGGTTTAATCTGTCCTGTGTTTTATTTGTATAATGTTGATTGTTTTTGTTACCATTTTAATTATAGGAGCTGCCCCAGGCCTCAAATGTGAGATGAACAGCTATATAGATTGAATGACTGAACAAACAAATGAGTGCATCAAATGAGCCAGTCTAAAGATGGAGCCAAGTTCTCCATTAGATTGGTAGAGAGGAGGTACAGCCAAGGACTGTTTTTTTAAACAGTTTTCAAAAAAATTCAAGCCAAAGGTGTTAGGATATGTGCAGAGTAACCCTTGTATAACAAGGATATGCACATGGAAACGTATATGAGAACAGTTATTTATTTATTTATTTATTTATTTATTTATTAATTCGACTTATATGCCGCCCCCTCTCCAAAAGGACTCAAGGCTTACAAAATAAAATCACAGAACAATAAATTAGATAAAACCAAATTAAACAATCAAGCCGAATTAACACTAAAATTACAGAATTAAAACTCTAAAAAACCACCCCACCCCAGGGTCACAGCCGGATTGGTTAAACAACCAGGTCTTCAGGTCGCGACGGAAAGTGCGGAGGTCAGGGGCCAGGCGGCTCCAGGGAAGTTGATTCCAGAGGTCGGGGCGCAGCAGAGTAGGCCCGTCGTCGGGGACCGCCAGCCGGCACTGTCCGGCTGGCGGGACCCCAAGGAGCCCTGTCTGTGAGATCGTACAGGGCGGTTGGTGTTCGATGTTGGCAGCAGTGGCTCCCTTAAATAATAGGGACCCATGTCGTGAAGGACTTTGTATGTTAAAGTTAGAACCTTGAACCTCACCGGGCGCAACCGGCAACCAATGCAGGCCACGCAGGGGGGCAACATGGGAGAACCGGGGAACTCCCATCACCACCCGCGCCGCATTCTGCACCAGCTGCAATCTCGGATGGTGTGCAAGGGCAGTCCTAAGTAGAGAGCGTTGCAGTAGTCAGTGAAGTAACAAGGGCATGAGTGACCGTACGCAGGGCATCGCGGTCCAGAAGCGGGCGGCTGGCGAACCAGCCGGATCTGGGCAAAGCCCCCTGGTGGCGGCTCCCACCTGCTCCTCCAAGCGGAGCCGTGCATCCAGGAGGACCCCAGATTCCTAGCCCTAGCCACAGGGGCAGCACCACTCCCCTATGGTCAACGATGGACATTCCAAACTGGACGCGATGCGGTATGTACAGCCACTCAGTCTTGGCGGGTTGAGTGAAGCATATTTCCGTCCATCCAGATCCGTACGCATCCAGACAGCGAGTCATCACGGAGAGGGCATCACTGATCTGGCCTGGGGTAGAGATATATAACTGTGTATCATCAGCATATTGATGATACCTCACTAAAACCACGAATGATCTCACCCAGCGGTTTCATGTAGATATTAAATAAAGGGGAGAGAGGACCGACCCCTGAGGGACCCCACAAGTGAGTGCCCTCGGGCGATCTCTGCCCCCTGCTAACACCGATTGACCGCCCAGGTAGGAGGAGAGCCACCAAAACAGTGCCCCCACCCCAATCCCAGCGTAAAGGATACCATGGTCGATGGTATCGAAAGCCGCTGAGAGGTCTAACAGGACCAGGACAGAGGAAAAACCCCTGTCCAGCCCTCCAGAGATCATCCATCAGTGCGACCAATGCCGTCTCCGTGCTGAAACCAGGCGGAAGCCCGATTGGCGGATCTAGGTAGTCCGTTTCATCCAGGAAAGCGGAAATTGTCTGGCCACCACACTCTCAACAACCTTAGCCAAAAGCGAAGGTTGGAGACTGGACGAAGTTATCTAACACAGTCGGGTCCAGGGCAGGCTTCTTCAGGAGGGGCCTCACCACCGCCTCTTTCAGGGCGGAGGGGAAAACACCCTCCCTTAGCGGCGTTGACCACTGCCCGGATCAACGCGGGTGACCTCCCTGGCGGCATAGGACAGCCAGGAAGGGCACGGGTCCAACAAACATGTGGTGGAACTCAGGCGCGCATAATCCCGTCCACTTCATCCTCGGAAACAGGATCGAACTCATCCCAGGACACACTTGCCAGACTACCTGTATCCGCTCCTCAGACCACTGCAAATCAGTGGACAACCCGCCAATTCGAGTGATCTTATCCGACAGATATTGTCCAAATTCCTCAGCCCTTCCGGCAATGGGTCCGCCCCTCCCAGAACAAAGGAGAGAGCGTAACCCGGAACAGGGCGGCTGGCGGTTATCTGCGGACGCTATGAGGCGGAGAGATAAGACCTTCTCGCCATCCTCATAGCTCCCAGGTAAGTCCTAATATGGGCTCTTAACTGGGTTGGTCGAACTGAGAGCGGGTGGTCCTCCACCTGCTCTCTAAGCCCCTCCGACGGCGCTTCATCTCCCGGAGCTCCTCTGTATACCAGGGAGCCATCCGAGATCCGGCGTGTGAGGGGCATGGGGACAACCCTGTCAAGGGCCTCTGAAGCTGCCGCTGCCAAGCGGCTGTCAGATCCTCAACAGAGCTGTGAGTAAGGGAAGAGGGAAAAGGCCCCAGTTCCGCCTGGAACCGCTCAGGGTCCATAAAGGCCTGGGGGGAACCATCCAAGAGGCTCCCTGTCCCAGCAGTGGGGGTGGCCTTTTGGAAAACCAGCAGGAGATAGTGATCAGACCATGGAACGGGCAGAGCCGTATAAACAGGTTGCCCTCTGTCACTATATGAATAAATATACAGCCACACAGAGTTAAATCAAGTTGTGTTAATGTTTACTTGAAGAAACAGCACAGTCCAATAAACAGTCCATGTCATACACATTTTTACAGTCCAGAAATATCCAGTTATAAAGTCTTCTTACCGGTTTCATGACTTTTACAGTAGACAAAATATCAAACCATAATACAACAGATAACCTTCAATATCAACAGAATATCAAAGTAAACAGGGTTAGTCAGTTAGTCCGTAGTCAATCAGTATCAGTATCAAGAGAGATCATCAGTGAGAAAGAGAATTAAACCATGATCTATAGCTCCCTCTTATGGCAACTTGCAGCATAATCAATGAACCAGAACACAGCATAATACATTACAGTATTTTTTCTTAAAGCTACAAATATATATATATTTGTGGTGTATATATTGTCAACCCAACTACGTTGTGTACATATACATAACAAAAGGTATAACAATCTCTCAGTCTCTTGGAAGATATATAATATATAGAGATCACTATGCCATGAATTAGATAGATCCTCGCTGCAACGTCTGGCAGCCTGTTAAAAGAGTTTTAAACAGCAAGCAAGCTTCCCCACTGCCTTGGCTGAAAACTTCAGCTTTTGCCATTGCATTCTGTTCTACTTGTCTATTTAAATGTGATGTGTGAAGATCTACCAGGAGATTGATAGACCTTTCTCCTGTCAGAATGTCATCTCTCTCCCCAACCCTACTCTGCCAAAAATGAGTAAATATTGCACGATGTAAAATTGTTAGCCAAATTTTTATAACCTCCAAGCCAAGTATCCAATCTCACTGAAAGCTGAGACAAAAGACCTTTACAGTGTCCAGTGACTCTACATGGCCAAAGCAGACATTATTGTGGTCTGCCACTGGCCAGAGGAGCTGGTGGCAGACTCGGACAATGAGGAGATTGGGGAGGAACATGGGCCAGTCCTGGAGTCTGGGGAAGGCTCTGATGAGTGCTCTGTGTCAGAGGCAGAGATGGAGTGAGGGCTGTCTGACAGTTATCAGTTGCCTTCAGAGTCGGAGATCAATGGGGAAGAAGAACAGCTGGAGCCTGTTCCCAATGTGCGCATGCACACAGCTGTCAGGAGAAGGGAACAGTTAAGGAACAAGGGTCGACTTGGGAGTAAAGGCACAGGTGGAGAGTGAATGGCCCCTCCCATAGGGAATAAAGAGGAGCAAAAGGGGAGTGGTGTTTGCAGGAGACAATTAGTTCATTTAATTAGTGTGAAGATTTTTTCATGACTCTCAGAGACTCCTTGCCAAGTATTTTCTTGTACAGCGCTGCACTTGGAAGCTATCGGCCTGGCAGCTCTCCAAGTCTGATAAAGTCTGTGGTTGTAATTTGTCCTTGAAAGACTGTTTGCCTGGACTTTGCTGGATGGGAATGATGTGAATTCACATTAGCCTAATAAAAAGGGGTTTTGTGGGGACAAGGAGTGTGCTTCATGATTTTGGGAAGTCTAGGTCAGAACAGACACACAGAATCAATAAAACCTGGGCAGTTCTCAGCACCTGATTGTGATACCCTCGGGTTCATCACCGAGAAGCCCCAGATTGTTCAGAGGCCAAACTCTGTGTTGGGAGAAGAAGGAAAATACCACTTCCACACCAGAACAACTATTCTGCCTCAAAAGCAGGCTGAAGGTGAAATGGATGTAATATCAGCCCTGATGGGGCAGGAGAGAACAAGGAGCCCTGGTGGCGCAGTGCAGTATTGCAAGCTAATTCTGCCCACAACCTGGAGTTCAATCCTGACAGGGTTGAAGGTTGACTCCGTCTTCCATCATTCTGAGGTCAGTAAAATGAGGGCTCAGATTATTGGGGGCAATAGGCTGACCTTGTAGGTGGCCCAAAGAATGCTGTAAAGCACTATGGAATATAGATGTTAAAATAGCATTACATTTCCCAGAAAAGTGAACGATTCCAGATATGTAGTACCTACATATTTGGAAGGAAATCATTGTCATTCCCTCACCCCTCAATGATATCCTTATTCATTGCCTATACAGATAGACCAACTTATGATCATTCATTTAAAGATTGTTGGAAGTTACAATGGCACTGAAAAAAGGGACATGACCGTTTTTCACACTTACGATGGTTGTAGCATCCCCACGGTCATGTGATCAAAACTTGGGCATGTGATCACCATTTGTAATCTTCCCATATGGCTTCCAACAAGCAAAGTCAATGGGGGAAGCCAGATTCATTTAATGGCTGCATCATTCACTTAACAATTGCAGTGATTCGCTTAACAACTGTGGCAAAAAAAGGTTGTGAAATGGGGCAAAACTCACGTAACAACTGCCTTATTTAGCAATGTAAATTTTGGGATCAATTGTGATTATAAGTCAAGGGCTATCTGTACTAACCTTCTGAGCAAGAAAAAATGGCCTGCGATAAGCCGGGTTGGACTGGAATGACTAGACTGGACTGACTGGGCTAGGCTGGACTGAATGACTGGGCTGGGCTAGGCTAAACTAAGCTAAACTAATAAAGCTAAAGGATGCTAAAGTACATTTCTACAAGAATTCTCTCAACACCCTCAGGATAAAAAAAACTGGATATAATATATAAAATCAATGAAATAAAATAATGGAATATTGTATACTGCAAATAATGGGCCGACCAATTTGGAAGAATGCATTTTAATTGAAGAAAACTTTGCAGCTCTGTCAGGTTAGGGTGCCACTGTGATTCTGGCAGATGCCTGAGAGGTACAGATGGTAAAGATCTTTGAGCACCTGGCATCTGCACAGGATGACCTTGAAAACAAAGAAGTATTCACCAGCATCGCTACTGCAAAGAAAGCAGTAAAATGTTTTCCTCCCCGGGCATTCCAATCATAGCTCCTGCTGTTATATTGCCTGCAACAACCAGTAAATCATTATCAGTTCTTTTTCCAGACTGTGCCATAACCATAGTTGCTGACACACAAAATTGTGAATTAAGAATCCTGCTGCTCTATTACAACTGGTTAATTAAACAACAATAAGGAAATATTTCATTGTTCCAATAAGTGTTCTGGCTATATTATACATGGGCTTCGCTGAGTACAATGCTTAACTTTTAGCAGTTAAGAATTAAACTCTGTCTTAATAAGCTAAGACTTAAGTAATGACTTTGTAGTTAAAGGCTGAGGAAGAAAACAATTAACGTTATCAAGGCATAATGTATACTCAGTTAAATGGTACTTAGGATAAAGATAATACCATGAATCTCTCGGGATCTTGGAAAGCTAAATAGAATAAAGTGGTAATGACAAATCATGTTCATATTATTCCCTACCAATGGTGCTGGACCATGAAGTCACCAAGAATGAAACTCAACTTGAAGGCTCATCTTTACATCCAACTACTTTTTGCAACTTGTTTATTTGAAGTTGCAATATTTTACCCACAGGCAGAAAGTTCAGCTTGATGACAGAAAAACTTCCACATTCACCTTGGAGAGAATACTTTTGTGTAGTCAGACCTTGTCCCAGTAAAGAAATAAACTAAAGTGAAGAGAGGGGAAAGAATGAAAACATCGAACTTAGTTTGAAAAATGGAAGCTCAGAAATAATTCTGAATCTGAGCTAAGTCAGACCTTCTGATTGTACTCAAGCAATGCCTAGCTTGAAAATTCTGCATTTATTTATTTATTTATTTATTTATTTATTTATTTATTTATTTATTTATTTATTAATTATTTGTACTTGTATGCCGCCCCATCTCCGAAGTCTCGGGGCAGCTCACAATTAAAACATGAAACAGTAAATACTTAAAAAACTATTAAATTAAATTACAAGTCCAAATATAAAAACTAAAAACCATTAAAACTATCCCTCACCCGGGGGGGGTATCACAGCCCGGGTTGATCGAACAGCCAAGTTTTTAGCCCACGGTGAAAGGTGCGGAGGTCAGGGGCCAGGCGGAGCACCAAAGGCAGTTGGTTCCAGAGGATTTACCAATCCATGTTCAGCTTTGTAGCTGAGTAACAGAGACTTTTTAAGAAAAAACAGGACAGCCACCTGTCTGAAATGGTATTCGGTCTCCTGCTTGAGAAAAGGGTTGGACTAGAAGACCTCTAAGGTCCCTTCTAGCTCTAGTCTGATTGAAATAGTCTGGATCTGAAGAATCTCCTTCTTCTATAAAGGTCTGCTTAATCTTTGGGTCCTCTGCTTTTGTTTCCACGCCAACGACTGCTGACCACTCAATGAGGATTTTGAGAAGGATGCCCTCTGTTGTGTGAAATTATTTCTTCAGTCTCCATATCAAGATTAGCACCTAATAAGAAGTAATTATTTGTTTATTCAAATCTTTCACCAGTCATACTATCAGCCATTGCTAATAATTTTTGATTTTATAGTTAAAAAAACTGATTTTATTGTGTCTTGTTATATGGAATATTATTTGGATTTTTAAAATAAAATGAATAAGAGCTTGCACATCTTTAAACAAACAGAATTGTAGTACCCTCTGCTAATCCTGAATAGTAGTTCTATACCATGGTAAGCGCATTTTCACTAACTTTGATATAATAAACCTTACCAAGGGATTTTGATTTTGAGAATGAAATTCAAAAAATAGATAATCAAAAAAACATTCCCATGATTATAACTCTAGTCCATAAATACTGAAAGTTGCTCATTGCCTTCAATCATTTCTATGGGGAAAAGACCAGTTAACCAAAAAGTCCTTTTTTAAAAAACCAATACAAATTCTAGAAGTAGATGGATATATTTGCAGTAAGAAATAGTGAAAATACATATGTGTATTTTCACATGTGAATTTTCACACTTTAATGTCTATAGACAAGCTGGGGTGTGGTATTCTTGGCCTTAAAAGGAAGGAATGAGTAAGTAGCTAAATGTCAACATCAGGTGTTCTGAAGCTCACTAAAGTGTTTGAAAATGTTTCTTAAACGTATTAATCTTGAAAGTCAAATAACCACTTTAGTCTATTTATGCAAATTCTTCTAACCTTTGTTGGCAATAGTTCTGGAGAACACTCTGAAAAGTTTAATTTGAGCAACTAAGCTATGACAGTGCCGTTCTGGAAGAGTTATATGAGAATTAATAAAAGACATGATCAGAAATAGGTTTGAATAAAAAAGTAATTGAACTAGTAAACTTATTCACTGCTCTTAAATATTATTTGATTGTATGCCATCAAGCTATTTTTTATTTGTAGTGAACACTGTTAAGTTTGCATGAAGAGTCAGAAATTGCAAGAGATTACTTTGAGGATTTATATAAACAAAAAAAAGTAGAACTGACTAAAATAGAACAATACCTAAAAGAAGGAAACATACAGGAACTTGCTGATGAAGAAAGAGAGATACTGAATAAAGAAATAACGATAGACGAATTAAGAGAGGCGATTCAGAAACAAAAAAACAATAAAACACCAGGTCCAGATGGATATCCAAGTGAATTTTATAAAAAGATAGGAGATATATTAAATAATACTCTCCTAGAAGTCTGTAATGAGGTATTGGTTAAAGCAAAAATCCTTAACTCGTGGAGGGAGGCATACATAACACTTATACCAAAAGAAGAGACAAATACCAATCAAATCAAAAACTATAGACCAATATCACTTTTAAATACAGATTATAAAATATTTATGACAATTATGGCACAAAGATTAAAAGGAATTATTAGTGGGAAAATTAATACAGACCAAAATGGATTCTTACCGAAAAGACAGATTAGGCACAATATAAGAACGATAATAAACATACTAGAATATTACGAAAACCACCCGGGAAATCAAATGGCATTGATTTTCTTAGACACACAGAAAGCGTTTGACAATCTGAACTGGGATTTTATGAAACTGCAAATCAACAAAATGAATTTGGGACATAATTTTGAAAAAATGATTAATGCAGTATATGACAGCCAAAAGGCAAATATACTGATAAATGGGGAAACCACCAAAATGTTCAAAATAGACAAAGGGGTTAGACAAGGTTGCCTTCTGTCACCATTGTTGTTTATCACAGTATTAGAAACACTGTTAATTAGAATTAGGGGAAATGGGAATATAAAAGGAACGAAAATCAAGAACCAAGAGTACAAGACACAAGCATTCGCAGATGATATGGTATTCATGATAGAGGAACCATTAGAGACGGGTCCTATACTATTGCACGAGATAAACAAATTTGGGGAATTAGCAGGATTAAAAGTAAATAAGGGGAAAACCAAATTGCTGGTCAAAAATATAACAAATTCTAAACAAAAAAAATTGGAAGAAATTATGGGATTACAAATAGTAAATAAAATAAAATATTTAGGAATCTGGATAAGGGCCAAAACAACAATGCTATGGGAAGATAATTATATAAAAATTTTAGAACAAATTAAAAAGGACTTGGAAATCTGGAGTAAAATGCAAATATCCCTTTTAGGAAGAATCGCGACAATTAAGATGAATATATTGCCCAAAGTTTTGTATTTATTCCAGACAATTCCAATATTAACAAACAGAAAGTTTTTTACGGATTTGGATAGGATGACGATGAAATTTATTTGGATGGGAAAAAGGCAAGAATAAAGAAAAATATTTACAAGATGATAAAAGTAGAGGTGGATTAGGACTCCCGGATTGGGAAATTTATTATAAAGCCACGATTTTGGTATGGATAAAGGAATGGGTGAGATTAGAAAATAAAAGAATGTTGACACTAGAGGGTCATGATTTACAAATGGGATGGCATTCACTTTTATGGAACCCGACTGATAAAAACAAAAACACAACGAAACATATAATACGTAATTCATTGATTAAAAACTGGGCAGAAATAAGGAAGAAAAACTATACAAAAATACCGAGATGGCTCTCAACAATGGAGGCAACCTTTCATCCTAATACACTGGATTTAAATAAAAAACTTAAATATTACCAGATATTGGATACAGAGGGAAAACTAAAAACAAAACAGGATCTGGAAACACAAGGAATATCAATAGACAACTGGGTTTATTTACAAGTTAAAACGAGATATAATAAAGATATAAAGGAATATGGAATAGAAACAAAGAATACAAATTTGGATAAATTACTTCTGGGACCGGAAGAAAAACTAATATCTAAACTATACAATCTACTACTAGAACAAGAAAGAACAGGACAATTAGTAAAAGGACCAATGTTAGCTTGGGGAAAAAATATAGGATACAATCTGGATTTGAATGACTGGGAAGATATATGGGAGGAAAACTTAACATATACAAGGTCGGTGGCATATAAAGAAAACCAGTATAAAATGATGTATAGGTGGCATTTGGCCCCTGCTAGACTAGCAAAAATATTTTCACAGGCAAACCCAAACGGTTGGAAGTGTCAGAATAAAATTGGCACTTACTATCATATGTGGTGGACATGCCCAAAAACAAGAAAATACTGGATGGGAATTAAAAATTGGATTGAAGATGTGATGAAGTGTGAGTTGGAGTGGAAACCAGAACTGTTTTTACTTGGAATGATAAATAAAAATCTTCCCCCAGAGGACAAATACCTGATAACACATTTATTAACAGCGGCTCGAATCTCTTTAGCTCAGAAATGGAAGGAACCTATAGCCCCATCTATACAAGTGGTAATAAAGAAAACATATGAATGCGTAGAATTGGAGAGATTAACACTTAAATTAAATGGAAAAGAAGACTCGGATTATTATAAGGCATGGGAAATATGGTATAATTGGGTAGAACACAAAAACGGAGGGAAAGGGAATATTGGGAAATAAGGTACTATTGTAAATAGAAGAATTCATAGAAAACAGGAGATAACAGGTTATGTAACAATCTGGAAAAAGAGATAGGAAAAAGCCCCAAAATAGCCCAAACCAAGCAAACTTCAACTGAAAAAATATTTATGGCTATGTACGACTGTAACATTATATGGGAAAATGCATATTCGATCTGCAACCAAAAAAGCGGGAAAAACTGTTATGCATTTATGTTATTTGTGATTGTAAGTCTGTATGTTGTGTTTTTTTTATAATTGTAAATAAACTTTTTTAAAATTAAAAAAAAAAGAAAGAGTTTAAATAATGCCTGGAGCTCATAGAGAAAGGACAGTTCTTTGAAAATTCCAGATGAGGTTTCCAAGAGATATGTAGCAAAATTATTGAGTAAATTTCTGCTGAGAGTATGAAACTTTGAACTTGAGAAACTTATTTCATTAACCAATGATTTAACACTGGCACTCACCAAAACTTAACACAAGAAATCCCTTCTGCTGGAACTTGAAACTCCAAGCTTCCTACAGCTCTCATTCCAGCATTCATTTCAATCAATCAATTTTTATTACAGACCAGCATTACAAATAAAAACATTAAAACAATAATAGTAAAAAAAGAAGACAGACGGAATAATATATTGCAATTGGTGGTGGATTGTCAGTAGGTGGTTAGTCTGTCTAATTTTGCAAGCAGCATAACAGAATTTAGACATATTAAGAGAAACTACTTTGTACTGATCTGATAACAGTAATTGCACATAAAACAGATCAGTATTTCCCAGGTATTTTATTAGGTGAGGTGTTATTAAATTGAGTTCATGAGACCTTATAAGAAGTTGCAGTATAGCAGGATGTGAGCTATAGTTTCAATGGGCCCTTGTCCATGTAACCCCAGGATACTTGACAAATGTCATAAATATATAAATGTCATGTCAGTTGTCAAGTGTCCCAATTTTGATCAGGTGACCATGGGGATGTGCAATGGTCATGTGAAAAATGATCATAAGTCACTTTTTTCACTGTTGTTCTAACTTTGAACAATCACTAAATGAATTATTGTAAATCGAGGATGTATTGTAAATTGTAAATTGTGGACACAATTTACTGTAGAAAGTTAGCACCAACCCCTCTCCTAAAAGAATGAAATATTCTAGGAAATATTAAAAAGGCAGAATATTATACCTCCCTGGATGAGAAAAGGAGAGATATGCTCTTGAAAAGCAGCCCCCACCTTTGTTAATAGCCCCAGAAAGATTGGGCCATCCTATCTACAAGACAAAAGGCCTTCAGCTCCAGGACAAAGCCATTAAGCTGTAATAGGAATTGCCCAACACCCTTTCAGAACACAACCCTCTTCATTACATCATCACCCAGCAAGATTCAACCAAGCGTGGGACACAGACAGCCTACAAAGTTAGCTAAGACCCCCCACCCCCTGGAAGCTCAAGTTCAAAGCCCAAAAGAGGCTATAAATCTCTCTCTCTCTCTCACCCATGTGCTCAATTGCCCAGGACCTCAAAGCCATGTGGTCCTATCCACCATTTAACCATCTTTCCAAACAACCTCCATGTTTCCAGTGTCTTTCTCCCCACTTGCAACTGAACTCAGATGGACATTTCTTCCAACATTACAAACTCAGATGGGTACCCCCCAACATGCTAATCCAAAGGACAAAAGGCCCCTGTAAAATTGTCAGGCGATACAGAGGATCAGTGAGTTTCATCTGAGCTTATAAACTCCATCTTTCGTTTCAGTCTAAGCAACTAGGCCCTTGATTACAGACTAACTCCTTCTCTGGTTGCTATATTCTACAGTCTTTTTCTGCTGACTTGTTTGGCAAAGCATTTATCTGATATTCAGGGCCTACTTTCTTCCGTCTAATGAAAAACCACTCAGGTTTCAGTGCCACGTTGCTTCCATAAGGGCTGAAAATGTTGTTTATACAGCCCTAGCTACCTCGCGCCCCTGTGCCTCCAAATAATTTCCTAAAACCTGAAGGGCTTATGGTCAACAAAATAGTATTTATTTGCCCAGAAATTTGTGATATTTTTGAATAACTACTGCTAGCTAGAGACCATCTGTAGATAGCAGCATCTTTTCTACTTTTTTTGCCTTCTTGGCAAAGGCTTTATGCAGCTGAATGGTTTTAGAAAAGATGAATGAAGACTTCAGCAATCAGCATGTACACATTTGGCTTCCCCTCATCCGCCTCTGCTCTGAAGAATAAATAATTTGCTGGAAGACAAATCAAAAATTACATAGGTATATAGATTATGGCACAAAGGCAAAAAAAGGTACAGATAATCCTTGACTTGCAACCATTTGTTTAGTGACAATTTGAAGTTGCAACGGCACTGAAAAAAGTGACTTATTACCAGTTTACATGCTTATCACCGTTGCAACATCCCCATGGTCATGTGATCAAAATTCAGATGCTTGGCAACTGACGTGTAGTTGTACTGTCCCAGGGTCATGTGATCACTATTTGTAACCTTACCAGCTGGTGTCTGACAAGCAAAATCAATGTGGGAAGCTAGATTTGCTTAACAGCTGTATGATTCACTTAAGAACTGAAGTGATTCACTTAACAACTGTTACAAAAAAGGTTGTTAAATGGGGCACAACTCACTTAACAAATGCCTTGCTTAGCAATGCAAATTCTGGGTTGAATTTTGATAGTAAGTCAAGGACTACCTGTACCCTTTGAATCTAATCTTCTGATACCCGGATGCCCCATTAATCTAATGCCCTGATACCCAGATGCTGCTGTAGAGGTCCATTTGGGCAATCCTCTGCTTGTTAGGCGCCAGCAGCATTGTGGCAAGACACAAACAGAAGAGAAATGAAAGTCAAAAAGTCTTCAAGACGGATAGTGTTTTTCCAAGGAGGAGAGCCAAAATTAAATTTAGTGGAAAATTGAGAGCAGACATTGATGAAAGAAAGGGGAGAAGGAGATGAAGCACAGCGAGAAGGTGCCTGCACAGCAGAAATTTGGCCAGAAAGGTGAGGAGGTTGAGACGGGGCGGGGGGGGGGTGTTAATAAAAGGAGTAAGGAGAAAAAAGCACTTTAGGGGTAAAATGGAAGTTCGTCTCTCTCTCCAGCAATGGGGACCAGACCAATTGTGCTCTGCAAGGATTCTTTCTCTGCAGTGGCAGAGAAAAGCATCAACCAAGCAAGATATGGAAGAGGAATAATAGCTTTAATGTTAACTTGTATGCTGAGAATAAACTTCCAAGATATCTGGGAGCGGGGGAGGAATAGCAGCCACAGCCACCAGAACAATGAGAGAAAGAACAGAATTCGAGTGAGGGAGAGACCTGGTGAGGTGAAGCACATCCCTGGAAGCAGCAGAAACCAAGGAGGAGACATGGAGATATTTAACCAGAGAGAGGACTTTGGGTGGCTCAGTCCAGGAAGAGACAACCAGCCAGGAAGAGACAACCAGCCAGGTTAATGCGTACTGTTGCTTTAAGACAGCAAGTTTCCAAAGAGAGTCAAGCTCAATTGCATCCAATGCAGGGGTGGGGAATTATGGTCCCTTTATGATATGTAGACTTCAACTCCCAGAATTCCTAAGCCAGCCTGGCTCAGGAATTCTGGGAGTTGAAGTCCACACATCATAAAGGGGCCATAGTTCCCCACCCCTGCTCTAATGGAAGGTACTCAGCTTACAGTCATTCGTTTAGTAACTGTTCAAAGTCATAATGGCACTGGAAAAAGTGACTTATAACTGGTTTTCACAATTATGACCATTGCAGTGGCTCCATGATGACATAATCAAATTTGACTGCTTGTTAACTGGCATGCATTTATGACACTTGCACTGTCTTGGGAACACATGATCCCCATTTGTAACCTTCCTAGGTACCACTTTGGTGGGCAACTTAATGGGAGGAGAGCCCCCAACTGGCCAGGAGATATTGCCATTGTCTCCTGTCACTGGTTGATTCTTTCACATGGGAGTGTCTCAGTGCTTCCAACACAGAAGTATAGCATAGTATGATGTGGAATCTTATGTGGAACAGGATTTGGAGCTCCCCCAGAGATGGGGTGAAACGTAAGATCTATTGAGTCCCCATCCTGGATGGAGACATTCTGATGGCGCCAATCTTGTAAATCACAAAAATGTATAGGATCTCAGAAGAATTTAGCTCAATTCCTCAACTTGACAATCCCAAGTTTAAATGGGATGGGGCTACATTTGTGAATTAATGGCATTAATATTAAGGGCTACTTTTCATGATACTGATATTATTCTATGGATAGAATAATACATTTGGACAAAGGCATGAAGATTGAATGGCTCTGCCCATGAAGTCACCAAAGGTTGACCTTAATTCAGGGCATCTCTTTTTACATGCAAGTTGACATCATAAATGCAATTTATGGAATCCTGTTCAAAAAAGGCATTTAATTAGTGGTTGAATGCACACACTATGTTTATGTCACAAATGCAATTTGGTTGTGAGTGATATGTGAACCAGGGCCTCATGGTTTGTTGAAAACATTAGTAAAACACGTAAATATCATGTCTTAAATCTATTTTTTCCTATATGTTGTTTTTAATACAATATTGACTTCATCAAGAGAGATGGAATTTGGCCACTAACAGTAGTAGACCATTTAAAAAAATAAAACAAACAGAAAACCCCCAAACAACATTTTAAAAACAATAGCCAACATTTTATTTTCTCATGAACATGCAAGATAAGGGGTTCCAGCAAGATCACTCCCAAAGTAAGAAACATGATTTTATATTAAATCTGAATTCAAAAATGTCTCCTAACTCTGAATACATTAGGACCCTGTATCAAAATCCAGATTCACTCATGCTTTCAGTTGGTCCAATGAAAATTACTGTACATAATAAGAATCAATTAGATAATAGCTAACTTGAATTTTGAATTATCAGACACTTCTTTCTCTCTCTGTCTTCCAAATAAATCTCTGCTTTATTTATTTAATTTTTGAAAGGAAGTATGTCATAGGAAAGTAAGCTATTGAGAGACTTTCTCTGTGTGGTTCATGTAAATAAGCCTCCTGGATAAAACAGAAGTTTACATACACTTTCCTACAAAGGTTTGTCAATGCTGTACAGTGCAGGGGAAAGAAAAGTAATCAAAAGAAGGAGTTGATCTTTGCCTGAAGCAAAATATCAACTAGAATTTCCAAATGGTGGGAGTCAAAATTCAAGTAATATCTGAAAGCAGAGATTGATATGTAAAACTTAAAATGGCACCAGTGTTATTGTGCGCAGAAGACTAACAGTTTTCTGTCTTCATTCAATTAGAGCATGACATAATTTCTTCTCACATCAACAAATGACTGGCTTCCCATCTACTAATGTTGTTACAATAAATGTCTCAATTTCATGCTCTTTGACTGATGGCTGATATTTTAACGGTTTATCCCTTGATAGGGGCAACCCCAAAACAAATGCAAATACAGGCAGCCTTCAACTTATGATCACAATTGAGCCCAAAATTTCCATTGGTAAGCAAGACAATTGTTAAGCGAGTTTTGCCCGGTTTTACACCCTTTCTTGCCATAGTTGTTAAGTGAACCACTACAGTTGTTAAGCTACTAAGATGGCTGTTGTGAAATGAATCTGGCTTCCCCATTGACCTTGCTTCTCAGAAGGTAACAAAAGGTGATCACATGACCCATGGCACTGCAACCATCATTAATATGAGCCAACTGCCAAGTGTCCGAATTTGGATCACATGACCATGGGGATGCTGCAATGATCGTGTGAAAAACGGCCGTAAGCCACTTTTGTCATTGCCATTGTAACTTCGAACAGTCACTAAACAAATAGTTGTAAGTTGAGGACTACCTGTAGAAATGATTCTAAGTTGTGGAAGAAAAGGAGCTAAATCATATGAAGCAAAGAGCATGGGACATTGCTTATAGATCAGATTTTGCCAGTCATCTACCTCAAGTAAGCTGCAAAAAGGGAGGGGGGTGCTTAGGAGGAGACATCCTGTTCCCTGACTAGAATCAATCCCCTTCCACGTCACTCATTTTCTTCCATCCTGCACGGAGTTAAAGCAAAGCTGGACTTACAAGTGCTCTAGCAGGAATGTTTGGAGGCTCAGCAAGTCTTGCTTTTTACAGTACCTTCTTTTCAGCCTTTGGGAAGACGAGGGGGTAGATAAAACAGAGATTAGAGGAAGGGGGAGGGAGGTCTTCAAAGCCCCATAGTTTCCATGAGTCAGCCAGACAAGCTGCAATAAACCTACAAGCTTAACAAAAGTTAAGAAACTCTGTGGTTTCTTCCCCAAACCCCAAAAACTTTAACCTTAGACTGTCTACTATTGACCTCACCCCTTTCTTATGAGGTCTGTAGGGTGTGTGTCTAAGTGCACCAATGTGCCTACCGTCCCTGTCCTATTGTTTCTTTTTGATTCGTATCCATTTCATGTATTCATAACCATGCTTATACTTATACCTGTTATCTAATACCTGCTTGACAAATAAATTAATAAATAAAATAAAAAAGGTGTCTGTCCCCATACTAGATGCTTGAAGCAGAGCTCCTTCAGGTATTGCCAATCACCTTCGTAAGAGCAGGTTCTCAATACTGATCAAACTGCCTCTGTTGTTTCTTTTTGGTGGAACAACACACCTTAATCCAAACCAGTGGTCTAAAAAGAATGCTAGCAACTTGCTGCAATTCAACAGCCAAACTATTTCCCAACAAACAGTTCCAGGATTAATAGAAGAGAATATTTGTGTCATAGGATTGAACTGTGAGGTCTTTGGTGCTCTCTGGTCTTGCTTGTTTTCTTGTAGATGTTTTATTACCAAACTAGGTAACATCATCAGTGCTAGAAGGAGTGAGGTTTGTTCTTTGGTTATATACAAGTGGTTTGCCTTGTCAGTGTTGATGGGAGTGGTCTTGACTTGGAGATTCCCTGATTAGGCTGTTTACTATTTGATTGTTCCTCTGAGTTGGCAGTTGATTGGGGTATTGTTTCAGGATTACACAACAGCAAGAAGCACAAAACTTAAAGCAGTGGTTGCGTGGGGGGGGGAAGAGAATACTGGTTTCCAAGTGTGGTTTGAAATATGGGAAAACAAGGATGAGTTCTTCCTATAAAGCAGAAAATCTTTTCTGATTTTTTTTCCTCTCCCTTTTATTCGTCAAGTTAGATATTTTTAAGCCTTCTTTCATCAAGAGAGAGGGGAGAGGGGAAGCTGTAGCATTTAATTTGTTTATTAATTTTACTTGTTTATTTATAGCCCAGCTTTATCATTTTTACAAATAACTCAAGGCAGTAAACATATCCAACACATCCTATTCCTCCACATTCCTCCTATTTTCCCCACAACAACAACCTTGTGAGGTGAGCTGAACTGAAAGGGAGCAACTGGCCCAAAGTCAGCCAGCTAGTTTTCATGGCTAAGACGGGACTAGAAATCACAGTCTTGCAGGTTCTAGCCTGGTGCCTTCACTGCTAGACTAAAGTGACATTGGAGAAGAGAGACATATAGAAAACTTTCCCATGCATAGGTTAAAATAGCAGATATTTTAAGGCCTTACAGCTGTGGAAAATTCCTATTCTCTTTCTCCTGCAAAATAGGTAATTGGAGGCTGGTTAGCGAAATGTATTGGCTGCCAGAAAAGAAACCTGGAAACCTGTGCCCTGTCTAGGAATTATTAATATAAGTTTAGAAATATATATGCATTCATATAGCCACAATTTAGGTCCATCCTTTGCAACTTGACGTCATTCAGAAGACCTCTCATCTTTCCTTGCTCTCAGCCATTCTGAATTGTAATTTCAAGCCACCAGGAGGACATAAATTTTACAGAAGGCTGGCTTTGGCTGAAGGGAGTGGGACATCCTGATGTACTTAACTGAAAGTGGGAGAGATAATTTGTTGAATTGATTAATTATAATTCATTAAATGCAACTTTTTAAATCCTTTTAAACATTCAACCCTTAACTACAGTTCATAGCTTTTTTAAAAAACAAATGGTTCTGACCAAGGCTTCCTAGACCGCAATTACGCACATGCTTATTTTAAAAACAAGCCTTATTTTATTGCAACGCTGGGAATTGTTTTCATTCCCAGCTGGTAATGAACCGCAAACAGTCCCTCGAGATAAACACCCACCTTTCTTTTCTGTGAAGTGCTGCCAATAACAGAAGAATCAAATGAACTAGGGAAAAAACCAACTGAAATACAGAGATGCTTCAAGAATGACTTTGAACCGAACGAACGACTTTGCTTCCTGCAAAGGTTTCATCATCTTTCCCTGTCCCTTATACCTTATGGGAGGGGCAATCACTCCCAGCCTTACTCCTGAGTCGCCCCTTTTGTTTCAGCTGCTTTTGCCTTCTAGTAGCTCTGCACACACGCGCACTGGAAACAGGCTCCCCTGGGTCCCTGCCTCGCTGCTGCCAGACTCTGAAGGCTCCGGAGGCAGCACCCCACTCCCAGATGGTCCTGGTCCCATCTCTGCATCAGATGCAGGACCCTTTGTCCCAGTCCTCTCCAGACTCCCTGACTGGTCCCCTTTATTTCTCACTGTCCAATTCCACTGCCATCTGCACTGCCTGCCAGAGAACCACAACACAACCAAACCCTGAATATCGATACCTCTGAGAACAATGCCAGCTTGCAAATCGTGATGTTAACTTGAATGGGTCTATGACAACTCACCATGGCCAACACTTGCTGTGGCCAATTCACTGTGGGACAAGAGTTACACTAATATCAAAGAAATAGGGGAATAGAATCATTAAAGAAAAGATGCAAAAGGAGGGACAGAATGAAATGTGAACTGCAAAAATTAAAATATTTTTTTATTTATTTTAAATAATTAAATAGAATTGTTAAATTGAACTGCAGCAAATTGTCCCATGGCGAGTTAGCTGTGGCAAGTTGTCCTGCAGCGATTTGGCTGTGGTCAGTTGGCTATGGCAAGTCGTCCCATTCCGAACTTGAATTATACTGTGCTACATTGGTCTGATCTGACAAAGCTCTCCTACCACATCTGAACTCCACATTTCTTTTATACTCAGGACAGAGATGAAGGAGGCAGAGTAGTTGCTTGAGAGACAGACATGTTCAGCTAATGGACTCATAAAGCATTTCACCCTTATTACAAAGCACAGATGCAAAGTGAGCAACAACACATTTCTTAACTTAAAAGCTCCTTCCCTTTCCTTTTTCCTTCCCTCCCTCCCTCCCTCCCTCCCTCCTTCCTTCTTTTCTTTTCTTATAGCCACCCATCTCAATAAAAGACTTTAGGTGGCTTATCATTCAAAAAAATATACAACAGTAAAACATTTTAAAACAATACTAGCAATAAAAAATACTACTACTCATTAGTGCCCTAGGATAAAAGGGCAGGATTACTCCCTTGTCAATATTGAAATACTGTCTAGAATCTGGATTAGATACACTTTGCCTTTCTAATATAAATCTGAGTTCCATTATTCCATATTTTGGTCTCTTTTTGTGTATTTTCTAATGCATGATTGCTTTTAAGCACATAGTTCTAAGAAAGACTCAAACCGATATTTAGGAAAAAAGGATTTGGAGACTAATCCTTAATAAAATTACATGCATAATTTCAATAAATATTGTTACTATACTCCAATATTATTTAGGGCTAGAATAATAGATCTTGATTAAACCACAAACTGTCACATCAAAATATCCCTCTAATTCCTTTACTAATGGGAAAAGCAATTAGTACTGCATTCCAAAATCTCTCACTATTTTAGGGAGCACCAAAGATTTTCACTTTGATGTTGGCTGCTAGTTCAACTAAAGCAAATATATAACTTTATCATAGAAGAAGTAATTAACTAAAGTATAATTGGATCCTCTTTAAGATATCATACATTATTCCTAAAAATCAGCATTTAAATTACCGTTGGCAATTTGTTATCTATAATTTGTTTCAGAAAGAGATTCTAAAAACTCAAGATACTAATTAGTCCTGAACCTTTATTGGTCCAAATTAAGTATCACTGAAGTAAAGCTTTCAAGTACAAGCACTAATTAGTGACTTTATAACACAGTGCAAAATGAGGTATGAATCTAGATTGTTGTGACCTGCCCAAAGTCACTGAGAGTTAGGCACCATGCAATTTTAATAAATTATTATTTAATAAATTACTATTCTGATTAGTAGATTACAAACACCTTATGCTAAAAAAGAATCCAGTTATATACATACAAGGGCATATAATACTAGGAACAAATTCAACAAACTAAAGGGAATATAGGCAATCCTCGACTTACGACCACAACTAAGCCAAAAATTTCCACTGCTAAGCAAGACAGTTGTTAAATGAATTTTGTCCCATTTTACGATCTTTCTTCCCAGATTTGTTAAGTCAATCTCTGCAGTTGTTAAATTAGTAACACGGTTGTTAAGTGAATCTGGCTTCCCCATTGACTTTGCTTGTCCGAAGGTCACATAAGGTGATCACATGACCCTGGAAGACTGCAACCATCATAAATATATGCAGTCACCAAGTGTCTGAATTTTGATCACGTGACCACAGGGATGCTGTAACAGTCATAATAAGCACTGTATGTATTATTGGCATGGTGATGTTCTGACCAAGGCTTCTGAGACCATAATTACGCACACGCTTATTTTAAAAACAAATCTTGTTTTATTGCAACGCTGGGAATTATTTTCATTCCCAGCCAGTAATGACTCTCCAACAGTTCTACGAGATAAGCACCCACCTTTCTTCCCTGTGAAGTGCTGCCAATAACAGAAATGTCCAATGAACTAGAAAAAAACCAACCAAAGTACAAAGTTCAAGAATGAATCTGAACCAAACAAATGACTTTGCTTCCTGCAAAGGTTTCGTCACCTTTGCCTGTCCTTTATACCTTATGGGAGGGGCAATCACCTTCCAGCCTTACTCAACCCTTTTGTTTCAGCTGCTCTCGCCTTATAGCAGCTCTGCGCACACGCACACTGGGAACATGCTCCCCGGGTCCTCTGCCTCACTGCTGCCAGACTCTGAAGGCTCTGGAGGCAGCACCCCATTCCCAGATGGTCCTGGCCCCATCTCTGCATCAGACACAGGACCCTTGTCCGAGTCCTCTCCAGACTCCCTGACTGGGCCCCCTTCTTCCCCACTGTCCGATTCGCTGCTATCTGCACCGGCTGCCGGCGAGGCACAATAGGTGACATAAAATTTACAAATATCAAACATATGCTTCAACAGGCAAGGCTGCCTTGATATTTATATAGAAAATTATATGTGCGGTGCAGAAGAGTTCCATTCGTTACACATCTTATGCTTGGTTGCCAATTTGTATTTTAGCCTTTTCCCCCTGGTATTGATCTGGACTTAAGTTCCCAAAATTCTCTAATCAGCATGACTGTCATTAAGAATAATGGAAGCTAAAGCCCATTCATCTGGAGAGTACCCAAGCAAGAAAACCTTTTTTGAAATGTGACTTCTTTGGTGGTATTTTCCTATGATGCTGTTACACTTAGACTTAATTCAGACAATGCATAAAGACAGCTAATGATCACTCAGAATAGCCCCACTCATCACTTTCTGAGGATATATCCTCATAATTTTATTTATTTTATTATTTATTAGTTAAATTTATTTGCCATCCATCTCACTGTTGGGCCACTTACCACAGTAAAACAGAAAAAATATTAGAAAAATATAAACAGGTAGTCCTCATATAGCAACTATAATTGGGAACAACAACTCTGCCATTCAGCAAAGCAGTAAGTAAATGAAATAGCTATGGTGCTTAAGATCTTACTTTGGCTTTCCTTTGCTTTACAAGCCTGAGAAAATTGTAAATGTGAGGATTGATGTTAAAATTACTTTTACATCACTGTTGTAACTGCACATAGTCATTAAGTGAGGCAGTCACTAAACAAGGTCCACTAGTAGTGTGTTCTATCTTCTTCTCCCAACCCAAGGTTCAGTGTATTTGTGATACCTCAAGTCAGGAGGTTGTAGCTCATTACAAGCCATTTTGGTTGTAACCCAAGTGACAAGGCTTCTAAACCAAAACAGTTCATCTGACAGGCTGCTAAGTGAAGGACAAACTAAGATAAAAGCAGAACACAGCTTTATCAGCCTTATTCAAGCTTTCTCGTTTTTATCTCATCTCCAGCTGGGTTATTTTTTGATCCAACTCCAATAGTTTTCTAGAAAACCAGCAGATCTGTGTTCAGAAATGACCCAGAGCTACCAAGGTGGAGTATCTCCATGCTGGTAACTGTCACTCAAGCAACTTGAAAATGGCTCTCATCCTAGGCCTCAGCCCACATTTCCCCCAGCCCATAACCCACATTTTAAGGAGAAAAAGTGGTAATCTTTACCAGGTAGGTGGGAGGAGAACAATATTTAGAATGTAGGTATGGTAGTATTACAGAATAAAGCACCAATAATTGCCGTTCTGAAACTGTCCACAAAGTTGTAAGAGCTGGTCCATTTGTAAGTAACCTTGTTACTGGGGCAGGTTAGAGCTTGACTACAGCGCCAGTATAAATTATCTTTTTGCTAATTCAACCACTAAAGCCGTGATGATGAACCTATGGCACACATGCCACAAGCGGCACACAGAGCCATTTGTGCCGACACGCGAGCCGCAGGCAAAGTTACCTCACTGCACATGTGCGTGCCTCACAGCTGATTCTTCTGCCGGTTTCAGGCCTTTTTTGGCCTCCCAGAGGCTTGGAAAAAGCCTCTGCAAGGCTTTTCAGGCCGAATAATATGCCTGTTTCATCACTTCCGGTATTATAGGAAGTGATGAAATGGGCCTATTTGGCCTGAAAAGCCTTTCAGATGCTTTTTCCAAGCCTCTGGGAGGCTGAAAGGTCTGAAACCAGCAGAAGAATCAGCTGTGAGGTGCAGTGCAGGTAAGGGGGCGGCGGGGGGGAGATTGTGTGCGCATGTGCAGGGGATATGGGGGAGGCACACTGCATTCTGGGTGCTGGCACGTGAGTGCATGCGTGCTAATGTGCACACAATTTTTGGCACAGGAGCCCGAAAAGGTTAGCCACCACTGCACTAGAGGAATGCATATTAATATGACTTTAAGGAAGAGACCAGAATATAGTAATTTGCACCTAGGTAAATGTGATTTACTTAATAAACTATGGTTGAAAACCCCCTGTCTGGTGTGAAGCATTTAAGCAGTCACTGAGGGACAATCCCTTATTCTCTCACTGGAGTCATTTCAACACAGAAAGTGGGAAACTTTGAAAAGACCATCATTTTATAAATGTATACTTTTAATAACAGAACAGAATTGAAAGGGACCTTGGATTAATCTGTACAGGTAGTCCTCGACTTACGACCACAACTCAGTCCAACATTTCTATTGCTAAAGGAGACATTTGTTAAGCGAGTTTTGCCCCATTTTACGACTTTTGTCACATTTGTTAACTGCAGCTGTTAAATTAGTGACACGGTTGTTAAGTGAATCTGGTTTTCCCTTCCCCTTGACTCTGCTTGCCCAAAGGTCACAAAAGATGATCGCATCACTTTCCATGACACTGCAACTGTCATAAATGTGAGTCAGTTGTCAAGCATCTGAATATGGGGATGCGGCAATGGTCATAATTGTGAAAAACGGTCTTTGCCATTGTAACTTCAAGGAACTCTTGTAAGTTGAAGACTACCTGTAATATGTTCTGTTAACCCGCTTGATTTGAGATTTTCTGGGCTGCATTTAAATTGGCCACCTAGGTTGGCTATAAAGCATATGGGACTAGGATGCTGCCTTGCTCCTCAGAATCTCCCAAGTTACAGATGGCAGCGCTCGTGCGAGACCGAATACATTTTCACTGTCATGTTTGTTAATGGTTGACTGTGAGCAGTGCTACGCGGATAAACTGAGAATTAACATTCAATTCTCTTTTCTCTGGCGGTGTATAGCTTGTTACTTATTTATGTCCTGACCCTCTTATCAATGGTATGTCTATGCAACTTCCTTTTACTCATGCCAGAATTAAAAACTGCTTATTAATAGCTTTCAGTGGAAGCTGTTTTGCGGAAAAAAATATGAGTTGGTAGGAAAAGAAAGCTGCCCAGCCATCATGATTTTTCCTTCTTCCTGCATATAAATTCCCCTCCTCCCAAAAGCTGTGATGATGGCCTAATAGTCCTGCTTTACAAGGAGGAGTTTCCCCCCTCTCAACAGTTGCAGCTGGGATTGTAGGTCGTAGCAGAGGGGGTGATGAGTGAGAAATGGCTCATTTGAGTCCAGGGTCAGGGCAATGGGGCAGAGCAAGAGTTCAATGCAGGCTGCTTACACCAGCGACAAAAATGGAGCCAGATGGCTTTTGCTGATTCAAACCAACCAGAAAGATTAAGACGGGGATTGCTGATAGATGAAATCGACCAGAGGCCCCCAAGCGCAAGAACAGGTAGGACTCAACATATGATCACAGTTGAGCCCCCGATTTCTGTTGCTAAGCGAAACAGTTGTTAAGTGATTTTGGCCCCATTTTACAACCTAACCTTGCCACAGTTGTTAAGTGAATCACTGCAGTTGTTAAGTTAGAAACACGGTTGTTAAGTGAATCTGGCTTCCCTACTGACTTGGCTTGTCAAATAGGAATAGAGTGAGGGATAGAGTGGGGGATAAGGATGGAGAGACAGAGACAGATACTCTCATTCTCTCTGTGTCTCTCTGTGTCTGTCTCTGTCTCTCTCTGTGTGTGTGTGTGTGTGTGTGTGTGTGCTCACTCCCTTATAACACTCTCTCCTACTTGGTTCAAGAGACAGCAGTAGTTATGCAGTGAATCTCCTGTCTTAATCCAATATTTTACCTACTACATCAGATTGATTCTATTGATTCTGTGCTTTTCCCAGAAGAAAGATATGAGATGACTAAAACTCAGCTGCTCTTACACAGAATGCCTGCAGGTAAGGTTCCCAAAAAGAGTAGAGAAAAAAAATGGACTTTTACTCCATTCTGCTTCTGAATACCTACAACCGATAAAGTAATTATCACATTCTATTCTTTTATCTCATTTTTGTCTAATCTCGGTGCTTACAATTCTCAGTGTCTCAAAAGCAGGGGCGTATAAAAATGCCAATTTTAGCATAAAGGTCCATAATGAAATGGATATCCCTGAAATATATAACACTAAATGAAGTAGGCTTTAAATCACCTTAAGGACCTTGGTTGCTGTTCTTTTTTTTCCTGATGGAGTATAATTTCATTATTATGGGTGCAGAAATATTATAGCTAATGAGGCTTAGACACGAATTAATCAAATAAGAGACAGATGTGAATCCGAAAACTGCAGTGGTGACGTATATGATGTCAAAAGAAAGTCAATACAAAGATAAGACTCTCAAAAAATAGAGTGAAAAATACATTAAAACATATTTTGAATGAAACATTTCTTAGAACCTAGGAAACGTAGTTGCCACACCCATTAGCATTGCTACAATGCATTTCGCAATGGGTAAATAGCAGAAGTCAAGAGAGCAGCTGAGATGAATGCAGTGTGTTCTTCTATTAAAATTAAATACAGATAGTCCTCAACCAATGGTGGTATTTTACTGGTTTGGCCCGGTTCGCACAAACCAATAGTAAAAAATGTTACCGTTCGGCCCAGCTACAGGTTCGGCCAAACTGGTATTTCTTTTCTTTTCTATCCTCCTGACTATCAGCTGTTCCAATGATCAGTTATGCCAGGATCCCCCTCGCTGTCTTACTACTTCACCCAGGAGGCTTCCCTGAGGCCCAGGAGGCAAAAAAAAGGAGTGTGGGGTTTTGGTTTTTTTGCTGCGCGGCCCCTGCACGCTTGGTTTTTGGCCTCCTGAGCCTCAGGGAAGCTTCCTGGGAGCAAAAACAGAGGCTTTCCTGAGGCCCAGGAGGCAAAAAAAAAAAGGGGGTGCTGCAAAAAAATAAATAAAAAGAAGCCACGCCCACCTAGTCACATGGCCACACCCACCTAGCCACACCCACAGAACCGGTAGTAAAAATATTTGCATCCCACCCCTGTCCTCGACTTAAAACAACAGTTCATTTAGTCACTGTCTGAAGTTACAACGGCACTGAAAAAAATGACTTATGACCGTTTTTCACACTTGTGCCCATTGCAACACAAGTGATCAAAATTCAGATGCTTGAAAACTGACTCATCTTTATCACAGTTACAGTGTCCCGGGGTTATGTAATTACGTTTTGTGATCTTTTGACAAGCAAAGTCAATGGGGGAGACAGATTGCTAATGTAACAATTGTAATGATTCACTTAACAACTGTGGCAAGAAAGGTCATAAAATGGGGCAAAACTCACTTAACATATGTCTCAGTCACAGAAATGTTGGGTCAATTTTGGCAGCTTTCAAGAAAGAATGGTACCAGATGGGATTGGGCTATGTATTTATCCTAGGGCAAGCTTTAGTTAGTTATGTACCCTTTGTAAGCAGATGTTGTACCAAGTGGGAAGATCTGAAAATTGCAGCAGCCTCTACAATAATCAGGAGTCTCACCACCTTCCATTTCTGCAGGGCTCAAATAAATTTAACTTCGTGCAAAGGTGACTTTAATAATTTGCGGGTTGGGTAAGAGTAACAGACACCCAGCAAAAGAGAATTTTAGAGTATTTCTTGCTGGCAGCTTATCATCAACACAAAACACATTTGAAATAAAAAACGAGCAGATCAAAAGGGAAGAAAAAGTTTGCAGAAAAGAAAAAGTATCTCATAGAACATTGTCAAAATATCATGCAAGAATAACAAAAAGATATGCCAATGTCACAGGTAACCCTTGTTGAGTATTTGTAACTGGCAAACATAAATACCAATAAGTCCTTCTCTCTGAGAGAGATGGAAGGTTAAGAAGTATGGGGGGAAATAGAAAATTTAAAAAAAAATCCTTTTGAAAAAAACCCATCTACCTCCACTTCCATGAATTAAAGAGGAAGTTTGACAGATTCCCTACCTGAATAATTTGCAAAGCTACATCACTTCCCAAGGTCAGTTGGAAATAGATTACCAGCAAGCACAAAGGCTGCCATTTTTATAACAAGACCAAGCTGAGGAGAAGTTCTGACCCAAATGATTATAGCTAGAAAGTGATGTCAATCTGAGGGCCAGTTAAGGTACAGTATGTGACTTAGAATGGGAAAACTGAGGTGTAAGTGCATTCTCCAACATGGAAACTCAGTTACAACAGCACTGGAAAAAGGTGACATAACTGTTTTTCACACTTATGACCATTGCAGCATTCCTGTGGTCACGTGTTCCAAATTTGGATGCTTGGCAGTTGGTAATTATTTATGATGGTTGAAGCGTCCTGGGGTCATGTGATCACCTTTTGCAACCTTCTGACAAGCAAAGTCAATGGGGAAATTAGATTTACTTAACGGTGTTACTAACATAACAGCTGCAGTGATTCACTTAACAACTGCAACAGGAAAGGTCATAAAAAGGGGCAAAACTCACTTAACAACTGCCTTGCTTAGCAATGGAAATTTTTGGGTTCAATTGTGGTTGTAAGTTGAAGACTACCTATAAATTATCATAGTTATCCAACCTGCAACACTACCAGTAGTCATTTTAAGACATCTTGAAGCTGATTAAGCTTTGCATCAAGCATCTCATTTCTTTCATTACCATCCAGCTCATGAGAGCTGCAGTAATCAGTAATCTATGGATGCGTTTAACCAGCACATTAATAGCAATGCAGAATTGTTCTTGGTTGGACAGTATTTCTCATTTAAGATTCCAATGACACAGTTTGAATAGGGAATTATGTTTAGATCCAGCATCTAAGATTCAGAACTCCTGAGACGCTCTTTTTTTCAGCTCTTTTTTTTAATGAAATTCAGTCATTTGGTCAATTCAATTCTACTATACCAGGCATTGCATCTGTTTCAATAACTGAATATTTTGTCCTATGTCCCCTTTGCTCCTCAATTATGTTTAGTTTGCATGTTTCGTTGTAATGCTTCATTTTTAATGAATTGTTTTTATCAGTTTCTGACAGCTGCCATGAAGGTTTTTTTATCGCTTTCTGAAAGCAAGAGGTAAAATTATGTTTATAAGCAATCATGAAATTAAGACAGCATTGTAACTTAGTGGAAGTCTGGGGAAATGTGTTAAGCGGAAGCCCTGCCTACATGCCATGAACTTGAACAAAAACCAGGAACAATTAAATCTTCAGGGAAAATTTATTTCAGACCGTTTTCCAATGCTAAATGCTAATTATGCTAAGGGGACTTTATCTATTGTAAGCAAACATGTTATCAGGAAGCAGCCTAATGTTTTCAACTAGAGTATTTTTGTATTAAAGAGGCCATTAGGTGAACATCTATTTGAAATATTAGTGAGTGCCAGAATTTGCTCAGAATGCAGTACAGGTAGTTCTTGATTTATGACCAAAATTGAGCCTACTATTTGGGTCGCTAAGCAAGACAATTATTAAGTTTACAATTTTTCTTGCCACAATTTATGAAGGTCACAAAAATGATCACATGACCCTGGGGTACTACAACTGTCATAAATATGAACCAGTGGCCAAGCATCTGGATTTTGATCACATGACCATGGAGCTGCTGCAACGGTCATATGTGTGAAAAATGACCATAAGTCACTTTTTTCAATGGTGCTGTAAGTTCGCTAAATGAACTGTTGTAAGTCAAGGGCTACCTGTATTTAAGTAAAGCAATATAAACCGAGTAATGAGATCCTTAGTCAACATATAATCAGCAATTTAACAAAGTCAGATTTTCTACATTATATTTCTTCCCATCTGGGAAGAAATTTTACGAGAAATGTTATCATACAGTAAGTACAACAGCCTAAATCTGAGCTTTTGACATTTTATCCCAATCTGACTCAAGTCACATGGGGATTACAGCAAATGTACAAACTATTCAAGGAAAAAGTCCAGTTTGATGATTTAAAGGTCAGATACTCATAGCCATTTTTTATTAATAAAAGGAAAGCAACTTAGCAACCAAAGATCCAAGGAAAACTACAGCTTGTTGCTATAAGCCTAGTCACATAATGTACTTGTGCATTTATCATTGCTTATAGTACAACATGGTAAAAGATTCCGTACGTTAACGAGAAGGTGACAGTTCCTGAGAGGGAAATAAAAAACACCAAAAGGAACTTATTTAAATACATTTCTCAGTATTCGATGAAGAAACAAGTACAGTCACTGACCGCTATGGTTTTCAACTAATAGCATGGTCACAATTCAAAACCACAGGTCTTCCAGAGTAGAGAATTTATATTTGCATAAAAGGATGAGTTGTTTTGTTTTTGATATGATTGTAAAGACAATAAGCTAGGTTTGATATCTAAGCACAACCTGAAGGAACACGTTCTAAGTAAAGACTACTGAACTTTATCCCCTTGTATAAGCAGCCAAGATTGGCAAGCAGACTGCCAAGAGCACTCAGAAAGAGGCAACCTGTGGTCATCTAGCATCCCCTATCACTGACCATGTTGGGTGTAGAACTGAAATTCTGCAACCTTGAGATAAGATGGGTGGCTATAAAACAAACATCTCAAGATCTGGTGGGTTTCCACCCCAGTTCTAGAAGCATGGCTGAGAGTAGGATTCATGCATCTCCATGAGTGGGAATGATATATCTACGCTTTTTGTGAATATAGAAATCTTACCTCGCATCATCTGCACAATCATAAACACAATCAAACCTTTGAAGTTACTTGTAAAAAGGTTGTCCTAAAATCCATGATGTTGTTCCTGATTCATATTTTTAGCCCCCAAAGTTCATTAATGTTCATTCATACACAACACAAAATTTCAATTTGGCAACCCAAGCCCAAATCTGAATTCAGTGTTCTGTGCTTCCTTCTTTCACTTTAAGCAAACCTCTGTTTTGTATATTTTCCCAAAGTGGAAAGTCCTGTTCTGCAAGGAAAGCATGGACCACAATTCACAAATGCAGACATTAACCAAGGAGGGGAAGCACAATATTTTTCACATCTGTGCAAAGAACTAAGGATAATTGGCTTTTTACTTCTGCCGAACTATATTAGTCTATGTGAGTATGTTCTTTTGAATCAATGTTCACTCTGGCGTTTGGCTGGACAAGTCCCTGCAGTTTTCTTGGCAAGATTTTTCAGAAGTGGTTTGCCCCTGCTTTCTTCCTGGGGCTGAAATAAAAGGTAATCTAGCTCAGGGGTCTCCAACCTTGGCAACTTTAAGCCTTTAAGGTGGAATTAAGTCCTCCAGGCTTAAAGTTACCAAGGTTGGAGACCCCTGACCTAGCTGACTTCATGCCCCAGGCAGGATTAGAACTCACAATCTCCTGGTTTTTAGCCCTCTGCCTTAACCATTACACCAAACTGCTCCTCTGTGTGTTTTTTTTTTAAATTACATTTATATGCCGCCCTTCTCCAAAGATTCAGGGCAGCTTACAATTTTTGGAGCGCAACCCAATGAGCTCAGCAATAGCCTTCATTCCATTATATATGCCTGCTTATTACTAAATGGCATTTTTACAAAGTCAGCTAATTGCCCCCAACAATCTTGGGTCCTCACTTTACCTACCCAAGAGGATGGAAGGCTGAGTCAACCTTGAGCCTGGTGGGATTCGAGCCTGCACTAATTGCAGGCAGCTGGAACTTAAGTGCTAGGCGTTTAACAGCCTGCACCACCAAGGCTCTTGGTGTGTTGAACTATAAAATGCATTTTAAGTCAGGCTTGTAAACAGCCATTTGTCTCATTTGGTTGTGACAAGCTCCAGGCAACCAGGCTTGAAATGGAAAGGAAGGAAGAGGTAGTGTTAAAATTTAACTACTGAGAAATTAAAGAGGAACATTAACAACACAGGGTTAGATGCATTCATTTTTAAGGAATAGCAACTTCTGCTGAGTTCTTGGCAAAACTCTTCTTAACTCCCAGAATGCTGGTTTCCAACAGAAGAGCCTAAAAAAAAAATTAAGCCACGAAGCTGTTGGAGGAAAAGTTCACACAACATCCAGGCAGCCCTCAGTATTAAAAATACAAAATAGACCATAGGCACTGAATTTTGGCAGGCTCAAATAATATAGAGGCGGAATAAGGTGAATTATATGACTGACATCTGCATTTTTATTTTCTCATGACACGAATTGCAAAAAATCGTGGCACCCCCAGAATATTTAAACTAGTTTTTCTGCAACTGCAAAACTCATTCTAAATCCTAGCAAGGAGCGAAAAATGTAGGAATGCAAGAATAAAGCATTATTATAGAAAAAGATATACCTACCTACCTATCCCCCACCCCTAAATCTACAAATGGGATTCTTCCCAACGTACTTGCAGTATCTGCATTAAACAGAAAGGAAAAGAACACACTCTAGACGAGAGAATTCTATCCAACACGCGCCCCCTTGTGGCGAACAGCAGATTTTGGAAGAAAGAACGAGAGGAAGAGACCGAATATATTTTGCCAAAAGAATAAAGGCGAAAAAGAAACTTGAATGCATTGACTGGTTTGCCATTAAGGCAGCAACTGTAATTTAAACGGTTCTCCGACTCAGATTACAGCCGTTCAGTTTCACAGCCAAAGCTGAGAAGGCTAACAGAAAGAGGGAAGAAAAAGAAAGACAATTTGAAGTTTTTACGGTATAAACAACATCCAAACTTTATGTCAGTAAAGCGACTATTATACCGTATCAGTTTGATTAAAACTATAGCTGGTATGACACCCTTCCCCCCGAAACCTGTTGCATTCCGCACACGAACAGCCCCTTGTATGTAGTAGACCTACCTACGCCGTCATGCTTGTTTGCCACCCGCTTCAATTTAGGCATCTTAGCGCAGCGCGCACATGTTATGATACGCATTGCTTTTTAAGCCGAATTCCCCGAAGAAAGGCTGGCTAACTTGATTCCAGGTAATTGGAAAGTGGCAAAGCCCTCTTTAAAGAAGGCAAGTTTAAATCATAGAAACGGCCGAGCATCGTTAGCTAAATAAACTTGGGAAATGGAAATAACGGGGAGGGGGGGAGAGGGAGAGAGAGAGCGAATGTTTTCTTGTTAACTTGTTTTTATTTTATTTTTTCACCAAATGCATTCTTCTTACATTAATTGCAGCCCACATCAGGGCCACCCAAGGTATGTGTGTGAGAAGGTGTTTCTTTCTTTCTTTTTGTTTTTCCCCCAAAAAATACCAAAGCTGGGTGGCCAACGGAGATTCTGATGCAACTGTGCCTGACAGCCACCTTCTTGCAGAACGAGGGTCCCCTCCGTGCATTTGCAAGGAATAAAAAGAAAAAGCCGTGGAAAAGCCGCCACTAGATCGCCGACGATCCCCCTCCCCTCCCCCGCATAAGGCACCCTCCTTAAGGGATCCCCCTCAGCCCGTATTAGGCAACGCGCACTCACCTCCTCAACTGTCAAAGGCATGCAGATCCGATACTCCTTCATGAGCATATTCCGACACATTCAAGGCAAACCAGCAGTTCAGGAGAAACGCGAACCACGGGGCACCCCCCGATCCTGCAAAGGCAAAGCCGCCGCCGCTGGTCTACAGCGCCCCGGAGGTCGCCCGCTTGGCAATTTGGGCCGTAGACGTCGCCGCTGCTGCTGCTGCCACCATCCAGTAGGCTGAGCCAGCCCCCGGGGAGAAGGACGGCGAAAACACCCCGCGATGCTCTGCTCCGATCTTCCAGGTTGGCAGCTTCAAACCGCGGTCAGACACTGCTGCCTTTCACAACATGCACACGCCGAAGGAGGGTCGGGAGCCAAAGGTGGCGGCGATCATACAAAGGCATCCGCCGGGACCGCTACAGCCAGAGGCATTGCTTAGCCGCCGCAACCTCAAGACATGTTGCCCGAAGCCGAAGTCCGGGCGAAAGAGGCGGGAGCGAGCAAAGCGCGCCTCCCGGACCCCGGGAAAATCGGCCGCCGCCAAAGGAGATGCTTCCTTCCAAGACAAAAGACGGCTCGCTACCGTTTCCTTCTCCGCCCGGTAAACAAGCGCCCTCCGTCTTCTCCGGCCGAGCGCTGGAGGGAAGGAAGGGAGGAAAGAAGGAAGGAGCGGCGTCCGCCCGGTTCCTGGATCGGCTGCGGGGCTGGCCTCGCCCCGGCGGAGAGCCTGCCGCTCCGGGTCGTGGCTGATCGCGCCGAGGAGGTTCTGCCGCAGCAGCAGGAGCGGCGGCGGCGGCGGCAAGCTTAGGAAGGGTGTGAGAGCGTGGCTGACATCAGCAGCCCCGGCAGGAAGGAGGGCCCCATCCGGCCAATGGGGACGAGGCAGAGCCAGGCAGGCCACCCTTTGAAACAGCAGAGCCTGCCTCGGTTGAAGCGGCGGCGGGGAAAGGACAGGACAGGGAAGCCGCTTGCACGCCAGGCAGCAGCAGCAGCAGCAGCGGGGTGGGGGCGGGGGGGGGAGGAGGAGGGCATGCTTGGGGTGCAAAATCAGCTCAGGGCTTTTCCCCTTTAAAACGGGTGTGCATGTGACTGTGTACGCTCTGAGGAGTAGTGGAGGGCAACTGGCAAGTTTAGAAATCTCCAGGGTCCGGGAAGTGGGGGGCGGGGGGAGAAGCAATGAGAGTCTGTGGGAAGGATGGACAGCCATACGTCTGAAATGGGATATAGGGTCTCCTACTTGAGCAGGGGGGGGTGGACTAGAAGACCTCCAAAGTCCTTTCCACCCCTTGTTCTGTTCTGTTAATCAGACAGCCTGGAGAGCGAGAGAGCCGTCCAGACGTGGACTTCGAGGTGAAATCTAGGCAAGCCGAGACGCCTGTCTTTCACCAGCGCAGAGAAAGGAAAGGTAGTCTTCGTGTGTGTGTGTGTGTGTGCGCGCGCGCGTTTGTACATCCTAAGACTCTTATTAAAGCCTTTTCTAGGGACTTCATTCCGACAAGACAAAGAAAAGGAAGAGGGGACAACGTATGTTTGTATGTTGGGGTGGGGTGGAGGGGTGTAGGTGTTGTGTGTATACAGGCAGCTGAGCTTTGATTCCTGCAAAGCCCATCTGTGTTGAGTTGGAGCACATACAGCAGGGCCCCGACTACACATTCCATCTGGTTTCCTTCCCTTGACAGATTTTATTGTGCAAAGCCCTGCGGGCTGAGCTAGAGAAACACTAACGGTGTTTTTGCTGAGCATGTGATCTTAGCCTTACATGCTTCACAAGGGAACTGAAGCACAGAATTAAGGAGAACTCCATTTTAAGAGGCCAGGCCCCTTTCCTTGCTCCTTCCAAACCATCTGAGTATACGTAAACATCTGTGATCCTTGCGTGGGTAAAAAAAAAAATCAAAGTTTTTTTTAAACCTCTTACATTTCATAATTGTTCCTTGGGCAAATGATAACTGCGGCATACAGTATTAAATTATATCCTTTCTTAGTTTCGAGCTCTGCTTAAGTTATCCTTCAGCACTCTTGTTTGATTGGATTCTTCTTTTTAAAATGGGATGATTTTATCGGCAGATTATGTGGATTTGGTTTTGTGTCTGTTGAGAATACTTGATTGCAAACAGGCTCCTTTTAATTTTTAGGGAGAGCAGCCATAAAACCTGTTTTAGTACAGTATAAAGAATGAACCCTGAGACATGTAAATGAGGAATGTATTTATTGTGACTCTAAAACATATAATAAAAGCACGAGCCAATTTCTAAGCTCTTTTGGTTTATATGGTTTAATTGTTAGAAAAACTGTTTTGTATCTATACTTTCGGAAAATATGAATTGTTATTTCAGTTGTCTGTGGCTGATTGTTTTAACATATTTTTATTAAGTAATTCACATGGAATTTCTCCTGCCGGAGTTTTGAATCTCTTAATTTAACATTGTATGAAATTACAGGTAGTCCTCAACTTACAGCTGTTTATTTTGACCGTTCAAAGTTACAACAGCACTGGAAGAAAGTGATGTACGACCGGTTTTCACACACTTATGACTGTTGCAACAACCCCATAGTCACATGATCATAGTTCAAATGCTTGGCAATTGACTCATATTTATGACAGTTGCAGTATCCCAGGGTCATATGATCACCAGTTGCAACCTTCTGACAAGCAAAATCAAGGCAGATTCACTTAACAACAGTGTTAGTAACCTAACTGCTGCAGTGATTCAGTTAACAACTGTGGTGGGAAAGGTCGTAAAAAGGGGCAAAACTCACTTAACCACTGTCTCAGTTAGCAACAGAAAGTTTGGGCTCAACTGTGATTGTAAGTCAAAGGCTGCCTGTAGTCTACAATCCATAATTTACCTGGAAGTGAAAACCACATTTCACAGAACAGCATAAATGTTTATGGACTGTAGACCACTTCAGCAGATGTGAGATGCTGTCCTTGTTACCTGTATATATATGTGTGTGTGTGTGTGTATACTTATATACCCTAGCATTATTAATTGAATTCAGTAAGTGAAGTTAATTGAATTCAGTAGTAATCCACAGAGAATAGTGCTACTATAGACTTGGGTGAACTAAGAATATTTTAGCACATAGACTCACAACAAATGACAAATGTTACTACTTTATGGTTTCGACACCTTGCAGCATTCCAGTGGAACAGATGCTTCATGCATGAATCAGCATCACAAAAGTGAGTGTAATTTGCTGATTCTGCTTTTCTTAAGGACTCATACACCAGATTATGGTGTATAATCTAAATATTAAGATATGCATAGTATACAAAAGTAGGTTCTTTTTAGATCTTGCCTGTCACACAAACCTTGACTTTGGATCAAGTTATGGATTTGGCAGCGCCTCTGAATGAAGTTCTGTTGTAAACAATTTACTGCCGCCTGGGCTCTTAATATCGCAAAGACTGTGAAAGGAGAGTTACTTTGAAGTTAACCTTTCCTGACTTCCAAGCTTAAAGCATCTGCAAAATGAGATACAGGTAGACCTTGACTTACAGCCATTAATTTAGTGACTGTTCAAAGTTGCAATGGCACTGAAAAAAAGTGATTAGGGATTGTTTTTCACACTTATGACCATTGCAGCATCCCCATGGTCACATGATCAAAATTCAGATGCTTAGCAATGGACCCATATTTATGACAATTGCAGTGTGTTAGATCATGTGATCACCTTTTGCGATCTTATGACAAAGTCAATGGAGAAAGGCAGATTCACTAAACAACCGTATTACCAACTTAACAACTGTAGCAAGGAAGGTCGTAAAGTGGGGCAAAACTAATTTAACACATGTCTTGCCGAGCAACAGAAATTTTGGGCTCAATTATGGTCGTAAGTCGAGGACTACAGTTACAGCCACATATTTACTCACCCTCTTTTTTCCTGCCTTCAAGATTATGGAGGGAAAGTGCAACAGAAATGCAAGAAAGGGGGTATAGAGGAATTTAGAGCAGACCTTAACATGTTAACAGAGTTGGAAGGGACCTTGTAGGTCATCTAGTTCAACCCCCCACCCAAAATACCTTGGGGAAGATAGGAAAGATTCAGTAAGGGAGGGTGGAGAAAGGGATGAGCCATTTTTTTTAAAAAAGGAGGGCCAGGGAGATGGCCTGGCAGAAAAGATCACAGTCCCAGAGAAAGAAGGAAGCGTTAGAAAGAAATCCAATCCCATCTTGATTTTGTATTATATAGAGTAAAAAGGTTGTCACAATTCTGTTGCAGTACCTTCCCAGAATCCCTTTCACCATGCCCCAATGTCTTTTGATCTGGCCTATCCCCAAAGGAATGACAAGGATGTTAAAGGCCCCTTCTCCTCTCCAATCTGCAGTGAGCCTCCATCAGGGGTGGGCTTCAAAATTTTTAGCAAAGGGTTCTCTGCCCGGTTGCTGGGTGGGCGTGGCCTAGTTGGCCACCTGCACCATGGCAGCAGGGGGGTGTTTTCGCCCTCCCCGAGCCTCTGCGCACGCCCTGCACTTACTTGCATCCGAAACAGGCCGTGTGGGGACTCCTGGGAGGGGCAGGGTGAGAGGGGCCAGCCAGGAGTGGGATTTGGGGGTTCTCAGAACTGCGCAAAATCTTAGCTAGGGGCTGTGAAGCCCCAGCAGCCCACCCCTGGCCTCCATGGATTTTAATTGTCTTATCTCAACAGTCAATAGTAACACCCAGGGCCAGCTAGTCAGAATCATAGGACTGGAAGGCACCTTGGAGGTCTCCTAAGTCCAACCCCCTAACAAAGGCAGGAATCCTTATACCATCTCGGTCAAATGGTTGTCCAGTCATCTTTTGAAAATGACAAACCTTCAGCGATGGAGCACAACTCTAGGAGGCAAGCTGTTCCATTGAGTAATCATTCTCATTGGTGGGGAATTCCTCCTTATGTCCAGGTCCGCCCCTGCCCCAGGGATGGGATTCAAATTTCTTAACAACCGGCTCTGTGGGTGTGGCCTAATTTGTGGGTGTGGCTTGGTAGTCATGTGACTGGCTGGGCATGGCTTGTATGTAAATATTATAAATATTTATGTAAATATCGACTTTTTATTTAAAAAAAGCAACTTTTACCCCAAAGCAGGCAAAGCAGGTAGGCAGATTGAGTTGCTCACAGAATCACAGATTCACTTAGAGATCTATCTATCTGCAGTCTGCTATCTGAGTCTGTCACATAAAATTTGCTTGCAAGCAAACTCATAAAATTTGCTAGCAAACGAACTCACAAAATTAACTCACAACACACCATGTATGTAAATATTGAACTTTTTATTTAAAAAGAGCAACTTTTACCCCAAAGCAGGCAAAGCAGGCAGGCAGATTGAGTTGCTCACAGAATCACAGTTTAACTTAGAGATCTATCTGCAATCGGCTACCTGAGTCTGCACTGAAAAGCTTCAGTCCTACGGAAGGTTTGGCTCTGCTTTTAGATTAGCTAGAAAGCAAGAAATCCAAGGATTTCCTGCTTTCTAGCTGATCTAAATCTCCTGGCAGAGCAGAACAGCTGATGGTCAGGGGGAAAAAAGGAAAAATAGCAACTTACCAAACCAGGCAAGTTGGATGGCTCTCATGCCAGGTAAGAAGTGAGTGGGCAGGGAGGGGCCAGTCAGTGAAGTAATTTGCCAGTTCTCCAAACTGGGGATAATCGTGTGTGCAGCATTTGCAAGAAAATCCTCATTTCCTGCTTTTTCAACCACAGCTGTGCTGCACAAAGCAGCTGAGGAGGGAAAAGCAGGGAATAAAGGACAGCCTAGAGGCTGGGCAGGCAGGTAGGCCAAACACTGAACCAGTTCGGTGTCAGCTGCTCTTTGCAGCTACAGGATCTATAGAACGGGCCGAACCGGTAGCATCCCACCCCTGCCCTGCCCCCATTGCTTCTTGTCCTGCCCTCAGGTGCTATGGAGAGCAAATCAATGTTCTCTTCCCTGTGACAGCCCTTCAAGTATTGGAGGACTTCTATCATGTCTCCCTTAAGCAGGGGTGAGGTTCTACCAATTCGGATCGGTTCAGGCAAACCAGTAGTTCCGGTGAGCATTTGGCCCTGGCCACCTATCCTTGCTCTTTCCTGTGCTTTATTTCATTGTTTTAGAGCACAGCTGATTCACGCGACAGAGTGGTTTGCTGTGCCTCAGCTGTTTTATTCACAGGGGCTGCAGTAGAAGGTAAGCTGAAAATGGGTTTTTTTAAACACGAAGCATGCATTCACCGAACCAGTTGTTACACTGGTTGAATTGTACCACTGCCCTTAAGCCTTCTCTTCGTAGCCTAAACATATCTAGTTCCATTCATCATATGATTTAGCCTTCAGTCCCCTCATCATTGTTGTTACTCTTCCTTGCACTCTTTCTTGGACCTCAGCATCTTTTAATGTATCATGATGGTCTCTATGAAAATGTCTGGAATTCTCTCCAAAATTCCATCCCAAGCCAAATGGAACTGTCTATGATTCTCCAATTCTTCTATCACCAGTCCCATATGGGGTAACATAGACTAGGCTAGATGTGATATGCAAATATGTTCTAAAAATTGTCAACTAGCCGCTGCATTGCCTTGAATAAACATCTATAGGAATGAGTAGTGATGTGCAGTTCTTTGGATTTGGATTAAGGAGTTGCAGTTTGGTTTGCACTTCAGGTGATCCAAATCCAAAACTTTTTGCCCTTGAATCCCAAACTTTGCACAACCTTGGTAATGTCTGCAGCATCAGTTTATTTAACTAGACCTGGAGGCAAACTGAGATCTTTTTTTAATTGGATGACTCACAGGTCTATGGAGATCGCAGAAGGGTAAAAAAGCATCTTCCAGTGCTGTTTTTATTGTTACCTAATATTCTGGTTATTTTTTTCTGCATTGTTGACAGGAAGGGCATCCGGCCATTAAACACTCTGCTAGCTCCATTCAGTTGCCCAGACTCCACCCCACAAGGGATTATGGAGTTGTTGGTGTGATACTTTTCAGATTTCAGAGTTGTAAACGTATTTATAAAAGTGGAGAAACATTCGGAGCATTCAGTCAGAGTAAAAATGAATATCGCCTTAACTAATGAATGTCAAATGTACACGTGGCAGCATCCTTTATCAGTTGTATAATCTTCACCTCAAAAATAGCAGGGTAGTAATATTTATAAACTTTTTATCTATATTTCTAGCCAATGTGGGAGATTAGCTTGCAAAACTTTTAATGAAATGGTTTTTAATGAAACGGTGACCTAACGGGAAATGGGTGAGGTTATATCCTGCTCTTATATGTCCACTGATAGTTTTTATTTATAGAGCTGTTCTAAGTTTCATTTTGATGCATTTGTACTTTCTACTGCAAAAAGAGGATTATTCTGAAATTACAATAATTCTTACTGGCTAATTGGACTCCATCGTATAGAGTTGTATTGGAAGGAAAGAAAGATCTTCAGGGTCTGAATTGATCTATAGTAGGTGTCTCTAAGGAGTTATGGAAGAAAAACAATATGATTTCTTAAATCTCTCTTCTATTACAATTTTATTGGATGTTTAGGAAATTATTTCTTATTACAACATAGCCATAGAATTTATGTATAATCAATTCTCAAATTATTGTAAAGGCTGACATGTGGAAGCACTGCAATGAAGTAACCATCTTCTTAATGGAACGATAGTTCTTTGTGTCATGGTAGAATGTTGAAAACACATTCAGAAATGTTTTCCTTTTTAGTCAAGAGTTTGCTTTAAGAGTTAAGCACAACTGTTACTGCAGAATCTACCAGTTATAATATTGTTGCAATTGTCACACAGAACTTTGCCAACACAGCCAACATGTCAGAGGGAGAATTTCCCTTCCCTTGTTTGAACTTCCAATGAAAGTTCAGATGGGGTAGAGTGAGGAAAGATTGAGTGCAGTATGGCAGAGAATTAATGACACAATAGGGTACAAAGCTTCATAGGCAACGTAGAAATTAGGTTATTAATTTTAACATAAAATAGGAACTAACATCTTGAAAATCATCTTTATTTTTAATAATGCTTCTGGCAGCTTATACAAGGTATCCCAGAAATAAGGATCAGTCACCAATAAATGCTGAGAAGAAAATTGTGCATTAGTTATTATACATTATACATTAAATTATACATTATAATTATAAATTATACATGAAAGACAGCCAAGAACAAGCATTGGTACAAGTTAAAAATTGGAACTTACTGAATGTTCAGGAATCAAAACAGGAGTATTGAAATAATGTAATAAAAATATGAACACAATGCTGGCAAGGAAAAGTAACCAATTTCTATAAAATATCAAAGGGAAAGTGGATAAATCCTGGCAATGGCTTAGAACTGTAATATTAAAAAAAGAAACTGAAGGCTTGGTTTTGGCTGCTCAGGAGAAAGCTATTTGGACTAATACAATCAAGGCCAAAATTAGAAAAAAAACCCCATCAAATTCAGACTGCAGATTTTGCAAAGAGAGAAAAAACAGTAGGTCATACACTCAGCTCTTGCAACATTGCACACATTGATTATAAAACAATCAGCTGGGTTGTCAAGGAGAGTGGTAGGTGTACATATGGTGACAAATGGGCTGTAGCACTCAGGACTGTTGGTTGATCAAATAGGGCCAAAGATTGCAGGACTACTGGAAGAAACATTGTTTACCTTGTTGCAGATATACAAAGATTGAAAAACAAAGAAATAATAAACTCTTATTACAAATTAAGTCCAATAAGAAGAGGATATCTAAAAAGAATACACTAGTTCTGGGAAAAACAATATCCAGAATAAAAAATAACAGAACACAATGTTGATTTATAATATGAAATAAACTATTCACAGAAACAGAACTGGAAGAACTGCAAAAGTCTATTCAAGGCAAAGAAATCAAAAGCCTTTCCAGAAGTAACTCAGACTATAAAGGCAAACCAGGGGGAGTCAGCAGAAGTAGAAGTCAGCATAACTATTGAATCATTTTCATTCCCAAACCAGGCATCCTCTCCTCTGCCTTCTCAAAAGAACAAAGCCCTAATTGAAAAAGAAAAATTGAAACAAAAGAATAACTGAACATCTTAGAGCAGCACAAAAACAACAGAATAAGATTTTCTGCATTGAAGCTCATTACAAAGAAACAGCACAAGTATTAAAAGATGTCAATACTGTAATACCAACTATAAGCATCAGCTTACTGCAAGAAACAAACCAACTATTGGAGAGTACAGCTGCAGCTGTAACCAAATACCTGGGATGCAAAATCAACATACATGAAAGAAAGTCAAACAATGCATCACGAAATGGAAGACAAGCTTGGAAAATAAAATCAACATTCTAAGATCAGATGCAAACAAACTAGAACAGATGAAAGAAAAGAAGCTGAAGAACATGAAGACCAAGAAATATCTGACCAAGAAATAACACCTAGAATCAAAGAAAATAAAGGAAGCAGTGGAAATAATAAAGTAGCAAATAATAATTAGCAAGAAGATCAGTAGATACGAAGCTCAAATTGCATACAATAGTCAAAATCTCCAATTTCAGTCAAATCAAAAATGTTCCTATCAAATCCATCCATGGAGAGAGACTCAGTAAAATAGCCAATACCTGACAAAGAGGAAACAATGCAGTTCTTGGTGCAGCTATGTGTTAAGTTTGCATGAAGAGACAGACGCGGAGTGCTTCAAGCTCTTTGTTTATTAGTGACTACAGCTCAGAATGAAACCACTTTGGCTGGGCTGCGGCTGCTACTTATAGCCAGCAGCCGCAGTTGCCAGCCAATCAAAGTGCAGGGTTTTCCCGCACTTTTTAAACCAATCATTTCTTACATTTTACAAGAACAGTTCAAACTAAACCAATGACTTTAAACCTGCATACATAACACCCCTACCCACTAGGTTCAGTCCATACTCAAACCCCAGCCTATCTAATGTATTCTTTTAAATAGGTGGGGCTCTTACCTGTACGTTGAGACCTACATGGTTCAGATGTTTTAAGGTTCTCACCTTGTGAGGGAGGAAATGTGTCTGCTGACATTTCCTTACTAGGACTTGTAGTAATGGTAGAACCTGTTTGGTTACTACAACCTGGTCTCTCCTCCCAATCCATCTCCAACCCAATGTCAGCATCTAAATCAGGTAATGATGTGCAATCTTCCATTTGTGAAAATGGATGTTGGTATTATGACAGGTTTTGGGATGGTTCCTGTCGTGTTAGCTCATTACACATGGGGTTGATTCTTGCTTGTTCATTACACTCATGATTCTCCCCTTCCCCCTTAGAAGAGGCAGTAGGTATGGGAACCAGAGAGGAGCAAAAGCGATGCTCCTGAGGCAATCTGGATCTTAACTGATCAATGTGCCTGCTCCAGAGGACACCATCCTCCGTTTGTACCCTGTAAGTCCTGGGGCCTGTGATTTGGGTTATGTCAGCAGGAATCCATAATGGTTCACCCATAAGGTTCTTAGCATAAACAGAATCACCTACAGTGAATGTGCGAATTTTGCTAGTGGAATCTAGTGGTGCGTTGGGTGCGTAAGTGAGATGAAGGCGATCAAGGGGAGACCTGAGTTTCCTACCCATCAACAATTCAGCTGGGGACAAATTAGTTGAGGGGTTGGGAGTGATATGCTGAACACTGAGAAGTTTTTCAACTCTCTCAGTGATATCCCCTGGATCCAATTGCTGAAATTTTTCCTTGGTAAATCGTACCATACATTCAGCCCGGTCGTTAGCCAAAGGATGCCCAGGGGCTGTCAGGGCATGTCTGATACCCTGTTGTGCTAGATATGATTCAAAAAGGTTGGATGTAAATTGAGGGCCATTGTCAGAAACAAGGACATCAGGTAACCCGTGAGTTACAAAAGCTTTTTGCTGTTTGATGACAGCTTCAGTTGTGGTGGATGCCATAGGGATAACCTCTAGCCATTTGGAATATGCATCACCTATAATAAGGAAAGTGTGCCCTCTGGTAGGGCCAGCAAAATCAATGTGAATCCTGGACCATGGGCCCTAGGACATTCCCATTCCTGTGTGGGGCTGAGAGGTGGGGCAGGCCTGACTACCTGACAGTTGGGACAAGATGCAACCCAGTTTTCAACCATTTTGTCAATACCTGGCCACCATACATAACTCCTGGCCAATCCCTTCATTCTGACAATACCTGGATGACCCTCATGTAACATTTCCAAAACCTCTTTTGCAGTTTTGTAGGAATAACCACCCTGTTACCCCACAAAATACATCCTCTTAATACAGATAATTCAGTTTGCCTGGATTTAAAAGGTTGGGCAAGTTGAGGTAGATCTTGAAGAGGCCAACCTTTCTTAATCCAGCCTATAACAGGAGCCAATACAGTGTCTTTGGCAGTCTCTCTGGCAATTTCAGCAGCATGTACTGGAAGCTTGGCAACAGTTTCTAGGAAAAAGGTGTAAGTCTCAGGAGCAAAATCCTCAGTGTGAGAAGGAAGTGGGCAGCGACTCAAAGCATCAGCATGCCCAATGTCTTTGCCAGGCCTGTGGATGAGTTTGTATGAATAAGCAGCAAGAAATTCAGTCCACCTCAGCATTCTTGGTGACAGGATAGTGGGCGTAGGTTTGTCTCCTGCCACAATGCCTAACAGAGGTTTGTGATCTGTGACAATGGTAAATGTTCTCCCATATAAATACTCATGGAATTTCTTGACAGCTGCAACAATTGCCAATGCTTCCTTGTCCAGTTGGCTGTAGTTCCTCTCTGCTTTGGTCAAGGTCGAGAGTAAAATGCAATAGGAGCTTCCCTCCCACTGGGAAGCCTGTGGCTGAAAAAAAAAACCCACTCCAAAAGGGGATGCATCATAAGTCAGTACAACAGGCAAATTCTTAGAGAACTGTATCAGTACAGCATCAGACGTGATTAGTCTTTTAATATTGTTAAATGCTTATTGTTCCTTCCTGCCCCAGACCCAAACAGATTTTTTGTCCAGTAATCTGTGTAATGGTTCTGCAATGGTTGCCTTCTGAGGTAGGAACATGTGATAAAGGTTAATGAGTCCAAGGAAGGCTTGCAAATCTGTTTTGCATTTTGGTCTAGGGGCTTCTTTGATTGCTTGAACCTTGGCATCTGTGGGGTGGATTCCATGCTTGTCAATCATATAGCCCAAGAACTCAACCTTGTCAGTTCTAAGAGTGCATTTTTCTTCCTTGACTTTTAACCCCGCTTTCTTGAATCTGGTAAGGACTTCTCTCTCTCTTGTAACTGAGTGTCATTTTCAGCAGAGAATAACACATCATCAAAGTAAGGTACTACCCCTGGCAGTCCTTGGAGCATCCTTTCCATAAGGCTGTGGAAGATGCCTGGTGCCACGCTTACTCCAAACTGTAACCTTTTACATTTGATAGCACCTCTATGAGTCACAATGGTTTGGGCCTCTGCAGTGGCATCATCAACTGTTAATTGTTGATATGCCTGGGCCAGATCCAATTTGGCAAAGACTGTACCCTGCCAAGTGAATGTAGTAAATGATGCACCACTGGAACTGGATATGCGCTCTGTTGAGCGCATGGTTCAATGTCCCCTTATAGTCTCCACAGATTCTCACTGACCCATCAGTCTTGACTGGTGTGAGTATGGGTGTCTCCCACCTGGAGTGGTCAGTGGGCTCTAAAACTCCTTGAGCTATTAGTTTATCTAATTGTGCATCAGTTTTTCCTTTAAGGCAAATGGGACCCTTCTGGGCTTTAAGCATTGGTGGCACCTTGGGATCTAGATTGAAAGTGATAGGGGTCCCCATATACTTGCCCAATCTGTTGCTGAAGACCTCTGGAAACTCAGACTTCAGGGCCTCCTTCCATTCAGTGTTGCTCACGTGATTGATGCCAGTCACCTCGATGCCTAGTGGATTGAACCACTCAAGTCCCAGCAAGCTTGGGCGATCCTTGTCCACGATGGTCAGGGGCAAGCGTTTGGTGTGGCCTTTGAACTTCACATTGAATTCTCTTGTTCCAACTACTGGAATCTTGTTCCCTTGGTAGTCTTTAAGAGTCAGTGCTTGCTTCTTGAAATGCTTCTTCTGAATGTTTGGGAGTAGTCTGTGAATAGTGTCCCATGACACCATAGATAAATATGAGCCTGAGTCCACTTCCATTTGGCAAGGCCTTCCTTCAATTAGTACCTTGACATGCACTTTTCTGTTATTGATAGAAGAATGACCAATAGTTACTGTCTGATGAGTTTCATTCTTCCCTTTGCTTCTGTGCTGCACCCCATTTTCTCACTGAGGTTGTTGGGCTTGAATTCTTTGTCAGGAAACTTCCTTCTGTTGGGTGGAGTTCTGGATGATTTGCAGACTCTTGCTAGGTGTCCTCTTTTTTCACAACAGAGGCAGATGGTATCTAGGAACTTGCATTCAGTGCGGGGTGGCTTCCCCACAACCTCTGCAGTAGAAATCTTGCCTCTTTCTTCCCAGGTCTTTCTTTTTCCGCTCCATTCTGAGTCTATAAATTCCTTCCTCTACCTCACTACAGTCTGACTCAGAATCTATTTGCTCACAATGAGTTGTTGTGGACTTTTCCACATCAGGATGGCTTGTGGCCTTGTTAATTTTCTTCATGGCTGCTGCTGAGGACTTGGTAGCTTCTGCTGAAGAGGCCTCTTCTATTGCTTCCTTCAGCGTGATCTTAGGTCTTAGTAATAACTTGCTCTGAAGCACCTTGTCTTTAAGGCCCAGAATAAATTGATCGCCATGGCCTCTTCTAAGTTGTTAAATTCACATGCACCCCCAATGTCTCTTAAACTTGCCACGAAGTCGTTTACGTTTTGCTTTCCCCTTGATCCCGCGGTAAAACTCGTGTCTCTTAATGAGGCACGATACTTGTGGCGTAATGGGCTCTTAACAACTTTTCTAAGTCAGGCCAGTCCATTACCTTCACATCTGCAGCTCCGCCAATGCCTTCGCCATCTTGAAAACTGCCGGACCGCAGTGCGTGAGAAAGACGCCCTCTTCCGCTTCTGGAAATGTTGGCAAGATTGTTTCCTTCCAGATACATTTGGAAACGATCTGCATACGTCTCCCAGTCTTCTGCCTGTCGGATCGAACGGGGCTGGGGGTGTTCAGCGCAGCCATCTCTCTCTTCTTCTGTTCGCGTTGCCTTCTTCTTCAGGGAGATCCCACCTTCGCCAGTGTTAAGTTTGCATGAAGAGACAGACGCGAGTGCTTCAAGCTCTTTGTTTATTAGTGACTACAGCTCAGAACGAACCCACTTTGGCTGGGCTGCGGCTGCTACTTATAGCCAGCAGTCACAGTTGCCAGCCAATCAGAGTTCAGGGTTTTCCCGCACTTTTTAAACCAATCATTTCTTACATTTTACAAGAACAGTTCAAACTAAACCAATGACTTTAAACCTGCATACATAACACTATGGAACAACCCTAACAAATACAAGAATGCAGCTTGGATTTATTTATTTATTTAGCATATGGCATACAACTTGAATAATGGAAGTGGATGAGAATAAAAAGAAGCTGAAATGAAAGAATTTGTATAACAGCAGAAAGGGTGGAGAAAACGGCAAGGAAGACCAAGAATTGGTCATCACCAGGTGAAGATAAACTGTATGATTTCGGTTGAAATATTTGAATCCCCCCCCCATTTGTTGCCAAGTAGTTAACAACTTACTGCAAGGAGGCAAAATTGAAGAACAGCTAACATCTGGCAAAACCTACCTGATAATGAAAGATCTAACAGAAGGGACAGAACCAGGCAACAAGTCTTGCTTACCAACAATTTAATTTTTTTAAACTTGCGTAGTAAGCTGAGGCAATGCAACAGTATTTAGTTTAAAACATGCTCTTTTCCACTTGAACAGAAAGGAAACTGCCCAAACAGGAGAGGAACAAAAGATCAGCTGCCTGCCATTGCAGTGATTCTTCTGTCAACAATACTGAACAAGTCAGATCATGGCTATCAAACATTAAAAAATTTACCCAGCTATCCCACCTCCTTTGCATGGATGATCTGAAGCTGTATGGGAAAACACCAACTGATATAGAGTTGTGCTCAACTCTGTCCACATACACAGCTAAGGCACTGCAATGGAATTTGGATTGGACAAATGTGCCACCCTCACCATCAATGGAAAAAGTAATGAAAACTGAAGAAATCAAGATGGCTATGCAAACAACTTCAAGAGTGTGGAGGAAGACACTACAAATATCTGGGCATCCTTTAAGCTGACAACATCAAGCACACTGAAGTCAAGAACATTAAAAACGTCAGTGAAGAAGATCTTAAAGGCACTTTGGGTGCAGTCCCAAAACACCTGGATCAGCATTTGAATACCATCGGCATTGACAACATCACCATCCGTCAATTGCAAAAGGCAGCTTTAGTTGGAGTAGCTTACATGCTGCAATGATACCTTTTAACCCCATCAGACCACAAAATCTTTCTATCCCAGGTCCTTGTGATTTGATAGGTGGATAAAAATAGCAAATCCAGACTAAACATCTACAGTTGACTGTGTGACCAACCATAGTAATATTACAATTCTATTATTTCCTGCACATACATAGTTATTAACATTTTTAAAAAAAAAATACTTTTACTTATTGCAACATTTTGACTGCCCTGTTCTCAGATATCCTGTTTTGTGTGTGTGTGTGTTTGTGTATTTGGTAGTCCTTTAATTTTTTTTAAAGTTTTTAACATTTAAAATTTTTTGTATTTTACCCTTCTGATGAATATAAAAATGATTTCATTATATATGTAAAATTATTATTTATACAGTTATAACTATATAACCAAACATATAACATTTGATTATATAATCAACTATTATCCTCTAACAATATTTTAGGTATTTTATAATCACAAAACCCATCATGCCAACCACTTAATGGCCCTAAAGTTTGAAGATACCTGAAAAAGACTTTTTAAAAAGTAAGATTGATGAGTTCCTGGACCTTTAAAACATATTTAACCAAAGGGGAAATGAAGGCAAACAGAAACAGAATATATGGTTATTGTAGTGGAACCTATTGCGTGTTATATGTACTGTGGTTTCCTCTGCATAGGCCTGGGCTTTTCAAGCAAGATGTACCTATGATGCCTGCAGAAACCTTTGTCCTCACCCTCCCCATTTTCTATCTGTAGCTTAACAGATGTTTTAATCCCTCCTCCCTCGCAGCATGAAGACATCAGTGCTTTCTTTTACTGCTCTGCTATATAAGTGGAAAAGAGATGTTCTTTCTCAAAATAGCTGACCAGCTGTTGTTCCCCAGGAGAACAAGGTATATTGTTTTGACAAGGTGATTGGAGAGGAATGAAGCCAACAAGTCCAGGACTGGCTAGGAAGCATATGTCAAGGGCAAAGATGCGGTTGGGCTCACTTAGCTCAACTTGAGCTAAGCTCTCACAATAAACAAATACAAAATGTGAGTTTGTAATTTATCATTTATGAAACCAGCCCATTTTGATTGTAAACCATGTGTACTACAAAGCTTTATTAAAAAGATGATTAAGGACTTGCAAATGCTTAACCATGAATATTTTGGTCTGGCGGTTAAGCTTAGAAAGCAGGAGGTCGTGAGCTCAAGTCCCGCCTTAGCCATGAAAGCCGATTGGGTGACTTTGAGCCAGTCACTCTTTCTCAGCCCAACCCACCTCACAGGGTTGTTTGGGGGAAACCAGGAGGAGGAAGGAATATTAGATGGGTTTGCTGCCTTGAGTTATTTATAAAAAAATAATAAAGGCAGGGATACAAACAAACAAACAAATATTAAGCCAGCTCTCAATAATCTGTCCTAGTCTACCGGAATGGGCAGCTATAAACCATTTTAAATAATAAATAAACACAATGGTCATGTTCTCATGTATGCTTAAATCCAAAGTTAAAAATCAGATTGACTAAAGAATTGGTCAGGTAGAGTAACATTCTAGATCAAAAGTAATTTCTGAGAAGTATTACTTTAGCAAGGATTCAGTGGACTCAACATTTCTCTTTGTGAGCTCAGAACAAGGCGGGTACGACTTGCCCCCAGAAGTTGTGGATACTTCAACACTGGAAGTTTTTAAGAAGAGATTGGACAGCCCTTTGTCTTAAATGGTACAGGGCAGTGGTGGCTAACCTTTTTGGGCTCCTGTGCCAAAAATTGTGCGCTCGCTTGCGCTGGCTTGCATGCTAGCACCCAGAAGGCAATGTGCCCCCCTGCCCCCTGCATATGTGTGCGCATTCCCCCCCCACCCCCTTACCTGCACTGCGCCTCATAGCTGATTTTTCGGCTGGTTTGAGGCCTTTTTCAGCTGGTTTGAGGCCTCCCAGGGGCTTGAAAAAATCCTCTGCAGGCTTTGCAGGCCGAATAATAGGCCCGTTTAGTCACTTATGGTATTATAGCGTCTGGGAGGCTGAAAAGGGCCTCAAACCAGCCGAAAAAATCAGCTGTGAGGCACACGCATGCGCAGTGAGGTAAGTTTGCCTGCAGCTTGCGCGCCAGCACAAATGGCTATGCGTGCCACCTGTGGCACGTGTGCCATAGGTTCACCATCACGGGTATAGGGTCTCTTGCTTGAGCAAGGAGATTGGACTAGCAGATCTTCCAAGTCTGTTACTCCATTAAGGAAAAGACATTTTGGGATTATAAAGGAAGTTCCCCATTTCTGCTTTTACTGAGGTGAGGACAAATTAGGAGCCAGTTGCCAAGCATCTGAATTTTGATCATGTGACCACGGGGATGCTGCATTGGCCCTATGTGTGAAAAATGGTCATAAATCACTTTTTCAGTGCCGTTTTGTAACTTCAAGTGGACACTAAACGAATGGTTGTAAGTCAAGGACTACATGTACAGGTAGTCCTCGAGTTATGACCACAATTGAGCCCAAGCTTTATGTAGCTAAGTGAAACATTTGTTAAGCGAGTTTTGCCCCATTTTACGACTTTTCTTGCCACAGTTGTTCAGTGAATCTCTGAAGTTGATAAGTCAGTTACCTGGTTGTTAAGTGAATCTGGATTCCCCATTGACTTTGCTTGTCAGAAGGTCACAAAAGGGAATCACATGACCCCTGGGACGCTGCAATCATCATAAACATGAACCACTTGCCAAGCATCTGAATTTTGATCCTGTGAAAAACGGTTGTAACTCACCTTTTTCCGTGTACCTGTACTTACATTTAGAGTCAAGGCATGAATGTTTGCTTTGGGAATGTTTGCTTTGCATGTATAGCTTCCAGTTTGGTTCCTTGGACTGGATCTTGACTTAAATGTCTAACTGCCAAGTCAATGTGGTTGAATGAGGCACAAACCTGGTTGAAATCTCTCTGACATTCAACAGCACAGCTAGGTAAGAATCTTTACTGGAAACTAGATTGAAGCCACAGTGAATATAGTAGTTGACTGCTTTCTGTCAGGGTAAAGATACAGACTTTCTCTTATGGACAGTTTGCTGTTACTTTCTGCTTCCACATCTGAAAGAATTCTTTATCTTGTGCTTTATGGCTTTGAAACTTGTTTGGTTATTGATATATTCTCTGCCTTGAGAAACCCTGGCGGATGACTTACTTCTCACATCTCATGACCTTACTCTAGGTCCGTGATGGTGAACCTATGGCATGCATGCTGGAAGTGGCACGCAAAGCCACTTCTGCCGGCATGTGAGAGATTGCCTGGAAGAGCCCCACTGCGCATGTGCGCACCCCCCCCACCAGCCAACTGATTGTCGGGTATCTGCCACGCATGCACGGGGGGAGACACGCATGTGGGAGACGCACGTGTGGAAGACGTGCGTGCATGCGCAGAGACATGCGGTATGGGGGGGATGCGTGCGCATATGCAGAGGCGTACGGTGCAGGAGGCACGTGTGCATGTGCAGAGATGTGCAGTGTGTGCGCAGGGGGTAATGCGTGCATGCGCAGGGGGATGGGTAGTCACGCATGCATTGCATCATGGGTTTTTGGCACACAATGTGGAAAAGGTTAGTCATCACTGCTCTAGGTAAATTGTGATTGCTGCTGCAAGTAAGGACGTTGCCTGAAGATGCTCCTAAGAAGACACCAAAGAAGGAGTTCCGGGTCTAGACTTTAGAGCTCTTGATGAGGGAAAAGAACCACATAGATCTCTGGAGATGATGGATCAGATTTATAAGGATGGCTTTTAACAGATTGGGGCAGCAGGGTGGCTCAGCTGTTAAGACACTGGGCTTGTTGGCTGGAAAGCTGAGAGCCCAGGTTCGAGCATCATGCAACAGGGCGAGCTCCCGTCCTCGCCCCAGCTTCTGCCAACCTAGCAGTTTGAAAGCATGCAAATGCGAGTAGATAAATAAGTACCACTTCAGTGGGAAGGTAATAACGCTCCATGACATCATGCTGGCCATAGGACCATGGAAATGTCTTCTGAAAATCCTGGCTCCATAGCTTTGAAACGGCTACAACTAGGGGAGTAACATCTGCAGAGACTCCCTTTTTAAAAAAAACAGATTATGTCACATTTCTTACTCTGATACCCACTTTTTTTTAAGTCCAACTTCAGAGTACACCTTTTTTGTTCTTTCCTCTGTTTCCCAGGCAGCCGTCCTTCCTATTTTCACTGTTTCTTGTAATTTTGCTTCCTGGGCATTTTTAAAACATTGCCTGAATCTATGGGTTGGGGAAAGAGGAGGGCATAGATTACTTAAAAGGGAGGAGAATCCATTTATTTTAACAGTGTGGGGGGAAGTGTAGGATAACTAATCATAGGATGGGGATTTTAGGATGATATTTTTCCCCTTAGTTAAAATTGATATCTAAGAATGCTACAAGATTTTTTTCCCTGGCAGTATTCTTAAGGGGGGCTTTGTGATACTTTTATTAAACAACTTTGGTTTCGATTCCAGGTCACATACACAAGATTTATTTTCTGACCCAGAGACTTCAGAAACGACTATTAGTTGGGACCTAGCAAATATATGTTTGCTTTTAGCAAACCATCTCAAGGCTATGTTATTTGACATAGTCCCTGACCCTGAACGGAGGGAATGTCTGGAAAGGTCCAGGTCACTAAATTAGGCCAATCATAGTACATTGTTGTTGTTTGTTCAAAGTATTAGTGGAAGATCATGCCTTATGTTTTAAAAGCTCGTATGCTTGAGTAAGTTTTAAATGTTTGTATTCATCATGGCTTCATTTTTAAACCAGTTTTTTTAAAGAAAAAGTAATCTATTATTGCTTTAACAAAATGTGGTTTATTACTTTTGAAAAAAAAATACCCACATTCTTTTATCCACAGTGGCACAGAGAGGTTATGGAGAGAAACATAATTTCTGCCTGATCCTATATAGCAATTAATAGCCGTAGGCCCAGTTATCACTCCAGAGATCAGATGCTAACCTTCCTGTGACTTCCCCAGACAAGTTATACAGGTTTATGTGACAATAGATTAACAGTTTCAAGCCAAATAGTTTTGTTATCAGGCTTGACCTTGGAGTTGTGTAAGAAAATCAGGAGTTTAATATAAAAAAGATGACAAAAATAGAGCCTAATATTAAAAAAAGGTTTCTGAAGGGAGGCAACCCTCCCTCAAAAGAATAATGGAGAACTTCAATATTTTTCCAAGTGAAGGAAATCAGCCGAAGTGAAACCAAAAAAACTTTTTCTTAATTGTCTTGGATAGCATCCATGTAATATGTAACTGAGTTTCTTTAACTTACTTAATCTTCTTGTTTACATGGGAGGAAAGTTGCGATAATGATGGCAGTGAGACATTATTATTCTTCCTCCTTGAAAGGAATATGTGAAAATGAATACTTCGTTAGTAGCTAAAAAAAACCCCTCCCCAATTTAACTGAAAAGTAGAAAAATAAATCTTTGAAGTTTGCCCACAAACGTTAGTAACCTGATGGTAATACAGGTAGTCCTCGACTTACAGCAATTCATTTAGTGACCATTTGAAGTTACAATGGCACTGGAAAAAAAAAACTTATGACCATTTTTCAGACTTACAACTGTTGCAGCATCCCCATGGTCACGTAATCAAAATTGAGCCGCTTGGCAATTGACTCATATTTATGACAGTTGCAGTGTTCTGTGGTCATGGGGATCACCTTTTGCAACCTTGTGACAACCAAAGTCAATGGGAAAACCAGATTCATTTAACAACTGTGTCACTAACTTAATAACTGCAGTGATTCACTTAACAACTGTGGCAAGAAAAGGGGGACCGGCAGGGCCCCGGGTTGTGAGGTGGGGACCACGATTCCAAGGGTGGTTGGGATTGGCAGGAGACGTCAAGGCATAGGGCCATATCATGTACCGGGAGCACGTACCCGCCATCTCTGTGCGGTGGCACGCTCCGACCCTATGGCCTCCTCCCCAGGGGACACGGGAACCAGGACCCCTGGGCTTAAACTGGTGTATTTTAATGCCAGGTCCGTGGCTAATAAATCTTCCCTCCTCCGTGAGATCATCGAGGAGGAGGCTGCGGACCTGGCTTGTATCACCGAAACCTGGTTGGGCCCGGAGGGAGGGGTCCCTCTGGTTGATCTATGCCCTCCAGGTTTCCGGGTCCTGCACCAGCCACGGGCCCAGGGAAGGGGTGGTGGGGTGGCTGTGGTTATCCGGGAGACCCTGTTTCCAAGGGAGGTCACGGTTCCAGAGATAGGCGGGAGTGAGACCCTCCTCCTGAGGGGGGGGCCTAGTGGTCGGGTGGGCTTGCTGCTCACATACCTTTCCCCCAGCTGTGTGGCAGCAGCCCTACCTGGGTTTCTCAATGTCCTCTCGGGAGTGGCGGTGGAGTTCCCGGATCTTATAGTCCTGGGGGACTTCAATCTGCCCTCCCTGGGGGGAGTGTCGAGTTTGGCCCAGGAATTCATGGCTTCTATGGACGCCATGGGCCTGACCCAATTGATTCAAGGCCCGACTCATGAGGGGGGAAACACTCGACCTAGTTTTTGTCTCCGAACAGTGGCGTAGTGACAGAGGGCAAGCCACTTTTATGGCATTGCCTGTTCCATGGTCTGATCACTATCTCCTACGGCTGGTCTTCCAACAGGCCGCCCCCCAACTGCTGGGATGAGGAGCCACTTAGATGGTTCCGCCCCAGATGCTTGATGGACCCTGAGAGGTTCCAGGTGGAACTGGGGTTCTTTCTCTCTTCCCTTTTTCATAGCTCTGCTGAGGATCTGGCGTCCGCTTGGCAACAGGCCGCATCAGGCGTCCGCATCAGGCGCCCTCAACAGGGTTGTCCCCATGCATCCCCTCACACACCGTGGATCCTGGATGGCTCCCTGATATACCGAGGAGCTCCGGGAGATGAAGCATCGTCGGAGGGTCTCACTCCTGCCTATCTCTGGAACCGTGGCCTCCCTTGGAAACAGGGTCTCCCGGGTGGAGGTCCACCCGCTCCCAATCCGACTGAGCCCAGCTAAGAGCCCATATTAGAACTTACCTGGTAGCTATGAGAGCGGCGAGGAGGTCTTATCTCTCTGCACTCATAGCATCTGCAGATAACTGCCCAGCCGCCCTGTTCCGGGCTACCCGCTCTCTCCTTCGTATGGGGGAGGGAGCGGACCCGTTGCGGGGAAGGGCTGAGGAATTTGGTCAATATCTGTCGGATAAGATCGCCCAGATTCGGAGCGGATTGTCCTCCGATTTGCAGTGGTCTGTGGAACAGGGTGCAAGTAGTCTGGCTAATGTGACCTGGGATGAGTTCGATCCTGTTTCTGAGGATGAAGCGGACAGGACTATGCGGCGTCTGAGTTCCACCACATTTGCTGGACCCGTGTCCTTCCTGGTTGGCTTATGCCTCCAGGGAGGCCACCTGCGGTTGGCTCCGGGCAGTTGTCAACACTTCACTGAGAGAGGGTGTTTTTCCCTCCGCCTTGAAGGAGGTGGTGGTGAGGCCCCTCTTGAAGAAGCCTGCCCTGGACCCGACCGTGTTAGACAACTTTCGTCCAGTCTCCAACCTTCACTTTTTGGCGAAGGTTGTTGAGAGTGTGGTGGCTCAGCAGTTTCCACTTTTCCTGGATGAAGCGGACTACCTGGATCCATATCAATCGGGCTTCCGACCCGGTTACAGCATGGAGACGGCATTGGTCGCGCTGATGGATGATCTCTGGAGGGCTTGGGACAGGGGTTTTTCCTCTGTCCTGGTCCTATTAGATCTCTCAGCGGCTTTCGATACCATCGACCATGGTATCCTTTTGCGATGCCTCGGGGGGTTGGGAGTGGGGGGCACTGTTCTTCGGTGGTTCACCTCCTACCTCTCGGGGCGGTCGCAATCGGTGTTGGCGGGGGGTCGAGGTCCCGAGGGTGCTCTCTTGTGGGGTCCCTCAGGGGTTGGTCCTCTCCCCTCTTCTATTTAACATCTACATGAAGCCGCTGGGTGAGATCATCCATGGTTTTGGGGTAAGATTCCATCAGTACGCAGATGATACCCAGCTGTACATCTCCACCCCAAACCAGATCAGTGATGCCCTCTCCCTGATGACCCGGTGTTTGGATGCGGTACGAGCCTATTCTGTCGCGGCCCCTGACCTCTGGAACCAACTGCCTCCGGGGCTCTGCCTGGCCCCTGACCTCCGCACCTTCCGCCATGATTTGAAGACCTGGCTGTTCGACCAATCCGGGCTGTGACCCCTCCCTGAGGGGGGGGATGGGTTTTTAAATTATTTTAAATTTTAGATTTACTATTTTGGGCTTGTGGTCTGTTTAATTCCTTTTTAATTATTTATTGTGGTTGTTTTAGTTGTGAGCCGAGTCTTGGAGATGGGGCATACAAGTCCAAATAATAATAATAATAATAATAATAATAATAATAATAATAATAAAAAATGGGGCAAAATTCGCTTAACAAATATCTCACTCAGCAACAGAAGTTTGGGGCTCAGTTGTGGTCGTAAGTCAAGAACTACCTGTATAAAGAAAGCTTATGATACTAAGCTGGCACGAATAGCTAACACCCAAGAAAATAGGCTCAAGATCCAGATGGATCTTGACGGACTAGACAGACTAAAACACTGGGACTAGACGGACTAGAACACTGGGCCATATCTAACAAAATGAAATTCAATGTAGAGAAAAGTAAAGTCCTACACTTAGGCAATAAAAACTAAAAGTACACATATAGACTGGGTGACACCAAGCTTAATAGCAGTTACTGTGAGAGGGATTTATTTATTTATTTATTTATTTATTTATTTATTTATTCGACTTATATGCCGCCCCCTCTCCAAAAGGACTCGGGGTGGCTTACAACTAAAATACAACAATAATTAAATTAATTAAAAGAATATTAAACATATTAAGCTGAATTAAAATTTAAAAACCCTTAGTTAAAATAACCCCAACCCTAGAGAATCAGCACAGCCCAGATTGTAAAAAGAGCCAGGTCTTCAAATCGTGGCGGAAAGTGCGCAGATCGAGGGCCAGACGGAGCTCCAGTGGAAGAAGATTCCACAAAGTGGGAGCTGCTGGATCTTGGAGTCTTAGTGGACAACCAGCTAAATATGAGCCAGCAGTGTGCAGCAGCAGCCAAAAAAGCTAATGCAATCCTAAGTTGCATTAACAGAGGGATACAATCAAGATCAAGGGAAAACCAATACCATTCTGTAAAGCCTTAGTAAGACCACATCTAGAGTACTGCATCCAGTTTGGTCACCACACTATAAAAAAGATGTTGAGACTCCAGAAAAAGTACAAAGAAGAGCAACCAGGGGACTGGAGACTAAAACATATGAAGAACTGGGCCAGAGGTGGTATTCAGCAGGTTCTGACCAGTTCTGGAGAACCGGTAGCAGAAATTTTGAGTAGTTCGGAGAACCCTCAATACCACCTCTGACTGGAGATTTTACAGTATCCTTTCCCTGCCACGCCCACCAAGCCACGCCCACAGAACCGGTAGTAAAATTTCTTGAATCCCACCACTGAACTGGGCATGGCTAGTCTAATGAAAAGAAGGACCAGGGGAGACATGATAGCAGTCTTCCAATATTTGAGGGGCTGCCACAGAGAGGAAGGGGTCAAGCTATTTTCTAAAGCACCCGAAGGCCAGACCAGGAATAATGGATGGAAACTGAACAAGGAGAGATTTAACCTGGAAATAAGGAGAAACTTTCTGACAGTGAGAACAATCAACCCATGGAACAGTTTTGCCTTCAAAAGTTGTGGAAGCACCATCATTTGAGACTTTCAAGAAGAGATTGGACTGCCATTTGTCAGAAATGGTGTAGGGTCTCCCGCTTGGGCGGGGGGTTGGACTAGATGACCTACAAGTTCCTTCCAACTCTGATTATCTGTTGTCTGCTTAGGGTGCTTCCTGCCCCCATCCATTCCCAGAGCTATGTATTAGGGTGTATTTTATACAGAGACCAATGGTGTATTTTTATGTAAGTGTTAAGTTAGTCAATTTCCTTGACCTTGGATCTAGCCTGGTTTTTGCTGCAACCCAGGTCCTATTAGCTAGACACCAATTGAAAATAATTTGGGTCAAACTTACATTGAGAATCAGGGAAAAGACTGCATTTGAGCACAGGCATTTATTTTCAGAACCAGATCTCAAATCAATGGTTCTTCCACTTCATAATTTCAGGACAGTGTGACTTGACTCTGACATTTCTTGCTTTCATGAGAATAGGTAAAATGATTCATAACATAAACCTCAAAGAAATGGAGCTTCTCTCCAACTTGGGTTTTCCTTCTTTCCCAACTCTTTCCTGAACAGAGTGATGGTCAACCAGCTTTCCTCCACCTGATATGCTTCAGCTGCCTCCTGAAATGGACTTTTGGAAAAACTGTAATCACGTACACCTCCAGGGTACCAAGTTGGGGGATGTAGGTTTATAATTTCCCATTTAATACACTCCTTTCTTTGGGGTCTTTGGTGCTTCTTAGCCTTGCTTTGATATCTTGCAGATATCTCCTTACCCAACTAGGTAACAGTCATCAGTAAACAACAGCCCAATCAAGGAACTACCAACTCAGATATACAATCAAATAACAACATCCTAATCAAGGAACCAAATCACCAAGACCACCTCCCACCAAAACTGACCTTTGTAGATAAAGAGAGAAAATCCCACTACCTTTAAGCACTGATGAAGTTACCTAGTTTGGTAATGAAATGTCTGCAAGGAAACAACCAAGCTCAGAGAGCATCAAGTTCAGCCCTGAGCTACATATGTTCTCTTCTATTGGCAGTTCCCTCAAAAACCTTTCTTGCTTCCCATCTCTTTCTCTTAAACCCTCCAGGCTAATATGGAGTTTTAGTTTAGTTTAGTTTAGTTTAGTTTAGTTTAGTTTAGTTTAGTTTAGTTTAGTTTAGTTTAGTTTAGTTTAATTGTCACTGCACCTCGTACAATGAAATCAAACACCATCTTCAGTGCACATCATGACCATGAAAATAAACACAAACACACATCCTTCACACTTCACTTCCAGATCTGGGCTGCAAAAATCCGGACGCCCACCAGAGGGCAGAAATAAAGAGACACAAAGGCGTCCCGATATGGCAGAAGGGCTGCTGTGATTTTAAAGCGCCCCTCCTCCTCCTCCTCCCCCTCCCTCCTCCAAGGTGACTAACGCAGTGCCTGTCGCCGGCGTGAGACGCGAGGAGGGTCCTCGGCGAGCAGGCTGTCCTCGTGGTTGCCTCTGCCATTCTAGCCAGCGGCTTCCGGTTCCGGTGAGTCAGTGCGTGACTTGAGTGTTTGACTTGAGAGCCCTGAGAGCGATTCCGGGCTGGGCGAGACCGGGCCATGGCGGACGGGGGCGCGGAGCGGGCCGATGGCCGCATCGTAAAAATGGAGGTGGATTACAGCGCCACGGTAGACCAGCGCCTGCCCGAGTGCGAGCAGATGGCCCGGGTAAGCGAGCAAAGACTCCGCCGAGGGCTGAGTCATGGCGCGGCCCGACTTTAGGCCGCATCGGCCCTTCGCTTGGGAGCCGCTGCTCCCCCGGTGGGATTGGGGGGGCTTGGGGGTGGGGGAAGGATCGCCTCTCCGGACTGACCCTGGCCGGGGGACTCTGGCAAGGCAGGTGGCGGAGAGGGGGAGAAGAGCGGAGAAGGGGGGCCCTTTCGGCTCCGCAAGCCGCGTTGCCCGGCGTGGGAAAGCCAAGGAGATGCCACAGACGGGCATCTGGGTGGCCGAGATGGGAGAAACGGGGCGAGATGCTGCTGCAGCTGCTGCCTTTCCCTCCGGGAAGGGCCGATCGTGTGTGTGGTAGGCAAAGCGCGGGTCGCTCCCGTGTTTCTATAATTCAGGAGGGGTAGAAATCGGGACGGACCTTTCCCCCCAGTGCGTTGTTTTTCGGAGGAACGAGGCCTCCGGAATTAAATAAAAATTTAAATATTAAATAAGAAAAAAAATTAAACAAGACCTTTTCTTTATTGTATTATATGACGGTGGCTCGTCCCGAGAGGTAAGAAAGTTTTTTGCTTGCATTGGAAGAAAAGAGGCAATTACGGTTTTTTTTCTTTTGAGATTTGTAGAAGTAAGGTTAACATTTCCCCCTGCGTTTAACTGGAGCTTTAAATTTACATTTTTCCTCAATGTAAATCCGTGTTGCTGCTGCTGCTTCGGGACTTTTTAGCTTTATTGATTGATCTTATTTAGAAACGGCCCGCACAGGGGAACCCTTTGGCTTCCTTTCAACTCCTGTCGGATTTACAAGAACATTGGTGGCGTATGTTGAAGTAATATTAAAAGATTTGCATGGATATTTTACTATACTGCAAATCTTGGATATCCTATGAATTGTACGGTTTTATTTGTTTCTTGTGTACATGGCATCGCTGCTTAGCATAGTTGCATTTTCTTTCATTTGCTGTGTGTTATTAATGCACATACCCCCCCCCAAAGGTGGATTGGATACTTAAGTATGATTTTTTTCACATTGTTTTTAGAATTGGGTTCTCTTGATGCTAACCTAGGATTACTTCCTAGAGAAGTAATAGCTTATTAAAAGGTGTAAGTCCATGGGAAAAAAATCTATCCAGGGTGCTAATTATCCTGAATTTAGAAAATAATACAAAAGTGCCCATCACTATCCAGACCAAGTGGTGATGGTGAGGAACTGTTGCTCTCTGATGTATTGATTATATGTTGTGTTAAGGCTGTATATGCATGACTTGTTGAACCCCAAATTATCAAACTGGATTTTAATTTAGTTTGTTGGACTAACTCAGTGTTGTGATGCATTTATGGTTAAGCATACTGTATGAATTTAAATTAAGTGATAAGGTCTCCCTACTACAGAATTGACCTTAATTTCTGATTATTTCAAGATTGCATCCATATGGGTTTCTTGGCAACAATACAGAAATAGTTAGGTTTTGCCCATTTTTTTCTTTAAAATATTCCTTCTGGAATTTCCTTGAATAGTAACCTGGTTTATATCTGGTCAGCTAAGGTTGACTAAGTGCAGTCACCTGCTTTATGTTGGAGTAAACCAGGATTAAATTGTACATGGAAAATGTGTAATGTTAAATCTAAAATATTGAAAAGAGATTTTTGTGCAAGAGAAGGGTAAAAATTATCTGGTTAAAAGAAATTATTGCACACAGATGGAACTAACTAACTTCTATCCATCCATCCATTTATATAGCTGTCTAATTCATCAGTCAAGTGACTCCATACTGTTGGTATGATTAAATTATTGGAGGAAGATCTGTCTCTCCTGATTTGGAAAGAACTATGCAGGAATGTTGTCCTTTAACCCTGCTGTCTTTTGTCATGAAGGGCTTGATTAATACATTTTTGAATTTGTTTCTTTGTTTAAACATTTTCTCCAGCTTGTTTTTTTTTGCAATAGCAAGGAATTTTTCACCTTGGCAATAAAGTACATATAATTAGATGCAATAATTTAATTGGAAGAGAAGAGCTAATATAGAGTATTATGTTTAGCAGAACAGAAATATGTTTGCTGTTTACTTAAGAGAAGAAGCAACTTGCATCTAGCAAAATGAGGTGCATGCTGTAATTTCTCTTTCGGCATCTGAATGAATACCTTATAGATTTGATCTTGATAAATATTAGACAAATAATATTTAAAGACAGCTTTAATAGCATCCTCTTCCTTTGAAATTGAGTATAAAATTAAGGAAACACATTCTAAATTCAGGACACTTACAGGTATAGTTTAACTCTCACTTTTTAAAATGGCTATATATTTTCTTGGTAATACTGGGTAGCTTATTTCAGGAGTTCCCAACGCCCAGGCCACGACTTACTGCCAGACTATGGCCTGTTTGGAACAGGGCTGCATGAGAGGCCAGTTGGTGCATGCGCGCAGCTCAACTTGTGCGAGCGGTGGGCCAGCCCGCATACACCTGCAGAGCTTGAATTGTGGAAGTGGTGGGTTGGATCATGTGATCACCTTTTGTGACCTACTGACAAGCAAAGTCAATGGGGAAGACAGATTCACTTTATAGCTATTACTAGCTTAACAACTGCAGTGATTCACTTAACAACTGTGGGAAGAAAGGTCATAAAATGGGCAAACTCACTTAACAAATGTCTTCCTTAGCCACAGAAATTTTGAGCTCAAGTTATGTTTCGTAAGTCGAGGACTACCTTTACAAAGTGTTTGTAATTTAAAGAGTGAAACTTTGCTTTTCAATCCATCTGCAAAAAAGCACAGGAAGCTAGACTGGAGATTGATAGGTTGATAGATTGATTCATAGTCTTATTCCTGGTGTAGTTAATATTGACGTAAGTGTAGTTGAAATCAACACGATAAGTGATTCTGTATTTCTGTTTTAAATTTAATTACTTTCCATGTAGCTTGGTTACATTTAATACAAGCTTTCCTATTTTAAATTAAAAAAGTAACATCTTCCAGCAAGCAGTATTGTTTAGCCATGTTTTACTGAAGAAGCCATCATTTCCTAGGTTATGTGGTCTAATCAGTCATGGTTTACAAAGTAGTCTTGCTGGATTCCCATAAACAAGCAAGATATATTTTGGCTTTGAAACTATAGTTTTCTAACTTATAATCACTCCTAACTCAGCATCACTCTGACAGCGAGATGGGCGGTACTTAAACATTGTTAAATAAATAACACATTTTCATCCACCTTTGTGATATGTTGTATTTACTGATATATAACTTGGCAATTTAGTTAATTTAGAATACTTTTTTCATTTTGTTTTAAGCACCATATTTCTGTTTTAGGATGGAAGGCTTCAGGAAGCTATTGAAACATTGCTGTCACTGGAAAAACAGACTCGAACTGTAAGCATTTTTAAAATGTACTAGTCATTTCTTCAATTTTTAAAATTAGTCATTCATTTTTTCTTATAAATTGCATGTGTCTCTTCTGCAGATATCAAAATAGCAATTGATGTCTTTTTTCCAGCTTTTTATATGTTCTTACAGACAATGAGATTCTCATTGATTTTAGAAAACAGTGAAGGAGAATTAGTTTACGGTATATGAATATGGGAGTTAATGTTTAAATAGTACATTTTCTGATAAAGTAAAATCTCTATTTATAAGCAAGAATAAGATATGGAAAAATTGTGATGTGAGTACTAGAATAATGAATTGTTCATTTGTGAATTCTGAGTTACTTTTCCTCTTGTGATCAGAAATATATTTTCATAAATAGTGAAATTTTTAAATTTTCTAGAGGAACTCTTGCAAATGTTTTACACTAAAAATGATATATTTTATCTCCCATTCTATTTTTTAGGCTTCTGATATGGTTTCCACATCTCGCATCTTGGTTGCTGTAGTAAAAATGTGTTATGATGCTAAAGACTGGAATGCTCTTAATGAAAACATTTTCCTTCTTTCGAAAAGGAGGAGTCAGTTAAAACAGGTGAGTTTACTGAGGGAAAAGGGGAAAGTTTAAAAGGGTTTCTCCTGCTTTTGCATTCTTGTTGTAAGATATTGTTCATCTGTTCCTGCCTACCCCCCAAAGTTACATGACTACATTTAGGATGCTTGGTAACTGGCTTAACTTTATAATCAGTTGCAGCATCCCACAGTCACATGACGGCAATTTGTGATAATTTTTTTTTTGCTGATTTCTGGCAAAAAAAAAAAGCCCACCTAGAAGAATGAGTTCTTATTTATGACTGTGGTGTTCACTTAATGACAGTGATTTGCTTAACGACCACCACAAAAATGCTGTGCAATTGGGTTTGGTCATGTGGGTGCTTCAACTTATGACTGTAATAACCTACGGTTGGAAATCAGTCTCAGTTGCGGTTATAAATTGAGGACTATCTATATTTCTTTGATGTGGTTTCCTACAGTACAGTTTGGCAACTATTGGTATATGTTGTAAGTAGACAGATCCAGATTTTATACGTGTAAAAGAGAATTGGATTTAATTGTTTCCTGAATCATATCAGGTCGAATGAAAAGCGTTTCTGTGTTTTGAAGATGGTTTTCTGGCAGTTTAAAATTATTTGCTCCTGTTATTTTAAGATTTCTGTAAGGGATTAAATCCTGATGACTTTTTACCACCTTGTGCAGATCAGCTTTTATTGCTTAAACTTAATAGTAAGTTTTACTTAAAGATCAGATCTGGTGCAAAAGTCCACTTTTCACTTCCTATCTGTTGCGGTTTATGCATAGTGACATAGTGCTTTGTGTAGTATTCCAACGGAATTCCTCTTAATCTTGTGAAGTAGGCTGGATTGAGACACAGACATAATTGATTCAGAGATAGTTAAATTACTTGAGTTTCTAGCTAATTTTGATTGGTCGCTGGATAACTTGAAAGTACATAATAAAGAAGTTTTTATGTTGATCATAAATAATTCAAATGGTATAGATTTATATCCAAGCCTCTATTTTTATTGTTTTATAAAAATGACTGCAACTTGTAATTAGATTTACTGTGGTAGTGACCATGAATGGTAACATTGCTTTGACTGAAATGTGATGCTCAACAAATTGACAAGCTGTCTGGGTGGGAGATTTACTTTATTTATGTTGTTTAAAGTCTTTTGCTCCCTTTCAACTGTTGCTTGATTGCTTTAAAAAACAAAACAAAAAATGCATATGAAGCAAATAGTACAAGATATATAGAGTACAAATAGTTCAAAGTCTCAGGCAAAATTAAATTGCGCTATTTTTCTTTTTAGTAAAGTTGTACGTAATGCTAGTAAAGAATGCAAGGAAAAATTAGTGTTGGTTTTAATTTTAAGTTGTGGAAGTCACGATAAGTAAAGAAACATTTGTTTTTGAAGTCCTAAAGTAGGCAAATGACTTTTTCTTTTCCACATAATACTAGAGAAGTTTTTTCTTAGCAGCTTTACCTTACTAAAAAGTAGGAAATATTAGACAAAAATAACTCCACTATATCCTCTTGCAGGAAGTTTGTTTGTTTTTGCTCCACGAGGTACATATGTGAAAATGAAGGGAAACGATCACTGACAATCTCCAATTTGTTTTGTCCTGTCTCTTCTTTGAATTGCAAACATTTTCAGTTTCCTTTGTTATTTTGAAATAAAATTCCATAACAGGCAATATTACTGAAACAAATGAACACAAATGCTGTCTATGCAAGTTTATATTCAGTAAGTGTAATCTTCCTCATTATTTATGCTAGGCAGTTGCTAAAATGGTCCAACAGTGCTGTACGTACGTTGAAGAGATTACAGATTTGCCAACCAAATTGCAATTGATTGACACATTACGTACAGTGACAGAAGGAAAGGTAAGATATTTTACTTTCTACAATCTGGTTTTTTAAAATTTCTTTGTCATACTTACGTAACAGTCAGAGTTTTCTTGGTGCCTTGCAAACTAAATATAGTTATTATGAAACAAATTGATAAATTCCAGCTTTAATATTTGCTAATGGAAGGTATAAAATAGCATAGAACCAGACACTCCAAGAAGTCAAGAAATACATCTGTGACTAGGATTTGAAAGAACAGCCTCGAAGGCCTTGGGAAAGATATTCAAATGCCAAGATGAGTTTGTACCTACAAAGATCAGAATCATGCAAGCCATAATATTACCTGTGACACTATGAAAAGTGAATGTTGGACTTGGAGAAAGCAAGGTAGAAAGACCCATTGATGCTTTTAAACCTTGATGTTGGAGAAGATTCATGAGAAGAATGTAGATAACTACTGCAGAAAACAAACCAATAGAACGCGCCCAGAATTCTCATTTGAGGTACAAACGATGAGGCTCTAATTAGATCTATTATTGGAAGGCCTAGCTCTCCAAAGGCTGGGAAAGATGGAAAGAAGAGGGTGACCACCAGCAAGGTGGGTAGACTCAGTTATAGTGGTGGTGAGTGCACTATTAGAAGACCTGAAGAACTAGGTTAGGAAGAGATCATCATGGAGAAAACCTATGGGGTTACTAAGATTGACAACAACTTGATGGCATATAATCAATTAATCTTGATCCATTTATTCTTCTATTTGCCTTGTGATTCAGTCCTCATTCTCTCTCTATAAAAGCCATCTATTTTATATTGGTCACTCACATTTGTATTCAATCTGCATATATTCATTTACCCATTCATTCTTGCCCCTGTCTTTGTTTTATCACCTGAGGTTCTTAAGAAACTTACTCTTGTTTTCATTCAGGGTACTTTTATGTTTCTTTTGACATATCTAGCCCAAATGGCAGAAATACTGATGTCTATTTTTGACAGTATTACTAGCTTAGTACATAAGGGACACTGTGTCTTCTCAGCAAGGCATTCAACAAAGTCTCTCATAATATCTTCGTTAAAGAAATGGCAAAATGCGGGTGAGGTAACTGTAAGATGGATTTGTAATTGATTCTCGGCATTTATGAAATACTGACAATTGACTCCACATTAGCTTGGAAAGTATTATTGAATAGACAGCAGAGCACAGAATCAGTATACAGATGAGGATATGACAGGAGCTCTGGCTTTCCCTCCTCTGTCACAATTCCAGGATACTTTGGTAACTATATGCCTTCCAAATCTCTCCTCAGTCATGGTGTATCTGAAAGATCTATTCATTGCAATAACTTGGCCTTATGACTCATTAGCACATACATACACATTAACTCATTAGCACATTAAGCTTTTACTGTATTTTATTTTACTTTGGCTTTTCCCCCAATTCATTTTTTATTTTTTATTTACGTTATAAAATATGAATATGATGCTATAGAATATAGATTATAAGATTTAGATAAATTAAATCTTACTGAGAAAAAAGTTTTTATCAATTATTTTTAAGATATTAATAAACAGATTGCTTGTTTAATTGATTCTAAGTATGATGTTGATAAATATATTTTATATTTGTAAAAATAATAAGGCTTCTTCCACATATACAATACTAGGCTTATGCGGTGATTAATTCTTAATTCTACCTTGCTGTTTTTAGATCTATGTTGAAATTGAAAGGGCTCGGCTGACAAATACACTGGCAAAAATAAAAGAGCAAAATGGTGACGTAAAAGAAGCAGCCTCAATTTTGCAGGAACTTCAGGTAATAAAAAATAATAGCTTAGTTTGAGATCAGTGCCCGTGTTTCAAATACAATTTTTCAATTTTTAAAAGTTGTTTTGATCAATTATCTACTAGTCATATAAGAACATTAAATAGTGCAGAGGTTTTGGGGTATTTATCTCTTATGTTTTAGAAACCTTTCAAATTAAATAAAGCAGTTAAATACATTGCCCACACAGTATTGTTTACTTGCCAGTAAGGGTTGCAAAGCTTACCTTTTCCAGCTAGAAGAAAACCATCTTTGTAGGCAATCCCCCAAGAAAACGATGAAGATTTTCTAAGAAGATGTACTAGGTGGGGTCTGAAATCCAGTGTGATGCACATCATCTTTTGCAATGGGAATTTTTTTTCTCTCCCTACCTCCAGAAGGAAGAATAGATTTTTGAGGGATGGAATTATTGAATAATAAATGGAATAACAATATGTGATAAAATTGCAAATGTGACAGATAAAAGTAATATGTGTAATGACTATAGAAATGAAATAATCTTAGATAACATTGTAAAGTAAGATATGAGAATATTTTAAGAAAAATGAAATAAGATATGAACCGAAATTGGATAAAATAAGTTTAATGAATTTAATATTTGAGAATATTTAAAAGAAAATAGAATAAGCAATAATGTGATATGAAATTGAATAAGAAAGATGAATATGTAACTATGGTCATGTTTGTATTGAAATGTAAAAATCTGGAACCACACTGCTTCCCAAAAGAGATGTTTAAAAAAAAAAAGAAATTGAATAATGATATCATGTATGTTTAAACAATATATTGATTGGCATTAAAAGAATGTACTGGAATAATGAATAATTAAATAATGAAGGATTATAATTTAATACAAATATGTGTATTAACATTAGAATTATATAAGTTTGATGAATGTAAGATATCTGATTAATATTGTTATTTTTGTTTGCACCAAAATACATGATGCTTAGGTGCCACACTGTCTATGCACTGATGTATATATATGTAGAATAAAATAAAAATTTTGATTAAAAAAAAAGAACAGATTTTTGAGGATTTAATCTGTCATGTCAAAAAACTTAAATTTCATTTTGAATTTTACCAAAATTCAAAATAAATGAAGCTTATTCAGCTGGGAATTGAGCAGGCTTTGTCTACAGAATCTTCTCATACTGTAACTGTTTTGATTTGCTGTAGACTTGTAACTACCAAGTGAAGTTTTACGTAAGTTAAAAATGAATGTTTTTGTTAGCTTTGTGTGCAGTTCTTAGAATTTCACATGTCTCAGTCTATAATATTTTAATGCTCTGAACTTTAGGTGGAGACCTATGGATCGATGGAAAAGAAGGAACGTGTGGAGTTCATCTTGGAACAGATGAGGCTTTGTCTGGCTGTAAAGGACTACATTCGAACTCAAATTATAAGCAAAAAAATTAACACCAAATTTTTCCAGGAAGAAAATACCGAAGTATGTCTGGTGGTAGAAAACTTTTGATTTATGGGGGTGTAATTCACACATCTTAAATAGTCCTCTGGTGAGGAAGTGACAGATGTGTATGCTTATTGTGTCTCTCCTAACCCAATGTTATTTGACGTTTCAGAAACTAAAATTGAAATACTACAATTTAATGATTCAGTTGGATCAGCATGAAGGTTCTTATCTTTCCATTTGTAAACACTACAGAGCTATTTATGATACACCCTGCATCCAGGCTGAAGGTGAAAAATGGCAACAGGTAAAAACAAGAGGAAAGGATTATAAGCTGTTAATGTCTGTGTAAGCAAATGCTGCCTTTATGAAGGTACTCATTTAATTTTTAGGGCAATGAAAGTCAAAGTTAACATTTTCCCATTATCAATAGTTTAGAAGGAAAAAGTAATTTATATTCCATGTACTTTTCTTGAAATAGCGCTTTGTTGTTTCTATAACAGCTTCAAAGTTACTTTCTTTTTTATTAAATAAAATGTAGTTAGAGTTCTATTTCATAAAATAGAACAGGGGCCCCCCAACCTCCAAGCCACGGCCCACTATCAGGCCGTGTCCTATGCAGAATTGGGCTGCATGAGTGGCTGGTGGACATTCAGGCACTGGACCACTTCTTGACCAAGGGCTACATGTGCACGCGCCAGCCGACCACTTGTGCATGCGTGTATGCGCACACTCACCGCTGATGTGGCTCAGTTCCCCTCTCCCCTCCTCCCAGCCAGCCATCAAGCCGCAAAGGTTGAGGACCATTGGAACAGAATCTTATCAGCCCATATGGAAAGTACCGTATTTTCAAAATAGTTTGATACTATTTGGCAAATGGGGAATGTTTCTTTATCTCTTGAAAGTTACTTTAATTCAGTTGAAGCTTTTGAAGTAGAAAGTAATTTTTCATGTGTCTCTGTAAAGTTGTTTCACATATTGCTCAAAGAGTTTTTCTCCGAGTTAAAATTGAAAAACTGCAGGGAGAATGAAAAATCAGCATTGTTGGACGTGCAGGCAGTGCTGGAGGCTGGTACTTCATTTTGCAACATCTTTTTAATTGAATTATATGGGTATACTGGAGACCGAAATATACAGGCCTCTATTGCATTGCCAGAGGAAACACTGAGCAGAGAGCTCATTCTAACCTGACTCTGCTTAAATAATTTAAACAATGCAGATTTTTCCACATTTTGTTTATGATAACTAGAATTGGGCAGAAGCTTTGAAGAGTGACCTTCATAAGTGCAGGATTCTCCATGGATGCTCATCTCTCATTCCACCTTGTATACATTTGCTCCGGCCATGTAGTTAAGCTCCTGTAGTAGGAATCTAAAACAATCTTGATTCTCATGCATGTAGGGCAGGGATGTCAAACTGGATTTCTTTGAGGGCTGGATCAGCATTGTAATTCTCCTCCATGGGACGGTAGGAAGGGTGGGGGAGAGAGATGGGACAGATGCCTCCTGCAGCATCCTGCTGGCCAAAAAGGGCCACATGGAGGCCCCACAAAGCCTGTTTTCGGCCTCCAGCAGCACTCTGCCGGCCAAAAATGGGCTGTGTGAATGCCCCACGCAGCCCATTTTTGGCTGGCAGAGTGCTGCTGGAGGCCAGGGAGGCACCGTTTTTGGCTGGTAGAGGCACCATGGGCTGGTCCTTTGATATTTCCAGACCAGCCCCGCAGGCCAGATTTAAGCATCCTGCGGGTCGGATCCGGCCCACAGGCCTTGAGTTTCACACCCCTGATGTAGGGGCATGAAAAGTTAGTAGGGAGATATATGTGATAGTAAAATACTGATAGGAAAGAAGTTAGATTTTAAAACCAAGCCCCTCAAATAGTTAAAAACGTTATGTGTGAAAATTCTGAAAGGGCCCAGGAAGAAAAAAATATTTGAAGTGATGTTATTGAAAATTTGCTACTGATAAAAATACATACACATTATTTAAGATGCAGGAAACCAGAGCTCCTATTTGTTTACTTGTCAAAGGTATCTTAGGAATTGAAAACTCCACACAAATTTATGGAACAGTGTTCCAAGGTTTTGAAAATGCTTTCAGGTACATATATGGGAATCACACTAATTCCACTTATATCTTCTTTAAAATAAAGAATTTTAGCCTAGCAAGAAAGCTTTAAATTGTTTTCAATGAATTTCCTCATTTTGTATATAAAATTGATGATTAGTTTGGTTCCCTTCAGCTCTCCAAACTTGTAATTCCGAATTTGATTGCAAACTGGTACATTAAAAAAATCAGCTTCTTATTCCAAATAAAGTTGTTTATTTTGATATGTTACTACATCTCTGAAGATCGGTTTCTTTCTCTTTCTCTGAAACAGGCATTGAAGAGTGTTGTGTTGTATGTCATCCTATCCCCTTATGATAATGAACAGTCTGACTTGGTGCACAGAATAAGCAGTGATAAAAAACTAGAAGACATCCCCAAATATAAGTATGTGGCTTCTTATTTTTTTAAAATTTAAGAATACATTTGGGAATGACATCACCGCAAATGCTAATTTGCAGAATATGTTTCTTGTAGAATTTCATATAATAATCATAATGTGTCGTTGGTAGGGAGATGGCTAAGATAGGTATTGAACATACTTGAATTACTCCGTTTATAGAACGTAAAATGATATTTGTGATGTTGGTGTGCATGTAAGTTATCGATTTCTGCTCCCAAGTTTGTATATGTATATATGTTAAACTGAAACTCTATTTGTATCCTTGATGCATATTTGTAAAGAATTTTTGGTAAGTAGCTATGTGCATACTGATATGTATAGTGATGCTGGTGTACTCTTTTAAATTAATAGTTTCGTTTCTAACACATTCATGCAATTACACATATCTAGTAAAGCAAGTAAGGTACATTACTGCACTGGTAGCACTGGCAGAATTCTTTTAGAAGATGCAGTGTTCTGATGGACATGAAGATGATTTGGCCATTTACAGAGACTCTTTTTTAAACAGAGATCTTTTAAAACTGTTTACTACAATGGAATTGATGCGCTGGACTACTCTTGTGGAGGATTATGGGAAAGAATTGAGGGAAGGATCCCTTGAAAGTCCTGCAACAGATGTATTTGGCTACACAGAAGAAGGTGAAAAAAGATGGAAAGATTTAAAAAACAGAGTAGTGGAACACGTAAGTCAATTCTGCTTATTAGCCCTTTGTCATTAATACCAGTCCTTTTTATTCAAACTTTTGTCAGTGGGACTGACAATGCTTATTGCCAAACTATTTGAAAAGTTATTTTTGACAGATATACATCTTTGTTCTAGTTGGAATATAGGAATATAAATTGAATAGTGTGGCAGTGCTGTTCCATATAAATAAACTTTGATAAAGAGAGGAATATGGAAAAAATGTTGTCTTTAAAATGTAACTCACTGCTAATTCCTTCCAGCAACTTGTTTGCTATACATTAGAATTGTATCTGAGAATATCTTATGTTTCATACATAATAAACTGAATAAATTGCTGAGCACACTGGGTTGTATCCCAGAAATTGTAAGCCGCCCTGAGTCTTCGGAGAAGGGCGGCATATAAATGTAATTTAAAATAATAATAATAATAATAATAATAATAATAATAATTTATTAGACTTGTATGCTGCCCTTCTCCATAAGGACTCAGGGCGACGAACATTAAAAATCTCATACAATTACAATAAAAAATAATTAAATACAAGTTTAAACAGTCAATTAAAATAATTAAAACACACCCCTGAGTCAGTCCAAACCAGCCTGTTGAAACAGCCAGGTCTTCAGGTCCCAGCGGAAGGAGCGGAGATCAGGGGCCAAACGGAGATCGACGGGGAGCTGGTTCCATAGGGCGGGCGCTCCCACAGAAAAGGCCCCAGCCCTGGGGACCATCAGCCGACAATGCCTAACTGACAGTATCCCAAGGAGGCCCCTCCTGTGGGAGCGTACAGGGCGATCGGAGTTTGATGCTGGCAGGAGGCATTCCCGCAAGTACCCTGCACCCAAGCCATTTAGGGCTTTATAAGTTGTTACTAGCACCTTGAAACTAACCCAGAAGGCAACCGGCAACCAATGCAAGTCGCGCAGGAGGGGTGTAACATGGGAGTATCGGGACACCCCCATCACAGCCCGCATGGTCGCATTCTGCACCAGCTGCAACCTCCAGGTGGTCCGCAAGGGCAGCCCCATGTAGAGAGCGTTGCAGTAGTCGATTCTGGAGGTGACGAGCGCATGAGTGACTGTTCGAAGGGCATCTCGGCTCAGGTAAGGGCGGAGCTGGCGAACCAGCCGAACCTGGGCAAAGGCCCCCCTGGCCACAGCTCCCACCTGCTCCTCCAAACTGAGCTGTGAGTCCAGGAGGACGCCCAGATTCCTCGCCCTATCCACGGGGGGCAACACCTCTTCCCCCATGACCAAAGATGGTACATCCAATGAAAACCGAGATGCCGGTAAGCACAGCCACTCAGTCTTGACCGGGTTGAGCCGGAGCCTGTTACTCCCCATCCAGATTTGTACCGCATCCAGGCACTGGGACATCACGGAGAGAGCATCACTGATCTGGTTTGGGGTGGAGATGTAAAGCTGGGTATCATCCGCATATTTAACTCTTTCTTAATAAGTATTTGAAACACAAGCAAATGCTTGAATCCATTGCAAGATTTCCTTTTATATTTTGGGAAATTATTTCAATTAATACCTAACAAGGGTCTATTCTGATTTTTTTTCTTTAGAATATTAGAATAATGGCAAAATATTATACCAGAATTACTATGAAGAGAATGGCACAACTTTTGGATTTATCAGTTGATGTAAGTGATGCTTGAGATTGCTTATGGCTTTCACATGAGAGAAAATGTACGACACAGTTGAAAAAAAGAGCATGAGTAGGATTTTTGGAGCTTTTAGAAACCTATTTCCATGGTGATATACATTTAATTTAGTAGTAGAATCAGTAAATCTCATTGAGATTCTGCTCCTGCACATACATACTTCTCTGGACTTATTTATAGGTGAACTTATATGTGACAAAATTTACATAAATTTGTTCTAAATCCTGGAGGGGGGGGCTGGGTTAGTGTTTGAATTAGTGTTGGCTCCTGACAATTGCTGTGACTAGTCTCTGCAGTTTTGGGAGGGAGATCTTTTTAAAGTGGTTTGCCAATTGATGAAATATACTTTTTATATTTCCTGTGTAATATAATATTGTAAAAAGTATGCAGAATGGAAAGAAACATTTCTTAAGATGTAATTTCTTAGCATTACCAATGATAGGCCAACTAAAAAACTAATTGTAATTGCTAACCCTGTTACCCTGCTTCATTTGGGGATATTGTCAGTACCTCAGAGTAGGTGTATCCAACACATACCTTCTTTTAAAAAGGGCGGCGTAGGAAGAGTGTCCAGTTAGGTAGAGCTTCTTTTAGACTGCTTCAAATGTTTTTATGCAGCAGTATCCAATTCCTTCCCACCTCCCTCCCCATGTTGCCGTTATTCAAATATTTTGGTCTTGCTGTAACCAAACAGCACTTAGCATTCCCAATTTGGACCTGGGAAAGATTTTGGAGTTGAAGTGCAATTTTGAGCATGGTCATTGTTCAAGTTTGTAGCTTCTAGGTTAGTCAAAACAGTTGTGGGTATCTGAACTGTTGAAGGCTAGGTTTTTTTAATGGGTTCCATACCTTCAAATCTTTACCCAAATGAATTGGCTTCTGCTGAGGTGTGCTTTTGCTACCTGAGGTGTTCAGATGGAAGGATAGGATTATAGATAATTTTTGTGTTCCTTTTGTAGCCATCATAGTTACATGGAATTCTGGAAGACACTTCCAGAATAGCAATAGCATTTAGACTTACATACTACTTCATAGTTCTTTACAGCCCTCTCTGAGTGGTTTACAAAATCAGCATATTGCCCCCAACAATCTGAGTCCTCATTTTATGACCTTAGAAGGATGGAAGGCTGAGTCAACCTTGAGCTGCTCAGAATTGAACTCCTGGCAAGTGGGCAGAGTCAGCCTGCAATACTGCATTCCAACCACTACACCCACCAGGACTCTGCTACACATACAGTTTATTAGTTACAGATTTGTGTTGCCTCATGCAGGATTAATTTGACATATTGATCAGCTAATTTATATATTAAGACTGGTTGAATGTGGTTGAATACAGGTAATCCTCTACAAATGGCTTGGCATTTTAACAGTGGTTGGCAGTCACAACAACCTCAGGACCGGTGCTTTCTAGCTTATAAAATGTCATGCCAGCCTTTAGTGGTCACATGATTGCATTTCAGATCCTTGGCAGCCTGTTGACATTTCTGCCTTGTTGCCAAGTGCCCTGCAATCATGTGATTGCATTTGAATTCATCTCTGCCAGCTTTCCCAGAAAATCATTGGAGAAGCCAGCAGGAAATGTTGCAAGCAGAAGGGACATTGGATTTGAGGTTTGTTTCCCCAGAATGCTGAGGGATTTCCCCTCACCTCCCCATGTAGGGCGGGGAAATTCTCCCACGTGTAGGGGAATAGACCTCAAATCTAACAAAAAAGCTAGCAAGCCTTTCAGAACGTGCATCTTTTAGTAAATATCTTCTCTACTCTGCTGGAGGGGAACCTGAGTCAGAACACTGGCATAGAGTAACATTTTAGCGAATGCCATTGTTACCACCTTCCATAGTGGAAAACATTAGTGAAAGCCAGCTCTCTGAACTTTCCAGAACAATAGCATTTGCTACCATTTTCATTTCTGGGGAAAGGGCCACCCCACATACACATCCAAGAGGCCTGGGCCTTCTCCGCACTCCACCAAGGAGAACTATCATGAGAATTACAGCAATAGCACTTAGATTTATAATTGTAGCATTTTCCAAGTCACTTAAACGCAGCTAGGAGATTCAGGATTGCAGCTAATGAGCAAAGTGGTGATGTGGCATCTCGCTTAGCAACTGCTTCAGTCAATTGAGATTTGGGAACCAATTGTGATCACAAGTGAAGGACTACCTGTGCAATCAAAGTTTCAGTGCTGAACCACTTATGCCAGCCAAATATAAATGTTTCTTAAGTACATTTCCTTGGAAGTATGTGTGTGCATTTACAGGTAGTTCTTCACTTACAACAATTAGTTTAGTGACTGTTCAAAGTTACAACAGCACTGAAAAAAGTGACTTGTGACCATTTTTCACAGTTACGACCTAAATAGCATCTCCATGATCATGTGATCAAAAATTTAGATGCTTGGCAACTGGTTCATACTTATGACCGTTGATATGTCCCAGGGTCATGTGATTGATTACCTTTTGAGACCTTCTGACAAGCAAAGCGAGATTCACTTAACAGTCAGGTAACTGATTTATCAACTTCAGTGATTCACTTAACCATTGTGGCAAGAAAAGTTGTAAAATGGGGCAAAACTCACTTAGCAAATGCTTCACTTAACAGAAATTTTGGGTTCAATTGTGGTCATAAGTCGACTGACTGTATATTCATTTCTTCAGAGTATGGATAACTGTGACGTAATACTGTGAAACAGTGAAATTTCATTCAAAATGGTTTGTTAGTTTGACTACCTGATTCTCTCATTTATTTGCTTTACAGGAATCTGAAGAATTTTTGTCCAACTTAGTGGTGAATAAGACCATCTTTGCAAAAGTTGATAGGCTGGCAGGAATTATCAACTTTCAGAGACCCAAGGACCCAAATAACTTACTCAATGACTGGTCTAACAAGCTCAATTCACTGATGGCTCTAGTTAACAAAACTACACACCTCATTGCCAAAGAGGAGATGATACATAACTTGCAATAAGGTGCCTCAGTAGCCTTAATGCTTTAGAGAGGCATTGAATTGGCCATAGAGACTTTATCCCACTGTATATTTTTTCATCTCTCCCTTCCAGATGAAACTTAGAACATAATCACTCTTGAAGAATTGTTGACAATTAAGTTCCTTTGATTATTGATTTGGTTTATAACAATTTTTTTTTGCTGCAATTGATGGGGAAAAATAAAATTGTACCGCTTGTGTAATGGAAATGGCCTTTGATTTATCCCAGTTCATCCTGGATTTGTCTGATTTGCATATCTTTTTACACTGTTAGATATATGTTGTAATACATTCTTTTATAAAGAAATGTGACAAAGTGTTTATTTAATGTTGATTCTCCTAGACTGAAAGTTCAAGCATGAAACAAGTATAATTTCTTGCCTATGTTAAAGTATGGTAGGTTTATAGCAAATCAAGAATAGCATGGAATTAAGTTGTAGCTGTTTTGTATGTTTTTATACATCGATGCTTTTCACTTACATTTAGCTAGGTACGTTAACACAAACAGTTTCCAAAAAAAGTCTAAAGCATTGCTGGTACTTCATTATGTCTTGATGAAGGAAATTATCTATGCTGTTTCAAGTAACCTTAAGATCTAAACTGAAAGCAAAATGTAAATAAGTCAAACTGGTTTTCCAACCTTGCATTCAACTGGTAAATAGCCATTTTAAGTTTTGGCTCATAAACTTGAAGGTCAAATTTTAAATGTACAGGCCTGCAGAGTGCTATATGCTGCTATTGATTGATTGATTGATTAATTAATTATGAGCCATGTTGAGGTAACTGACACAGGTTGTTTCCAAATAAATATGTTTTAAAAATGGCACTTAAAACAATACCAAGCGTACATAGGTAAGTGCCTTGGGTACATTGAGGTTAATGCTTTGAGCTTGCATTTTTAAAAATTGTATTCCTTTATATTCGCAAATTTTCATTGAGAGTGTGATGTGGCATGAAGTAAGGGGTGGGCTCTGCTATTCTAAAGAACAAATTGATCCAACATTGGATCATAGCCTATATCAACAAACAAAAATAGAAGTTTATGTTACATGTTTTGTTCCATTTTTCATGGTATGTAAATAGAACAGTTGCTTGTACAGGCAAATTTTGTTCAGGTTCATTCTGAGATTCACTATTCCATATAAGAATTGTTGATAGTTAATCTTCATCTGTTGCTGTTGTATGTGATGATTTTCTATCAGAAATTTGAAGTGAGTTCACACAGAGCTTTCAGCGATCTCATGATCAGAGTTTTAAACCCTGGACCTCAGTTAATGGTTTGGTTTAGAGACAAATGCCTGTAGAAGAGGAGGACGGAAAGTGATATTTCTGAATATTCTCTTCCAACTCCTTTCAATCTCTTTGATATAGGGAAGGTCTTTGAGTAGGTTAGCAAAAGGCAGTGGATAGTTTCCTAGAAGGCAGCCATCCCAATCTTGGCCATGTAAAGTTTAACCTTTAAGTGCTATGTATTGCATGTGATGTCTTATTAATGTAACGAAGGACCAGAAGATGCAATACTTGACCATAAAGTGCTTGTCCAGCATATTATGTGTGGCTATATTGTGCTACCTCATGTCATGATACGAGCCCAGTGAGTATCTAAAACCATGCTCATTACGTATTAAGGTGTGCAACATTGAGAGATTAATTACTTATCCGTGTTAGAAGGTCAATATCAGTTGAACTCTGTTGCCTTTGCTACATTGCAAAATTTTGTTCACTGCCTACAAAGATAATAGAAGGTCCCCACTACCTGATTTTTAGATAACTTCCCCTAGATCAGAGGTGTCAAACTCAAGACCTATAGGCTGGCCTGGAAATATCAAAGGACTGGCCATGGCCCATTTTTGGCCTCCCTGATCTCTGCCGGCAAAAACCGGGCAGTGCGGGGGTGCCTCTGTATGGCCCATTTTTGGACGGCAGAGTACTGCAGGAGGCCATGGAGGCTGAACATGAGCCCCCCACCCCCCGAACCCTGTTTTGGCCAGCAAATTCCTGCAGGAGATGTCTTTCCCACTTCCACCCCCCGCTCCCCGTCCCACAGAGGAGAACTACAATGCTGATCTGGCCCTCAAATCCAGTTTGACACCTCTCCCCTAGATTCTTGTGCCATTGTTCAGTTTATACAGGATTGTTTACAACACTTTGAAAAAAAAATTCAGTGGCAAAAAAATGAATTGTCTGTCCACTCTTCATTTAGTTCTGTGGATTTGAACAAATGGCAATTGCCCTCTTTTTCTATAACACAATCCTAAATTCTCCTGAGCTTCTATCTACCATAACAATGGTCTTCCCGTGCTCTTTATATGACATTCAGCTTACAGGATAAATATATTTTATTTTCCCTGTGATTCCTTTTACCTTTTCTAGAGGGGTCTAGGACAACTCGATGCAGCCAACTTACCACATCTAACTCGCTGTGACCAACTTGCGGGACAACTCACCACGTCTAACTCACCATGGGACAAGAGTTACACTAATACCAAAGAAATTGTGAAACATTAAAGAAAAGATGCAGAAGAAGGGACAAAATGAAATGTGAATGGCAAAATTATTTTAAATTGTTGAATTGTTCCGCAGCAAGTTGTCCCTCCCTGAGTTGGCTGTGACTAGCTGGCCGTGCTAAGTTGTCACATTCTGTTCTAGAGATCATTTTAAACACTCGTCAGAGACATGCATTCCATTACGTCATTGCTTAATCAAAGTTTGCTGAATAAACCAAAATTGGCCATGTCTGCACTGTAATTTTAAAATTCTTGTGGCTGGGATCCCAGAACATACCAATTAAACCAACTGCATTATCTATGTGCTGTGTGAACTAGGTGAAGGTTAGCATCCACTCCAGCAAGATACTTTCCTAATTACAAACTTTTAACAAACTGAAAAAACACTTGAAGCCCCCATCTGTATGATTCCTGTATACAATACATTTGAAACCATGGTGGGAAAGTCACAACTTACTGAAATAAGCTGGTAGGTATAGTATTTCACTTTTATCTCTTTCCCTAATAAGCCTTGAATTAGAACTGATTTAATTGTAAGTGAAACTGGTATAAGTGGCAAGTCATTAATGATGTCTTGCATGGGCTGTATATTTTCTATAATACATAAAGCTGGTTTAAAGATTGTTTAATGGAAATTGTATCCAAAAAGGATACAATCAATTGCTGTTGATTGCAAACCAGACACATATCACTTTATAGGTAGCCTTAGTAAAAAGAATAGTGATTCTTGCCTTCACGTTTTCCTGTGGAAAGCAGCTAACATATGTGCATTATGACAACTTAATCTGCATGAGTCAGTGGAATGGTGTATGAACATGCAAATCCTTTTTCTTCAAGAGCTGATGAAATCTCATTGAAGTCCCATCTTTAATAAGATTCAAACTCACTTCCATTTGCAATGCAGTGGAATAAAATTCAGAAGAGAGGAATGGTGTATTAAGTATAATTTTGATGAAAAAAGGAGACAAAAACTAATTTGAAAAGCAAGGTTATACGCTTTAAAAAAAACAAAAATAGCTAATTTTGTGCTCTGAAATGTTCAGCAATTGCAACTACCCCACACAATATTTTTTCAAATAGATAAAGTTAATAAGTATTTTACTTTCTGATCCACCAGCAGAATACCATTCTCAGTGTATACCACTACAAACCTTTTGGAGTGATTGGGATTACGGTATCGGATAATGTGTTGAATATTTATAATATTAATCTAGAATGAGATAAATCAGAATGCATGCACTGATTTGTCTGAGCAAGAGTAAATTTTAGGGTGTCTACTTGAGATATAATTTTAATAAGGAATAGGAGTCTATGTTGTAATTCCATGCAATTCTGTTGTGCTTGAATTTAAAAAAATATTAGATTTACTACTGACTGCCACTTAATGCTTCTAGACAATTGCTACTTCTTTACACAGCACTTTGGTAAGATTAGGTCACCTGATGACCTAAACCATGGTTTGGTTGAGATTTGGTAAATGACAAATGGTTGGATTTGCAGAACATACTAAACCATAAACAATGGTTTGTAAAATAAAATGGCTGGATTCATGTAACTTGAGCCAAAATTAAATAAACTGCATTATGGCTTAATATGTTGTGAGAAATAAATCATAACAACATCTATTAGGATGATTTATTAGGTGTACATACGAAAACCACAAATTTTGCTTAAATAGCAGCATAAATATAGTATTCATTATAAGTGTTTAAAAAATAACCTGGTGCCCACTGAATGTTTTAGACCACCTCTCTTACCATTCTGAGTCATAAGTTGTGTTGTGGGAGAGTGTGCTAGTTGTCTTTCAAAACATTTGATAGGCACAATGTTGGCTGTGTTTTACTTCGTAATGGATAGTGTTAGCAATTCAGAGTACTGATTTTGAAACATGATTCGAGGTTTGGGTATGTATACTTTCTAGAGTATCATGTCACTTTTAATAGAACGATGTCTAAGGGAAGTGTGTATACATGTTTACATGTTATCAAAGGACATTTCCTGAAGTTATCTGGAGAACTTTATGCATTCTGTAGTTTCTAAAAGGTAAAAAGAGTATGAGGCAAATAAAACTTATATATTCCAACCTCCCTAAACCTGTAATATGTTCCCCTATACTTAGTGATCTTAATTTATATCTCTGATACATCAAAACTCTAACTATATCTAAATACTAGCATCAGGTAGAAGTGTGATTTGGTCCTGCAAGTCTAAATCTCTGTCCAAATCATTGTATTAGGATAGTCTCAGCTTCAACCCCGGGCAACTGATTCCAGTGCCAAGACTGTTGCTATTAGCAAGAGTTGTCAAACGTTTAACTGATATTTGTTTTATTATTTAAATCCCTTATTCTTTGTTTTTTCAACATTTAAAACAATGTGCTCATAGCCCTCTGTTTTCTCAAGGCTAAACATTCACAATTCATTCAATTTCTCAATGGTATTTTAGCTGCCTTTGCCTGAACCTGTTCTAGCTATTCTGAACCCACTGAGAAGATCAACATAACTCATAACAAAAACCCAAAAGCAAGAGTAAGAATAATTCTGTAGTATGAAAAGGCAATGTTCTTTTAGTTCCAAAGGCTACATATGTTACCAAATTAGCGGTAAGACCATAAATTCTATTAATTTTTTTTCTTCCATGGTAAGTTGGGAAGCTCTTGTTAGTTTGCTTCCAAAATTCAGAATGGTTAAAGGGGGTGCGGGAGGCTTGAGTGCAATCGGCTCATAGCTCACAGGTGCCTTATTCCCTGCTATAGGTCAAATAATATAATTAGGAGTGGTGATGAACTACTTTCCCAAGGTCCCTTCAGCCCCAAGGGAAATATTCTTTGCTTCTCAATTTAACTGAGTAATTATTTTCCTGACATTACAAAACTAAAGTACTGAGCATCAATTAACCACTGGTCCAACCTGAATAGCTTGCAGCCCGATAATAAATCAATATTACAGGACTCATTTTATGGCATCAAAGGAAACTCTAGGCAATTTGTTGTCTGCTTTCCCCTTATCAAAACAGATAACTGGAGTAATTGCGCACCGTGAAATATATGAACTTTAATATCAAACAGTCTTTCTCTGCAAAAAGAAACTAATTTATTCCCCAATCAAAACGTGATTTGTAATTAAGAGATGGAGAAAGCTGCTGTGCATTCTAATGTAAAACTTTCTAGTTTTTATTCAAGGAATAAGCATGATGAAATTAACACTCAATATACCATCCTTGGCAACAGCAGTTCACTGCAAATACCTTTCTTGAATTTCCAAAATTTCTTTAGCTTGAACTAGTTATCCACACTATCATTAAACATGATATGTATTCTCACACTGTGAGTAAATCAGCAATTGAGCCAAGGCCTGAGACAGGAGACTGAATTAGCAATAGCGATAGCGCTTAGATTTATATACCGCTTCACAGTGCTTTACAGCCCTCTCTAAGCAGTTTATAGAGTCAGCATATTGTCCCCAACAATCTGGGTCCTCATTTTACTGACCTCAGAAGGATGGAAGTCTGAGTCAACCTTGAGCCTGGTGAGATTTGAACTGCCAAATTGCAGGCAGCTGGCAGTCAACAGAAATAGCCTACAGTATTGCATTCTCACCACTGCGCCACCACGGCTCTCACATTAGCCTTATGTTTGTTTCTGTTCTGACCAACTGGGTTCAAATTAAAATCTGGAGATATTATACAAAGACCTCTTGAACAACGCATAATGCTATGAAAGGGTGTAGGAAAGAGGACAATCAGTGCATGATCCGGAGATCCTTCTGAACTCCTGACTTGTGTTTAAGGAACAATAAATAGTAGCCATAGATGAAACTGAAATTTGGAAAGTTCACAAGTCCATACTTGATTTATTTTTTAAATAATTTTATTAAGAATTATTAATGAAAAGAATAGAAGCAAACCTGAATTACAAAGAAAATCCTACAAAAATAAAAACAAATTCAAAAAAGTGAAAAAACTTCTCCCTTCATCCTAGCAAGATAATTTTAATAGTTTGTCGCCATCTCTTAAATTCAACATAATCTCTCTTCACTCAGTAGTTCATCCTTTAAGCAATATAATCTAAATATCAGTTGTTGTTTTGTCAGCAAAAATCCAATAAGGGCAACCAGTTATAAATATTTTTTATTTAGCCTTGACAGAAGTAGGCAACCTTGCATTCCTTTCCTAAGTTTTTTTTTACAAATTTAATTCTGAGCCCTTCAAAAAGAGCTCCAGAGTTTTCTCTTCATCTGACTCTCTCTCCCTCCCTCCCTCTCTCCCTCCCTCCCTCCCTCCCTCTCTCCCTCCCTCTCTCTCTCTCTCTGTATAGTTAATAAGTAAAGTTTGTACCTTGTTTGTCACTTCTAATAAAATCCTTCAGGACTTTACTGAACTCTTGTATATCCAATTAAAAAAAAACAAATCTGTTTCCTGGTTCAACGTTTATACCTCTCTTTTTAGGAAATAAATTATCGATTGGCTCAATTTGTGTGTCCATATCTTTTTCCATATCCTCATTGCTTAATGCATTTAAGTCCCCCTTCAAAATAATTTCACAGTTATTCACTGCAACTTGTTCTGTAACTCTGCCCATATATCTTACCAAGGAGTTTGGCAGACAAATACTCATTTCTACTCCAGTCTTTTCTTTAACCTCCAGCTCCCTAGCATCTAACTTTCAAGGTCCCCTTATAAGAAGATCCAAAACTATCACTATTTCCCAAGGGAACATTTCTTCTTATGAATTCAAAGCTATAATTCTAAATCAATCTGGACCCTTAATCCATTGTAAAAATCCATATGCATCATCCAAAAATTACATGTTTCCAAAAGTTTTAAATTCAAATTTATACCATCTTCCTCTTAAGGATAAGGAGACTCACTGATGAATATAGTAAATTTGGTCTAATCACTAAGGCACCAGGCTAGAAAGCAGGAAACTGAATTCAAGTTCTGCTTTAGCCAGTTGGGAGATATTGAACCAGTCACACTCTCTCAACCCAACCTCCTTTACCGGGTTGTTGTGGGAGAAAATAGGAGGAAGGTGTATTGGATATGATTACCACCTTGAGTTATTTGTAAAAATAATAAAGGCAGGATTTAAGGTTTAAAGGTTTTCCTTTCCAGTTGTTACCGACCTGGGGCAATGTTTATCTCCAATTCTCAGCTGAGGGAGCCTGCATTGTCTGAGATACTTCCATTATGTAGCCAGTGTGAAAGTACAAAACACAGTAAACATTTCCTGCGGAAGCAGGACCTATTTATCCACTCGCATATGCGTGCTTTCAAACTACTAGGTTGGCAGGAGCTAGGGCTGTGATGGCGAACCTATGGCATGCGTGCCAGAGGTGGCACGCAGAGCCATTTGTGCCGGCACGTGAGCCGCAGGCAAACTTACCTCACTGCACATGCACGTGCCTCACAGCTGATTTTTGGCTGGTTTGAGGCCTTTTTTGGCCTCCCAGGCTTGAGGAAAGCCTCTGCAGCTTGAAAAATAGGCCCATTTCATCACTTCCTATATTTCCGGAAATACCGGAAGTGACGAAACAGCCCTATTTTTCAACCTGCAAAGGCTTTCCTCAAGCTTCTGGGAGGCTGAAAAAGGCCTCAAACAGGCCGAAAATCAGCCGGGAGGCACAGTGCAGGCAAGGGGGCAGGGGATTGCACGTACATGCACAGGGGGCATGGGGAGGGCGTGCGTATTGCCTTCTGGGTGCTGGCACATGAGCACGCGTGCGCAAGCGTGCGCACAATTTTTGGCACAGGAGCCCAAAAAAGTTAGCCACCACTGAGCTAGGGCAAGAAACGGGAACTCACCCCATCCCAAGGTGCTCAGATCTTGAATCTGGGCTGTCGGCTTTCCAGCTGACAAGTCCAGTGTCTTAACTGCTCAGCCATTGTACCAACTGAAGACAGGATACAAATAAATAAATGATCCTTATCAGTCTAAAGCAGGGGTGTCAAACTCACGTCACGGTGGCGTCATGTGCCATATCGGGACTTTTTTTCCCTTTGCTAAACCGGGTGTGGGCATGGCCAGCGCATGATGCATCCAGCCTGTTGGCTGGGAGTTTGACAGCCCTGGTCTAAAGGGTCTTAATCTCTCCACTACAGTAGAAAAAAATACAATTAAAAAGTGAATAAAAAATAAGGCGAAGTCAAGCTTAATGTCCTTAAAGGCTGCTTCATGTGTTAGCTTGATGAAATCCTGATTCCTAGCCCACTTAACTCATAAACCAACTGCAAAATGGCAGTTTCTGTGGTCTACTCAGGAGGAGCAGCTGTCCAGTCATAATCTCAGTGATTTCTCCTTCCTCCAGATTTTGATATCCAGCCATGATTCTCCTTGCAAATGCAGTCCTGCTCCCAGCAGGCTATCAGTTCTCCATGGCACTCACAGGAAATGGCATACTTGATCTTTCAGATGGATTGTAAAAAGCTCTAATTTTCATATGTCCTGGTATACAGTATATTTTCTTTGGCTCTGAGAATTACAAATTACACTTGTAGAATACAGTAGTGTAAGAGCAATTTGCATAGTTGTGAGTCACTGTAGAAAATAATTACAGAGCTATGCTGATTTTCAATTTGTATCAAATGCAAAACATGTTATTCTCCCAATATTTTGGCCTGGATCAGTTCCATAGTCTTTTATAGGCTGCATCTCTGTGGCATACCTCTTCAGGTCAGTAGTGCTCAAACTGCATTATTCATCTTTTGAAACTCAAAACTTCTGCAAAGTAGGGCAGAGTTCATCCTGCCCCTACCATATCCAAGGTTTGTTATTAGTTTACTTATCTTGACCCCAACTTGATGTATGATTTAGCCATTTCTTCCCTCTGACCTGGAGATAGGAAACTAGGGCATCCAGCAAACATGGAAATTGTGCCAGGAATGAAATGTGTTGCATGCAGGCACCACAGTGCCTATGCAGTGTTATTTAATTACCTACACTTTCTATGGTGGAAATTGTGATTTATTTTATCTGACCAGTTACCTTGCAAATATATAGAGAAACTCGACATAAAATAAATTTAACTTTCAGATCTCTCGCCCTGCGGTCAAGCTTCATAAGTAAATTCATACATTCTTCAGAATAAAAACTTTTGTACCATAAAAGTACAATACAGTACGTCAATTTTCAGGGTTTCAGTATAGGTTTGTTTGAAGACCATTTCAATCTAAGAAGTCGGCAGAGAAAGAAAAGGTATTTGCAGTAGCAGTTGATTGGCATCTGTCACAATTTGGATTCTTTCTGTTTTAGATTTTATTTTTTATTTTTTATTCATATTTATATCCTGCCCTTCTCCGGAGACTCAGGGTGGCTTACAGTTTTTGGGATACAACCCAATGCACTCAGCAATAGCCTTCCTTCCATCGTATATGCCTGCTTATTACTAAGCGGCATTTTTACAAAGTCAGCTTATTGCCCCCAACAATCTTGGGTCCTCAGTTTACCTACCCCGAGAGGATGGAAGGCTGAGTCAACCTTGAGCCTGGTGGGATTCGAGCCTGCAATAACTACAGGCAGCTGGAGCTTCAAATGTTAATCACTGAAATAATTAAAAAAAAAGTTTAGCCAAAGCCAAAATTTTGAAGGTGGATTTTCCCCCTCAACATTTATTTAATAATTGGATTTCCACACCATTCTCATCATTATCATTTATTGATTGATGGGGTCCAATGCAATTTTAACACACTTTTTCTAGTTCATTATTGTAACTCAAAGTAGCTTACCGTCATTAAAATCAGAAGGATGGGACCTGCTTAAAAACTGCAAAGAAATACACACAGTGAACAGGAAAGGAGAAAATCAGTTCTCCCAAGCTACAAAGAAGTGGTTAGAAATGTATTCATATTTCTGTTTACAGACCTCGACTTATGACCAAAACTTGTTGCTAAGTGAGACAGTTGTTAAGGCCATTTTATGATATTTCTTGCCACTTAAATGAATCACTCCAGTTTTTAAATTACTAACATGGTTATAATGTGAATGTGGCTTCCCCATTGACTTTGCATGTCAGAAGGATCCAAAAGGTGAACATGTGACCCCGGGACATTGCAACCGTCATAAATATGAACCAGTTACCAAGCATCTACATTTTGATCATACGACCATGGGCATGCTGCAATGGCCGTGGGAAGAACCATATTGTTGTGGTTCGTTGGCAACAGGTGCAGACGACAGTGGTCTCTGAGAGCGAGGACTTGGATGAGGGGCCTGTGTGTGATGCAGGGATGGGGCCAGGACTATTGGAGAGTGGGGTGCTGCCTTCGGAGGTCGTGGAGTTTGACAGCAGTGACGAAGAGGACCTCGGGGAGCCTGTGCTCAGTGCGCATGTGCGCAGGGCTGCTCAAAGGAAAGTGCAGCTGAAGCAGCGTGGGCGACTCAGGAGTAAGGCTGGAAGGTGATGGGCCCTCCCATAAGGGATAAAAGCCAGCCTTCGGGGTTGACTTCTTTGCAGGAAGCAAAGTTCTTCCAACTCCAAGTTCTTGTGGAAGTCTTGTCTATTCTGGTTTGTTTTCGGAGACTTTTAGTTTTGGATATTTTCCTACAATTAATCTTGTGTTCTTGGCAGCCTTTCACAACCTTGAAAGGGCTTGCTCTTATCTGGGACAATTAGTTTTAATGACTCTTTGCTGTGAATGAACAGAATTCACAGAGACGCATTTAAAAAGTTTGCTTTTATATATACTTTGTGTTTATTTGATTTGAACGAGGCTTGGGTCAGAACAGGTATTGTCACTTTTTTCAGCACCATTGTAACTTTGGTCACTATACTGAAAAATTGTAAGTTGAAAACTGTTCAGTCTTGGCTGACCTTCTCTTGGTGGTGGACTTTCTTGAATCACAATTTCTGGCTTTTGTTCCTATAGCCTATCAGGCTTTTGGTCAAGCAGTCAGCTCAAATCAGATAGCAGGAGAGAGGGAAAAGCGAGTTCCTGACAGCTGCTTTATTGCTCTCCAATGGAACGGGGCCGAGATAGTCACACCCCTCACCTTTGCCGTCATATTTTTCCTGAGAGGTAGGGGTACAGCTCTCACCCATCCTCCTCCTTCTCTGATTCAGCTGTTGGAGGGGCTGGTGGCCGACAGGCCACAACAACTTCATGTGATTTTGATTCTATGCTTCTGTTTACACACCCTAGGATTGTATTAGCTTTTTTTGGCTCCTGCCACACACTGCTGGCTCATGTTTAAGTGATCATCCACTAGGACTCCAAGATTCCTCTCACAGTTACTGTTCTTGAGCCAGGTTTTGCCTAAACTGTACTTGTACCCTTGGTACCTCCTCTTCCTATTTTTCCTACAAAAACAACCCTGTGAGGTAGGCTGGGCTGAGAGAGAATGACTGGCCCAAAGTTACCCAGCTAACTTTCATGCCTAAAGTGGGACTAAAATTCACCGTCCCCCAGTTTCTAGCCTGGTACCTTAACTGCTAGACCATGGGTGTCAAACTCAAAACCCGCAGGCCAGATTCGGCCCATGGGTTGCTTAAATCTAGCCCGCGGGGCTGGCCTGGAAATAGCAAAGGACTGGCCAACGGTGCTCCATTTTGGCCAGCAGGGTGCTGCAGGAGGCGTCCGTGCTGTCTCACCACTCCCTGGACAGCCTGTGGAGAACTACAATGCTGATCCGGTCCTTGAAGAAATCCAGTTTGACACCCCTGTGCTAGACCAAAAGCTTAGGAGTTGCCTGAGTTCCCAGCATCCTTTCTGTGAACTTTAAAGCCCCTCCCAAGAGAGGGTGAATAAATTAAATTGCCCCCTTTTCTCCTCATGCTGTTTCTTTCTTTCTTTCTTTCTCTTCAAATAAAGGAGTAGGTTAATGCACCCAAGCCATGATTTTGTTAAGAAGCCACAATGGCTGGATTCACACAACTTCTAAGCCCAAACCTGTCAGATCATATTGTGACTTAATGAGATGCATGACTCCATGATTAAATCAAATGAGGTACATTTGTCCTCCAAAGAGGCACTTACTTTGGGGTTTGTCTTTGCATTATACATTAACCCATGTTTAACTAAACATGGTATTAGTGAATTAATGTAATTGTTTAGGCTTGCACCATCTACTGAAACACAAAGCAGTCAACTAATCATCTTTATCCGCCTTGAATCCAAGGACAATATCGTTAACCAGTGCCTCTAGATTAAATGTTTGTTAAGTTTATACTACTGAAACCTTGGAATTTCTAATTGTTTACAGATGGACCCTTTCATCTTGACAGTAGTAAACTGCAGGTCCCCAGGAGCCCAGGCAGGCAGGCAGGAGCACAGACCTTATTAGCTAAGTTGAGACATGTTTATGCAACTGGAATTACTGAACAACACCCAGAATCAAGAGTAGTTACTACAAGGAGTGTCATGGCAAGGCAACTGATGCAAATATCATATATCAACTGCATTAAATATATTATTCTGTATTGCTCACCAGAAATTACTATTCCCATTTTTTACTAAATATCCGGCTCGTTCCACTTTGTTTTATCTCAAGAAGTTATGATTAGATCAATTTGATTTTATTTTTTTGACCATAGCCAAGAACTGTTCTATAGACTGCACAATATGATGTAGTATTACTTCTAATCTTTTTTAGATATTTTCAAATAATTGCATTTTTCCTTTTATCTTAATTTACTGTGATTTTTGGGTTTTACATGCTGGTCTAGGATCAAATATTGATTTGATTTGAAGTAATTTGTACAATGATGTCATGACATATCTGCCATCTTAATGACTTAGACCCGATACCTACAATGAAAAAACTGACCTCTGATCATTTTTCAGACTAATGACCATTGCAGCATCCTCATGTCACATGATCAGAATTTGGATGCTTGGCAACTGGCTTGTATTTATGATGGTTGCAGTGTCACGTGATCACCTTTTGCAGCCTTCTGACAAGCAAAGTCAACGGGGAAGCCAGATTCACTTAACAACCATTGTTTTAAAAACTGTAGTGGTTCACTTAACTAACTTAACAATTACCTTGCTTAGCAACAGAAATTGTGAAATTGCTGAATTGTAGCTGTAAGTTGAGAACTACCTGTATTTGTTCCAGATAGGGCTTCCTAGTAACAATTGCACTACCAGTTTTAGAATTCGGTGAAAATGAGAAAAATGTAACCTATTCAGAAACCTCGGAAAGTGCTTATCATGAGAGAAAATAAAAAGAAATGACCGCAGATACTGTTCTTGGTTTTAGATCTGCAACATCATAAATGAAATGAGACATTTGTTAAGTGAGTTCTACCCCATTTTACAACATTTCTTGCCTCAGTTGTTAAATGAATCACTGCAATTGGTAAGTTAGTCACCTGGTTGTTAAGTGAATCTGGCTTCCCAGTTGACTTTGCTTGTAAGAAAGTCACACAAAGCAATCACATAACCTTGGGACACTGCAACTGTCATAAATATGAACCAGCTCTGCCAAGGGTCCAAATATTGATCATGTGCAAAGGTCATTTACTGTGAATAATGGTCACAAGTCACTTTTTTCAGGGCCCTTCTACATGAACAGTTGTAAGTTGAGGACTACCTGTATTTGCTACTTAGCTGAATTATTTGATATACCACTCGATGAAAACTCGTTTTAGTACCATCGACTAGAAGAACTACTCTTAACTCCCAGATGCAGCACAGTGCAATAAAAATTCATAAATAGAAAAAAACCCCACTTCTAAGTCAGCCTCCGGATGGCAGAACGACTTTAAACTGCTGTTTTCCAATTTATATCAATCCATCACCAAGATGGTAGCAATTTCTATTCAGCCCAAATTTCTCAGAATCGATTGCAGTGTGGAAAAATAATTGTATGCATTAATAATCGTGCGGACGCGCACCTCTCTCCCTATTCGGCAAGGGAGGTCAAGATCGATTTTGCGCCCCTTTTTGTTCGCGAGGCAGCTCAGGGAGTCGATCGGAACCCATTAACCCTTTCCGCCCAAAAGACAGCAAAACGCCAAAACGGTGGTTTTAAAAACCGGGAAGAAAGCGCCGATTCCCCAGCCTACCAACCATCTTGCTTTCCATCCTCCCTTTTTTATCCCTCCCACCGCTGCTCAGGGCGCAAACTACCCGATCTCCCGCCGCCTTTCGCTCTTTCGCCACAGATGGACCCATCCGGGCGCCACTTTCCTCCCTCTTTAAGTTTTCCCTTCGCTCCGATCCGGGCGCGCGAGGGGGAGAGGAGGGAGGGGGGAAGGGGTGGGTGGGACGAGAAAAGGGGCGGTGAAGCGCGGTGGGAGGGAGGAGGGGAGAAGAAGGGGAGGAAAAGAAGACACTTTTTTACCCACAATGCTTTGGGAGGACGTTGACAAGTGGATCCAAGATGGCGTAGAAAGTAATGACAGGTAAGTCAGGACTTCCCTATTTGCTGGCTGGGAAAAACGAAGGGACGAAGGGAGAAAGCTCCGCCGGGGCTGGGACCGTGTGAGAAGCCTTCCGAAGCCGCCTGGGAAGAGCCGGGGGTGGGGTGGGGGTGGCGGTCCCTCGGGATTAAGAGAAGGCTTCTCCGTCCCCGGCGGAGCGCGGACCGGGGCTGGCCGGAGAGGGCCCTGTGATTGCGGAGGGGCCTGCAGAAGTCGCAGCCTGGGGAGAAGCGGAGGGTGGGGGGTGGGCGGACTGGGCTGTTTACGCGGAGGCTCCGCCGGGGCCCTGGGCACGAAACTGTTTCGGGGTGTGTGTTTTTGTGTGTGTGTTTGTGTGTGTGTAGAGCGGGGTCGGTCGGTTACGACGGAAGGCGGATATTCGGGTCCTTCACTACTAAAGCAGGCGAGCGGTACCTTCAAGGCTTTTGGAGGCAAGAGGCGCAAAAACCCACCCTTGGAAGGCGTGTGTTGTGTGTGTGTGTGTGTGTCTGTATTTCTGATTCCCCCCCCCCCTTTCTCCCTCTCTCTTTTTTGAAGCCAAGTCTGAGACTTGCCTCTTGCGCGGCGGGCGAAGGAGGAAGCTTTTTACAGGGCGGGCGATAGGAAAAGCGAATTCCTCGAGAATCGTCTCTGGGCTTTTGTGAGGCTTAGCAATAAACAACTCTTTTAACGTTTATAAATGGAAAGATCCCCACCCCTCTCGCCACCAAGAAGTGGTCACGTAGGTATTTATTATCTCTCTCCCCCCCATTCTACGATGAGCAGCAACTTCTGGGTTCCTGAAGTTGGAATTAAATGATGAGTAGGGAATTGTTTTTAATTATTGTTTTTTTTGGTGGGGGTGGAACATTTTGGAATTGGAGTTGAGTTGGGAAGGAAATGTTCAGATTGGTGACCACAGCTTTAGAAGGAATTCCTTTTTAGGGTCCTAAGCAAGATAATCTGGAAAAGTTAATGTTTAAAAGCAGTTGCAAAAACAGAGCACTGTACTGTAGTTAATTGCAGAGGGAATAAGAAAAGAATATATCCGTCCATACATTAAAGTTACTGTTTTGATATTGAGTGTATATGATAAATATCAAAACCATAACTTTTAATATACTTTTATACCAGTGTTTTAACTGAAATATCAATGTGAATATACAAGTATGTACTTGTATATCAATATATTAAATATGTTGATGAAAATACATGTGCAAAGAAAATGCCTTAAAATCAGTTTTCTTGTTGGATTTTGTCTTTTGGACATGGTTTTAAAATCATACAGTTTCACAACATGTAGAGGGATTTTTTTTGTACAAGCTTAACTTTTTGTGCAAAGCAATTTATAAGTAATAATTAAGTTTCATTAAGATGATATTATAACTTGTAGAACCAAAGCTTGAAAGAATAGGCATTCATATTTCAATCAAATAAGAGGAAATGACCTTAATATTTGAAACTCAACATTTTCAGTGATATGGTTGATATCATTTAACTTTTCACAGCAAATGCACAGTGGTACTTAAAGACCAACATATATATTATTGTGTAAGATTTCATGGATCTTAACCTAAATCATCAGATTCATTCATTGATTGATTGAAATCTGCACTACAGAAACTAAGGATTTAAGCATTATCTTTTCAACTTGTTCAAATATGATTTAAATCAGAAGATTTTTACAGACTTTTTTTACAGTTAAATAAAATAAAAAATACAGTTTTATTAAGGTTGCTGTTCACACTTAACTGAGAATACATATGGTAACAGTTAATTTAATCTTCTGAGTAAATGTGTTTAGTATTATAGTATAATTATTGTTTTGGAACTGATAGCTTTTTTAATTAAAAGGAAATGTAAAGACATAGCAAAAAGTATATGTTACATTATTCCATTAGTACAACTTAAAATTATAAGAAATCTATGGGGAACATTTGTGTGTGTGTGTGTGTGTGTAATTCTTAAAGTAAATATCTTGTATTAAAAGAGAAAAAAGGCTTAAAACTTTGGTTATTTTGAATTTTCTCCTAATAGGTATAGAATTTTAAGAAGATGTAGGCTTTAAAAAGCTTGCAAAAGTTCCACATTTAAAACTGAGGAGAGTTTATGTTTTTGTGGTAAATTATGGTTTTCAAGTCATTTAGTGCAATACAGCTTTTTTCTCTGATATTTATAGATGGTGACCAAACCAAATATCTTCCATGATCTAATGTTTGATAATGATTGTACTACTGCTAACACATTTTATAAATCTAAAACCCTTAACATTTGCAAATCTGGTTGTATAAACAAATCTTACTTTGCATTTTTCTAGATGCAAATTTGTTAAATTTATGGAGAAAACATGCAATAATGCAACAAATTCACATATAGTAAAAGATAATTACTGTCATATAGTTGTGGAACTCAGAATTGTGAAAGATGGCATCAGATTGTGGCTGAATATATTAATGTTGATCTAATTCAGATGATTGGTGTAAGGATTTTTAGAGAATATATAACATTCATTCGTTTGTTCATTCATTCATGAGGTTTTTGAACATACACAGAAGTACTTTGCAAGTGCTAAATATTTTATTACCTGTTCTTCAGCATAAGAAAAAACAGGATCATTTTAAGAGATGTCACTTCTGCTATTTATTTATTTAGAGATTTATATCCTGCTTTAGGACCTCAGGCTCTTCCTGTTCTGAACCAGGCTTTGTCCAAATTAAGGAAGCACAAACTGAGTGTAAAATCAAACCTATTTTAATGCAACGCTGGGGGTTTCTTGCATTCCCAACCAAAACGCATTAGACACAATTCTCTGAGATAAGCTCACGTCTTTCAAGGTTGTAGAAGGCTGCCAAGAAACAGAAGTCCAATAATTATATTATTATTATTATTATTATTATTATTATTATTATTATTATTTATTCGACTTGTATGCCGCCCTACTCCCTAAGGACTCAGGGCGGCGAACATTAAAACAGGAGAAATTTACAATAAAAAGACAATTAAATAAATAAACAAGCCGAATACAATTACAAAGTTAAGAAGGTTAAAACCCTCAAACCCCCAAGGTCATTCCAGGCCGGCCTGTTGAAACAACCAAGTCTTCAGGTCTCGGCGGAAGGAGCGGAGGTCAGGGGCCAAATGGAGATCCACGGGGAGCTGATCCCAGAGGGCAGGTGCTCCCACGGAGAAGGCTCTAGCCCTGGGAACCGCCAGCCGACAATGCCTGACCGACGGTATCCCAAGGAGGCCTCTCCTATGAGAGCAAACAGGGCGATCGGAAAGTGATGCTGGCAGGAGGCGTTCCAAGTACCCTGGACCCAAGCCATTTAGGGCTTTATAAGTTGTTACTAACACCTTGAAGGCGACCGAGAGGCAACTGGCAACCAATGCAAGCCGCGCAGGAGGGTGTAACTTGGGAGTATCGGGATACCCCCATCACAGCCAGCGGCGCATTCTGCACCATCTGTAACCTCCGGGTCATCCGCAAGGGAGCCCCATGTAAAGTGCGTTGCAGTAGTCGATTCTAGAGGTGGCGCATGAGTAACCGTTCGAAGGGCATCTCGGTCCAAATAAGGGCGGAGCTGGCAAACCAGCCGAACCTGGGCAAAAGCCCCTGACCACAGCTCCCACATGCTCCTCCAAACCAGCTGTGAATCCAGGAGGACACCCAGGTTCCTCGCCTTATCCACGGGGGCAACACCTCTCCCCCATGACCAAAGATGGTACATCCAATAAAGACCGAGATGCGGTAAGAACAGCCATCAGTCTTGGTGGGGTTGAGCTGAAGCCTATTACTCCCCATCCAGACCCGCAGCCTCCAGGCACGGGACATCACGAGAGAGCATCACTGATCGGGTCTGGGGTGGAGATATAAAGCTGGGTATCATCAGCATACTGATGATACCTCACCCCAAAACCTCGGATGATCTTGCCCAGCGGTTTCATGTAGATATTAAACAGGAGGCGAGAGAAGCGGACCCTGGGGCACCCCACAAGTGAGGGGCCTCTGGGCCGACCTCTGCCCCCTGCCAACACTGACTGCGAGCGGCCGAGAGGAAGGAAAACCACCGCAAAATGGTGCCCCTACCCCAATCCTCTGAGCAGCTGCAGAAGGATACCATGGTCGATGGTATCGAAAGCGCTGAGAGATCTAACAGGACAAGGACAGAGGAACAACCCCTGTCCCGCCCTCCAGAGATCATCCATCAGTGCAACCAATGCTGTCTCCATGCTGTGTCCGGCCCTGAAGCCCGATTGATTGGTCTAAATAATCAGCTTCCTCCAGGAACAAGGGAAGCTGCTGAACCACCATGCTCTCAACAACCTTGCTAAAAGCGAAGGTTGGAGACTGGACGATAGTTGTTCAAAAGCGGCGGGTCCAAGGCAGGCTTCTTGAGGAGGGGCCTCACCACTGCCTCTTTCAAGGCGGGAAAGACCCCTCACTCAAGGAGGCGTTGACAATTGCCTGGAGCCAGCGCGTTTAACCTCCTGGAGGCATACACCAACCAGGAAGGACACGGGTCCAATAAACACGTGGTGGAAGACAGCTTCCGCATGATCCTGTCCACCTCATCAAGGGAGACCAGGTCAAACTCAACCTAGATAGAATCTACCAGACCGCCACCTCATCATCAGACCACTGCCAATCAGAGTCCAAGCCGCGAATTTGGCGACCCTATCCGCCAGATGTAAACTAAATTCCTCTGCTCTGCCCTGCAAAGGGTCATCCCCCTCCCTCAATTGGAGGAGGGAGCGGGTCACCCAAAACAGGACCGAGGCGATCATCAGCGGATGCAATCAGAGCGGAGCAAACGCCTCGCCGCCCTGATAAGCTTCCAGATAGGTCCTAATATAGGCTCGCAACTGGACACGGTCGGATTCGGAGCAGCTAGTCTTCCACCTGCTCTCCAGGCGTCTTCTCCGCTGTTTCATCCCCCGGAGCTCCTCGGAAAACCAGGGAGCCCATTGGGGTCTATGGCGGGGAAGAGGCCGCAAGGGGGCAACCCGGTCGAGCGCCTCCAAAGCCGCCTGTTGCCAGGCGGCCGTCAGCGTCTCGGCCAAGCTGTGGACAAGGGAGGCGGGCAAGAACCCCAGCACCGTCTGAAACGTCTCCGGGTCCATCAGGCGTCTGGGGCAGAACCATCGTGTTGGTTCCTCATCCCAGCAGCGAGGGACAGCCAATTGAAAGACCAGCCGCAGGAGATAGTGATCCGTCCACGATAAAGGGAGGGCAATTGGAGAACCCTCCCCCAGATCACTGCCCCGAGACAAAAACCAGGTCAAGCGTGTTCCCCCCCTCGTGAGTGGGCCCGTGAATCACCTGGGTCAGGTTCATGGCTACCATGGATGCCATGAACTCCTGAGCCAAACCCGATGCCCCCAGAGGCGGCAAGTTAAAGTCCCCAGAACTATAAGCCTGGGGAACTCCACCGCCACCTCCGAGAGGGCGTCAGGCAGGGGCGCACGCAGCTGGGGACAGGTATGTTAGCAGCAAACCCAACCGACCACCAGGGCCCAATTTCACAAGGAGGGCCTCACACCCGCCTATCTGCGGGACAGTGACCTCCCTTGGAAACAAGGTCTCTCTAACAACTATGGCTAGCCCTCCGCCCCTTCCCTGGGCCAGAGACCGGAACAGCACACGGAAACCTGGAGGGCACAAATCACACAGAGGGACACCCCCCTCCGGGCCCAACCAGGTCTCCGTAATGCATGTCAGGTCTGCAGCCTCCTCCGTGAGCCCAGGGGAGCGGGAAGCGACCTAGGGGTCGGAGTGTGCCACCGCTCGTAAACACCGGGCGCTCCCAAATTTGGCCCCTGTCCCATCCCCCCTGCCATAACCGATCACCCTGGAGATGGTCAACCCTGCCCTCTCCCCGCCAGACCCCGGGGCCCCCCCACCCCACCCCTCCACGCCGAGACCAGGAGCCAGCCTGGAAGGACAGTATAGACCTGCAATTTGATCCCCACCCCTGCCCTAACCCCTTAAAACAACGAATTAAAAAATTAAAAGCTTCCCTTTATCCCAGATTTAAAATTTGGCCCCTTGGCAGCCATGCCACCTCTCAGGATCCCAAGATCCGTCATTGAGGTAGGCTCGATAACAAAGGGCCACTCCAAAGACAGGGGAACAGTCTGGAGGGCCTGTAACTCCGGCGATGAGTAGGTTGGCATAAGATATCCCATTTCAAGGGGAAAGAGGGCAAAACAGTCGGTTCGATGTTACAAATTGCATAGATGGAAACATGCATGAGGGACCAGGCATTCAAAACCAGACCAAACAACCCCACCAACAAGCAGCTCGCTCACCGCTGCTAGGGCCAGGATTAAGATGGCCAAGCTGCTCCCACCCAGCGGCTTATGGTGGGACGCTGGCACAAACAGAACCCCCGCCCTCTCACAACAGAGGGGTTCATGCCCTCCATTGCCGTCCCACTGCAATGGGGACAGCCAGGTCCAAAGGGGAGAAGAGGGTCTGAGAGTGGAAAACAAACAAGGAGATAGTCATTGATGGTAAGGCAACCTCCAGGGCAGCTGGGGAGAGGATTAGAGATATCACACAGGAGGGCAACAGTGGCCGCAAATGGGAGACAGATAGCCTGCAGTCTGAGAGTAGTATAAAATAGCTGCCAAGTCCAGAGAAACAAGTCCAGAGCCAGAGAAACAAGTCGAATGGCAAAAGATTGAAAACCACAGCCCCAGGTCAGGGTCCGGCACCGAACCTTCGCGGGGTCACTCCTCCAATGTAAAGTCAACAACTGACCCCACCAGGCGGTGCCTATCCATCCAACCGGGGCCAAACCCCAATGCCCACAATCCGGACTCCTTGGGGCTCCAGGCCTGCACCTCCCCAGTGCGGCCATAATAGGGCCTCTTCCTCCGGGAATTTCGCCCTCGGAGGGAAGGGGAAGGGCAGCGGCGCCGAGGGCAATATTAAAGTCGAACCCCCCAGCAAATCGCTGCCCCCCCAACGATGACCAGGTCCCAACAAGATGGTAAAATGCGGGCAGCATCGGGCCAACAAGCCCCAGGGGCACCAAGCTCACAAGGGCGACGCCACTAAGGGCTAGAGGGCCTCAGGGTGACCCACAGGCAGCAATGGGGGACCTCCAGGCTGATGTTACTGCCGCCGTCGTCGCTGCCACCATATAGCGGGCCGCTAACAGGTCAGAATATAAACTGACAGAAATTCCAGCAAAGACAAACCAGAGTTTGCAGGGCTTCAATGAGGAATCAGAATCTAATGAACTTCTTTGCTTCCTGCAAAGAGCACGTCACCGAGGTCTGACTTTTATCCCTAATGGGAGGGGCAATCACCTCCCAGCCTTACTCCCAAGTCACCCCTGCTGCTTCAGCTGCTCTCGCCTTCTAGCAGCTCTGTGCACACGCGTACTGGGAACAGGCTCCCCGGGGTCCTCTGCTTCGCTGCTGCCAGACTCCGAAAGCTCTGAAGGCAGCACCCCACTCTCAGATGGTCCTGGCCCCATCCCGGCATCAGATGCAGGACCCTCGTCCAAGTCCTCACCAGACTCCCTGACTGGTTCCCTTTTGTCCTCACTGTCCGATACCTCTGCTGTCCCACTGGCTGCCGGCAAACCACAATACTTCCTTCGCACTCACCCACCTCTGTCATTGCAGTAAGAATGTGATATAGGTTCGGCTGAGAGTAATCCGAATGCAGTTACTCAATAAACTTACCAGAAAGATCTCTTGTTTGCTTTGTGAGAATAAGTTCTGAATACATCTCAGAAGAAAAAAAGAGGCTGAAACATTTTATGGCTCAAATATATTTACTTTGAAAGAAATAAAAAGTACTAAATGCCCAGCTTCTTTTAACTTGTGAATTCCCACAGAGACAATGTGTTCTGTTTATTACAAAGCACAGTTTATAAAGAATAATATTTTTAAGCTGTTATCCTTTGGTTAGTAATTTCATGGGATTTCTGAGTAAACTAAAGCTATAGTTTTAAATGAACTTACTGCTATGCTCATGCATCTTCTTAAGTAATATATCACAGCTGAGAAACCATGGTATCTAGGTAAAAACAGGATACTAGGCCAAAATCAAGTCATATCTGAGATCCTCACTGGTAAGAAATAAACCCTAGTATATATAGCAAGGACTACTTCTATTTAAATGTTTCTAGGATTCCACTTTTTAAAGGAGTATCTAATATGACTGGGGAAGATTTCCAGTTAAAAGCAGGCATATATGATGGTCCTATCTAATAAAACCTATCTACCAAATCCCTGTTTGAGATTTAGTAATTAATATATAATATGAAAGATAAAGCATTTCTAACGTATAATAATTTTTAAAGTTCATATTTTTCTAGTTTTAGAAATGTTAAAATGGAATCTAATTACAACTATTTTGTTAAAAACATTTGCGTCAGTCATGGGAGTGATGAATCTGTTTTAAAGATTACATATAGTATCTACATAATTCAAGTAATTGTGGTAGAATCACAAACACATTGATCCATGGCAAGTATTTTATCCTGAAAAGTTATTAGTGTATCAGTGATTTTACTTAACCAATCAGAGTCAATTGGGTTATTACTTTTATGAATCTTCAGTGAAAAATGCATAGAGTGGAGTGTTGTAAAACTCACACATTTTATATCATTTTAGCACCTATGTTTCTTTGGTCCCTTCCTGAAATTGCAAGCTGTTAATGTATGTGCTCACTTTTACTTATAGGTTTGCCTATCCTGTAGAATCTTTCAGCCAGTATTTCACTACTGGAAATTTTGCAGAATTGTAGTTACATACTTTTGCCATGTCTTATTGTAAATCTCCTATGGAGGAATCTGATTGTGTGCCATAAATCAGGGTTCCCAACTCCTGGTCTGTAGCCTAGTGTTGTGTTGCAGCTTGTTAGGAACCAGACTGTGGAAGTGGTAGGTGAGCATGTGTATGTGGACAAAGTGGCATTTATGAAAGCGGCTTGCACGCGCAACCATCTCTCTCCCCACCCCCCAATTGTGGCCACCACCAGTCCACCAAACCAGAAAGATTGGAGACCCCTGCCAAAAGTAGCCAAACTATAATCAAAATAACTGAAACTCATCTAACTTTGTTGGTTGGGAAATATAGCTGTCTTATCATCAGTGTATTTCTTTTCTCCCATATCAATTCACTGACCACAATAAGAAGGAGAAAATACAGCATTAAAAAAATATTTACAGTTGTTCACTTTTGTATATTCCCAGCGTAACACATAGGAAGTTCCTTTGTAAAATTAAGAGTCAGTAATTCATCTACATTTGACTAGTGAGTCATGGTATGTCTGCATTTGAAATAATCTTTTAAGGAAAGCCTCAGAATTCCAATTTTAATGTTTTCTCCTAGGATGTTATTACTTGCTGTTTTTAAGGAAATGCTATTATAGTAAGTTTCAATCCCAAATAATATGGCATTCAGATAGTCCTCAACTGTCAAACACAAATGATCCCAAAATTTCTGCTGCTGAGTGAGACAGTTGTTAAGTGAGTTTTGCCCTATTTTATAATCTTTCTTGCCACAGCTGTTAAGTGAATCACTGCAGTTGTTAAAATAGTAACATAGTTGTTAAGTGAATCTGGACTCCCCATTTACTTTGCTTGTCAGAAGGTCGCAAAAGGTAACCACTTGACCCTGGGACACTATAACAGTCACAAATACATGCCAGTTGCTAAGCATCTAGATTTTCATCATGTAACCATGGGGATGCTAACAATGGTCGTGAGTTTGAAAAATGGTCGTAAGTCACTTTTTTCAATGTTATTTCAAATGGTCACTAAACGAATGGCTATAAGTCAAGGACTATCTGTATTGTACAAATGGTAGAATAGAACTGAACAACTTGAGAAATTATTTTGAAATCCTTGTCTGAGAATAGTGGCGTTTCATAACAGTTGTACTTTCTACCTGGACATTTCTTCAAAACAACTGATTCTACCTGGTCATTAAAAAAAATAATTCTAAAAATGCAGGAATTGCTCATCAGTTAGATACTGAACAGAAGGTGTGAGAGGCTGAAAAGCCAAAGCCAGCCTTGATTGCTGTTATATGAGACATGTTTGTTCATTTACTCCCTTAACCATGGTTAATGCAAAACCATGTAAAAGTGATCATAGGATGGTAGGAACATGAACTTTACTAATCAAGACATGACAGAGTATGTTCTGAGTTTCTTATATACCTAATAACTTTTTTCCTTTTAAAAATGGGAAAAAACCTTATCACTTCTTAGGTACCGGTAAATAAAAATTATCAAATAAAAATTTCCATTTCAAAACTAACAATGCACTTAGTTTTAGAATAGCATTATTACTTATATTTACTCCCCTAACATATATAAAAGCCACAATAAGCATTTACCTTTGACCAGGTCCCACTGGCAGACATTCTGGAGTTGTGGAAAAGTTTTTAGCCTAGTGTTTAGACTAAAATTTAATGTCTGGTCTCTGCCGATAATTGTTTGGTTATTCAAGGCTGAAGTTTCTTGTTGATCATGGAAGAGCATGTATTTTCTCTGAGAATTAATATCCGCCAAAAAAAAATCCAGCAGGTTTTTAAGTACTATTGGAGTAGAAAAATCTTTGTGAACAAATGGATGGCCTCATGGACATATTCTTTGTTCTGGAAATAATGAATACAAGAAAAATCCTGAATCAAGCCAAAAACCTATTTTTCCAGCCGTTTATGTCTTACAATGACTAACTATGATGAATTCCTCTTCCATTGTTGTTCCCAACAGTATTTAAGGTATGAGGCCTTTGATCAAGGAGGTATCAAGACTAGCTTCAATTATCACCGAGAAATGTCTTACTTCAGTAAATATGTATGATCACAAATTACATCTTCTCTGTTTGAAATGTCACACTTCCACTTTGCAGGTAGTGCAGCTATATGCTTAATACATCTCTAATACATTTTGTGGGTATCTCTGTTTTAATGATCATTGTATGCATTGACTACGGTGGATACTATTATTTTCTCCTGTTACCTTAAAGCAGTAACAGTAAAGATAGGGAAAAGAGAGCATTACAATTTTTTTTAACATTGGTGAAATTAATATGATTCTGTTGGCCAAAGTAAGCAGATAATAGAAGGTTCTACAGAATGAAAGGTTTCCCTGTCAGTTGTGTTCAACTCTAGAGCACAGGGTTCATCTCTGTTTCCTAGCCAAGGGAACCAGCATTGTCTGAAGATGCTTCCATGGTCATGGCATAGCTATATGCCAAAGGCATAGGAAACGCTGTTACCTTCCCACCAAAGTGGTATCCATTAATCTACTTACATTTGCATGCTTTCAAACTGCTAGGTGGGTAGGAGCTGGGGCAAGTAACGGGAACTCACCCAGTTGCGCGCAGCTCGGCTCTCAAACCTGAGCTGTCAGTTCTCTAGCTGACAAGCTTTGCGTCTTTAACCATTGAGCCATTGTGCCTCATTCTACAGAACAGGGAGAAGAAAAAGCCTACACACAAACCAATAATTACTTAAGTGGAATTTATATGTGGATGCACTACAATAGGTTAAAACCTACTGGGTTAGAAAGAAAAGCTGTATATTTAGTAAATACATACATTTACAGGTAACAAAAAAAAATTACAATTGAACACTTACGCTTTAATGGCATTTGGTTTATTAAAAAACATAAACAAATGCATTATTTCATTTCACACATAAGGGAGAGAGGCTTACCTCAAAATTTCCCTAAGTAAAACAAGTAAAAAAATAGTTACCACACTGTTTATTTGATTGGTTCATATCACTCAAAATTGGTGCATCTTAGTCTGAGCTTTCTCTTTCTCCCCTCTCTCCTCCCGGGAAAAAATTTGGTGCAGCTTTTAAGTAGATGGAAGTTACTACCCACTGCCGTAGAGTTTTTCAGAAGTTATGATGACTATAATGGAATACTTATTCACAAGATTTGTAGATAGTGTTTTAACTGTGAATGGACAGTATCTGAAATCACTATTGGGAGTTTGTACTCTTTTGTTCCTGGAAATTCTTTTCTTGGGAAAAATGGGGATGCTCCTTTCTTCACTCTCCTACTTTCAGAGTCGAGTCCTTAAATTTTATGTGAAAAATAATCAAAGTAACAGACAACAAAAACCAATTTGACAGCCAGTAGCATGCAACAAAAATGATAGAAAGCAGATATTACTTTCCACAATGGAATCTTTTTGCTTCTCTTGGAATTTCAGATTGCATTGTAAACTTTATAAAGCATCTATATTCTTGAAGACTTGTTTAGACAGTTCTTAATACAATTAATTAAATGGGATTCAATTAAATTAAGTCAATGAGATTTAGTAGCTTAATAAAAATATTTTGATTTCAGCATTAATGAACAGCGGTTTGTGTAAAACTTGGGCAGGCAACCATTCAGATAAATCTTTGGTCTTATCTGCATAATTCCAGTTCTACACATTGGATGCTCTCTGAACTGTTTTTTTTTTTTTGCAGATGTTTTATTACCAAACTCACGACTGATGTATGTTACCTATTTTGGTAATGAAACATATGCAAGAAAACCATCAAGCTCATAGACTTCAACCCTGAGCTACAAATATTCTGTTCTATCAATGAAATGTTATGTATTGACTAATATTAAACAGAGGTAAATTTCTGGATTAATCTTTGCTCTACACTAGTATAAGAGTGCCTTCTGGTTGCAGAAGAGTCTTTGATTTATCAGAGGCTTCTTGAAGGTGACTCAAATTTTTCAGCATCACCTTTGCTCTGCTCAGAGCGCCTCCAGCCTTGCAGAGAGATTTTCAGCGGATTACTAAGGGGCTCATGTACTGCAGAGTGTTTGTTCTGTAAGTCTTATTAGCTCCAAGAGTAATCTTTCCTGTTTTAATACAGAAGCCCCTTGATTAGTTGTCTAACAAATATATCCTAAAGCGATCAAAATCAAATCCTGCTACGAATGTTTCTGATGCCGTTGTCAGAATTCTCATATTAAAAATATTCTCATATTAAAAATAAATTGAACTGGCTGTTATGTAATATTGATTTTATGTGGCCTTGCCTGTTTATGTAAGAATAATGATTTCTAGCAGATAGTTTAACTGAAAGGAATAATTACAGAAGTTTGCATGTCCAAAGATAGTAAGCCAGAAATTTGCTCTGGATATATGAAAATAGGTATTACTCAGTAATCGGTGTGCCTACCACATTTTGTGTGCTGTTGAGATGAAATAGCATAATTCCAAGTCTTTTAGGTACTGGTACTTTATGATAAGCTTGCAAGCTTCCAGGTAAATGTATAATCATGGATACCAGGAATGAAAGAGGCTTATATGCTTCATCCTGCATATCCATTAATTCTTGGGTTTGTGGCTGCTTATCAGCCACTGTTTTCTGAGATTTGATGGTCCTATGTCAGGGGTGTCAAACTGGATTTCTTTGATGGCTGGATCAGAATTATAGTTGTCCTCTGTGGGCAGGGCTGGGGAGACAGGATGGACACCTCCTGCAGCACCCTGCCAGCCAAAATGGGGCACTGGGGCCCACATATCCCCCCGTGCCCCGTTTTGGCTGCTAGAGGCGCAGTGGGCTGGTTCTTTGCTATTTCCAAGCCAGCCCCATGGGCCAGATTTAAGCACCCAGCAGACCACATCCGGCCCACAGGCCTTGAGTTTGACACCACCGTTCTGTGTTTCTTGAAGGAACACCCGTGTTTGGCCATTTTTATATTGTGCTTACCAATCTTTTTGTTGCTGATTTTGCTTCCCATTCAATTTGCTTCCAAAGTAGTAAGAAGCTCTTCCACCTTAGTGGGATCTTGAGATTTAACCCCCCCCCATGGTATGCTTATTCAATTTTTAAAAATGGATAAAAATGAAATAGTGCACAATAACTGTTTAATTAAATAGAAAAATCAAGAGGAACTCAGTAAATAGCTGCTTCTCCTTTGCAGTATTAGCAGCTCCCCTAAAATAGTATAGCTTATTGATGCATGGGTTTATATATGAAAGCCCAGTAAACCTTATATGGGAAACTGTAATTGTGGAAGGTATGTACTCATTTGGACTGAATTTATATGGAAATCATCTTTCTATTGATTTCTTTAGAAAAATGGATAGCCATTCCTCATTCCATAGAAAGTTTTATTATGGAAATAGAAGATTTCTATGATTATAGCTCTCTACAGGAGTACACTTTCAGATGTCTCAGGATCACAACAAAAATATTGGTGACATATGCTGGATTGCATTTTATTTTTGTTTGTGCCATAACAGATTGAATTGCTTTTCTGGGAATAAAACCTTCCCAATGTTTTATTAGCTGAGACTGTGTTATAAAAATTAAAGCTTGTAGTTCAGTTACAGAGCATTCCACGACAAAATACTTTACTTAAAATTTTTCACCAGCCAGGGAAAATATCTTCCAGTTACTTCTACAGCATTTTGAACTGTTTTTTAAGGTTATACTTTTGGCCAGCAATCCTGATGAATCAGAAGTGAATTATGTAGGTTTAATGTTGTTTGGGTTCTGTTATAGCACTGTTTTTAAACCTGTATTCCTAGGAATCTTTGAATGTTTTGGAAGCTTTTGGGGCAAAGATGGCTTTCAGAGTCAGTAAAGCAATTAAACACTTTCTCTGTTTTGTGGTCTCAAGCAGACACAAGAAGTTTGGATGTATAGATTTCCTGAACGGAATTAAGAAACCATATATATCAAGGAATATTCTGTCCAACAACATAGTAGAATCATGCTGTCTATGTATGCTAGTCTTCAGGTTTTATTCTAGAGCTCTTCTTCTTGCCTTTTTGAACCAACTGTTTGTTGTGTAACTGCTCAGTTTTGAGGGTTTGTGCCTTCTGTCTCTTGTTTACAATATGGCTGTCTCAAGCATGAGAATCAGAGATTCCAGCCTCACTGACTTCAATTCTTACACCATATTTCCCTTTCTCTTTATCCTTTTCTTCACTGAGCAGCCATATAGTAGCAAGTTGCAACTAGTTTAATAATGGGATTGTAATTCAGACAACAAACATGACAGTAGAATACTCAGCTTAAACACTCAGGCTCAAACTCCAGGGAAGGTGAGATCTTGTCTGGTAGCCAGGGTACTGTACCAGCCATGCCAATGCAGCTTGAAGCAGAGAATCCAGCGGAAAAAAATCCTAGAGGTTTACAGTCCGGAATTGTAGCCACAACAAACAAGAGGCAGGGCTAAAAGATTGGCAGTTAATGGGAAGCAGGTCCAGATAAAAGGTGCGAGGTGGGGCAGAGAAACAAGAATGTTTCAAATGGGATTGCTGAAGGATATTCCAGGATTTTTTCATTTCTGGACAGCTGTTGCCAAAGAATCAGGTGCTCCAGATGGCTCTTCCTGTGTTGGTAATCCCAAAAGTTGATCCTTGAGAAAATGTAAATTGTTCCATACAATAGAAGACAATATAGCTGTCAAACATTTTTCCCAGCCTACTGATTACTGGTAATGATCTTCCCCAGGTCTTTAAACCATGTTGGTGTAGTGTAAGAATCTAAGGTAATCCCATCAGAATGACTTGCTTTTTACCGTGTATTAATTTTGCAGTGGAGAACATATTTGAGAATATTCTTCAATATTTAAAAGTTCCTCTGGAGGCAGGCTAATTGGAAAGGTTCCATGAAGGTAGACTTCATTAAAAATGTTACATTTTCTTGTAATTTTAAAGTTGATTGAATACAGTAATTTTATAACATAGTAACTTGTTTAAGCATTTCTTCGGTTTTTATATTATCTGGTTACTAAATGAAGTAGCACTGCCCATTTCACAGTTTTACAATTTAATATTTTCAGCTGTGTGAAAAAGTCCTGCATCGTTTACAGTTTATGACATTTTTTGGATAGGCCATTGATTTTATGATATTTTATGCTAACTGCTATGCAAATATTGTTATATTTAAATAAATACTGGTTGCTTTTAAGTGAAAAAACATAAGCTTTTTGCAATTTGGTGCTGTTTGGATGGGGATTGTGAATTTTCTTGCATGCTTACAATGACTATGAAAACAGATTAACTGATGCATACCCAGTGGCATACGTGTTACTAAGGCCAATGCTAGTGTTTTGTTAACATTTTTATTGTCTGTGGCCCTGAAAAGGACCATTTAGGGTAACCAAACATGGTTACTAATATGAAATTGGCCAGCCCTTACTGCTTATTTCCAGGCGGCATCGCTTCGGCATAGACTGTACAGTATGCCAAGTGGACCAACGAACAGTGGGCCAAGGTCATCTTCAGTGACGAGAGCAATTTCTACTTGACTGGGAATCAGTGCAATAAGTATGTCAGAAGATTTCCAGCTGAAGAATTTCGGCCGTACTGCCTAAATCTATCTGTGAAGCATCCATTGCACGTGATGATCTGGGGCTGTATCGCTGCTTCTGGTATTGGTCGGATACAAATCGTGCAGGGAATTCCAAGCAGTATGTTGAAGTCCTGGAAAAGACCATGCTTCCTTCAGCTCAGCAACTTGTAGGGCAGGACTTTTACTTCCAGGATGACAACGCTCCTTGTCATCGAGCCAAGTCCGTCCAGCAGTGGATGAAGAAGCATGGTGTTCGACTCCTGGATTGGCCAGCTCAGAGCCCGGATTTGAACCCAATTGAGAACTTGTGGGCCAAGATTGGTTATGAAATAAGCAAGAAGCATCTGAAGACCAAGCAGGAGCTGGTTGAATCCATTATTGCAGCCTGACACCAGATTGTCACCAAAGATCACATGCAAAGGCTTATACAGTCTATGCCGAAGCGATGCCGCCTGGTGAGAAGCAATAAGGGCTGGCCAATTTCATATTAGTAACCATGTTTGGTTACCTAAACGGTCCTATGAAAAGAATTGATATCAAACACTAGGCTGGTTGATACAGAAAGTTGCAGTTCCTCAAATATCTTGATTTCAGGGGCATCTGCAGAGAGGAAAGAATCATAGCACAATCTAGGCCCCTCCCTTTTGATATATGTATCAGTATCAACACATACAAACGTCATCTTTGTATGTTTTTGTCTGTTTTTTTACCTTTCCCTGCAGAGTGTTTAAGGCTTTCTTTCTATATTTTCAGCAGGACAGCAAATTGGAAACTTATAATTGTTTCAAGAATAAAATAGCAATAGCACTTAGACTTATATACTGCTTCACAGTGCTTTACAGCCCTCTCTAAGCAATTTACACAGTCAGCATATTGCCCCCATCAATTTGGGTCCTCATTTTACCCACCTTGGAAGAATGGAAGGCTGAGTCAACCTTAAGCCTGGTGAGATTTGAACTGCCAAATTGCAGGCAACCAGCAGTCAGCAGAAGTAGCCAGCAGTACAGCCTCTAACTACTGCACCATTTTTTACTTTTAAAAACCAGTCTGTCCAGTGCATTTTATATTGTGTCCTATATTCAATATTCTAGAAGTCATAAATTAATCAAAGCTGTCTTGATCTTTTAATGCTGGTTTGAAATGAAAAAAAAATCAGAGCAACTGAGAGCTAAAGAGCTTCAAAAAGTTTAGAGATTAGGCAGAAATTCTATAGTGTGTTGGCAACTGTTTGCCTTAATATTTTGACTAGAGTTCCCAATGTCTTTGGGACAATGGAATTATTTGAAATTTTAAAAGAATTTTATGGAAAAGCAAAATACCAACATTTCTGTATAATAAGCAAACACCCTCCATGTATTTTTAGGCTGTGTCAGAGAAACTGATGGAAATGCAAGTTATGCTTGAGGTTAATGCTTTGTGGCATGTTAGAGTCCCATTCTGTAAATGGGATGGGTGGGTGTATTAAATGACTATAAAGTCTTTTACAACTCTTTGCATCTGTGTTGTGCCTTCTTTGAACAAAGCATATAGGCCCTTCCATATGCCATCTTGTATGAACTGTAGCTGGCTATTAGTAGTAGAATTGCTTCCATCACACACACTCCCATCCTCCACTTTGCTAGAGAGTTGAGGGGATTTCTTAAAGCAAGTTATGGGAGGAGATGGGGAATGTAGTGGAGGAGAAACTCCATCACAGTATAAGCATTGGACAGGAGTGTTGTATATACTAGGATAAAGTTTTTCATAACAGACTCTTCTGGTGCAAGAACCTTGATAGGTTAAAAAAATAGCAAGCAAAGTCTTTGCCAGCAAATATTGTGTCTTCATGGGAGAAATTATGCAATAGAGAGAGAAATGTAGTATCTGTCTTTCTTTTATGTCAGTGATAACATACTTGTTTACCAGTTGGTTGGACTGCTGGAAGGTGAAAATCAGAAGACTTCCAGCACAATTCCTGTTTTATCTAAACAGTGCAGCAAAAACTGAAATGAAATTGTGAAAGCAGGGAAGATAGGCTAATTTTTTCAATGAATTTTGGGGAGATATTTGTAGAATCCAGTTGAAGCCTGGAGTGTATAGCAATCCTAAATCAAGTTACATTACTCTGTTATCCAGAGAAGCATTATTGTTTGTTATGCTAATGAAAGCGAGTGCTTAAAGGCTGAGAGATAATGACTAAATTTACTTTTTGATTCCCTGGTTGTACATAAATAGCTGTTTAGTCTGCTCATTTCTTGTATTCTTCCAATACATTATAATTTGTGCCCTATAAATGCAAATTTTCATTTTTATTACATGCTAAACAGATTGGTTTGGGGAGTAATTAATTTAATAATTAGTGCAGATCCACCTTTATTATTTTTATGAACAACTCAAATACATATCTAATATTGCTTCCTCCTATTTTCCTCACAACAACCCTGTGAGGTGAGTTGGGCTGACAGTGACTAGCACAAAGTCACCCAGCTGACTTTCATGGCTAAAGTGGGATTAAAACTCATGGTTTCCTGGTTTCTAATCTGGTGCCTTAAAATCATATAACATATATGACAAATAAATACTGTGCAGTTTATATGACAGTATATATTTATTAATTAATTAATTCAACTTATATGCCGCTCCCTCTCCAAAAAGGACTCGGGGTGGCTCACAGCTAAAAATACAACAATAAATTAATTAATTAAAAGTATATTAAACAAGTTAAGCTGAATTAAAATTTAAAACCCATAGTTAAAATAGGAGCAACCCCAGAGAATCAGCACAGCCCAGATTGTAAAAAGAGCCAAGTCTTCAAATCGTGGCGGAAGGTGCGAAGATTGGGGGCAAGGCGGAGCTCCAGCGGAAGAAGATTCCACAGAGTGGGAGCCGCCACAGAGTAGGCCTTCCCCTGGGTCGCCGCCATGCAGTGGCAATTGAAAAAGACCTTGAGAATCAGGACAAGAAAATGCTGCCTAGGTCAGATAAAAGAGGACATAGCTCACAGTTGCATAATGGGCAGAGGAAGAGACTCAGAACCCTCCATAGCTTCTCAGTCTGTTATGGAGGTCCTGGGACTTTTAAAATTACATTTATATGCCACCTTCTGAGACTCAGGGCTTACAATTTTGGGATACAACCCAGTGTGCTCAGCAATAGCCTTCATTCCATTGTATATGCCTGCTTATTACTGCATTTTTACAAAGTCAGCTAATTGCCCCAACAATCTTGGGTCCTCAATTTACCTACCCCGAGAGGATGGAAGGCTGAGTCAACCTTGAGCCTGGTGGGATTCGAGCCTACAGTAATTGTAGACAGCTGGATCTTAAGAGCAGGCGTTTAACAGCCTGAGCCACCAAGACTTGTACTTTCAAACTTGTAAGATTCTGTTAATATACTGTAGCTTTACAATAAAGGAGAACTAGCCCATCTGGTCATGCTTCCTGTCTTTTTACATGGGAAATATATGACAATACGTGTCTTATTTAGACAATATATGTCTGAATAAGACTAAATTCTTAATATTGTGTTATCTTAAAATATTGTACTACTTTATTAAGGTCCATGCCAGTGTTTACATTAATGCTTTTTTTGGCTGAAATATCAAGTGTGTGTGTGGGGGGGTTATGTTTCAAAACCATAAAGCCTTCAACTATGAAATACTGAGATTTGTAAAATAACTAACAAAATCTGGGTTGTTCTTCTAAGCAATTTTTGTAGAATAAATATTTTACTCTTGAAAGAAATATAGTATCAGAAACTCACTTTTTATTTATTCATTATTTGATTTATTAATTTTATTGCTTGAGTCTGCATAAACGCCCTAACTCCCAACTCCTTTCAAAGAAAGGGGTAAAAATGTTAATTAGATTTATCACACTTTGCATGTAATATGCTGCTATCTGGCCCACAGTTAAATTACAGATTTATTTTTATTTCTGTTCTGCACTGTATGCATTCTAGTGATATAATTTAGATGTTAAAGTGTACTTTGAAACAGTCTCTGTCATTCTCCCCCGCTTTTAGAATGTTTGTGCATTAAAACAAGGTGAGTAATGTTAATAGACCATTGCTGTCAATTTTCCAGAAGCACCCTAATATAAATTCAGTTAATTAATTTGCATCAAAGAGACTAAAGAGGCGATTCTTGAATTATTTTTTAAATGCCCTTGATAGTATGCCTAAAATTGCCTAGAAGGAGAAATAATTTTTCTGTAGAATAGCCAGAAACCATACCATATAAAACAAAATAGTTGGAAAAGGCTTTGCAGGTCTTTACAGGGAACTATAGGTGTGAGAGTAAGCAGTTCTGCAAGTGACTTTGGCCAAAGCTCCATAAAACTTTGCATATCAAGGTGAGTATATTTGGGATTCAAAAAACAATAGCAACTAGTACACTGGCTTCAGTATTGATATGATACTTCAGATTGATATGATACTTCCAAATGGTGCCACTCACTACCAATAGCACTTAGACTTACGTATGCTTCACAGTGCTTTACTGCTCTCTCTAAGCAGTGTACAGTCAGCCTGTTGCCACCAACAATCTGGGTCCACATTTTACCAATTTTCCATCGGAAGGATGGAAGGCTGAGTCAACCTTGAGCTGCTGGGAATTGAACTGCTGGCAGTCAGCAGAATTAGCCTGTAATACTGCATTCTATCCACTGCACCATCATGGCTCACCACGCCAGCTAGGCTGCCATTTTGTGGGCTAGCTGCAGTTTCCAGTATGTCATTCATGAACAAGGAACACCTCGCAAAAATTGAGCCTTGAGATTATCAGTTCATCAATCACTACTACCAGGTCCTTTGTGGATAGACTCAGCTGTTTTAGATGCTGAAGGTGATTTAAAAAAAACTTTCCGTGCAACAGGTCTTACGAAGCTGTTTAGTATTAATGCTAGTCCTAGCAGGACCCTGATTTCAGACTGCAAATCAGTTACTTAACAGAGAGTCTGGGCCCATTCCTCAGGCTATAATTCTGACTTCATAACAGAATTTGAGTTGCAAGGAAGGAAAAGTGTAGCTGAATATCATCAGCATTTAGGCAGCTGGCTCCAAAACAATGTAATCCTTCTCAGCGGTTCCATATTGGTATTAAGGAATAAAAACTTGTGGAGCCCAATGGATCTTTTTGATTGTGGCAGATGTAAATCCAATAAATAAATCAGTAAAATCCCAAGGGGCCAAGCAGATATCTCCCAGTCAAGAAATCTAGGAATATTAACACAATTGCCCTCTCCCTCTCTGAGATCATCCATCTAACTGTACTCATGGCTATCTCTGTACCAAGTTTGGATCTAAACCCTGATTACAAATGATGTTTGTAGGTGCAGTTTGAAAGGAAGACCATCATTTATTCTGTTGTTGGAAGAAATAGCCTTCTGGGTTCAGTTCCAAGTGGGGAAAAAGACACTGGAAACATGGAGGCTGTTTGGAAGGTTTAATGGTGGACAGGACCACATGGCTTGGAGCTCCAAAGTGAAAAGGATGATCACATGCTCCAAGGTGAAAAGAGAAGATCAAGAAGGGCTGATAACGCTGAGAGTGCCTGGGTTTTATAACCTTTGTTGGGATTTGAATTGGAGCTTGTATTCTGATTGGTTGTCAGACTCCCATGGGGCCATGCAAGAGTAACTCTGTAGGCTGTCTTGAGTTCCAGGCTTGGTTGAGCCTTGCTGGATGATGATGCACTGAAAGGGCTTTTGAGCAATTGCTATAGTTTTACCTGGAGATCTTTGTTATGTAGAGTATTCTGGCCCAGGCCTTAATGGCCCACCCATTAACAAAAGTGAGGGTGAGCTGCTGCTTCTGAGGTGTTTCTGCTCTTGAGTTTCTACTCTTTTTAGTGGAAATATTCTGCCTTTTTAATATTTCCCAGGATATTTCATTTTTCTAGGAGAGAGGTGGGTGGTAACTTCCTACACTGTGATGGCCACAGTTGTTCAAACCCCTGCCCTCCCCGCCCCCGCAATCTTCATTTCTTGTGTCATTACTCTGACATAGAAAACAAGCTGAGTATACAAGTAGTCCTCAGCTAATGACCACAATTGAGCCAAATTCTCATTGCTAAGCAAGAAAGTTGTTAAATGAGTCATACCCTATTTTACGACCCTTTTTGCCATGGTTGTTCGGCAAATCACTACAGTTATTAAGTGAATCATGTGGTAGTTAAGCAAATCTGGCTTCCCCATTTACTTTGCTTGTCAGAAGCTCCCTAAGAAGTTTGCAAATGACTATCCCAGGATATTGCAACCATCATAAATACATGCCGGTTGCCAACCACATAAAGTTGGATTGTGTGACTGAAGCTGCAGTGGTCGTAAGTATGAAAACTGGTCATGAGCCACTTTTTTCAGTGCCATTGTAATTCTGAACAGTCATGAAATAAATGGTTGTACGGCAAGGACTACCTGTATATATTTTCAAGTTACATGTTTGCAAGCGTGTTGTACATAAGTAAACATAATTCTGAAGACGTACACACTTTTTTCAATGATTCATTGTGTCATTATTAAAAAAAAGAGAAATATGTTTCCAATTAAACATTGCTTTAGAGGCATAAAAAATAGGAAATACTAAGAGATGAAATATGTCCTGATAAATCTTAATTAACTGCAGGGCATAGCAGGAGGCCAAACAGATTGCAGTGTATATAAATATTAAATGATATTTATTATTTCTGTAGCATGGTATATTGCACTGCACAGTCAACACCATAAATCTAAATATCTACAAAAAGGTAAAGTTTCTGATGGTTTTATGACTTTCCTTTGATTTTGCTCAATTTTAAATTTAGTTAAGCATCTCAAGTTTGGGTATAAATTATATAAACAATACTAGTTAATATTCTATCAGTATCATCATTCTAATATACACTTAGGGCAGAGACTGAAAACTCAAATAATGCCAAGCCCTGTGGTCTGGAAGAGTTTTGAATACGAATCACTTGGATTTCTGGAAAGACTTTTATTTCTAATAGGGAAATGTAACAGAATCTTGAGGGCCTGCCAAAGCAATTCTGCTCAACTTATACCTGGAGTAATTAGGGTGGAATTGTTCTGAATATCTCATGTTCACTCATTCCTCCCTTGTGCTGAGGCATTCTTGTGCAGTCCTATTTCCTGATTCGCTTTCCCAGGGTCTGTTTGACATTTCCGTCATAAATAGTCACCAGTATTGTATGAGTTCATTAGCTTAAGAATTGCAATATTGAATGCATTGATGCAAAAGTCTCTAATGAATCAGAAATGAAGAATATAATGGTATTCTGTTAAACATAAATATTTAAGTGAACTATTGCAAAAGGGTTATTTTTCATTACTTATTGATTTAATTTGATTTTTATGTCTGTTTATCTCATTTAAATGACTCTTAAATGTCATAATGTCACTTAGTTGTCATTGCTTTTCATGTATTAGGTCTCCAGGATTTAGTTTGAGACAGAGACTCTTAGTGTTGCTTGCAAAAGTTCCTCAATACAGATTTGTTAACATTCATAAAAAAGAAAAAATGTATGTATATATGTATGTATGTATGTATGCATGCATGCATGCATGTATCCATCCACAAAGAAATGTGTGTAAATATCGAACTCCAGCATTTATATTATTCAGATGCTAAAGCTGAACTAACTCCTTTTGTGTTTGCTTGGCAGCATTGTGAATTTCTACAGCAAAGAGGTACAAGGAAGTTTAAATTGGTGGTTTAAGTACTGTAAAAGCACTAAACTATGAACAAAAGTGTTTTACTAACTTAAGAATTATATCTGAAAACTCTTTTTTAAATATTAGGATTTAGCTTTAATTAAGGAAGTCCTCACTTGTGGGGTGCCGCAGGGGTCGGTCCTCTCACCTCTCCTGTTTAATATCTACATGAAACCGCTGGGTGAGATCATCCGAGGTTTTGGGGTGGGGTATCACCAATATGTGGATGATACCCAGCTTTACATCTCCACCCCAAACCAAATCAGTGATGCTCTCTCCGTGATGTCCCGGTGCCTGGAGGCGGTGCAGGTCTGGATGGGGAGTAACAGGCTCCGGCTCAACCCGGCCAAGACTGAGTGGCTGTTCTTACCGGCATCTCGGTTCTCAGTGGATGTGCCATCTTTGGTCATGGGGGTAGAGGTGTTGCCCCCCGTGGATAGGGCGAGGAATCTGGGCATCCTCCTGGATCCACAGCTCAGTTTAGAGGAGCAGGTGGGGGCTGTGGCCAGGGGGGCTTTTGCCCAGGTTCGGCTGGTTCGCCAGCTCCGCCCTTATCTGAGCCAAGATGCCCTTCGAACCGTCACTCATGCACTCGTCACTTCCAGAATCGACTACTGCAACGCTCTCTACATGGGGCTGCCCTTGCGGACCACCCGAGGGTTGCAGCTGGTGCAGAATGCAGCTGCGTGGGCTGTGATGGGGGTGTCCCGATACTCCCATGTTACACCCCTCCTGCGCGACTTGCACTGGTTGCCGGTTGCCTCCTGGGTTGCCTTCAAGGTGCTAGTAACAACTTATAAAGCCCTAAATGGCTTGGGTCCAGGGTATTTGCGGGAACGTCTCCTGCCAGCATCATACTCCGATCGCCCCATGCGTTCCCACAGGAGGGGCCTCCTTGGGATTCCGTCAGACACTGTCGGCTGGCGTTCCCAGGGCTAGGGCCTTTTCTGTGGGAGCGCCCGCCCTATGGAATCAGCTCCCTGTGGATCTCCGTTTGGCTCATGATCTCCGCTCCTTTCGCCGAGACCTGAAGACCTGGCTATTTCAGCAGGCCGGTCTGGACTGACCCGGGGGTAGGTTATTTTAGTTGTTTTAATTCAATTTTAATTAATTGGCTTTAGACTTGTAGTTGTTTAATTCATTTTTCATTGTAATTTGTTCGGTTTTTAAATGTTCGCTGCCCTGAGTCCTTAGGGAGAAGGGCTACAATCTAAATAAATAAATAAATAAATAAATAAATAAATAAATAAATAAATAAGTTTCAAGGTCTTGGACAACAAAAAGCAAGACTCTCATAAAACTTTAATTGGATTTATTGAAAGGCAAAATGCAATAACTTATAGAAATCTTGGTAATTAGATATTTCCATTTTAATGCTATATTTGCTATGGCGAGGCCTTTATAATTTCTTGTTTGCAAGTGTTTCATGGATGGGGAAGTGACCTACCTTTTTCCTGATAATGGGGCAATATGCAGGGCTTCTGTGAAGTAATGAGTTGCAAATTGTTATTTGTTTGCTTTGGCTCTGAGAAAGACATAACAAAGTTGGGAGATGGATCAAATTGCTGGCTATTCCCACCTCCCATTTATTAACTCTTAATACATCTGTCAATTCCCCTCTAAAATTTTAAGTTCAGTGCATTCAGGTGATAAGATATATCTACTAGAAAAGCAAGATCGCCCATAGAAGTAGTTAATGGATGGTTGCATAATCAGCTAGATGTTTAGACTGGATTTGGCATTTTTGCCTACCTATCAAGTCCATTATTGTTTAATTAAATGTTTTTTTAAAATTACATTTATATGCCGCCCTTCTCCGAAGACTCAGGGCGGCTTACAATTTTTGGGATACAACCCAGTGTGCTCAGCAATAGCCTTCATTCCATTGTATATGCCTGCTTATTACTTAGCGGCATTTTTACAAGGTCAGCTTATTGCCCCCAACAATCTTGGGTCCTCAGTTTACCTACCCTGAGAGGATGGAAGGCTGAGTCAACCTTGAATATTAAATATTATATTGAATATTGAATATTAAAGGTATTGAATATTAAAGGTATTGTCACTGGATGAAAGCTATTCAAAGTAAAGCTGCCTTTTGCAGTTGACTTATGGTGATTTTGTTAATGCTGATGGTTTTCAAGAGATGCCCCAGATGTATCTTTGCTTTCTTCTGACATAGTCATCATTCTCCAGCATGCCTTTGGGATAATCTACACATATGGGTTGAATCTGCCTTTCTGCCCAGAGACTTAGTCATCAATCTTTGCCACACCTCTTCCTGTTGGGGCAGGAAGCCCCCTAGCCCCAGTCACGACTCAGTCTTGGCCCTATGGAGATGTGGCAAAGTTTGGCTCCAACAATTTCAGCAGAAACCAGTAGTTTAAAGTGTGGATTCTCCCAAAGGTTTGCAAAAAATTCCCTCAAAGTATCCAAATCATCGTAAACAGGCAGCAATTGGAATTTCTGCCTGCTCTGTTTTTTGCAGCCCCCCTGAACTACCAATTGAAGGCCTAACAGCCCAGGCAGTGAGGGGGGAGCCCCAAAATGATCTTCCACCCCCGGGGAGGCGCTGAAGCTGCGATTGCCCCAGTGTGTCGTGGAGCTCCCAGGCTTAATTGGATAGCTCCAGAGCAGCCGCTTTCATTTTGCAAAGGTCTCCAACTGATTTTCAGGGCAGGCGGCAGCCATTTTGGCTGCATGGCGAGTTGTGCAGGCTATTCAGGAGACTGGTAGGGCCGCCACTGCCACAGCCCAGGGAAGGCTCCCAGGCCTGGAATTCCCCTTGGAGCAGCAGGATTGGAGGATTGAGAGAGCTTTCCTCCCTGCAATCTGGGCATTAGCAGCATGGCTGACCAAGGCAGCACGGAGCCCATGAGTGCAAAACGATCCAAGCAGAGTCCCAGGAAGGCCAGATCTGCAAGTAAGGAGGCTGCTAACAAGATAAAGGCAAAGACCCTTTATTCCAGAAAGCCCACAAGGCAGAAGAAAGGAGGCAAAGACCATTGGAAAAGCAGTTCTCCAGAGCTCAGAAACAAGCAGACTAGGAGAGGTATACACCTTCCCCCCCAGCCAGGGCCTGTTAGCCCCCTCCCCCAGCAGCCTTTAGCCCAGGAGTTGCCTGCAGTTCCAGGGGCTTAGTCACCAGAGGGAGATAGGGAGCAGGAATTTATCAGAGATTTCCTTTTGATTGCATGCTTCCTAGTCCTGCAGATTTGCAGATCAGAGGCAGGACTGAAACACCTGAGGCTACTTTTACTTCAACTGCAGCGGGGATGCGCTCAGCAGATAGGGTGGCCCCTGAATTATCAGAGGATGTTAAGGCCCTTATTGCTCAGGCCATTTCTCATGGGGTAGCCTCCTCCCTGAGGGGGAGGAATCAGTATTCTTCCCCAAGATCTGATCCTCAGCCATTGCAGCCAGTGCAACACCAGGTCTCCATGGGTTTTTCCAGGCACCAGAGGAAGGCTTCTCCAGCCCACTCTATCAGAAGCAGGAATCTGGGAGGGAGGAGGAAATTCAGGAGGAGCAGGGGTTCTCATCAGATGAGCACCTGTCACCTGATCCATTCCCATTCACAGGTCTGTTTAGGCTGGGACTGTTTAAATTCCTTCTCCACAAGGCTGGGATCACTGCCCAAATTGATCCTCTGCCCACTATACCAACTGCTTCACCTGATACTCAGGGACCCAACAGCAGGGTTTTTCTGAACCTACAGTTCTCCAACAGGAGATTCCTTGTCCCAAGTTATTTTTGGACGTAGTTCAAAGACAATGGGCACAGCCTGGATTCTTCCCCACTCTGGGGGGCAATGATAAAATTTTTTTCAATATGGCTCCTCTCCGAATCACTTCAACTTCCCCTTCTGGATGAACCTTTGGCGTCCTTGGTCTTTCCCTCTGCAATATCAGGTGACATATCAGAGGCCCTTAAGACAGAGAACAAAAAGGTGGAAGAAAATTTCCGCAGAACACACCAGGCCAATGCCTGGGCAGTTAAAGCAACTGCGGCCACCTCCTTTTTCACTAGGACATCCCTTCTCTGGCTTTGCCAATTACAGGCTAGGATTCCCCCTGAGGAAATCAGAATGCATCAGGATGTCAACAAACTGGTGGTGGTCGCTGAATTTGTGGCTGACTCCTCCCTGCATGCAGCCCAATTCTCCCCCAGGGCCCTGACCTCTAACATCACTTCTCGTTGTCTGCTGTGGCTACGACAGTGGCAAACAGATGCTATAACCAAATGGAAAGTGGCCTCTGCCCCCTACATGGGTTCTTCCCTATTTGGAGAGGCCTTAAATCCCTTCATAGTTGAGAATAAAGATGAGAAAGGTGTTCTTCTCTCTTACCAGGAGGGCTGATAGGAGGGCTTCTCCCTACACCTGTAGACAGCCATTTCATTCCTCAGACTCAGGCCAGGAATTCTCGCAATTCCAAAGGTCCTACCAGCCCAGATCAGATCAACCCGCAGATAGATTGGGATTTTGAGATAGAAACAAACAACAGTTTCAATCTAAACAGCCCTTTCATGGCACAGGAGGTCATCCCTACCATCGATTCAAATGACTGCCGGACCCTTCCTCCCATCAGCAGCCATCTGGCCCTATTTGCAGACTGATGGGAGACCATCACATCCAATTCTTGGGTCCTGAAAACAGTGCGATTCGGTCTCACCCTGGATTTTCTGTCCATTCCTCCTAGGACCTTTACCCATTGCCCAACCTCCAAGAACCATGTAAGGAGAAAGCTCATGAACACGATGGTCCAGCATTTGCTGGACATTCAGGCCATTGAGCTGGTACCAGAGGACCAGAGGGGGCACAGGTTTTACTCCATTCTGTTTGTAGTTACCAAGTCCTTGGGGGTGTGTGTGTGGAGAGCAATCCTGGATCTCAAAAAGCTCAATGCTCATTTAGAGTACAAGAGATTCAAGATGCAAGAGAGTCCATCTGCAGTCCATCTTGGAGAGTGTAAGGGCGGCTGATCTCCTAACATCCATCAATCTGACAGAGGCCTACCTTCACATCCCCATCTACCCCTCCCATTGGAGGTTTCTCAGGTTCTATTATGTGGGGGCATTATCAATACAAGGCCCTGCCATTTGGACTATCATTGGCCCCAGGACCTTCACAAAAGTGCTGGCAGCACTGGCCGCGCACCTCAGAACAATTCTGGTGCACGTCCAGTGCTATCTGGATGACATCCTAATCCAGTCCAGCTCCAGCCAACAAGCCAAATCAGACCTGACTTCCAGGTTCTACAGGACCACGGTTTTCAATCCATTTCCAGAAAAGCCAGCTAATACCTTCCACCTGCCGCCTTCATCTGGGTGCGGTGATAGACACAAATCCATGCGAAGAATATTTATCTCAGGAGCGTCAGGACAGCATCAAATTCTTGATCGCACAGGTCACAGAGGAGCAAGTGGCTCCCTTGGCGGTGCTTTCCCAGCTTCTGGGAAAATTAATGTCGTGCACAGCCATAATACCATGCGCCCGATTGCACACCAGGCCTCTCCAAAGGTTCCTCCTACCGTTTCAGGGGGCAGGCACCAGCACCTCAACATCAGGGTCTGACTCCAGTCGGATGTCCTCAGATCCCTCAGGTGGTGGGTTTCCCCAGCAATCACCTAGGGGTCCCTATTCAAAGAACCCAATCACATCACAGTCATTTCAGATGTGAGTCTGTTGGGATGAGGGGCCCATCTACAGTCCCAGCTCATGCAGGGTCAGTGGTCCACAGCGGACTTCTATACAACATAAACTGGTTAGAACTGAGAGCCATTCACTTAGCTCTCAAACACTTCCAAAGAACAGTGACCAGACCAACACGTACTGATCCTAACGGACTATGTGGCAGCCAAAGCACACATCAATCGCCAGGGAGGGACCCACTCCAGATCCCTCATGTCCGAAATGCAGCAACTGGGAACCTGGGTGGAGGCTCACCTATTGTCAATCAAGGCAGAGCACATATTGGGGATAGCAAATGTCCAGGCAGATTACCTAAGCAGGACCAGGGTGGACAACTCCGAGTGCCATCTCCATCCAGATCTGTTCCAGGACATAGCTCAGAGATTCGGGAGGCCAGTACTCAACCTCTTCGCCACAGCCACTGGCCCAAGGGTCTCCTTTACGCCTTCCTTCCTCTTCCCCTCATACCGGGGGTGATAAGGAAAGTACTTCTAGAACAGGCAGAAATCATCCTCATTGCTCCCCACTGGCCCAGATGGTCATGGTATGCAGATCTAGTGAGCCTGTCAGGGTCCCACCCTTGAAGGATCCCTCAGGGCAGGATATCTGTCAGCCAGGGGGTCTTGGAACACCTGGAGCCTCAGTGGCTCCAATTGACCGCCTGGCCCTTGAGAGGATGATCCTGAGGAGGAATAACTTTTCCAGAAATGTCATCAAAACAATACAAGCCTCCAGGAGGCCTTCTACAAACAGAATATACAACGCTACCTGGAAAGCATTCTATCAATGGTACACCAAGAAGGGCACAGACCCTGTGGCCTCAGTGCCACAGATCCTGGACTTTCTACAAACAGGACTCGACAAAAGGTTCTCTCCTAGTACGCTATGCAGGCAGGTAACAGCCTTGTCCACCATGTTGCACTATGGGAAGAGAATTCCTTAGCTCATCATCTGATCATCAGCTCCTTCCTCAAAGGAGCTATCAATCTTAAACCTCCAACAGTCCACAGACATCCTTCTTGGAACCTGTCGACAGTATTACAAGTCCTTACTCAGGACCCGTTTGAACCTCTTCAATCTGTAAGCTTACAGTTCTTGACGCTCAAAGTCTCTGCCTTAGTGGCCATCACATTGGTGACGCATATCAGAATTGGCAGCTCTTTCCATCAGGGAAGACCTCTGTACATTCCACAACAACAGGGTTGTCCTGTGCCTCGGCCCCTTCTTCATCCCAAAGGTAAACTCTCGTTTCCACAGGTCTCAGAAAGTCGTTCTTTCCAACTTTTGCCCTGCTCCTTCACATAACAGAGAGCACAGAGGGCACAAATTGGATGTTCGGAGGGCTCTTTGCAAGTACATCAAACGTACATCAGCGTATTGCAAAACCGAGGCCTTGTTCGTCTCGTTTCAGCCATCTTCAATGGGCACTGAAGTCTCCTCTTCAACTATAGGCCGCTGGATCAGGGATTGTATAGCCAAGGCCTACAAGATCCAGGCTCTTCCAACACCCAGACCAGAAGCGCAGCTACCACAGCTGCCTGGGCGACGCAGGCCTCACTTGAGGACATCTGCAGGGCGGCTACATGGTCTTCCCCGTCTCCATTCATAAAGCACTACAGACTGGACACATACGCCGCAGCTGAGACAGCCTTTGGAAGAAGAGTGCTACAGTGAGTGCATACAGACGGGAATGCACAGGACCAGACTTCTTCCCACCCATGTTTTAGTTGTGAGCTGCCCCGAGTCTTCGGAGATGGGGCGGCATACAAGTCTCATTAATAAATAAATAAATAAATAATAAACTGCCAACTTTGGTATGTCCCATATGTGTGGATTATCGCAAAGGCATGCTGGAGCATAGGCGTTGGCTTACCTGAACGCAGTTTCTCAACATGTCTTGGGATAATCCACTCCCACCCTGGCAACCATCTGGTCCAGTGTCCAGGTGGGAGGCAGAGAAAACGCCACAGGAAAATCATCAAATGGTTGCACCTTCGTCATGACTGGGGCTAGGGGGCTTCCTGCCCCAACAGGAAAAGGTGTGGCAAAGATTGATGACTCAGTCTCTGGGCAGAAAGGCAGATTCAACCCCATTTGTGTGGATTATCCCAAGGCATGCTGAGAAACTGTGTTCAGGTAAGCCAATGCCTATTCTCTTTGCATTCTTGTCAATTATGTTATGATCTTCTTTATTTTTTCTCTTCTGTTTTCTCCAGATATTGCAGTGTCCACTATTACTTTATCATTATCCTTGTTCTTTAACACAGAGACCCACTCCAGTAGATACTAACAAGTTTAGGAACCTCCTTGTTTTTCATTTTCATGAAGAAATTACTTTTCTTTCAGGCAAATACCTTCAGCACTCATGCATCTATGAAAATAATACAGGTAGTCCTTGACTTACAACAGTTCGCTTAGTGACCAAAGTTAAAATGGCACTGATTACAAATGACTTATGACCATTTTTTGCATTTATGACCATCACAGCATCCCCATGGTCAAGTGATTTACATTTGATGCTTGGGAAGTGGTTCATATTTACAATAGCTGCAATATCCTGGGGTCATGTTTTGCGACCTTCTGACAAGCAAAGTCAATGGGGAAGCCAGATTCACTTAACAACCGTGTTACTAATTTAACAACTGCAATGATTCACTTAACAAATGTGGCAAGAAAAGTCATAAAATGGGGGCAAAACTCACTTAACAAATTTCTTACTTAGCAAAATAAATTTTGGACTCAATTGTGGTCATAAGTTGAGGAGTTCAGTAACTCTGTGCCTGGGATGTAAAAAGAGCAGGTAGCACCTCAGTGGTTACTCCTCACTCTTCTTCCCAGCCATAAAGAGGCTGGCCTGGAAATCGTGACTTTATTTCTGGGTAGGGGAAGAAAGGCTAATGTAGAAAGGCAGAAGGTGGGACGATGGCTGTTTTGCCAGGGTTGTTCTCCCCAGTCAAGTTGATTTTCCCTGCTCAGGACTCCAGAAAGAGAGAGGTAGTGAAGACTGCCATCAAAAGAGCCTTAGTGGCTCAGGCTGTTAATTGCCTGCACTTAAGTTCCAGCTGCCTACAACTGCTGTAGGCTCGAAGCCCACCAGGCTCAAGGTTGACTCAGCCTTCCATCCTCTCGGGGTAGGTAAATTGAGGACCCAAGATTGTTGGGGGCAATAAGCTGACTTGTAAAATGCCGCTTAGTAATAAGCAGGCATATACAATGGAATGAAGGCTATTGCTGGCGCATTGGGTTGTGCTCCCAAAAATTGTAAGCCGCCCTGAGTCTCGGAGAAGGGCGGCATATAAATGTAATTAAAAAAAAACAAACTTGCGGGACTGCCGTTGTCTCTGACAAATTGTGCTATCAGGATATAAATACAGAAAGCCAGGGCACTGGCCTTGAAGTAAATATTCAGAAAGCATTTCATAAACAACAAGGACAGGAGCATTCTTTCAGTTCAGGAAAGGAAAACATTATTACAAAGAGAATCAGGGGGAGTCCGCTTTGCTCACTGAGGAATAAGAGAGAAAATCCCCAGATAAAAGCACAATCAGATTTGAAAGACTCTGTCATTTTAGCCAGCCTTGATGAAGCATAGGTAATCCTCAATTTACAGCCATTCATTTAGTGACATGTTAGCTTGATTTGTTATTAAGAATCGGAAAAGTACGGATGGCTTTGCTTTTTTACTTGCCATGGTTTTAAATTGAGTTCTTGAACTGATTTACCTATTAGTCTGATATGTCATAGTAGGTCATCTGCTTCCTAAATTGTACATGTGTGTAATTAAATGGAGCTATACACACTGCCTTATACAGAACTAAATTTGGATTATTTCTGAGCCATTTACCCACCGATAAACTATTATTTCACAGTTTCTTATATGGGAAGAACACGTAATATTTATATTAGTGTCAGTGAGCTAGATGCTTCTTTGTTTATGCACCTGTTCATCTTCAGGCAATGATACCTTCCATTCCCAGGACACACTGTGACTCCTGTGGAATAATAGAAACTATTTTCCGGGTTTGCTTTTGTTTTGTTTTTTATCAGTTCTTTTAAGTGCTTTCCCCACTATTTTCAGTTAATAGTAATAATCTCATAATAGTAATAATCCACTAACCACTGAACACATCCCAGTGTTTACAGGTTGGGTTTAGGAAAAGCCTGTTTTGAAGAAAAAGAACAAAACAGGAGATGCAGCCTAGTCTGTCTTTTGTTGCCATTGCAGAAATCTGGTCCATTGGGATAGACATGTTTGACCATGTTGACTCTTGATCTTCCAACCTTGGTAGGCAGGTAGTTTAATTTTCTAGCAGTGATGGCTGCAGATCATATTCAGTGTCTTAACTTTTGTAGCCCACCTTCTCTTTTCTGTTTTTGTGCTTTCCTAGTGGAGACCTGCAGCAAAAATAAAAAATTAAGGAATAATAGAAGCATCTGCAGCTTGTTACAAATTGTTGCCTGTTTAGTGCATGTCACTTCTTAAGATGCTGTTATGCTCCCAATAGATGGCCACTTCTGATTTGATAGTTTGTTTAGCCTGGTAGTTTGTAGCTTCTGCAGCGGTTCTCTGTTTCCCTCCAGTTATCCTACAGAAATGAATCAAATTGTACAGTAATAGAAGAACAATTACCTGTATGTGAATCCACTGTAGTCTCATTTTTTTCTTCCCAATAAAATGCCTTCTCATAGTAAACTCCATCTCAATTGTTGTGTCTCATTGTTACTTAAACATAGCTTAGTATTAGATAAACTTTATTATATTCAGTGTAACATAAGACCATACAGGACAAAAAAATCTAATTTCCCCCTATACACTTCTTTCTTTTGACATCTGAAATAGATATATAAGTATTATATATAATGCCAGCTTAAAACATGAGCTGTTAAAATCTGCTGAATTTAATTTACAGTGGGTTTTTTTCTATCATGATGTATAGTTGTACAAAGATTACAGTGGACCTTGGGAGTATTTTTATTCCTTATCTATTGTGACAAGTATACAACTTTAGTTGAAGGGTCATATCTGTTTTTATGTATGACATGTTGGCTGTGACACTTCCAGTCTAAGTATGGCCAAAGTCCATTTTGAGATAGGAGTTCCAGAGTTTTCAAAGTTAAGAATCCACCAATAAAAAGGTCATTTTGCTACTTAAGAGACCACCATAAATGCATAAGAGAGCTCACATTTTTAACTCCAAACATGTTAGGATCTTCTGGAACTATAAAAAAGCACTGCACATTTTTTTCTTATTGTGCTATATATTTGTTTATAATTTGTACACATTCTTCTGTTCATATGAAACAGACAAGCAGAGTGAATAATGAGTTCATTAAACAATTGGACACCAAGATCTGTAACTGAAGTTTTCATTTTTGAGAAAATATTCCATGGAGCTCTGACAAAAAGGTTGCTACCATTCACAACACTTACTTGCCAGAGGGGAAATGGTGAGACTGCTTTCCCCCCACCCCCAGTACTACTATCATGCTCTGTACTCTTTAGCTGGCCATTGTTTTGTCTCAGCATACTTTTGAATAAAGCAGTAGGCCTTTTTCATTTTTATTTTGTAAGAATACTATGAAGCCTCTATTTTTAAATGAAGGTGACATTAGAAATGGTACTTTGTTTTCACGTATGCTTGTGTTTAATTTTGGAAGAAAAATAACCAAAGGATTATGGAGTCCAGCAGACGCCAAAGATCTATCCATTGGCACAATGGGCATCCAGTATCAGATTGCAGAGTTCTGTCCCCTATTAGGAACAAATACATCAAAGAGTCAAGAGCTTTAGAGAAAGTGATCAAAGGAGAGGAAGAGTGTTTGGAACTACAAAATAATGAGCAGATGTGAATGTTTTTCTTTTAGTTCAAGAGTGGCTTAACATATGCCATTTAAATGGGAATCCTTCAGATCATTAATTGCTAATCTCATTGTGGTTCTTTCAAAGACATTTCTAATTTACTGTGGAAACACTTGCAGGGGCACTATTTGAATGGACCAAACATTTCAGTGAAAGTCATGCTTTTTTCACCATATCCTCCTTCATGAATTATGGATCAGTCAAAGAGACAATACATTGGCAGATATTAATAATATTGAATAGGCAATCATTGTTATGACAGAAATTAGTAACAAGCCAAAAAAAAATTAAGAGTGTGAGATAAAAAAAATAGTTTATACAACACCTTTCATTATATCTGTCATTACTTTTCTGTGCTTAAAAATTGTCCTTGCTTCTATTACAGGGCTTCATATATTGGCTTATGTGGCTTAAATTATATCACCTCTGTATTTTTCAGGATCTCATTACCTCTATCGAACCACAATATTTTCAATCTTTCCCTTTCTTTTGTTCCTTCATATAATCTGTCTAGCATATGCTGCAGATCATTTATTCTTAGAGAACAATATAGCATCATTAGTATACAAAAGTATACATACATCTAGATCCCCAATCAACCCACCTCTGACATCACCACAAGGATTCTTTATAAATTTATCTATAAAAACATTATAGATAATACACAACCTTAACATTTTGCTGAATATTGAACAATTCACTAAACATTCACATGCATGCTCCTTCTATCACATCCAGTAATCAAGTTTTAACTTCTGATTAGTATAAAATATTCCATAGTTCTAGCATGTTCATTTTATCATCAACTTTATCTAACCTAATAAATGTACAGTATACAGTGCTTACTTTCTTACATTCATACATTTTTCAATGACTTGCTGAAGAACATTTTTGTTTGCACGCTCAGTGCCTGGCATAAATTCAAACTGCTCTTTCAAAATATTGGTGATTTTCACATTGTGTTCCATTTCAATCAGGACTCTGCTGACATTCCCAGAAAAAACTTAATGTTAGTTTTTGCAGTTCTTATTGGTACTTTTTTCTTTGTATAGGAAAACAGTAATGGCATTCATCCAGTCATACTCAGATACTGCTTTCTTATATATACACTAAATAAGCTGCACATTTATTCCATAAATAAGACCCAGTTCTAACATTATTGCCATTACATCATGTATTTCTTCAGCATCCTTGTAGCATTTATGATTTTTTTGCATAGTAACTTTTATAGATTTTTCAGTTTCACTCTTTAGTACATCACTATCATCCCCATATAGATTTCTAAGATACTCCTCCTAGCATTCCTTTACTTTGGTTTCATCCCAAATTATTTCATCATTAGTATTTTAATTATATTCACTTGGTTGAAGGATCCTTGTTTAACTCTATAATTTCATTATGCCTTGATTCCTTTAATTAAATTATTTTCAACAATGCTTTATACATATTATAAAATATATTTCTTTCATTCTCATGTTTACACCATTCTCTTATGTGCATTCTTCTCATCTGTAGCCCTTTTCACTTTTTCATTTCACCAAGCATCCTTTTTCATTTTTTTGACAGGTACAAAGAACCAGGATCCCATGTTAAATTCTAGTTAAGCTGATTTATTGCTCATGCCTATACACAAGAATCTAGTCAATTAACAATAGTGCTAGATAAGAATTAATATAACTTAAGGGAGGGCTGGACTTGGATTGCCTGTGGGAACGTAACAACTCAAGACTGAGTTCTCTTGACTCTGACCCCAACTTTGCCTCTTCTCCTACACTTTTGATTTATGATATTTTACATATTTCTGAGACACTCGATCATAATAACTATTTTTGTTCTGTTCCAGTTTCCTCTTTTCTTACATCCACTTTCCATTCATTCTGCTGACAGTGTATCTATCCTAAAATATTTTTTTTAAACTAAAAAATTCACAACATTTCTTCCTGAAGTTGTACTATTTTAAATCTAGTTTCTATCATTGCTTTCTGCCAGGTCCATATTTAGGGTTTTTTTTTCATATTATCCAAAAATTGTCTTTCCCACATTTGGAACTTTATACCACCCTTATTTCTTTCAATAATTCTTTCATATCTATATATATAAAAGTGAAATACCACTCATGCATCATCACAAAATCTCCAGAATCTTAAAGCCTATGGCACTTATGTTGCTTTTGGCTTCTAGGTGCTCACTAAGAAAGAATTTTTTGAAATGACCATCAGAGCATTAGTATTTTGTATATTATTAACATGCTCTGATGCTAAGGAGTTCTACTCCCCCTCCCCACCTGAAAAGAAATCTGTTCCAAATGGAAAACACAAGCAGAGGAGAGGAGTTTCAGTTTCAGTTTTAGTTTCACAGCACCAAGCAGCTTTAATACAGAACAGTTGAGCTAAGCCATGATCAGGCTCCTTCTTGCTCACACAGCAAATACTGTTTCAGTTTCCATGTTTCAGCCCTCAACTCTCTCACACACTGACAGGACACTAGCCAGATGAATACTGATGGATGATGGTAGGTAGAGGCACAATTCCCCCCCCTTATTTTCTACCCCAAAACTAAGCCCGATCACGTAGTTTTATAGTGAAGCACGGGTATAGAGCTAGTTTCTTCATAAAGAGATAAATCTATAATACTCTACATTAATTCCATGTATATGTGAATGGCTAGAGAGTATAATGCTTAGAGCACTACCCTTTGATGTGAAAGCTGGGGTTTGAATCCGGGTTGGTACCTATAATGCTTCACATGTCTAAAAAGTGACACACACTAAGAGTGTTATGCTGTTTGGATATCTCCAGATTAACAAAGTTGTGTGAAATAAGTAGGGTACTGGAAGAAATCATGCATGTGAGACAGGATAATCTGAAATAAATTGAATTAAGTCTACAATGGTAGACTTAATGTAGACATTAAGTCTACAATGGTAGACTTAATGAGAGGAAATATATGAAAAGTATGAGGGAAGTATGGATAGACCTACTTCCATGCTGAGAAAGCTAATGCTTTAACATAGGAAAGAAGCTGTTTTCACAATTGGAGATAGACCAACTACACATTGCATTCTAGACCCAATATCTGAAGGAACAACTAGAAATGCAGCCAATACCTGAAGCTGGAAGGTCACTGCCAACCCCTTCGTTATAGAGCACAGCAGCTGATATGAGGCATAAGATTATAGATAAATTAGCTACAGTCAACCCTTGAGACCAGTTACCAAAGTTTAATGGGAATGCTATCAATAGTATGCTAGGAGATGTCAATGGAGCCCTCAGGACAATCCTTACTACCACAATAACTCAAACCAATGAACTAGTATATACTACAGTTTTTGTAATCCTGAAGATTCTTGGGTACACAATCAAGAAAAATATCAGTACATATCACCCACCCACACCCACCCATGGAAAATAAAGTTGAAGGCTAAGATCAAGATGACTCAGAAGTTAGTCAGAAGATGATGAAACTACAGAAAGGAATGGAGATTGATATGACCGGGCTACTAGAAAAATATAAGGGCTTAACTCCATCTGAAACCTTTGAGACTGGTAAACAAAGGCTCAAGGTTGACTCAGCCTTCCATCCTTCCAAGGTCAGTAAAATGGGGACCCAGATTATTGGGGACAATATGCTGACTTAAATCGCTCAGAGAAGAGGGCTGTAAAAGCAGTACATAAGTCTAAGTGCTATTACTATTGCTATTCTTGAAAGTACTCCTGCTCTTACGCAAATTGAATTGCTAGATTAATTTATTAAAATTTATAAAAATAATAATTCAAAACCAGCTTTTAAAGATGACTGAATGAAAAGCATATTGTTTCTTTCTTTGTTGTGTGCCTATTTCAGTTTCTGATGCATTACTAGAATGGAGGATAAAATATTTCTGATGATATTTATCTTTATTGCACTACATTTTTTTTAAATTACATTTATATGCAAAGACTTTACAAGGATACAACCCAGTGTGCTCAGCAACAGCCTTCATTCCATTGTATATGCCTGCTTATTACTGCATTTTTACAAGGTCAGCTAATTGCCCCCAACAATCTTGGGTCCTCAATTTACCTACCCCGAGAGGATGGAAGGCTGAGTCAACTTTTCAGAATAGACAATTTTCAGAATAGACAAAAGGGGTTATATTCAATTGTTTAATAATATCACATTAACAGAAATATTTAACTTCACCAACAAGGTATTTTGAAAGTATAAGAGTTTGCTTGTTCAAAAAAGGATAATATGCTTAAGAGGTGTGAAACTCCCTGGCTTTATTAACATTGCTTAATAATATCAAGCAGTTTCTCAGATGTATTAATTCATTTCTGTGCCCCAGTTCTTTTCTGTTCTAGTCCAGATGACTTTCTCCCTACTCTTACTATCAGTATCACTGCAGGGTATCTGTTTCAAAATTCCCAGAAGCCCTAATTAGTAATGAAGATGTTAGTGACATGAATGCTCCTAGCAACAGTTTTCAGCTCTCCTTGGTGAGCAATATGTAGGATTTCACTGAATCAAAGCTGGCATATAACATATTAGGCCATTAACCATATATTTAATAACAGAACTTGAGGACTGTCTTTAACAACAATTTCAACAGATTTCGCAATCAGATCATTGTAAAGTGGTGGATTACAGTGTGCCCAGCCACATTTCACAATGGCGTGAGGAGGATGGAGAAAACAGTTGCATAAAAGTGATTGTGATTTTCATTTATTACATCGACTGCGGATTCTAAAAGCTTCTTCTGTTGGAGTACCAAAAAAAAAAAAGGTGGTAATTTACGTTCCTTAAAACGAGGATCCCTGCAGTGGATTGAGGAAATGTTGGGAGAGGATTTTGTTGAATATGAAAACTGAGAATTACTTAACATGCAAAACTGTAGGTTGAGGGATGTGTGTATGCAGGAGTGTGGGTGTTAAAGCTATCCTGCATTTGAAGTGCTCCTGATTCATGTTACGATTTCTGTGGCTGAGTCATGGCAGACAGAAGACCAGAGAAGTCATGTGACGAAGCATGTGAATCACCCAAACAGCAGGAATACAAAGTGGTGGTGAAGCACTGTAACAGAAGCCCGTGTTTCTCTCTGCCAGTATCCTCCCACTCACTCCTCAGAAGCATGTCAGGCTGAAATCGACTGCATCAAAATTGAAAGTCCTCTCCGTAGAACTGCTGCTTCTTCACAAGTCGTGAGTGCGATGCTTCCAACAGAAACAAGCGGAGTAGGCTGGCGTGGTTGTTCAAGCAGGAATTGAAAGTAAAGCATTGCTTGACACCACACTCTTAAGCTGCTTGCAGCAAACATTTCTTTGTGGATTCATGCGTTTGATCTGCTTGGCTGTATAACTGTGGTGGTTGCCAGTCTTGTTTCCTGTGTCTGTAGGTTTCATAAGTGGAAACCAAACAGCAGGGGTATCCAGTGGAAGCCTTGGAAGTTACTGGATTGGGGTAATAGACCTGATACAGAGTGAATTTTTAAATGTAGTTTGCCCTGAAAAGTTTCTGAGATTTGGTCTGCCTTAGATTAAAGCAATGAGGTAATATGCTTCAGAAAAGTGTGGAAAGATTTTAAGAGTATGAAAGTTACTCAACAGCTATTTAAATTGTTATTTAAATTGTTAAATAAATTGTTATTTAAAATAAGAGACATTTTATAAATTAGCTGCTGATCAGTATGAATATAAAATAGCTTTCAAATACCAATTGTATAGGTTTTATCTGTCCCAGTGTTTATCTTCCTTGTGTGGCTTCTAAGTGAAAAGATACAAACTACAAATAAACTGGATCTTTGATTTATGACTTTCTCACTACTTATTTTTATTGGTGATACCTATAAGTATTTAAATCGAAAAGATGAAAAGAGTTTAGAAAAATACGTCCTTAGGAAAATGCATTTAAAATGTAAAATTCCTCATATAAATTTTATGTATCAATTTTGATGCCAGATATCTGGCTATACCTAAGTACTTCCATGTGATGTCTTAGTGTCACTCCCAGTCCTCTTTGCCTTCCAGTGTTTCCTTATTGGGATTCTTTTGGTAGCTGAAATGTCTTACTTTTGGTTTGCCTGCAATTTCAACAGGCCTGCTCTGAAGCTCATCTTCAGCTGGAGATCTGAAGAATTATGTCATTTTTTCATTAAGGGGAACTGTTTGGTCTTATCTTTCCCCACTTGAATGCATTAAACTCTGAGTTACAGTCACCCAAGAAGGCTTGTAAAGAAAATGCTGACCTCATAGCTTCTTTTTGGCAACCAAGGCAAAATGAGGTGGCAAACTGACAAGATATAGTTAGTTTTTAATTTTCTCTTCACATCTGTAAAAAAAGAAGCTGCTTGGATTATTTTTCTCACTGAGTGAATTTTGGTTGCTATAGGAGCTGTTGCAGCTTGGATTCCTGATTATGTTTATAGGCTGTGAAATTCTGAATAAATCAAAATTTCTGATGAAAATAATTTTAATTATTTAAAAAACACAGACCTACTGTTTATAAATTAATGGCTAACCATTCTTTTTCCTTTTTTTACAGAAAAACTATGGAAAGACAGATGAAGACTGTAGGCATGGTATGAACATTAAATTGTTTCTTCAAATTTCTAAAATTAAGAAATGATTCTGCATTTAATCTGCAGCTGAAATAGAATTATGGGTCTTGTCTGAAATGCTTGCTTGGATTACACTTCTGTCCCGGGCTCAGATTTCTTTTATCTGACCATTGTTTTCATAGTAGTTCTTCCTCCTGTTCCTCAAACTTATTCTTTCTACTCATTACAATAATTGACACTTGCACAGATGGAGGTAATCTGTTAGAAATAATATTGTTAACAGAATGAAATAAAAATAGATGTTAAATACAAGACTAAGCCTGATTATTAAAGACCATTCTTGCTTTAATGTGCTATTTCCTATGCATTTAAATACCATTAATCCCCCCAAAATATTATTGTAAAATAATAATTAATAGGTGTTACTATGCAAGATTGTCCCTTCTGAGATTTATAAAATGTGCAGTTTAAATTAATTTTTGTTATTTGCTACTAGAAAGGAGACAAATATGAGATATAATCTATTATTTGTGTTCAAACCTCTATTTTTAGGCAGGGGAAATTAGTCTTCATTTCTTATTTCATTTAATCCTAGATGTAATTGATATCTGTAGCACCTATAATTGCTTGTTCTTTAAAAATTATGGATAGTTTTTCTAAACTAGCGATACACGGTTGCACTTTATCTAAACTAAAGCTTGTATAGTTTTTTTTTCTCTACTAAAGGTATACATTTTTTTTCCTGAACTGAGGTCTGCAATTTGTCTTTGAATAATAGTGTATATGGAGCCACTCTCTTACCAAGAAGTGGGTGAATAAGGGACAGGGGCTCTGCTTCTGGAAATAAGAATTGGGAAAGGTCAGATTGAATAACAGATTAGCTGTTTTGGAGAAGAAGAATGTTGATGGATGATGGAAGGAAGTCTGTGGAGCCATTGGAGACACAAGGTTCAGGAGAGAACCAGGTCATTAACTTAGATGTCTGTAGGCAGAAGAAGGAGTGCATATACAGGTAGTCCTTGACTTATGATCACAATTGAGCCCAAAATTTCCATTCCTAAGCAAGTCAGTTGTTGAGTGAGTTTTGCCCCATTTTACGATCTTTCTAGCCACAGTTGTTAAGTGAATCACTGCAGTTGTTAAATTAGTAACAATGTTGTTAATTGAGTCTGGTTTTCCCATTGACTTTGCTCATCAAAAGATCTCAGAAGGTGATTACATGACCCTGGGACACAGCAATGATAATAAATACATACCAATTCTCTGAATTTTGAGCATATGAATGACCATGGGGATGCTGCAACAATTGCAAGTGTAAAAAATGGTCATAGTCATTTCTTTCAGTGCCATTGTATCTTTGAGCAGTCACTAAACAAATGATTGTAAGTTGAGGACTACCTGTACACATCTGTGGTTAGTACATGTATTTCAGCACATTCTTTACATTCATTTAAAGGTTATTAACATTATTAATTCTCTCCATCTTATGCCATTACATGTAAAAGCACCTCAGTTAGACTAGGAAAAAGTCTTCTATTAGATTCATTACAAAGTTCTCTCTCCAAAACTTGATTGTAGTGGGAAAAAGAGGTCTAAGCCAGTCCACTTCAAAGGCAATGCTCATAATATTCCCCTTCCAGATTCAGACTTTCAAGAAGTCTTCATTCTTATAAATGAACACTAATAGTCAAGTCTGTGCATGTAGAGGCCACAGGCCATATTAAGTGCTGCATTGGATTTAATTGTTTGTATTTGTGGATATCACTTGTTCCAAAATGCATATTTATGTAGAGTATTTTCATTCTAAATTGGTTATCATCTTTAATTTGAATGAATAATGGATAGTGAATTACGTGAAGTGTCATGGCCTCAAAAGGCGATCCAATTAATATAATCAGGATTCATATTTCCAAACATTGTAAACATTGGGCTTTCATGTTTAGTAATTCTTCATACATATCATTAGATTAGCTACGAAAAGACGTGAGTAAATATCTGAATCACTTCCTTATTTTTCCAAAATATGTAACTGGGAACAACGCAGTAGTCTCCGTGTACTTAGTAGTCAAGTGGCCTCAGATGCACCATAATATTTGTGCCCACCTAGATACTTATTTGGAGATGGGTAAATTCATAAGAGACAGATGAAGTCAACTGCCTCGTATATTCCTAAAATATAAAGAGAGCTGCCTGTCAGGAAAATTAAATTTTACATTATTAAAAGGGCGATATTGCACTTCGTATTGTGACTTTGGTTGGCTGATGTGGCAGAGGAATGTTACTATATTATTTGCCGTACTATATAGAAATGTATCTGCTTTTGATTGCAGTATTGGGAGAAGGACTGGACAGGGAAGGGGATACTTTCCGTGCAGTGCTTGGCTGCGTGCATCTTAAAGGGAAGCTACAGGCTGTTTCTAACACTCTTTCTAACTCACTGATGGGTGAATCACTGGTAAGTGGCAATTGAATCTCATTACAGTTTTCAAAATACTAGACTTTAGAGTCATAGCAAGAAGACTTGTGTCAACCTGCTACTGTCTTGTATTAAAATATTAACATATTTTCATCTTTATATATGAAGAAGCAGGAACCCTAGTTTTGTCCATGAGTTTGTGCTAGCAGACTAGTAGTTGTTTCATGTGACACAGGCATGGATTTTAAATGCTCTCAAGTAATTTTCCCAGTATGCTAATTAGTAGAATAGAGACATATGCTTTTCCATTTTTATTGCTGTATTTTTGTCTTTGGAGAGCTGGGTGGAAATAGGTTGCAAGTTTTTTCTTGAGTTTATTTTCAGAAGGAAACAGATAACTTAACCATCAGCTTGCTTTTATTGTGACCACTATAGTAGGGCAGCCATAATTAGACTGATAAAGCTGACTGATTGATAGATGCCAGCAAAGACACATAGTTAGTGGTGGGATTCAGCTGGTTTGCACCAGTTCACATGAACCGGTTGTTAAATTACCCCTCCCCCGCTATTAAAGTGGATCCTGGGTGCTGCACTGCACTGCAATGGAGAAACAGGCAACAGAGCGGCCGGCATAAGGGAAGGACAAGGCCTCTTTCCCTCTTTCTTCTCCCTGCTCCTCCTCCTTCCCTTGTGCCGGCCACTCTGTAGCCTGTTTCTCCATTGCAGCGCAGTGCCCAGGATCTACTTTGATAGCGGGTGGTGGTGGTAATTTAACAACTGGTTCACCCAGGGTCTGGTTGGCTGTCGCGGGAGGCTTGTCTCACATGTGTGGCAAAGTTGGAGGACAGGGATGGGCCATACTTCCCACGATAGCCAACCTGAGCCCAGGCAAACTAGTTGTTAAATTTTTTGAATCCCACCACTGCTTATAGTGTATGTAGACCTTTGCTGACATCTCGTGATTGGCCAGAGTTTTGCACCCCAGACAAAGCAAATGTAGGCTAGAATATGATTCATTTATAGCAGGGGTGTCAAACTGGCGGTCTGCAGGTCAAATGCATCACCCGTAGGCCACACCTATTCCTGCTCCTCAAAGGCAACAAATGTTGCAATATGCCATGTGACGCGATTGAGTTTGATTTATAGCATCAATCCTTACCTGATCTCACCCTACCCCTACTTACCCTTCCCTATAAAAACTTTGCTGCAATTTGAAGTGCTAAAGTTCAACATATTTTCAAAAACAGTTTTTAAACCCTCATAGATTTCAGAATCTTCTTATAAAATAAGACTGATCAGTAGTTAAAGCTACCACTTTATTCCGAAGGAGGCAAACAAAGTAGGGCAATGGTAGGGAATATTTTGGAGTGGGAGGAGGCAATGAGAGGGCTGTTGACTCTTTCAGAGTGTAAGCCTCCATTCTTTTGATGTGTATAGTTTATCTGAGTTCTCTTTTTTGGTTTGCTATTGGCTTTTCTCTCCATGAAACTCCTGAAAAACATTAATTTACTTTTTGTGAAATTGCAAATATGGGCCTCATACATATTCTTGTGTGCAGTTTCTTGGCCACATTCCTTTTAATTTGCATCTCTGAAGGCAAGCAGAAATATACTTTCTCGTGTGCAGTGTAGTTGATTTCTCTTAATTTGTTCCAAGTTTCTTTTAATCAATTCCAAAGAGTTCCTCAATCTTCCAAAATAATTTTTATGTGAAGGAGGTAAAATCTCAAAATGGAAGAGAAGATATCAGATAGCTGAGTGATGTGCTACTTTACTTTCTCCAGATTCTAACTGCAATTCAGGATTAAAATAACATTATTTATGCATTTTATCTGACTCAATTGGGCCCATTTATGTTAAAATCTTAAGGAAGTATATCCAAGGGTGATATTAAGCATGTTTGAATTTCTGTTTATATAATCAGAATCTTAAATTTGAACAGATTATATCTGTTTGTACATTAGGCTTAAGGAAACATTTGCTAACAGAAAAAACATGGTAAAAATGAATTTTATATAATAAGAATCACAGTAATCTTATTATAACTGAACGTAGTTGTATAGAATGTATTAATATCACATTGTGCTGCAATGTAATACATTACAAAAATATTAGCCTGAGAGAGTGTTAAAATGCCAGTTGAATGGTTGTATGTTGGATTGATTGGAAAGTTTATTGCTTGTATCACTGTTTTATGTTGTTTTTTCCATTTAATAAATTACCTGATATTACCTGACACTAGTCACTTTCATACATAGAAGACACTTTGAATATTCTTGACAGAAATCAGTACAAATACACTGGCCACTAGCAGACCATGTTTGTATTTATCTGTTTTGTAAAGCATTAGGACTATAAATAATCCAGTCTCCAAATCAAGTCATTGATTTGATTCAAGAAGTTGATTTCATTTGAACTGTTAATTCAGTAAGTCAAAGGGATTCGATTTGGAAAAACATGTACATTCAGCAAATGGTGAATCTCCAAGTTGATTTAGACGTATGATTCAGTCATATTACTCTTTAATCAAATCCCTATGCACCTCTATTAATCATGTTACATTGGCTGTGCTGATTAAAATTGAAGGCCAAATTTGGCAAGTGATATTATTAGTATGGCTGGAGATCCATCTAGTTTCAGTTGGACTCCATTCATTTTTAATAACTGATAATCATAGGTTTCATAGAAGAGCATCATCAGTAAATTTATAATTGTGTGGTTTCTCCCTGAATGTCAATTATTTTCAGGGTTAGATAATGTTGGAAAGATCATCAAGCTGTGAACTTAACACATAAAGTATAAAATAACTTAAGACAAACTATGGGGATTTATTGATCTCTTAAGGAAACCCACAGAATTTTCCTTGCAAATTACTTGTCTTCAGTTATCTACTTGAAATACCTATGGGCACTTTCTGGGAACTTACATTAATGTCCTCCCCTTTGATATTTTTAGAGAGTAAATAAAATATATCTCAGTATCCCAGAGATTATGTCCCTGGAACTAAGACACAAATAAACATATCCTTTAATGCCACATATTTTTTGCTGCTTCTCAGTTAAGGCTTATCCAGCCTTTATTAATTAGTTTTCCAGGTGATAACAGATGATTTTTCTATGAATTGTTTGGTAAGAACTAGAGAGCAACTCAATTACAAAATTTTGCTATTTTTGCATCTAGAACTTTGTATTTTTCAGCGTCTCTCAGAGAAGCAGATTGCTAATTATATTACCTGGGATATAGGAACTGATATTTACTAAACTTATTATTGGTACTGTGTTTTTGCTGTTTGTAATGTTGTTTAAGGATGTAATAAAATTACTTTGTATTGAATTAGCCATAGATAGTTGATCTTATTTTATTGTCATAATGAGAACATGCTTATTCTTGATTTAATATATATAAATTCACTGACTCCAATTTTTCAACTTTGTGTGTGTGGTTTTGGCCAGCTTTTGCAACAGATTCAGTAAAATCAGATTATGGGAAAGTATTGTATTGATACAGGCTATAATAACAGAATATTGGAAACCTGTCAGCCTATAGCAGAGGTGTCAAACTCTCGCCGTCACGGCAATGTCACGTGATGTATTGGGACTTTTTCCCTCTTCGCCAAACTGGGTGGGGGCAGGGTCAGCACATGACGCATCCGGCCCATGGGCTGCAAGTTTGACACCCCTGGCCTACAGTATCCCTTAATACTGCAGAGGGTTCTGATGGAGCCAGTCTGAGTTGTACATGTTGCTGAAACTATCTCTGCATAGTTTCTCTAAGGTCATCTCTTAGATATTGGAAGCAGATGCAGAACAGAAAATGTATTTGTGATAAATGCTCCATATGATATGTCAGACTTTTGCCATAAGCTGTTTGCAAGTCCTTAATCCCTAATATCTCTAATATACATCAGAAATCAGTTCTCAAGCAATAGATTTTTTTAAAAAGTGGATAATGGCTCAATTTCAGTTAGTACTGCAATGCTTGGAATGGGAAATTACTTGTTTAATGACCAATTTCTTAATTATGGAGACAAATTTTCTATATGGGGTAAAATTTGGAGCAATACACAGGTTGATACAACATGATTCTACTATTGGGGGAGTAGTTTAGGTCAAAAGGGCTATCAGGAGAATTTTCCATTTGTTACCTGTTTTCTTCCTTTTTTAATAGTACAGCACCATGACTGAAACAGATTAATTTAATGGAAGCTTCTGGTTCAAATTTTAACAAAGGTTCTCTACCTTTACCCAAATTTTATTTGTGGTTCATATTTGTACCTGCGCCACAGCTTAGGCTTTCTTCAGCAGTAAATGTTTAGATTGATATTTATTTGTATTAGAAATTGTGAAAATTTTCAGAAGGCTTAACCATAGTGCAGACTGTATATGACATGGCAAATCACAGTTGGCAATGATTTGTAAGCCTTTGCTTCCTTCCCAGTGGGCATTGAAGTGAAATCATTGCACAATAAGCGAAAAAGGACTACAGAAAGCAAAGTTAACAATCTTATCCACTGAGATGGCCCATGCAGACTTTTGATTTGAAATATTCATGTATCATAAAGTTATTGCTAGATTTTTTTTTAGATTTGCGACTGCCATTTCATGTTTGAAAGGTGCATTTTATGAAACAAAAGGGAAGTACTTTCAGCAAAGTAGAAAAACTGCCCTCTTTAATTAAATTGATAGGTTGTATTTCAAACTGGTCTATAGTCATTCCAAAGCATTCAGCCAAACGGTATCATAGAAAAAACACTAAAAAATTGTCTGCATCTCTTGAAACTAAACTTCTTACATGTGACCATGAAAAAAATCTGATAGGAAAAATGTTTCAGTTTTTATTTTTGTAATAGATAACAAATAAGCAGAATGTGACCATATTCTTTCTTAGCAGAATGGGATGGTAACTAAAGATCTGACAAGGCTGAAAAACCTTCTTGCTGAAACAGAGGTAAGAATATCTCTCTTCCTGAAATAAAGGAATTTGTTTTTGTATCAGACACAATTTTTGTTTTCCCAATTTGAAGGTGACTGCCATAATTTAAGGAACATTTTTAATATCCTCTTTTATCTGTTGTTTTATAGCCATTATTCTCTGTGGCCTACTTTACATTTTATAGTGCAATTGAGCAATGGTATTGTTGATTTGGGTTTACATTTTTAATGTTTAAATATTGCCGAAACAACCCTACATTGGCTTTAGTCTCATCTTCCCACTTCTTTTCTGCCTTTATAGGAATAAGGATATCAGAAACATGTGATATGTGCAAATAAGAGCTGCCTGTAATGTTTAATGGAGAATTTAAAGTGTTAGTAAATAAGCTGGCATCATAAAATATGATCCAAATAATGCTTGTTGGAAGTCACCATAGTTGAAATTAAAAGAGGGTTATAAGATAGCCCATAGTGGAAAATATTGCTTACAATTTCTAAAGGCACATCTCCTACTTATGATTTTCTCTGGAGAATTTTATTCTAATATCTGCCTTCTGTGATTAAATAGGTAATAACTAAAACACTGTCATTATAAAACACCAGGTTAGTTCTTCAGAGTAATCTAGTTTAGTGTTCCTTCATGGACATCTAGTCCACCATAGAAGTTGGATATTTTATTTATTTTTATACACATCGTAAATAGACCATATTTGAAATTGATTTTGATCTTTATGATTGCAGGCAGCAGCTTGTAAAATACCCTCGGTACATCATGTGGAAGAGGTGGAAGAAGGTACACATCAAAATATTAATGTCTTAATTTCAGTAAACGTTGGAATTGGTAATTAGTTGATAGAAAAAGCATGTTTGTCTTACCATTCTGTATCAGACAAATAAAAAAAAGGATTAATCGGGTTAGGAACGAAATTAAAATTGACTCAGTTCTGAATCGCACTCACAGATGGGGGAATCCTCTGATTCTGAGGGAGGGCTTTGCAGGGTTTTCACCTGGAGTCATCAGAAAAGCTGGTTTCTCACTGGGGCTTCTTCGAATCTTAAAAGTAAAGTTTGAAATGTTACCATTAGATGATTTTGCATATGTGAGAAATAATCAGAACATTTCCTTAATTTGTTGGTGCATTTATATTTACAGGCAGTCCTCGACATACAACCATTTAGTTTAGTGACCTTTCAAAGTTACAGTGGCACTGACAAAAGTGACTTATGACCATTTTTCACACTTAACGACCATTACAAAATCTCCACGGTCACACAATCAAAGTTTGAAAGCTTGGCAACTGGTTTATATTTATGATGGTTGCAGTATGCTGGAGTCACGTGATCACCTTTTGCAACCTTTTGACAAGTGAAGTCACTGGGAAAGCCAGATTCAATTTACAACCATTTTAATAACTTAACTGCAGGGATTCACTTTTCAACCGTGGCAAGAAAGGTCATCACATGGGGCAAAACTCATTTAACAACTGTCTCACTTAGCAACAGAAACTTTGGACTCAATTACGGTCATAAGTCGAAGACTAACTTTATTTAAAACAATATGTTTCTCTTTTTTTCTATGAAATGAGTTCAAATACATTTATTTAAAAACTAATAAAATGCATAATGTCTCAATGTTTAATAGATATTCAGAATATACGAAGCTAAAATAATTTCTCTAGTGCAGATAGGAAATAAAAGCAACAAAGAAAAATAAATGGTTTTTAATATGGCTTCCAATCCAGAGCAGTTAAGTGGTAATCTTCCCGTATTTTTGGAATTGGGTTCTGTATATTGTAAAATTTGTGGAAATTGTGCCCTAACCCTAACCAGAAAAATAACTTGCATTTTCTCCCCCGAGCTGCTCCGAGCATCCAGAAGTGGGAGGTGCTCGGAGTCTCGCAGAGCAGGCTGGGCAAAACTCTACTGGGACGCTCCTCCTGTCACTCCACCTTCACGCCCAGTTTTTGCTCAGCCTCAATGCGATAGCTGGGTTTCCTTGACCGAGCAGCAAAAACTTCGCCTTTGGTGTTTCCCTTTGTTTTCAATCCCACTGAGTTTTAACAACAAGGCAGTCGGGATCGATAAATAGCTTGCGGTCTGAGGCGACCTCAGACCCTTATCTTCCGATCGCTGGAAGAGATGGAGCTCTTTCAGCGGCAACAGTAAGGAGTCGGGTTTCTGAGGCGGCTGCAACAACGCCGCCGCGTTCCTTATCGGCCCGATCTCCGCTGCGCTCGCCTCGTCCCCTGCCACCACCTGATCGCTCGCAAGCTACAGAGAGCGTGTGGCTGGCATAGTAAATTAACTGCAGCGTGCCTGGACAGCTTCCCTGCTTGGGGCTGTGCAGCTTAGGTGCAGAAAGCCACGAGGCGCACGCCATTTTGTCGGGTTGTGACGAGCTCGGGTGAAGGCCGCGGCAAACAGGGCCTCACAAGTTTTCTCCTTGGGACTGAGGATTGGTTCTGTATATTGTAAAATTTGTGGAAATTGTGCCCTAACCCTAACCAGAAAAATAACTTGCATTTTATCATCATGTGGCAGGATGTCATGATGGTTGGCAATTTCGCCCCCCACCCCGGGGAGTCACAAGTAGTGAAGAATACACATTATGCAAAAGGTAAAATAATGCATTTTTTCCCATATTTCTCAGTTTGAAAGCATTAGTAATGGAGAGATATGGTTTGATATTTGGGAATCTTTTTTACAAAATATCAGATATTCTTTAATCTTGTATTCATTTTCTGATATGTAAGCATCATTCAGGAGGTAAGAAAGGTATTTGTGAATGAATAAAAAAGAGCAAAGTCAGAGAGGGATATTCCCATTCAAGTATAGGATATAGTTTTGGATGAACTTAGTATATTGTTAATATAAATCAAAAAAAATGTCTCGTCTGCAGGCTAGGGCATAAAGAATGATGGATGCCATTTATGTCAGTTTCAACCTATTTCACAACAAATTGGGATTCTTTGTGGAAAAGTGAAGGGGAACTGATCCTTTTGACTGCATCTGTACTTTGGAGTCAGACCAGTTTTTTTTGTGGATGGCAGTATGTTTATGAGATACTTCCTGGAAAAGGAAGGGAGAAAGAATTTATGATGATTCTTCTCCTTCTACATCTGGAAAATCTATTTAGCAGAGATATGGGAGTAAATGGTGATTATCAAAGTTCTGCCCCAATGCCCCCAAAGCTTTGCGGATTTGGATGGAGAAGAACCATTTCTGACTCAGTCCTAAAAGACCCTACTGCAGATGTTACTACTTTGGGGCTACTTTGATCTGGGGATTTTCCATCTTTATATTTGGATAGGTTAGCACTTCCTCATTCAAATTTCATGTACAATGCAGAAGTCTTCCTGGTCTCATAGCTCCTGCTTGGTAACATGGTGGCAGCCATTTCAGGAAGGCCTTTGCACAACTACATCTAATGTGCCTACTTAGAGACCCTTCAGACAGTCAATTTTGTCCTAGTCATCTCACAGCCCGATTACTGCTACATATTTTACATGGGCCTACTCTTGAAGGACACACAGAAGCTTTGACTGGTGCAGAATACAGTGGCATAGACAATGATGGGCATTCCTCCATATGCCAATATGACACTCCTGTTTTATGAACTGTACTGGTTGCCAGTTTGCTTCTGGTGTGATTCAAGATGTTGGTTATGACCTATATAAGCCTACATAACATAGGACCTGGTTCTTTGAAGGTAATATAGAAGCGTGGTGCCAGAAATTGGAGAATCCTAGTCTTCTATTTGTAGAAGTTGAAAACTGGGTGTTACTGGAATTGTAGTTTATTGACAATGCGTATTGTATATAAGTACAGAATTATCTAAAGACATTCCCCTCTGCAGCCCAATACCTAAGTTACCCATATTTTTTTTAAATGAGAAAGCTAGATATATTAGGTTTCCTGCCTAGGCCAGGGGTTGGACTAGAAGACCTCCAAGGTCTCTTCCAACTATTCTATTCTATTCTATTCTATTCTGTTCTGTTCTGTTCTGTTCTGTTCTGTTCTATTCCATTCCATTCCATTCCATTCCATTCCAGATAGTATTCTTAGGCAAAATTTTGGGTAGCTATATGAGTACAAAAATTAATAGAAATTATTGTATGGAAATTATTAAATATTTACATTATTCAATAATTTCAGATGAGTTTTCAGTTTTTTAACCATACAATCTTTTAAAATAGGTTCAGTTTTCCCAATATTTCTGCATTCCAGGATTCTTATGAATTATTAAATCAGTAGGATAAAAGGGAAAAGAATCTTACTTAATTTGGAGATTATAGCAAGTTGAGAGAATTGGTTAACATCTTGGAAGACAAGATCATGAACCAAAATGACTTGAACGTCATTCAGTAGGATTATTGAGGATCCCACAATAGAATAGTAAAAATGAAATGTACTGTATAGGAAGGGAAGGCATGATTTGGCAGCAGAACACTTGGGAAATATTTAGGGTCTTTGTGCTGTGTGCACGATGGGAGCATAATATGGACTACCTTAACAGACACAACTGAGTTCGGGTAACAGGAGGAAATACTTCTATTTACTCTGCACTGATTGGGTGACCCTCTACATTGTCTTCGGCCTGCATTTTAAAAATGCCATGGAAAAGTTGGAGCGGGTTCAGAGAAGACCCACCAGGTTGAGAGGTTTGAAAAGCAAGCCCTATCAAGGATGATCAAAAGAGCTGGGCACATGTCCTTGACAGAAAAAGAGACCAATAGGAATTCTGATGGTCTATAAATATATTAAATACTGTTATGTCCAAGGGGGATGCACCTGTTAAATCTGAGGGGTGGACAATGATCAACAGGTTGAAATCTAAAAAAAGGATTTCTTCTGAAAATTAGGAGGAATTTTCATATAATAAAAACCATGAAGCACTAAAATAGTCTGCCTAGAAAAGTGATCATTTCTTATTGAAGATTTTCAAAGGCACTAAAAAGCCACATGGCAAGGTTAGGTTAGTAGATTTCTTTATGGATGAAAGTGGAGTAGATAACTTGTAAGACCCATTTCTACTCATACATCTTAAGCACACATAAAATCTACTGTTCTAGGGTTAGAGAACTTCCAAGATGAAATTTTCTGGAATACCCTGTTTCTCTTCTGGGCCATGTCTGTTTTAGAATAGGTCTCTAGAATAGGTCTTCATAGAATTGCAGGCACCAACCATCCATACTTAGCTAGACACAGTGGGGGAATTGTTTAATATTTTTCACTGACCTTGTGTTGGAGTCTCTCCACTATCTTTCGGTATTTTGGCAAATGTTATGGCTATGAACCAGCCATTGATTTCAATAATCAATGTGTAAATATGTTTTAAACTCTTCTTTTGAAACCAATGTGACATAAAAGACCTTTGGCTGGTCTCATGACACTGTTTATCACATCAGTTTTCTTTTTTAATGTTAAGGAGCTGCAAAGTCAAATATGTGCTGCTGCCAGAAGGATGAAAGGCAGTGAGGAATTAGTTGAAATAGCTCCCTTTTTCGGGGGCCTTCTGAGTGAAGTTTCTTTTAATCTGTGTTTGAGATAATAAAAGGATTTTCTTTTATCCTCTTAACTAGTAAGCTTAGAGGCATATTGGATGGTGATGGTATTTGGCCCTTCAATTAGTGCCTAGTGGCTTTGTGTGTGGTAATTCATATTTTTTATGCTTGTATCACATTGATTTGGTTTCCCTGCAGATGGTATCTTTCTCCTAGAATAAGCTGCAGCCATCAAAAAACCTTTAGTGAAGAATGTAGCTCAGAGGCACGCATGTGCAATTATGGACACCATACATGATATCTCACTCTGACTGTTAGCCTTTGAGGGTTGCTGGATTTCTTTTTAAAGACACTCCTGCGCCTTTAATAGCAGCCAGTATGCAAAAACTAAACAGGGGAATCATTTCCTTGCATGGTAATAAAATGCCAGGATAATCTCTTGTTTAGTATTTTTATGTCATAGTTTGCATTCCTCAACAAGGAATTGAATGATGGTCCCTCCTCCCCCCCATCTCAAAGTACTCCAGCTAGTGACAGTTTGCCCCTTTTCCTGTAATAAGTGAATTCTAAAAGGCTGGATTGTAACCTTATAAAGTTGTTAATGAAATGCTAAATATTGCTACCTGGTGTTAATTAAAGTATAGCTATTGCTTCCCCATTTTTATGTTTACAAGCTAATGTTTAAGCTTGCTTCCAGTTGACTGATCATTTTTGTCTTACATTTTGAGAGTTCTCAACTGTAATATCCACAATTATCCACAAATCTTCATTTAACCATGCATATTCATTTGCAGTTTAACACAATCTGAATTCTTCCCTGTAATTGTTTTGTTTGTAAGATCAACAGACTTTGTAGTGTCTGTTTAATTTGTAACTATCCGATTGATAACCTATTTGATAGATGATAGATTTGCATAAGTATCCTGAAGTTTTAAAATGTTATTGTGGCTTGAGTTTAGAAGTCTGTATGAAGGTGTTTTGTGATGATTTTAGAGAAACCCCACCCCACCATTCAGATGGTATATTTAAGTTGACTTGAAAACCAACACATATTTGAGCTTTTTAAAATGTATATTATTTATTTATTTATTTATTAATGGGACTTATATGCCGCCCCATCTCCGAAGACTCGGGGCGGCTTACAATAAAAAACAGACACAATAAATATTTAAAAAAGAATTAAATTAATGGTCCCAATTAATACAAAACTAAAAAACCGCAAATCTAAAACACCCCACCCATAGGTCACAGCCCGGCTTGGTCGAATAACCAGGTCTTCAAGTCATGGCGGAAGGTGCGGAGGTCAGGGGCCAAGCGAGCCCCAGGGAAGTTGGTTCCAGAGTTCAGGGACCGCGACAGAATAGGCACGTCGTCGGGGGACCGCCAGCCGGCATTGCCGGCTGATGGGACCCCAAGGAGTCCCTGTCTGTGACTTCGTACAGGGCGGTTAGTATTCGATGTCGGCAGCAGTCTCTCCCTTAAATAATAAGACCCATGTCATGTAGGACTTTGTATGTTAAAGTTAAAACCTTGAATCTCACCCGAGGGCACCGGCAACCAATGCAGGCAGCGCAGGAGGGGCTAACATGGGAGAACCGGAAACTCCTCACCGCCCCCCGCCGCATTTTGCACCAGCTGCAGTCTCCGGATGGTATGCAAGGGCAGTCCTAAATAGAGAGCGTTGCAATAGTCGAGTCGCGAGGTAACAAGGGCATGAGTGACTGTACGCAGGGCATCCCGTCCAGGAACGGGCGAAGCTGGCGAACCAGCGGACCTGGGCAAAGGCCCCCCTGGCGACGGCTCCCACCTGCTCCTCCAACCGAGCCGTGCATCCAGGAGGACCCCCAGGTTCCTCGCCCTGTCCACAGGGGCAACACCACTCCCCCTATGGTCAACGATGGACATTCTAAGCTGGAACGGGATGCCGGTATGTACAACCACTCAGTCTTGGCCGGTTGAGTCGAAGCATGTTGCCGTCCATCCAGATCCGTGCCGCATCCAGACAGAGGTCATCACGGAGGGCATCACTGATCTGGTTTGGGGTGGAAATATACAGTTGAGTATCATATTGATGATACCTCACCCCAAAACCCGCGGATGATCTCACCCAGCGGTTTCATGTAGATGTTAAATAAGAGGGGGAGAGGACCGACCCTGAGGACCCCACAAGTGGCGCCCTTGGGGCGACCTCTGCCCCCTGCCAACACCGATTAGCGACCGCCCTGCAGTAGGAGAACCACCGAAGAAGAACAGTGCCCCCACCCCAGCCCCACAAAGCGTCCAAAGGATACCATGGTGATGGTATCGAAAGCATGAGAGGTCTAATAGGACCAGGACAGAGAAAAACCCTGTCCGTGCCCTCAGAGATCATCTAACAGAGTGCGACCAATGCCGTCTCCGCTGAAACCAGGCGGAAGCCCGATTGATGCGGATCGGGGTAGTCCGTTTCCTCCAGGAAGCGGAAATTGCCGGCCACACTCTCAACAACCTTGCCAAAAGCGAAGGTTGGAGGCTGGGCGAAAGTTGTCGCTGCGGTCGGGTCAGGGCAGGCTTCTTCAGGAGGGGCCTCACCACCGCCTCCTTCAAGGCGGAGGAAAGACACCCTCTCAAAGAAGCGTTGACAACTGCCCGGATCCAGCCTTGGTGACCTCCCTGGCGGCATAAGCCAGCCAGGAGGGCACGCGGTCCAACAAACATGTGGTGGAACTCAGGCACATAATCCGTCCACTTCATCCTGGAAACAGGTCGAACTCATCCCAAAGCGTAATGGCCAGACTCCCCGTATCCGGCTCCTCCAACCACTGCAAATCAGAGGACAACCGCTCGAATCGGCGATTTTATCCGACAGATATTGCCCAAATTCCTCAGCCCTTCCCATGGCAGGTCCGGCCCCTCCTCTGGGTGAAGAAAGGCGTGTGACCGGAACAGGGCGGCTGGGCGTTATCTCTTGGTATGTGAAGCGGAGAGATAAGACATTCTCGCCGCTCTCATCAGCAAAGGTAAGTCCTAATATGGGCTCTTAACTGGGCTCGTCGGCCTGGGAGGCGGGTGGCCCTCCACCTGCTCTCTAAGCCCCTTCGACGGCGTTTCATCTCCCGGAGCTCCTCTGAATACCAGGGAGCCATTAGGGATCCACGCAGCTAAAGAGTGCGCATGGGGACAACCCTGTCGAGGGCTTCGGCGCAGCCCGTTGCCAGGCGATGCCAGATCCTCGGCAGAGCGTGAGTCAGGGAAGAGGAAAGCCCCAGCTCCATCTGGAACCGCTCCGGGTCCATATTAAAAGTGTTATTTAATCATTTTAAAACAAATCTGCATTTTCTCATTGTTACAATCTTATCTTGCCTTTTCACTAAAACTGCCTAATTATATCATTTAGAATTATAATTAAAACATATAAATACATGAAAACAAAAAAGGACAGCAATATTCTTTATTTATAAATTACCCAAATTAAATGAGTCACTTTTATTCGGCGACAAATGTATTATAACTCCCATATAAGGCATAAAGAAATGGCAATATAGCAGTGCCTGAAGACCTAGCAGTTAACTCCTGGGTTCTTAGAATCCCAAGGACCCTAAACTCCTCTTCAGTACAGGAATCCCAAGGACAGATGGAGAGGTGCCTGTGTAGGAGTGCATGTGCCGGCCTTGGTGATTGTTTCCACTGCTGAACTGTTCTTGTTGCTGTCTGTGCCAAAACAAAACGTATTGCAGAGTGTAAATAGTTTATAAATTATGCTTCCAGGTGGTAGGCTTTTATGAAGCAGTTCCTATACTGGCAACAGAATTGGTGGGAGAATTAGTTTAATTACACAAATCCAAATGTAGCCTTGGGTGCATAAAGTACTGGGGGAAAAATTGCAGCCATTTGAATTATTTGCTGACTGTACCAATATGAATCTGAAATAAGCGGAAAAGGCCACAAGGTGTCACTAAGAATCTAGAAAACTGAGGAGATCATATACTGATTTTTTTTTGTCTGTCTTCCTCCCTCTCCCCCCACCCCAAATATCCATTTGAAAAACACTTCCCTTGTGAGTTTAGTATGTATGCTTTTGATACTAAAATGTGCTTTTGGACAATTCTGTATATTTTATGATTATAATAAAAGAGACACACTATTTCCTGAATGAACCAACATTTGAGGGTGGAGAGGTTTGTTCTCTGAGCTTGTGGGTTGGTTTCTGAATGTTGCATTACCAGATTAGGTAAGATCTTCAGCGGAGTTTAGGGAATGTTTTCCACCATTGCAAACTAACATTTGTCAGTTTAGGCTTTTCCTTAAATATTCTGGGATAAATTATACTGTAGCCAGGATCTAAATGTTTAGTTTAACCGGCATATCCAGATTATTTCTGCCAACCTCTTACTTTGCAACAGCTTTGCAACGGGTGCAACCGTAAGCAGATCAATTGAGCTGCATCTTCTGCAAATCGGGTTATGGTTAACAGTTTTAGTTAGGTGTGGTTGGGAAATTCAGAACTCAAGACTCAAAAAAATACCCGTTTGGAGGCTATTTCAAATGGGGAATTTAAGGAATGTTTTTCTTCCCCATTTGATGCAGATTTTTAGAGCAAGGAATTTGCAGATACGGTGCACAGTGTACTTCAGCACATTCCCAGGACGAGCTGACTGAATGGCAGAAACGATACGCTTCCCGCTTGATAAAGTTAAAACAACAGAAAGAAAACAAGCAATGTTTGGGAAGTTACATGGAATCCTTAATTGAAAAATGGATGAATTCATTATCTCCTGAGAGAGTGGTAAGAATAAATGCAACTCTCAGTGTTCATACTTAAAATTAGGAGCTTGATTTTGACACTGTCTGCTAGATTTTTAACACCCTCAAAATATTATTTATATTATGCAGTTGCCTATTTCTGTTAATAAAAAAAATCACAAATCCTGATTCTTGCAGATGTTTCCAGATGACTTTTTTTAAAAAAAATATTGATATAGGGTGACAGAATGAGTCTATATGATGTTATCTTCCATTTGTAACCATTCTTATTTCAACACTGCTGCTTCTGTATTTTTTTCTTACCACAGAAAAATCCATTATGGATTTTGAGAGTGCTACTAGGAGCATCTAGAAACATAGATTCCTGTCAAAAGTGTAATGATTCTGTGAATTATACAATATTAACCTGCTTCTAGACTAGGTCAGGAATGTATCTAAAAAAACGCAGAGAAAATGGTGTGTAATTTTTGCTACCATTATTTTATTGATGATGTCCGTCAGAGTTATTTTGCATATCCATATCTGTTTACATATCCATATCCAGTAACATCTGATTGTACATAAATACAAAATGGTAGATAGGAAGGACATGAACCAGTCCTATAGATATAAATAGGATTTACTGTACATCCATACCATTAAAACCATTTTGACCTCTCTCTGACACAAAGGAGATTTCTGCCCTGTATTTCTGAAATCTCTGATGGAATAGCATAGTAATAACGTTTAGACTTATATACTACTTCACAATGCTTTACAGCCTTCTCTAAGCGGTTTATAATGTCAGCATATTGCCCCAAACAATCTGGGTCCTCATTTTACCACCTCAGAAGCATGGAAGCCTGAGTCAACCTTGAGCTTGGTGAGATTCAAACTGCCAAATTGCAGTCAGCAGAAGTAGCCTGCAGTACTGTATTCTAACTCTCAATCAAAACTGTAGATTCTGAGTTAAATATATTTCTGATTCTGATGATGAGTTGGAGATGTTAATCATGCCAGAGACCTATTGAAATATAGTAATTTTTGTGCTACTCTATGGACAGCTTCATTTCCCCAAGTACATATATGATCTCTATTACCCTAGCAGTCTTTTTGATATTCATTATGTATGTGAATACTGTACTTCTTGAGCTGTATGTCTTTTGTATCGGGTCTTAAATAAAGACCTACAGAGCCTGATAGTATGTCGCTACAGAAATTAATTGTAGGGTGCATGCAGCTTAAAAATTATGTGATTGAAACAACTGTGACTCTTGTGTCTGTGTCTTCCATTGAAGTTAAAGTGCTGTATTAGATCAATGCAGCCCTCTCTTCTAGTTTATTTCAAATGCCCATTAAGAAACGTTGAGCCTCCCCTGAATTGTTCAGAAACTTTAGATGTATATATGTAACCTGGGGCCAGTCACTGTCTCTAAACCCTAGAAAGGAGATAAAGCAAACCACTTCCAAAATCTTGCTAAGAAAACTACAGGAACTTGTCATCAGGAGTCAGGTCTGCCTTAAAGCCCCCAATATATATATATATATGTATGAATCATGCATGGAGATTTGCATTAACAGAAAAATATTTCATCTTAATGTGTTTCAAGGACAGAATTTTTTTGCAAAATGTCCCATTCCAAGTTTGAAAGTTATTTCAAGCACAAAACAGACTGTTTCAAGTTGAAAATTCCTCCAGAAATGTTTGAAAATTTTTTTTGCACTAAGAACAGATTATGATAAAGTATAATTATAATAAAATGTTAGTTGATAAACTGACCATTCACTCATATTGATCTTATTAACACATATGTCTTCAGTTAAACCCAGAATTATTTTCCAGCACTATTATTATCCTATAAAATTTAACACTGCACTTTCTCTAGCTCAGTGAATGTCTTGATGGAGTAAGAGTTGAACATAATCCTGAACTATCAGTTACTGTCACCACCAAAAAATCACATCAGATGTGGACTTTTGCTCTTACATGTAAGGTAGGATTCTGTCTTTTTTAAAAAAGAAATATAGTTTATTGCTGGAACATAAATATAGATACTTAACCCTACAATTTTAAACAACTTCTCTTTTGGAATGTGCATGTTCTTGGGACTACAATATGCCAAATTTAGGTTGTAGGATAAAAACTTGCAATGGAAAAAGCTTAACCCACAAGATAAATGCTACATATAACATTTACCTGAATATCTACATTCAGGTATTGCTGTGATTTAAGAAAAATATCTAAATATCTATACTTTCATAGATATTTTTGTAATTTGGGCTTGCTTTACTGGCCTCGCCTTGGCCTCCTATTTATAAAACAGAATCTTGCTAAATGGTGTAGAATTCAGCTGAATGCTGAGATAGATTTGATTAGGCCAGGGAGACATCAGTGGAGACAAGAATCATGAACTAATGCAGTGCACTGAAGACAGTCATTTTGAAGATGGTTTGGGGAAAAGTTAACTTCTCCATGTTTCTAATGTGGGCCATTTTACAGATCATTATAAAATTCCTTCCATCATTTATGTGAAGCACTTTGAACTCTAACTTATTACTTGAATGCAAATTATTATTAAGAGAGTTTTCTCACTTCCCCCTTTCCAAAACCATTTATAATATAACATTCCATTTTTTTCTTGATTAAAATAAGTAAACTTGCAGTTTTACAAATAAAGTATTTTTAAAGTTGCAGGAAATGGTTGTATTCTATCTAAACATACAGAAACAATCACCACTGCATTGCAATATGTATTGGTAGCCATAGTCCCTCAAACGTGGCTATGTCAAAATGCTTGGGGAGCTAATGGAAATGGAGAATTGTTGATATAATATATGGTACATGGTCCACAAAACCAGAGATAATGTCTTTTAGTCTTTTAAATTAGGTAGATAGGTAGGTAGGTAGGTAGGTAGATAGATAAATAGATGGATAGAGATAGAGATGGGTATAGATAGGTATATATGGTTCATTTTTTAAAATTGTATGCTGCCCTGAGTCATACTTTCTGAGATGAGCGGCTGCATAAATGTGAAGAAGGAAGGAAAGGAAGAAGGGAAGGGAAGGAGAGGGATGAATATAGTGCACATCTAAATGAGAAAACATGCACCACAATTATTTAGAAGTATTTTTTCCTTCACAGCCTGCAAGAATGCTGTATCGAGTGGCACTCCTTTATGATGCGCATCGTCCTCATTTTAGTATCATGGCAATATCGGCTGGAGATAGCACCACCCAAATAAAACAAGAAGTCCCAGAAACCTGCCAGGAATGGGTTGGAGGAAAGATGGCCCAGAATGGAACAGATCATTCAGTGTACAAAATCAGTGTAGCTTTTTGTACAGAAATCTTTGGGACCTTTCGTCAAACTGTTGTATTTGACTTTGGGACTGAACCAGTTTTGATGCAACGAGTGATGATTGATGCTGCCTCAACAGAAGGTATGATTTGCAGTTTCATTAAAAAACAAATGTGTACATTTATGAATTTTCTCAGCTCCAAATTTACTTATAAAATGTATAGCTTTGGGAAGGCTGCCTACAAGAATAGTAAGTATTTGGACAAGTTGCATATAAACAATTATTTGGGGTACTAGATGCAAAGTGCATTAGTCAGGGGAAGTAATATATATATAATCTTAAATATCATTTGAATAAAGGAAGGTTCTTTTAAATCTCATGTTAAAAGCATTCTGAATCATTGTTAAATTGTGTATGTGAAGCTTTCCTTTGTCAGTGGCATTTGAGTTACATATTAAACTGTCAGGCACAAAAGACCAGGTCCATAGGTGAAGGTCCAGGTAAACTGATTTATTGCTGAACAGCCTATGCACAAGAATCCTCTCAACTCGCAATTAGCAACTGCTTGGAGTTAGATAAGGGTCTATTTAATTCAAGGAAGGCTGGACTTAGTCTGTTTGTGGCTACACAGGGATTCTAAACTGATCCCTCTTTTAACTCCGCCTCCAGGTTCTGTCATTCTGTGTGTGCAGAGGCAAGTATACTTACAAATAAGTATAAAGTATTGTGTCATGTACAATGTCTATAATAACTCGGATATCTAGGTTAGTTATATAGTTAAGGCAACAGGCTAGAAACCAGGAGACTGTGAGTTCTAGTTCCACGTTAGCCATGAAAGCCAGCTGGGTCAATCACTCTCTCTCAGCCCAACTCATATCATAGGATAAAATAGGAGGAGGAAGGAATATTAGATATATTTGCTGGCTTGAGTTTTTTAAAACAAAAATAATAAAAACAGAACATAATACATACATACATACATATATACATACATTCACACCAGATATCTAGGTTCATTGTAATCTGTCCCTTAAGCATAGGATAAATTTAGTACTTTCTAGATGTTTTGGGCTACATCTCTGTAATTGACATCTGGCTGAATCTTTAGAATAAAGAAGTTCAAAATTATACCAGCAGATTGTACCAACTTCTCTACTTCTCCTGTAGATAAAGCAAGTGATTTATGTAGTCACATCATGCTTTACAAATGGAAAGGGAATTGGATGGTGAGGAAGAAGAACGCTAAATGGGCTGACTTTAAAATAGATAAAGTTTGCATTTTGCCACTGAGTTTCCTTTATTGAAAAAGAATTTGCAACTAATTTTATCTTGTCTTAGTCTAACTTTGTTAATCAAGCTGGTAAAATGGGTATCATTCCAATAAATGCACAGTACCAGTGCATTTATTGAAAAAAAATACTCTACTGAGAAATTGGCAATCTTGATTTTTGATTGCTGCTTTGTGTGCCTAACTTGCTTCTAAATTATATATGTAGAATTGGCCTTGTCTCTTTCAGCATTCAGAATGGAAGGAAGTATATTACTGAAGGACTCTGAGATTCATTTTATTTATCAACCAATTTATCTAGATATTGTCATTAGCATTTTCACAATTTTGCTTACGACTTACCTAAAAGGGATTCCAAAATTTCATGCAAATTCAGACGGTCCTCAACTTACAACCATTTTAGTAACCTTTCAAAGTCACAACGCCAAAGAAAAAAGTGACATGACCATTTTTCTTAATTACAACAGTTGCAGCATGCCATGGTCACATGATCAAAATTTGGCTGGTTGGCAACTTTCTCATGTTTATGACCGTGGCAGAGTCTGAGGTCATGTGACCACCTTTTACAACCTTCTGACAAGTGGGGAATCCAGGTTCAATTAACAACCATGTTACTAATTAAACAATTGCAGTGATTCACTTAAAACCATGGCAAGAAAGATCATAAAATGGGGGAAAGCTCACTTAAGAGCTGCCTCACTTAACAACAGAAATTTTGGGTTTGATTGTGATCGTAAGTCGCAGGCTACCTGTATATATACTGGTGGTCAGTTGGAAACTAAAAACAAAACTGTTAAACATATGATGCACAGCTGTTTTCAGATTTGGTTTCTGATATGGTAATGCCATGTTTGTGATTCTAGTGGAATAAAGCTGCAGAATAAATACTGTAAGATATTCTAAGTATATCTTTTGAGGCTAAAACTTCCTGTTAATATGCCAATCCTTTTAGTTACCATTATCAAAGAAGTAAGGATGAAGTCTATTGTAAGTTTTAATGTGAGCAATTACAGGGTTGCGAAGATTCAGTATGTTGATTCTCCAGCATAATATAAAAACAATTCATATATCATTATGCTAATATGCTTTTAGACTCAGAAAAAAACATGCAAGCATTTAGTATTTACAACTTTACTAGATTAAATAAGAATACAATGAAATAATAAGCATTAAACTCAACTGTTAATAACTTAATAACAAAAATGTTTGTTCCATAGGCCTTCAGACACCATGAAATAATTTAACGCATACCAGCAATAAAATTGCTTTTTGATATCCAAAGTTCTATGCCCTAACATTTTAAAATTATTTTAATTTGATTGTTAATCCACCTATAAGATGGTGTTAATTGTTGAGGGTTTTTTTAAAAAAATATATTGCCATATGCAGTTTGATTATTTAAATATAACTTAGTAAGCATGTCTTTTCTTTATCTGCTGCAAATAGATCTTGAATACCGGATGAATGCACGGCAGCAACTGTTAACCACAGCCAAGCGTTGGGATTCCACTTCCAAGACAATTGTAGAATTTGAGCCAAACGAGACTACTGAATTGGATAAGAGCCTTCTGATCAGATATCAGATCCCTCTGTCTGCTGACCAGCTATTTACACAGTCTGTCTTGGATAAATCATTGACCAAGAGTAATTATCAGTCACGGCTACATGATCTGCTTTATATTGAGGAAATAGCACAGTATAAAGAAGTCAGCAAGTAAGTGATAGTTTTGCTTAATGTCTGTTTAGCCAATTGATGTGACTGTTGCAAATAAAATTAGCATATCCTACTTTCTGCATTTCTATGAACAAAATTCACTCCTCAGGAATTCTCCTAAAAAGCAAAATTTTAACAGCATTCTTAAAAGTTTATTTGAATCTACGTTGCCAAGCCTCCATTGCTGTAATTTCTAAAAAAAACAAGGATTTCCAGCAACATCTTCCTGGTATAGAGTTTTTAAGTAATGATCAGCACTTTTGAATTTAGACTCAAGAGCAAAATGGTAGTCAATGTTCCTCTTGAGGTAGATACGGAACATGGTTATAATAGCTTTCACCCATTATTAATGGATAGACAATTGCATTTTGCACCAATTGCAGCCATTTGTAGAATATAGTAAACCAGTTCTGTGCTTACAGAGGCATGCATTACGACTGATGCTTAATTATTCTGTTCCAGTTTTTGAAATGATGAGTTTACTTAGCAAAAAGAGCATACAGTTTGGTTTTAGGAGTACTTGGACTAGCCTCAAAGCTCTATAAGCAGAAGTGACTTTCACAGTTGGGTTACTCTGTCTCCTTTGCTGCAGTTTACAGGTAATCCTTGATTTATGGTCACAATTGAGCCTAAAAGATAGTCATTAAGTGAGTTTTGCCCCATTTTATGACCTTTCCTGCCACCATTATCAAGTGAATCACTGCAGTGCTTAAGTTAGTAAAATGGTGGTTAAGTGAATCTGGCTTCCCCATTGATTTTGCTTGTCAGAAGGTCGCAAAAGGGTGATCCCGGGACACTGCAGCTATTATAAATACGAACCAATTGCCAAGCATCTGAAATGTAATCATGTGACCACGGAGATGCTGCAGCAGTTGTAAATGTGAGAAACAGTCATAAGTCACTTTTTTCAGGGCCACTGTAACTTCAAAGAGTCACTGAACGTATAGTTGTAAGTTGAGGACTACCTGTAGTTCCTTGGTCTCCCTGAACCCTTCAGTCATTGCTGCTTAGGATAAATAAAATATTACTTTATTTTTTAGAGTCCTGATGATACAGTGGCTAGAACACAGTATTGCAGGCTAACTCTGCCCTCAGTCTGGAGTTCAATCCTAATGGATTCAAGTTGACTCAGCCTTCCATCCTTCTGAGGTCGGTAAAATGAGGACCCAGATTATTGGAGGCAATATGCTAACGTTGTAAACCATCCAGAGAGTCCCGTAACGTACTTTGGACCGTATATAAGTCTAAGTACTGTTGCTATTGCTATTTATCCCAGTATTACACTCTTTACCATTCCAAAAGATGATTGGGGAAGCCACAGTGAGAAAAAAGAATTGGAAAGCTTTATTCAGTACAAGATAGTCCCTCTTCTTTACTGCTTTTGGAGCTTGGATACACTTACTAAGATTACTCTTCTGTCCCAATCAGCATTGCAAAGAATTTTATGCACTTGAAAATGTATAAGAATTTTTTTGTTTTTTTCAATATACTTTTCAGCCACTGAGCATTTTAACATTTTTTCTGTTTGTGAAATCAGTGTTTATAGTTAGGATTTAGTAATCTTACAGCTCCATCCTCTGTTTAGACTGTGTCCTGGTTCTGCCTCTACCTTTTAAAACTCTTGATTGACATTTTACTTGAGGGGTCCTTGGTGCTCTCTAGGCTTGATTGTTTTTTTTTTGCAGACATTTCATTACCCAAATTAGGTAACATCATCAGTGCTGCTGATGTTATCTAGTTTGGGTAGTGAAACGAGCAAACTCAGAGAACACCAAGGACCCCTCATGTTAACCCTGAGCTATAAATATTCTTCTTTATTAGTGACATTTTACTGCCAGGACAACACAACCTATGGAAAGTTTCTTGATTTTATCTGTGTCTTTGCTACCCTAAGGCATTATAGATCAGGAAATACAGAATACCCAGGAATTTCATTTACTCAGGAGCAATGACAAAAAAGAACCGTCATCTTTTTGTTTTATGGGTTTCCATGAGACATCTAGTTGCTCATTTTTGAAAATAGGATGCAGACTAGATAGGCCTTTAGCCTTACACTGCCTATTTGTGATTATTTTGAAAAGAAGCTGCTAACATTTTGTTGTTCTGAAGCCCATTGTCCTAAAAGCTAGGGTTTTAGATTCAAGCCAGATTTAGATTCATTAAAGTTTGTGAATTTGTGCATGGCATACATTGAACCAGCAACCTAGTAATTTGGAAATACATAATGTTTCTGGAATTGGTAACACTTTTCTTGGCATCTTGCATTCTTGCATGATTGTATAAGGAGAAGTATAATTCTCATTCATTTATGGTAAATCCACTGGTATGCTGGTGTCAGCTTACATCAGCTGGCAACAGCAGATTGCTAAAATTTCTGGAATTTTGTGAGCCAATTGAGGGTAGAGCTGAGTCACTACACCTAGTGTGCTACCCAGCCATTCCATGGCTAGCAGCTCAGTGTAGTGGAAATAATGGATCTGGCAGCTGCCATTCTTTGCCAGCACACCACCAGGTAAATCTTTGAGTACATCAGCTTACTTCATTTTAGCATGTTTTTTTAACATGTCTGTGAGAGAGAGGGGTGCGAGATACTTTTGGAGAAAGCAACACATAGTTAAACATACACAGTTAAACATGTAAACTATGGATCACTCCAAAACTCAGCCTCCCATTTATTTCACTGAATTGCCTCTAACCATTGACTTCACCTCATGTTATTTATAAAAACAATTGTATTTCACTTTCTAACAGCCACATGGATAATAATAAGTGATGATATGTAAAGGTCTATAGCTACTCATCCCTTCCAGGAATAAATCTTCAGCTTTTAAATGTACATTATCAAAATAAATGATAGCTTTTTATAATATAATTAATGAGGCATGATAAAGATTCTAATTTTGACTCTGATTCTAAGTGTTAGCAGCAGATCCTTAAATATTAGATTGAAATCAATTTTTCTCCTGTACAGTGAAGTTATTCTAAATAAGAGAGCAATGCATATTTCAGAGTTCTAATTATACACTTTGAAGTTCCTGTAGATTGGCACCTCCCATATTTTGAGCAATATTACAATATCTGTCATTTAAAAGAGTTAGCTTCTAAAATCAACTTTTGCAGTAAGCATGATATTGAGTTGAGATTTAGGAGAAGGGGGGGAAAGGCTTGTGAATCTACTGATTTATGGCAATAGACTTACTACAAGACCTTAAAAAGTAAGCTTCAATAATAGTTGCTTTTAGTATTAACATTTATTATTTAAATTATTGTAGCTGATGACAGAAATGATCAAGTTAATGGACATTAGTGGAACCTCATATTTAAAAGTTATGCCTTTCAGTTGAACAGAGAGATTAAGATATTAAATCTAAAATGAAAATTTTTATATACTGTTTTATTAAGACAAATTTGTAGTACCTAAAAACAGTTTTAAAAGTCTTGGCCTTAACTTTAAACAGTGCATTTCCACAAGCTTTTGCATGAAACAAATAATAGAAGAGTGATCTGTTATATCGAAATTTAGCTGCCCATATTTCTTCCAAAATATTCTTTACTTGACAAATTAGGCTTTTTAATTTTCTTATTTTAATTTTAGGTATGAATTATATTCATCAACTATAATTTTGAAGAGAAGGCGTAAACAGCATAAAAATATATGCTCGGTTTTTGCGTATTTAAGCCCAAGAAAGGTGTTGTAGTCAGCAGTTTGCTCAGTTGACAGCAAGTGAATGGATTATAATAATTGATTAAAAAGAAGAATAGCTGTTTAGGAAATATATTAAAATACAGTTCACTGTACTAAGCATATTTTGGATCTTAGACAATTAAAAGAGATTTGCATTAACAATTTATAAATCTAATCACATGTTGAAACAAAAAACCTCAATGTCTTGTAACAGCTAAAGATACTAAAGATAAATTTACTGTGCCTTAAGCTTTTGTGGACCACTATCTGCTTCATCAGCATTAAATATTTTACTGAGTTACAGATGATGCATACTGTTTTCTTGTTATAACTAATTGACATAACACATAAATTATTACAGAGCATAATGTTTTGAATCTAACATACTGAGGGCACATTGCTTTAGCTCTGTGGAACTGTTTTTCAGTAGTTGCTCCCATGGCCTTTATTTTAGTTTATAATTTAATTAATTTTATAACTTAATGTTGTATTCCAGGATTGCAATACGAAGGCTAAGGAAATAACAAGCTATTTCCAGTAAATAATGTAATTAAATATCCTTAATAAAATAAAAAACTGTCAGGAATGAACAATCAGATCCATTAGCTGTTTAATTGCTCAAACCTATAACACAAGAATCTTCTCAGATTGATGGTTTGTGCCTGGGTCAGACTAGATAAGGTTTAACAGCATTCAATTCACTCTCTCATGCCCCTGTGGGGATTCCAGACAAATTCCCCATTTGACTCCTCCCCCAGCTCAGTTAGTCTTTCTTCAATAAAAATTAATAAAATATAGAAACAAACTTCACCAAGTACACTGCCTATAAGCATACAGTACATAAATACCTGTAGAAGAAGAGCAGGCAGACCTGGAGGATGTAGTTAAATGCATCATCAGTTTAAAGTCTTTGTGTTGCCATAAAAGTTCATCCGCCCCCTTGAATTCCGTTGGCTCTTATCCAGCACCAATTTAGTGCTGATTTAGTTGACCAGATTCTTGTGTATAAGCTTCAATAAATCATTTAAGCTGCACCCTTATAAAGGATCCTGATTCTTTGCACCTGACAATACCTGGTAAAAGGGAGCTAACATGTAAATATGATAGAGTTGGTGTTAGTTGCCTTTTAAGTGACCCTATTATTAAGACCCCACACAGAGAAAACTTTATCTTATGTCATGACTTCATATTCCTCCACTGAAGATGGAATGAACCTACTCTCCATTTCCTGCTCCTAAGGATAAAGACCAGTGGTGTCAAACTGGATTTCTTGGAGGACCGGATCAGCATTGTAGTTGTCCTCCACAGACCGGTAGTGGTGGTGAGATGGGACGGATGCTTCCTGCCAGCCAAAATGGGGCATGGGGGCACCCTGTTTTTGGCCTGGACAGCTTCCTGCAGCAGCCTGCCAGCCAAAATGGATCAAGGGCTGCAGGCGGACCCCCCCATGCACCGTTTTGGGTGGCAGGGTGCTGCAGGAGGACATCCAGGTCAAAAATGGGGCACGGAGGCTGCCTGTGGCCCCCCCATGCCCTGTTTTCTCTAGCAGAAGCACTGCGGGCCAATTCTTTGCTATTTGCAGGCCGGCCCCACAGGTCAGATCTAAGTACCCCACGGGCCGCCCCTGATATAGACAGACTGATGCAGGGAAAGACTTTCCTTGATTGCATCTGGAAACAAATAGACAATCACTGCACTTATTTCAGGCTGGGTTGCATGATTCCTTACAGCTTGTCCCTTCAGGCTCTGAGGGTCATGTTTTGTACTGTTTGTCCTCCCTGGATCATTATGGGCATCCTTATGTAAAGCATCTAAGAAAATCCAAACAAAAAGTAACCAGAAAAGGAGCCACAAAAGCTGACCTGTCCCTGTCTAAAAGCAGTCATGGCTTTTGTATCTTTGGATTTGGGATTCCATGTCTCAGAGAGCTCCTGGGCTTCCAGTAGCAGAGCTGGTATGAAGACAATACAAGTCTTACAAAATTTTAAAAAGAAAAGTTTATAACATATTAACATTTATATTTGCCTATGAAAAACACAATAGTCTTTACCTGTATACATCTCCCATTTTATGGAAAAAGAATTGCAACAAGTCATGTCAGTGGAGCAAATAGTTATTGGGGGGAAAATACCTATCATAACTATCCTATTTCCTAAGTCACCACAACAACCCACAATTTATTCTAATTGTTTAGACCACTGAAAAATAACAGGAGATGCTGAGCATTCAGTTGAAAAAGATTCTGAATATAGATTTTTCAAAACTCTGTTTTTATTTTTATTTTTATCTTGTTCGTTACAAGGAGCATTTTTTTGGAATTAACACTGTGCTTTCTATTTAGGTTTAACATCAAAGTGCAGTTGCAGATTGTAGCAAGCTTCATGCTGACTGGTGTTTCTGGGGGTGCAAAGTATGCCCAAAATGGACAACTTTTTGGGCGATTTAAACTCACTGAAACCCTTTCCGAAGACACTTTGGCAGGGCGACTGGTGATGACCAAAGTCAATGCTGTTTATTTATTACCGATCACTAAAGAGAAGTCAGGACTGACCCAAGGAACCAAAGAGAAAGTATACGAAGCAATTATTGAAGAAAAAACAAAGGAATATATCTTTCTGAGAATATCCAGGGACTGCTGTGAAGAGCTTAACCTTCGAGCAGATTGTGAAATGCAGGTATGTTGGGGTGAAATCTCTCTCTCTCTCTCTCTCTCTCTCTCTCTCTCTCTCTCTCTCTCTCCTCCCTCTCCTCCCTCCCTCCCTCTGTATATGTATATTATGTTTTAGGGTAAAATCTTTTTTAGGTGCTTTTGACTCTTTCTGTACTTGGAGTCCTGGTGACTTCAGTCCCAACACAGATACCTGCATGGTATATCTGAAACCAATACAGCATTTTAAAGGGAGATTTGAAGACAAGGAAGAGCTTATGTGTACTGCTGTAAAATCAATTGAGAAAGAATAAAGGAAGTTTATTTCTGTGGTTGTATTAGGTTAACAATTGGTAGAATCATGACTTTTCTGGTTCAAAAGATATGTATAGAATACCTTATCAGAACTATTGCTGCGGGTCAAGCTTGGTATTATGAAACAGGGACAGAAGTATCATCTGTAAAAACTTTGATAGTTGTTGCAATCAGGAGTAAATAGCAGGGCAGAATTGCCAATGTGGGATTCAAGGAAGGCATCACATTTTTTTTAGCTTTAAATGAAGGTGTCTAGTTGTGAGCATACCTACCTGCATGGTGTCATCTTCAGTCTTCATCATTTTTTTATTAGGGTCATGGACCAGCACCAATGTGGTCTTCTTATTTAGCATTTTTATTTAATGTACACTTATTATTAAATGTAGCATGAGATATATTTTCCCCAGAACAACAACCTTATGAAGAGGGGTCAACCTATTCTTCAAAGTACCTGACGGCAGGTCAAGAAGCAATGGATGGAAACCAATCAAGGAGAGAAGCAACCTAGAACTAAGTAGAAATTTCCTGACAGTTAGAATCAGTGGAATGACTTGCCTCCAGAAGTTGTGAGTGCTCCAACACTGGAGGTTTTTAAGAAGAGATTGGACAACCATTTGTCTAAAATGGTATAGGGTTTCCTGCTTGAACAAGAAGTTGGATTTCCAATTCTGTATTCTGAGGTTGCGGAAGCCTTGGTGTTCTCTGAGCTTGGTTGTTTGCTTGCAAAAGTTTCATTATTCAACAAGGTAAGCTAAGCTCAGAGAATATCAAAGATTCCACAATTCAAGCCTGAGTACACATATTATCTTCTATTGGAACCTATGATGTTGTGTCATTCTGGGAGAAAATAACAGACCCAAAGTCCCAGTGAGCTTCCATGATTGAGGATGGACTAAAATCTGGATCTCTCCACTCCTAGCCTAATATCTTAACCATTCAACAAAATTTGTCTTACTAACTTAAATAAGCAAATGTCATCAAAACCACTGCTTCATCTTTAGTTTTTTCTAAGTGGACTGTAAAAAATATATATGGAGCTTTGAAATTATCATATTAGACATAAATAAGTATCTAGTTTAATTTTTTATGTTTGTTTTTATAGGTAATAAAATTTAATGGTCCAAATTAATCATTGGCATTTAAAAATGAAAGTATGCCTTTTATTTCCCAGTTAAAAATCTACTCTGATACAGAAAAACCACAGGGTTGACTCAAGTGATTCTCTTACCCTTAAGACTCAAAATTAGCACGTGCAGGTTATTGTTTACAGGACCATCCATGATTTCATTTTTTTTGCTTGGAAATCCAAATTTTTGAAAATAATTCTGTGTTAACCCTGCTGTTTGTCCCTTTGACTGATATCTATGCTCACCAACACTTTTTGCTTCACATACCTAGCACAAGTCATTGAAACTGCTTTAAATGGTGTGTCTTATTAACTTCTTCACTGTACTTAAAAGTGAACAACTTCCACCCCCTTTGAAAAGGTAGATATTATTGTGTATTATCAAAGTGGGAGTGTGACAAATTGCAGTCATCTCTAGACAGACCCCTCACGGTATGCTTGTGTGTGTGTGTGTGTATGTATGCTATTAATGGCTCTATTGTTATGACTTCAGATCTTTTACTCCACTTGCTAAAGAATTGTAAAAGCTTATTTTGTTTTGGTGATCAAAAGTAAAATACTTATACTTTGCATTTTCCATGCTTTCTCTGAACAAAAATTATTTGACACTGTTCTTAAATAAAAGGAAATAAAACCGTAAACTATAAAAATAAGCAGAAAAAAACTAAAATTGTTGAAAGAGCATCAAAATAAAACTAGCATGAGAATCAAAATAAAACTAGTATGAGAAAAGGCAAAGAGCTTAAACTTGGACATTTAGGAAAATTAAAATGTCTTCATCCATGGCATAATACCTTCTGTGGGAAGATGATTCACAATTGAAGTGCAGCCATGGAAAATGCTTTTTCTTTTATAAGATTTCCTTTGCAGGAGCACCAGGAGATGATTAATTATGGCCCTCTGGTTCATTTGTGCTATATCATATATTTTGCCCTACAACTTTTAAAGAATAGAAAATAGCATTAAAAATTAAAAAATGCAGACATCTTCTGGAGGAGTTTTTGTATAAATGCCTAATTATGATATTTAAGCTAATACATAATAATGGTTTTATTGTATAAGAAAAGAGAAAAACAGATAGACAATGTACTCAGTGAGTGTCCATTTTGCAAAATGTGATAAAACTAATTGCATTTTGGGGCAAGTGATGGAGCACTATGGCAGAAATAGATTGTTTTGCAGAAAACTGAAAATACTTTGGAAGAAATCTGTCTAGACAATAATGGCAACTACATCTTATTTCATTATCATGATTGAAGCAGCTCTGTCCTCTCTTTAGTTCTCAGTTCAATAAAACTGTTGCAACCTATGATAATCAAATTAAACATTGGGCAGCTCCAATTTGACTACAATTAAATGTAATTCTGATGGAGGAGATAGCTGCAGCCATCTTCCTTTACAGGGTACATTTCAACTTATTTCATTAGAGGAGGTAGATAAGTGCCTAAAAGCAGTTGATCAAAATAGCCCTGATTTGATCCTATGTGAGATCAGTCCCATTCTTGATCTCAGACTCAACAGCGTGTTTACCAGACCTTTATTAAAAATAAATCCTAGGTATCCTAAAATAAATAATAAATGATCAAGATCAAGCCTAAATTCATAACTGATAAAATCATGATGATGATGTTTGAAAATGTTTGAAAAGATAGTTTTTGAGTATTAAGAATCATAGGCCTATTTTTGATAGATGAGGTGGATGAGAAAAATGTGGCCTTGTTGATTCTTCATGATCTTTCCAGTGCCGTGAGTATATATGAGGTTTTATAAAAAAAATAAAATAAAAATAGAATGTTATTTAGTTAGAAAGGACCTTGGAGGTCTTCTAGTCCAACACCCTGCTCAGTCAGGAAACCCTATACCAAATGGTTGTCCACCCTCTTCTTAAAAACTTCCAGTGTTGGAGCATTCACGACTTCTGGAGGCAAGTTGTTCCACTGATTAGTTGTTCTAACTGTCAGGAAATTTCTCCTTAGTTCTAAGTTGCTTCTCTCGTTGATTAATTTCCACCCACTGCTTCTTGCCCTGCCCTCAGGTACTTTGGAGAATAGCTTGACTCCCTCTTTGTGGCAATCCCTGAGATATCGGAACACTGCTCTCATGTCACCCCTAGTCCATGTTTAGGTTGGTAGTGAAACACATTACATAAAAATAGTTCTTCACTTGTTCTGTATATATTAGAAAATCCTATATGCTGTATTTTTTTTTGGCTTCCATGGAATATCTAGGTTTTTTTTTCTCTTACTGTGCATCATATATATGAGGCCACCTTTAATGTATGTCTAGATACATTAACCAATTCAAAATGATTTCCTCAATTAAATTATATTACTTGAAGAGATCATAGAGCAACTGCCTTGACTACTTCTCCATCTGAACAAAAGATGTAAATGATGTTTAAAGCCTTAACAGCTATGGCACAGTTCCCTTAAGATTGTATATTTTCTTAGCTTTTTTGTAAACTATAAGAAATAGAAGAGAACTTACTTTACTTTACTTACTGTATCTGTTTGAGTTTGCTGCATTAATGGCAATCGATACTTTTTCAGTTTTAGCATTCCTCTTTGGAACACCTTTTTAAAAAAAAATCTGATAGAAGTAGGATCATTTAGAATTATTTCATTCTTGCAAGGGAAAATGATTTTCATTATTTGTGTTTGTGGATATGTTGTTTCACAGCTCTAATTATTTGTTTTGAACTTTACTATGTATAACAGTTCTTAATATTTTAAAATTGTATCAACCTATGAATAAATTAGTGATTTTTAAACACTTGATTTCTTCTGTTTCTTACAAATTGTCCTTATTTCCTTCTGTACATCACTCAGTTTTACTTGTCCACCAGAGGTTTATTTTCTAAAAAATCCATCAACTGTCAAATTAGAAAGCCCATTTCTTGTAATATTAAAAATAGTGTATTAAACCATTTATTTAGAAAATCTATATAAAAGATAGAGAGCTATGAATGAATTCCAGGATATGGTAATACTGTATGTTGTAATCTATCATGGAGTGTTGATTTACATCATTATTAGGAAACATTTTATTGTCACCTGGCATTGGAGGATGTAATGGAAGACTTGTCTTTGTGTTATATTTTCTGAACAAATTTTGCTTCCATTAAACACATTTAATATATTCTTTTATACACCATGAAATGATTTCTCTATCTCCTTTCTGTAGGTATGTAGTGGCTGATTGGCTATCGAGTTGAAGAATTTTCAAATACAATTTTCATATACAAATTATAATAAATGAATTTTCATTGATGGAAACTGACAATGTCATTTTCTAATCAATTGAAAAATTATGTGAGAATCTTAATGTATTCATTTAACATGCATAATTAGTTGACATGCTGCTTACATCAGTGGTACTCAAGCTGTGTATATTTTCTAACAAACAATAATCAAAAGGCTAATTGGCTGTATCTGGAAATAGCACTTCAGTACAGAATGAAATGGTTCATTAGAGGTGTGACTAGATTACTTTCAGAGGTTACTTGAAGTTGAACTTGTTAATGTCATTCCTGCATTTTGTTAAATAGCATTGATGTATTATGGAGTTCATTTAGCTTTACATAATAATAGATTATTATTCAATCACTCCATTAATAGGTTTCTATATTTTAGAGAGAGAGTAGGAGATCTGTGACTTCAAGTTCATATGGCTCCGAAATCCCCTCAGATCATGATCAGGGAAAACCAAGACTCTTTGGTCTCATTTTGGGATGGGAAATATATGGAAGCTACAATATGTCCTCAATATATCCTAGTTTAGAAATCAGTTAAATCCTCCAAATTTCTTTCTGATCCCATATGTACACAACTCAAGCAATGTGATTCTGGGCCATGTATGGCAAATGCTCATGTTTAGTGACAAAGGCTCCCACTGTAGAGAATGCTTTGGTAAGAGTGAAGGTAGAAGGTTATGGTGTTTATTTAACCTTCCTGTAAGTCATGTCCTCCCCCTCTCCCCAATCATTGTACTTCTTGTTGATCAAATAGGCCTTGGGGAGATTTTTTTTTTTAATTACATTTATATGCCGCCCTTCTCCAGAGACTCAGGGAGGCTTACATTTTTTGGGATACAACCCAGTGTGCTCAGCAAAAGCCTTCATTCCATTATATGCCTGCTTATTACTAAGCGGCATTTTTACAAAGTCAGCTTATTGCCCCCAACAATCTTGGGTCCTCAATTTACCTACCCCAAGAGGATGGAAGGCTGAGTCAACCTTGAGCCTGGTGGGATTTACAGCAGTTGTAGGCAGCTGGAACTTAAGTGCAGGCAATTAACAGCCTGAGCCACCAAGGCCCAAGATTAATGAAGTATTATGAGAGCCATAGGAAACTGATACTGTCGGATTGCTTTCTTTCTCATGTTTCTACTAGTTTACTACTTAGGTTTTCCCTAAGACAAGTGCAAAGCATTTGAAAGAATGCCACAGGTAGGACACCACAAATGAAACATCACTTCTGGAAGTATTAAAGCAGCCACATTCGTTGGACTGCTCATGGCTCTGTTTTTAAAATGTCCACATTATGTATGCGACCATGTTACAAGCACTGCAATTTTGTTTCACTAGTGGTCCCAGGTTGATTCTCTTTTGTTTTCTGTGTCCTAAAGCTGGAACAAGTTTGACTTTAAAAGCTGGAATTTTTATAGGGTTTCTTTTTTCCAGCAAGCTTTAGAACAATGTAATCCTATTTCTTTACATGATAGGATATAACTTGCATGTCTGCAGGCTATCCCAGAACTCCATCTAAGTTGGTCTACCCTTCCCTTTTTGTCCAATGAAAATTATCAGAATTTCAAAAATTTGAATTCTACTTTGAACATCTTAGGATATTGAGGTTCCCACTCCCCACTTACACTCAAAATGAGTCCTTTTCGTTGTTACATACATAAATAATATAAGAAATAACTTTTGGGTTATTTAGGAAATTGCTTTGACAACGTAACTTTTCGATATATTTTTAATGTAGTGCTCTGGTTATATTTCTAGTGGGAATTGTGATGGATGGATAACAACATACTCTGGCTCCTATTAAATTGTGTTGCTTGAAATTTTTACATTTTCTCTTTTTGAATATATGTGTATGTATGTATATATAAATAAACTTATCCCAATATTATAGAATTGTTTGAGCAGTCAAAAGCATGATAGAGTAAATGAAGTAACACTGCTTTATAGTGGCTGGTTTTAAAACAGTCAAATAAATGGATTTTATTGATTTTAAAAATATTTTTTATTTTTTTAACAGGTTAATAAAATAAAGATTTTTAACACCTTGCTCTTTCAAAATAATGTTTGTTTTTACCTTAATTAAAAAGAGATGATGTGTTTGCATTATATCAGTTTGCGATATTAAAGTGGTCAAATAGGAATGTGTTCATTATTAATTATCATTCAAGTTTCAAAAAGTTTTATTCACAAATTACGTCATTTTATGGTGACAATATAGGGGATTCATTATTTGCACAAGTGTAACTACTCCTTTTAATTTACTATTTTCTGGCATGTTATTCATTTATTCATTCCTTCATTCTTACGTTCATTTTGTATGCACTTAGGTCGAGCTTCAGTTTCAATTAAACCGCTTACCCCTCTGTGAAATGCATTATGCCTTGGATAGGATCAAGGACAATGGTATCCTGTTTCCAGATGTCAGCATGGCCCCCACAATACCTTGGAGTCCCAACAGGTACAAAAACATTAATACTTTGATACAGGGAACTAATATATTAAAATTACAGAATTTGCATTCCTTTTATTTAGATGATTCATATAACCTTGTCCACTAGAATGTTTTAGGTAAAGTGATGAGAAACAAATGACTAATTTTTCCTATGAATGTCAGGATTAGGCAACGGACTATTTTTATTGTTTATATCAAAGGCCAGTTTTAATCAATCACATCCTTTACGGAAGAAACTACTTTAAAAATGAACTGTTCTTTCAAATGTGATCTAATTAATGCAGATTAAAGCTCAGTTAGAAGCATTTGTGTTGCTTTATATAACAAGCTATGGAGAAAAGCTGAACCTGTATGGAGCAATCTAAAAGATTTGGGTATGAGAGGATTTTAATCTGCCTGATGATATGATGTTGCATCTTTTGGTTAGGGGTGTGGTGAGAATCAATAAGATTTCTAACATCTGGTTTGTAGTATTTGTAGCATATTAAACTAGTTTTATAATCTGACTATTAACACTAGCAGATTACAGGTGGCAAATTAATTAAGCTGCTGTGTTTTTGTTACATTTGTATATTGCTCATGCATATATTTCTTGAAGATCAATAAAGGCAAATGTTTCTGAAATACAAACCTACCATAATATAAACAGTACATTTTACAAAAAAGTAGCAAAAAAGTATAAAATAAACAAAAGGTATTTTATCATTTGAGGAAACAATGCTGCATACAAAGCCTTTTGAGTTTGAATTTATACCTATTTCTTGGCCCGCTGGCTAGTGAGGCATGCTGCGCTGGGCCATCAATGGCAATAACTGAGAGGAGGGGAAAGTTGCAGGGAAGATTGAGGGCAGATGGACCAATGGGATATGAGACGTTGATGAGAATTAAATGAAGGAAGAGGAGGTGATAAGATTGGGAATAGGCAGGTTAGTAGGATATGTCCCACTGGGAATTCTGAAAGAAAGAAGAGAAGTGACAAAGTGCAACAGCTTTGACCTACTCAGCCCATCCAGATTTTGTTTCATGTGAAACAAAGTGTTCTGGATTTTGGTTTTGACCAATCTGAAATAGTTCAACAGAACCTCTAGAGCAGGGGTGGGCAACTATGGCAGCTTTATGACCTGTGGACTTCAACTCCCAGAATTCCTGACCAGCAATTCTCATAGTTAATCAGTCAAATGGTATGATCAAATATTAAAAGTTTTATTTTTTTTAAAAAGGATATTTTTTTCCTTAGAATTAGTTGAGATTATAAAAATGGTAAGAATTTATTAATAAGAATCTTTGATATAAGAATATCAAATAAGAATTTATTAATACAATAATTTTTTTCCGATGTGTCTTTGATTATATCCTGCTTTCTGTTGTGCAGGCAGTGGGATGAGCAGTTGGATCCTAGGCTCAATGCAAAGCAGAAGGAGGCTGTTCTGGCCATCACAACTCCACTGTCAATTCAACTGCCTCCAGTCCTTATTATCGGTCCTTATGGGACGGGCAAAACTTTCACTTTGGCTCAAGCAGTCAAACAAATTCTCCAACAGCAGGACACTAGGTGAGATGGGATGATCTGCAGATTTTTAATTATGAGGCAAATGTCTCTCTTTATCTAAATGTTAGCAGTGTAGAATTTTCATCTGGCTTTACCCCTCCCCCCTTTCCCACCATCCCTCATTGTCTTATATAAATATTTAGGAGAGCATTTGTGAGTCTCATCTCTCCCTTTAAATTAAAAGTGGTGCCCTGTGAAGAAAATTGCAGCATTCCATTTAGAAATCAGTGATTTGTATAGCATTGTGTTAGTAATCTTTGTTTATAAAACTGTTACTTTTTTTAAAATCCACATTTGTACACCACTGATTCCTGTGGTTCTAGGTGGTTTAAAATATATAAAACTAAAATATGGATAAAAATAGAATAAAAGCAATTAATCATAAATAAAACTTAAATACTCTGAAGGACATGAAGGTAGGGGCACATAGGATCTTGGGGGCCATACTGTTCCAGGCATAGGAGGCAGCGTCTGAAAATTGCGCCTAGCAATTGCGCCTAGCCTTCCTGCTAGGCCATGATGGAGGCAGGCAGGCAGATTCTATCTGGAGAAGATGGCCCTGAAGTAGTGGAAAGCAATTGTAAAGGTTTTGTTAAAAGGATGTACATTCCCACAGAAGTTAGGAACATCATTAAATCATAAAATTTGCAGATTAATTTCATTGAAAGAAATATGCAGAAAAGATGATCACTATTTTTTTGTAATTTTACTGCTTTGAATGATTTTCTGTTTCTTCATTGCTTTTTTATTTGCACCATTTATTCCAGCAGGATTCTCATTTGCACCCATTCTAATAGTGCTGCTGATCTCTACATAAAGGATTATTTACATCCATATGTAGAAGCAGGCAATCCCCAGGCGAGACCTCTCAGGTATTTTTTAAGGTTTATTACGTATCTATACAGTATCTTAAGAAAAGGTGTCTGTTCCAAACAGTTTTGAAAAAAACCATAGAGCTTTCACGTTTATTGGCATTTTAAAACGATGCTTTTGCATAACCTAGACACTCTAACATGCATAATGAAAGAATGTCATTTGTGAGCTCATTTCATGCATTAAAGATAAAGACATCCTTTTTTAAGTTGTTCTTATATGCTTATTTGTGCTTTCCTAACTGAACAAATTTTGATATGGTCCTCTAAAAAGCTGCTAAAATATTTTAACAAAATACTGGTTGAATTTTGTTGGGGGTAAATAATGCTTCTTTAATTCAGAGCCAATTTAGAATGAACAATTGTTTAAAAAGCTACATATCTGGGAAATCATTAAAAGTAGTTCAGTATCAAACTCTTTGTGTATTTAAATGAACTTGCTTCATGTATTCTCTCTAGAGTTAGCAAAAAAAATTAATTGGGAAATAAAATATACATGGTTTTTGTGAGAAATGTGTGTATATTTATATCTGGAATATGTATTTTTTTCTTAAAATGGATATGTGTATAATTTAAGAGTTCATTTAAGTCCTAAACCTGCTATGAAAATTTCATCACTGCATTCTAATGTTCTGATGTCAGGATGGTAGTCGAGCATGGATGGAATATTTCAGCAAACAAATGTTTAATATTTAAATATTAATGGGCATGTGAAGTGGCAGCTTTGCTCTTGTGTCACCTGTAACAAAGATTACACCATCCATAGCAACCTGCAATCTATAAAATAACTCAATTTTGAACTGTCTCAAATTCAAAACACTCCATTTTGAATTTAAAACATTTTGCATATCACCACGAGCAGTCCTGATTTCTCCTAGAATATTTCCTTTCTAGCTTAGAAAGGAAATATTCTTAGCTTAGAATTAGAATTTCTATCTTCTACCCATAAAAATGGAAAAGGATCACATGTGTCAAAGATATTTTTCTGCAAGGAAAAATCTTGCAAGAGTGTTTGTTTTCAGAAGATTGGATAAATGGAATCAAGTGACTTTTTAGAGACTTCATGTTCAGAACAGAGAATGTTTGAGTACAAAAGAACATATCTCATTATTTTCCTCTTCATTTACAAAGAAGATATTGGGTTGTATGAGTAGGTATCACTGGGGAAATTGATTCTATTCATTGCTGATCATATTTGGATACAATCGTATTTGGGAATAGGATTTATTACTCTTCAGTGTAATACAAGGATTAAGCTATTTGGCTGGAATGAAGTAGATTCAAGTGCATCCCCCTTCACCCAAATTCTGGGTGATTCTGGATCAGGTACCATGTTTTCCCGAAAGTAAGACCCATCAGAAAATAAGCCCTAGCATGATTTTCAGGATGTTCGTAAAATAAGCCCCAGTTAGGATCGTCAGCCAGACAGACACATTTAGTACTGTATTTTCCTGAAAATAAGACCTAACTGGAAAATAAGCTCTAATGCGTCTTTTGGAACAAAAATTAATAAGACCCAGTCTTTATTTTTGAGGAAACACAGGTATTCTCTTTCTTGCCCAGTCCTGCTAACTCTGCCATGGTCATTATTGTGCGGATAAAGACAGGAAGATTTCTATAGAAGTGTTGAACTCAACATAAAGATGAAAAATAAATGCAAAGACTGAAATAAAAAGGGATTCAGAAGAAGTCTTCCATGAAAATCACATTGAGTACATATTCTTATAATCTTTTAATTCTTCTGCAACATTGGGTTGGCTCACTGCAATAAGTTATTTGTTTCTGTTTGATGAACATTTAGCCTTTGGTGGCAAGAACTCAATATTACAGCTTTGCATGCAGTGGATCATAAATTCAGTCTCTGACAATTCTAGTTGAAAAGGAAATCACAAAGTGGACTGGAAAACTAAGTTTCTGCTAATACAAATAGACAGTTGATCTAGATCAGGGGTATCCAACTTTGGCAACTTTAAGACCTGTGGACTTCAACTCCCAGAATTCCCTAGCCAGCCCCTAGCCATGCTGAAGATTTTCCATTTAAAAAAAACATTTTTGATTTTGATAGAAATTTTATAGATTTTATTTATGGAATGGATTCTATTCCTTGCAAAGGCAAGGAAGCAACAAAAATGCCTTTGAATAAGCCAAAATATCTGGTTCATATTGATCTCTTAGAACAGGAGTGTCAAACTCAATTTCATTGAGGGCCACATCAGGATTGGGTGGAGGGCCAGGTGGGGGCATGGCCATGTTGAGTGTGACATGGGACCACACCTCCACACACATAGTTTTATACACTTATAAAAATAGAGAGGTGTACATTTCTGTGATTTTTTTTAACACTTACTTGATCTACTTGATGACCAGATCAAGAAACTGACTCCATAGGAAGACTAGAACTACAAAATTGTTGACATAGGCTATAGTAGCAGAATCTGCAAGCCTGAAAGGTAAAATATTTTACTTTTCCTCCCTTTTATAACCTTCTGAGTCAAGGACAGCCTCCTGCAGTGCTCTGGAGGCCCCGTTTTGGGCCTGGAAGGCCACTTGGGCAACTGCAGAGGCTCTGTTTTGGGCCTGGAAGCCTCCTGGGTGACTGCAGGGGCTCTGTTTTGGGCCTGGAAGGCCTCCTGGGTGACTCTGGAGGCCAAAATCAATTGTGGGGGTGCATGTGCGTGCCCTGCCTGTGCCCCATTTTTGCTAGGAGAGGCACCGTGGGCCAGTCCTTTGCTATTTCCAAACTGACCCCGTAGGCCAGATCTAAACATCCTGTGGGCCAATGCGGCCCATGGACCTTGAGTTTGACACCCCTGTCTTAGGACATGCTTACACAGAAGATATCTCAACTGTTGCAAATGGGGAAGATTAAATTCATCATGAAGTTGAGAAATCATTTATAGAGTTTATTTGTAATTTAAGTGTGGAGGACTTACTGAGGAGCACATAACAATTTGATATAGTCCACTGAAACCCAAGCTGCCATTTAATCATTTCAGATACAATATGGGCAGGGGTGGGATTCAACCAGCATTACTACCGGTTCGGTATTTGCGTTTTGTTACGCGCACGTGTACTACACCATTAGCTCAGCCACCGGGACAGCGCAGTGTTTCAAAAAGCACTTTTTTACTGCTTTTTCAACCTCAGTTGTGCCGCGCAAAGCAGCTGAGGTTGAAAAAGCAGGAAATAAAGGTCAGGTAAGAGCCCGGATGGGCGGGTGGGCCAAACAGCAGCAGAAACAGAACCGGTTCGGTGTCTGCTGCTCTTCAGAGCTACCAGTTCTATAGAGCCAGGCAGAACCGGTAGCATCCCACCCCTGAATATGGGTGGTTGTTTAAAAGCCATGTAGTTAGGAATTGTTTCAGATTAAGAACTGAAAAATCTTCCACTTTAGTCCTTTGAAATTTAATTGATTTCAGAAATCTATTTTAACGCATTCAATGAGAAACTGTTTAGGTTTCCTGTCTATCAGAGAAATGGTCTCTGTTTGGAAAAGCAATAGCAAATGAGGTAGTATTTCTATTTTTAGAGATATTTACGATTGCTTAAAGGTTAATTTCTACACTTACCATGGTCAGAAATTCACTGGCATTCAGAAATGTTCTAGATTTTTATTTCACTGTATATAATTCTACCTTATCATTTTGATTCCAAATAGAGAAATGAAATTTATGTTCCTCATTTGCTCCTTTTTCAGATAATTTGCTAAACACAATTAGAATTAATAGTTTTAGGAATGAATCACAATAGAATTGTTTTCTTTTTCATCTTCAAGAGAACAAGGAAGCTAATAGATTTAATCCATCTCCTTCATTTTTATTTTCGTACCAGTGACTAGACCAGAGGCCTCCAAACTTGGCAACTTTAAGACTTGTGGATTCAACTCCCAGAATTCTCCAGTCTTAAAGTTGCCAAGTTTGGGACCCCTGGACTAGACTATGCTTATTATGAAACATGCTTTAAGTGGAAACCCATATATAAAGTACATATCACCCCAGAGTTTTATTCTATACCATATAGGACACAGTTCATCTTCCGCTGCCTTCTCATGCCTGCTATCTTGTCAGATAACAGAGGCATCTTTTCAAAGAGGGCTTTAGTGCTTGTGCTAGAAACTGGGAACTCAAAGTGGGGCATTTATAAAATAAAAGTAATATTTTTCATTAGTGAAATTCTCTGTTTCCATCTTTTAGCATTTTTACAGTAAAATATCTTAAGTTTTGGAAGGTTGATTGCTCAGGGCTTCATAAAAATAAGCCCCCTAATCCAGTCTATCTTGTTTTTTATTATTTTATCTTCCACAAGCAGCTAAACAACTTTAATCATGATTAAAGATTATAAAATAGGTTAAAACAAGTGTAGATGAGTGAGACTTCAAGAACATATTGATCTGGAATTAGCATAATTCTTCCCCCTATTTTTAAGGAATTGCCTTGGTTTAACAGATTAACAGAGTTGGAAGGGACCTTGAAGGTCATCTAGTCCAACTCTCCACCCAAGTAGGAGACCCTACATCATTTCTGACAAAGTGGCAGTCCAGTCTCTTCTTGAAAGCCTCCAGTGATGAAGGTCCCACAACTTCCAAGGGCAAGCTGTTCCATTGGTTGAGTATTCTCACTGTCAGAAAATTTCTGAGTTACATACATATGGGATAGTTTTTATTTTTGGTATGTTTTTCACTTGTATCTAGTTCAGGGGTGGGCAAACTTTTTGACTCGAGGGCCACAATGGGTTCTTAAACTGGACTGGAGGGCCGGAACAAAAGCATGGATGGAGTGTTTGTGTGAACTAATATAAATTCAAAGTTAGATTACTTCACGTAGCCTTCTGGGAGAGCAAGAGAACCCTCCGCTCTTTCGGCTCCATGGGCCGGATAGAACAGCCGAACGGGCTGTACGTGGGCCGTAGTTTGCCCATGGCTGATCTAGTTGTATGTGTATAAGACATTTTACTTTAAATAAATCAAAGCCCTAGTTTCTTTGAAGTATATTTATTTCTAAGTTTTGAAATTTTTGCAAATGCTTTCAAAATACCTTTGAGAAATAGCAAGGCAATACAGTGAGAAGTATTACATAACTAACTCTAGTTGCAAGACATTTGTTATGCTAGACCTGAAGTATAAAATCACCTTGCTTAAATCATTGTTGTCTCACCAAAGGATTTGATTTTTCTTCACCATAGACCCAATTCAACTAAATTAAAAGAAAACCCGTTTGAAAAGTTTTCTTATTTTCTTAAAATCTAAATTATAATAGTCCTGTGATCAGTCACTATTTTAAAATGAAGTTTTCTCTAAAATTACAGGCTGAGGAAAATAATATTTTATGGAAAGTTTGTGAATAAATCAAGGATATTATATGGCTGGGCACTTTCACTGTGTTTGATATTATATTATTGATGCTTGGTTCTGAGCTCAGAAAATTCCTTTTACTTAATCAAACATAAATAATAAGCACACATACATGCCTGAACTTACACAGTTCCCCCCCCTTCATGAAGTTTGTTCAGGACTCCCCTCCTGCCATTCTACATCAGTTTAGGAGAATACTGTTGTTATATTAACAATGTCTGGTCTGTTGACATACAGATAACAATAGATATTAAATATCCATAAAATGTAGTTGATACTCATAATTTCTGAATAAGATTGCAACCATCCACAGTCAAATTATAATGCATTTAATAGGAATGTTTTCTAATACTTTTTTTTGAAATTGGGTCATATCATGTATAGCTGTTAAATGCTTTGTGGACATATTTGTTGCTTACTTTCGTATATGAATGTGCTAACCTGTTTACTGGTGTTTCCTTGGAGTGTGGCGATCTGAGTATTACAGATAATCCTTGACTTACATGACCTTTGCAGCATCCCTTGATCATGTGATCAAAATTTGGGTGCTTGGCAACTGGCTCATATTTATGACCGTTGCAGTATCCCGAAGTCATGTGATCAACTTTTGTGACCTTCTGACAAGCAGAGTCAATGGGGAAACCAGATGCATTTAACAACCATGTTACTAACTTAATAACTGCAGTGATTCATTAACAACTGTGGCAAGAATGGTTGTAAAATGGGGTAAAACTCACTTAACAGCTGTCTCGCCAACCAACAGAAATTTTGCACTCAGTTGTGGTTGTAAGTTGAGAACTACCTATATAGAAGCAAAGACATCCAAATTTAAAGACAGGTAGCAATATCTGTAACAAGCAAGCCTGTCTTAAGCTGCTGAAACAAAAAGAAGCAAATTTAAGGGGTGCTGATGGGTTTTTCTGCGTGTTTGTCTTTTGCTTTCCATTTTGTGTCTTGCACTTTGTGTATCTATCATGCAATCCTGTTCCTTCTTGTTCTATATATCTCTGGGCAAGCTACATCTCTCCTATATGGACCCTCTACTTTATTTTCTAACTATTGTCTCCTTTTTTTGAAGCACATTTTGCATGGCATGTACATATGTAGTACTGATCCTTGAAACTGTAGTTATAGCCTTCAGCTTGATTTCACCACATTTATTTCTTTGTTTAGTTTGGGTTGAGTGTTCTCTGCTGTGGATTTATTTGTTGGTTTGGGGACTATTCTCGCTCTGTATTCCTTACGCAGATGCATTTTTTTCTATGAATAAAAAATACAGAGTGAGAATAATCCCCAAAACAATAAATAAGCATTTCCCCCCTGAATGCTTCATTTATGTAAAATAGTTCTACATGTGTATGTGGTGTATTAGTGACTGTATACACCAGGGGTGTCAAATTCAAGGCCCGCACCAGTGGGGTGCTTAGATCTGACCTGCAGGACTGTCCTGGAAACAGCAAAGGACTGGCCCGCAGTGCCTTAGCCAGCAAAAACAGAGCTTGGGAGAGCCTCGTGTTCTGTTTTCCCTGGCAGAGTGCTTGGGCCACCACAGGAGCACTGACACAAGTAACGTTAAGTTGGCCACGCCCACTCAAGCCACACCTACCCCAGCCCCCCCCCCCAGTAAAAAACAACCCTGATGTGGCCCTCAATAAAATCGAGTTTGACATCTCTGGTATACACTGTGGTTATTCTTCACTTGTAAGCTTTTGTTCTATATGAATTTACAGCAACAATCGGGATTATGATGAACTGACCTGTAGTCATCTGATATGAAGTGTGATATTACCCGGCAGCAAGGAACTTTTAAACAATGCAATTGTTATGTGCAGCCCATCAGCCTTCTCCATTTGGGTGCATTCATAGCTTGGAAGACACTTCTTAGTACCTATCTGGGTGATGGTCCATAGGCTGAAAGGTTGCACATCCTGGTAGTAAATCAAAAGTTAACAAACCTTTGGTGGCTGGGTGCAGTTTCCAATGATGAAACAATAATACAAAACAGGCATATTGGGGCTTTCTGCTTTTTAATGGATCTGGGGAACAGAGATTTATTTATTTTTTAAATAAATTATATTAAGCTACAGGTTTTGTATATTCAAACTTAAATATAATTGTCAGAAAATTGTGACAGTAATTTTCAGCAGCTGAGGTTGGACGGGCTCCAGGGGCTGTATAACAAAAGAACTTTGGGCGGGCCTGGGAATGTGAGCTACCTAATCTTCTAGTAGATGAACAAAATACCTTCTGGGGAATCTATACTTGATTACCCAAATATCTACTCGGTTCAGATTTTGTGATCTGTGGGTACTTAGTTGCAAAACATGGGAGGTTAACATCAGTAGCAGAAATGTTACTTCGTGATGCAACTGGTTTATGTTAATAATTGAGTCCAGCATGGATAAAAGAAGAAACAGCAGCATAATGTGAAATTTAGTACATACTTGTAATCACATAGGTTTAGGTTTAGGTTTATTTGGACTTATAAGCCGCCCTCTCTCCCCGGGGGACTCAGGGCGGCATACATAAAAACAAAAAAATACAAAAGTTAAAAACAAATTAAAAAAGTATTAAATCAACGCCAAATAACCTTTCAAATTAAAAACCCCGATCCCCTGTCATAAAATGCCTTGTTCTTGTTTTTTCATTGGATGAGGAACTGAAAGTCGTTGTTAGGATTGGTTATGCAAATATAGGTAGGCCTCGGTTAATGACCACTCATTTAGTGACCGAGTTCCAAGTTACAGTGGTGCTGAAGGTGTGATACTTAAGTCTCCTGTGTCTGGCAAGAACCACCTGAAGCCTCACAGTCTCACCTTGCATCACCACTTTTTGTACACCTCACATGCTCCCCTCCTGGCAGGACCTACCCCACAGCTCTTGTGCTGGTGCTGTACCACACCAGACCCTTGTACTCCCACCCCTGTTCAGCAGCAGTCATCCCAAGCCTTGATATCCTTGTGCTATGTGCTACACCTGACCCTCACGTGATGTACTTCCTTCCCTGATCATATGTATACTTCCCACCCCACAAGACACCAGTCCTGGGACTTGTGACTTCCTGCTGGCTTCCCCACTGATTTTGATTATTGGAAGCCAGAAGTAAGGTGCAAGGAAATTCTCACTTAATGACCACAAACCTTACCTAATGATGGCAATAGGGATTGCTCTTGCTAAGCGATGCCATCATATGATATAGCATTTTACGACCACCTTGCTTGGTGATAGAAATTCCAGTCCTAATTACCATCATTAACCTGTAAAATAAGATTTGCTTAGCTTGGCTGCTGTCCTCTTAAATCCAGGAACCTTATTTCTGACATAAAATAATAGAAATACTGATTTTAATTCTATGTCTTGCACAAGAAGTAAATTACAAGGGTAAAGAGTGGGACCTGGCTGTTTAGAGCAGGGTTGGATTTTCCCACTGATATAGTCGGGTCAAGTAAAAGAAGAAAATACAAATATTTTGCAAGCTTAAGGTAATTTGTAAAAAAGCATATAGGGCAATTTCAGTGAGTAAGAAGAGCTGAACCACTAAGGAAAGGGTTCTTGTAAGATATCACAATAATTAGTATCTGTATTACTTGGTTCACAGGAATAGTATTTTAGTATTTTACTTTAGTATTACTACTTTAGTATATTTAGTATTTAGTATGACTTGGTTTGCAGGAATTCTGTTTTACCTGGAAATATAGCAGCTCAAGGAGCAGAATTTAGAGCAGTTCCTTGAAGACTGAAAGTTCAGATCTGCTCATGGACAGTGATAATAACACTGGAATTTTCCAGATAAAATTGAATGTAGTTTATAAGTGTCAAGCTTTTCAAAAATGATAATGAAGATGATGGTGATGATTAACACAAATAATCATCAACTGCTTTTATCAGTTATTAGGTCTGTATAGTGCTTTAGATTCTATCTCTAAAAATTGCTTGAGAGTGCTTTTTCTACAAAAAAAAATGGCGGTGTTTCAGATAGGTACTACGTTCTGTGCTCTGAAGCCCTCTTTCGACATGGAATCTGAGCCTTTGCACAATCCTAGCCATTACTTCCTGCATTAATAACCTGAGTCCAGTAACCTTATGGTGGAAATCAAATGTATTCTTATTGAAGCCAATTAAGGCTAGGTATACGCTTGCATAAATGTATTCTGTTGGACTCTGCTGACCTGTGATACAGTCGTATCGGGGAGAGGGATAACTAGTTTTACACTGCAAAACAATGCATATAATGTTAAGGACTTCATTTGGTATATATTACATTCCTTTATAGTTTACCTTGCTTAATAAATAGTGTTCAAAAAGCGGGGGGAAAGTTAACAGTTCACTGCTGCAACGTTTTGTTCAAAAATAAGATCTTTTCCTCTTTTCCAGGGTTTATTTCAGAAATCGCTGGGTAAAAACTGTCCACCCAGTTGTGCATCAGTACTGTTTGATTTCAAGCACACATTCCACCTTTCAGATGCCTCAGAAAGAAGACATTCTTAAACAACGAGTAGTAGTGGTTACTTTGAATACTTCACAATATCTGTGTCAGCTAGATCTTGAGCCTGGTGAGATAATGTTTATAAGAAATGATTACTGCTCCTTCCTTTTCAATACGTAGTTCTCGTGATCTTTTTCTACAAGAAGCTTTATTTTATGTGACATTCTGTGTGAATTGAAAGCAGTGAGAAAGCAGAGATATATTAGTTCATTTTTTATCTACATAAAGTTATATACATATTGATTCATATTCATGCATGTCTTTATTGTGGATCTTACTTTTCTATGTACAGTTAAAAAAAAGGAATACTGTTAGCAATTTGAAAATCAGCCAGATCCTGTCTCCTTTCCCTGTAAATGAAATAATATTTTAAGATTTCAAGGGACCTGACATTAAATTGATATGGCATGGATTAATTTCTCAGAAAATTTTCAGCTGTGGGAGAGGGGAGTTAATTAACAGCATTGGAGAGAAAAATAAGTGTGGCTCCTAATCTTTATTTTCAGTTAGTTTGCATGAATTTGGCACAGTTTTGATTCTTCAGAACATTTGACATCAGAACTTCCACCATAAGTGGTATTAACTGTAAATCTGGCTTTCTATATTGATCTTGCTTAAGGATTTTCTTTTAAGTGAACCATGGGTGGTGAGAAACACAATGGCTTCTTTAAATGAATTGGAGGCAATGAAGTTGGTACCATCTCCTTATGAACTACATTTAAATTTTAGATCATTCATTATATATTTAATCTGTGAGCATTATGAAGAAAGTGAACAGATTTGTTCTGGATTTTTATCAGTTTTCTATAGAATGTTATTAAACCCTTTAATCAGTTTTGTTTTTAATTAGTTCTTGTCTGAAGAGACCCAAATATTAACTAATTAGAATTATTCAAGGTTGACTTAGCCTTCCATTCTTCCAAGGTTGGTAAAATGAGGACCCAGATTGTTGGAGGTTATATGCTGACTAAGTGCCATGTAAAGCACTATGAAGCAGTCTAAGTGCTAATGCTGTTCTACATGGCAACTGCTCAAACTTAGTTGTTTGAAGGAACACAAAAGCAGTTGTAATAAATAATAAAATAATGAATATGTTAATGGGAAATAATCCACAGCTGTAAAATATTTATATAGCAGTTTGTTCAAGTTTTGTTCAATCTTTGAACCCCACAGAAACTGGGCCATAGCCAGGTCGGTTTCAGGCCTGACATCTATGTTGTAATATCAACACATATCTCTAATATATTCAATCTTATATATTTCTTGCCATATATTATGAATTTAAAAATGGCTTTCATATATTCCCGTTTGATCAAGAAAGTGCTTCAGTGTTGTCTGATTTGCTCTAATATTTTTGCAGCAGCTCTACCTTCTTCACTTTTCCATACATGAGTAATACTGTTTTTCATTAAAATAAATAATTCATTCAGATGTAATTAGCTAATTCAAAAGTACCTTATCCATAATAATAGTTGAAGTGTAATAAGCAGTTGAAATTTTAATTATAGTATTTCTTAAGCTGTTTTTCGTTTGTGATGAGAGGCAGTCTCTTCCAAACTGAGATTATCCATTTTCTGAATGAATCTTTTGTATTTTCTCTTTCTTTTCAAAAATCTTCAAATTTTTAAATTTGAAAAGTGTTATTTTTCCCTAACTGGGTTTTATTATTTACCTATATATATAAATTAATCTGACCTTTTTCAAACCCATAATTTGCATCCTGCTTTGGCCTAGATTATTTCTACAAGTATGCTGTTGATCAAAAAAATTAGACAGGAGTTAACAATTAAACATTAAAAATGTGACATGCTATATATTTCATTTTAAAACAGGTAGCATCAGATTACAAAATCTGGAAAAATACCTGCTGGACATATCAGGACTGAGAGATCAAAAGGCAACATTCCAAAAATATTCCAGTGCACCCAGCAGTAATTGTGAACCCTTCAGCAGGCAGAAATAATCTGAAAGCCTAGAGTGAAATGTGGAATCTCTATAGATCTCTATACATGTGGGAATCTCTATAGATCACTGCAACTTGTTATCCTCTACTTCCAATATTAATGCACACCAAGTTTTTAAGGCGGCATAGTTGGGATAGAAGACCATCTAATTGTGGGAAGATACTTTTAAATAAATGTCTTTTTCCTAAAGTGGTCTTTTAATTTCTAATGCTATACTCTCCCCTCTCCTGGTGCACTAAAAAGGGACAGTCACTTCCTTCCCAGAATAACAAGTCAAAATCTCCTTTTGAAAACATTAGAAAAGAAAGCAGATGATGAGAGTTCAGACAGACATGACAGACATTATTCTTATTCAATATCAGCTTCTATCTCTCTAATATGTCAAGATCAGGGAAAACAGAAACCAGTTTTCTTAATAATGTGTTTCGTACATCTTGCCTTACTTCTTTGAGACTTGTGTATGGATGAGAAAAAGGAGTTTCCAGGGGATACTTTTTGCTTGTCTAAAGATTTTAAATTTTTAACTTGTCATTGCCCCACCTTTGATAAAATAACAAGAATAATTGAAATAATTTATCAAAATTAGCTTATCAGAGACTTTGTATTGATTACAGCCAAGACTGAATCTCATTCACAGGGCCGAAACTAAATGTTTTCATAAAATTATCACAGCTTTCATTGCTTGCTATTTAATATTTTATCCGTGTCTGCTTTGTAGGGTTTTTTACACATATTCTGTTGGATGAAGCTGCACAGGCAATGGAGTGTGAGACTATTATGCCTTTAGCACTAGCAAATAAAAATACAAGAATTGTCTTGGCTGGAGACCATATGCAGGTAATGATGTCTATTTCTGAACTTACCCCAATTTTTTTAAAGAACATCTAGCTCTCTTTGCAAGTTATAAAGTGCAGAAGAATGATTACGTCAAGAATTATTTTGGTGTAGGATTTAAGAGAATGAAACATAAATCAATAAGCGCTTAGCTTAAAATCCTGCCATAAGTTTGTAGTTCCAAACGCTACTAAAACCAATTGATAGCAATATAGTGACTTGTTAGACTCACTAAAACCTGTGTCTGTATTTAGGTAAGGTAGGATAATATGGGGCTGCCCTTGCGGACCAATCAAGAGGCTTCAACTGGTGCAGAATGCGGCCGCGCAGGTTGTGATGGGAGTATCCCGATACTCCCATATTACACCCCTCCTGCGCGAACTGCATTGGTTGCCAGTTGCCCTCCGGGTGAGATTCAAGGTGTTGGTGATTACATACAAAGCTCGACATGGCTTGGGTCCGGGGTACTTGCGGGAGCATCTCCTGCCAACATTGGCTTCCCATTGCCCTGTGCGCTCTCATAGGCAGGGCCTCCTTGGGGTGCCGTCGGCTAGACAGTGTCGGCTGGCGACTCCCAGGGGTAGGGCCTTCTCTGTGGGAGTGCCCACCCTGTGGAATCAGCTGCCCCTGGGGCTCCGGTTGGCCCCTGACCTCCGTTCCTTCCATCGCGACCTGAAGACGTGATTTTTCCAGCAGGCCGCCCTGGACTGAGGTGGGGTGGGTTTTTAAGTTCGTTTTTATATCCAGTTTTATCTGTTTTAGATTTTGTTTGGCTTGGGTTTAATTCAACTTCTTAGTAATTATAAATTTTGTATTGTATAATTTTTATAATGTGAGCCTCCCTGAGTCCTTCGGGAGATAGGGAGGGATACAAGTCGAAACATTAAATTAAATTAAATTAAATATTCTATAAGTGTCAAAAGGAATACAGTGGTGGACACATATTTTAACAGAAGGTTGAAACCCAAACATTAAAATCTGGATCCAAGTGTGAAATCCATATTTGTGATTGTGTATGGACATTCTCAATCATCCAGATCATGGTTGTCCCAAAGATGCTTTTTTCAAAAGGCAATTGGACTTCGTTTTTCTTTGAAAATGTTTCGCTTCTCATCCAAGAAGCTTCTTCAGTTCTTCGGAAGCTTCTTGAATGAGAAGTGAACATCTTAAAGGAAAAACAAAGTCTAGTTGCCTTTTTGGGGGGAAAAAACACCTTTGGGATGCCGTACATGGCGGTGAATATCTTATACAGATTATAAGAGTTGCTGCATCCAAACTGGGTTGGTCATTGGGGCCTGAGGTTTAGTCTTCTTAGTCTCCCAAGGGCTCCAGCACGTGTCCAAAAGCTTGGAAGACTAAATCTCTGATCCCAGTGACCGATCCAGATTGGATCCTGTAACATTATACTGGGATCCATATGTTTGCCTTCATTCATGAGACTCTCTTTTTTTCATCCTAATTAGTCCCATAGAAATAAATCATTTTAAAATAAAATATGTGTTGCTTAACATTAATAATAAAGGCTGGAGATAGATGATGATAGATAGATAGATAGATAGATAGATAGATAGATAGATAGATAGATAGATAGATAGATGTAAATATTAAAACCTGTATTTCGCTTTAGAAAAAGAACAAAAATTACTCTTTCATCCGAAGGAAGGCTGGCCCAATGAAGGAGATTATATAAAAGAATAAAAAGGTTTAAATGATATAAATGCAAATGTGAATTCAGCATTTTATATTCTCTTTATTGATTAATTACTTAATGATAGGTTTAGGGGTAGGCAGTGGTCTGGTGGGAAATGGGAAGATTCCATTTTAAGTACAGGCGTTTTCTGACTTTCCAATGATTTCCTTATAAACTATTTTCTTCCTTAACTCTACTCACAATCTGAATCATGCTTGTTTACCCACAGCTTCTGTTATCCCACTGCTATTGTGGCAAGTGGCAACCAGTTCAGGTCTTTCAGGACAGCTTTATGTAATCCCTTTTATTGCATAGGTTAGTAATCCCATTAATATTTTGCATCAACTGCAAATTCCAGAAACATTTCAAGGATGACCCCACATGCACCATGTTGCATTAGTCAACATGGCATGTGATTAACGTGGATAATCATCCTGAGTCCAGTCAGTTTAGGAAGAGGCATAGGTGACACACTAGATATAATTGTGGAAAAGGCAGGCATTTGACCAATTTACCAACTGTGAATTAGTGACGGTTGTGAATTAAGCACCACTCCCCAATATCAATCCTTCTTTAGCATGGGAAAATACATATCTCACATAAATATGGCATTGATTTATCTCCCTATGGAACAGTCCTACATGCAGCAATGTCATTAACCCTGCTTACTACATGCTCATCCTTCCTGGCTGATAAAATCAGTATCCTTGGGATCTGCAAGTTGAAATTTTTATGGACAGTAGTGTGAAAAAATATCTCGGCCCATAGCAAAATCTCTCCATATTATGCAAGAGATAAAATCTGTTAACTGATTTGGTCCCAGAATCACATAGAGAAAATACTGTAATATAGTTATTAAGCTAAAAAGTGATAGTCAAAACTGAAATCACTACCTAAAAGAAAAGAGGATTTGGTATCAAAGACCTGATCTACAAAAAGTAGCAGAAGAGAAAATATGGATAATAATTTTTCAAACTTTAAAAACAGAAAAAGCAGTATATGTAAACAACAGCAGAAGCTTCGAATTGGTCCCTTTTTGTGATCTTGAATGGAGCAAGAAACAGTTTAGCTACCATGAAAAAAGAAGTGTCGCAGAAGAATAGATCATAATTATTTTGGTGAAAGTTAGAGAGAAAGTACTGGGGATAAGACCTTTATCACATTTAGAATGACAGTAAATGACAGTAAAACACAGTAGAAAATTTAAAAACAAAAGGCTTTTAGAGCTGTTAAAGCATTTATTTTAGACTGGGAAAAGTTCAGAGAAATACTTTGAGCTAAAAAGCATACAGATCAGTAGTAGAGGAGAAGAAAACAGAAAGAAAGGCGGAATGAAAATCCTAAGTGTCTGTGTGGGGGAAAACTGTTCTAGATGAAGAGGAGGCAATTATATCTCAAAATAGATGTACCTGGCATGATTATCTGTATATCTAATCAATGACATCTAAATTGACTAGAAATTCTTTACTACATTCATTTGATTAGTAGTTTGTGCATGTGATGAAGTTTGTACAATAATTAGATCTTGGTCTCGGAGCAGGTTCTTGCCACCCTCAACCATGAAAGCTTACTTGATTAATTTCAACCAGTTACTTCCTCTCAGTCCAACCTACTTAATGAGGTTGTTATGGGAGGAGTAAAGACTGTGTTTGCTACCTTGAGCACCTGAAAAAAGCTTTGTTGTCATTTTGAGGAATAAAGAAATAAATACACTCAAGTTTATGAAAGTTTGTAACATCCTTCCCCCATAGGCTGGGATGAGGAGCCACTTAGATGGTTCCGCCCCAGACGCCTGATGGACTCTGAGAGGTTCCAGGTGGAACTGGGGTCTTTTCCCTCTTCCCTTGCCCACAGCTCTGCCAAGGATCTGGCGGCTGCTTGGCAACAGGCTGCGTCGGATGCCCTCGACAGGGTTGTCCACACGCGTCCCCTCACACGCCGTGGATCCCGGATGGCACCTTGGTATACCGAGGAGCCGGAGATGAAGCCGTCGGAGGGGTTTAGAGAGCAGGTGGAGGTCCACCCGCCAATCGATCGAGCCCAGCTAAGAGCCCATATTAGGACTTACCTGGTAGCTATGAGAGCGCAGAAGGTCTTATCTCTCCGCCCTCATAGCGCCCGCGAGATAACTGCCCAGCCGCCCTGTTTGGGCTACCCGCTCTCCTTCATATGGGGAGGGGCGGACCCATTGCGGGAAGGGCTGAGGAGTTTGGTCAATATCTGTCAGATAAGATCGCCGGATTCGGGCGGGTTGTCCTCTGATTTGCGGTGGTCTGGGGAACGGGATACAAGCAGTCCGGCCGGTGTGATCTGGGATGAGTTTGATCCTGTTTCTGAGGATGAAGTGGACAGGACTATGCGGCAGCTGAGTTCCACCACATGTTTGTTGGACCGTGTCCCTCCTGGTTGGCTTATGCCGCCAAGGAGGCCACCTGGTTGGCTCCGGGCAGTTGTCAACGCCGTTAAGAGGGTGTTTTTCCCTCCGCCTTGAAGGAGGCGGTGGTGAGACCCTCCTGAAGAAGCCTGCCCTGGCCCGACCGTGTTAGACAACTTTCGTCCAGTCTCCAACCTTGGCTTTTTGGCAAAGGTTGTTGAGAGTGTGGTGGCTCAGCAGTTTCCACTTTTCCTGGATGAAGCGGACTACCTGGATCCATATCAATCGGGCTTCCGACCGGTTACAGCACGGAGATGGCATTGGTCGCGCTGATGGATGATCTCTGGAGGCTCGGGACAGGGTTTTTCCTCTGTCCTGGTCCTATTAGATCTCTCAGCTGCTTTCGATACCATCCTTTGCGTCTCGGGGATTGGGAGTGGGGGCACTGTTCTTCGGTGGTTCACCTCCTACCTCTCGGGCAGTCGCATCGGTGTTGGGGGTCGAGGTCCCCGAGGGTGCTGTCTTGTGGGGTCCCTCAGGGTTGGTCCTCTCCCTCTTCTATTTAACATCTACATGAAGCTGCTGGGTGAGATCATCCGTGGTTTTGGGGTGATATTCCATCAGTACGCAGATGACACCCAGCTGTACATCTCCACCCCAAACCAGATCAGTGATGCCCTCTCCCTGATGACCCGTGTTTGGATGCACGGATTTGGATGAGCGGGAACATGCTTCACTCAACCCGCCAAGACTGAGTGGCTGTGCATACCGGCATCTCGGCCCAGTCAGGAATATCCATCTCTGGCCATAGGGGGAGAGGTGTTGCCCCCTGTGGATAGGGCGTGGAATCTGGGGGTCCTCCTGGATGTGCGGCCCGGTTGGAGGAGCAGGTGGGGGCGCTGCCAGGGGCCTTTGCCCAGCTCCGCCTTGTTCGTCAGCTTCACCCATTTCTGGACTGAGATGCCCTGTGCACAGTCACTCACTCCCTTGTCACCTCTAGACTCAACTACTGCAATGCTCTCTATTTAGGACTGCCCTTGCATACCATCCGGAGATTGCAACTGGTGCAAAATGCGGTGGCGTGGGTGGTGATGGCAGTTTCCCGATTCTCCCATGTTACCCCCCTCCTGCGCTGTCTGCATTGGTTGCGGTTGCACTCGGGTGAGATTCAAGGTTCTGGTTTTAACATACAAAGTCCTTCACGACATGGGTCCTCAATATTTAAGGGAGCGTCTTCTGCCAATATCGAGTGCCAACCGCCCTGTGCGAGCACATAGGCAAGGACTCCTCGGGGTCCCGTCGGCAAGCCAATGTCGGCTGGCGGTCCCTCAGCGACGAGCCTATTCTGTCACGGCCCCTGACCTCTGGAACCAACTGCCCCTGGGGCTCTGCCTGGCCCCTGACCTCCGCACCTTCCGCCATGATTTGAAGACCTGGTTGTTCGACCAATCCGGGCTGTGACCCCTCCTTGGGGTGGGGGATGGGTTTTCTAATTATTTTAACCACTGTAAATTTTAGTTTTTGTATTTTTGGGCTTGTGAAATTAGTTTAATTTCTTTTTAAGTATTTATTGTTGTTTTTTTTTTAGTTGTGCACTGCCCTGAGTCTTCGGAGATGGGGCGGCATACAAGTCCAATAAATAAATAAATAGATAGATAGATAGATAGATAGATAGATAGATAGATAGATAGATAGGCACTATATAATTCTTTGATTTGGTGTTTGTTTTTTTTAGCAAATGTAGGCTTCAGAAACATATTGCTTGTCTTCAACAGAGTTTTCCTGTGTGTGTGTGTGTGTGTGTGTGTGTGTGTGTGAAAACTGCTGAACACACACACGCATACAAAATTAAATGGAGATGACTTAATATAGTGTTATCATTTTTCTTCCTCACTGTACATTTAATACCATTTTTACAGGTTGGTCATTAGTTTCCTGTTGAGATAACATTTTACACAAATATTCAGTTATAAAATAATATCTTTCTTTTGATTTTTTTCTTGGTTACAGCTTAGTCCTTTTGTGTACAGTGAATTTGCCAGAGAGAGAAATCTTCATGTTTCATTACTTGATCGTCTTTATGAACATTGCCCTGCAGAATTTCCATGCAGGATCTTGCTGTGTGAGAACTATCGCTCCCATGAAGCTATCATCAAGTAGGTGTGAACTTTTTCACTGTATCACACTCTGCTTGGCTGGTGCAAGTGTCTAACAGAAGCTTTTGCCATTACACTCCAAATTAGTTGAAAAGAGATTAGCATAATAAGGCTACTGGTTTTTTTATATAGGAAATAAGGAAGAATACTGCATTATTTTGAGATTTAGTAGAATGGCCTACTTGGGCTTTTTAATTGTGGTTTATGCCACCATAGCCTGTATTTTGTTGTAATACTAAAGCTGATTTTTCTCCAATATTACACAAGCAGACCTTTATTTTTACAGCTATGCTGTCCTTACACTAAAAATATTGAATAGAGTTTGTGTGACAGCTATGCTGTCCTTACACTAAAAATATTGAATAGAGTTTGTGTGACATTGCATGGACCAAATGCAATATTTTGCAGTATGTAAGCTGGAAATGCATTAAATTTGTACTTCCACTTGTATTTCAAGTTCTTTTGCAATGTAAAAATGTTAATTCTTGCTAGAATGATTACAGTAGAACCACCTGATGACGTGTAACAGCAGAATAGCCAAATTGGTTAGATAATTTTCAAGTATGTGGACTTGTTTGCTAGATTGAAGGCTGCTATTGCATGCTGACCTCAGTACTTGTTCAATTTGATGTGGTTCCGTTGAGAAGCAGGATCTTTACTGTGCGCTTTGTATAAACTGGTAAAACAAGGCAATGTAAAAGCAGTTATCTAACAAGTCAGTTCTTGGGGTTTTGAATCTAAACTGACATTTGAAATGATGTTCATGATCTACGAATAGAGACATCGACGCAGGAAATAGGCAAATGAGAGAAAATACAGATGGTGGCGAATATCTGTAGCTCAGGTATAGGATGAGGGTGAAGGTTTATTCTCCGAGCTTGTGGTTGGTTTCCAAACATTTCATTACCAGGCTAGGTAACATCTTCAGCAGAGTTTAATCTCTACCCACACTAACACCAAACAGCACTAGATCAATTGGAGCAACACAAAAATCATCGGCCACATTACCACCTGCCACACTCGTGCGTTCAGTGAAGCCTGGCACACCACAAGCAATTCCATCAACAGATACTTTAACCTACAACCAGCCTACGAACTCCTCAGAATCCAAATCAGCACCCAGCCAACCAGAAACAGTACCGACCCTCAACCAACCCATGCAACCCCCCCACCAGCAGTTCACCTCCCAATGACCCTGACCTGATGCAGTCTCCTTATTACAAGACCCATCACAAGACTCACTGATGACTCACAGCTGACCCATCTCTAGATCCTCACTTGACACCCCCACACCTGAAGCCCTTATAAACAAAGGAACACTGACATCCCCTAAACTCCACTGAAGATGTTAATTAGCCTGGTGATGAAATCTTCAGAAATCAACCCACAAGCTTGGAGAACGAACCTTCACTCTCAAAATACAGATGCTCAAATAAAATGGCAACATTTGTTGGTTAACTTTTCTGTGTAAAATTGGCTGAAAAATGTTACATAAAATTGCATCAAGAGACATTATGGATGCATAGGATCTTTGTGTCTGTGCAGGTTTTCCACATGCAACTTCAGAGAGTCACTACTGCTGATGTTGCACCACCATTATTATTATTATTAAATAACAGCATGTAAATAAGAATTATATCTTGATGGCTAAATTAGAGGAGGATCTCCCCTGCCATTCATAGGAAAGGAGAATTTCATGTTTCACCTTGAACTTCTGTTCTGAAAGATTTTTAGGAATAGCTCTATTAATATAACATTTCCTAAATGGTCTGAGAAATATAACTAGGCATACAGTGTATTATACTACTCTGAATAAATAAGTTTTTCCCCCTTAAAAGTGATTTTAAAAATGAACACTCAGGTTTTAAGGATTCATTATTTGAGCAAGCACAGAGCATGTGAAAAAAAATGCATATAGATTATTTTCTTTGAGATTTTGTTTTTTAATATATGTAAGCTATCATTTGCATTGTAATAAATAGTCCCAAATAGTTGCTTATAAAATGTTACCCTTTCCTGTTCTCATCTTGATGTTCTCCAGAAATGTTAGAGTATACTTCCTAGCTACTGAGCATGGTGATGGTGAAATCTAGGAGTGGTGATCTCAATGCCTCTGTAGAGTATCAGATTGAAAAAGATAGAATTAATCTAAACATAATTAAATTTCAGAATGATGCTAAAATCAGCATACACACTGAGGCATTCATTCACAGCTTCTGTGCATTGCTATGTATTTACATAAAACATACTGAAGCTGTAAAACTATGTCTGATTCACAGGTCAAAGCAATAACAAGCAGAATGTTTACATAACGGTTCTCTTTGGCCTGAATATTGCTGGTTCCTGCCTATCCAGCTTCAGCCTTATACAATATTTCTACATTCCTTTTTTTGTTTTTTGTTTTGTTTCTCTCCATTGCAGTTATACTTCTGAGCTTTTCTATGAGGGCAAATTGATGGCCAGTGGAAAACAGCCTGCACACAAAGATTTTTATCCTCTGACATTCTTCACAGCACGAGGAGAAGATGTGCAAGAAAAGAACAGTACTGCTTTTTACAACAATGCAGAGGTAGTTGACTTGACTTCAATTAATTGCTGTTGTGATTTTATATATGTATGTATGTATGTATATGTATATGGAGTATTATTGGTTTGAAATCTCATCCGTCATCTTCAGGCTGGTGTCTTCAGCTTCGTTCTTCTGGGAGAAGCTGAAGACACCAGCCTGAAGATGACGGATGAGATTTGACGCTGCCAAGGTATTCTCAATCTTACACGGACAAGACCAATACACCAAGACCTACATACCTTTACCCGTGAAAATCTACAAACACACACACACACACACACACACACACACACTAATTTGGACATCAAGAGCACTTGGTTTAAAAGAACTTTTTAGGAATAGCCTTACAGTCCTGATTATGAACTTGCCACTTTCCAATTGCCGTCTCCAACTGAGTATTTGGCTGTTCCATGCTAATGTAGAAGTCAGTGGCACGTTCCCATGATTGTCCCATTTAAAGTATATACGTAAAGAAGCCATATCTGCTTTTAGATATCAACCTCTTCCCATTTTTTTAAGACTCATAAATTATCCATGTCTTAAATGCAATTACCATGTTTGGTTCTACATAGAATTTTGGCCTTAATTGCTTCCTCAAAGTATTTTGTGATAAAATACCTCTGCAAGTCTGAAGATTTTATTAACAATTGCTGTTTGCTGTTCAGAGTTTATGGCAAAACTAAACAAAGAAGTCTTTTTTTAATGATTCCATTGTGCAACTGGAGCGGGGTTGGCCTTCTTTGTTTTTAAAGATTGTGCATTATAAAGCAAGGAAGATTATGTACCCTTTAAAGTAATATGTTAGAGTCAGAGATGATGTAATTTAACCAAGCAGTAGATAACAATCCCCATTTATTTTTTTCTCCATATAAAAGTCAGAAATACCTTGCAAACAGTGTAAATACTTTATTTGAGAAGGCTTTTGACATTAATCCAAAAATTGTATGAAATTAGTCCAGGGACCACAGGTTGCTAGTCTGTGAGCTAGAACGGTTTTATCAAAACATGAAAAGGTTATCTCTAGAATGCCACACCCATTAATTATTTCTTTCTCCATCTTTCATTTAAGCTGAAACAGCCTCTTTTTAAATGCTTCTTAATTTCACAATTTGAAATATGGGGAGCTGTTGAAAGTCTAAATGAACGGGGGATTAATTCTCTCCCAAATGAGTTCTGGTCTTGGGAACAGCTTGCCTAATGCAGTGTTTCTCAACCTTAATATTTGCACCAATTTTCCTGTTTATAGTCTCCTAACTGCTTTGCAAGCTGCCTCATGAGCTCTCTTACCATAAATATGCCTGAGAGCAATTCAGGAGTAACAGAGAGAGAAGAAGAGATAAAAAAGATTATTTCTTTCTTGTAAGATCATTTCAGCAGCTATATCAACCCACCCAGTATGGGCATCCTCCAGATACGTAGACAAAGTTCAGGAATTCAGCAATGGTTCTTCTCACAGAAGTCTACATATTTGGAAAGTGTCCAAGTGGTGAATCTGAGGAATAGCATGGAAGAGGGAACCTGTTTGATTGGTGTTTAAATTTCCAATATAATTACAATGCAAGTAGCTATGTCTCAAAGTATGCTTTTATGAAATGATTTGAAAATTTAATTTTTAGTGTTCTGTCTTCCAGAAAAAGACAGGTGTTTCCTTCCTGCAGCTGTTGCAATATTGGCAAAATTAAAACCTTTTTTCCATTACTATTCTAGGTATTACAGAAAGAGAGAATGGAAAAATAATGATTAGATCTAAATTATCTTAGTAAATGTTTAGGTTCTGGACATTCCATATGTAGTTCCTTTATTTGTAGATAGAACTGATTCACATGGCTTTAAAAGATATATCCATCCATAAAAAGACAGCCTGAAAGGACATTTATATACAATATTTTGGCTTCTTTATTATTATTTCTTGTTATAATCCTAGAATATTTGTACCAGTGTAATACTAGCTTGTCCACTGGAGTAAACAAGTCTAATTTCCATTTAATTTAGTGAGTTTGTATTCTCAGAATAAATCCTGGGGAAGGGTTTAGCGAGCTGCTATAACGTCAGTATCAGTACATCTTCCCTCATTCTTCATTAAAATTATTCCTTTTATGAGTCTGAAAAAGAGACAACAAACCCCGGTCCACATGGTCTTGGATTCATAGCCCTCAAGGTGTTCTGAAAGAAATGGTATAATGGGTTTCACCATAAAAGGAGAGAAACAAAACAGTTAATTTTCTATTCTCCTTTATTTAACTCCTGATTATGTGCTGTGAACTAGACTATGAAGTTGGGAAAAGTCCTGAGAGAAAAGAGGGGTGAGCCACTTACATAGTGGTGCCAAGAAAACTACATGGTGAAGTCATCAGGAATTATATTTGAGGATGTCTGCATCTTTTATGTGCATTCAGTTCCTTCTTGTGCCTCTTCTTGTTCATTATGACACACTAGTCACAACAGATGATTATAGAAATGTGTGGTTATCACAGGTTAAATAGCTGTGCTCTGAATATTTTCTTCATTCAGAGCAGAGCTGTGATAAAACAATCCAGTGATAAAATGATTTGCTCTGATTTAATGACCCTGATTTTTTGGGGGTGTTACACAGAAATTGGAATCAAACTTTTATGTATTTTGAGGTTGGTTTTCATCAGAAGAGAAGACTTCAACTAAAAGACTAAGGGAAAGTCTGGCAATGCTGAACTTAACAGTTAATATATTCCTTTTTTGTCTGATATCAGACAAAATCAATCTACTTTTCCATTATTATTGTTGTTGCTGCTGTTGTTGTTATTATTATGTAACTTGTCACACAGCTAATCTAGACTGGATTTGGAATTTATATCCAACTACAGGTGTCCTCAATTTACAACAGTTTGTCTAGTGGCCATTGAAAGTTATAACAGCACTGAAAAAAATGACTTATGACTGTTGCAGCACCTGCAACCACTGTTGCATCCTAACATTTGTGTTGTACAAGTTCTTAAAGTAGAAAGTCATTTATCTGCTTCTTAAAATATACATTTATTTCCCTGATGGAACAGTAAACTCATTTTATAATGCATGCTATTTAATATTTCAGATAATAAATAAATAAATAAGTAAATAAAAATTGAATAAATAAAATTATGTTATGAAATATATAATATGATAGTTATTGATATTCATTAAAGTTTCCACTCAGATGTAGTGTTTTGTTCCTTATTGATTGTGTGGGTCTTTTTGATTGCATATGTAAGGCAATTATGGATGCAGTAAAAATATGAATAATTGAAGTGACATGCTTACAGATTATAAAAATCATGCCAGTGTTAAACAGGGGATGCTGCAGTTAAATAAATATTTTTGAAAAGACTTAGGTAATACCATATGCTTGTGCTAAAACTGGCTTCTGCTAAAACCTGCATTGCTTTTCATCCAAGAACATAATGCAAAACTTATACCAACAAAACTAGCAATTTCATAAACATGCTTTTCCCCTTTTAAGGTATTTGAAGTAGTTGAACGTGTTGAAGAATTAAGGAGGAAGTGGCCGGTAGCCTGGGGAAAGTTGGATGATGGCAGCATAGGTGTTGTAACACCATATGCTGATCAAGTGTTCCGAATTCGGGCAGAACTTCGGAAAAAAAGATTGTCTGATGTCAGTGTTGAAAGAGTGTTAAACGTTCAGGGTAAGTAATACATGATTTCATTTGATTTGATTTGTTTGGGTGTTATAAAATCAGGGTCAGCTTTTAGTCACTACAGTGATAATACATACCTTTGACTATAAGAATTTAGCTGGGAGTTGGAATCGTATTAAAGTGCTGCATAACAGCAATTTATAATATTACTGGTATTTAAAAACTTTAAAAACTTTAAATCTAAGAATTAAGCATCCTTATTTTTAAAAAATCATGGGATACCGTTTGAGACAAGGCTCTAGCAATATTCAATAGCTAGGATCATTAAAATGTTCCAGAACAGTTAATATAACAAGTTGGAAAGGAGTACAGTGGAACTCTGCAAAAGAGTTCTATGTGGAAGCAGATTATAAAAAGTACCAAATCAATTATGATAATAGATCACATCACACATTTAATTTTACTAAGATTATGAATCATAGTAAAGGCCTTAATTTTTGTTTCTTGTTTCTCTAGAAAAGTTGCCTTTCTTCCTGTTTTTCTTCCTTTGATGGTTCAAATAGAATCTAAAGTTTTTAATGGTTCTTAGAACCTATGAAAAAAAAATTAAGAATGCTTAATGCTAAGAAGATTCAAACTTCATTTACATACATTTTCACCCAAGAATATAACACATACGTACATACCCTTTTTTCAACCTGATTAAGATACCTGCTTGTCTCCCACCTATCATTTTTTCCCATTCCCTTATGTAGTTAGCATTTTTGTCTCAGATTTACATTAAGCCACTTGATTTTCTCAGCAGTTCCCCATTTCTACTCTTCTTTGTAAATTTAATCTCTGTTATCTTCCATTTGTAAAGATATGAGCAAATAGAAAATTACCTCCACTGGTACCTCTAACGTTGGTAAACTACAGTAGTAAAATTAAAGCAAAAGTTCCAAACAGATGCCATTTAAATATGTACAGTATATGACTGTACAGTACTATCGATCGATTGATCGATCTTCTATCCATCCACACACACACACACACACACACACACACACACACTGTGTATATATGTAAAAATATGGCACACTGCATGAATGCTTTTAATGCAAAAGAAATTAACAACACTGAAGATGTCAATGATTAAGCATAATATTAATATCAAAGCAAATAATGTTCTTGTTATTTGTAATTATTCTAGAATATTTATTTTCTAATTATTGTAGCACAAATATTTTCAAGTGAACAATAGTTATTCACTTGCCAGACATTGACGTAAAAAGTCAATACATGTGGTTATGTGGTGGTGTTGCTAGCATACAAAAGAAGAGAGGCTAACAGTATCCCATACTCTTCCTTTTTCAGGAAAGCAGTTTCGGGTGTTATTTCTCAGCACAGTACGAACCCGGCACACTTGCAAACACAAGCAAACAGCGATGAAACGGAAGGAACATTTATTGGAAGATTCAACTGAGGACTTAGATTATGGTTTTCTGTCCAATTACAAACTTCTCAATACAGCCATTACAAGAGCACAGTCCCTAGTAGCTGTGGTGGGCGATCCAATTGCTTTATGTTCCATTGGAAGATGCAGGTACAACCAATATGTGGTATGACCAAATAATAAATCATAACGATGAAAGGCTTACTGTGTTTTTAATAATTGATTCTCATTCCTGGTCTGCTTCCCCTAGGTCTAGGGACCCTTTAGATTGGGGGGTGTCCAACTGTGGCAACTTTAAGACTTGTGGATTTCAATTCCTAGAATTTATTTATTTTATTTAGCATATGGCACATGTTATCACATGAATCACCGAGGTGGATGCCTGCCTCTGTGAAAGGAATTTTTCGGCGGTGTTATCTTTGCTCGCGGGATGCCTGTAGGCATTTGGGGGAGGCTCTTTTCTTGTCCCTAAGCAATTTATTCGCTCACGGGAATTGAACCGCTGAGCTGCTGACCTCAGCAGTGCGCAGGCCCAGCGTGTTACCACATGAGCCACCGTGGCCCTGCCAGCTGGGGAATTCTGGCAGTTGAAGTCCACAAATTTTAAGGTTGCCACAGTTGGACATGCCTACTTTAGACTTTCTCTCTCAATTTGAGATAGAAGTGAGCTTTAGGGGGAAATACTATCCATGTCTCCCTACACACTCTCTGTAATGCATGTCTTGTGTTTAATCTCGCCATCATTTATCATTTCATTTTATTTAAATCTACCATAGATTATAATATATTAACAGAATCTAGAACTGAAGATTTCTTACAATAGAATTCCGAGGATGTTAGTTCTTTCAATATTAAGGCTGTTCAGAAGAAGTGTGGTGATCTTGATCTGGATTGGAGGACCATCTGCTTGAAATTTATTAATTTTGTTAATTTTGCTCTCATGTTATGCTTTTCGTAGCCATTTAGCCATTGGAAAAGTACTTGTGGTATGTCCCTCAGCAAGCAGATGTGCAAGATAATCATAAATTGCCACCGTAGCAAAGTATGCAAGCAAATTAACAGTCGGGGTGTGTTCTGTGAGTAATCTGGGTGTACTTAAAGCTAAGCTCCAATCAGTAGTTGTAGAGCTTAGATATATGTAGAACTTAGAGATATGCTTCTTGTTCAAGTTTCATGTTAAGTAAAGCAATACATCTCTCTCTAGGAATTCAAAAGCATAGGCATGAGCTCAGCAGTAGGAAGATTCAAGGAGAAGACTCAGAGAAATAAGTTGTTTTTACTGCAAATGTGAAAGAAAGATTTTATGATGAAAATAATATAGAAAGTAGATGTTTAATACTTGTACAGCAACTTCGTGGTCTAAACCCCACATTTCTTTCTTCCATCTTTACACAATAGTGGCCTTTTGGGTGAGGGTGAGGGCACCTGCATGGTTTTTTGTTTTTTTTATAAATAATGTTCTTGACTGATCTTGGATACTTCATTTTCAACCTTGCCAGCTTCATCCTTCCTACTTGTCTAAGCAGAAATAATATCTGCCACAAAACTTAATTGTTGATGAGAAAGAAAAAATAAAATAAAAATTTAAAAAATGCAATACCTGGGGACAGCAGAAGAGAAGAGAAAGAACTAGAGAAAACCACACAATACAAAGACCTGCTAATAGAAGTAGAATGACATGACAATAAAATCAATAAAAGATAAAAGATAGCAAACTCAACAAAGCAAGAGATCTCACTGTCTCTGCCCAGAGGCCTACTGGTTAAAGATGCAGGTTTTCACAGCTCTTCTAAACAACAGCTTGAATGTAAAATTCTTTGTTCTTTCAACATTTTGAGAACTATTGGCATTATCTTACTTTAAAACAGTTCATCAAGTCTACAGAAATGTGCGACGTTTTCATTGATAATGCGAAATGTAAATGTAATTTGAAGGTTGTTAAAGTGAGTCAAGAATATATTGCAATAACTATCAAGACCCTTTGAAATATGGCTACAGTACATATTTATAAAATTGCAGCTGTATCAGACAGAGCTGTGGCCATCTTTTATTTTAAATTCAACAGCATGTTACCTATCGGAGCTGGCAGGATTTGATTCATTTTTCTTGCAGCCACATTGTAAATGCCCTGTGTGAACAATCCACCTGAGTGCTTTAAAAACAAAAAAGGCACTTTGCAGACATTCTAACACTAAGTCAGACATTTGTATGTGATGTAGAGAACTTGGCTAATAAATCTTGCTACTGCTCAAAACGTTAATGCTAAATAGTTTTAGAAGGTTTCAAATGATGTCTCATAATAGTATTGAAAACAAAGGATTTGGTTCAAGATTTACTTTAATTTTTTTAAATTTTAATCTAGAAAAACAAACATTGTTGTGTTGTTCTTGTGTTGGCTTATAGGAAATTTTGGGAAAGATTTATTGCCCTGTGTCATGATAATGAAAGTCTTCACGGTATCACATTTGATCAGATCAAGGCTCAATTGGAAGCTCTGGAATTAAAGAAAACCTATGTATTGAATCCGCTGGCTCCCGAGTTTATTCCACGGGCTCTGCGACAGCAGCATTCATCAAACACCAATAAACCACAGCAATCACCACCAAAGGTAACCTCTGAGAAAATGATTAAAAGGTTGCAAGAAATTGCTAAGGAATATCAGAAAAGCATATTAGCTGTTGTGCTTCCTTCTAAAAACATAGAATGGGAAAAATACTAGGCTGAAAAGATAACACAGTTTTACATATATTAAGAGAGCTTTTCTTAAGCAGCAATTTTTTGGGTCCAGGAAGACAATATGTGTTCGAAAGAGATCATGATATTCATGCCAGAAGCTGCTAGAATGTCTGGGAAAACACAACATCTATAAATTGTCTTTTTTTTTTTTCTCCTTAAAATTATACAGTCATATTGAGAGTGAGTGTAAGTAGAGGCCAGCAGGTGAGGTACGTAGGCAGGTAGGTGAGTGCTGCAAGCTAGCACTACAGAGTGTGAATGAGCCAGCAGAGGCTATGAATGAATGCTATGGAGTGTGGGTGAGCCAGCATGGGCCACATCGAGTGCTAGAGCACCAGATCCCTGGGATCTCATACTCCAGGGTGGGGATCTTTGGGAGAAAAACAGCAGGAACAACTTATGATTATAGCTGGTGACTTATGATCTTCCCTGCCAGTTTCCCTATTAACTTTGCTTATGGGAAGAAGGCTGGGAAGGTTGCAACTGGATCACTGTGATGTTGTAATTGTGAGCCAAGCACCTGAGCTCTCAGATTGCAGTCATGTGATCACAGGGATGCTGTGATACCTGCAACTTTACAAACTATTCGGAAATTGCCCTCATTCAGAGCCATCATAACTTTGATCTGTTGCTGAACAAGGAAACCTAGACAAGGATATCTGTAAAAGTGATACTGTTGTAATTTTTTTAACTATTTGTATTTTATGGATTTTTATTTGTTTATGATGTAAACTACCTCTTATGTTCATTTCGACAGAAAGCTGGGAATTTCTATAAATAAACTTTCTTAGTACTTACTAGCAAACTAAATGAATGTCAAAAACTTGGTTTGGTGGGTTTGGAGATAAAAACAATAGCTAAAACTCCTTTAAAGTTCCATATTCTATTGGGGAGTGTGTATGTATGTGTGTATTAATTATTGTAATCAATAGTGATAGCTCTTGTAGAAAGTTAAGAAAACATTTATCTAACCCTAAATATGCGAAGAAACTGTAATAGCCCCCAGCATTTTAAAATGTAATTTTTCTTTTGCAATGCATTTTGGAGACTTTATCTTTATAGAGTAACTAGTGAACCAGTTTGTCATTCTTTTTCATCCTTGTTATTCATAGGTCAATATTTATTCAGGCTTTCTAAACAGACTGATTAATGTGTTCAGACTGCTGGAAAACAACGTAGATCTTTCCCCTGAGGAAGTAATGTTCTTAAGCATCAGTTAGTTTTAAAACTTGGTGCTCGACAGCATATTGAAAAATAGGCATTGAGAAAAATCACCATCTTTTGGTTTTCTCTTGTCTTCTTGTTAGAGCTGTATGGTAAACCTAGTAGAGGGTTTATTAGGTTTCTTTTAGTAAGAAACAGTGGATCTTTGGAGAAAGAGTGCAAGATGTCCTAGGACAAGTAGGCAGCCAACAGTGGCCATGCCTTCTACTGAACTTTGGAAAAGAGAACTGTAACTGCTTCAGATGAAACTAACTGGCCAGAGTGAAATAGTGTTTTGACATAAACAAGTTAGCTGGTTAGTTGTCACCTTGGGTCAGCTTCTTTACATCTGTAAATTCTGTGAATTCTGGGAGTTGAAGTCCACAGGTCATAAAGGGGCCATAGCTGCTTACCCCTGCCTTGGATCAATATATTTCTCACTATATTTTTCTGTTTTCTTTTTCCGCTGTATATTTTTTCCTCTATATTACTGTATTGCACTTTGCTCCTCTGAAGGCCCTTCCATTCTAGATTGTATAGTTGCGAGCTTTGCCATCATGAGGCTGGTGGGGCTTACTTCATCTCGAAATTAGTACAAGTTGTCTGCTGCATCTTCTGTTTGCCTACTCCAGGAGTGTCAAACTCACGGCCCACGGGCTGGATGCGTCACTCGCTGTCCACGCCAACGCCCGGTTTAGCGAAGGGGGGAAAAAGTCATGACAACACTGGGAGGACGTGAGTTAGACACCCCTGGCCTACTCCAATGGTTTTGTGGTTAGCATTATTGCCTGGGTTAAGAAGCCAGAGCTTTAGTTAGCTGCCTCTTTTTTAGTCACATAAAGAACCCACAGAAGGTAGTCTTGATTTTGTGGGAAACATGCTTACATTCTAGGGGCCGATTCAAATATCTTTCTCCAATGTTATATATAGTATTTTGCAGGAAAGAGGTAGAAGCCCTATAGAACTTGGAAAAATAGAAACTAATACTGGTAGTTTCACAGCAGAAGCCAGTATCTGATTCTGACTTCTACTCTAAATCTACCATTATTAGTTTCCAATTTCCAAGTTCCATAGGACTTCTCCTGTCTTGCAAAGTATTTATTCCTCTTACAAAAGTGGGAGGACAAGTTTGCCTCATGGCAGTGCCACAGACATTGACTGTTTAAAGCAGGATCTTGACAGTGATATTCTAACAGTTATCCTTTGGCAAAATTTCATATTTTTTGAATCAACCCAAGAAGGATTGGTGTGCTTGCAACCTGTTCTTTAAAAAAAATTAAAATAACAAATATTGTGAATGCTTTTTGATTTGCTCAAGAGAAGATGATTAGATAGACAGGCAGATAGACAGGCAGACAGGCAGACTTCGTTTTCTTTTTTCAGTTTTCTATACGCCAGATTGGTGTATTGGTTGAGGCGTTGGACCAAATACCAGTAGAAAACCTAATTTACAAGACGTATTATGTGATCTAAGTTGATTTGCTGTGTGTACATTTTCAGCTGTAGAGTGTAAAACACTCAGAATTGTAAAAATAACCAATATAACAAGGATAATATCTTCAGTGCAACTGTTCAATTATATAGTTCTTCCATGTATTATTACAAGGATTAGGTTAAGTTTGTTCCCTGCTGTCTCTGAAATTGATCATATGGTATTTTCTACTGCATGTCTAAAATTATTGTAAGAATTGGGGGGGTTTATTTGCTTTTTATTTATTCCCTTTTAGTTATGCCACTTTGTTTCTGCATGGCGCTGTACAAGATCCTCTCCTCTCCATTTAGTATTCCAAACGGTCCCATTAATCAGAGGGCCAGTATTACCTTACATTGTATGCATTGCAACATCTTATGTAATTAAGCAAATGCAGCATTTGTGTAGCATTGCAATTCATGAAATGTAAACCTGATTCTGAGGCAGAGAAATATTGGTTTGTGAAAGCTCACAAACGTCCCCCTTTCCCGCAAGACAGGAATATTTTTTGGTCACTGAACACAATATTATTCTCTTCTGTGATTTTCTGGAAATGTATAGGCGTGCATTCTATAATTTTGATAGTTCTGAAAACTTCCTTAACTGTCTTTGATGTTTATACCAGCTTTAAAAGTAGAATAATTTAACTCCTGGCCAATATCTTTTTATAGGTAAAAAGCCATCATCATAACCATAGTGACCATTTTCACACTGATGGAATTGGTAAGTATTTGGAAGAGGATGGTGGGTTGTTGTTGGCTTTTTGGAGAAAATGTGAAATAAGCTTGTTTTTGCAATGAAACTAAATGTTTTCTAGGTAAAAATTATAGGCTATAAGAATCCATAGCTCTGTTTGGAGTCTGGACTTTCTTTCTCTAAAATTATTGAGGGAAGCATAGGGAAGGGATCAAGAATGACCACAAGAGTGATCCTATACTATTTAAATTTAGGAGCCCTTCTGATTTTGGGAAATAAAGTATTTTAAAACATATAGTCTTGATTTGATCCAAAATTCAAGAGAATTCTGAATATAGACAATAGATAAATATCTCTACAATGGCTTTTGATCAGTCCTTACAGTAGGAAAAGAGAAATAATTTGATACAGCAGTTCATTATTACGGGGAAAAAGCAACATAACTACCCCATTACACCCCTCCTGCGCGACCTGCATTGGTTGCCGGTTGCCTTCCGGGTGAGATTCAAGGTCTTAGTAGCAACATATAAAGTCCTACATGGCTTGGGTCCGGGGTACTTGCGGGAACGTCTCCTGCTGGCATCACACTCGGATCGCCCTGTACGCTCCCATAGGCAGGGCCTCCTTGGGATACCGTTGGCTAGACATTGTCAGCTGGCGGTGCCCAGGGGTAGGGCCTTCTCTGTGGGGGCACCCACCCTGTGGAATCAACTCCCCGTGGACCTTGGTTTGGCTCTGGATCTCCGCTCCTTCCACCTCGACTTAAAGACTTGGCTATTTCAGCAGGCCGGCCTGGACTGAACCAAGAAGGGGGTGGGGTCCTCTTTAAAAAACATTTTAATAGTTTTAAATTGTTTTGTTCTTAAATTAGGCTTGTATTGTTTAATCCTTTTTTAATTAATTTATTGTATTGTATTTTTATTCTGTGAGCCGCCCTGAGTCCTTAGGGAGTAGGGCGGCATACAAGTCTAATAAACAACAACAACAACAACAACAACAACAACAATAATGTTTGCCCACCTGGCATGTGAATGCAAAGTTAGCATCATTAAAAAGTAATTAACATAAAAGTTATCAGAATGGACCCCCAAATTTAGAGATAATTGGGGAGATAAAGTATGTCTTGAGGCATCATAAAGATGACACTGTATAAGGACAGGGGCAAAAGATTCTACCTCTCTGAATCCACAAGGGCAAAGTTTCTATAAATAAGTCCCCCATGAAACCTTCCCTCCAGCTGTATTGAAGGGAGGGGATCAAAGCAGGCTCTTTTGTATTTGCTTAGACTTAGATTGTATAGATATCCTGCAGTAGTGCTATCTAACATTTGAGAATAGAGCTGAAGAAGCTTCTTGGATGAGAAGCGAAACGTCTTCAAAAGAAAAAACAAGAAAGCCCAATTGCCTCCTGAAAAAAGCACCTTTGGGACAACCCTGATCTGGATGACTGAGAATCTCTACAGACATTTGAGAATAGAATTCAAGAGCACTGCTAATAGCATTTTGGTGATCAATGTCCTAGTTATTTCTTCTACAATTAATTTGCCCTTCTCAAGGGTTAGTTGGACTAAATATACACCACAGAATCCTAGACTGCAAAGTTCTATACAGGTTTAGTGCCAATGAGATTGGTAGCTGTCTGACAAGAGCAGAGGCACCAGACCTGTAGGGTCTATCAAAGAAGACTGTGTGTAATTGATGCACTCAATGAATCAGCCAGGCTATCATATGTTCCTGGCCACAGCTGCTGTGAAATAAATGTCCTTTGAAGGCTGAGGTAAAAATGAATGCTTGTAACTTTCACATTCATATTTTTAATGTAGTTCAGCCAACTGCTTCTGTCTTAATTGGAAATCCTGTCAGAGCTTATACCCCACCACCGCCACCCCCTCCTCCTCCTGGGCCTCATCCTAACTTGGGGAAGTCTCCTAGTCCTGTACAGCGGATAGATCCTCACACTGGGACAAGCATTCTTTATGTACCTGCTGTTTACGGAGGAAATATGGTCATGTCTGTGCCTTTACCTGTAAGTATTCATTGTGGTGTTAATGAAGCAGCCCCCTCCATCCCCCACTTACTCAAATAAAGTTTGACAAATACTATTTTGCTTTCATAGAAGAGCTATATGCTAATAAAAGAAAAAGGCCACTAAAATAAGTCTTCCAACTGTTTTAGTGTTTGAGCTATAACAATCCAGATAATGCCCAATGAACTTTGTGTGCTGAAATTCCAACCTGCCAAAGCATGCCATGTTTTCATTCATGGCAAATGTACTTATTTGATATATCAGTACCTTAAAGTATATATTTTTAAATTTAGAAGACTATACTGTCTTGAAATATTTCAAAATGTGCCTGAAAAAAGATGAATATATATTAAAGAATTCAAAATGCAGACATGAAAAAGTTCTGTACAAAAATTCACACATGGCTGGATGATAAAATGGAAGGGGATAACTTTTTGTGATCAGGAAGTACTTTTTTGTCATTTCCTGAACTGGAAAGCCATATTATATATAGCATTTCTTAAAGAAGAGGAATCAGGATATTTTTAATCAATTTTAAGCATACCGGTAGATAAGGGGTTGTAGCAGCTTGCCCATTTTATAGGGATAGGGTTAGGTGTAATGGAAGACCTCAGAAGAAGACTACAACTAGTGTTTTGTAACTATTTCTTATAGCTTACAAACAGCCTCTGCAATATTTCTTCCAGATTCTCTTCTCCTCTCCTGTGTTTGCAAGGAGAGTGTAGTAGAGCAGTGGTTCTTAACCTGGGCGATATTGCCCCCCAAGGGGTGATTTTGTTTTCAGGGGGCGATGGAATGAAAAGGGGACGTGGGGCGAAGGAACGAAGGGGGCGATATGGGGGCGATAGAGCGAGATATATTGGGAGAGAGAGAGATATATATATCTATATTGGTAGATAGGTAGGTAGGTAGATAGGCAGGAAGGCAGGCAGGCAAACAGACAGACCTTTGGATGGATGGATGGATGGATGGACAGACAGATGGACAGACAGAAAGAATGCGAGAGCGGCAGCACTTTGGGAAAGCGGTGGCAGCGGCTTTTCCCAACATGCTGCCACATTGAGGCACCGGTTCAGGCAGTACAACAGTCAATGGGTGAGCCTGCAGGGCGGTGCCTCAACGCCCTGCCGCCTCTTAGCGTCCCCAAGGGGCCGGCAGAGGGCTAAGAGGCTACAGGGGGCGTTTGAGGTGCCGGCTGGCCCTGCAGGTTCACCCATTGACTAGCACTGCTCCGGAGCCGGCGCCTCCAATGGAAGCAGTGGCACGTTACGTGCCGCCGCAGCCGCGTTCGATGCGCCGCCCCCCTGCCACCTCTTAGCACCCCTCTGCTGGCCTCCTTGGGGATGCTAAGAGGTGGCAGGGGGGCGTTCCAGGCACCAGCCCTGCAGGCTCACCCATTGACTGTAGCACCACTCTGGAGCTGGCGCCAAAATGGGTGAAACTGCAGGGCCGGGCAGTGCCTCGAACGCCCCTCTGCCGCCTCTTAGCTCCCCTCTGCTGGCCCCCTTGGGGACGCTAAGAGGCGGCAGGGGAGCGGTTATGTTGGGGGGGGGGGCGATGACAACTTCCTCAATGGCTCAAGGGGACGATTCTTTCAAAAAGGTTAAGAACCACTGTAGTAGAGTATGACCTCGCTGATACCGTGCTTTGAATTCAAATATTCCACTCCATTTCTTTTGCATGAATTTCTCCTTTGTTCTCATGTGAAAGTTAACCATCATTTGATCTTTGGCAGGCAGTTTTCTTTTCTTTTTTACTCATACTTACAGTTGGTTTCAAACACTAATTAGCATAGTGGTTCATTTTAATAAAAAGGGGCAACATTTTTGTGTTGTCTGCAGTAAATCTATTGGCATTTGTTTTGGGCTTCTTCAGGATCCACTGTAGTTTACTTATTTTTAACAGGAAAATAAGAATAGTTCAACAACTACTTTTTCTAGTCTTCAAAAGGTGAATTATTTCTCTGAAAGATAAATAGATTTCAGTCAAAAAGATTTGCAGTTACTAAAATGAAATCTTTATCACAGTCACATAAATTACACAACGAAAGCAGTGGCAACTTAAAGAAAAGTGACTCTGTTATCATCAGTAGAAATTCTCAAAGATTGAATGTCAAGGATCTTTTGGACTCCATAATGTTTGATTTATCTTCAGACTTCAGTTTTTAACTCAGGAAGCTGTCATAGAATTGAGTCATCAAAGCTATAAAAACTTAACATTTTCATTGTTAACACTTTATATTTTTTCTTCCTTTTTGTTTTTATTCATTTCTTTTGCAAAAAAAAACAATAATAAAATATCTATATTTGCATTTAAAAAAAACATTTTTCCATTCTGAATTTGCGTGTTGATATAAACAGTTCATGTTCTTTTTCCAGACTAGGGTCTTTCTACTGTCCTATCACAATTTATCTGAGGGATTTTAGGTTGTGTCCCATAATTGAGTCTTCTGTGTTATATTCAATATTATTTGTATATTTTTACTATGTGTCTGGTCTTTATTCTCACAACTTGATTCCCAAAGATTTCTTCAATTTGAAACTTAAAATCATATTGATTCTTACTCAAAATACCTGGTTCCTCTTGTTGAGTAATTTACTTGTTTAGAGAAAACTGCATAAACATTCTAATTTCATTGGTACTCTAGATGTCTTTTAACTGTTCAGATTAAAAATTGTAAATGATACTATGTTTTATATCTTTATTGCAAAGGTACCATGGACAGGGTATCAGAGTAGATTTGCAGTTGATCCTCGAATCATTACTCATCAAACAGCCATGGCATATAATGTGAATCTTTTACAAGCACATGGACGTGGGTCCCCCATTCCCTATGGTCTTGGACATCATTCACCAGTTAGTATAGGACAACAGCAGCTTCATCATTCAGAGAAAGAACAGCTTGAACTAAATCGAAACAGTGAGTTCACCGTCTCTCTTTTTCTTAAGAGAATAAAGTGTGGTGTTTTGTTTTAAGTTAAAACCTAACATTGATATGTGTGTTCTAAATGATACTGAGAAATGTGTTTGTAAAAACTGGCTTTTTTTATAAGGAATATATAATCATTATATTTCATTTACTACCTAGTCAGTGGGATGTGGATAATAGTTGGTAGAATAACCTCTAGAAGAAAATTCATTTCATGGTAGGGGGCATGCTTGGAGTAAAATCGGATTTTGGATGTTCTATTGGCATACTTTCCAAAACATGGAAAGTTACTCATAGGAGAGAATGATTCATGTTGCAGAAGTGCAACTCAGACAAAAAACAGCAGTAATAATTTATTAAAATTGTATGCCACTCAACTCTCAATGATTCTGCCTTACAACAATCAAAGAAATTACAATAAAGTCAATAAAAGATAAACATAAAAGATGGCAGATGTAACAGGCCAGATATTTCAAATCATATGTGGGGGGTTTTGTTTTTAGTAAATGTCTTATGTTTCTCTTTTTGACTGATTTCTCAGACTGTCTCTTTGACTCTTCTCTGTTTATCAGTTCTTGGTAGACGATCAAACTACCTCAGTGTTCTAGTTGAAGGTTACTTGCTTTAAACAGTGATTCTCCTCTTCTGTTCCTTTGTTATGTTTCTCATTGCTGCTTGGATTTTACATTGTTATTTCCTTCATGGAGGAGTGCAGTGGTTATAATATGCTGCTATTCTTCTAGGAAATATTAAACTGGGTTTTTGGGGAAGAAGGCATGCAATATAGTTTACCAGACAAAAATCCTAGAAACTGCAATATCATATGGATATTTCAGAGTTCTCCAGAAACAGATGCCGTCTTTTTCTTGTTGGAAAGCACATCAAGTGAGCAATAAGTGAATGCAGAATATTCTCTGGTATTTTAAGAGAACAGAATGGATTTTTCTATTACAGACAATATTTGGGGCATCAAAAGCTCCTATATTTCCACCACTATCTCTATTGTAGTAGATAATGCATTGATGTGAAAAATATATAAATTACCTTAAATAAAAAATGAGAAATTGGACTCTATGCTTATGCTTGTAGCTTTATTACCTTTCAATCAGCAGGTTTCAGCTGAAATTGGAAAACAAATCCGACAGATCCATTAGGAAACAATAAGCATAGAATAAGCATAATCTCATTAGCATAAAATCTATTTCAGAGCAAGGCAGCTTTTTAATGCTGAAGGACTGACGACTGTATCAACACTGAAATTGCTCTGATTTCATTTGTGCTGTTTGAGTGACTTTCCTTAAAGCTGTGCTGTTCAAAATCTGCCTCATTAACTGCTTGAAAAGCAGAGTAATTACTGTGTACAGTATTGAGTGCCAAGATGAATTTCCCAATATTGTAGATGTATGAGCTGTCACCTTACTATGCCAGATGATGATGTCCTTCAAAAGTTAATTGGATGCAACCTAGTTCATGGATATAGCCCTGAAAGAAACCTACTTATTATATTCATGAAGGTTTGGGTAATTCCAGAAACAAAAATGGCACCCCAACCTTAATTTCTGTTAAAACCCTGAGAAGTGGGAGAGCATAGAACATGCTAGAAGTTCAGTTTCTAGGACTTTTAATAATGTAACTGAAAGAGAATAAAGAAAATGTTGTGAAATTCACTTAACATAAGAACTGTACACAGTTCTGTCTCTGAAGAAAAATAGGATGGTGGACTTGCCTATAAAAGGTGCTGATACTTTCAATTTATTATAAAATAACCTATTTTCACAAAAGCCAAATTCAATCATGTATTAACTTAATGTGTCATTAAGAAAGAAGACGACCAATTAAACATTAAAGCTAGCTGTTCTTGTTGGTAGAAAATTACAGTGTGAATTCATTATTGAATGGAAGATAATTGGTCACAGCAAAAAGGAAAAGAAAACCCTTGAAGAAAAGACTTTGAGGAGCCTTTGTCTTTTAAACATTCTCTGACTTTTATCCTGAGAAATACGTTGTGCTACAACCTGCCTGTCTTCAGTTATTTAATGGCTGCATTTGGTCCTTTATAAAAAGGACTCAAGATATCTAGAGTTTTTGGCCCTCACAGTGAGGAATTTAGAAGTGTTTTGCCATTTTTGGTAAAACTTAGCTCATGTTATCTGAGCCAAGATGAGCAATATATGGTGAGTGGTTGCCTTCTTTCAAATAAGCTACAGCTAAGGTTAACTCTAGCTGGTTGAGTTAATGAAAAACATAAAGGAGAACTCCAAAATCTGGGTGACTCCAGCAAAAAGAATAGAGGGGTGGCACCTATGATGATTCCTGCTGCAATAAGCTATGTTTATCATTTTACATAAATGTAGTTGTTTTTAGCTATTCCAAGGGATAGCCAAGAAACTAGCCCTTGGACAGATAGAATTCCTAAATGCTCAAATTGATTCAACAATAGGGAAAAAAACTTATTGGACTTTTCTTCGCAGAAATTGGCTTGAACCGATTGCCAATCAAGTTTTCTTTTAGAAAGGTTATGTTTATCCAGGTTCTGTAGTCTGAACCAGCTTTTTCTCAGGCAGTGCTAATCCTAGGCCCAAAGCCTAGCTATATAACAGAACTGCCCCATTAGTTACTACACTAATTATATTTCCTCTTGGTAAATGCAACATTACCTATTCATTTGACCAAACAGGGGCCATAATTTTTATTGGGCAGAGGACCCAAATTTTAAGAGTCCTGCCCTAACCTAACCAATCAAGTTTAACAATTCTGTCCGAGTAAATTCTAATAAAAAACATGGAACAATAAAAATCAGCAAGTGTGTCATGGGATTTTTAAAAAAAACAAACAAACAAACCTGAATGTTGGATGGCTTGCTATTTGTGTTAACTTTGTTCTGTTAGAAAACTATGGTATATTAGGTTCTGTGCCTATTTTGAGAAGATGTAGGACAAACTTCTAATTTACATCTCTACATCAGATAGTTAGGACTGCACTTCTAAGGAGAGACTTTTTCAGATGATTATATGGGATTTGTCATTTGGAAAAACAAGGTGTTAGGCCTCACACATGCTTGTGTGAGGCCTAGACTGAGTTTAGGAACAGAAGCTTTTAAAGTTTCCTATTAAAGGCATTCTGAAGTCTTTGGGCAACAGTTTGATATGAAGTTATTTAACAATAGCAATAGCTTATATATAACTTCAAAGTGCTTTACAGCACTCTCTGAGGGGTTTACAGCTTATTACCTTATTGCCTTGGTCAGAAGGGATGTAATCATGTCAAAGTTGGTCTGTTGAAGTTCATTTGTGTTTGCATAATATATTTTCTTTGGTGTGTAGTAGTTATCTGATCAGCCACTCAACCTCAGTTTCAGTATAGACTTTTTGATAGAAAAGCACAGAATGTGCTTGGCATGCCTGTGGTTCTTGCAAGTGTGCAATTGAAAATTAGTAGTCCTCTATTTACAAGGATTCGTTTATTGATCATTCAAAGTTACATCGTCCCTGAAAAGTGACTGATGACTATTTTTCACACTTATGACTGTTGCAGCATCCCCATGGTCATGTGATCAAAATTCAGATGTTTGCAACTGACTCATGTTTATGATGGTTGCAATGTCCAGGGATCATGTGATCACTTTTTGCAATCTTCTGACAAGTAAAATCAATGGAGAAGCCAGAATTACTCAACAACCATGTTACTAATTTAACAGCTGCAGTGAATCACTTAGCTGTTGCAAGAAAATGGGGCAAAGTTCATTTAACAAATGTTTCACTTAGCAACAAAAATTTGGGGCTCAGTTGTGGTCATAAGTCAAGTATCATAAAATACCTGTATAGTTTCTTATTCTTTTAAAAGAAGGGCTGAAAGAATGGTGATTCATAATTACTTTAAATTTGCAAGTTTTAATACGGAGTTAGGTAAAGCAAAAAATATTTTCATACTCATTCACTGCTGAACTTTTCCGTGTTCTATAACATATTGCACAAATACATTCATTTCTGAAGATAATTCTCTCTTAGTCTGACATTTTGAAGATGAATGAATATATCATCTTTCATTATCAGTATCACATAATGTATGCTGACTGAAGAGTAAGAAACTAATGTCATTTGTATGAAATTTTCATAGCTGCTTATTATTTCAGAGGTTATGTTTTAAAATATCCTTTTATGAGTAAGCCAGACAAATTATACCTTTCTATTCTGGCAGCATTTTAAATTTATCTTTATCTGCTGGGGAATGTTTCTGCTTTTATCATTCCATAGTTTTCTATGGAGATAACTAGGAAAAGAATAAAGACATTTAACTTCAAGAGGATGGTCAGAAAATATCTGAGTAGTGAATCTAATGAAGTATCCAGTTCACTGTGTGTCTTTGCTTCATGATAGATCTGGATCATCATTGATGATTTTCTAGTTACCTTCCTAAACTCAAGATTTAAATCTGGAGCTATATTTTCCCAAATGACTTTGCACTCCTTTGGATTATCTAAGAGTAGATTATAAATTAATAATTGGTAGTTACCCAAAACTGCTTTGGTCATCTTCAGTCAGGTAGTTCAGGAGCAGGAAGTAGATAAAACTTATTTGATCATCTCTTTCATAGTATGTTAAGTAATGTTCTGTACTTGATCTAAGGAAAGAACATTACAGGCTTGAATCGGCAGTAGTATTTGATTGATCAAATTGCAGTGTAATAAATTGAGACATGAAATGCTTATTTTCTACTTCTTTCTTATGATCATACCACTAATCACAATTAAGTAAAATATTACAACTGAATGATGAACCATGTTAATGACTTCCCAGGAAGCTATTGCATAGAAACCAATTTTAAATCATGGCTTCATTCTCTGGGTTTGCCCATAGTTTCTTAGTTTATAAGTAATCAAAAGATCACAGCTAAACTCCCACTGAGCAAATATTGTTGTTCTTTAAAAAGCTCTCGGTAACTGTAAAAAGTTAATATTATTTATATGGATATATCTGAGAACAACGATAAATTCCTGCTTCTAATTTGTATGTTCCTTTTATTGTCGATCACAGCTGATAGACAAATGTGTTTTTTAGATTCATATTTACTCCTTTACTTTTTTATTAACTTGTTACCCTAAATTGGTTTCCTGCACTATTTTTTTTACTTGTATACTATCTTATGCATAGGTATTCTTGTTCTATACAGTAATTTTAAGGTAGTTCAGATGATTATCAATGTGGAATTATTAGTAGAAGCTGAAAATATTATTACTAAAATAATTATTTAAATTAAGTGAAAAAATTATTAAAGTAATATTATAAAAATATTTTCTTTTCCTTAACCATCTAACATTTGTTTTTTTGCTTTAAATTTTAAACAATATTTTTAATGTCATCATCAAAGTAAGATTGAAAGGCTTAATAACTTTCAACTGTGATTATGGTGGGTATAATTTAAGTTGAATATTGAAAGTGAATTTTATATGAGGTTTCTATATTATTTAGGCAAAAATGAGCCTGGTGCTGGACCTGAAATCAGTAAAATTCGGACACCTGAGAAAAACTCCTTAGAAGCCAAACAGGTACGCACATTATTATTTTTTCTCGTGTGTGATGCCCATGAAACATGGATAATGAAGGTATTGTAAAAATATGGACAGCCCAAAAAGAATCAAGATGCAGAATAACTGAGCCCACAGCGATAATGATTGTACCTAAATAAAAATAAGTAAAGATCACTATGTTACTACATAATACAATTCAAATTGTAACACCAAAAAGAAAATGTAATTTGTCAAGACGCCATTCAGGTTATAACAAGTTTGCTTCAGTTGGATCCCAGAGCAATAACAGCAATTCCTCCCATTTACCTTGGTGTGATACCTGATGGGTATCCCTCCCATTTCATTTTGCTTCCAATAACCTTGAAGCCCAATTATATTATTTTGTAATGTTTTGAAGATCAAATATATTAGAGGGAAAATACAATTATGGGTGCAGACTCACATAAGCAATAGTATTAGGAGAAATAATACGGTGAGGTGGTCAGCATTTTGGGTTGTTTATAGTAGGTAAGAGACTATTCCTAGTAACCGCAGTGAGTACAGGTAGCCCTTGACTTCAACCATTCATTTAGTGACCAAATTTACAATGGCATTGAAAAAACTGACTTACAATCATTTTTCACACTTTATGACCGTTGCAGCATCCCCAATTTTGTCCCTTGATCAAAATTTGGATGTTTGGCAATTGGCTGATATTTATGACGGTTGCAATATCCCGAAGTCATGTGATCACCGTTTGAGACTTTGTGACAAGCAAACACAATGCAGAAGCCATATTCACTTAACAATTGCAGTCTTACTAATAACAACTGCAGTGATTCGTTTAACAACTGTGACAAGAAATGTCATAAAATGGAGCAAAACTCAGTTAACAAACATCTTGCTTAGCAGTGGAAATGTTAGGCTCAACCGAGGACAACCTGTAATGCCAGTACTACAATTAATCCATTTTAGGAAATTGTGAGAATTTATTTCAGTAATACTGAATTCAGTAGGGTTTTTTTCTGTTTTGTTTTTATACAGCCTATCTTTCTAGATTATTCATAATAAAACTTGATAAACAATGCTTTAGCAAAAGCTCAATAGCTCTTAATATTCTTTTTGAGATTTTTTTTTAAAGGGAATACGATCATCAAAGCAAAATGTGGTTACTAGAGAGTTTTCACTCATCAGTTTATCAGTGCTGTTTTGTTTAATGAATCTGATCTGTTCATTGGTGATCGAAGTCTACACAAATTTGGGCTTTTAGGTTCATAGTATTGTACATTGTTGTGGCAAAGTATTTGCATAGTTTTATGTTATTATGTTATTCAACTTGAAAACTATGAATTATGTGGGAGTAATACATGGGTACTGATATTAGATAATCGATTTCAACATTTTAACTTAATTTAGTTTGCATTTGGATGAAAATTTAAAATTAGCTTCTGGTCATTGTCCCCTTCCCCAGGGTCCACCCCTTTAAGGAGGAATATTAGGAGAAGTTAATAGGAGAATAAATCATCAGTGAGTGGGTGATGGAAAGACCCAAAGCAAAGTGAAATAAGGAGTGGCATTTGCATTACATTGATGTTTTTCTTTAGAATTGAACATTTTTAAAAGTTTTATATGGTTGTCTTTCTTTTACTAACTTACTATTGTAATTAGGAGGAAGTGAGTAGTTAATTTCTTTTGTAATATTTTCTAAAATAGATTTCAGTAATGAGGAATTAATATTCAGTTTATTTATTTATTTATTTATTTATTTATTATTTATTTATTTTGTCAATCGCTTACAAGATAATAAGGATAAGGATAAACATAGTTGTGAATACATGAAATGAATACATATAAGAAAAATAAAAGAAACAATAGGACAGGGACAGTAGGCACGTTAGTGCACTTATGCACGCCCCCTACAGACCTCTTAGGAAAGGGATGAGATCAATAGTAGACAGTCTAAGGTTAAAGTTTTTGGGATTTGGGGAAGAAACCACAGAGTCAGGTAGAGTATTCCAGACATTGACCACTCTGTTGCTGAAGTCGTATTTCCTGCAATCAAGTTTGGTGCAGTTAACCTTGAGTTTGTATCTATTGTGTGCTCTTGTATTGTTATGGTTGAAGCTGAAGTATTCATTGACAGGAAGGACATTGCAATGTATGATTTTATATACTATACTTAGATCGGACCCAACTCTTCTTGTGAAATATTTCTGGACTTTCTCAACTGTGTTAATATCAGATACGTGATGTGGGTTCCAGACTGATGAACTGTATTGGTCTAGCAAATGTTTTGTATGCCCTAGTTAGTAGTGAGAAAAAACTACGTAGGATTAGGTTAACAACTCTTAATGCCTTTTTGGCTATGTAGTTACAGTGGGCTCTAGTACTTAGATCATTAGAGATGAGTATTCCAAGGTCCTTGACGGAGTTTGGATCATCAACAAGGTCTTGACTATTCAGCTTGTATTTTATTTTCTGATATTTTTGCCAATATATAAGATAGAGCATTTATTTGTTGAGATTTGAAGTTGCCATTTGTTTGACCATTCTGATACATAGTCGAGGTCTTTTTGAAGGGTAGCAGTATTGTCTGTGGTGTTGAATACCTTTACATCATCAGCGAAGAGAACGCAGTTGCTCTTAATATGATCACAGAGGTCATTTATATTGAGTATGAAGAGAGTTGGTCCTAGAACGCTGCCTTGAGGGACACCACTGTTGACAGGTACAGAATTTGATAGGATGCTCCCAATTTTGACAATTTGTTGTCTGCTTGACAGGAATGCTTGTATCCAGTTATGCAGTTGTCCAGAGATACCATAAGAATTTAGTTTTAGTAGTAGTTTGTCGTGTACCACTGAATTGAAGGCTTTACAGAAGTCTATGTAGATTGCATCTATTACTTTGCCCTGATCGAGTTGTGTAGTCCATATGTTTTTGCAGTGTAAGAGTTGCAGATTACAGGATAGTTTTTTTCTGAAACCATATTGGTTGTTAGAAAGTAGGTTGTTTGTCTCTAAGTGGAGGATAATGGATTGGTTAATAATTGATTCCATGGCAGCATAAAGAGATTGGTCTGTAATTTTCAACTAGACCGGGGTCTCCCTTTTTGAAGATGGGGATGACCGTGGCTTGTGACCATAGGTTTGGCAAGGAGCTGGTCCTGAAAGATTTTTCAAAGATTATGCTTAGAGGTTCGGCTATGGCAGTGGATAGCTTTTTTAAGAAGTAGGCACATATTCCATCTGGTCCGGTAGATAGAGATAGTTTTAGATTACATAGTGCTTTTTCAACATTGTCTTCTGTATCATCGATATGTTTTAGATCATTGTAGTTGTCTGTGATTTGACTAGGAAATACTGGGCATGAGCCATTGCTGTTTACAAATACCTAGCCAAAGAATGTGTTAAAGAGGTTGGCTTTAATGGTGTCGTCATTGCAGTCTATACCATTAGGTCCTTTCAGGGGTGGGATGGATCTTGTGTCTTTTAATTTGTTGTTTACAAAATTGTAGAAAGCGTGAGTGGAATTGGTGCATTGAAGGTTTTCTCTTGTTTAATGTGATAATTGGTGCATTCAGTCTTTATCTGGTGGCATAAATTTTTGTATCGGCTTTTGAAGTTGGCAGTGTGACCAGATTTGTTTTTCCGCCAAAGTGATCTTTTTTTGGATTGAAGTTTCCTTATTGTTATGGGTAATCTGTTTTTTTTTCTGGTTTTGGGAGTTGTTATTGGTACATATAGTTTGATGACTCTTTGGATTTCAAGTAAAAATATGTTGTAATGGTCTTCAACAGTGTTGCATCCAGTGAATAGAGATTGCCAATCAAGGGATGAGAGATCATTGTCTATAAGATCATAGTTGCCTTTTTTAAAGTTATAATTGGGGATCACGTTGTTGTGATGATTTTTGTGCGGACATATGTTGAGACAAAAGTCAATCATGTTGTGGTCGCTGCTGAAAAAGGGTTCTTTAATTTGTATTCTGTAAATTGAGTTCAAACTATTGCAGAAGATGAGATCGAGGCAGTTGTTAAGTCTAGTATTGTTGGTTACTAGTTGTTCCAGTCCTAGATTTGTTACAGCATTGTAGAAGGTTGCATGTATGGGTTCAGTATTACATTCGTTTAGGGTCCAGTTAATATGAGGTAGATTGAAGTCACCAAGAAAGCATGTGGGCAGGATGATGCCCATGTTAGTAGTGAATTTAGCTTGTTTACATGTTCTATGTCATAATCAGGGGCTCTGTTACATAGTAAAAATCGAAATGTGATATTTAAGGACAGTTCACAGGCGATGGTCTCAGGAAGAGCAAGCTTCTGGGTGACTAGGATGTTTTTTAGATGTAAGGACTTCTTATAGAAGATAGCAACACCACCTCCTCTACGGATTTCACAATTTGATCAGTAAACATGATAGTCTCTTACTGTGGTAATGGAGTCAGGGAGAGATGTGTTGAGCCATGTTTCACAGACAAAAATGATGTCAAATGATGTCAAATTTAGTAAGAGGAGGTATTCAGGTATTTTGTTCATAAGGCTTCTTGCATTGAGTAGCTTGCATTTAAGGCCAGCTGTAGTTGGAATTGAGGTAGTTAGGGGCGTGCGTGCCTAGTTTTGGGTGATGGTGGATTGGCTGGTGTAGGGTTGGATGCTGAGTTGTGGGTTGTGTGACTTACTTTTGATACAGTCAGCACGGTAGTCTATGTACAGGTCCTTCTCTCCATTGTCTAGACCAGGGGTGGGCAACCTTTTTGACTTGAGGGCCACAATGGTTTCTTAAACTGGACCGGAGGGCCGGAACAAAAGCATGGATGGAGTGTTTGTGTGAACTAATATAAATGCAAAGTTAGATTACTTCACGTAGCCTTCTGGGAGAGCAAGAGAACCCTCCATCTTTCAGCTCAGGGCGGATAGAACAGCCGAACGGGCTGGATCCGGCCCCCGGGCCATAGTTTGCCCACGGCTGGTCTAGATGGTTTTTGAGTTCTGTGCGGAGTACACAAGAGCGGGCACTTTGCTGTATGGTTAAGTCAGGGCAAGAACGAAGGTTCTTATGGTTGGTGTTGTTTTTGGCGAGTGAATTTATAGTGTAGATGAATTTACGTTTGCTTGATTCATTTTTGCAAATGACCCTGCAGAAGCATGGGGCCATCAAGCCATCTCTGTTTTTGATCTCTGGGCCAATGCGGGAAATGTCAAGTATTTCATCAGGGGAGATAGTTGATGCTTGATAGTCACTGATGATGTTGCAGAAAATTGTGATGTCATCATTGTCATTGGTGTCCTCTAGACCAAATAGGATGGCGTTTGGATGCTTCCGTTCGCGCACGACAGCTTCTCTGACAAGGATTGGGATACCGTGTTTCCCCCCAAAGTAAGACCTAGCACTAAACCCTAATATAAGACCTACCAAAAATAAGACCTAGTGTAAATCTCCAGTTCCAGGAAGACTTTTCAGGGAGCAACCATGCACGAAACACCTCCCCTACACACTCACACCCACTATTTGGCACCATAATATATATAAGACCTACCGAAAATAAGACCTAGTGTGTTTTTGGGAGCCAAAAAAAATATAAGACAGTGTCTTATTTTCGGGGAAACACGGTATCATTATTAGTTGGATTTATGGTTTTTTGTGGAATGGGTTGTGGTTGTTGGGTAGAGATGTGGTTTGTAGCTATTGGTTGTTCAGTTTTTTGTGCTGTGTCTTTTTTTTTCAAGGTTATTTAATCTTTCTTTTAAAGAGTGCAGGGATGCTACTATGGTGTCAAGGGATGTTATTCGTGTTTCTATGGTATCAATTCTTTCAGATTAGGTTATATATTTGTCCAGTTTGGGTCTGCATTGTTGGCAGAGATATGGAAACATTGTTGGATGATTCTAGGAATTGAATTATTTGCTTGGTTAATCCCAAGCAGCTATGATGAGCATGATTGTCACATAGAGAACATTTGATGGAATTTTCATTATCCTTTAGAGTTTCATAAATTCATAGAGTTTAGAAATATAAGACCACGAAACTTAGTGCTTCTGTAGCTTGTAATAATAAAAATAATTTTAAAATGTTATTTTGTATAGAATATGTAAAATTTAAAAATACATATAACATATATCAGTAAATTTATATATTCATTGGTAAACTGTTCTCAGTTTAGCATATTTAAAGAAGAAAGTGTATCTAAGGTTTACGATAGTTTTTCTTCATTCTGGATCTTGTTTTTCCCACCTTCTTTATATATCACATGCTTGAGTTGGTGTTAAAATAATTTGCTGTGTACTTTCATTGTTTAGAGGGGATTTTGATGTATTCTTAAATGACTTTTAACTCAATTAATTTGTGTAATTTCCTCCAGGTTGACTTAGAAGCAAATCCCCAAAATAGAAGCCCTGAATTGCGTTCCAGTTCTTCTTATCCTAATTCTAAATTTCACCGCAAAGATAATCTTAATCCCAGACAGCTGAACATTCACCTCACTCCTCCCCAAGCCCAGTACACTGTTCCTAGCCGCCCCTTCCAGCACTTAGCCCAAATTTCAAGGCATCCATATCCTGTGCCACCGCAACCGAACCTCTTAAGTCAACAACAGAATCAATTGTCTGAACAACATAACCAAATGCCTCCTCTGCAGAGCCAGATAGTCCAGCAACACAATCATTTGAATCAGCAGCCGCAACCACCATCTTCACAGCTCTCTCCTGCCTTTCCAACTGGCCCCAACCAGTCTTTCTTTAAAAATCCAGTTCCACATAGACCTCATTCCCCTGGTACAGACAGTTCAGTTTTAGAACAGCTCCCTCCATCTGTGCTGCAAGATGTCAGTAGCCCCCTGAGACCCATTGCACAGCCTAACCTCATGATGCCATCTCATTTGAACCACTTCATTGAAGAGAATCCTCCAGGAGTGTCTGTGGGAGAACCATTAGGTAGGTAACCATGGCTACAGTCTAGGGGTTTAAATTGGGGCAGTCTGCTTAGGTGAAGAGGAGATGTGTAATGCAAAGAGTCATTTTTGGCATATTGTATGTTTGGTATTTTACAGCCATTTTACAGTATTGAAATTCTTTCAGTTTATGTTTTGCTGATTGAACAAAAATCACTGTTTATTTTTCATTGTTCACAGAACTGAAGGTCATTTAGTCCACAGCCTTCAACCATGTAACTTCTTCTGCAAGCATTCTTCCTTAATTATCCCATTCTCAGACTATGTGCTATTTTGGGTGTGATGATCTTGGTTTCTAAATTACAGTAAAAGTTAGGCATTGTGTTCCTACTCCTAACCCTATTGCACCTTCTTATGCAAGCTTTAGTGGCTTGATTTTGGCTACATTATTTCCTTATTATGTCTTAAAATGGAGCTGCAATCTAATATCAGCTTACTAATATCAGCTTACTTTATCTTACTTTATCTAATATCAGCTTACTTTATCTTAAACAAAGATAAAATCATTACAGCTAAACTTACTTCGATGTAATAAGGAATAATAATCAAGCCACCAAAGCTGATACACAGCAGGAGGATTTGAGGAAGAGGATTTCTTCAAGACTAACATTAATTTCAGGATTTAAAAAAGAGAGGCAATAATGGTGTGTTCCTTTCCTTTTATTTATGAATCTGACAGTAAATTTTCATTTAGATATATGGATCCTAGCTGCTGAAACATTTTTTGGGAGGATAGCACAATTTTAGCAAGGAATGCTAATGTTTGATAGTCTCTCTAGGCATGTGCATATGTAAAAAAAATGCAGTTTTTAAGCACAAAGCTCTTAAATATAGAAGCTGGGTAATTATTCTTTCCTCCTCTCTCCCGCTCCCCACTTTTTACAGATCGTATTCATGGAAATTTAGCTTTGGAAACCTTAAGGCAACAGCAAGCAAGACTACAGCAATGGAATGAGCATAACGCCTATCTCAGTCAGGGCAATATTTCTTATTCTCACCATCATCACCCTCACTTATCCCACCTTTCTCAGCAGTCCATGGGACTGCATCAGCAGCCAGTCAGGGCAAACTGGAAACTTGCCAACAATATTGAAGACGAAACAGAGGCAACATATTCAAGGTAATTAACATTTGGTAGCAATTACACAACTATACAGCAATGGAATATTTTTACTTCCCTTAAAATGCTGGGGTTTTTTGGGGGGGTTGCCATCATGTATATACCTCACATGTGGAGTGAAAACCTTGATCTAATGGAACCTCATTCAGTGGATTCAGCAGATCCAACTTCTCCCTGGATTCCCCTTCCCAAGTAAGTCTGGGTAAAGGGAGTTAAATTTATGTTAATTTTAATTGTTCACATCAATTTATGTTATTGGCAAAATGCCTTCACTACACAAATGAAGTAAATAGCCACAAATGACATTTTGTGATTTAATGGGTATTTAGGACTAAAATCCCATTTCGATTGTTAAATCCAGGTTTCGTTATCTGTTGATTTGTTTTGTTTTGGTTTTTTTTTGCTTACATTTCTGGTTGACCATTTACTATATTTACAGATGCTAATATATTTTTTTAATGAGTACACACACACACACACACACACCCTTGACATTTATAATTTGAAAAACCATTGATAATTTTACTGTGGCAATACCTACTTTCGCTGAAGTTTATGCACAGCCTGGATAACTGCACTTTAAAAGAATGTGTGTTGTCCTTCTTGTAATATAACTTGTTAATTGGAGGGCGTTTTATCTCACTTGAGCAATCATTATCTCATTAATCCAGATTCCAGGATTTGCTTCGAGAGCTCTCCCATCGTGATCAAACTGAAAACAGGGACCTTGTTGAAATGCCGCCACCTCAATCAAGACTTTTGCAATATAGACAAGTGCAGCCCAGAAGTCCACCAGCACTCCTCTCTCCTACATGCAACTCAAACCACAGTGGCCACTTTCCTAATTTCTCTGAGAGTAGAGACCTTGAAATCTCTAACAATCCAGCATTTCAGCAGCATTTGCCTCAAATGTACAATCCCCCTTTCTCAGTGCCATCTGAACACCTGACCCCACCTCCTTGAAATACCTGCAGCCAGATGGATCATGGACCTATGCTAATTTACACCAGAGTCATCTCATGGGGCAAGGCTTTCATTATGGTATACCTCCATTGCCTCATAGATCACAACCGAACCCTTTTATACAAATACAAAATCATCAGCACCCAGTTGGTCAGGAACCATTTCACCCCCTCACTTCACGAGCAGTATCTGCTTCTTCTCTGCATAGCTTAGAAGAGGTAGGTAGCCTGTGGGGTTTGTTGAATTTAATTGTGTTGGGGGAACGCTAAACGGGGTTGGGCCAGTTTGATACTTGGATGGGCACCACCAGGACTTTCCAAGGCAATATCCTAGACTGGGAAGTTACAACGTTTCAAAGCAAAGCAGTGGCAAATCATTTTTGTAGCGTTGCCAAAAAAAACAAAAACAAAATGCAAAGAAGTGTCCACAGAGTCAGGAGGAGTTGAGCTTCACTTGGAAAAACCTTTATATTTATTTTGACCTATATAGGTAGTCCTTGATATTCATTTAGTGACTGTTCAAAGTTACAAGGCACTGAAAAAGGAACATCATTTTCTTATAACAGTCACAGTTGCAGTTGCAGTCACATGATCAAAATTCAGACCCTTGGCAACTGGCATGTAGTTATGACAGTCCTATGTGTCCTGGGATCACCTTTTGCAACCTGCTGACAAGCAAAGTCAATGGGGAAACCAGACTTACTTAACAACCATGTTACTAACCTAACAGCAGCAGTGATTCACTTAACAACTGTGGTAAGAAAGGACGTAAAATGGTGCAAAATTCACTTAACAAATGTTTTGCTTAGCAATGAAAATTTTGGGCTCAATTGTGGTCATAAGTCAAGGACTACCTATAATGAGGAGTTCTGCTTAATGATAGCATTTAAAAGCTGGGAAAATAGGACTGGTCATTCTGGTAGTGACTTTGGGCAAGGTTCCATATGTCATTGTTGCTGCTGCTGTTGCTTCACTGGAGCTGGTTGAGTATCAGGTGTTAACTGCTTTTTATGCCATTTACCAGATGGACAAGTTATTTTGAGGTACTGAAAATCCAACTTTAGCAATCTAATTCTATTTCTTTTTAAAGTGGTGGTTTTGGATATGTTTCTGAATGATAAATTGGGTGTCCAGTTTTTTCAAGGGAGCCAGTTTGATATTATAAGTTAAAGCAGTTGAAACTGGGAGTTTGTAAGTTCTAGTCCCCCTTCTTAGGTATTAAAGCCAACTGGGTGACTTGGGGCTAGTCACTCCTACTCAATCTTAGGAAGACTCTGACAAAACAATTCTGAAAATATGGCCAAGAAAACTGTGGGGACAAAACTTGTCCACATAGGCACCAGAAGTCAAAACTGAATTATACTTGCTTATATATAAACCTTAGATCTCTGTTTTTTTCACCCCTCAATGGGATATCTAGCGTTTGCCAAAAATAGGAAAGAAAAGTTGGTAGTAAACTGATAGTAGTAAAAGAAAAGTTGGTAGTGAAAAGAACAAAACAACTACTGTAAGCCCTACTAATGTTATGTTTTTCAAAAACACAGCCGGAGACCAGGAATTATTATTTGACAGACATTGGAATAAACATCCAGTAAAATCTTTGATTTATGTTTAGTGGTAGTCTGAAAATAGTAATGGAAATGTTACAGATCTTTTACAGTTTCTTTTTTCATTTCTTCTAAAATTCAAAATTCTTTGGGTTTTTTTTAGCAGAATCAGTTGAAAGGTCACTTTTTAAAGCTTTGTTGTTTTATTCATCTAGACCATAAAGATGAAAGGTTTCCAATAAATGTATTATTTAAATGGGTAACTGAGGAAAGAATAGACTTAATTAGCTTTTACTCATATTCCACTATAGAACTATAAATATTAAAAAATAGCATGGCTTAACTAATCTGAATATTTGTCCCAATACCAATTTTATAATACAGTACCTGTTAACCCTTAACACATTTGCTGTGCTATTTTGTTTCATTCAATAACACAGATATAATAATCCATCTTATATCAAAGAACCAGTCAATTATTTCTCCTTCCGGAAACCATGTCTTTAGTGTAGGACAGACATTGATAGACCATTTTTCTTTTTTTTGGGGGTGTATTTTAAAATATGATATTAAAATGGAGGAACAAAAGAAAGGACATAGCTAAGAAGAAGCAGATTGTTGATAAAGTGCCAGCTAGGCTGGAAGGAGGTATCAAGCAAGGGCCTAACTTGGAGTCACTGCACAGCTGCAAGTGGCATAAGCTTGACCCCTCCTTCCAGCCTAGCTGGCTCTTTCCCAACACAGATACAGATAGATATCATTAGAAGCCTCTTGTTCCCATCCCCTGAAGATACCATGATAGATGGAATAGAATAGGATAACAGAGTTGGAAGGGACCTTGGAGGTCTTCTAGTCCAACTCACTACTTAGGCAGGAAACCCTATACCATTTCAGACAAATGGTTGTCCAATCTCTTCTTTAAAACATCCAGTGTTGGAACATTCACAACTTCTGGAGGCAAGTTGTTCCACTGATTAATTGTTCTAATTAATTGGTGTTGAAGATAACTAAGAGATCAAGAAGGACCAAGAGAGTTGCATTCCCCCAGTTTGGCCCAGGAGCACGTCATCATCTATAAGAATGATCAATGGCCTCAATTCCATATCCAGTCCTGAGAGTGACCTGAAGAGAATAATCTAAACTTATTTGGATGGGAGTGAAAGTGATCCAAACATATTTGCCTTCCATTCTGAAAACATCTATTCTGTTAAGCAGATTAGCAGTATTTGCTGGCAGGGCAAAAGAAAATGGGATTTTTATTTTTAAAATTCCAGAATTAGCAGATGCTTGGTGCTGTTTACCGTGCTATGTCCTTACTGCTTTGCAGTATTTTAATTCAAGCTTTGAACGCACACAGGTATGTTTTAATCATAGTGGGCCTGTGCAAACAAAAGAAAGGAAGTTAAAGCAACAGTAGCAAGAGGGAGCATCTCAATGAGCTTTAGTGGTTGGGAGATCTATTAGCAGTAATTCAGAATAGATATAAAGATGCAAGCTACTTATGAATTGATAAAAGCCTTGAGAATGCACACAATTTCAAACAGGGTACGCTTGTGGTCAGCTTAAAGGACAATCATATTTAAACACCATCTCGGAGAATCTTTTCAGTAGCAGGAGAAACACATCCAGTGGGGATGCATTTGATTAATAGTGTAAAAACAGGGAGGGAAATTCAAGGGTAGAGGAATAAAAGGGAAGAAAACATGAAGATAGCTTTCTCTTTTATTCTGAAATCCAAGAGTGCTTTCAAGCAGTGCTTCTTTTTAAAGCTGCAATAGCAAGAATAAAAACTAACATAATCTAACGGAGAAAGTTTATATTTCTGCATTTTTTTTACTCTTATCATTTCCTTGTATTTGGATAGTTCCTCTCCAAGGCTTTTAATAGTATTCACAAGGGAGACGGTTGCCATGAACTGAAAGACAGGAAAGAATTACAAATAACACAACATTCTTTTCCTTGATTAAGAAGTTTGCCCTTCTATCAGCAAACCTCTTTGATTTTTCTGTTCAACCATGAACCTGTCAGATTCACTGCTGTTATTATCTCAAGGTTAGCTTCCTTGCTTTCTCATTTATCAACTCCTCATTGAAACTCTGGGCAAGTGTAGAAATAGACCCTTACCAGCCAAGATAGATGGGCTTTCTGTTAACCAGTCAAGATGGATGGGCTTTCTGTTCCTGGGTAGCATGTATACAGACTTCCTGTTTCAGGGTTGCTGGTATCAACCAGGCACAGCTAGGTTGCATTTTTACTGACTTGAGGGCATATGAGCCCCTTCTGAAGTTGACAGTAATGGGTAGATGGAAGGGGCCTTTTTCATACAAGGGAAACCATGTGAAAACTAAGGCTAATCAGGAAGAGAAATGGCCTAAGTTTTGTCATCTTTACTTGGGTATATCTAAATATTCTGTCAACATGCTATTAGATCAGTTACTGTTCTTGGGGGAATTAGACAAGGCTTGGCATTTAAATAGAAATAATTTTTTTAGAAATTAGAATCCCGTGTTTGCTGTACATTTTTAAGTTGTCAGGTTGGGTCTTCTCTACACCAGGACTCGTATGCAAGGGACTTGTAAAAGGAGGGGCACGGAGACAAAGAAAGTAATTTTATAAATGGAAATCCGTTGGTTGGGCAACACTTTAGTCTGGGAAGTCTGAACTCTATCATGCTGAGATAAGCCAAATCCTCTAGAGAGAAATAGAGAGAGTAAGATAGTTCTAAAACAGTTCCAACTGTGTTTAACATGGGAATTTGGTTTAAAATGGGAATTTAGTGAACTGGAACCCATACAGTGGTGTGAAATTAGAAAAGCAAGTCATGTCAAAGCAGTTTCCTGAACTTCTGCCACAAAGACAAACTTTACAGTCCCAGGAAAGGAAGTGCTGGACAGCCTAAATAGCAAGCAACTGCTATATTACGAGTGGTTCAGCCAAGAACCAACATTACCAATCAGATTGGACACAAACAAAGAACCAATCAGAGACCAGACCCCACTAACTTGTACCAATCAGAAGACAACATTCTTGGTTATATAAGCAGGAACTCAGTCAGTCCCTGCTTAGGAGCTTGTGGTCTCTTTGCCTCTTGAGAAGGCTAGCCACAATTTCCCACAAAATATCAGAAAAATCTGTTCACTAGATTTCGGTCACTAAATTCTAAACCCTAACACCACTATATATTAGGCATGAAATCCATCTGGGTGACTTGGGCTCAGTCTTGCTCTGAGTGCAACCCACCTTGGAGGATTGTTTTTCTGGAGAAAATAGGAGGAGGGAGGATATATTAAGCATGTTTGCCACCTTGAGTCATTTGCTTTTAAAAAAAGGGGGATAAAAATAAATAAGATACTTGCTTTCCAAATGGATCCAGTGAAAATACTCATAATAAGCTTATTCTAATTTTGGTATCACCAGTGCTTGAATGGGCTGCAGGAACAGGTACTTGGTGCTTAATGAATAAGGCAGAATGCTGAGAAATGCACTCAGGATAAGCTTTCTATATTAGAAGCAGGGCTACATATTAGAACTATTGGCTGTTTTCTAAAATACTGTAGTATTTTCCCCCTTGAATCTTGAATCTACTAATTTAAGCCTGGTACAAAAGTACTTTAAATTTTGGAATTCTAAACCCAGCAAGTGAGTGAAGTTCCATGCTCACACCACAATCCTGCATATACCACACTTCCTTTTAGTCATGTAATTTGGTGATAATGATGGGGGATTGTTTTGCTACTACTATTGTTAAATAATAGGAGAAATTCTAATTCACTATAAAGTACCAAAATGCCTATTTATTCAAATAAATCTCTTGTTTGTTGGTGGTTCCATCTATACCAACACCATTCTGTTAATAGTATATGGGATATCCACCAGTATTTTGAAAAAATGATTAGTAAAATGAAGAACCATATTTGTTTGTCTTTCTAAATTGTAATAAACATCTATGTGTTCTCATTTCTCACCTAATCTGTAAAGAAAAAACAGCATCAATTGAGCTGCTTCTTTAACAAATAATATAGGTCTGAGTTTTTGTGTTATATCCTATTCAATTTCTTTGCAGTTTTGGTAATCTTAAAATAATGAATTATGAGTAGTTGCTCTTTTAAGTAAAACTTGCATAATGATGGTGTTTCTTAATTCCTGGTTGTATTCATTAAGCATTGACCTGTAAACCATTAAAATATTCAGGGTAATCTACAAGCACCTGAAGTTAAAAATAGCATTTGTATATGACATCATGGTTCTAAGCACATCCAGAGAGCTTTTTGTGACTTTAGATTACATCTGCAGTTTCTGAATCCAAATAAATTCTCTTCAGACTTGCTTCTCCTTTCCTTTCTTTTCTTTATCTTATTTGCTTTATCTCTGGTATAACAGAGCAATAGTTCAAAAAGAAAAGAAGAGAAAAGGCTTGGTGTAAACATAACATGTATCACAAAACAGGTTTATATAGCCTGTATTATGGACAACCTAAAATTATTATCTGGGGATGAATCAAACCAATATAATGAATCAGTTGTACCAGAGAAGGACAAATTACAGTTGGCCAATACTTCATATAATTGCCATGCAGAAGAAATTTTGTAGAAGGCAAGCTTAGATATAATAATAAACATTACAATAACTACAAGTTCAAAGTGAAAAAGAAAAAGTCAGTAGTCCCATGTAATACAATTAACTGTTCTGAAAGAAGGCTGGATCTGAAATTACTTTTAAAAGTGATTTAATCCTGTTACACAGATATATAAAAATGAGAGAGTTTTGAGTGCAGTGTTTGTTTATATCCCTATTCTCATAACAGGATGGTGAATGTGAAGAATAGGATGTCTTTGTGTTAGTGAATAAAATCACACCAAGTATGTTTATTTTGAGGGCAATTTCAGAATATGTGTATTGATACTCCGTTGGGACATTTAATAGAAACATGTCTGCAAGTGATTGTCTTCTTTTATGCAGTATGAACCAAGAGGACCCGGCAGGCCATTGTACCAAAGAAGAATGTCATCTAGTTCAACCCAGGCTTGTTCTGAAGGTTTAAATACTCCTCCAGATAATGTTGGACAGTGTCAAGAGCTTCAGGACCAGAGTAACCCATCCTCTTTCAATTATTCACCCCCCGAATGGTGGGTCAACTCTTCTTCATCAGCCCCCTATCAGAACATTCCATGCAACGGATCCAACAGAGCAATCCCATCAAGAGAACAGTTAGGTGAGTGAGTGAGTGTCACTGTCTTGTCCCTTTAAACCAGGGCTGGGCATCTGTGGCCCCTTTAATCATGATGCTGACTCAGGAATTCTGGGAGTTGAAGTCACAAAATCTCGAGGTGTGTATGCTGTGTATCCTTGTTTGCTCATTTACTCGATCTGATTGTGCAGGGTTAGAGTACACCAATGATGTGTTTTCAATCTTGGCCTTAAAGGGCAATGTATTCTCAAACTATTTTGGCTAGCTTTATAAAACCGACTGAAGAACAATTTCAACAGGTTTTATAAAGATCACCCAAATCCTTTCAAATTAAAATGTCTTACAGGACTGGAAGCATTTGACAAATTCCTGCAGATTTTATTTAGCTTTTAAGTAATGCTCTTTGCATATCTTTGGAAAAGGAAACTGAGAAGTAGCTTTCCAATCTGTTTGTGATCCTTATTAAGTTAAAATGGTGATGGTGGTCATGGTGATGATGTTCATGTTCTTTTTTTTCTAGTTCCTCCGAAGGCTATCAAATCCCCTGAGGAGCAGATGAAGGTTGAAAACATCCCGTTGTCCAGTTCTTTTAACTACAATGTACTCCAGCATCTGGGCCAGTTCCCACCCCTCATGCCCAACAAGCAGATTGTGGAATCCAACAGCAACAGCCAGCCCAGTGCTGGGTTGAACAAACCTGCCATGTCCTACGCAAGTGCTCTGAGGGCTCCTCCCAAGCCCAGACCCCCTCCTGAACAGGCAAAAAAGAATAGCGACCCCTTGTCTCTGTTTCAGGAACTTAGCCTAGGTAGTTCATCAGGTAGCAATGGCTTCTACTCCTATTTTAAATAATCAGACTATTTTTGTAGAGACATTTTAATTTTTATTTCTGTGAGTAGATTTAAGATAGCTGGAGCTGCACCTGCAGGCACCATCGTTTCTCTCTGTTTATATTAGTAAATATATTTTGGTTTAATGGCTTTGCTGCTAGACTTGAAGCTAATTCTTTTTAAATTATATTCCACTATTTTACTTTCTTTTTGATGTGGGTCAGAAGTTTAAGAAAAAAAATCCCTAGAAAAAAAAAACTTAAAAATTATGTAACTTTATCTATGTGTTGCATTAAAGCTAGCAGCTGAAAAGTTAACTGTGCAACTTTAAAAAAAATATATAAACATTTAAAAAAAGTTGTCTAAATTGTATTTAAAAATGTAAGTAGCATTTACATTTATTCAATAACATTTAGCATACTGTGCTGGGTTTCTGTACCAGAAATGGCCAGTTAATGTACAAATGTATGTTATGTCTGCTTAAATTGTTTATTTTTTTTTTAAATAAAGATGCAGCATCTTATATTTACATTCAGTTTTATCAGATTTCTGTGAAGGGATGCTGCATTCTAAGACTTTTATAGTTTTAGAATCTGTATGATGTGGTTATAGTAATTTCCTTTCTAGGATGAAGTGAAGGTCTTTGCTGCAGACCCAGATACTACTCTTTTGCAATTAAACAGAAATTAGTGGTCAACCTAAAGATGAAAAATTCATGTTGTTTTTCTTGACAAGCTATTCATTCAGCTTGTTGGAGGGATTAATTTAATAGGTTTTTAAACAGAAATCATGAAATGACAAAACTTGCTATATTGGGTGCTTGGTAGTTGAATAGCTATTTTTAAAAAAATCAAATTGAGTGAATTTAGGAAAAATAATTGAATCCCCCTCCCAACTATGCACGTTAAATGTTTGTAATTTAGTTTCTTCCCCTCTGATTTTTCCAGTGGTATGAGAATTGTGCCACTTTAAGGATTTTCCTTCTTTTTTCCATCAAAAGTTTTTGGTACATGATTTGATGTTTACCTTAAATGTGATATTATCCACAAATATTCAAATATTTTGCTAACTGTTTTGTTTGAGGAACTTCATTAAAGGAGATTTTTATGTTTGCCAAAGCTGTATCCAAATTAATCCCAGCCTTGGGGAAGAAGAGTTGTGGGGAAGGTTTGGGGAAGCAGTATGAATGACGTGGTTATTTATATTCTTGTATCTTCTGTCAAGGCCTTTTGCCACTATATATTGAAAGAAAAATCTATAAAAGACTGTACAGCAATATGCTACAAAATTTGAGGGAAGAATTAGGGCAACCTTTACCTTTACGATTTTGGTCTTGTACACTGTTCATACTTTTGAAAGAAATCTTTTTTAACTTCAATGGAGGCACGCCCTCCTTTACACTTGAAAAGATCTCTTTGATCAGGGACAATTAATTTTTATCAACTATTTATTTTAATTTCCCATTATAAGTGATATTTTCAAAACTATGATAGTTTTAAAGTTTCTTCCCACGACTGTTTGAAAACTGGGCTTCATTTACAGGGATGTTTGTTTTTGCTTTGTCGAGCTACTGTATTTGCTGCTGTATCAAATCTAATATTTGCTTTGGTTTCAGTCCCTTCATACCTGTTGGATTTTATACGTTGTGATGGTGACATCTAGGTTTGACTGAAATCTGTGTCACTTTTTTCTTAATGATTTCGGATAATTAAGGAACTTTCTATAAAAGATATGCATACTAACTTAATGTGCTGCAATATTTTAATGGCTGCTGGGCTCAGAAATGGGTGAAGCTAAATAAAGCTGTTACAAAATCAAACAAAATGAAAGCAGAAGATTCTGCTCAATTTTATTTAGTACCCCAAGGACACATTCAGGATGTTAGCATGAAGTTAGTCAGATCATTCTGTCCTCAGTTGACATAAACCATGATTTAATTAGTCCCACATAAATATCTGAGGTTATTTCTGTGGATTCTATGTCCTACCCTGATTGTCACTGATAACACATTGAGGACAATTGACCTAGTGAAGAATAAACAGGAACACATAGAAAGATATAGTAATTGGTTGCTTATTGCTCAGATACATTCACTTTCAATTTAGCACTCTGAAATCACAGAGTTCAAATCCACACACTTAACAGTCTTCCTGTTCCCTTCACCTGGACTGAATCTAAACAAATACTGTTTGGTCAATTATTTTCAGCTGTGAGTTAGTGAAATTAGGAAGAAGGTACAGTCTTCAGTCTATTTAATCTACATCATAACTTTTCTCAAGAGTTAATATGGAATTAATAGGTTGTGGAGTATAACATGTTATAGCATATATATGGATCTGCAGTAAGGTACTTTATGAGTTTTCACTCAGTATTTTAGTGTTAGCAATTTCAAAAAAAATGTGCACAAAAGCTCCACATTTTTGCAAATTTGGTCCACATTTGTATTGGGTCATAGAAAAATGTGCATAGTCTGTGTTCAGACTGCTAGTTTGTTATGCTAATATTGGAGACATTTTACTTTTAAGAGCAGATCACAATATTCTTTCTGACTTGAGCCATGATGGACCTTTGTTTTTCAGATTAGTGGATTATCCAGGGGTCTCCAACCTTGGCAATTTTAAGAGTTCTGGGAGTTGTGGACTTCACCTCCCAGAATTCCTCACCAGCTGGCTGAGGAATTCTGGGAGTTGAAGTCCACAAGTCTTAAAGTTGCCAAGGTTGGAGACCCCTGGATTATACCATTACCATAATAAAAGGCATATATGTAATCAATTATTGTAATATCTGATTATCCTGGTTATTAAGAACACGTTGGAACTATTCTATATTTACATCTCTGATTCTTATTATTCAAATTATATAATTTTTATAAAAACCCTTTTTTCCCGCCTCAAAGAAGGTTTTCTTCATTATTTCATTTCACAATTACTTTATCATTATGGGAACAAATTTACTTTAGGAGCATCTCATATATCACACAGAAGTTTGGAATACATTAGCAAAGTTTAAAAATGTAACTCTTAAAGTTGGTACTATATAAAAAAAAGAGCTGACACGTGAACAATGTTGATTCACATTACAACTGAACCACTAGTTAGAATAATAAGTGGATTTCTTTTGCAGGAAGGATTCATTTTGCAGGAAGTATCCAGTCTTGTAAATTCAAAAATACAAAATTGAAAATTTGCTTACTGTGACTTGAAGCTTAAAAATTAGATGGTTCTTGAAGACAATTTGTCAACATATAGTTGTAACTCTGAATTCTCAGGTGTGTGCGTGTGTGCGCACATGTGTACGTATGACAGCAGTGGGATCCTACCTGTTCCACTACCAGTTCGGTGATCGCGTGTGCAGCTTTCTCCACACCAGCTGAGGCCTGCAGCGCCAATCAGCAGAGAGGATAAAGAAGAGAAAAGTGGGCGGGTGGGAGGGCCGATTCTGCACTTTTTTTCCTCCTCTCAGCTGATCATCGGAGGCTTTTTTACTACCTGTTCGTTGAACTACCGGTTCAGCCAAACTGGGCCGAACCGGTAGCATACCACCAGTGTGTGTGTGTGTGTGTGTGTGTGTCTGTATTGTGTGTGTGGCAACTCGGGAGCAGGCCAGGAATGCTTTACGGGTTGACATCCATGTTCAGAAGTTATTAGCAGTTGATGTTATAAACCCATGATGGTGAACCTATAGCACGTAGAGGCCTCTCTGGGGGCACGCGAGCCATTGCCCCAGCTCAACTCTGCCGTGCATGCGTGCCTCCTGCCAGCCTCCTGGTCTTCAGCTCTCTGCTGCACATGCACGGGGGACGCATGTATATTGCATTTTGGGGATGCATGCACTTTGGGCTGAAAAGGGTAGCCATCACTCTTATAAACCTTGGCAGTATCTGAGGGTGCATCTAAAATCCATTCCAATCAATGTACTCTCAATGACCTTAGGTCTATTTTCTAACAAAACAGGACATACATTTTTCTCTATAAAATTTAAGTAAAGTGGAAAAAGTAGTGGTTCAAAAGTCCACTGACTGAGTGTCCCAGCAGATGGCAGTTCTCTATGGTTCCTTTTTTTTTCCTCCTGTGAAAGGACATTTATTAAAAGGCCCACATCATGCACTGCAGGCATGGGAGAATTCCTGCAGGGGATCCCAACCTCAGCAGCTCCTGAAATGCTGATGTATTCAGCCTGAAGTCTAGTGATCAGTGCTTGTTGGGGGTGGACAGTGCGAAAGTGTGCAAGGATTCCCAGGATAATCCTCATGCAATTTTAATTTTAGTAGTTTTGCTATCCAGTGTCCTTTGAGGCTGAGGCAGTCTTGAAAGGCTGTTAATAAACCTCTTTTCAGAACTCGTGAAAAGTGGCCCTGAGTTATAAAACTTCAAAATTAGTGGTAAAGAGCATTTAGAACATCAAAGGACAAAGAGGAATAAAAGGCCATAGGTCTGAGAATGTATACTCCATTTAGGTGCCAAAATACAACTCAAAAATTCAGTTTGGTGCATCTACAGATGGACTTATCAGCAAGGATGCACGGTAACAATGCTTTTTAAAGTACCCCTATATCCCATATATGGTATACTTGAGGATAACTCCATCTGTGGTCCTTAAATTTTTCACCAAATGCCATGAAAAATTGATAATCTGTAAGTTACCCATGGATAAGCCAATCCCAAGAATTAAAATATATGAAAAGGTCCAGAGTTTGCTGATCCACAGCTGGCATATTTTTAATTCTATTCTTGTTTTTTTTAAAAAAAAGAGAGTTGGCTTATTTGTGGATGGGTTTATACACAAGTATATACGGTGTTTGGGGAATTGGTTTGGGAACAATACTGATCCAAGCCAACTTATGTTAAAAAGCAAGAACCGGAATTTTCAACAGAGGTAGGCAACAGTTTTGTAAAAAAGAGTCCTTGGTGGCTCAGGCTGTTAAATGCCTACTCTTAAGATCCAGCTGTCTACAATTACTGTAGGCTCGAATCCCACCAGGCTCAAGGTTGACTCAGCCTTCCATCCTCTCGGGGTAGGTAAATTGAGGACCCAAGATTGTTGGGGGCAATTAGCTGACCTTGTAAAAATGCCGCTTAGTAATAAGCAGGCATATACAATGGAATGAAGGCTATTGCTGAGCGCATTGGGTTGTGCTCCAAAAATTGTAAGCCGCCCTGAGTCTTTGGAGAAGAGCGGCATATAAATGTAATTAAAAAAAAAAAAGAATTGCCCTTGGTTTTGCCCAATGAGTACGATAAGTTTTAAAGTGGAAACATTGCTGGAGGCAGTTTTATCATTTTCCTTTCCTGTTTTGTTCTGTATGTGTGTGTGTGTTTCAAAGTACTTTAAGTCTATTAATTCCTTACTACCTTCTTTTTTATTTATTTGATTCCATCATTCAGCTGCTTGTGGGGGGGAGGGAAGCTAGAAAGGAAGTGCCTAGGATTTGCACATCTGCAGATTGCCCACCTCTCCTCTGAGAAGATGATCAGTGTCAGTGCATCAGCCAAACTAAGTTTATTGCATCCTAAGCTTGCAGGGGCCCCAATGTGGCTTGATAACATTCGTCAGTATATGGAATTGCAATATTTGCTGAAGAAATCTATTCTCCCTGTAGATTTGCAGCTCAAGCAGTTGTGATGCTACACGCTCCTGATCTTGAAGACCCCGGAAATATTTTAATTAAATAAAATGTGAATTGGTTATGATTTGTGTTAACTGTTTTAATCCTAATAGTGAATGCATAAGAAAGTGTGTCAGCATCGGAGACCTTGGGGGGAGGGAAAGTTGTCTGGCACAATGCTGGAGTAAAGTTACTTTGCACATTGATCCAAGTGACATTGAATTAGGAAGAAAAAATGAGTATGTGCAGATTGGAAGAGAATATTAGACTTGCCTCATATCCCATTTATACTAATGGAAGTACTCCTCATCCTGTTCAAATAGGCCCTTTGTTTATTACCTCATGCAAATCTGAATAATTGTTTTTATTTTATTCAACTTTGCTACAGATACTTATTTACCCTTCTTTACACTATATTAACTTTACTACTTTACTATCCATATTTATGTAGGAAGGCACTATTTCTAGTCCAAGATACAATCACATAATATTTGCTCATACTGAGAGACACTGTGATGCAACACTACAGGGTATATTAACAGACATCTATTTACATGTTTTTAAAACAATGTTTTTCCCCTTCCCAAAATCTTTCTGCTCTTTTCTTCCTTGCAGCCTGCCACTGTTGAGTGCCCAGAGACATGCTTATCTAAGGTTAAACCTAGATGAGGTGTTAATGAATCCCACAAAATGGTTGCATTATATTCGAATTCACACTGTTCAAAGTGATATTTCTCTCTCTCCTCCCTCCCTCCCTCCCCTCTCTCTTTCCTTATTTCTAGGAGGTGATGTTAACCTGCCAGCTATTGCAATTTGTTGCTTTGCTCATGATCTTGGTGTGTGTACGTATGTGTGTGTGTGTGTGTGTGTATATATATATATATATATATATATATATATATATATATATATATATAATTGTGCATGCCCTCGCCTAATTTGCACACGTGCTAGCCTTGTATTAACTGAATTTTAGGGCATGTTAAATACAACTTGGGTATCAACATACAATTATCACTATATCAAATATTGCATTAGTCAAACTCACACTAATCACAACCTTCAATACTAACAATGAACCCTTAGTCAACATGTGCAGAATCTTCCGGGTTAGAGCCTTTACGCAGACCAGATTTACTCATTTCTCTTAAAGTAGAAATATTATATTTGTTGAACACCCCATGGAGGCTTGGCTGTACATTTTGTGCTAAGGCATGATGGATGGGCTCCTACTTCACAAAAGGTCAAGAGCAAGCAATGGTTAAAACAGCATGAAAGAATAATATTTATTTTGCCCAAGTCATCGATCTGTATGAAGTTGCCATAAAAGAACCATTTGAGAATTAAAACTTCAAATCATTTAAAACCTGTGTATAGCTCTCTGGCAAAGTTTAAGCAACCAGTAAGCTGTAAAGTAATAATTTGGGGCTTACACAGGCTCCAAAAGATGTGAACCTCTATAATTAACTTTACTACTTGTAAAGATATCTTGTACTGTATGAGGCTAACAAAAAAGACATTGTGGTTGATGATGTTTAGAACCTATACAGAAGCAATATTTTACATACAACTTATACAGAGCTAAGCACAGAATTGGGAATGGAAGACCTTGGGAACATGAATCTCAGCCTTGTACACTCAAGCCATTGGAGAAAAGCTGACACAAATTTTGTCATGACCCACAACCTTCCAGGCCAGTATTGATACTGCTCAGTGTCTCAGTACAGAAGTGGAAGTAGAGAAATTGCCACAGGAGTGAGCGACCAACTAGCTCTGGAGGACAGGTGCTGGTTGGTTGGTTGAGCCTTATGTAGTAAGTTGTAGCTTGGGATGTGCCATTCATGGAAATCTTTACAAGTTTCTGCTCAATTTTTTGGGAACGTAACTACATAACTGTGGCAAATTAGCTTAATTTAAAAGACCCTTTGTCTAAAGAACCACCCACCCATAAGTTTAGTGTCCTTCAATCTCCCATCCAGATTCCCTCTACACTGGCCCAGATCTTCATCCTTTTCACTCTTAGACTAATCCACAGATAACAGCCAGATAACCCAGATGATCCATCGGTGTGGTTGGTCCTAAATGTTTGTGCTCTTGCATGGATGGCCAAGTTGTTAGGTTTATGCAAATATGCACCCAAGCAATTGTAATAAGACAAAAGTGTGCATAAGTGTGCACATTGGGGGAAAGGAAGAAATGGACTTTGAGCAAGACACAAATGTTGAAAGATGAAAACATTTATTTTTAAAAATCCCTCTTCCTGTGTGTGCACAAGCATTGCATACAGAGGCAAAGAAACATCCTGAAGAATGTCACCAAAATCATGTTTCAAATGAGGCCCACATATCTTTCTTTAGAAAGGAACAGGACCTTCCATGCAATTAAGAAGAAAATAAAAACACCCTTCTAGGAGTAGAGAAAAGCCTTTAATTTTGTCACACAGAAAAGTTGTGCAAAACACCAAGAATCATTTCTTGGCATTTAAACTGCATCTGCTGTCTCCTGTAAAACCCAAAAGGTGCTTTATGCTTCAACAACTTTTGTGATTGTCAACTGCATTGAGGACTGGGGTCTAATGAAATCTATCTTCAAGTGTAATGATGGCCTCTCAGTGCGCTTTTCATTTTCAAATGGTAGCACCAAACGTATCTTACAGCTACATTTAAAATGTATTCATAATTAAAACAGCTTTTTAATAAATCATATAGAAATCTCTCAGTGCATCGTGTTTCTAGTACAAATATGTCCATGGCGGTGAACTGATCTGACTTGATTCAAAGCATCCATATTTTTAAAGAATTCATTTTTGTGCTTCCTTTTTGCTATAGGGAAGGCTAAGCTACATCTTGGAGCAGTCAACTTGGTTATATTTAGTCCTAATGACTTCCTGGCGCTCTTCAGGCACATTAGCCAATTGTAGCTGGCAGAACTAGGGCAGAGTTCCTGGAACTGCAGCACCAACATGCATATAGTGTGACTGGCAGCAGAGAAAGCCCCATCCATAAACCACTTGCCACAATTGGGTTGGTTTCTTATAAAATATGAATACACACACACACGTTTTCTTTCCTGCCTTTTCAACTTCAAGGCATCAGCCATATTGATCTTTCGTTCTCTGACCTTACTCTGATAAGGAAAGAATGTGTTAAAAACACCTATTAAAATCCTGATTTCAAGGTCCCTGAAATGTGCCATCATTTTTGTCTTTTTTCTTTTGGAGAAATGTGGAAGTGAAGCAGATGGATTCTTGGATATAATGGATCCCATCAATGTTCTGCAGAGTTTTTGCTTGGCTTAAATGTGACAGAAGCAGGTTGCAGTGGCTTCCCTTCCACATCTGTTGTGGCACCTTTAGCTGGCGCATGCTGAAGATGAAACTGCAGTTCCATCATGGCAGCGTCCATTGGTTTTCATGTCTTAGGTGTCTATTCATGCGGGCCATTTTTTTGGCTCAGTTGCAGCTGCATAATTTATCTGACTGGATTCTGCCATCAAATACTCTTTTTCTCCTGGTATGCTCCCGGAGTCTCTGCCTTTGTCACAAAATTAATAACTACAATGCAACTTCGTATCATTGATATTTAAATTAAATAACAGAGTTGGAAGGTCTTCTAATCCAACGCATTGCTCAAGCAGGAAACCCTATGCCATTTCAGACAAATGGTTGTCCAGTCTCTTCTTAAAAACCTCCAGTGTTCAAGTACCCACAACTTCTGAAGGCAAGTTGTTCCACTGATTAATTGTCCTATCAGGGAATGACGCCTTAGTTCTAGGTTGCTTCTCTCCTTGATAAAGTTTCCATCCATTGTTTCTTGTCTTGCCTTCTGGTGCTTTGTAAAATAACTTGATCTTCTCTTCTCTGTGGTAGCCCCTCAAATATTGGAATGCCGTTATGATGTCTCCTCTAGTTCTTTTTTTCTCTTGCTATTACCAATTCCTGCAACTGTTTGTATATTTTAGCCTCCACCCCCTAATCATCTCTGTTGCTCTTTTCTGTACTCTTTCCAGACTCTCAACATCTTTTTTTTATAACATGGTGACCAAAACTGGATGCAGTATTCCAAGTGTGGTCTTACTAAGGCTTTATAAATAATTTTCCTCTTGCAAATGATGTCTAATCATCTTTTAGATAAGACACCAAAGGACTATGGATAACAACACATTTCCAGGTCTTTGGACTACAGCATCTATTAGCTGCAACCAGCAGTCCAACAAGGAAGTTTTCTCTTCTAAACTGATGAGGAGAATTGAAATCCACAACTGATGGCCTTTTGTTTAATGACTGGTTATGACAGTGCTGAAAAAAAGTGATTTATGGCCAGTCCTCACACTTACAGCCATTGCAACATTCCCACGGTCACACGATCGCAGTTTGTTAGCTTCTGACAAGCAAATCAATGGGGGAAGCCAGATTCGCTTAAAAATGTGGCAAAAAAGAAAAAAAGTAAAACCAGGTATGGTCACATAATGACTCAATTAATGATCGCTTAGCAGCCAAAATTCCAGCCCCAACTGTGGTCATAAGTTCAGGACTAACCCGCATGGTATTTGTCAATAGTTAAATTCTTCTCTCAGCTTTTCTTCATGTTTTGACAGATGACCCAGCATCTCTTAAAGGGAGATGGAATTCCATGGCAAAAGGTCAAGAATGATTCCTTTAAAAAGCCAAACTCTTCTATCATATGAGATTTGTATGTGTGAAATCCACTGCCAAAGCATTTTGTTTCCCATGAAAATCTCCTCCATTATCAACAACGCTAAAGATTGGAATAGCCCTCCTGAGGCTTGAAGGAGAACCAGATTTTAGATTTACTGTGTGAATCAGGATTAGCCCAACGCAGGGAGGAGGAAGGAATGGTTATGTTAGGGAGATGAACTGGACAACATAGAGATTATAGAAAATTAGACCTCTTTAATAAATAATACCTGAGACACTTGGACAGATTTGTACATTTAGCTCAGTTTACCGATAGAAGAGAATATTTGTAGCTCAGAGTTCAACTGTGGTGTCCTTAGTCCTTTCTCAGCTTGGTTATAGACATTTGATTACCAAACTAGGTAACATCATCAGTGCTAGTCGTAAAGATGACATTCCCTAGTAAAGATGATATTAGCTACTTTGGTAATGTAACATCTGTAAGAGAACAATCAAGCTCAGAGAGCACCAAGGACTCTACAGCTCAATTGTGTTTCATTGTGTTCTGTATTTTTTGCCATCCTGGATTTCCTTTTGCCTCCTGTTTACATTACCATATACATTCTCTTTAAAAGGCCTTATATTTAAGGAAATATAATGAACTTTCTTCCTCTCTCCCCAAATATGCCTTTTTGTATGGTTTTTGCCTACTGTATTGTTTTGACAAGAGAATTCTCTGCAAAAGCATTTTCTATGCTATTAGCAGGAATTGGCACATTCAGCAATTTTTTTTTTAATTACATTTATATGCCGCCCTTCTCCGGAGACTCAGGGCGGCTTACAATTTTTGGAGCGCAACCCAATGCGCTCAGCAATAGCCTTCATTCCATTGTATATGCCTGCTTATTATAAGCGGCATTTTTACAAGGTCAGCTAATTGCCCCCAACAATCTTGGGTCCTCAATTTACCTACCCCGAGAGGATGGAAGGCTGAGTCAACCTTGAGCCTGGTGGGATTCGAGCCTACAGCAGTTGTAGGCAGCTGGATCTTAAGAGCAGGCAATTAACAGCCTGAGCCACCAAGGCCCATAATTTTGGGGGGAGTGTGAGCTGATGACATAATTGCAAGAGGCAGAATACTGTAAATATTGAAATATCTGCCTTATGAGATATGAATCAAGACAGGTTGCTAATATATAATCCTTCTGAGTTATATTGGCAAAACGTTTGGAAGCTGTAACTGTGACTGGTCCCTAAGACGACCCCTGGGACAATTTGTTCCTTGGTACATGCCAAATTAACCCCGTCTCAATTTAAAAAATAAAAATAAAAAGGAAGCAAGAAAGGATGAGAAAAGATATCTCAAAGAATGCCAACAAGCAGCGAAAAATAACAAAGGAAATTACGGGTTTTCAAAACCAACCAGAAAAATCACAGACAACAGTGGGACTACCCCAAGGTAGTCCTCCCTTTACAATGGTTCATTTAGTGGCCATTCAAAGTTACAGTGGCACTGAACAAAGTGACTTTGACTGTTTTTCACACTTATGATGGTTGCGTGTGATCACGCATTAATGATTGTGTGATCAAAATTCAGATACTTGGCAAGTGGCACGTTTTTATGACAGTTGCAGTGCCCCCGGGTCATGCAATCACCTTTTTGCAAAGGTTTGACAAGCAAAGTCAATGGGGAAGCCAGATTCACTTAACAACCATGTCACTCACTTAACAACTTCAATGATTCGCTTAACAACTGTGGCCAGCAAGGGCATAAAATGGGGCAAAATTCATTTAACAAATTTCTCACCTAGCAATATACATTTTGGGCTCAATTGTGGTCGTAAGTCGAGGACTGCCTGTAGAGGTAGGGTTAGCAGGTATTTGCCATGGGAGAAGAAGAGAGGAGAGGAGAATGATCAGAGGGTGTTCCGAATGTGAAGTTAGAGGTGATGAAAAGATCATCTCCTTTTAAGAGCTGCCAATCGTCCATTGTAGGTGATTGAGGGACTGCTTTCTGCTGAATAAGCAAAGACCATGAGAACGATAAGGCAGCTCCATTCCTGCAACAAGCTCAGTGAATGAGTGAATAATAATGAAAGGAATTTGCTTTTATGATTTCATGTGAGCTAGGGGGAATCCCTAACAGCCTTTTTGTTTCTGCATCAGGCATTTATACTTGGCTAATCTAAGATCCTAGGAAGGGAACAAGAAGAAATAACAGCTTTTCAACAGGTTACGCTCTAAGAGGCAAAAAAGGGGAGCCTGCAATTGTGAGTTGCACTGCTTATGGGCATGGCTCCTTGCCAGAATACACTGGCAGATTTCTTTTTCTGCAACAGATGCAAGCTTGTAGCGGTCTAAAAAAGTGTCAAGGGATAGGAAGGATAAATGGCCCCATGCCAGGTGATAAGAAAAGGTGGGGATTTATGAATTCAAAGAAAGAAGGCGCTACTAACGGAATAAACTATTAGTAGAAGCAGCTCACTGTAAAGAAAACAATTCTTAGCTTAATAACCAAAAACCATACACACAACTATTGGATGGGGGTGTATTTGTGTTGTTAATGATGTCTGTGAAAAAGATCGCAGAATAATAATTGATTTCAAAGGGAATACAAGCCAGCCGTGTGATGTAGCTGCAATAATGCCAAATGCAACTTTAGGTTGCACCAACAGAACTATAGTTTCCAAATCACAGGAAGTTAATTGCGCCATTTTATTTCATTTTGGTCAGATCCCAAGCCTCAGAGGCTGTGTCCAATTGACACTTTTTATATACTGCTCTATACACTTAATATTAAAAATGCAATGGAATATTATAATGATGCTATTATATTATACTTTGTTTAGTGATTTTTAAATTGCAAACTGAATTCATATTACACAGGCTGGCTGTTAAATTATTCAGTTCTAACCTGTTATAAAAGCAACCACAATATTATCTTTGAGACTAGAAAGCTTATTTCCTTGCCCTTGCTTTCTGAGACAGGTGTCTATAATTTAGTCCTTGTCTTTTTTGGGATTGTGGACTTCCAGGGTTTTTGGGGGTTTTTTGGAGCAGGGAGGTACTTGGGCAGGTGTTCTTCTGTCACCTGATCTGAAGCATTTAGCAATAGCAATAATACTTAGACTTATATACACCTTCACAGTGCTTACAGCCCTGTCTAAGCGGTTTGCAGAGTCAAGTCTATTCCCCCCAACAATCTGGGTCCTCATTTTATCGACCTCAGAAGGATGGAAGGCTGAGTCAACCTTTATAGCTTCTTACCTCCTGCACTCAATCAATTTAATAGCTTCTCGTCCTTTACAAATGCTAAACAAGCTGCAAATGCTATGAAATACTCAAATGTACATACATATTGTGTCTTCCTCTGGCTGTAAAGCTTTTCTTTCTTTCCTCTGCTAAAACCATGTTGGCTGTTTGTGGAATGTGACTGCCGCTGTTCTAGAACCACTGAAGCTGTCAAATAGCGTTCCCCAATTCGCCACCATTTGTAATTGACCACCAGCAAAGCCAGCTGGTGGGATCAGTTGGGAATTGGGGTCAAAAACATCTGGACAGTGGCAGTTGCAGGAAGATGGTAGTTAAAAATATTAGCTGATGCTTGGAGCAGATCCCTTGCCCGCTTCCCTCTGCATAATTCAATTTGGTTTTCAAAATCATTATTATTATTCAATTTCCTTGTCTCTGTCATTCCCCAATCATACCAGCTCAACAAATTACTAGCTGACATATAAGAAGTATAATAAAAGTCATCACTGTTGACTCTAAGCATATGCCTTAGAGATTCTTCTGTCTTCATGTTATCCAACATCTTTTTTTAGAATCTATTTTTGTAATGTGCTTAATAACATTGTGACTGCCTCCAAATTGGTGGTAAGATTATTTACAGATGGAGAAAAAAAAATCTACACTGACAAAATATGATTTTGGGTTCTTCCCCCCCCCCATCATTCCTAGGTTTAATCAAATGGAGCAGGAGTCCACCAGATGTTTTGGATTACATTTCCTATGGGCCTCTGTTAATATGGCCAATTATGAAGGATTAAAGAGCTATAACCCAAAACATCAGGTGGGCATCCGGTTGTTTGTCCCTAAAAGAGTGACCACAACTCCTATTTAGACAAAATTTATCTCTTTCTTAAGTCTGTATTTCTATTCAGTGACATTTATACCAACTTTTCCAGGCTGTGTTAACAATCTAGCAGTACGATCAAGCCAAGTCTTTGTACATCTTGTCAAAAGAGGTCATCTTCATCACTTCTTTTTATCTCAGCATTTTCCATTCAGCTCCTATCTGATTCTCTCAGTAGGCATGATCCAAAGATATTCCCACACCAACTCCTGGAGGTCATCTCTTTCTATATATATAGCTGACCATTGAGGAACAGGAGGGATATGATATGGCTGAAGTGGCAACATGAGCTGGTAACACTTAATGCTCTGGCTCGGCGTCCATGCAAGTCTCCCATGGGTTCTGTGGCATGCGAGGCAAGGAGATGAGCAGAAGCGCCACTCCACAGAGGAACAGCAAGACAAAAGAGGCACAGGCACAGGCAAAGGACCAGGAGTAGTAGTACTCTATCCATTCTGTGTCATCGCTCGCGATCATCTTTTTGACCGATTGCCTCATCACTTCCACTGATATGATGATACACAGGCCTGGGGAGAGGGGAAAAGAAAGCAGTGAGCAGGGAATGGAAGTCAAGGCAGAGTTGGCTTGCTGTCAGGATTCCGGCGATTGCCCTAATTAAATCATGAGCCTCGAGCCAAGCTTCAAAAGAATCCAAAAGACTTATTAAGGGCAACATGTCAGCATTGACCCATATGAAGCCAACTCTGCCACACGTAATTTATGGTCACCTGTGACCCTGTTCCCCCCTCCCCCCTGAGTGTGTCATAAATCAGATTCTCCAATGAAGCACGTTCACGGACTGGGTGTCATCAATCACATTCTCCAATGAAGGATTTTTGAGGGCAGAAGATCCGGTAGCCTAGACTACAATCTTTGTAAGATAAGCATGGAATGTACTTTTGGTTTTAATTGCCGTACTGCTCCTTCAGGTTTTCCCCCCTCCTGCTTATGGCAACTCAAAAACAGGCATAGGAATGCTTTATGAGTTGACACCTTCTCAGTTTTATGCTGAACTGAATTCCAGGTTAACTACTAGATATTTCTAGACTTCTGGATTAGACTAGCAAAGCTCTTTGCACCCATCACCACCTTCCTTTCAGTCATGTTGGTCTTCCACCATGTCCCTTCTTCCCACCCTACCTAAATGTGACCCATGCAGTAAAGTTGATGTCCCTATTTCTTCCTTCCCACCTGCAAACATATAGAACATGGCAGCTGGCCTCAAGAGGTAATCCATCTTCTTTCGGAAGGATAAGAGGACACAAATAGTTCCGATGATGGAAAAGCCCATACTGAAGATGGCAATGGCAGCTGCAGAAATGCTGTATTCTGAAGAGACCAAAAAAAAGGGAAAAGCAGTGATGATGTTACCTAGTTTGGTAATGAAACGTATGCAAGAAAACCACCAAGCTCAGAGAGCACCAAGCACTCCATCCAAAGGAAATCTTCTAATCCCAGTGGGGAAGCAACACAAAGGCAAGAAGCTGCCACCAGCTATCAAAGGGTTGTCCACAGAGGACAGTCTGAAAAATCAACATGGTGGTCACAACAATCAAAGCTCTGCTTGATTTTTATCTGTGTCACACCATTCCGATTGCCATGTTGATACTGGTGGACATCCTTGTGGACTTCTGCCATAAAAGCAATGTTTCCCTCTGGGTAATCAGAAGGGAAGGGCTTCAGAAATTGGAGAAACATAAGCTAATTGTGCAACGCATGATGGGGGCCAAGGCAACAATTCAGCATTAAGCATGTAGATGGTGAGACAGTGGATCTATGAATGGAATTGTAGTGTTCCTGGTTCAGTAGCCAACAGACTTCCCTACTTCCTTGTCTGATTCTCTAGGAAAAATCATAATCAGCTCCAGAAGACACAATAATTTCTGCTCTGGGAAACTAATATGATGTGGTAGGGACAACTCTCTGGGTTCTCAACTAGAGCACGACTTGCAAATTGTCAAGGAAAAGAAAGGCTGTAAATCCCACCTTTTTCTTAATAGCAAAATGGGAAAAGATACAATAATCCACCCAATTGTCTGCTGTTTACCTGTTCCCCTTCCTTTCTCAAAGTTTTTACTCAGCTGAACTTGGATATTAGGTGCAATCCAGTGGTAGTATTTTACCGGTTTGGCCCAGTTCAGGCGAACCGCTAGTAAAAAATGTTACCGTTCGGCCGAACCGGTAGTAAAAAAACAGCTACCGGTTCAGCTGAACTGGTATTTTTTTCCTCCTGACGATCAGCTGTTCTGATGATCAGCTGGGCTGGGATCCCCCTCACTGTCTTACTGCTTCGCCAAGGAGGCCCAGGAGGCAAAAAAATTTTTTTAGTGAAACGTTTAAACCTTTCATCCACATACTCTCCCCTTGTTCAAATGCTATATTATATCCAAAGTTCTTTTGCCCACTGAATCATGTAGTGATTTAGATATTCATTCTCCAAATTCAAAATCAATAACAGTTTATAGACCTTGACAATAATATGTTTGTCACTACCACACAGTAGGATTTCCAATTCATTTTTCACAAAATGAAACCCATAATTCTTTTCGTCTGATTTAAATCTTCCTTTCAATTGTAAATATGTAAACCAATGGCAGACACATCCTTCTGATTCACCTCTTTAGACTTACAGGCAGGATTACCAAAGTTAAAAGACACTTTTTTGACTGTAAGTCTGCCAGTTTGGCTTTGCCACCATTTCTTTTCTATCCCTGCAATTTTCTTGTCAAGCTTTTTTTGGGAAGTGGTTTGGCCTTGCCTGCTTCCTGGGGCAAAGAGAATGATTAACCCAAAATGATTGGCTTTGCGCCTAAGGAGGGACTAGAAATCTCCTGGTTTCTAGCCTTAATCGCTGAGCCAAACTGGCTTTCATTTCAATTCAGGTAATCCTTGATTTACAACAGTTCATTTAGTGACCTTTCAAAGTTACAACGGGACTGGAAAAAGTGACTTATGACCCTTTTTCACACTTATGACCTTTGTAATATCCTCATGGTCATGTGATCAAAATTCAGGTACTTGGCAGCTGACTCATACTTATGACCATTGCTGTGTCCCAAGGTCATGTGATCAACTTTTGCAACCTTTTGACTTTGACAAGCAAAGCCAATGGGGATGCCAGTTTCCTTTAACAGCCATGTGACTAACTTGTCAACTGCGGTGATTCACTTAACGACTGTAACAAGACAGGTTGGTAAAATGTGACAGAAATGTTGGGCTCACTCATAGTTGTAGGTCGAGGAATACCTGTAGTAGCAAGCTTATAAAGGCTAGCAGTCTATTAAATATACGGACTTGAAAATGCTAAGGCGTGAAACATCTGAAGGAGATTCTTGAATTGCAACAAAATAATACAACAAATAGGGATGAGGGTGTTAATTTCCTTACAGCATAAAACAAATCGTTTTAGAATACAAAATTAAATTGTGTAATAGTTTGCTTTTCCCTCATGTAGATGAATTGGAAGTAAATGGTCCTGTCAACTTCTGTTTCATTTCTAGAATCATCTCCTACAGACACCAGCTAAATTAGGGAAGAGAAAAAGCTCGTAGAAATTCTGCTGTTCCCTAATTTTTCTACCTTCTTATTAGAGATGTTTGTGGATCCAGCTGAAAGATTTCAAAGACCTTTAGAAAGCATGCTCCCATCTAGAATAAAATGTGCTTGCAAAACTCTCGGTATCTCCAGTTCTATCCCAGCAGGGCTTCTGTTCCGAATAAGGTTGGAACTGCCTCCTGCCCGTCACATTAATCAACACTTTGCTCTTTAATGTCAGCCAGGCACATGGGGATGCTGAGAGCAGGGCTTGGATACATCTTCTCAATTTCATCATTTCATGAGTCAGCCCTCCATTGCAAAATAACTGTCAAGAGTGGGAAATCAGAAACCCAGGCAGCTCAAAATGACTGTAAAAAAAAAGATGTATTGCAAACTTAAGCTCTCTACAGAATCTGAACTAGTAACTGTCAAAGCAAATTGGTGGTAGAGAAGAGTCAATGGAATTCATGCTGAAGCGGACTTAGATCTCTTGTGGGCTCAAGACTGATGACGTGTTTGACCTCTCCCTCGGGCTCAGCCTGGTCGTCTCCTACATCAACATTTGCAAGGAGCTGATTCATTAATACAGGGTTCTTCGATCTTGACAACTTTCAAGACTTGTGGACTTCAACTCCCAGAATTCCCCAGCCAGCATAGGAATTCTGGGAGTTGATGTCCACAATCACTTGTTGCCAACTTTGGAGACCCTTGCATTAATAAATTCCATCTTAGACCCTTGCCGTAGGAGTCATCTGTTAAATCCTTCTTAAGACTAAAAACAAAGGTGTGTGATATGCATACCTTTTTTTCACAGATACAGCAAGTGAATCTGTTTAAAAATATCACTTCAGAAATAAATTATTAACCCAGAGGGATAGTTAAAGCACATTCACTGCACAATTGCAATAAAGCTGCTATTTCAACTTTGCAGAGCTGTAATGAAGCATTGGATCATCCAGCGGTCCTGCTGAAAGAGTTCACTTACAAATGAAAAGCTTTCCTAATGAGAGAAACCTAAAGGCTTTTCTCCCGTGCTGAAAGCAGCAAGGGCTGGCTGTCATTCATTTGTTCTGAGTAAAGAGGAAGAACTTTGGGTGCATTCTTTAAGTGTGATCTTCTCTTAGAACAAATGGAAATGCTTCTCATTATATTTAGGAATTTCAGGTTTGGTATTTTCGCCACCTAAAAAGCCCGTCAAGCAAGAGATTCTTAATGTGGGTGTAACCCAAAGGCACTTTTTTCAAAAGCCAGCTGGACTTTGTTTTGCCTTGAGGACATTTTGCTTCCCATCCAAGAAGCTTCTTCAGTTCTTCCCACCCAAGAAGCTTCTTGGATGAGAAGCGAAACATCTTCAAGGAAAAACAAAAGTCCAGTTGCCTTTTGCAAAACCACCTTTGGAACAACCATGACCTGGATGACGAGAATAATCTCTATAGACATACGTGGGTGTTAAGTTTTCCCACTGGCTCCATCTGATGTATTAAGGTTACCATTCTCAGAACTGAAAACTGAAAATAATCGTTGGGACAGCTTGCCTCCTGAAGTTGAGGGTGCTGTATCACTGGAGGCTTTTAAGAAGAAACTGCAGTGGGCAGCTATTTGTCCAGAATGGCTTTGGGCAGTGATGGCTAACCTTTTCGGCACCGAGTGCCCAAAGCACGTGTGCTCATCCCCAAAATGCAATGCGTACAAGTCCCTCATGCATGCGCCTCATCCCCATGCATGCATGTGCACCCCTTGCATGCACAAGCATCCCCTGCGTATGCACCCCACCCTGCGCATGCGTGGTAGAGACCCGAAGACCAGCTGGCTGGTGGGAGGCACTTGTGCATGCATGGTGGAACTGAGCTGGGGCAATGGTTTGCATGCCGACAGAGAGGGCTCTGTGTGCCACCTCTGGCACGTGTGCCATAGGTTCACCATCACAGGCCTAGGTTCTCCTGATTGAGCAGGGGATTGAACTAGAAGACCTCCAAAGTTGGACTAGAAGATGTCCAAGATCCCTTCCAACTTTGTTACTCTGTATTCTGTCCTGTATTCCATCAGAATTCTCAGTCTTGGTGCCAACACAAGCGGAGGATATCATGATAGGGAAGACTACTCAATATGTTCCTCTAAAGCTGATGGAGTTGACTTCAGGTTCATCTTTCCATAAGTGTGTGACTCTTCACCTCTTTCATCTGGACCAGAGGTGGTATTCAGCAGGTTCTGACCAGTTCTGGTGACCGACAGCGGAAATTTTGAGTAGTTTGGAGAACTGGCAAATCACACCTCTGACTGGAGAGTTTACAGTATCCTTCCCCTGCCACGCCCGCCAAGCCACGCCCATAGAACCGGTAGTAAAAAAAATTGAATCCCACCACTGAATTCCGTACCCTTAGACATCTTCCTCCATAACTGGTTTAATTAACCCATATTTGTTTAGAGCTGGATCCCAATCTGATGAACTGGGTACATTTTGGCATAAGGTATGCTACTGTTGTAATGCAGCGGTTGCCTGCTTACCAATTCTTCTTACCTCGTTGTGTTGATACGTGAAAGACCTCAGTGCTTTCTCCTGACACAAAGTGTGTGAAATAGGAACAGCTGTACTCTGAAAGGAAGGAGGGGAGAGGAAGAAAAAAAAATTAATACTTTTTGTCCAAATCAATTCTTTTCATTTTTGCTGATCCCAAAACACAGAAAATATACCAGGTAATCCTATATAGTTTTATTTAGAATTTAGTCCCATTGGGACTAATGATTCACACGGCAGAAAATAATATATGGCGGTACAATTTCAAAGAGGTTTCTCTTGTTTGGTTTTTTTAAAAAATTCATATTTATATGCTTCTCCGGAGACTCAGGGTGGCTTACAATTTGTTGGAGTGCAGCCCAATGCGCTCAGCAATAGCCTTCATTCCATTGTTTATGCCTGCTTATTACTAAGCGGCATTTTTACAAAGTCAGCTTATTGCCCCCAACAATCTTGGGTCTTCAATTTACCTACCCCGAGAGAATGGAAGGCTGAGTCAACCTTGAGCCTGGTGGGATTCGAGCCTGCACTAATTGCAGGCAGCTGGAACTAAGTGCTAGGTGTTTAACAGCCTGCACCACCAAGGCTCTTTTTTTCTGCTTTTCTGCTTTTCTTTTATTTCAAAAGCTGGGTTTTTTTAATTAATGGAAAATGTTTATTCCTTCAAATAAACACTATGACAGGCAGCTACTCTGCACATCCCTTTTCAAATGTTCAGTATGTCAGTGAGGTGGAGTGGAATCTGAGGCCTTACATATTCCACCTGTACATTCAGACCTAGAGCAGTGAAATCCTCCATTTCTTTAAATGCATCAAAAATCTGGTGGAGGTTTTTTTTTTGGACCTTTATTTTTAGCATCGATTTCTCACTTCTTCTATCTTTCAGCCACATCTACAAGATTAGCTAGTACTAACCTATGTATTTTAGGCAATAACCGGTAGTCATTGACTTACAACCATTCGTTTAGTGACCATTCAAACTTACGACGATACTGAAAAAAGTGATTTATGATGATTTTTCACACTGACGACAATTGCAACATTCCTGTGGTCATGTGATCCAAGTTTGATGCTTGGCAGCTGGCTTGTATTTAAGACAGTTTCAGTGTCCTGGGGTCATGTGATCACTTTTTGAGGCCTTCTGACAAGCAAAGTCAATGGGGAAGCCAGATTCACTTAACAACTGTGTTACTGGATTAACTGTAGTAACAAGGGAGGCAAGAAAGGTCGTAAAATGGGGCAAAACTCACGTAACTGTTTTGCTTAGCAACATAAATTTTGCACTTATCTCTGGGTTCATCGTCTATCAATGTCTATATGGAACAAATAAATATTTTGGAAAAGTTGGGTTTTTAATAGTGTCACTGAGTGAGACACTGTTGACCTCACATACACTCAAAGCTTCAGGCAATCTCAGAAAATCTCAACCAGCACAATGGGTTTTAACAGTTTACATTTATTAATTGATTAGGTCCTTGTAATCACCTGATTCCTGAATCTGAATAACCAACCTACCCCTCCCTCCCTCCCTCCCTCCCTCTCTCCTCCACACCTCAACCCAATTTAAAGCCTACATCAATTTGTGAAAGCTTCTGTCTTTTAATTAAATGTGTTTTCACCAGAAATGGTGTTACCAGACTTCTCCGATTTTTTTTTGTCAGTGTGTTAAAACTACAAGAAAGTAGTTTACAGCTGGAGGTCAGGAAGAGATTTCTGACTGTATGCACTGTCAGCCAATGGAACAGGTGGTCACACATACTGTGAGTTGCCCAATGGCTAAAGATAATATCCAGAAGGTTGTTGGTCATCCATTACCAATGTCTTGGTGGAAGTTGGCAGAGATGACCTCCAACCTTATGAAGCACTGTGGCTGAGTATAGAGGTGAACCTGGACTCCACAGTGCCATTCCGACACCTTCCCATGACACACCCCGGCTAACACTGAAGAAGATTCTTGGATGAGAAATAAAATGTTTTCAAAGGAAAAAAAAATAAAAAAAGTTCACTTGCCTTTTGGGGAAAAAAGCACCTTTGGGAGAATTATGACATGGTCAACTAATTTTTTCAGAGTCATGTTTCTCCTTAATACTTTCAAAGCAGTTAAAGAGTAAAATTGGGGCTTTATGATTTGTAGAAATTTAAGGCAACTTGTTTGCCCTTAAAGCCATCCAAGAGAGTTGGGCAGGAATAGTGGTTATGGAGGAAGTTTTAAGCTTCTATTTTGCCTTTCATCTTCCTTGGAATGAACACAGAGATAGCTAGTCCTCATGGTTTTGCTTCTTGTTTAGTCCTACCTCAAAGGGCTAACATCCACTCCTGGAACTCTGAAACTATCTCTCACATCCCTTACTTTCACTCTTCCCAAATCTAGGAAAGGTTCCTTCTGATTCAGCTTTTCTATTTCTTTGGGTTCAGATGTCGTTGATCAGATGGTTGTCTGAGGTCTGCAGCTGTTCCTTCTGTCTGCCGAGGCCATTCCACATACCAGTAGAGGTAGTCCTCATTTAGCAACTATCTTGTACAGTGACTGCAGTTGCAATGGTGATGAAAAAACAACAACTCGCATTTATGACCTTTGCAGGTCTGTAAAACAAAGGAAAGCTGTAGCACGATTCTAAGCACAGTTGCGGTTTCATTTAGCAACAACTTGACTTAACTGCTGAGTTGAGGGTCCCAACTGTGGTCATTCAGTGAGGTGCATCCTTACAAGCTCGTGATGGAGGCAGCAGCAGTTTTCCTGACCCATAAGTTCAGGCAAAAATATTGACTGAGAATTGAGCCCCAACTCAGATTGCCGACAAATGGACACTCCTCAGTTTTACTCAGAGCGAAAGCTACAATGATCAATCAAACATCTTCACAAACTTGCATGACCTTCCCACCTCCCAGGCAGATAGAGGGAAATTAACCACTTTCAGCTTTAGAGACTCAGTCGGTGAAGAGAAGCATCCACTGGTAGGGCAGATGGAGTGGGGTTAAGGTTTATCCTTGTTACTGTGCCTGTGCTTTCCTGCAAAAGCTTCATGACCATGAAGTCCTCACCTCTGATGTCCATTGTATGAGAGCTCAGGGGTTCTGGCACTGGGCAGCAAAAGACTTAGTTCTTCAAAGCCCCATAGCCTACTCAGAGCAGATGTCAGAGCTTCTGCCCACAGATGACCCTATAATTGTCAGGCATTAGGCCAACGAGGATTTTTATGGAACTAGCTGTGATGACAACTTCATTAAATCAGGAGGATCTGTGGAAGAGGTAACAGTGTCACCACAGAAGACCATATCAATGGCCCTGCTCTGCCCACCCTTATTTTGTTCTGAGGATGAGAAAACGGGGAGGGGGGAGGAAAGGCAAATTAAGCTACTCATATTGTTCAGCCAAAGCATTTTGCAGAAAATGTTAAAACACGATCTACGTGGCTGTAGCTAGGAAAACAGCATCCTATTTAATATCAAAATGATTGGAACTGGACATTCTTGTTTAAGAGTGTTAAGTTTGCATGAAGAGACAGACGCGGAGTGCTTCAAGCTCTTTCTTTATTAGTGACTACAGCTCAGAACGAACCCACTTTGGCTGGGCTGCGGCTGCTACTTATAGCCAGCAGCCGCAGTTGCCAGCCAATCAGAGTGCAGGGTTTTCCCGCACTTTTTAAACCAATCATTTCTTACATTTTACAAGAACAGTTCAAACTAAACCAATGACTTTAAACCTACATACATAACACCCCTCCCCACTAGGTTCAGTCCATACTCAAACCCCAGCCTATCTAATGTATTCTTTTAAATAGGTGGGGCTCTTACGTGTACGTTGAGACCTACGTGGTTCAGATGTTTTAAGGTTCTCACCTTGTGAGGGAGGAAATGTGTCTGCTGACATTTCCTTACTAGGACTTGTAGTAATGGTAGAACCTGTTTGGTTACTACAACCTGGTCTCTCCTCCCAATCCATCTCCAACCCAATGTCAGCACCTAAATCAGGTAGTGATGTGCAATCTTCCATTTGTAAAAATGGTTGTGGGCACTGTGACAGGTTTTGGGGTGATTCCTGTCGTGTTAGCTCGTTACACATGGGGTTGATTCTTGCTTGCTGATTACACTCATGATCCTCCCTTCCCCTAGAAGAGGCAGTAGGTATGGGAACCAGAGAGAGGAGCAAAAGCGATGCTCCTGAGGCAATCTGGATCTTAACTGATCAATGTGCCTGCTCCGGAGGACACCATCCTCCGTTTGTACCCTGTAAGACCTGGGGCCTGTGATTTGGGTTATCTCAGCAGGAATCCATAATGGTTCACCCATAAGGTTCTTAGCATAAACAGAATCACCCACAGTGAATGTGCGAATTTTGCTAGTGGAATCTAGTGGAGCATTGGGTGCGTAAGTGGGATGAAGGCGACCAAGGGGAGACCTGAGTTTCCTACCCATCAACAATTCAGCTGGGGACAAATTAGTTGAGGGGTTGGGAGTGATATGCTGAACACTGAGAAGTTTTTCAACTCTCTCAGTGATATCCCCTGGACCCAATTGCTGAAGTTTTTCCATGGTAAATCGTACCATATGTTCAGCCCGGCCATTAGCCGAAGGATGCCCAGGGGCTGTCAGGGCATGTCTGATACCCTGTTGTGCTAGATATGATTCAAAAAGGTTGGATGTAAATTGAGGACCATTGTCAGAAACAAGCACATCAGGTAACCCGTGAGTTACAAAAAGCTTTTTAAGCTGTTTGATGACAGCTTCAGTTGTGGTGGATGCCATAGGGATAACCTCTAGCCATTTGGAATATGCATCAACTATAATAAGGAAAGTGTGCCCTCTGGTAGGGCCAGTAAAATCAATGTGAATCCTGGACCATGGGCCCCTAGGACATTCCCATTCCTGTGTGGGGGCGAGAGGTGGGGCAGGCCTGACTACCTGACAGTTGGACAGGATGCAACCCAGTTTTCAACCATTTTGTCAATACCTGGCCACCATACATAACTCCTGGCCAATCCCTTCATTCTGACAATCCCGATGACTCTCATGTAACATTTCCAAAACCTCTTTTTGTAGTTTTGCAGGAATAACCACCCTGTTACCCCACAAAATACATCCTCTTAATACAGATAATTCAGTTTGCCTGGATTTGAAGGTTGGGCGAGTTGAGGTAGATCTTGAAGTGGCCAACCCTTCTTAATCCAGCCTATAACAGGAGCCAATAAAGTGTCTTTGGCAGTCTCTCTGGCAATTTGAGCAGCATGTACTGGAAGCTTGGCAACAGTTTCTAGAAAAAGGTGTGAGTCTCAGGAACAGGGTCCTCAGTGTGTGAAGGAAGTGGGCAGCAACTCAAAGCATCTGCATGCCCAATGTCTTTACCAGGTCTGTGGATCAGTTTGTATGAATAAGCAGCAAGAAATTCAGTCCATCTCAGCATTCTTGGTGACAGGATTGTGGGCATTGGTTTGTCTCCTGCCACAATGCCTAGAAGAGGTTTGTGATCTGTGACAACAGTAAATGTTCTCCCATATAAATACTCATGGAATTTCTTGACAGCTGCTACAATTGCCAAGGCTTCCTTGTCCAGTTGGCTGTAGTTCCTCTCTGCTTTAGTCAAGGTGCAAGAGTAAAATGCAATAGGAGCTTCCCTCCCACTGGGAAGCATGTGGCTCAATACCCCCCCACACACACACTCCAAAGGGGGAAGCATCACAAGTCAGAACAGGAAAGTTCTCAGAGAACTGTATCAGCACAGCATCAGACGTGATTTGTCTCTTGATATTGTTAAATGCTGCTTGTTCCTTCCTCCCCCAGACCCAAACAGATTTCTTGTCCAGCAACCTATGTAGGGGTTCTGCAATGGTTGCCTTCTGAAGTAGAAACATATGATAAAAGTTAATGAGTCCCAAGAATGCTTGCAAATCTGTTTTGCATTTTGGCCTGGGAGCTTCTTTGATTGCCTGAACCTTGCTCTGTGGGGTGGATGCCATGTTTATCAATCATGTAACCCAAGAATTCCACTTTATCTGTTCTAAGTGTGCATTTTCTTCTTTGACTTTTAACCCACTTTTTGAATCTGGTTAGGACTTCTCTGAGTCTCTCAGTAACTGAGTGTCATTTTCAGCAGAGATTAAAGCGTCATCAAAATAGGCACCACCCCTGGCAACCCTTGTAGCATCTTTCCATAAGGCTTGGAAGATGCCTGGTGCCACGCTTACTCCAAACTGCAACCTTTTGCATTTGAAAGCACCTCTATGGGTCACAATGGTTTGGGCTTCAGCAGTGGCATCATCAACTGTTAATTGTTGATATGCCTGTGCCAGGTCCAACTTGGCAAAAACTGTGCCCCCTCCAAGGGAATGTAATAAATGATGCACCACTGGAACTGGATATGTGCTCTGTTGTAGCGCATGGTTCAATGTCCCCTGTAGTCTCCACAGATTCTCACAGACCCATCAGCCTTGACTGGTGTGACTATGGGTGTCTCCCACCTGGAGTGATCAGTGGGCTCTAAAACCCCTTGGGCTATTAGTTTATCTAATTGTGCATCAATTTTTCCTTTAAGGCAAATGGGACCCTTCTGGGCTTTAACGGATTGGTTGTACCTTGGGATCTAGGTTAAAGGAGATAGGGGTCCCCAAGTACTTGCCTAATCCGTTGCTGAAGACCTCTGGAAACTCAGACTTCAAGGCCTCTTCCCACTCAGTGTTGCTCACGTGATTGATGCCAGTCACCTCGATGCCAGCGGGTTGAACCACTCAAGTCCCAGCAAACTTGGGTGATCCTTGTCCACGATGGTCAGGGGTAGGCATTCGGTGTGGCCTTTGAACTTCACGTTGAATTCTCTTGTTCCAACTACTGGAATCTTGTTCCCTTGGTAGTCTTTAAGAGTCAAGTGCTGCTTCTTGAAGTGCTTCTTCTGAATGTTTGGTAACAGTCTGAATAGTGTCCCATGACACCATAGATAGATATGAGCCTGAGTCCACTTCCATTTGGCAAGACCTTCCTTCAATGAGTACCTTGACATGCACTTTTCTGTTATTTATAGAAGATGAATGACCAATAGTTACTGTCTGATGAGTTTCATTCTTTCCCTTTGCTTCTGTGCTGTGCCCCATTTTCTCACTGAGGTTGTTGGGCTTGAATTCTTCGTCTTTGCTTGCAGCAAACTTCCTTCTGTTTGGTGGAGTTCTGGATGATTTGCAGACTCTTGCTAAGGTGTCCTCTTTTATCACAACGGAGGCAAATGGTGTCTAAAAACTTGCATTCAGTGCGGGGGTGGCTTCCCCCACACCCTCTGCAGTAGAAATCTTGCCTCTTTCTTCCCAGGTCTTTCTTTTTCCGCTCCATTCTGAGTCTGTAAATTCCTTCCTCCACCTCACTACAGTCTGACTCAGAATCTATTTGCTCACAATGAGTTGTTGTGGACTTTTCCACATCAGGATGGCTTGTGGCCTTGTTGATTTTCTTCATGGCTGCTGCTGAGGACTTGGTAGCTTCTGCTGAAGAGGCCTCTTCTATTGCTTCCTTCAGCGTGATCTTAGGTTTTAGTAATAACTTGCTCTGAAGCACCTTGTCTTTAAGGCCCAGAACAAATCGATCGCGCATGGCCTCTTCTAAATTGTTAAATTCACATGCACCCCCAATGTCTCTTAAACTTGCCACGAAGTCGTTTACGTTTCGCTTTCCCCTTGATCCCGACAGTAAAACTCGTGTCTCTTAATGAGGCACGATACTTTTGGCACGTAATGGGCTCTTAACAACTTTTCTAAGTCAGGCCATTCCATTACCTTCACGTCTGCAGCTCCCGCCAATGCCTTCGCCATCTTGAAAACTGCAGTGCGTGAGAAAGACTGCCCTCTTCCGCTTCTTGGAAATGTCGGCAAGATCGTTTCCTTCCAGATACATTTGGAAACGATCTGCATACGACTCCCAGTCTTCTGCCATTGGATCGAACGGGGCTGGGGGGGTGTTCAGCGCAGCCAACTCGCTCTCGTTCTGTTCCGCGTTGCCTTCTTCTTCAGAGAGATCCCACCTTTATCGCCAGTGTTAAGTTTGCATGAAGAGACAGACGCGGAGTGCTTCAAGCTCTTAGTTTATTAGTGACTACAGCTCAGAACGAACCCCCTTTGGCTGGGCTGCGGCTGCTACTTATAGCCAGCAGCCGCAGTTGCCAGCCAATCAGAGTGCAGGGTTTTCCCGCACTTTTTAAACCAATCATTTCTTACATTTTACAAGAACAGTTCAAACTAAACCAATGACTTTAAACCTACATACATAACAAAGAGACCTCGTCGCTTTCCATCCACTCACTGGAAAATGTGTGACTGAGCCAAGAAATCAAAGGAGATTTGTGTCTACTGTTCTACTGCTCCCTGAAGCTGTTCTTTAGGAACTTACACAAAGGAGAGTGTGTTTGTACTGATATCATCTGTGGAAATTGGGTTCTTTGGTGTTGTTATTGTTGTTTTTTTCTCAACACACAGTAGGGATGATTGTTTTATTTGACTGTGGGCCAAAGCAAACAAAAGTGCAGAAATAAATTAAAAGCAGACAATGATCACCAATCATTGCAAATCTATTGGAGAAGAGGGGCAGGTTAAACACTTAAGAGCGTGTGCTTGTGACCAACTGCACAGCCTGCAGGAATATTTGGGTGACTCTCTTAACAGGAGGTAGTTTGGGGAGATGAGCTGAGGAAGTGAGATTACTTTTAAAAAAAGATTTCCTCTGGGAAAAGGACAAGAAGCAGTAGAGTGGTAGGTTGTCGTCCACAATGCCTTTGCTGAAAATATAATCACAACTGGTGTTTTATTTTATACATATTATTCCCATTCCCCCAAACAGACTTTGGGTTTTTTCTCCAAAAAAGGAAAAGTGACCATATTTAAGGCTGGGATCATAGAGCAAATGAATATATTTGCCTAGCTTTGCCCACCATCCTGCCCTGGTGTGGTTACATGACTGGGTTGAATCATAGAACTGTAGGGCTGGAAGGACCTGGGAGGTCTTCTAATCCAAAACCCTCTGCTCATGGCAGGGACCTTATATTATCCCGGACAAATGGTTGTCCAATCCTTTCTTGAAAACTTCCAGTGATGGAGCACCCAAAACTCTGGGAGGCAAGTGATTAGCAATTAATCCATTGATTAATTGCTCTCGCTGTCAGGAAGTTTCTCCTTAGTTCCAGATTCGACCTTCCTCTGATGAGCTTCCATCCATTGCTTTTTGTCCTGTTCTCAAGAATTAAGGGCCTTGGTGGCTCAGGCTGTTAATTGCCTGCACTTAAGTTCCAGCTGCCTACAACTGCTGTAGGCTCGAATCCCACCAGGCTCAAGGTTGACTCAGCCTTCCCTCCTCTCGGGGTAGGTAAATTGAGGACCCAAGATTGTTGGGGGCAATTAGATGACCTTGTAAAAATGCCGCTTAGTAACAAGCAGGCATATACAGTGGAATGAAGGCTATTGCTGAGCACACTGGGTTGTATCCCAAAAATTGTAAGCCGCCCTGAGTCTCTGGAGAAGGGCGGCATATAAATGTAATTAAAAAAAAAATTATGAGGAAAAAGTCAACCCTGCTCATTTCTGTGATTGTTCCTCAAGTATTGAAAGACAGCTACCACGTTAACCCTAATTATTCTCTTCATTAGGCTAGGCATACATAGTTCCTTTAACTCAGGGGTGCTGAGATCTGGACCGTGGTCCACCCTGGAAACAATGAAGGACCAGACCACGGTGTCTCTGCCAGTGAAAATGGAACTTGAGAGGGTTGCGTACGGCCCTCCCAAGCTCCATTTTCAACTGTGATGGTCTCCTGCAATTCTCTGCCAGTGACCCTCCAAGCTCCTTTTCTCTGGAAGAGTGCTCAGCCACCACAGGTATCCCTGACACAAGTGATGTTGAGCTGGCCACACCCACCCTGGCCACACCCCCTTGGCCCTCCCAAGGTCAACACAACCGTGATGTGGCCCCCAATGAAATCGAGTTTGACACCGCTGCTTTAAATGTTCCTCATATAGTTTATCCTGCAGCCCCCTTATCATCTCAGTTGTTCTTTTTTTCCACTTTTTCTAGGATCTCAGCATCTTTTTTTTATATTTTGATGACCAGAATTGGACACAGTATTCCAGGCGTCGCCTCACTCAGTTCAGTATAAAGCGGTACTATCCCTTCTCACGATCTTGATGCTATTCCTGTGTTGATACAACCTAGGATTGCATTGGCTCTTTTGGCAGCTGCAGCATACTGCTGGCTCATACTTAAGTGGTGGTCCACTAGGACATCTAGATCCCTCTCATAGTTACTCCTGTTGAGCCAGGTACTGCCAATTCTATACCTGTGCATTTGGTTTTTCCTGCCTAGGTGCAAAACTTTACTTTTCTTACCACTGAACTGCATCTTGTTAGCTAGGACCTAATGCTAAACTGACCAGATTTCACCCTAAAGAGCTGTGTAAACTCAGTTTTCTATTTACTTACTGGCCAAGATTTTTTACTTGTAGGATTGTCAACCCTTGGGCTATCAGAATTAGAGCATTTCCTCATTAAACAGTTATTGCTATGCAGACAATCAACACTATAATGTATGCACGGAAGCTTATGCTCAGATGCCAGAAAAGAAAATAATGCATAGCAGAACAACCATAATAGCAGAACAACCATAATCATAACAAAAGAAGAAAATGTACCACTCTGCTAAGGCTACATAATTTTGAGGTGTACAAAATTATGCATAGTGTGGTTAAAGTAGATAAGGTAAAGCTAATAAAGGAGAATATTTATGGCTGATGGTTGAAATTAGGTGTCCTTGTTGCTCTCTGAGCTTGGTTGTTTTCTTGCAGATGTTTCATTACCCAAATTAGGTAACCTAGATATCTAGTTTGTTTAATGAAACGTCTGCAAGAAAACAAGCAAGCTCAGAGAGCACCAAGGGCCTCTCACAAGAAGAAGCTATTTTGCCTTTCCCTGTTATACTAGAGCCAAAGGAAACTGAATCTTGGAGAAATCAGGACAAATGGAAGGAATGGGGTTTTTTTACACTACACATATTTACATTTGGAATTTTCTACCATGAGATGTGGTGCTGGCTACCAGCTTGGCTGGTTTCAAAAAAAGGTTGGACCAGTTCACAAATGACATGAGGATCAATGGTTATTTGCTTTGATGGCATTGCCTTTGAAGGCCAATTGCTGGGACACTAGTGGGCTTCCTTCTGCTGTTGGGTGGCCACTGGGAGAACAGATCGCTGGACTACATGGGCCAGGGGAATGATCCAGCAGAGCTCTGCTTATGTTCGAATACAAAATTGCAAATATTTACACAAGTAATACTAATGTGTCTCTAACACAGGGTGTCAAACTCAAGGCCCGTGGGCCGGATCTAGCCCATGGGGTGCTTAGAGCAGGTCCATGGGGGCTGCCCTGGAAACCGCAAAGGAGTGGCCCATGGAGCCTTTGCCAGTGAAAACGGGGCTCAGTTTTCACTGGCAGAGTGCTTAGGCCTCCACAGGCGCCCCCGACACAAGTGATGTCAAGCTGGCCATGCTCACCCTGGCCATGTCCCCCCCGGCCCCCTGAGGTCAAACATAACCTTGATGCAGCCCTCAATGAAATCAAGTTTGACACCCTGCTCTAACCGATGGCTACCTCAATGAATCAATCCATTAATCACCAGGGGATGGATATTCTAAGCATCACTGTTAATAAAAACCAAAACTTTGAATCATATTAAAGCTATTCATTCCTTACCCCTGCCTTAATTATTTAACAAATTTTGCCCCATCATACTACTTAAGTCTAGCTCAGCTCAGATTAGCCTGGTGCAGTCCAGTCTATCTTTTTGATGGGACAAGGTAATGAAATCCTCTCTATAGTCTACTGAAGAGAAGGACCAGGGGAGACATGATAGCAGTCTTCCAATATTTGAGGGGCTGCCACAGAGAGGAGGGGGTCAAGCTGTTTTCTAAAGCGCCTGTAGGCCAGACAAGGAATAATGGATGGAAACTGAACAAGGAGAGATTTAACCTGGAAATAAGGAGAAACTTTCTGACAGTGAGAACAATCAACCAATGGAACAGCTTGCTCTCGGAAGTTGTGGGAGCGCCATCACTTGAGACCTTCAAGAAGAGACTGGACTGCCATTTGTCAGAAATGGTGTAGGGTCTCCTGCTTAGGTGAGGGAGTTGGACTAGATGACCTACAAGGTCTCTCCCAACTCTGATTATCTGTTATCTGTAATTCTGATAGGCCTTTCATCAAACCCCTGGTGTAAAGTATTAACACTTGATCCTTTACAACTGTTTAAGCTTGTTTATTCCAGACTGGCATCCTGCCTCGTTAGCATTCTACACAGGTGTTGATCTGGCAAAGGCAACGGGCGGTTTAATTTGAAAGGAATGCCATAAGGAAAGGCTGAAGCACCAGCGGCTCACACTTCAAACACAACACACGTTCACTGGGGTATCTTGCCTCCCAAATAGCCTGTCAAGTCAATTTAATGGATGAAAATACAAATTTATGCTCCTGGAGACAACTCCAGTTTGAAATCTGGAAAGATGCCGAAAAGCATTTTACTAAAGCAATATTAAGCAGAGTTATGATCAGTTCATCCCCAGGGGCTCAGCTGAAGATTCTTCAATGGCTGAAGAAGCACCATGGTTTGCAAAACAGCCTGGGGATTTGAGTTTCTGAACATAAAGCATATTATTGTTCCACCTTAGGCAGCCAACTTCATCCACAGGAGGAGGCGGCACCAGGGAAGAGTCCTCCTGTGGTTCCCTCTGGCTGGCACACACACAACACACACACACACACACATATATATAGAGAGAGATATGATAATTAAATAGATAGATGATAGATAGAGATAGATATGCTAGATAGATGATAGAAGAGAGAGGGAGATAAATAGAAAGAGAAATGGATGGATGGATGGATGGATGGATGATAGCTAAATGATAGCTAGATATAGATGATGGATAGATAGATATAGATGATAGATGTTGATAGATTCATAGATACATAGATACATACATAGATAGAGCTAGATATCAATAGATTCAATCAGCAGTGCCCTGCATCTCCTAATAAGCTGCTTTTGAATTTGATTTGTGATGTGGTAGGACAGTGGTAGGTTTGTGGATGTGGATGAGATGGAGTAAACAGGGGCCTGGCCCTGTATAAGCCTAAGGCTCAACATCCTAAATTTCTTTGTAAGCTCCACTGAACACAGGGTGGTTTATTGCCGAGTGAGGGTAGACATACCAAGGCTGGAAATAGCTATTTGGATTTCAACCCTTGCCTGCCTGCAAAATTCAAGGCAAATCATGACACAACCTTATACTTTGCTTACCTTATTAAAACAATGTGATGATTTGCAAAGCAATGTCATCTCTACTTAATGCAAATATATATAAGCTTAAGGGAAGGGAAATTAATTTAATGAATGTGTGTCTGAAGCTATATTTTTTGAAGAGCTGAGCTTCAGGAAAAATAATACATTCAGCAGGGAAAAATCATAACCGGCTAGTTTCCTTTGCTTAAGTTTGTACTCTGCGTCCAATTCAAACCTGAAACACAACCCCTCTTTGGAAAACCTGCCACCACCATCTCATGAAATACCAGTCTATGTTTTAATTTTTAAATTAACACAATGTTTTTTAATGCTATAAGGGACCTGGAAGTTTAATGCTATAAGGGAAACTGAAGGCATGTGGCCATGTTCAAATAAATGAAATTTAATCCCATTTTTGTCATGTGGATTTAGGAACAATGAACTTTTTTTTTCAGGCTAAGGTTTCTATTTGGAACGCACAATCCCTCTTTCCTTATGTAGTGATAATATCTGTGTAAGTTCACAACAAAGAACATCCCTATGTCAAAGGGATTTATTTTTAATAGATAGGGATTGATTGAAAAGGAAATAAAGAAGGGATATTTGATGACTGGTTGACCTGGAAAAAGATAAGACAACACACTGCAAAATGGTAAGTATCCATTGCATTGCCCCTTAATGATTATTTAATAGTTACTCTATTTTTAAAACTCTTATTTTCTTCTTATGGGATATCCTACTTTCTGTTATAATGATTACAAGTAATCTTCCAACTTATGACCACAGTTCAGCCCAAAATTTCCACTGCTAAGCGAGAGAGTTGTCAAGTGACTTTTGCCCCATTCCACAATCTTTCTTTCCACGGTTGCTAAGTAACTCGCTTAACCGTTGTTCAATTAGTAACCCAGTTTTTTTTAAAATTACATTTATATGCCGCCCTTCTCCGAAGACTCAGGGCGGCTTACAATTTTTGGAGCACAACCCAATGCGCTCAGCAATAGCAATTACTAAGCGGCATTTTTACAAGGTCAGCTAATTGCCCCCAACAATCTTGGGTCCTCAATTTACCTACCCCGAGAGGATGGAAGGCTGAGTCAACCTTGAGCCTGGTGGGATTCGAGCCTACAGTAATTGTAGACAGCTGGATCTTAAGAGCAGGCATTTAACAGCCTGAGCCACCAAAGCTCAGTTGTTAAGTGAATCCAGCTTCCCCATTGACTTTGCTTGTCAAAAGCTTGCAAAAGATGATCATATGACCCCCAGGACACTGCAACCATCATAAACATGAACCAGATGCCAAGCCGTTGAATTTTGATCACCTGACCACAGGGATGCTGCTATGGTCGCAAGTGAGAAAAATGCTCATAAGTCACTTTTTTCAGTGCCGTTATAAATGTTCACTAAATGAATGGTTGTAAGTCAAGGACTACCTGATTGATCTGATACTAAAACATGTATCATTGTATCTACCCGCCTCTGACTTGCTCACTTATTGTTATGTTGCCTCAGTAACATGCTTTAACAACAAGAAGAACATACATTAGTTGGAAGAAGGGACTCTCATTCTAAGTTCTGCAATCAGGCTTCTCACTCACTCATCTTCTGTCCTTAGCAGAGCATTGGGATTCCCCATTAGCTGGAGGACTCCTAATCCCCAGGAGATAATTAAAGTGGGAACAGAAATGGTGATCATAGATAGGGGTGGATTAATTGTCTACCTATCTGTGTAGAGGATGGCTGAGATGAAAGGAATACTGTTAAGGAAATTGTTAAGAAAGAATAAAAGAGACTGTAAGGAACACTTCAGCCCTGAGAAAGGAGAAACCCTGAAAAAAGAGACTCAAACAACTCCACCTTGGTCCTGTATGGTATAAGAGGAGCCAGAGGGACACCCTGTCAAGCTTCCAAAATTTTGTTATTATAGCTGATACCAGTATCAGGGCCTTGGTGGTGCAGGTTGTTAATAGCCTAGCACTTAGTTCCAGCTGCCTGTAATTATTGCAGGCTCGAATCCCACCGGGCTCAAGGTTGACTCAGCCTTCCATCCTCTCGGGGTAGGTAAACTGAGGACCCAAGATTGTTGGGGGCAATAAGCTGACTTTGTAAAAATGCCACTTAGTAATAAGCAGGCATATACAATGGAAGGAAGGCTATTGCTGAGCGCATTGGGTTGTATTCCAAAAATTGTAAGCCGCCCTGAGTCTCCGGAGAAGGGCGGCATATAAATATGAATAAAAATAAAATAAATAAAATAAATAAAAGTATATCTATATCATTCTTTCTATCTATCTATCTATCTATCTATCTATTTATCTATCTATCTATCCCTAATCTATCATCATATATGTCGATTATATTTATCATATATTTGATGATCGACTATCGATGATGTCTATTTATCTATTGCGTTTATTATTTATTTATTTTATCTCTAATTATTTTCTATGTTTCATCGACATATTTTATCGTCGATTATGCCGACGACTACGATCTTATCCATTATTTGATGAGTTTTGCCCATTTATGTCAGTTTCATTATCGACATTGAGATTCGACGACATTTCTATTATCTTTATTTTAGACGAGGCGACTCATTTGATTTTTGTTTCGACTTTTATTTCGATAGATTATTCTCGATCGACACGACGATCTTCTGATTTTGATTATCGATACTTATATCTACATTATGATATCATTCATCTTCAGTTGTTTCCACCTATGAACCTACATCTATCTATCATCTATCTATAAATAATCCATCTCTCTACATCTCTCTCTCTATCATCTATCTATCATCTCTATTATATCTATCTATCTATTTATGTATCATCTATCTATCTATATCTTTATCTATTTTGTATCTATCATCTATCTATATTTATCATCCATCTATTATCTATCTACCTTCTGATTAATCAATCTATTTATTCTGTGCACCCATCCATCCATCCATCCATCCATCCCTAAATCCACCCATCTTCTGTGTGTGCACACATTCTATGCTAAGCATCCTCACTGAATGATCACATTCATCTACTTTGATATTACTGGATGAATTTAAAGCCCATAAACCACAGAGGTCTTAATAAAGCAGATTCCTAATAGTGCAGCTGGAGTGTATTTGGTGCCTCTGATGTATGTCAGTCATGTACCTGCATAGGGTGGGGGGGGGAATCGAGAAAATCAATTCACTGCCCTCCGCTGCCTTTCAAATCTGCTCAGTAAACAAAGAGGCAATTATAGAGATGGTGAGTTAACTATGAGCCACGTGACCTGAATTGATGGCCCCTAACAAACATTGGTCTACCGGGGAGGGCGGGGTGCAGGATCAATGAGCATGCTTAGAGACCGATTTGATGGGCTTTCTTGGGATTTGAGTAAAATGGATTGTAAATAACAACACTGGCTGTTTTCTCGGATTCCCATCATCCAAGACTCTTTGGAAATTCTCACATTTCTTCAGACTGGCAGATCCTGCAATTTGTTACTCGCTGCAATTATCTTTTATTATTTTTATAGTGCTCTCAAGACACTTAGTGCTTTGCAAAATTAAATTAAAGGGCTGAAAGCTTTGCAATCATCTGCTCACTTTCCTGCTAACAAATGGCAAGCGTTCAATTTGTCTTTAGACTTGCTTTCTCTTGATAATCACTGCCGGTTGGAAAGGGAAAAGGCAATGCTCTGGAAGATAAATAGGGAGTCCTGTGGCTCTCTCCAAGCTGTGTTGGAAAACAATTAAAATGTTCCAGCCTCTGGCCATACAGGCTGTCACAGAATCCCAGGTATCCAGGTGTTTGTTGTGAAAACTCTTCAGAGGTTGTCTTTGTGGTTCTCGTTACAAGAGGATGGGGCCACCGTGAACAAGCCATATCCACTTTGATTTATAGATTCGTTCAGCTCCAGTCATTGCTGCTCAATTTATTTGGTGGGCTGTGACAAAACACCTTTTCTTGCAGCCACTTTTCCCTTTCTGTGCAATTAATATTCACCATATCGTGGTGAGCCGCTTTCAATCGCTTGAGATGTTATGCGTTTCAACTCCATGTTAATATTATGAATCGTAATAAATGACTAAAGAATCGTTAGGTGCGGTAGAAAGAATTCTTTACATGCGATAGGCTGGTAGATTCCCAGGCAAGTGGGTACATTGGAGAATGAGTGCCCCGGCCAACAAGCCCTAGATTTGTACTGACAATTTCCGTTCTGATCTATGAGAATATACAGGCCCTGGGAAATAGTACCTTAGTTTAGTAGCCCCCAAGTTTGGGGAGCCAGGGACCAGTTCTGTGAAAAGTGGTTTATTTATTTATTTATTTATACTTGAACTTGTATGCCGCCCCATCTCCGGAGACTCGGGGCTCACAATAAATATTTAAAAAATCATTAAACGAAGAACAAGCCCAAATATAAGACATAAAAACAGTGAACATTAAAACCCTCCCTCCCCTAGGGAGGGGTCACAGCCCAGGTTGGTCGAATAACCAGGTCTTTAATTCACGGCGGAAGGTGCGGAGATCAGGGGCCAGGCGGAGCTCCAAAGGCAGTTGATTCCAGAGGTCAGGGGCCGTGACAGAAAAGGCTTGTCGTCGGGGAGTCACCAGCCGGCACTGACCCGCCGACGGGACCCCAAGGAGTCCTTGCCTATGAGCTCGCACAGGGTGGCCGGTACTAGGTGTCGGAAGGAGACGCTCCCTCAAATATTGAGGACCCATGCCGTGTAGGACTTTGAATGTCAAAACCAAGACCTTGAATCTCACCCGGAGCGCAACCAGCAGCCAATGCAGGCCGCGCAGGAGGGGGGTAACATGGGAAAACCGGGTAACTCCCATCACCACCCGCGCGGCCGCATTCTGCACCAGCCGCAATCTCTGGATGATATGCAAGGGCAGTCCTAAGTAGAGAGCGTTGCAGTAGTTGAGTCTAGAGGTGACAAAGGCATGAGTAACTGTGCGCAGGGCATCCCGGTCCAGAAAAGGGCGAAGTTGTCGAACTAGACGGAGCTGGGCAAAGGCCCCCCTGGCAACGGCCCCCACCTGCTCCTCCAATCGGAGCTGTACATCCAGGAGGACCCCCAGATTCTGCGCCCTATCCACAGGGGGCAACACCTCTCCCCCTATGGCCAAAGATGAACAATCTAGACTGGGCCGAGATGCCAATATGCACAGCCACTCAGTCTTGGCTGGGTTGAGTCGAAGCATGTTCCTACTCATCCAGATCCGTACCGCATCCAGACACCGGGACATCAGGGAGAGGGCATCGCTGATCTGGCCTGGGGTGGAGATGTACAGCTGAGTATCGTCAGCGTATTGATGGAATCACACCCCAAAACCACGGATGATCTCACCCAGCGGTTTCATGTAGATGTTAAATAAGAGAGGGGAAAGGACCGACCCCTGTGGGACCCCACAAGAGAGAGCCCTTGGGGTCGACCCAACCCCCTCCACCAACACCGATTGCAACCGCCCCGAGAGGTAGGAGGAGAACCACTGAAGAACAGTGCCCCCCACTCCCAGCCCCCCAAGGCGATGCAAAAGGATACCATGGTCGATGGTATCGAAAGCTGCTGAGAGGTCTAATAGGACCAGGACAGAGGAAAAACCCCTGTCTCGGGCCCTCCAGAGATCATCCATCAGCGCGACCAATGCTGTCTCCGTGCTATGACCGGGTCGGAAGCCCGATTGATACGGATCCAGGTAGTCCGCTTCATCCAGGAAGAGCAGGACCTGCTGAGCCACCACACTCTCACCAAGTGCCACCACACTTCGCCAAAAAGCGAAGGTTGGAGACCGGACGAAAATTGTCTAACACGGTCGGGTCCAAGGCAGGCTTCTTCAGGAGGGGTCTCACCACCGCCTCTTTCAAGGCAGAGGGGAAGACACCCTCCCTCAGTGAAGCGTTGACAACTGCCCAGAGCCAACCGCAGGTGGCCTCCCTGCGGCATAGGTCAGCCAGGAGGGACACGGGTCCAACAAACATGTGGTGGAACTCAGCCGCTGCATAATCCTGTCCACTTCATCCTCGGAAACAGGATCGAACTCATCCCAGATAACGGTGGCCAGACTACCTGCCACTCGTTCCTCAGACTCCTGCAAATCAGAGGACAACCCGTCCCAAATGCGAGCGATCTTATCCTACAGATATTGACCAAACTCCTCAGCCCTACCCCGCAACGGGTCCGGCCCTCCCTCGAGACGAAGGAGGGAGCGGGTAACCCGAAACAGGGCGGCTGGGCGGTTATCTGCGGACGCTATGAGAGTGGAGAGATAAGACCTCCTCGCCTCTCCCATAGCCACCAGGTAAGTCCTAATATAGGCTCTTAGCTGGGCACGATTGGATTGGGAACGGGTCGACCTCCACCTGCTCTCTAAGCCCCTACGATGACGTTTCATCTCCCGGAGCTCCTCAGTATACCAACGGGCAAACCGGGATCCACGACGTGTAAGGGGACGCATGGGGACAACCCTGTCGAGGGCTTCCAACGCAGCCCATTGCCAGGCCATTGCCAGATCCTCGGCAGAGCTGTGGGCAAGGGAAGAAGGAAAAAAACCCAGTTCTGCCTGGAACCTTTCAGGGTCCATCAGGTGCCTGGGGCGGAACCACCTAAGTGGCTCCTCATCCCAGCAGTGGGGGGGCGGCCTGTTGGAAGACCAGCCGTAGGAGATAGTGATCAGACCATGGAACGGGCAAGGCTGTAGAAGTAGCTTGCCCTCTGTCACTCCGCCACCGTTCAGAGTCAAAAACTAGGTCAAGAGTATTTCCCCCTCATGAGTCCGGCCTTGAATCAACTGGGTCAGGCCCATGGCCTCCATAGAAGCCATGAAATCCTGGGCCAAACCCGACACCCCCCCAGGGTTTCCTCAAACCAAGGGTGTGTGGTTTTGTGTGCTGCTGTACGCGGATGGGGCTTCATTCGTTTCCATAGCCCAGTTCCTGGCTGTTGTGGCCTGTTGGCCGCTGGCTCCTCCAGCAGCTGAATCAGATGAGGAGGAGGCATGGAAGTCAGGGTCAGTATCAAGGCAACCTGACAGCTCTGAGGGGGAAGAGGGAATGGAGCTGGCAGAGAGAGAGAGAGAGACAGAGGTAGAGCCTGGGCCGTCCGACAGCCCTCAGATGGAAAGTCAACAGCCCCCAGGTCTGGAGATGGCTGATGAGGAACAGGAGGAACAGCTGGGTCGAGTGCCTGACGCGCGGATGCACAGAAGGCAGAGGAGAGGAGAGCAGTGGAAATTTGTGGGCTGATCCTGGGGAAGGAAGAGGCACAGCTGCTAGCGAAGCCCCACCCTAGCTCTGGGGATAAAAGGCAGGGGGAGGAGATGAATAGCTGTGACAGACAACTATTCATCTCCCTGTAAGATAGATTTGTTAGCCTGAGGTAAACGAGTGCTGCTGGCGCTCCTAATAAAGGACTCATTGCTTCAACTACAGAGGGTTTGTCATGTTTGTGGAGCTGGGTCAGAACATTGGTGGGCTGTGGACAATGCCAGTCCCTGACCCAGGGCCCGAGGATCCCTGCCTTAGTTAATATCTTGGGTTTTTTCTCAGATTTGCTTTTTTTTTTTAAATATGTTTTTATTAAGTTTCTATTGTTTCAACATAAAACATCACAGTTTCAACAACATTCTTGGCATCTATACAAGTTCTTATCTTAAATTTCTTAACACATTGTATTTATATTTATCTAATATTAATAACCTTAGCTATAATCGTTATTTCTATATTCTTATATAATTTACGAATTTACATTTTACGTTCTTAAGGCTCCTTACAGTTAAGCTTCTTGTCTTATTTTTTAGTTCTGTTTGCTAACCAATCATACCATTTATTCCAGATTAAGAAGTATTCAGAACCTTTGCACAGGTATGGAAAACTCCCAATATTCCTAAAGAAGGACTGATATTACAAAAAGTAACAGAAAGTGCCGAAATGAATATGTTAACGTTGAAATTGAAAGAAAGAGATGACTCTGAATACTCAGAGTTGCTTATTACTCTCTTAAGGTTTATAGAGGAGGGAGGAAGAAGTATGAGAGGATCTCTTCAAGTCAGACATTTGGATCCAGTTAGGAGCACTAGCAAAGCAGACATCATCAGTTCAGCTTCAAGCAAGGCTGGAGAAATTCTGTACAGACCACCATCGTATGGTCAGTGCAGGTAATCCTCATCTTATAATCATTCATTTAGCGACCATTCAAAGTTACCATGGCACTGAAAAAAGTGATTTATGACTGTTTTTCATATCTATGACCGTTGCAGGAACCCTATTGTAACGTGATCAAAATTCACTTGCTTGGCAACTGGCATGTACTTATGATGGTTGCCATGTCTTGGGGTCATGTGATCAGCTTTTGCAACTTTATGACAAGCAAAAGCAATGGGGAAGGCAGATTCGCTTAGCTGTGTTATTCACTTAACAACTGCAGTGAGTCATTTAACAACTGGGTCAAGAAAGGTTGTAAAATGGGGCAAAATTTGCTTAACAACTGTTCCATTTAGCAACAGAAATTTTGGCTCCAGTTATGGTTGTAAGTCAAGGATATTTGTAAAAATCTGCGTCAACATTGAGTAGAATGCTGGATAAACCCAAATGCAACAAACAAACAAACCACCCCTACTTGAAGGAGTTTGGACAGGCACATCCAGTGGACTCTGGGCTGTACACAAAGCTACGGAAAACATAAAAACAGCTAAAAAAATTGAACCATGCAGAACACCCAGATTTAAATTTTGTTGATTGGACAACAAAAGTGACCAAACAAAGCAAGGGCCATGGCACAAAAAACATCAACCCCAGACCTAGGACCAAAGCCAGATTTTCAAGGCCTTTTGGCCCTCCAGGGTGTGACAGTCCTGACAGTTAGAACCAGAGGTGGTATTCAGCAGGTTCTGACCAGTTCTAGAGAACTGGTAGAGGAAATTTTGAGTAGTTCGGAGAACTGGCCAACACCACCTCTCACTGGAGGTTTTGCAATCTTCTTCCCCTGCCACGCCCACCAAGCCACGCCTGCAGAACCGGTAGTAAAAACATTTGAATCCCACCACTGGTTAGAACAATTAATCAGTGAAACAACTTGCCTCCAGAAGTTGTGAATGCTCCAACACTGGAAGTTTTTAAAAAGATGTTGGATAACCATTTGTCTGAAGTGGTGTAAGGTTTCCTGCCTAGGCAAGGGGTTGGACTAGAAGACCTCCAAGGTCCCTTCCAACTCTGTTATTCTATTCTATTCTATTCTATTCTATTCTATTCTATTCTATTCTATTCTATTCTATTCTACTCTACTCTACTCTACTCTACTCTACCCTATCCTATCCTATCCTATCCTATCCTATCCTATCCTATTCAATTCTCAGAAAGGGTGTCCTCTTTATCTCTAGACGGATGCTGTTCCAGAGGGTGGGGGGACTGCACCTCCTCACTCCAGATGATAATGTTCAATGGAAGGGACTTGGAGTACATTCAGTCTGCTGGAATGTCCCGGGCGAATGGCACCAGTTGGAGATAAGTGGTCTCTCAGATATCAGATTTTCTCCACAACCCTTAAAAGAACCAGAAATAGCACGAGATGTCTAATGGCTTCTTCCTTCCCTCCCCCACCCCTTCCCTTGGCAAAAATGTGAAAGCAATCTGGGTGATCTCACCCATCGCTACCTTTCTGCGAGATGTCTCCCCTCAGGACAGAACATGGCAGCATGAGTGCCCCCCCGCCCGGGAGGGTGGCGCCTCTTAGTTTTGAGCCCACTGGCAGAGGCTGCTCCTTTGGAAGTCCTTCCCAATTCATCCTTCCTCCTGCTGGTCCTGCTGGAAGCTTTAGTGAGTCTCCAGGACTCCCTCCCCTCTCTAATATTTCTGATAGTGAAAGATGAATGGTAGGCCTCCTCTGACAGGGGAGCTTGACCGAGGGCTGCAGCTGGCCTCAGCTATTGCATGCAAGGCAGAAAAGCTGGCTGGAGGTAGGAGTTTCTGTTAAGTTTGCATGAAGAGACGGACGCGGAGTGCTTCAAGCTCTTAGTTTATTAGTGACTACAGCTCAGAACGGACCCAATTTGGCTGGGCTGTGGCTGCTACTTATAGCCAGCAGCCGCAGTTGCCAGCCAATCAGAGTGCAGGGTTTTCCTGCACTTTTTAAACCAATCATTTCCAACATTTTACAAGCTAAAACCAATGACTTCAAACCTACATACATAAGAATTTCACCCTGCATAGTGGGAGGCTGATTCTATTCTATTCCATTCCTTATCATCAGACACCACTTGTAAATACCTCCTTTCCTGCCTTGTTTTTTAATTGAATGATTTTATTGCTTTTAATTTTGCAAGCTTTCTGATGTTTAACAATGGTTCAAAGTTACGGCAGTTCTGGAAAAAGCGGCTTATGACCTGTACTTGCACTTACAACTGTCAGAACACCCACCACCCCAGGGTCACATGATCAACAATTCAAGTGCTTGGCAACTGCCTCACATTTATGACTGACTGGTTGCAGCCTCCTGTGGTCAGGTGATCATGATTTGGAACCTAGTTTTCTAATTCCCAAAACAAAAAACACCTTTTGCGCTGATTCATAATAAAAAGTGTCATAAAATCAGGTCTGATTGATTTTATGACTGCAATGGCTTATGCCAAAGAAAATCCCTCCCTCAGTATGATTGTGACTCAAGGACTACCTGAATGGTCATTCCATCCAATCAGCCTACCGTATCATGTTCCCAGTGCAGAATTCATCCTCCAGTAGCCTTTATTTTCTCTGCCTTGAAACTATGCTTCCAGTCAAGTGGAATGGAAAAGACACACACACACCGCATCCCATTTCTTTCTGAAGCCAAACCAGCAACACAAATATACAAAGGAATTGCTTGAGAGTGAGCTCTCTTCCTGACATCACAACCCTTGGAAAGAATCAAAAGCCAATCTATGTATCAACCTGTGCACAATATGATTCGAACACAATCCTTGCGAGTCTAGGGCTTTGAAGTGGGCAGAATCTATTCACACTTTGGTCAATTATGTGAGAAACATGGAAATGTTTTCCCAGAACTTTCCTTTGCGCTCAATCACATTCTCACTCTTGGATGTGGAATGCCAATTTTATTTTATTTTATTTATTTATTTATTTAGTCAAGCATGCATTTGATTATATATATATGTGTGTGTGTGTGTGTGTGTATAAACATGATTATTAATACATGAAATAGATACGAATAAAAGGGAACATTAAGACAGGGACGGTAGGCACATTGGTGCACTTATGCATGCCCCTTACAGACCTCTGTGACTGCCCCTTCTGTCCAATTTTCTTTTAATGCATTTTCCGTCTTCAACAAAACCAGCAGGAAGTAGCCTGGAAAATTTATGCCTGTAGTAGGAAGTAGCCGTATAATTTATGCCAAGAGAGAGAGAGAGAGAACCTCAAAGAAGGGAGAACAAACAGTCCATGGAGTTAACCTGAAGGCAGAAGTTATGGCCCTAAAGCAAGTCTGCCACACTGCTTAGGGATCAGAGCAACCAACGTACCTCCTGGCAGGCTTATGGGCCCACAACCTTGTTCCGTCTCCATCTTGTTTTCTTCAGTGTAGATCTGTTTGATGCAGAGCCTCCATAGCCCAAAGTGAGCCGTCTCACAGGTAGTGTTGTATTCCTCCACCCTAGGATTCAGCACAGCCCAATGATCGGTCACCACTGCTGTGAACATCAAGGCAACCCCTATCAGAATTATAGCGAAGGTCACCCGGACTTTGAGAGCCTTGCCTTCGGTCATGGCTGGAAAATGTAGGGTAGAAAGAGGGGCTAGGTGCTGCTTTTGCTTCTCTGTCACGGAGCACCTAGAGTTGCTGGAGGCGTTTCCCAAAAGGCTTGTCGTAGCTAAGCATGTTCAAATGTCAGCCCTGTTATCCCAGAGGGGAGGAGGTTAGGGCTGGGGAAAGATAAGCAGTCCGTGGAGGGTACACCTGTTGGGATCCATCAGATGACGGAGCTGGCTTGGACTGAGGAACTGCTATTAATGTATAGAAGGGGTGGAGTCACCAGGGCTGTTCAAATTACAGGGGACGTAGGGAATTCCAAACCCAGACATGAAGCACAGCTGTGTGCAAGAAATGATCTTTTCACCATGCTCCCTTCTGCCCCAGTTTGCATGATGCTGTGGTTGTGTGCATACCCTTCAAGAATAGTCACAAATACTATCTGGTTGTTGCAGCAGAACTGGAAATGTCTGACCAGCTAAGTCAAATGTTCCTCAAGAAAAGCTGGGTTGTCTTTCTAACTTAAATGTTGGCTTGTATGTGTGGTTGCTTTTGGATACAAGCAGTCTGTTTTGGCTGCTCACACAGAGGGGCAAGAAGCTGGAATGAATATTAGGAATTCACCAGCTACTGCTTAGTGTTTTTTGTCTTGTCCCAGTACATTGTGCCCTCAAAAGAAGCTTTTGATTTTTATTACTGAATAATAGTTTGCCGACAGGAACTGGGGATGGAAGAATGAATGGCTTTCACCCACTGGCTTTCATGCCCAAGTGAGGCCTCGAACTCACAACCTCCTGGTTTCTAAATCAGCCCCTAGAATAGTTTTTCCTAAGACCACACATCTTAAAATGGCTAAGGTTGGGAAACATTGACCTAGAGAATGTTGTTATTGTTCCGCTACACACACACACACACAAATGCAGCTAGACTGCAGAAACTGTTCTGCAGAATGGATGGATGTATTAAATGTGCCTGTGAAAATGTTTTTTAGAATTTTGAAAAACAGGGTACAAGATGAACAACATTTGACCAGCACAGTGTGACTTCATGCTGAGTAGGAAATATGTAGGCCAGATGTTTGCTCTTCATCCGATCACTGAGGAACAGATGAATGTGAGGAAGACTATTGCACAATTTTTGCTCCAGTAAAAATATATAAAGAAATGAATAGGCTTATTTATATGTTATCTTTATTGCTTTATTAGATAGATGAACAAAACTAACTTAAAACAGTATAAAAAGAGAGAGAAAAGAAACAGATGTCCAAAAAAAGAGGACACACCCACACCCCAAAAAAGAGGACACACCCATGTATGAATGCATGTATCTTATAAAAATCTCGAATACATAGAATAATATTAGTCTTTTTTCACATTGGTAGGAAGAAATGTCAGAGGTGGATAGTGAACCCATCTTGACAATTCAAGAGTTTAAATTAGGTCTGGTGTCTGGCAGAATATTTCTAACAGACTACTCTTTAGCTACTTTCTATGTGTGGTAAATCCAGAGTTTTCATCAATTGATTAATTCCAGATCTTTTGATAAATTGTTTAATAATAACGTTAATAACAGATTAATATCTTAGCATCCCATTAGAAATATGTTAAACTACACAAGGGCAACCAATCCACTCCACTCACCTCCATTTCATTCCATTCCATTGTACTTGACATTCAACTTTTACTCTAATCCTCAATGTTTCAATGCATGGAGAATATATTGAATTTTGGAACAGTTTGCCCTACACTGAAGACTGCTGAATATAAGGGCAGTGAACCCATAGCAGTTCTGAAGAAGTTAATTGGGAAGAAAGAGGCATTAATACAAATCATGAAAAGTTCACTCATCTCTGATTTGCCAGTGACACTGAGATGATCAATTACAACATCAAAGAAGATGAAAACTGTTTAAATAAGCTCAATGAAGCAAGTAATGCAGTTAGCTTAAAGATCAATAGAAACAGAACTCAATATATGTGCAACTGATTTTGCCAATACCAGAAAATGGAGCTTGGAAATGAGCCAATAGAAGATGTGAATTTGAAATCAATATTTCATACAAAATTGACCAAGAAGTATCACGAAGGAGAACAGCAGCTCAGCTCAGCTCAGCTCAGCTTTAATGACATAAAAACATTCCCCAGCAGATGGGAAACCCCAAGACAAGAGCAAATAATTTCCACACCTTGACCTTTGATGCAAGGACCTATGGATGTGACGTGCGGAACTGACAGAAATCAGATATAGACATGTTTGGAGTCACATCGTGCACAATGGAAAGATAAATGCTAAAGATTTCTCTTGGAAATAGAATTGGAAATGAAGAAATTTAACAACCATTTCAAAGGTGTCGTAAAAACAGCATTAAAAATGGAAATACTGTCTAAAAGGGCAAGGCACCTTTATATTTATCTGACAATAAGTGGACACAAAAAGTGACAGGATAGTGGATCTATAATTACCCAAGCCTGTTTGGAAAACCGTATAGAAGATGGAGAAATAGACCCTCCCCCCTTCCCCAAAAGGTCTTAGTTCCAATTAGACAACATAGTGAAAGACTGAATTAAATATAGGGTATTTATTGAAGTTGTCAATGTGGAAGCAACTCTGTCCAGATCCATTGTTAAGTGATAGAAATGGAAAGTTAAATGCTGTACACGGGTCTGAAAATCTAAACCTTTTTTTTTTGCAAGGAATGTTAGAGAATCTGTATGATGCAACAAGGAGTATGGCATATCATCAACCAAAGTGGTTGTTTTTTTACAGTAAAAATTGAACAAATTATTGCAAATTATTGCCAGTTGGCTAGAGGGAGTAGGTAAATTCTTGACAGAATGTTTACTGAAGATAATAATAATAATAATAATAATAATAATAATAATAATAATAATTTATTAGACTTGTATGCCACCCTCTCTTCCTAAGGGCTCAGGGTGGCTCACAGTATAAAACCCAGTACAATAATTTACTTAAAAATCAATTAAACATTCAAGCCTAATAACAATAAAATAATTAAAATTCATTAAAATTACTCTAAAACAACCCCACCCCTTGGTTCAGTCCAGACCGGCCTGCTGAAAGAGCCAAGTCTTCAGATCACGGCGGAAGGAGCAGAGATCAGGGGCCAAATGAAGGCCCAAGAGGAGCTGATTCCACAGGGTGGGTGCTCCCACAGAGAAGGCCCTACCCCTGGGCACTGCCAGCTGACAATGTCTGGCCGACGGTACCCCAAGGCGGCCCTGCCTGTGGGAGCGTATAGGCGATTGGAGCGTGATGCCGGCAGGAGACGCTCCCACAAGTACCCCGGACCCAAGCCATGTAGAAAATGGTTGGAGAAATTTGAAGTTGTAGAATGCTGGTGGAAAGATAATGGATAACAGCTATTCCATTGAAAGAAGCCATAATTATTGTGTGCAGAAGTGTCCTGAATTTAACCATTTCAACCATTAAAAGGAAATAAATGTTGGTTATGTCAGGAGAAAAATAGAAATCGGTTGGATGAACGTGGAAACTGAGTACTTAAAATGTTTATGGTAAAGCAAGAAAAGATAATCAAGAATGAATGGATGATGAGCAAAAAAAAATAAGAGTCCCTATGGATTTTACTCCACTAGTCAATGCTGACTATTGGGGCGGAGTTTATCTCCCTTTCAAGATCAGTGAGCCAATGCTGTCTGAAGACATTTCCACAGTCATGTGGCCAGCATGATATTGCAGAAGGCTGTTACCTTCCCACTGAAATGGTACCTATTTATCTACTTGTATTTACATGCTCTCAAACTGTTAGGTTGATAGGAGCTGAGGTGAGGATGGGAGGTGACCCGATCACGTGGCATTCAGGTCTCAAATGTGGGCTGCTGCAATGGTGGGATTCAAAACTTTTTTACTACCGGTTCTGTGGACGTGGCTTGGTGGGCGTGGCAGGGGAAGGATACTGCAAAATTTCCAGTCAGAAGTGGTATTTGCCGGTTCTCTGAACTACTCAAAATTTCTGCTACCGGTTCTCCAGAACTGGTCAGAACCTGCTGAATACCCCCTCTGGGCTGCTGGCTTTCCAGCTGACAAGCCCAGCATCTTAACTACTATGACCAATACAAAAGAAGTTTGTTGAACTAACTGGGTCATATTGAGAGGCTGAGTGCAAAATAAAGAAAAGCAAAACAAGTAAATGAGTCAAGAAGAAGGGGGAAGACTGAGGAAGTCATAGTTAGATGAAATTAGTTAGATAAAAGGGCCTTGGTGGCTCAGGCTGTTAATTGCCTGCACTTAAGATCCAGCTGCCTACAACTGCTGTAGGCTCGAATCCCACCAGGCTCAAGGTTGACTCAGCCTTCCATCCTCTCAGGGTAGGTAAATTGAGGACCCAAGATTGTTGGGGGCAATTAGCTGACCTTGTAAAAATGCCGCTTAGTAATAAGCAGGCATATACAATGGAATGAAGGCTGTAGCTGAGCACACTGAGTTGCATCCCAAAAATTGTAAGCCACCCTGAGTCTCTGGAGAAGGGCGGCATATAAATGTAATTTTAAAAAAAAATGATGAAATTCTGCAAAAGAGAGAGGTGAGATGTTCAGTAAACAAAAGAGGAAGTATGAAGAGGATGATGGAGATGGTGGCAGTTTTTCAAAGATAGAAAGGTATGGAGAGGTATAATGGATCTATAGCTGTGATGGTGAACCTATGGCACACATGCCGGAAGTGGCACGCAGAGCCACTTCTGCTGGCAAGCAAGAGGCTGCCCAGAAGACCCCCACTGCGCATGTGTGCGTGCCCCCACCAGCCAGCTGGTTGTCAGGTATCTGTCACACATGTGCGGGGGGAGACATGCACGGGAGACACATGCGCATGCACAGAGGCATGCGGGGATGGTTGCGTGCACATGTGCAGAGGCACGGGGTATGTGGTGGTTGCATGTGCATGCGTAGGGGGCAGGGGGAGTTGCACACGCATTGCATTATGGGTGCAGGCATGGGAGTGCATGCACATGCGTGCACTTTTAGCACACAACATGGAAAAGGTTAGCCACCACTGATCTATAGCAAAGCTTGCATCAGCAGAAGGGGGCAAAAGTTACTTACTGTCATATCATTCAGAAGTGTGGCAATACAACATTCCATGAGTTTGGGTTAAATATCAAAATGAAAACTCGAAGAAGGCAACAGCAGTCATTTGGATTGGGTAATACTGAATTGATTCTTCCTCCAAAAAGGTGCAGAGAGAGCAAGCCTTTGAGCAGAATTTTAATGGTGGTTAGGTGTTAGGGATGAGATCAGTTCTGCTGTATCAAATATCAATCCAATAAAGATAGCAAGAACTGTCAGGAATCACTGGCATGATTGTTGTCCAGTAACGGAGAATGCGCTGACAACAGTTGCAGCTGGGGTGGGGTGAGGGTGGGGAATAGCTAATGTTTGAATAGCAAATGGCACTTTGCATTGAGTCTAAAACCCAGATTTGCTCCAAGTCTATATTTTAAATGCCAAAACAGACACTCTGTGTGTCTGCAACTGTAAAGACACATTAGCATCAGCACAACTGACTTGCAAGCCTCAAGGGCTGTAAAAATGGAATAGGGTGTGAAGATCTGGAAGATCTAGTTTTTCTAGCCTAGAAAAAAAATTAACAAGAGGTTAATTTGAACAATGTCATCATTAAATCTTTAATGAAGTCTTATTCTCTTCAGGCCTCCTCCCACCCCCGCCCCAGCTTTCATGAAAAATCTTAGCTGCAGTTGAAACGCCAATACACTGCATGCATGTACACGTGTGCATGCACAAACACACACACACACACACATATACAGAGAGAGACAGCAAGACAGCGAGAGAGAGAGAGAGAGAGAGAGAGAGAGAGCAGATTCACTGTACAGCCCGCCAGCTGATCTTCGGATAGCTGCCGTGCATGTGAAGGAAGCGGGGTGCGTGCAGGAGATGCATGTGCATGCACGCCTGGGAGGGTTGCACATGCATGCACAGAGATGCACAGTGCACGGGCGGTCGTGCGTGCATGCGCAGGGGGCGTGGGGTCCCCACATTCATTGCCTTATATGTGCTGGCATGCATGCGCCCACATGCACTTTTGGCACGCGAGAACAGAAACATTAGCCATCACTGGTCTAGTTGTTTAATATTCTTGGCACATCTTTTATTGGTTCCATATTTATGCTTCGAAAGGCAACAGGCTATTCCACCCATTGAAACTTTACTGTCTCGTGTGGGTTGGGCAAGAATGGCAGATGTTTTCATGGAGGGACATGTAAACAATCATCCCAACTGGCTATAACAAAGGCCGTTCTTGCCTTCAGTTTTCACCCCAGCAGATTCATATTCATTCACCTCAAATCCTTCGATTATGATAGAAACTGCAGGAGAACATAGGGCATTGGTTAGGCCAAGCAAAATGTCTCCTTTGCTGAATTACCAGCCCAAGGACTTGTAGAAAAACAAACTTATTTGTCTGGCTACTCATAAGGCCAAGGGATGTTGACAAAGCTGGGAGAAAATACTAGGAGATGAGCAAAGGCCAGCATAAAGTAAACCCACAGCAATAACTTCTTAAAGAAAGTAAACATGTTTTATAAAATATTGCCTCACAGTTCTCTCACTACACCATTGCTTTTAGTTCCACTTCATTGTCTCAGGGATTTCATGCCATATTTGACCTCACTAACCACCTGCGCCAATCATCATTTTGTTGTATGAGGTGCAATGACAATAAAATTAAAAATAAAATAAACCTGTATGTTTAGCCGAAACACACTTAGAGAGGGCTGTAAAGCACTATGAAGCGGCATATAAGTCTAAGTGCTATTGCTATATATTCTAATCATCTATATAACTGTCAGAAGGAGCTGAATTCCCACTTCTGTTGCTGACTCCAGTGCCATAATAAACTCTTTGTGCTTCATTGGATGGGTGCCCCGATCTCTCTTATAATTGAACTCTTGGGGAAATCTAAGAAATTTATCTGACAAACCAGTGTAACATCTTTTTTCAAGATTCGGGAAAAAGCCCTGCAATTATAACCAAACTCTCAAAAACAGAACTATAGTCTAAATTTCCCAAAGGATACCAGGTAATCTGAGTTCTTCCCTGGGCAGCGATAGAACACAACTCTGTTAATCCTGGGTCATATGTGATGAGAGATGAGGTGTCAGCGGGCAGCCCTGCCAGCTCTGCTTGTTTATCCTTACGAAGCCAAGAAGCATTTGGCACTTGGACAGGTGCTGCGGCTATAGAGACCAAAATTGCTTTTGACTCACAGTATCCTGTTCCTCCTACATAGTGGAATACATGGATGTCGATTTCACCAAGTCCCTATGGCACATAGTTAGCATTTGGCAGCAACCAGAGGTGGGATTCAGCAGATTCTGGCCAGTTCTGGAGAACCGGTAGCGGAAATGTTGAGTAGTTTGGAGAACCAGCAAATACCGCCTCTGACTGGTCATGCCCCCTGTTAAGTTTGCATGAAGAGTCAGACGCGAGGAGTTCCAGCAAAGACTTTATTGGTGACTACAGCTCGAATGGACCCGTCCTGGCTTGGCTACGGCTGCTTCTTATAGCCTGCAGCCGTAGCTGCCAGCCAATGGGAGTGCAGGGTTTCTTCCCGCACTATTTAAACCAATACCATTTGACATTTTACAAGAACAGTTCAAATAAACCAATAACATTCAAACCTACATACATAACACCCCTCCCCACTAGGTTCAGTCCATACCAAACCCCAACCTATCTAATGTATTCCCTTAAATAGGTGGGGCTCTTACGTGCACGCTGAGACCTTCGTGGTTCAGAAGTTTTAACGTTCTCACCCAGTGAGGGGAAATGTGTCTGCTGACATTTCCCTGTTGGGACTTCCTGTGAAAGGAGACCCTGTTAGACTGTTAGAATCTGGTCTCTCCTCCCAACCCATCTCCATTCCAATGTCAGCACCCAAGTCAGGTAGTGATGTGCAATCTTCCACTTCTAAGGATGAATCTTGGCATTGTGACAGGGTTCGGATGGTTCCTGTCGCAATGGCTCCACTTCTAAGGATGGGTCTTGGCATTGTGACAGGGTTCGGATGGTTCCTGTCGCAATGGCTCGTTACACATGGGGTTGATTCCTGTTTGCTGATTTTCCTCCTGTTCCCCCTTCCCCTAGAAGAGACATCAGGTGAGGGACCCAGAGAGAGACAGGGGCGATGTTCCTGAGGGAACCTGGATCTAAGTTGGTCAATGTGCCTGCTCCAGAGAAGGCCATCCTCTGTTTGTACCCTGTAAGAACGAGGGCCTGTGATGTGAGTTATTTCAGCAGGAATCCACAAAGGGTCACCTATAAGGTTCCTAGCATAGACAGAATCTCCCACACTAAAAGAACGAACTTTGGAAGTGGAATCCAGTGGTGCGTTGGGTGCGTAAGTGGGATGAAGGCGGTCAAGGGAAGACCTAAGTTTCTGCCCATCAACAACTCTGCTGGGGACAAGTTAGTTGATGGGCTAGGAGTGATGTGTTGAACACTAAGAAGCTTTTCAAGCTTCTCAGTGATGTCCCCAGGACCCAGCTGCTGAAGCTTCTCTTTGGTAAAGCGTACCATGCGTTCAGCCCGCCGTTGGCGAAGGGTGCCCAGGGGCAGTGAGGGCATGTCTGATGCCCTGTTGAGCTAGAAAGGATTCAAAATGTTAGATGTGAATTGAGGGCCATTGTCAGAGACAAGGACATCTGGTAACCCATGGGTTACAAACAATTTTCTGAGCTGCTTGATAACAGCCTCAGTAGTAGTGGATGTCATTGGAATTACCTCTAGCCATTTGGAGTATGCATCTACTATCACTAGAAAAGTGTGCCCTCTTGTAGGGCCTGCAAAATCAATGTGGATTCTAGACCATGGGCCCCTAGGACATTCCCATTCCTGTGTGGGGGCGTGAGGTGGGGCAGGTCTGACTACCTGGCAATTGGGACAAGAGGCTACCCAGTTTTCAACCATTTTGTCAATACCTGGCCACCATACATAACTCCTGGCCAAACCTTTCATCCTTACAATCCCAGGATGACCCTCATGTAACATTTCCAAAACCTCCCTTTGCAGTTTTGCAGGAATAACCACCCTGTTACCCCACAAAATACATCCTCTTAATACAGATAATTCAGTTTGCCTGGACTTAAAAGGTTGGGCAAGGTGAGGTAGATCTTGAAGAGGCCAACCTTTCTTAATCCAGCCCATAACAGGTGCCAACACAGCATCTTTGGCAGTTTCTTTGGCAATCTCAGCAGCATGGACTGGAAGCTTAGCAACGGTCTCCAGGAAAAAGGTGTGAGTTTCAAGTTCAAAGTCCTCCTTGTGGCAAGGTAGTGGGCAACGACTCAGTGCATCAGCATGACCAATGTCCTTGCCAGGCCTGTGAATCAGTTTGTAGGAATAGGCTGCAAGAAATTCAGTCCACCTCAGCATTCTTGGTGACAGGATATTAGGTGTAGGTTTGTCTCCTGGCACAATGCCTAGTAAAGGTTTGTGATCTGTAACAATGGTGAATGACCTGCCATACAGATATTCATGAAATTTCTTAACAGCTGCAACAACTGCTAAAGCCTCCTTGTCCAATTGGCTATAATTCCTCTCTGCTTTGGACAGCGTGCGAGAGTAAAATGCAATTGGGGCTTCCTGTCCATTGGGAAGCCTATGACTCAAAAACCCCCCCACTCCAAAAGGGGATGTATCACAAGTCAGAACAACAGGTAAATTCTCAGAGAATTGTATCAACACAGCATCACACGTGATTAGTCTCTTAATACTGTTAAATGCTGACTGTTCCTTCCGCCCCCAGATCCAAACAGCATTCTTATCAAGTAGGCGATGTAAGGGCTCAGCAATAGATGCTTTGTGAGGTAGAAACATGTGGTAAAAGTTAATAAGTCCAAGGAAGGCTTGCAAATCTGCCTTGCATCGAGGTTTAGGGGCTTCATTGATTGCTTTAACCTTGGCATCAGTAGGATGGATGCCATGCTTGTCAATCATATACCCCAGGAACTCAACTCTGTCTGTTTTGAGTGTACATTTGTCTTCCTTGACTTTTAAACCCGCTTTTCTGAATCTGGTAAGGACTTCTCTGAGTCTTTCTTGAAGCTGAGTGTCATTTTCAGCAGAGATTAATACATCATCAAAATAAGGTACTACCCTGGCAGTCCTTGCAACATTCTTTCCATAAGGCTCTGAAAAATGCCAGGTGCCACGCTTACTCCAAATTGTAGTCTTTTACATTTGAAGGCACCTCTATGGGTCACAATTGTTTGTGCCTCTGCAGTGGCATCATCAACTGTTAATTGTTGATATGCCTGAGCCAAATCCAGTTTAGCAAATACTGTACCCCTGCCAAGGGAATGGAGCAGATGATGCACAACTGGTACAGGGTATGCGCTCTGCTGCAGCGCATGGTTAAGTGTCCCCTTGTAGTCACCACAGATTCTCACTGACCCATCAGCCTTGACTGGTGTGACTATGGGTGTTTCCCATCTGGAGTGGTCAGTAGGCTCTAAAACCCCTTGAGCAATGAGCTTATCTAATTGTGCATCAATTTTTCCTTTAAAGCAAATGGGACCCTCCTGGGCTTTAAATGAATTGGGGCACCTTGGGGTCTAAGCTGAAAGCAATAGGGGTCCCCATATACTTGCCCAGTCCTTCGCTGAAGACCTCTGGAAACTCAGACTTCAAGGACTCTTCCCAGTCAGAACTGCTCACGTGATGGATGCCAGTCACCTCAATGCCAAGTGGCTTGAACCACTCAAGTCCCAGCAAACTTGGGCGATCCTTGTCCACGATGGTCAGGGGCAAACGTTTGGTGTGGCCTTTAAACTGCACGTTGAAATCTCTCGCTCCAACTACTGGAATCTTGTTCCCTTGGTAGTCTTTGAGAGTCAGTGCTTGCTTCTGGAAATGCTTTTTCTGAATTTTGGGAAAAGTCTGTGGATAGTGTCCCATGACACCATAGATAAATAAGAGCCTGAGTCCACTTCCATTTGGCAAGGCCTTCCTTCAATAAACACCTTCACATGTACTTTTCTGCTTTTTAAGGGTGAAGAATGACCAATAGTGATTGTTTGGTGCGTTTCATTCTTGCCATTTGCTTCTAAATTTCCCCATTTTTCAAGGAAATTGTTGGGCTTAAAGTCTCTATCAGGGAATTTCTTCCTAGCTGGTGGAGTTCTGGATGATTTGCAGACTCTGGCTATGTGACCCGTTTCTCAACGTAGGCAAATGGAGTCAAAGAACTTGCAATCATTGCGGGGGTGGCCCCCACAGCCTCTGCAATAGAACCCTTGCCTGTTCTTCCCAGAGTCTTTTCTTTTCTTCTCCATTCTGAGTTTAAAAATCCCCTCCTCTGCCTCACTGCCATCAGAATCAGAGTCTATTTGTTCGCAATGAGTAGATGTGGATTTATCCCCATCAGAATGGCTTGAGGCCTGGCTTGAGGCCTTGTTAATCTTTTCATGGCGCTGCTGAGGACTTGGTGGCTTCGCTGAAACAGCTTCTTCAATGGCCTCTTTAAACGTGATCTTAGGTTTCATTAATAGTTTGCTTTGTAAGACCTTATCTTTAAGGCCTAAAACAAACCGATCACGCATGGCCTCTTCTAAGTTGGTAAAGTCACAAGCACCCCAATGTCCCTTAAACTTGCCACAAAGTCATTAACATTCTCGCTATCCCTTGATCCCGACGGTAAAATTCGTGTCTCTTAATGAGGCACGATACTTGTGGGGCGTAATGGGCTCTCAAAAGTTTTTCTAAATTGGGCCATTCCATTACCTTCAGCTCTGCTGCTCCGCCAACGCTTCGCCATTTTGAAGACTGCCGGACCGCAGTGCGTGAGAAAGACCGCCCTCTTCCATCTCTCGGGGATGCCGGCGAGATCGTTCCCCTCCAGGAACATGTGGAACGATCCGCTCGATTCCCAGTCTTCCGTCGCCGGATCGAACGGTGCTGGGGGGGTGTTCAGCGCAGCCATCTCGCTCAGTTGCTTGTTCGTCGCATCGTCTTCTCTTCAGGGAAATCCCACCTTCGTCGCCAGTGTTAAGTTTGCATGAAGAGTCAGATGCGAGGAGTTCCAGCAAAGAGTTTATTAGTGACTACAGCTCGAATGGACCCATCCTGGCTTGGCTACGGCTGCCTCTTATAGCCTGCAGCCGTAGCTGCCAGCCAATGGGAGTGCAGGGTTTCTTCCCGCACTATTTAAACCAATACCATTCAACATTTTACAAGAACAGTTCAAATAAACCAATAACATTCAAACCTACATACATAACACTTACGTTAGTAACACAGTTATTAAGAGACTCGGACTTCTCCATTGGCTTTGCTTGCAGGAGGTCACATGACCCCAGGGCACTGCAACTGTCATAAATAAGAACCAGTTGCCAAGCCTCTGAATTTTGATCCTGGGACCATGAGGATGCTGCAACGGTCGCAAGTGTGAAAAACAGCCATAAATCACCTTTTTTTCAACGCCATTGTAACTTTGAACAGTCACTAAATGAACATTTGCAAGTCAAGGACTACCTGTATAACTTACAGTGGTGTCAGGCACTCTAACGCTCACAAAAACCAATCTGCATTTTGTCAAAACTGGCTGAAAGTTAAAGTAAGGCATGAAACAAATATGTTAAAGCCGGACTGAATTATTTTGCTGCCTGAAACGAGGAATCCAATGTCACCGTTTGATACCCTGTTCAAAAGCTGCTCGAGAGCTGAATCTCTCTTTGAAACAGAGGTCAGATAACAGATAACAGATAACAGATAAACAGAGTAGGAAGGGACCTTATAGGTCATCTAGTCCAACCCCCTGCCCCAGCAGGAGACCCTACACCATTTCTGACAGATGGCAGTCCAATCTCTTCTTGAAAGTCTCAAGTGATGGCGCTCCCACAACTTCCGAGGGCAAGCTGTTCCATTGGTTGATTGTTCTCACTGTCAGAAAGTTTCTCCTTATTTCCGGGTTGAATCTCTCCTTGTTCAGTTTCCATCCATTGTTCCTTGTCTGGCCTTTGGGTGCTTTAGAAAATAGCTTGACCCCTTCCTCTCTGTGGCAGCCCCTCAAATATTGGAAGACTGCTATTGTGTCTCCCCTGGTCCTTTTCTTCACTAGACTAGCCAAGCCCAGTTCCTGCAACCTTTTGTTATGTACGTAGGTTTGAATGTTATTGGTTTATTTGAACTATTTTTGTAAAATGTCAAATGGTATTGGTTTAAATAGTGCGGGAAGAAACCCTGCACTCCCATTGGCTGGCAACTACGGCTGCAGGCTATAAGAGGCAGCCGTAGCCCAGCCAACTCGGGTCCATTCGAGCTGTAGTCACTGAATAAACTCTTTGCTGAAGCTCTTCGCGTCTGACTCTTCATGCAAACTTAACACCTTTCTTCGTATATTTTAATCTTCAGTCCCCTAATCATCCTGGTTGCTTTTCTCTGTACTTTTTCTAGAGTCTCAACATCTAGTTCAACCCCCTGTCCCCAGCAGGGTCTCCCTCCTTATCCTCACCCCCACCCTAAAAGGCAGTACAAAGCTGACTGACCAGCACATAGTTCCCTTCCCTCCTCTAGCACCTGTGAAGGGGATAGGCTTGCCAAACACTTTCCATGAATTCTCAAGAGTAATATGGTGCAACATGATCTCTGTATATTTCTGAATCGCCAAGGTGCCGTAGATAGCTTTCTGCCCTTCCTACATGCTCACAAAGGGGCTGGGGGAGATATTTGTGAAGAAGGCAGGGCCCCTTTTAAGCATGATGTCAAATATCCTTTTTTTGTTTTACATGAACAGCTGCCTTCTCTAGGGTGGAGAATATTTATTTATTTAATTGGATTTATATGCCGCCCCATCTCCAAGGGGACTCGGGGCAGCTTACACGCAATATGTAAACAATAAATACGGCTTTATCAAATTCAATCCAATTATAAAATCAATTAAAATACCCTTAAATTAAAATTCCCAACCCTGCTCAGTCCAGGCCAGCCTGCACAAACAGCCATGTCTTGAGATCACAGCAGAAGGAGGGCAGGTCCGGGGCCAAACGCAGCTCTAGAGGTAACTCCTGGAGTTTGAAAATCTAAGTTGACAGAAGAAGGCATTGGAGGGAGAGAAACAAGAAAGTCAATGGGGGTGCTTGGGGAAAAAAAATCAGTCCATCTGATTTGCAAATTACTAAGTTAAAAAACTCCATTGAAAATGCATAAGTAATCCCCGATTTAACAACCATTTGTTTAGTGACCATTCAAAGTTACAATGGCCTTGAAAAAACAGTGACATGACTGGGTTTTTTTTTCACACTTATGACTGTTGTACCACCCCTGTGGTCACATGACCAGAATTTGGATGCTTGGCAACTGGCTTCTATTCATGACCCTCGCAGGATCCTGAAAACGTGGGATCCTTTTCTGACAAGCAAAATCAAGGCAGAAGCCAGAAACACCTTACAGCCACGTTACTAACATAACAACTGAATCGATTTCACTTAATGACTGTGGCAAGAAAGGTTGTAAAGTGGGGGCAAAATTCACTTATCAACTGTCTCACTTAACAACAGAACGTTGGGCTCAACTGTGCTCGTAAGTCGAGGACTACTTGGATTGTTTGCTCTTCCTCCTTCATATTTCTCTTTCATATTTCAACATAGAAGATAATGGCACACAATGCTTTATTGCAGCACACACCTTTCCTATTGCCCTGGGTTAAACTCTACCCTCCTAGGCTTCACGAGTTGAGTATCCAACCATCTTTAATGGTTAGTCCACAGGACAAGTAGAAGGCTTAAAGGCTTGCCATTAACATTTTTATTGAGTTATAAACTATTACAAAATATAAAATGCAAAGTAAATAGAAAAGCAGTTGGGGGAAAAGGGGAAAGAGAAGTGAGGAAAGATAAGAAAGAAAAAGGACCCTTGACTTCCAACTCTCTCTGTTACAGTAAATTAAGGCCTTAACATCAAATCACAGCTTTTTGCTTTTCCATAATAACATGAACAAGCCATTTCTATGAAGTTCTATCAGTCTAATTGGTAAAACTCAAAGTCAGAGTTTCATTCTTTTCCACATCAAGCATGAAGTTCAGAAGCAGTTTCTATGTGGAAACATGAAGTAGTTATATTTCTTTTCTTTAATCAAAGTGGTCAGTTTTGCCTTTTCAGCCAGCTCCATCAACTTTGGCAACCATTCGTCCATCATAGGAATCAAAGTGTGCATACAATAGTCTTGCTATTGTCAACATATGGAAGAAGGTTTAAAGGCTTAAAGTGGCACACACAGCCTTTGCTTCCCTCCAATGTCCTTGTGCTTGTTGGCATTAGGTGATGCTTCAATGTGGTTGCTTCTCTTCTGGTGGCTCCTGAGCTCCAGGCTAAGTTTTAGGACCAGCTCCAAGCAGGAATCAAACCACAATGGGCTGCTTGCCATAACTTGTGGTCCTGGTACTGGAGTGATAGCCCTCTTGCTTGCATGTAGGAGTTGTGCATTCCAGATGTCGCTTCCCACTGGCCACGTCTGTTTGCCATTTTCTTAACTCAAAGGAGCTCTCCTACAAGTCCCCCCCCCCCAAGAGGTGGCATTCAGCAGGTTCTGACCAGTTCTGGAGAACCGGTAGCGGAAATTGTGAGTAGTTCGGAGAACCACCTCTGATTGGCCCTGCCCCCATCTATTCTCTGCCTCCTGAGTCCCAGCTGATCGGCTGGGTCTTCTTTTTGTTGCCCTGCACAGGAGAACGGAGCTGGAAAGCAGGTTAGTGGGGTGGGGAGGGAATGGGGATTTTGCAGTAACCTTCCCCTGCCACACCCACTAAGCCACACCCACCAAGCTACACCATGCCCACCAAGCCCACAGAACCAGTAGTAAAAATTTTTGAATCCTACCACTGGTCCACTCCCCCTTGTAAACCAAGGGTGGGGTGAGGCTGCCTCTGGACATGAAAAGACTTAATTACTGGGATCCACCAAGAACCTCTCTTGATCTTGGAAGGGAAAATTTAAATGCCACTCAGGGAGATGTATGGCTGTTTTTTCCTGCTATTCCTGCTATTCCTTCTTTGGTTTCCTATTGCAAGAATAACAGAAGGGACCTTGGAGATTCGCCAAAATAGCAACATACTTTGGAGCCACTCAGAACCTGTGAGCTTCATCAGACTTGCCCAAGTATGGGCACATATTTGCAGAGGTTTCCACCAAATCCAACATGCAGAAATTGCACACTAACCAGAAAGAGGATGGGCAGGGTCAGATTAACAGAATTGGAAGGGATCTTGCAGGTCATCTAGTCCAAGCAGACCCTACACCATTTCTGAAGATGGCAGTCCAGTCTCTTCTTGAAAGCTTCCAGTAATGAAGCTCCCACAACTTCCAAGGGCAACTTCTGTTCCATTGGTTGATTGTTCTCACTGTCAGAAAATTCTTCCTTATTTCTATGTTGAATTTCTCCTTGTTCAGTTTCCATCCATTATTCCTTGTCTAGCCTTCAGGTGCTTTGGAGAATATGTTGACCCCCTGTTCTCTGCAGCAGCCCCTCAAATATTGAAATACTGCTATCCTGTCTCCCCTGGTCCTTCTCTTCACTAGACTAACCAGTCCAATCCCATGCTCAAGCAGGAAATCCTACACCAGGGTGTCAAGGTCACGTTGTCACGGCAGCATCACATGACATATCATAATTTTTACCCTTTGCTAAACTGGACATGGGTGTGGCCTGCAGGCCATGAGTTTAACAGCCTTGCCCTATACCATTTCAGGCAAACGACTGTCCAAACTCTTCTTTAAAACCTCCAGTGTTGGAAAGCACCCACAATTTCTGGAGGCAACTTGGCCTATTGATTAGTTGTTCTAACTGAGCAATTAAAGTAGATGAAAACCTGGGTTGTTTTGCAAAGTTAGTTTAACAAGCTGTCATGCCCCTGTCAGAATCTGATTCGGAGGGAGAGGCCAAGCAGCTGACAGGGAGTGTGGCTCCGTTGGCTGTGAAAGAAACTGGGGAATGGTAAAGTCCAGCTGGGCTGAGCAGGGAAGAGGTAGAGCAAGGGTGAGGGAATTTGGAGGAAGATCCAGGCCCAGCACCTCTTCATCCTAGGGCATGCAGGGAGGAATGGAGAAGGGAGCAATGTGAGTTACATGGCTTACAGGGGAGGAAAGGGCCCTGATTCCCTTAATTAGCTGCAGCTGGGAATGCAGTGTTTAAAAAGGGAGTTTACACACAGCAAATTGTGAGTTATCTTTTATGGTCGAGAATTATCTGGGTTCCTGGAGTCTTCCCAACTGTGTGTGTTTTGCTGGCCTTTCAAGCCTGCAATTCCTTATCCTGCCTTGTCAAGTTAATTATTGTAAATTATGGTTTGTGTCGATTTTTATTTACAGTTTGTATGTACTTTGTTTTTGGACTGAATTTCCTCCACTTAAAGACTGTTCTTGGGAGAGTTTTTTCTCCAGCCGAAGGTAACCTGGACATTGGGGGCAAAGTTGGAGGTACTAAAAGGACTTTTCTTACTTATGTGACTGTGTTGCCTTTGTGCCACACCCCGGGTCATCACCCAAGCAGACTTCAAATACTGAACAATCTTGTCTGGAGTAGCAGGCAAGTTGAATACCAGATTTAGTTACGTGTGAATGGAAGAAGTCCCGATTATTTAGTCTGTGCCAACCTTAGATAATAAACCATAGAATCAATCATTTTAGCCAGACTAAACGTTTCTTTCCGCTAGCATGTTGAAATTTGGTGTGTTCACCGCATTTCATAAATGCAGAAAATCAGGATACTTGCCAGTCTTCACTGCTACTTATCATCAATAATTTTCTATCTACCTAACTCTATCTACCATACAAGTCTAATTAATAATAATAATAATAATAATAATAACAACAACAACAACAACAACAACTCATTTGGATAGTTCCAAAACTCTCTGTTACCTTGAATGTTGGAAATATGAATTCTCCATATCTTAGTTCCAGGTTACTTATTTAATCAAATATTTCCAAGCAATCCTATATCATGCATTTCAGGGTAGAAAGTAAATTCTGGGGGTTGTTTCAGATAGCAGCCTAACATCATACATTCTGCACAAGCTGTGGCCCTCACACCACTCTCAAAGGTACAGAGTGAATTGCAAAATGATCTAGATGAGATGCTCCCAGAACGTGAAGTACTATCACTGTCCAGGAAGATTCATAGCTGGTAGTTATCCAAAGTCAGCCAAAATTATTTAGGGCCACCTGAGCAAAACTTACTTTGCTCAGGTAACAAAGATGAATCAGAGCATTCCCATGCTACCTATTGGCTCCTTCAATGAGGGTGAGCTACAGTTCTATTCAGAATAAATTTCACCTACTATTTGGAGCTGGGAGCTGCCAATCTTTGGGCTTTGAGAGAATCTGCTTCTATTCCTTGGGGTGAATCTTGGCAAGGAGGATACCCAGCACTGATGGCAGGCAGAAATAGAGCTAAGCTTCATCTGTATATTGTATATTGATGATTTCTGAAGGCTTTGGCAGTTTCAAATAGATAAAAAGCAGAAATGTGATGGAATGGGACCCTAACCCTAAAATGAATGGTAGCCAGTGTGCCTTAGAAGACACTGATCTTGGCGAGCCCACAATTTGGTGGGCTTAACAATTTAATGGGGGTGGAAATTAAGCCAATGATCCCATAGGATTTTTCCATCATTCCTCCATGATGTCTTCAGAACATCTAATTTCTAATATTATGAGTTGCAAATTGCAGTTGTAGGACAGAGATATCTGTACTCAGATAGCTCTAGAAGATGACATCTATTCAGCTCAAGAACTATTAAGAATTGCCAGTCATTGCTGACTTTTCCAGAGTATTCCAAAAGAAAAATTGCCATAATAATAATAATTTACAAAAATAAAAACCTTGTATTTACCTCACTAAACATTGGGACCTGAATAACTAGAGTATTACTAACATGATGAAGGAGAAAGATGACACCCTGAAGTCCTTAGTAGGGAGTGCCAGAAAGTAAAGCATTTATGGGACCAGGGGAAAGTTTAGCAGAACAAATATAACCAAATGACTCTTAACCAAGGAGTCAAGGGACATGCTGACAAGGAAGTTGTTATGTATGCAGAGTTTGAATTAACAGAAGTGAAATTATAGGACAACCTAGGATGTGGTGAAATTCCTTTATAAAAATAATCTGTAGAGAAGAATCAGTCTTGCTAAAAAAAAACATGCCCTCTTACATAGTTCGTATCCCACACTCTAGACTTTTTAAAAAAATCTCTACTTTAATATAGAGCAATAAATAGAAATATATAGATGACTTATCCTAACAAGGAAACAACTAGAGAGAAGGTGAGGTTTTTCGTTTTGTGCTCTAAGGCATGTAGGAAGTGCCAACAGACTTTCATCACTGCTCTTTCTTAACTATGCACATAAAACTTAAGAAAACTCAAGAATGAGGGTTTTTTTTTCTTAAGTGTTATTTAGGTAGTTTTGGCCAGATCATTCTTTTAAAAGCATTTTTAAATATGGTAAGCCACCCAGAGTCTTTCTGATTTCAAAATCTAATTGATAAATAAAGAAGCCAGCCAGCCAGTGGAACGGGACAACTTGGCACTGCCAATTCACCACGGCCAACTCACTGTGGGACATCTCAACAATTCAATTGAAGTACAGGTGAAACTTGAAAAATTAGAATATTGTGCAAAAGTTCATTTATTTCAGTAATGCAACTTAAAAGGTGAGACTAATATATGAGATAGACTCATTACATGCAAGGCAAGATAGTTCAAGCCGTGATTTGCCATAATTTTGATGATTATGGCTTACAGCTCATGAAAACCCCAAATCCACAATCTCAGAAAATTAAAATATTGTGAAAAGATGCAATATTCTAGGCTCAAAGGGTCCCACTCTAATCAGCTAATTAAGCCATAACACCTGCAAAGGGTTCCTGAGCCTTTAAATGGTCTCTCAGTCTGGTTCAGTAGGAATCACAATCATGGGAAAGACTGCTGACCTGACAGTTGTGCAGAAAACCATCATTGACACCCTCCATAAGGAGGGAAAGCCTCAAAAGGTAATTGCAAAAGAAGTTGGATGTTCCCAAAGTGCTGTAATAGAAAGCTATGTGGAAGGGAAAAGTATGGAAGAAAAAGGTGCACAAGCAGCAGGGATGACCGCAGCCTGGAGAGGATTGTCAGGAAAAGGCCATTCAAAAGTTTTGGGGACTTTCACAAGGAGTGGACTGAGGCTGGAGTCAGTGCATCAACAGCCACCACACACAGACGAATCCTGGACATGGGCTTCAAATGTCATACTCCTCTTGTCAAGCCACTCCTGAACAACAAACAACATCAGAAGTATCTTACCTGGGCTAAAGAAAAACAGACCTGGTCTGTTGCTCAGTGGTCCAAAGTCCTCTTTTCTGATGAGAGCAACTTTTGCATCTCATCTGGAAACCAAGGACCCAGAGTATGGAGGAAGAGTGGAGAGGCACACACTGCAAGATGCTTGAAGTCCAGTGTGAAGTTTCCACAGTTTGTGTTGATTTGGGGAGCCATGTCATCTGCTGGTGTTGGTCCACTGTGCTTCATTAAGTCAATGAAGCCGTCTACCAGGAGATTTTGGAGCACTTCATGCTTCCTTCCACAGACAAGCTTTATGGGGATGTTGACTTCATTTTCCAGCAGGACTTGGCACCTGCCCACACTGCCAAAAGCTGGTTCAATGACCGTGGGATTACTGTGCTCGATTGGCCAGCAAACTCGCCTGACCTGAACCCCATAGAGAATCTATGGGGCATTGCCAAGAGAAAGATGAGAGACATGAGACCGAACAATGCAGAAGAGCTGAAGGCTGCTATTGAAGCATCCTGGTCTTCCATAACACCTCAGCAGTGCCACAGGCTGATAGCTTCCATGCCACGCCACATTGAGGCAGTAATTGCTGCAAAAGGGGCCCAAACCAAGTACTGAGTACATATGCATGCTTATACTTTTCAGAGGTCCGATATTGTTCTATGTACAATCCTTGTTTTATTGATTGCATGTAATATTCTAATTTTCTGAGATTGTGGATTTGGGGTTTTCATGAGCTGTAAACCATAATCATCACAATTATGGCAAGTCACGGCTTGAACTATCTTGCTTTGCATGTAATGAGTCTATCTCATATATTAGTTTCACCTTTTAAGTTGCATCACTGAAATAAATGAACTTTTGCACGATATTCTAATTTTTCGAGTTTCACCTGTATTTAAAATTGTTTTAAAAGTATTTTAACTTTTGTCATTCACATTTCATTGTCCCTCCTTTTGCTTCCTTTCTTTAATTATTCTATCCCACTGTTTCTTCGATATTAGTGTAACTCTTGTCCTGTGGTGGGTTGTCCAACAGCAAATTGGCTGTGGCAAGTAGTCCTGCGGTGAGTTGGCTGCACCGCATTGTCCTAGACCCAACCAGCCAACCAGCACACAAACAAATAAAACTCGCTGTGAGATCAGAAGTGATTTAAATCCTGCTTTTCTTTTCTTCTACTCTAATAGTTATCTGAATCTCTTAGCATTCATGCCCAACTGAATGTCTTAGTGATTATATGAGAAATCACATCTGTATTGGATCAGGAATAACCAAATGTCTCATTCAGAGACTGATTCGGCCTCACGGGAAACGTAGAAGCAAAATGGGCTAAAACTGAACCTTGGAATGTATAATGGATCATCTCTTGCAAACCTTATACCCTGTGAGACAGCTGGTTTTGGGTTTGTTTTTGTTTTTTGACAGTAGGACTATCTTAAGTTAAGAATATTCTGACTCAGCATAGCATTCAAGAGTGCTCCAAAAGTTTTAAATTATAATTGCCATTCCTCTCAGCCAGCAAGGAACAGGAAATGGTCAGTTTGAAGCTTGTTCATCTTTTAATATTTTAGTGGAGTCATGGGATTACTTAGAGACTGAATATTGTAGAGTGAATATTTTTCAAAGAGGAAGGGTAAATCAGAGCAGGATGCTGCAAATGGGAGCTGGAACGCTGACCCAATGATGGCTGTTATAAATCAGCCTACGAACATCATTACAACTCCCAGTTGGTCCTTGTTATTCCAGTCTTCTCCATGGCTCAGAAGTGTGGCATGCTCCCTGGGAATTCTGGGAGTTGCATTTTCAACACACTCTCCGTAGCGGTGACAAACACAATCATGCAAGCCACTTAATCAGCTGCAAATCAACCTGGGGTCCCCAGGTCTCCTGGCAGAACTACAGCTTGTCCTTGACTTATGACCACAATGGCTCAATGTTTCCATTGCTAAGCGAAACAGTTGTTAAGTGAGTTTCACCCCATTTGTTGAAAGAAAGGAAAAAGGCTGTATACATCTGCTCCATTTTGTTAAATGGACGTAGGAGTTGGGCAGCTCAGGAAAAACATAAAAGTTGAAATAATTAGGAAGGAGGGAACTAAATCTGTGGTAAAACCAGAATGTAGATGAAGACTGTAAGATTGCAGAATGAATGAGGGAAGCACAGATCTTCACAACCACTAGATGGCAGCCTAGAGATGCAAAAAATTCTAACTCATTATTGCCACCCAGTGGGGAATAGCTCAGTCAGTCAGTTGGCCAACAGGCTCATAAACAATTCATAGAAATTATGTGGCTATCTCTTTGGAGAATAGGTTGAGCCCCTTTTCTTTGTGGCAGCTCCTCAAATACTGGAATGCTACTATAATGTCACCCTTGGTCCTTCTTTTTGTTAGACTAGACATACCCAGTTCCTGCAACTGATCTTCATGTGTTTTAGCCTCCAGTTCCCTAATCATCTTTGTTGCTCTTCTCTGCACTCTTTCCAGAGTTTCAACATCTTTTTTTACGACTAAAACTGGTTGAGGTTGATGAGAAGGAGCCAAGATTTAAAAAGCCTGTGACTTATTGAGTGGTAGGAGTTTGACACTGTGCTGCTGTAATTTAACAGGTTTGTAATGTTAAAGTGTAATGGGAAAAAAGATGGAGGTGAACTTTGGTGGAAACCCCTATCAGATTCCAATGAACAAGAGGAAACAAACGTGTAATAAACCTGCATTAAGAAGTACCCTTGATATCTATCCTCTTCTTTGACAGAATTTGGAAAACTATCCATGAAAGCAGGCAAATGGAGTTTCAAGCGTAGCCAGTTTGATGCCAGCCTAGAAACCAGGACACCATGAGTTCTAGTCCCACATTAGCCATGAAAGCCAGCTGGGTGACTTTGGATCAGTCATGATCTCTCAGCCCAATTCACTCACAGGGTAATTGTTGTTGGGAAAACAGGAGAAGGAAGGAGTATTAGGGATGTTCACTGCCTTGAGTTACTTATAAAGTGGTACAGTGATAAATAAAAGTCTAATACATAAATAAAAATAAATAAAAGAAATGCAACTAAGGTAATCTTTCCCTTCTGGGTGAGGATAGTCAAGTTCTGTCAATAAGGAATGAAGCTAGCTAGCTAGGAAAATAAACTTCATCTTAATATTCTTGATATGACATACTGAAATTAGATTTGTTCCGGACAGTCCTGCTGGCTGGAACAGATCAGATAACGGTGAAGGTTATTATAGAGTAAAAATCAATTTCTTACAGATTCCTGTAAAAACTCGAATGAGGGAAAACTATTAGCACTGCTGATGGCAGAAAAAACCCGGTATAGCATTGTTCAGATTTACAGAATGCCATGTCTTTAGCATTGCTGATTAGATAAACATGCATCCAAACATACATTTTGAAATTTTTTTATTTTAAAAATAAGTACAGTGAATACATTTTGATTATACGGAGAAACTAGAAGCACATTTAAAACACAGAGACTTGGAGAAGAGAAGAATGAACCCTTCGCCATAACGCAGATACTGTAGTCCTCAATGTACAATCACAATCGGAGCTGGGACTGTCATTACAAGTCAATGCAGTTGTAAAGCAAGAGGCCACCTTGACTGCGCCAATTTACCGCAGCAATCTTAACACTCCCCACTGCAGGATTTAACCAAGATTTGTGGGACATTCTCAATTACTGAATGTACAGAGAAGGAAATTTCAACACTGCCCACTCAGGAGCAATGGTTGGCGAAGTTGATAAATTTTGCTGAAATGGATAAAGTGACTTCTTTGATTAGAGAAAAGATATTACTGTAATATTTATTGGTGGCTGGAAACCTCTTATGGGCTTTTTGTGTAAAAATGAAAAAAAAGAACTTGTGATTTAAGGTTTTGATTATTAGAAGGACAGATTATTGAAAGAAAAGCAATATGATGTAGCTTTAGAAAGAGAGAGAGATTAAATGGATTTGTAATTATATCTGCTGTGAAGAATATCAGAAGCTACTTTATATTTTCTTTTCTATTTTTTGAACTTCTTTATGTTTCTTGCACCTTTTGCCTTTCAAAGGTTTCTTTTTTTCCTTCCTTACTTTCTATTAGTTTGTGTTAGCTTTTATCTTCTTGTTTAAAAGTTTTGAAATAGGAATAAACTCAAACTTAAAATCCACACAACGCAAAAGTAAGATATTTAAGATGATCAAAGACATGAAACTCATCCAATCCCCATTTCAACCCTCACAAATCTATGAGGTTGATGAGATTTCAGAAATAGTGACCCATCCATACATCATCCTATGAGTTGTAGGGCTGTGTGGAGATTTAAGTTGGCGTTACTCAACTCCTATTTAGTTTTTGGAGTCACCCTTCCTCAACTGCGTGCTTTCTAAATCCATTGGAGAACTGGATACATCCTATCAACTTAAGCCAACATATCTTCACTGAAGAAGACTGTGCTAACCATTATACCACAATTGCAAACATAAGTAATTGTGATTAACTTACTAGAACCAAGACAAACATGTGAAATATTTTTCTTTCATATTCTGATTAGCCAGACAGAGAGTAGGTGACTGAGTCCTAAACTTTATATGTTCATCTATAACCCTGAATACATATACTGTACATTATAGCCGATATCAAAATTGTCAACATGATTAACAATAATTAACAATTATTTCTAAAGCATATAAAGTGTGTCGAACACTTTACATAACATTTTTCATCCCCCCAAATTCAACACTCATTCTAACTGTGCCTTAAATGCACAAAATTAAAACAAAAACTACACCAATTAGTAATATTGCAAACAATTGCAGTTTTAGCATCCAATCCTAAATGTGGACTAAATATAGCTATTATAGCCCCAAGGAGTATACCTTTACATCTCTAACATATTTTTTAATAATAATTTTATTAAGTATTACAATTTAAAACTACCACAATGGAAAGTATTACAGTAGAAACTAGTACAAAGAAAAATGAACAGAAAGTGCAAAAAATAAGAAAATAGACAAATAAGAATAAAGTAAAAAAGAAAAAGCATATAATGACAAGGAAAAAACAATTTTAATGATTTATCATCTTAAAATAAAACAAATTATATATTCTTCCTATATCTCATCCCTTTTATAAACAAATCCTTAAAACCTCATTATTGTGTCCTGATCAGCAAAAGTGTATAGAGAAAATACAATTTCTATTTTAACCTTGATAAGTTAAACCAACTTTATACTCTTTCCTTTTACTTCTAACAATCTTTATTTTTAATCCCTTCAAATAGCGCCCTAGAATTTGATTTGTTTTCATTTTTTTCTTTGCCGCTTCCCACAGAATTCTTCAAAACTTTAAGAAGCCTTTAACATATTTATTTATTTATAAAATTTATTGGCTGCCCATCTTACCACAGGGTAACCCTGGAAAATAGGAAAATAATCTAAATCATTCTTTTGGTTCATTATCTATATATCCCTTTTAGTTATTAAGATATCCACCAGTTTCATATGTTTTTCCATATAATATCATTCTAGTAGGCTGTCATTTATAAACCCACTTCAATATTCAATCAAAGTATTGTCTGGTAAAACTTGTTCTTTTTTCATAACTTCTTTTAAAAACAATTTACCTCTAATGGGAGACATTCCTAATGTCCAGGTCCATTGCTCACAAATATCCCTCAACAAGGCCAGTGTTAAAATATTTTGCTGCATTCTATATTAGTAAGTCAAATTTAAGTCTTTTTCTCCTTAATTGAAACCTTTAGGTTCTTCTGGTTCCCTCTGGTGTTCAATCTTCAAAATCCCATTCTATCATTAAAAAAAAGAATTGAAAGCAATAGCATTTTCCTTAGGAAAGATTCTTATAATTAATTTCAAAATCTTATTTCAAATCTATCTGGACCCCTAGTCCATTTGTAACTTTCCAAAATCAATGTTCTAATCATTGTAAAGGTCCTTAAACTTGCATTTAAAACTTCTTTAGCTAATGATTGAGGGAAACTCACTTGGTGTGAAATGTTGTCATTTCGAAGGTTCCTAATATCTGAAAAGAAGTTAACAGGCATTGACAGGGAACAAATGGCAAACTGAAGACAGCTTCAGGGGGGACTTCTCTCTGGACAATGTGAGGGCTTGAGATCGCCCACAAGGGCTCCAGACAATTGCTCATCATGAGGAGACAAGATGGTGCTTGTTTAAAGCACAAGTTCAAACCTCTGGGAATTGAGGGAACGTCATTCCTGTCTCTTTAACACTCTTGAAATCATATGGCTATATCATCTTTTCATGAAATGGATAGGAACCTGGGACAACTTTTCAGTATAGAGTTAAGGGGGGAGGGACATAGACTCATTATTATAAAATGGACTGAAACATTGCTCACCCACTGAAGAGAAGTTGTCATTACATGTAGTAGTTCTCATATAGTTTTCTTTCACTTTAAAGCTTATACATACCTGCACATAATAGAAGAGAAGCCATACATCTGAACATATTGGGTACTGCAGACCAAATTTCCTTTCTTTACAAGCTCATAGAAGTATGGGAAAAGATTTGAATTTATTTTATTTTTTCCCCACATTCCCTAACAGAAATGTGAAAAGGATATTGCAGTATACTTATACAGGTAGTCCTTAAAACCATTTCTATAGTGACTGTTCAAGTTACAATGGCACTGGAAAAAGTGACTTATGGCTATTTTTCACACGACTGTTGCAGCATCCCTATATGATCAGGTGATCAAAATTCAAAAGCTTGGCAACTGGCATGTATTCATGACAGTTGCAGCATCCCAGGATCACATGATCCCCTTTTGTGAGTTTTTGACAAGAAAAAGGCGATGTGGAAGTCAGATTCACTTATCAACCATGTTACTAACTCAACCACTGCAGTGATTCACTTAACAGTTGTGGCAAGGAAGGCCATGTGATATAATGGGACAAAACTCACTTAACTGTCCTGCTCAGGCAATGGAAACTTTGGGCTCCATTGTGCTTGTAAGACGAGGATTACTTGTAAAGCCGGTTTATGGAATTATTAAATTTTGTCTACCAGGCAGCATTCTGTTTCTCTTCTTGTGTACATATCTGGTGGTTCTGTTTCCTTTATAAAAAAATACACAACATATAAAGGGAGGGAAAGGGAATCACTCCGAAAAGATGATTACATTTAAGCTCAAGGAGATTTCACTGAAGAGAAACTGTCACTGCGTTTTTTTGGTTTGTCTGTTCAAGCTCCTAAGCTCATATTATAGCAAGCAGGTGTCTGCTAGCCAGCACTGTGTTATCTTGTCTCCATAGTAGTGAGATAAGAAAATTTTGTAATGTTTTGATTCACTGCGCATGCGTACAAAGTTTATACTTCATTTCCTGTAACTTCCGTTCTTACTTTTCCTTTGTTTTTTTTCTATATGCCTTGGTGGAGATTAGGTTGCAAGTATGTAGCTCCGCGTAGGTTTCTTTATTTTATAAATAAAAAATGTTTTTAGATTACTTTCTGGGTCTCATTTTTATCAACATTGACAGCAAAGAAAAACACGGTCTATCATCTCTAATTAGCAGGGATGTTTGAAGAATTTTTACTCCCTGGCAAAAGGTTTTTCAAGCTTTTGAAAATGGTCTCAGAGAAAGGCTTGACAGAAACAGTGCTAGCTTCCTGCATGTTTAAAGAGGAAAAATAGCCGTTTCAGATATGCATAATATTATAAAGGGAAAGAGCAAAAAAATACTGCACAGTATTTTTTCCCCAAAACCAAGTTCAACATCATTAATCTTCTTTCGAGTATCATAATAATCTCAGTAGCTAAAATGTCTGGTGCTGCTGAAGAGTTACAATATTCAGTGGATGATCCGTCATCAGACCAAAGCCTTCAGGAGCAACACCCTTATCCCTTGAGAATTATTTCCTGGCAAGGACAGCTTCCAAACAGAGAGCAACAGGCCAAAATATATTCCAAAGGCGTACAGTTTTCAGTTACTTGATCACAATCAGAGATTCCATCAAATAGACATATATAAATGATGCGACTGGAAATTCTACAGTTGGGCTTCAGGGCACATCTGCAGGAATGTCTATCCAAATTAGGGAAGCAATCGATCCAAGTTAAACTAAGATTTCAATTTTCTTCTTTCACCCTTGGTTAATTGTTCCTGGCCTCACACTGAGAGAATCCTGGAGTTCTTCAACAATACGCCATTTAAACTGTTTTGTACAAGGTAATCATGTACACCAATTTATCTTGTCAATTGAAGTTTGCCCTGCTTTACATGCTGTGACATTCCCTGTGTTAAGTTTGCATAGAGAGGCAGGACGCGGAGTGCTTCAGTTCAAAGTTTATTGTGACTTCAGCTCAGAACGGACCCGAATGGCTCAGGCGTGGCAGCCTTTTATAGCCGGCTGCTGCGGCTGTCAGCCAATCAGAGTGCAGGGTTTTCCCGCACTTTTACAACCAATGAATTCAAACACTTTACAACAACAACCAGTCATTTCAAACTCTGCATACATAACACCCCTCCCCACTAGGTTTGGTCCATACTCAAACCCCATCTATCTAATATACTCTTGCAAATAGGTGGGGCTCTTACGGGTACGTTGAGACCTGCGTGGTTCAGGTGTTTTGGGAATCTCACTTTGTGAGGAAGGAAATGTATCTGCCAACATTCCCTTATTAGGATTTCTTGTACTGGTAGAACCTGTTTGGTTACTACAACCTGGTCTCTCCTTCCAATCCATTTCTAACCCAGTGTTGTCCCCTAAGCCCGATAGTGATGTGCAATCCTCCATCTGTGAAGATGGTTGTTGGGACTGTGACAGGTTTTGGGATGGTTCCTGTCGAGTTAGCTCATTACACATGGGGTTGATTCTTACTTGCTCATTACCTCCATTATCACCCCCTTCCCCCCTAGAAAAGGCTGAGGGACTGGAATCCAGAGAGGAGCAAAGGCGATGCTCCTGAGGCAGTCTGGACCATAACTGATCTATGTGCCTACTCCACAAGATACCATCTTCGGTTTGAACCCTGTAAGACCTGGGGCCTGTAACCTGGGTTATCTCAGCAGGAATCCATAATGGTTCACCTACAAGGTTTTTAGCATAAATAAAACCACCCACAGAGAACTGGCGAGTTTTGCTAGTGGAATCTAAGGGAGCGTTGGGTGCGTAAGTAGGGTGAAGGCGGTCCAGGGTAGACCTGAGTTTTCTACCCATCAAAAGCTCAGCAGGAGTTAAGTTAGTAGATGGACTAGGAGGGATGTGCTGGATACTGAGTAGTTTTTCAACTTTCTCAGTGATGTCCCCTGGACCCAATTGTTGGAGTTTTTCCTTGGTAAATCGTACCATGCGTTCAACCCGGCCATTAGCCGAAGGATGCCCAGGGGCAGTAAGGGCGTGTCTGATACCCTGCTGTGCTAAATATGATTCAAAAAGGTTAGCAGTAAATTGAGGACCATTGTCAGAAACAAGCACATCAGGTAACCCATGAGTTATAAAAACTTTCTTAAGCTGTTTGATAACAGCGTCTGCTGTGGTGGAACCCATGGGGATAACCTCTAACCATCTGGAGTATGCATCAACCACAATAAGGAAAGTGTGCCCTCTGGTAGGGACAGCAAAATCAATGTGAATCCTGGACCATGGACCCCTAGGACATTCCCATTCCTGTTTGGGAGCGAGAGGTGGGGTAGGCCTTACTGTTTGACAGTTAGGGCAGGATGCAACCCAGTTTTCTACCATTTTGTCTATACCTGGCCACCATACATAACTCCTGGCCAATCCCTTCATTCTGACAATACCCGGATGACCCTCATGTAACATTTCCAAAACCTCTTTCTGCAATTTTGCAGGAATAACCACCCTGTTACCCCACAAAATACATCCCCTTAAGACAGATAATTCAGTTTGTCTGGATTTAAAAGGTTGGGAAACCTGAGGTAGATCTTGTAGTGGCCAACCCTTTTTAATCCAGCCAACAATAGGAGCCAATAAAGCGTCTTTGGCAGTTTCTCTAGCAATTTCAGCAGCATGAACTGGAAGTTTGGCAAGTTTCTAGAAAGAAGGTGTAAGATTCAGGAGCAGGGTCCTCAGTGTGCAAAGGAAGTGGGCAGCGACTCAAAGCATCTGCGTGCCCAATGTCTTTTCCAGGTCTGTGGATGAGTTTATATGAATAAGCAGCAAGAAATTCAGTCCACCTCAGCATTCTTGGTGACAGGATGGTGGGCGTTGGTCTGTCCCCTGCCACAATGCCTAAAAGAGGTTTGTGATCTGTAACAATGGTGAATCTTCTCCCATATACGTACTCATGGAACTTCTTGACTGCTGCCACAATAGCCAATGCTTCCTTGTCCAGCTGACTGTAGTTTCTCTCTGCTTTGGTCAAAGTGCGAGAGTAAAAGGCAATAGGGGCTTCTCTTCCACTGGGAAGCATGTGGCTCAACACCCCCCCCCCACTCCAAAAGGGGATGCATCACAAGTTAAGATTACAGGTAAATTATCAGAAAACTGTATCAGTACACAATCAGAAGTGATTTGTCTCTTGATGTTGTTAAATGCAGTTTCTTCTTTTCTGCCCCAGACCCATGCAGATTTTTTATCCAGTAATCTGTGTAGGGGTTCTGCAGTGGTTGCTTTCTGAGGTAGAAACATATGATAGAAGTTAATGAGGCCCAGCAATGCTTGCAAGTCAGTTTTGCATTTTGGCCTGGGGGCTTCTTTGATTGCCTGAACTTTGGCTTCTGTGGGGTGGATGCCATGTTTATCAATCATGTAACCCAAGAATTCCACTTTGTCAGTTCTAAGTGTGCATTTTTTTCTTTGACTTTTAACCCGCTTTTTGAATCTGGTTAGGACTTCTCTGAGTCTCTCTGTAACTGAGTGTCATTTTCAGCAGAGATTAAAACGTCATCAAAATAGGGCACCACCCTGGCAACCCTTGTAGCATCCTTTCCATAAGGCTTTGAAGATGCCTGGTGCTACGCTTACTCCAAATTGCAACCTTTGCATTTGAAAGCACCTCTATGGGTTACAATGGTTTGGGCTTCTGCAGTGGCATCATCAACTGTTAACTGTTGATATGCCTGGCCAGGTCCAATTTGGCTTAAAACTGTGCCCCCGCCAAGCGAATGTAATAAATGATGCACTACTGGAACTGGATATGCGCTCTGTTGTAGCGCGTGGTTCAATGTCCCCTTGTAGTCTGCACAGATTCTCACAGACCCATCAGCCTTGACTGGTGTGACTATGGGTGTCTCCCACCTGGAGTGGTCAGTGGGCTCTAAAACCCCTTGAGCTATAAGTTTATCTAATTGTGCATCAATTTTTTCCTTTAAGGCAAAAGAAACCCTTCTGGTTTTAAACGATTGGTTGCACTTGGGATCTATATTGAAAGTGATAGGGGTCCCCAAGTACTTGCCTAATCCGTCGCTGAAGACCTCTGGAAACTCAGACTTCAAGGCCTCTTCCCACTCAGTGTTGCTCACGTGATTGATGCCAGTTACCTCGATGCCCAGCGGGTTGAACCACTCAAGTCCCAGCAAACTTGGGTGATCCTTGTCCATGATGGTCAGGGGTAGACGTTTGGTGTGGCCCTTGAACTTTACATTGAATTCTCTTGTTCCAACTACTGGAATCTTGTTCCCTTGGTAGTCTTTAAGGTCAACACCTGCTTCTTGAAGTGAGTCTTCTGAATATTTGGTAACAGTCTTTGAATAGTGCCCCATGACACCATAGATAGATATGATTCTGAGTCCACTTCCATTTGGTAAGGCCTTCCCTCAATAAATACCTTGACATGTACTTTTCTGTTATTTAAAGAGGATGAATGGCCAATAGTTACTGTTTCATGAGTTTCATTCCTTCCATTTGCATCTGTGTTGCGCCCCATTTTCTCGCTGATGTTGTTTGGCTTGACTTCTCTGTCTTTGCTGTTTGCAGCAAACTTCCTTCTGTTTGGTGGAGTTCTGGATGATTTGCAGACTCTTGCAATGTGCCCTCTTTTTTCACAATGGAGGCAAATGGTGTCCAGGAACTTGCATTCAGTGCGGGGGTGGTTTCCCCCACAACCTATGCAATGGAAATCACGCCTCTTCCTTCTCAGGTCGTTTCGTTTCCACTCCCTTCTGAGTCTGTTAATTCCTTCTTCTTCTCCACTGTATTCTGACTCAGATTCCAGTTCATCAAAATGGGTTGTGGTGGTCTTTTCCCCATCAGAATGGCCCGTAGTCTTGTTCATCTTTCTCATGGCTGCTGCTGAGTTTGGTGGCCTCTGCTGAAGATGCTTCCTCTATGGCTTCTTTCAGCGTGATCTTGGGTTTCATCAGTAACTTGCTGTGCAAAACCTTGTCTTTAAGGCCCAATACAAAATGATCGTGCATGGCCTCCTCTAGACTGCTGAATTCGCACGCCACCAATGTCTCTTAAGCTTGCCACGAAGTCATTTAGCTTTCGTCTGCCGGACCAGATGCATTGAGAAAGACCGCTCTCTTCCGCTGCTCAGAAATGGCGGCCAGATCATTTCCTTCCAAATACATCTGAAACCGATCTGCATAAGACTCCCAGTCTTCATTCTTAGGTCAAATGGGGCTGGGGGTGTTCAGCGCAGCCATCTTGTCTTCTCTGTTCCGCGTTGCCTTCTCTTCAGGGAGATCCCATCCTCGTCGCCAGTGTTAAGTTTGCATAGAGAGGCAGGACAGCGATGCTTCAACTTCAAAGTTTATTGTGACTTCAGCTCAAGCAGGACCCGAATGGCTCAAGGCCGCGTAACACATAGCCGGCTGCGCGGCTGTCCAATCAATCAGGGTTTTCCCTTACAACCAATGAATTCAAACACTTTACAACAACAACCAGTCATTTCAAACTCTGCATACATAACACCCTGGAAGGAAAAATTAATAACCAGGAAGCTTCTTTAGAATAGAAAAGGGCCTGGCTGCTTTCAGATTGGTAAATTGAATTAGGACTTCAACTTGCTCACAAGTTAAGTAGCAATCTCCTTCTTTTTTTTACTATTTTAGGACTTAATTGATAAGCAGAGATATTTTCCTCTGTAAAATTTTGATTAGTGATGTCTCTCACCTAAATTTATGATATGTTCAAAGCTAAGAAGCAAAAGAAAACAGGAATCTGTCTTCGTTTCTGGAACAGCTATTAAATTGAGTTTCTGCTTTCAAAGCCTTGATAGGCTTTTAACATAATTTTATGCAGATTAAAAAGCAAACTTATACAGGTAGTCCTCAACTTACCACTGTTCGTTCAGTGACCATGCAAAATTATGATGGTGCTGAAAAAAATGGACTGATAACCTGTGCATGAAGTTGTTATTATTATTATTATTATTATTATTATTATTATTATTATTATTATTTATTGGACTTATAGGCCGCACTCTCTCCCGAGGGACTCAGGGCGGCTTACAATAAAAACAAGAATACAAATATTAAAATACAATTAAACTAATCAAGTAAGCCCAATAAAATTAAAACCCAATTAAAAACTAAGATTAAAAAGCAAACTTATACAGGTAGTCCTCAACTTACCACTGTTCGTTCAGTGTTCAGTGACCATGCAAAATTATGATGGTGCTGAAAAAAATGGACTTATAACCTGTGCATGAAGTAATTATTATTATTATTATTTATTGGACTTATAGGCCGCACTCTCTCCCGAGGGACTCAGGGCGGCTTACAATAAAAACAAGAATACAAATATTAAAATACAATTAAACTAATCAAGTAAGCCCAATAAAATTAAAACCCAATTAAAAACTAAAAACGATAAAACCCCACCTCACCCCATTCAGTCCAGGCTGGCCTGTTGAAACAACCAAGTCTTTAGGTCGCTGCGAAAGGAATGGAAGTCAGGGGCCAACCGGAGCTCCAAGGGGAGTTGATTCCACAAGTAATGACTGTTGCAGTGCTCCCTTGATCATACGATCAAAATTTGGGCATACACTTATAACCGCAGGGGTGCTGCCAGCCTCCTCACCTGCCTATCTATCCCTTCTCAATCTTTAACCTTTTAGCTGACCTGCACAGCAGCACTGAGCAGTAGCACCAAGGCTGAGCTGAAGTAGAGGCCCAGAGCATTCAGTCATCTCAACCAGCTGCCACTGTCCCACCCTGCACCACGCTGGCACCATTCAGCATAGCCTCAATTGCTCCTGCCCCCTGGTCTCCACAGGATCTACCAAGCTGCCAGTTAGTTTTGCTTTTTCCCAGCTGCTGACAGGCATGTCCAGCTTATGTGAGGCAGTTGCTGGATTCACCAGGCTTTCTTACTGAGGCTACCTCACAATATTGCCCAAGCAGGCATCACATTCTCTTGATCCTTCCGAAGCTTCATTTCACAAATAATGTGATATTTTTGCACCATTTCCCCAAATCACATGGTTTGGGAAATGAAGCTTCCAGATGTTCTGACCCAGCTGCCCAAACACAACAAACCCTCTCAAGTTAAATCAATGATTCTTTTATTAGGAGGGCCAGCAGCCCTGGCAAAAAGTTTCTCTCTCACCTCAGGCTAACAAGTCTATCTGACAGGGAAATGAATAGTTGTCTGCCATATGTATTCATCTCTTCCCCCTGCCTTTTATCCCCAGAGCTAGGGTAGGGCTTTGCTAGCAGCAGTGGCTCTTCCTTCTCCAGGATCAGCCCACAAATTTCCACTGCTCTTCTCTCCTCTGCCTTCTGCGCATCTGCGCCTCAGGCACTGGACCCAGCTACTCCTCCTCTCCCTCATCAACCACTTCCAGACCTGGGGGCTGTTGACTCTCCATCTGAGGGCTGACAGACGGCCCAGGCTCCACCTCTGTCTCTCTTTCTCTCTCTGCCAGCTCCATTCCCTCTTCCCCCTCAGAACTCTCAGGTTGCCTTGATGCTGACCCTGATTCCCATGCCTCCTTGTCATCTGATTCAGCTGCTGACAGGCCACAACACCGGAGTTTCATGAGAATGAAGCCTGCTGCTGTCATGCTTCAGATGCCTCATTCCCCAAATCGCACTTATAGATCAGGAGGGAAGATAGGGGTGTGTGTGTGGTGGTGGTGGAGTTATAGCCCCCCTGCATTTTTAAGTGCCGCTGGGTTGGACTGAAGCTTCTAGAAGTGGCTGCAGCTTTGCATTGCATTGCATGCCCCCAAATCTTTTGTGGCCTGCAGTGGGCCTCCCCCATTCCCCAAAGGCACCCTTGTACTCCTGACCTGTGATGCTATCTGCTTTACAACCCATGATTCTTCTTTAACGACTGCAACCTGGACTATTGTGATTGTGGTTGTTGAGCAAACTGGTCATGTGAAATCTCAATTTACTGCTTTGCTTAACAACTGAGATTCCAACTGTGGTCATAATGTGAGGAGTGCCTAAAACAGTGGACAGAGTGGAATACGAAACTATTGCATGCCAATGCTATCTTATTGATAGTCAAATATTTTATACACCAAAATTTGTTGATATTGTGCAGGAGTTTCATAATTTAATGGGTCATTCAGTTTATTGGAGAAAATCTCATATTTCCTATAGGTTCCAATGTTTCCTTAGTAATTTATCAAAATAGGGGTTAATTGTTGCCTCAATTCTTTCTCACTTACTAATAATTATTTGAAAGAAACTTTCTTTCATGTGCGGACATAAATATATCATTTTTTAAAAAAATTCAGTTAAAATTTACATAATTAAATGTTTCAAAATCCCATTGTGTATATGGGAAACGATGGTTAGAAAGTGAATATTGCCTCAAGACTGATGTATTTATTTAAAGGCACTCTTATGCTAATACCTTTAATTTACTTTAAGCAGATTGATATGAATACATTTTCTATGGAAAAGATAATCATCATTTTTAGCCATCTCTCTCTTGCAATGTTTCTCAACTTATCAACTTTAAGATGTGTGGATGTCAACTCCCAGAATCCCACAGCCATCATGCTTTATGTACTTCCTACATTAAAGGATGCAAGATAAACTTAGGTGTTGGTGGGGGGAGAGTGTAATTTTAACTCACATTCCTATGACAAATTTACATCCCAGTTTGAATTTATTAATTCATAGGGAATTAAGGGTATTTAGATGAGTTTCCTGCAATCAGGTTTTTAAGCCATTTGAGTTTTTCCCCCTGAGGAATTTGGATTAGCTCCAAATGAAATGTTGCCTTTTACATCAGATTTTGGTCCATATGCATTAACAGAAAGTAAAGTTCCCATCAGTTTTGTTGGATTTTTCTAAGTTTGAAATAATCTTTAAAAAAAAAAGAAAGAGTATTCCTAAAACAGCATTGGTTATTTGCAAGAATTCTGAAATAAAAAGTTGGTACGTCCCATATGAACAAATCAACAACTGAGATTCGTAGAGAACATTATGTGTGCTTCTTATATTCTGAACATCACTCCGGATGCAATTCAAGGTGCTGGTTGTCACCTTTAAAGCCCTTCATGGCTTGGGACTAGGTTATTTGAGGGACTGTCTCTTGCCGGTCACATCTACCCAACCCACCAGAGTGGGGAGGCAAGGAATGTTGTGGATCCCATCCCCTAGGGAGATATACCTGGTAAGACCCAGAAGGTAGCTTCTCTGTGGTGGCTCCCTCTCTCTGGAACATCATTCCCCCAGAGATTAGAATGGCCTCCACTCTAACACTCCTCCAGAAGGTGCTGAAGACCTGGTTCTGCTAGTGGGCTGGGGAACCCAGAGTGGGATGGAGCTCATTAAATGGCTTATGTGATGTGTTGTCAGCGGGGTGGGGAGCAGGGGCTTATTTAATAATTTTATTAAGTTATTATATGATTCTCCCATTTTTATATGACATTTTTATATTCTTGTAAGCTGCCTTAAGTCGTCATGTGCCAATAGGAGGCAATAAAAATTTCTTAAATAAATAAATAAATTTAAAGAAAATATTGCTTCCTCTTCCTTCAATTACTGGGTAATTTAAAAATTCTCTGTTTAAACAGGGCTGGCTGTCAATCTCACTATATTGGAAATTTAAGGACAAAGAGTTATGGCTACGTCACTCTATTGTTGTTTTGATATAATGTGCATGTGCTCATATGGAGTTACAAAAATCAATATAACCTAAAGGTGTGGATGTATTCTTGAATTATAGACCAAAAGCTTTGAACATCACATAAAATTATGGATTTATCAAATATCAGGAGCTTCAAAAGAAATTATTCTTCTGTGTTAGAAAATTGCTCTGTCCTAGGCCTCCCCAAAAAGCACTAAGTCAATTCTGAATCCCGGCAAAAAGTTCTTTTAGTACATTAATGGAATTTATTTCATTCACAGTCAGCCAACTGCTTGGCGAACAGTCTTGTGAAGGTATACTAATGAGCTCAGACCTTTATCAATCCTGGAACGCTGCCCGGTAAATAGTTCCACACTCATTGCTGACAGGGAAGGGCTGGGTTATACAGACAAATCTCCATAAGGCTGGAACAAATGATTGAACGAGCGAGTTGTTTCCTGCAAAAGCCCCCTCCCCCTTTGCTTCACTTTTAATCCTGATGGGAGGGGCCATTCATCATCCACTTGTGGACTTACTCCCACATTTACCCTGAGTTCTTAATTGTGCCTTCCTTTTGGCAGCTCTGCACATGCACAGGCTAGGAACCAGTTCCAGAAGCTCCCCCGCTTCACTGCTGTCTGAGCCCGAAGGCAGCTGATGATTGCCAACCTGCCCTGGCCCCATCTCTGCCTTTGATGCAGAGCCCTCATCCAAGCCTTCCTCAGCCTCCAGGAATGGCCCAGATTCCTCCCCAACCTTCTCACTACTGTCCGACTCTGCTGCCAACTCCACCAGCTGCTGGCGGGCCACAACAGAAAATTGTGAATCCAGTTTTACCTAATAAATGCTTTATAAATAGGAAGTTTATTGGCTGTCTATCCCAGAAAAGAGTGATTAGTATTATTCCATGTAATCAAGGTTTAATGGTTTATTTAAAAATTGGACTAAATTATATCCTGTACAGTATAACAAAAGAAAAAGAAAGCAGAAAGGGCCATTAACTAAAAGAAAGTAGAAAGTTCCATAAGCCTCCTTTATAACATATGAAGGATTATCCTCAGTCCCTTATAAGTAACTATTCATGTATAATTTTCCCATTTTTAAAATGATAGTAATTCTTCCTTTCATTCTATAATAACCTTGATGGAGTGTTTTTAAATACAGTCTTTTTTTAAATCACTATTACTGTTTGCATGCAACTTTCAATAATTCTTTCTTCTGGAAGATGATTGCACATTTTTGATTGAAAATAATTTCTTCAGTAATAACATCTACCCCACTGTGAAGTCAGATAGAATGACCAACTTCATTTCCTAAGGAATTTATACAGTAGTCTTTCATATCCCTATGTGAGGCAATTTTATACTAGTTATTTCTCTGATTTATGGCAACCCAATGAACATATTTTTAAAAGTAGATCGTTGACCAAACTGGTTTTTCCTCAATAATTTTTGCTTTATGGACCAAATTAGAATTAACTGTTGCTAATATCTCTTAAAGAGTTGAGACTGTTCATTTTCCTCTTGGGCAGATATGTTGCACACATAACTTAAATGTCTTTGAATTTTTCAAAAGAATACTGGTTGGGAAAAATGTGTGTTCTTTGCCAACCTCTGGGGATTTTCCCTTCCTCCTCCTCTTCCCAGTTTTTGAGCTAGGAAATCGTGCTTTGTAGTCAAAGATTAAGAACTAAGCACTTGAGCTCAAGCTTGTAACATTTTCAGAATAATCAATGAACACTGCATTTAATTAAGTTTGTAATAAGCTTTTTGAAGGCTTGCTTTTAGCTGACAATCCAGGGCCAAATATTACAGATTGGAAAAACTGCTATTTTACATTCAATTATCTAAGAGTAAGTCCAGCTGAATTCAACACTGTGTGGTTCTGGACAGACCCACATCAATTTGTATTGGAAGAGAGGAAATAACCCACATATTTTATAAAAGGATATATGGCAGTATTCTTTGTTTTGCTGGCTAAGTTTGTATGACGTTTAAGTAATTCTGGGGATTAAACATTTTTTTAAATTAGCAATAAGATAAACAAACATTTGGGTTTTTTTACTTCCCATGTATAATACAAAGTAGCACAGTACCAGGTGATATCAGTGCACAAAACATGATACAAATATATATATATATATGTGTGTGTGGAATGGTGCAGGAGCTAGTCAACTATCAACAAAAACATAGCCACTGGAAGAATATGGTCAATTTTACAATGCAACAAATATCCAATCTTAATGCAGAAAATTCTTAGACAGTGCCATCCCACAATCTTCAAAGGGTGGGGGAGATAATTTCATTGGATATGTTTGGATACTCTAATTAGAGCAGATACACATGAGGACTAAATTCTACCTGTTAGTTTATTAACACAATAGGAAAACATAATTCAGAGAACCACACTTGAATATACAGCAATGAAAAGAGATATAAGCACTTAATAATGACACAGACACAAACTGCTTCTTTATGTACTCTTATCATAGCTTTATACTACCCCTATCAGCACTTTAAGACGTCTCAAAGAAGAAATAATTTATCATTTGTAAGAACATGAACAGGTATACAGACACAAGTAACCTCTCTAGTGTTTTAAAGTAAATCTTGAAATAAATGTAACCTTCGTGCAGACTCTGTCAAATAAAAAGGGTTAATGGGACATTAGCATCAATCTTACATAAAATGTAGTTGCATCCAGTTGTTTAGGTGGTTTTGCAAAAGGCCTACAAAGGTAGGCTCATGTGTGGCCCGCCAGGTGTTGCTGAACTGCACTCCTCTTGTGCCTTACATCATTAAGTGTGTTGGAAAGGCCTGATGGAACCGCTTTGATATTTGGTTGGCATTCATTGCTGATCCCTGAACTTGTCAGAATCATGGTGGATTCATCAATGGCCATTAACCATAAAATCTAAATGAAGCCTTAGTTGCTTTAAAGTAAGGTGGCCATTGGTTTGCTAGGCTTTGGTCTTGCCAGTACTGGTTGAAGACTGAATGCTGGAAACAGTGGAGCTTGATTTAATTTGGAAAAGGTGCTTTACAGTCTTAAAATACACCATCCTCCAGCATTCATTTCAGTCCCTTTTTTCCTCTTTTAAAAAGATCTTTTTGAACTGTCAAAGTAGCTTTTGTTATAAAAAAAGTTAACTCTACAAATATCTCTAAAATTGGTTCACATCAGCTCAGCTTGTATTATGGAGTAGGTAGAAACTGAATGCAATGCAAAAGGATTCTGTGGTGATTTTAAGAGAACTTAAGGCTTTGCAAGAGAACAGATAAATTTGAATTGGCATTAATTATAAACCTAGGAAATCTGAGGTGGGGAATCTCTAATCAGAGGGTGAGAGAGGTAGATCTTCCATTTAATTCCATTCCTTCCCTCTATTGGTAATTTTGGGAAGTTCCTTTGCCCCTTAGAAAGATAGCCATAGACATTTCCAGCAACCTCTTGCATGCCTTTCCAAGAATGGTAGAGATTTTTCCCTAATAAAAGCAGCAAGGGTGCACATGCCTGATTCCGCAATCGCCCTCTCAAGCAAGAGCTATAGTATTCTTCCTCTTATTCAACAAATGCCCCAGCAGTCTTTTTCTAGGCATTAGATAATATTTTTCAACCGCTGCTCTTTGTTAAAAAAAAAAAGTAAGAATCTATAATGCAATTAATTTGTATTCAAACATGGAACTACATTAATAGCTTGTTGTTCCTGTTTGGAATCAATAGCCCTTCATAGAAAAAAATGTATCTGCAATTCCTGCCATTAACACAGTCAAACTGCAACTTCCTAACTTTGTTCTAAGCCTCTGATCAATATTTAAAACATGTAAGAAGGGATGGGACTACACTTTTAGCATGCTAGAAAAGGTGTCATGTGTATTTCATAGCAGCTCAAAGTAATCAAGTAAATGATTACTTTCCAACGAAGTGCCTAGAAAATTATGGCTACAAATGATTGGTTTAGTAAAGGCCCCAATCGCCAACACAGGTCTATTCAACTTATGAGTTCTGGATTTATTTATTTTTATTTTTTTATACAAATGTTTGAAATATAGAATGTGGGGTTAGCTAAACTTACCTCTGACACACGTTTGGGAAACTTGCTTTACAGATATATAGCATCAGTTCATACTGTCTCATCCCCAAATTGTTGCTTTTGACTTTGCAAATTCAAGTTTTTCCAATCCTTTGGGGATGGCTATTCATTTATATAAAGGATGGGCAGGTTTCGAAGGAACTGATATTCTTCATCCAATCACAGTCTTTACTTAAGATTGCGCAGAATAAAAAAGGCAAAAGCAAATGACTACTGGGCAATCCAGTAAACAAGGAAGGGATGGCATTTGGAGTCTTACATCTACATTCTTACAGTGTGTTTAAAGTCAGAAACCAGATTTTTTCCCAAGGATGCCTAAGGCTCAGGAGTAGAACTCTGCTTTCAATGGTTCCCCCTTACTGGTCTTCAAAAGTTGGAACCAACCACATGCTTCCTCCCCACCCCCATTGTTCGACTTTTGCTCTAAAAGTGGAGTGTCCAACCTTGGCCCCCTGTGGACTTCAACTCCCAGAATTCCCCAGCCCACCATTCTCATTCATGCCTTTTTCTTCTGCTCTAAAAAAACATAAACATTAGGCAGCATTGATGATGAATTTCAGATTGTACCAAAGGGCCGGGTTATAGAAAAAAGTCCACATTGAAAATTTAAAAATCTATTTCCACTAAAATATTTTCCAGGACACAAGTTACACAATACATACTACAAAAGTGCAGGGATTGGAACGGCTGATTTTAATTTCTGTATGTATTTCTTAAACATTATTTTCTTAATCAAATTTTGAAAGAGCTTATAAAAATCAGCTAAAAAGGTATTGTTCCAACTCTCCGGGTCATTGTGTTATGCTAATGTCTCTGTCTGCAACTTCATTCTGGGATTTTTATTCCTGAAGTATGCAAGAGCATTTTCAAAAGACATGCTTTTCACCTACAGTATAAAGGATCTGGATTTTGCTTCCTTTGCTTTGTTTCAGAAAAAAAAAACACACCACCAACAAATCCCTTCAAACAGGTGTTGTTCTCCGGTTGACCATATTGATATGAAGTCCCTCTTTGAATTCCTTTTGAAGGAAATTGTGGACTTGAAGAAAGCCAGCATCTTGTTCTATATTGTAACTTGCAGCTGTGGTGACCTTCAGAGGTTCCCTGGAAAGCGTGTACATGGAGATTTCATTCATCGGAAGAGAACCTGCCATCTTCAATCCAACTGGAGAAATGTCCCTGGATGGAGAAGGTTCTGTGGATCGAGAACTGGATCTGGACCTTCTTCTTCTGTATCTGTAGCTTGGCATCCTTGCGTAAGGGGAAGCAGAAGTCTTAAGGAACTGCTTCTTGGTCTTAAATCTCAGCTCTTTGTTTTTATCAATATAAATGTTCACAGCCAGCACACCAACTGTTTCTGCCACAATGAAAGACAAGGCTCCAAAATAAAAAGACCAGCCATAACTGTATTGGTTCTTCTTATCCTCATCCCGCTTGTCACTAGGATCACCTGCATTGCTGGAGATGTAGACAATAATTCCTATTATGTTACTTAATCCTGAAAATAAAATAGCAGGGAGAAATCTGGTTAGCAGAAAAGCTCCAGGAGACAATTATCAGGATAACTTTCTTGCCACATCAACTTGCATCTTACTCTTAATTAGTCCATGGGCTAATATATTTTCAGGCAGTTCTGAGCATGATTTTATCTGCTTTATATTGTTGGACCAGAACCTTAACTATACAATATGTATAAAATGAATAGTTGCCTAGACTTGAAGTACGAAACATTTGGAGAGTGTCAAGAGCTTTAATTCTGCTTATGTTATCTATGTGGTTTAAGGCAATACTTTCCAACCAACTCTAGGAATGTTCAATAATAAAATCAATAGTGTAAGTCACAGATAACAACAGTTACTAAAGTATGTTCAATATGACTTGTCTTACTTAAGGTAGATAAAAATGGTGAAGCCATTGGAAGTGCCTCAGGGGGAGTTATGGGAAGTGCCTTGTGTTATTTTAATTGTTTTTAGATCCAGTATAATATACTGTAGCTTACACTGTATAGGATACAGTGAACCATCTGCTTAGTTTGGAAAGAATATTGTAGCAAATCTCAAAGAAGAACAAAATAGGGTACACCTACTTTATGATGATGAGGGATAGCATTCTTTTTTATGTGTCAATAACTGTTATGAAGGAGTTGGGTATCCTGTGACTCCCAGGAAGTTTTCCCAAGACCCTGGCAACTGGAGGACAGGTTATACAGTGTGCTCGCACACAGCACACACACAAAAATATATGCCTAAAAAAATCCATAATAATAAGTTTGAGCCTGAATAAGGTAAGATTTAATTTTCAGGCTTTCACTTGTTACAACAAAAGCTCATTGCTCTGAGATTCAAATGTAAAATCCCAGGTCTCTTTGGGATTCACATTATAATAGCAGTAATAATGGAGGTTGTCTTCACATTTATTATTGGTCTACTCCCTAGTTCTCTTCTCCATCCCTGTTGATTAAAAAAAATCAAAACCCTGTAATATTTTTGCTCTTACTTTTGAATGAGAGATGACTGAAAACAGTCCATGGAAGAGGCTGAGTTAACACTTGGAAGAGTTACAGGATTGGGGTTATCTAATAAGATTTCATTATCTTCTGAACAGGAGGCTAGTTAGAAAGATAAGAACAACAATTTTTTTTAAATTACATTTATATGCCGCCCTTCTCCGAAGACTCAGGGCGGCTTACAATTTTTGGAGCACAACCCAATGCGCTCAGCAATAGCCTTCATTCCATTGTATATGCCTGCTTATTACTAAGCAGCATTTTTACAAGGTCAGCTAATTGCCCCCAACAATCTTGGGTCCTCAATTTACCTACCCCGAGAGGATGGAAGGCTGAGTCAACCTTGAGCCTGGTGAGATTCGAGCCTACAGTAATTGTAGACAGATTGATCTTAAGAGCAGGCATTTAACAGCCTGAGCCACCAAAGCTCATAAGGGTACTAACTCTGTTCTGTTTACCTCCAGTCTTGCCAGCTTTAGCTTCCACACAGAGTCAATATTATTCAGATACTTCTGGAACTGGGGAATCACTGCATGCTCAATCATCTTTCCTAAAGTGGAGTATTTGTGACTGGTCTGTGATTTTAAAAAAGTCTTCTAGAAGAAAGGAGGATTCCTCCTTGATAGAGGTTCTTAGCATTGCCTTTTTTGACAGTGGGAAATGAATTCCTGCCACAAGACAGAATTGATAACTTGAATCAAGGGCTGCATGTTCCCACGCTGGCCAATTTAATTAACTACAGGGCCTACTGAGATAGTAGCTCTCATTTCTCCACACATACAGACTATATTTTTGAGATCTTCAAATAAAAAGATTCCTCTATGTGTAAGGTAAGTGATGGCCAAACCTACTTCCCTATAATGTGCACTAACATTTCTGGTCTGTAAAAACAGAACTAATTGAATTTAGCCATAAAGAATAATGGAAGCTGCTCTCAGCAAATCTAACTATTTTGTATTGTTTCCCCTGAAAATCCTGGATTCAGAGTAAGATACTAGTAAGTTTGGTCTATTCTGTGTGAATGTAATGAAAATAGATTTACCTGCTATAGTTACATTTTAAAAAAAAATGCAAATGCTCTGGTTTCTTCTAGAACAGGGGTGTCAAACTCAAGGCTCACTAGCTGGACCCAGCCCAAGGGATGCTTAAATCTAGCCTAAGAGGCCGGCGTGGAAATAGCAAAGGACCGGCCTGCAGAGCCTCTGGCAGCCAACGCCCCACTCCCATGCCCCGTTTTCAGCTTGGACGGCCTCCTACAGCACTCTTCTGACCAAAATGGGGTATGGGGGGCTGCGAGTAGCCCCCTCACCCTGATTTGGCTGGCAGAGTACTGCAGGAGGCATCCATCCCATCCCCCCCCCAGCTTCCCGCAGAAAAGTACAATGCTGATCCGGCCCTCAAAGAAATCCAGTTTGACATCCCTGCTCTAGAGTTACCCTTTCTTTCAGTGAAGACCTACCAGCATTTCTGTAAAAATGCAGTCCCAAGAAACAAACATAATCCTGAATAGCTTGTCTTTCTTGGCAGTGGTCAAATAGTTGTTTTCTATGTAGCTATATGGTAGAACACACCTTCCTTCTCTGACACCTTTGATTTATATCCTGTTTTTCTAGCCAGAAGACAAAGTATCTCACAGTGAAACTAAGAGCCCCAGAAGCCTCATTGTTAATCATTATTTGATTTCAATATTTATTTATTTATTTATTATTTGGTCTTATATGCCCTTATATAACCTTAGTATTACTAATGCTAATCTAACTCTGCTACATTTAAATTGAACATTCCAAATGTCCAGTGCAAACTAGATAGAATCCACAATTACATCCTAAGAGTGGATAAGAAGTGGAAACATAATGTGTGAGACATCAGAATTAAACTAAGGGAATATAACAACCACGTCAGGGATTAGCAATCTGGTACCAAATGGACTTTAGTCCCCATCAGCTGTAGCCAGTTGATGCCAAGGGCTTTTTAGGAGCCAAAAGATATCAGACTATCTACCACTGAACCATGGATATACTGCAAAACTGATCATTTGCTAACTTACTTTTCAAAAAGTGTCTTTTTAGAAGGTGTTGATAGAGAGAGAGAAATAGCAGCAGAGAGAAGTACCTAACTGTGATTAGTTCTTGAGTTTTTAGAAGAAGACCATGTTAGAAATATAGAGGAGGATTTTATCTTGCTTCTCTAGAAACCTTAGGCCTCCTCCCATTTCATTCAAAAAGCTGTGTGAAAAATTGGAGGAGTGGTTTCCATCAAGGTGTTTAGAAAGTGTGCAGACACCTACTTTGGTTGTGTTCAGGCTGTCTGAATTTTTTTTACATTTTTATGTAAAGTGAAGTGTCAATTATATCATTGCCTTTATTTTCAAGGATGATTCTTGATACACTGATTTGCTCCATGAGCCAGATGGATGGTTTAACCTAAGGATGGTTTGGAAATGTGTTGGAAATGTGTCCACCTGCCTCCTAGGAAGAGTAAAAGCAAGCAGGGGTCCTAAAAAGTGTTTGGGGAATGGGGACTCAGCATGACGATAGGTAGTATTCTGTTAAATGCATGCTTTGTAATTCATTCCATTACTCCAATACTCCTTTTTACAGCCATGTTGGAAAAGAAAGAGGTTTGCAAAGCATGAATTGTGCCTCCCAGCCTGGTCTGCTGACTTTATATGGTGGCACTTGAAGCTGTGGAAGGGGAAGGGCTGAAGAAAATAACATTTTTGTTCTCTTTCAATTCCAGCAGAATTGGCTCAGTGAAGGTCTGAACTCAACCAGTAAATCATAAGATCCCTTTGCTGATATTATTTGGAGGACATGACCTTTTCCATTCTCAATGCCCACTGAAAAATTAAAGAAGAAGCCTATAAAATAAAGATGAAGTTACCTGCTGCTACAAAAAGAATTCCAGCACTAAGGATAATGTTGTTTTTGCTGCTGTAAATCCTCCCAGCTCCAATGCAGAGCCCTCCCAGTAATAGCAAGATTGTGCTTAGGATAGGGAACACGCTGGAGGCACGTACTATACCTGAGAAAGAAAGGGGTCGGGAGAGAGAGAGGGGACCATAACAGAACAACGTTTTGCTATCATTTAAAAAAAAAGAAATATAGCAATTAAAAACCATATTCATATGATCAGTGACAGTTTATTAATCAAATCATATTTACACTCAGCACTTTGAGCATTATGTTACTGAAGCTGCTTCCAAATAACTACATTATTGTCATCAACATCATCAGGCATTTGTAGACACTGTAAAATCAGCAATGTTTTACAGTTGCGCCCTTTCTTGGACCAACAGTCCCTACTCACAGTCACTTATGCCTTAGTCACTTCCTGTCTTGACTATTGCAACGCGCTCTACATGGGCTGCCCTTGAAGAGCATCCAGAAGCTCCAGTTGGTGCAAAATGCAGTGGCCTGCATGGTTTTGTGCAGACCCCAGTATGCATGTGTTTCACGTCTCCTGCGGGAGCTGCATTGGTTTCTGATTTGCTTCCGGTGCAATTCAAGGTGCTGGTTGTCACCTTTAAAACCCTTCATGGCTTGGGACCGGGTTATCTGAGGGAATGTCTCTTGCCGGTCACATCTTCCCGACGAGGGTGGGGTAGGGAATGTTGCAGGTCCCATCCCTGAGGGAGATACACCTGATGGGACCCAGAAGAAGGGCCTTCTCTGTGGTGGCTCCCTCTCTCTGGAATATCATTCCCCCAGAGATTAGAATGGCCCTTGCTCTGATACTCTTCCAGAAGGCATTAAAAACCTGATTCTGCTAGCAGGCCTGGGGAACCTAGAGCGGGATGGAGCCCATTAAATGGCTCTTGTGATCTGCTGTCATCAGGGTAGGGGGCTGATTTTGTTATATTGTACTTTATTAATTTATTTGATTCTTTTGTTAGGTTTATTGTTTTAAATGTGGTTTTATATTCTGTAAGCCGCTCAAGTCGCCATGGGTGAATAGGCAGCAATATAAATTCAATAAATAAATATAAAAGTGACACCAACAGAATATCAGAAAATTTCAGGAAACACTCTCAAGAAAGGTGAAAGAAAGCCAAATGGTTATCAACATCCTTGAATCTGCAGCGCACCAGGTAATTTATCCAGCACTGGCAGAATCACCCTGGCCAATATAATAATAGGGAATGATGGGAACAGTAATGCAATTGGACTACAAGTTATCAGAATAAGGAATGTTTTGTATTTGGGAAAAATGTTTGCCTCTGGAATGGGAAGCCTCCCCCAAAACACTGTAAATTTATGAGGTTATTACCATAATCAGCTTTCTAGAGTCACAATATGGGGAAACATCTTCTGACAAGCTACCAGCTAAAGGGGTTATAAAGAATAACCCAGAAATTAATGCACGGAAGAGTAATGAAAAATGGATGAGCAGATGATGGCGTAACACCAGAGAGGCAATATTATGAACAGCCACTTGCAGGCATGCGGATTTGGATAATTAAGACTCACTGTATGGGAGCTGTCTTGCCCCATCCAGCCTTCTCTGGGGCTGAAGCATGAAAGACGAAACACATATACTTTAAGGGGGAGTTTGCTTAGAAGAGGGCAGAAGGGGCATTGGATGGTCACTGCCTTCTGAGTCTAAGCAATAATCAGCCTTCTTGGTTACCCCTTCAAGATCTGGGTTGATTGATCAACTTGCATGGTGTTGGCTTTCTTCTTTGGTTCCACAGTTCCTTTACTTCATGTTTGCTGATTTATTTATTTATTGCTTTGAAAGTCAGCCTCTTTTCTGCCTCAGCAAATTCTCCAACAGCACTGGGTGAAAGGGGCACAAACTATAAAAATAAAAAGAATGAGAGAAGCTAGGGAAGAAAAAAGGGAAGGGAAGAAGCGTAGTGCTGAGGAAGATTGACAGAGAGGTTTTAGAAGTAGAGGAAAAATTAGGTTTCCAGCATGTTGGAAATTGGCTCTGTTGGGAAAGATCAATACATGAGCTTGTTTCACAATGTCTCTTTTGCAGATTTTTACCATTAAGTAATCGCCATTTTTTTATTCTACACTATGGGTAAATTGCAATCACAGTGAGATGCTTACTGATTTGCAAGAGAATTACCTCAGGCAAGAGCTTCAGAACAGGCTCACAATTACCAAGAGACAGAGAAAGAAGAACAGTGGTGCTCGTAACTTGGTTTGGCATCCTAGGACAAAATGGATTGAGGACACAAGGGCTGGGTTTATTTAGTATGATAGAACTTGACCTGGGCTTGTTTGTCAAAGGAACTATTTTAGTATGATCTTATAGTATGATCCGGTTTAGCGAAGGGGGCAAAGTTGTGATATGTCACATGACGCCGCCGTGACGACATGAGTTTAACACCTCTGTGCTAGGAGGATGAGTGTTCTGGATTAAACATATTCCAAAAAAAATCCTCAAGTACTACAAAAGGAAGCCAGAAAGAAAACCATAAAGTCCTGGTTGCCATATAAATGTCACTGAAATGATTATGCTCTATTTAACATCACACTGGAAATCTGTGGAACGCTTGCTCTTTAAACTCAGCACCTTATTTTCTGATTTGTGATCCTCAGTACAACTCTCCATAAATATACACACAGCATATTCCACTGTGTTTAATGGTCTCTACTCTAAGATTCATAACTGTACTTTGATTTAATCCCTTTCCTGCTTCTCAAACATCTTAAAACAACTTAAAGCAGGAATAGATGATGCTTAACTCCCATCAGTTGCAGACATTATGGCTAACTGCAAGGAATCAGGGAAGCTGCAGACTAGTAGAATCTAGAGGACAATATATTATTTATTCTTGTTGCAACACCAAACAATCCAGTGTTATTCTTCCACATTACATTGGATTGCTGACCAAACCTGACAAAAAGCTAACTACAGTACATTCCTGTGATTCTTGCTACTTACATAAATATTCTCAATAATAGAGATTCTGTCCATTGAAATAGAAATAAAGGCAGGGGTGGGATTCAAATATCTTAACAACCGGTTCTGTGGGTGTGGCTTGGTGGTCATGTGACTGGCTGGGCGTGGCTTATATGTAAATATTGTAAATATTTATGTAAATATTGAATTTTTTATTAAAAAAGAACAACTTTTACCCAAAATCAGGCAAAGCAGGCAGGCAGATTGAGTTGCTTGCAGAATCACAGATTCACTCAGAGATCTATCTTTCTGCAATCTATTGCCTGAGTCTGTCACATAAAATTTGCTTGCAAACTTATAAAATTTGCTAGCAAACTCACAAATTAACTCACAACACACAATGTATGTAAATATTGAATTTTTTTATTAAAAAAGAGCAACTTTTACCCAAAATCAGGCAAAGCAGTCAGGCAAATTGAGTTGCTCACAGAATCACAGATTCACTCACAGATCTACCTTTCTGCAATCTATTGCCTGAGTCTGCACTGAAAAATAGAAGCTAGGAAGGTTCAGCTCTGCTTTTAGATTAGCTAGAAAGCAAGAAACCCAACAATTTCCTGCTTTCTAGCTAATCTAAATATCCCATCACAGCTGATAGTTGGAACAGCTGATGGTCGGGGAAAAAAAGGAAAAATAGGAATTTACCAAAAATCAGGTGAAGGTACAAGGCAGGCAAGTTGGATGGTGCACATGCCAGGTAAGGAGTGAATGGGCGGGGAGGGGAGGGGCAGGGCCAGCCAGTGGCATGCGATTTGCCGGTTCTCCAAACTGCGCAGAGTCGTAACAACCGGTTCTATAGAATCGATCTGACCAGGTAGAATCCCACCCCTGAATAAAGAAAACTTAAGTTCTGTCATCAACAGCATTGTCATGAAAATCTTAATAATGTTGTGTTAGCCTCTAAGGCCAACAAATGATTACAAACAAACAAAGGCCTCTATGATTACAAACTTGATCTCTCATCTGAGAGCCAGGGAATGTTTGTAGAGCTATATAATTCCTCCTGCTTTAATTTAAAAGTTTATAAATGAGGTAGGTAGATAGGTACTAGTACTATTCTGGCTACACTGTTTACTCATATTGATAAACCTGGCAATGTTTGTAAGAATTAAGGCACAACAATTGCAGTCATCATCTTCAAAAAGTAGAAGAGATGTCCCTGCCTGCCAGGCATCTCCAAGAGAAATTAAGGGGAATTGGGTGAATGAAGAAAATTTGATAATTTAGGTGCAGGCTGGTTTTACAAAGAGTTGGTCTACTATGATACTCCAGCATCTTATTGAGAAATACCAAATAGCCTTCACAGACTTGTACTTGATTCTAGTTCCAAAACAGAACATGGATAATCCATTGGAAATGTCTTAGATTGATCCCCATTCATTTTTTCTTATTTGGACTCTTTATAACAGCACCTCTCTGAAGATGAAAGGGGATCATTAGAGATATTTATCAAATGCTGATCCAACATATAAGGCTGTTTAAATAAGGCTGCATGATTGCTCCACTTTTATTTAATAATAATATCTATGCCATGATGAGCCTTTAAGCAACCCAAATGTTCATCTCCTAAACTGGCAGATGGGTTTATCTCCATCTTACTCTACAAGGATAATGTAGTGATGCTGTCAAGCTCCCAAGAGGCTTTAGAAGAGTCTTGTGTGTCCTGGTTCAGTATTGCCAAGAAGATGAAGTCACAATCAATTATAACTATGTTTTTGCAAAGACATAGTCCCTAAGTGCTGTATGTTGTCATATTTCCAGTTATAAATTTATAGTGTTATAAACGGAATATCAAAATAGTTTTTTATTTGGAATTTCTCCTTTTATATATTGAAGTATACTTCACTGTAACTTAAATTGTATTTTTATGGCAGAGGTGATATCCTTATATCCAGGCCAAAGACCATAACAATACCTTCTTGTAGATATTTTCATCATTGTCATTTGATTAAGTTATTTCAGGAAATAGTGCTTCCCTTTTAATAACAAGGACTTGTTTTTTCTTCCTTCCCTGCAAATGAATATTAATTTTCTAGAATTGCAGACTCAATTCTGATTATCCTGAACAAAGACGAGTGAGAATGTAGCTCCCTCTTGAAAACTGCCACAGAATATAGGTTCTGCTCTACATGTTTAGAAATGAAGCAATGTGAGCAGATCATGCTCCAATAAAAGTCTCCATGAAGCATTGCTATTCATTATGCAAGGGTGGTAGAATGTGGCAGCTGTTCATTCCACTTGGTTTCCTTCCAGGCTCTAGGATAAAGGGAAGGTTAGCGACCAAGACTTGCTATCAACTCAGTCACGCAAGCTAAGACACGTTTTTGTGCTAACTATAGCCTCTTGATGCCTGAATATTTTCAGACAACATCATACGTGAATGAAGATTGGTTTCAGGGAAGCTGCACCTGCTGTAGTGAAAAGGATAAATTGGCCTCACGCTTCTGGATGTCCAGCATCTGGTCAACTTCTTGGGCAACCTCAGAAATCATATTACAGTCAAATGGATATTTCAGCATGACAACAAGTGGCTTTCATGTTAGCTGAAGTTCTGGGCAGACCAAGACATGGAGTATCTTACCTTCTTACTGATGCTGCTGCAGAGAAAACTCTTAGTCGGAAAGCAGAATATGTCGCATTTATGCTCCTGTGCACATTTCTACTACTTTCTTTCCTGAGTCCAAGAAAGCTCTTAAAAACCTGGTTTTCCTCCTAGGGGTCTGGATATAATGTAGTTTGAGAGCATTGTATTTTGATTTCTTGTTGCTGTTATGATTGTTTTAGACTGGGCTATCTGTCTGATTTTATTATTATTTTTAATTGTTTTTTTTACTTTTTTTAGTTCTTAATGCTGGTCAGAGTCCATCTGAGTTGGTTGGCTATAACAAAGAAAAAATATGAAATAACAGTTCTTTAGCTGGCATTCATATGCATTGAATTCTTCCCAAGAACCTAGGATATTGTAATGTATCGACATAGTATATGTTTGGATCTAAGGCACCCTATGAGCTAATGCCCATTGGGGCCATTTTCAATTTCAATTTTCAGATCTTGATATTCTGTGATCTTCTCCAATTCTTCATCTTTTATTCCACTATCTCCTGGTATTGCCACACCAATTATCCATACTTTATTATGATGGATCATTGCACAATCACCCAGATGTTCAGACTGGATTTGGTATTTTTGTCTACCTATTGAGTCTTTACCAAGGACCTGGGATAGGCAGATGTTGATGTTTGATAGTGTTAGAGATATTGTCCAGGATGTAAGCTGTTCCCTTTGCAATTGACTGATAATAAATTTGTCAATGCCAATGTTGTTCAAATGGTGCTCCAGTTATTTTTGGATTGCACCCAAGGTGCCTATTACTATTGGTATTACCTTTGCTTTATTTTGCCACAGTCATTCTATTTCCATTTGCAGGTCTTTGTAATTTGTCATTTTTCTCCAGTTCTTTCATTTCTATTCTGTTGTCTTCAGGTAGTAGCATATCCATTATCCAGACTTTTTTTGTCTTTCTTATCTACAATTGTCAAATCTGGGGTGTTATGTGGCAGGTGTTTCTCTGTCTGAATTCCAAAATCCAAGAACACTTTAGCTTCTGGCAGCTGTGACCTCATATTGATGTGTGTATCATAATATTAATATCTGGCATTTTTTTCTTTTATAGAAACTTCATTAAGTAAAAGAATGATAGAGGAATGGACAAAAGGAAAAAGGAACTAAAGCCTCCATTTCAAAATAATTGTATAATGACTAGCACTAACAATCAGCTGTGTATGGGCACTATAAAAATAAGTTCCAATAATTTTGATTAATACTTAAGAAGAGAGAGAAAAAGATTTCTCGTGAAAAAGGTAACTAAAGACTTTAATACTGTTGTTGTCTATTTCAGCCATTCAGGAAAGTCTTCTAAGGTTAAATAGACTCATGTTTATTATAATTCCTTGGTGTCATTCCCTAGAACAGCATGCCACAACTAGGCAATCTCTGGATATTTCATTATTTAATTTATATGCTGCTACAACTGGGATACTAATTTCTATAACTTTTACCCACTGGCCATACTAGCTGGAAGTTATGTGAGTTTTGTAGCCATAACCCTGGATGGGAACTAAGTTGAGGAAGGTTGTTCAGTCAATATGTAAGTATTTTTGAACTTTCAGAGAATTAAAAAAAGTATTCACCAAGCTGACAATTTTTTAATCTCATGGAAGACTAATTAAATCTTGGACTTCAAGTCTTTGCATCTTAAAAAATGAAGAAACTAATCCACTCTGGTCTTTTCACGAAGAATAATACCAAAACATTTCATTATTTAAAGTTTTCTTCTTTTTACTGAGGAAACAAACTTTTAATTTGTGTTAGCTTAAAAATGAGAACCAATTATCCTACCATTGTCTAACAGGTATGTTTTACTGTGAGGATTCCTGCTAAATAATTTGATATAGGACATACCAAAAGAGCTAGTTGTGCATAGCAAACCATTTCTTATTCATGCTTCCTTTACTGGCTGGGTGGCATAGAGGTTTATTTTAATTTGTCTGCAAGAAGGGATTCTGTTTTTGTTTTAATTTTGAATGACAATTCCCTCATTTTCCTTAAACCTGAATCCTGAAAACTTTGCTGGATAATTTGAAAATAAAGGCAGCATGTTGCTGTCAGCCCTTCTATAGTTACTGTATTAGATCAATGGCCTAAGGCTGAACTGATTACTGAACCGTGTCATGTGCTTTGTATCTTAGCACCTTATTGTTCCCTAATACTGTGACAGAATATATTATTTTCATGTCACTGCCTTTACATTTAAATTTTTGTCTAGTTGCTTTATTTAAAATGGCTTTAATGCTACATCAGACTTTTTCACTACACCGCTAATGGCAAAAACTAAAAAAAAAAGATACCTCCCTCCTATAATATATATAAAAACAACATCCTCGGTACTATGACTTATAACATCCCTAATTTAAAACAATCTATCAGAATACTCAATAAATTACAGCTATTCTGATAGTGCTACCATTATCACCATCAGATAATCTGTTCCTTAATTCTACCCTCCCAAAGGATCTTTCAAAACAACAATTTTTAATAACTTTCTAAGAATCACAAATAGGAATATAGTTCTAGCACTAGAGCTCCTGAAAACAAGTCCCCTCCTGCTGAGTCTGAGAAGACATGGAGAGACACAGCAAGGATCTCCTGCAGATATGCCTTGGGATTAGTGGCGGTATTCAGCTAGTTTGCACTGGTTCAGGCGAACCGGTAGCAAGGATTTGGTGTGGGTTGCCTAACCGGTAGTAACTTCTGGCTGGCCACGTGCCTGACCTGGGGCTCTGTTTTTTAACTTCCTAGGCCCCAGGGAAGCCTTCTGGGAGCAAAAATGCCCCCCCCCGGAGGTTTGCCTGAGGCCCAGAAGGCCCCAAAAACAGAGGGGGGTGCTGCAAAAAAATGCCCACCTAGCCACGCCCACCTAGCCACGCTCACAGAACCAATAGTAAAATTTTTTGAATCCTACCACTGCTTGGGATGGCTGGGTAGTTTCTGTTTGTGTCAACCCTTATGGTAAACCAAACTAAGAAACTTAATGCCATATCGGCCAAGAATACTTTTTATTGTCACATCTGTAGTAACAGAATCTTGCAAGTTCAAAAGTGCTATCCCCTTTCATCACTTATCTTTGTGTAAATTAGGGAAGGGCCTAGATCTCTCTAATTAGTTTCTTGGAATGGGCTCAAGACCACCTTATCTGATTGTTGCCTTTGTAGCAGCTCTTCCTTCTCTCCTTCTAGACTAGGCCTGTCAAACTGGCCAAATGTGTCATGTGCAGGCTACAATCACCCTGGCTCTGCCAAGGCAAAACATGTTGTGATATATCAAGTAACACGATTGAGTTTGACACCCGTGTTCTAGACAATTCCCAATGCCCTCTACAGTTTGGAGAAAACCAGACTCTAAGCCTTGTAACTCTTTTTAAACTATTATCAGCATCCTGCATTGTGGTAAAAATAGTTGGGAAGACAATGCAGCTCCCACAGAACCATTGTTATATGGCTATAGCTAGTAGACCAAGTCAGCATGTAAGCAGCTACTTCTGCACCAATTGAGGTTTCCAAATGCTCCTCAAGGGCAGGCCCATGTGGAATGCATTACAATTGTCCATACATGAGGGGAAAAGGACATTGCCAAAATCTCCTGCCCCAAGAATGCTAGCAGTTGGCACCCCAGCTGTCATTATTTGGCATTTTATTATTACAAGTTAGTGTTAAAAGACAAACTTGATTTCTAACAGTTTATAATATAAGTATTTTCAGCAGTATTAATGCATGCAGCTTTTCAAGTAGCTGTAACTCTTCCAATGTGAAAAAGCTAAAAAGATAGGTTTAGCTATCAGCAATTTCGATCTCTTCTTCCCTAGGCAAATTTTTTTGATTTTCTAATTTTTCTGACAGATTGGCCAGTATTTAGAAAACTGAACTGAAAAATCAGCTGGCTAACAAGAGAGGCCTTTAAGCAGAGAGTGAAAACATTCAGGAGAAGCAATATAGATCATGGTTGAGAAACAGAGCTCACAGAGAAGAATAATTAGGTGTTGACATAGGACAGGAAAACAGTAAATGAAAGCATGCAAATGTGGATAAATCAGGGAGAAAAGAAGGAGGCTCACTGAGATAACATAAAATTGATGCCACGTACATCTTTTAAGGGAAAATCAGAATATAAATGAAAAATAAATAAGTAGCAGAAGCAATAAAAGATTATTTGGGGGGAGAAATGTGTGCAAGCAGCAAAGATAAGAACAAACGGACTGATGTTCAAGGAATAAGTGGTGGTGGGATTTTGCAAATTTGCCCCAAACTGACCTGGATCAGTGAGAAATACTGTATGATTTAGATATATGTAATCATGACCTGTTTGCTCAAAGCTATTGATCAAATTCATTTATCACCCTCTCTACCTCTGTTGAATAAGGCACATCCTCTCTTTAAATCAGCTTCCATGAGTTTTTAGCTTCATATCCTGTCTTTGAAAACTGAAGTTGGATCTACCTGTCACACAATGCCTGAGAATAATCTCTTTTGGATGCCCTGCAAACTTTTTTGGATGGAAGAAAGCTGGAAGAAGGTTGTGTAACTTTTCTTTGGATCTTTGACAAGTGGGGCAATTCTTTAATGAGTGGGAAGTCATTTAATAACAGTCATTTAATAACTTTATTCTCAGGATATTGGAATGTAAACAATTAGGAACTTAAAATGTATGGTGGAATTCAGCAGAAGAAACCTAATAGCAAACTGTATAAAGTATTGCATTACAAAGGAAGAAAATGGAAACCACAGTGGCGCTAAATAGCCATATTTATCCCCTCTCTCATTGCAGACTGTTACACTGAGGCACTGCTGGTTACTTCTTTTATGGTATTTCATAGGAGATTCTGCCAAAACCAGAACAAATGGACCCAGCCACAGACATCTGGCAGCCAAATAGGTAGAGACTCCAGGAGCTGCACAAAAGCCTTCACAAGCTGCTTATATTTTATGGAATATTTGTCTTTGGTACAGATATACCAGTGGATTTTCAACAATGTAAAATTGAAATCTTGTTAATTAAAATGACAAAATGATTGATTTAAAATTTCTGGGGGTGTTAATACAATGGTATCACATTCATGCATGAAAATCCAAGCATTGTATTCAGATTGTTTTTCTAAAAAGAAACAAATCACACAGATATCCTCTTCCAAGCACCAATACCTATTTAGATATATTTTGGCTTTTTTTTTTTTACTTACGGAGCAGATATTCAGAGCTATCATGATCATAGTCATTGTCTTCGGGGAAATGGTTGATTCGAAAACAGTGTCCCTTGTATATCCCTGCAAAAAGAAGAAAACATCCAAAGAAATCAATGAAGGAGGGCGATTTCCTGGAGATTTACTCAGCCAAAAGAACCAAGATTTCTGAAGTATTTGAATTCTTCCCTGAATTCAGCAAGTGATTTATAATATTTTGGGACACCTATTAAGGAAGCTGTTAAGTTCGCATAGAGAGGCAGGACGCAGAGTGCTTCAACTCAAAGTTTATTGTGACTTCAGCTCAGAACGGACCCGACTGGCTCAGCCGCGGCAGCTATTTATAGCCAGCTGCAGCGGCTGCCAGCCAATCAGAGTGCAGGGTTTTCCCGCACTTTTACAACCAATGAATTCAAACACTTTACAACCATAACCAGTCATTTTAAACTCTGCATACATAACAGAAGCAGAAAGAACTCTGTTAATGCAAACATGCCTCATCTTGTCTGTCCAAGACCAAGACTAGAATTCATGGCCACAGAGTTTCTAGCTCTGTGCCTTTAATACCAATATGGCTTTCAATTTCATTGTATAATGTTTGAAATGTTTGGATTTTATTATTTTTTGAATTGATGGTGTACCTGGCCCATAAACTCTTCATAATGTTCCTTCCCTTCCAATATATGAACATTCAGGAGTCTTGAAGTACAATTTTTTTTATTTCCTGTCTCTTTTAATTGTTTTTAGTGTTATCTGTACAGTATTAAACTTGTGTCATGGTCCAGGGCCCATGTGACTGACATACTTAAGTTTTTTTTTTAACAGAACAACACCCACACAAGATCTTTTCATTCCTTTCCTAATAATGCAAGCTGGAATTGATCTTTTTACAGCCACCTGACATCGAGTTGATTAAGTGGAAACAAGTGCCCAATCATATTGTGTGTCAATGAGATTCTGCCATCTAGGAACACCTACCTAGTGAAGAGCAATATAAATAGTGAATCCCCAAGCACAATTTTATTTGTCCCAGTAACAAGAATGTAGGTTTTGCGCCTACATTTTTCATGAAGAGAGCCAACTTGCTTTTTCATTCTTTAAAACTAGTTGATAGGATCTCCACACATATTCACTTTAGATTAGAACATAGGCAGAATGGTTTATATTAGCAAGCAATCCTGTATCTGTCTTTTCAGAAGAAAATCCCCCTTACAGTCAAGGTAAATTGCATAGGATTGAATTATTGGTATACTTAACAGCTGTGCCATAAACAATTAAATTGTGTGTTGTGTCAACTCTCAAGTCCACATAATGACTCACTTAACTAAAAGGGGATTGGATAAAGTAAAATGTTTTGTCAAGAGCAGTATCTCATTATCTACCAGGGGATTAGTGGCCACACATGGGGTTGGAAAAGGGACAGAGATGCATAAGAATGAACAAAACATTTTGGTTGTAGAGACAATCTTTATTGCACCATACAGGTATTGGGAGTAGTAATTCCTGGTCTCCTTAGTACTTGCCAAGCAAGCCAAAACAACAGGCAAGTTCATAATACAACCAGCCAGACTTTTGAAGCGAATAACAATAAATGTAGCAATAATAATTATAGCAACTCCTGGTTTGGGTGCCCAGTACATATTGCACAGAGTCCAATTTTCTCAAATCCTTGTTTCCAATCTTCCTCAGGTAATCTGCTGTTATAATTTGCACATTTTCAGCTCATAAACAACGGGTCTCTTTTGATCTGAGCTTCTCCTTCTTGATCTCTGACAGAAGTAGACCATCCTTTTTCCCCTCGCTCCTTTAAGGAGGCTTTAATTTAAATGTCTAGATGAAATGTCATTTTTGTGGGATTCTGTAAGGAGGTGTTGAAGGTTGTCATATGCACGTTATGCCCACCGAGGTAATTGATCGGATGTGCTTTGTAGAGATTGATGCATTACAGATTTGCTTTATGGAGAAATAAGGGGAAAACAGTGGCTGGAGGGAGAGGAAATCTGAAAGAAAAGAAAACTACCTGGAGGAGATCACACATCTGGTTTTGAGACACTGAAAAGAGGAAGTTGCTCTGTGAGTTAGGAAATAATATTTCCAGGAGGAAAAATGCACAGAAAGAAAGAAGTTGCATCAACCAATAACTGTTTGACATTCTGCAAATTAGAATACTTATCCAGATGCCTGACCACATGTTGCTAGTTGGCATATGCTCTGTCTTAAAGTCTTAGCCGTACCCAAGACAGGTTTTTTACTGGAAAGAGACTCTAACTGCATCTGTGTACAATGACAAATGTTGCTTTATGTTTTATGAAAATGCCTTGGAGCATGTGCTCTCTTACCCCTCCTGGTCCTGTAAGGCTAAGAGGAAGAGATAATCAACTTTCTTTTCTATTTTCAGTTAAATATAATACATCCGAATCCTAAAATGTGTATTGAAACAAAGCAGCTTTGTAAGTCATTGAAATGGGCTTGCTTCTTGTCCTACACTATGCACTTTCCTGTGAGCCCATTCAGAGAGCTTAACGGCTGATCAATGCATTCCACAAATGCTGGTAACATAATTATGAAAATTTGTTAGTAAGTAGATGTCAGGGAAGATAATTGCAAGCATTTGGAGTTATATCAATCAGCTTCCATTCTTGCTGTGTTAATAACTCGACTGCATTTCAAATAAGCTCTTTTCTTGTGCCTGCTACTCCCAAGTGGGATGGTGTCATTGTGCTTATTAAAAAAAGGAAAATCACATCCCAATCCTTTACCTTGTTATGAATCCCCTTTCCACAGATGAATGTGATGGAAAAGCTTAGTCTAATTACAAACGTTCTCAGTTGGGGAATAGGAGTGACATCAAAATACAGAATCAGTTGCAAGTGACCTTTATCTGATCAAAACAATGTGATGGTGATCAACACCTGATTCAGAACCAAAAAGGCAGCTGGTAAAACTAAAGCAATTGCAAAAGAACTATAGGAAAAATAGAAAATGCTGCAGGCTGGAGTAAAGGAGAACAAAAAGAATCCCAATCTTACATATTCCCCAGTTGATTGAAGGATGGTGCTCATCATAATTATGATTTGAAGATTTTTCCTGTTGAATTTTATTGTTTTCTGTAGTTACACATTATCCAGAATTCACAAAGAAAGGGGCAGATTATACATACTGCAAACAAATAAAGAGGCATGTTTTTTTAAAAGTTTCAATGGGTCTCTTTTATTATTTTCAACTGCAAAGTTCCTGATATCTTCTTTAAACTACTGGTGCTTATATTTACAGAGTCCTCCTATCATAACCTCTTTCTACCTCTACCCTTATTTCTTCCTATAATCCTGTCTACTCCTTAAGTTCATCTGAATAGAGCTTTATTTTGGTTTCTCATTCCAGGTTGCTGTTATCCAAGATTTTAGCCTTTAGAATCTGGCCCTATTCTGGAAACCACCACTTTAATGTCAGGCCCAAAGAACCAAGCAAAACACATGCAGTTACCATACTACTGAGTACTTCCCTGTATTGTTGTTCACTTACAGACAGAATCTTGCCAGACTAAAGCAATTAGCTGCATAACTATAGACATCCTCTTTGAATTGTAAGGGAGGATCTGTCCTTGCCTTCTTCCTGCCTACCAGACATTCCAAGTTCTGTTGTCTCTTTGCCTTCCAGGAAAGAGCTCCTCCTTCCTGGGACTCCAGACTACATTCTACCATACCTCTCTCTGTAGAAATATGATGGTCTTTAAAAGGGACTGAAATACATTTTATTTCATTAATGTGTTAGTGAAAAAGGTCTGGTTGTTCCACACCCCTTTTATTTATCTGATGTTCTAGGTAATAGCTGTTTACACTAGAGATATATTCATTCAATTCTATCCTCAGGATGTTGTTTTAAATTTATTGTGATATTGATTGCTTTACGTTAATATTTGTTTATTGAAATTGTTTTTATGGATTGATTTGTTATTGTTTACGTAGCACACTTTGATAAATGAGGACCTAGATTGTTGGGGGCAATATGCTGACTCTGTAAACAGTTTAGAGAGGGCTGTAAAGCACTTTGAACCAGTATGTAAGTTTAAGTGCTATTGCTATTATTACAGTTAATCGCATAGTCAGCCAGATGTTTAGACTGTATTTGGCACTTTCATCCACCTATTGATGAATGAAATCTGGGATAGGCAAACATTATTGTTTGATTATGTTAAAGGTATCGTTGTAAGATATAAGCTGTTCCAAGTAAATATGCCTTTTGCAATTGACTGAAGGTGATTTTGTCAACGCCGATGATATTTAAGTAATGTTCAAGTTGTTTTGGGATTACATCCAAGGTGCCATCACTGTTCGTACTATCTTTGCTTTCTTTTTCCATAGTTGTTTTATTTTTACTTGCAGGTCTTTGTATTGTGATTCCCCACTCCCCAGTTCTTTCTTTTCTATTCTGCTGTCTTTAGGTTCGTCCATATCCACTATCCAGACCTTTTTTGTCCTTCTTATTGACAATTGTTATGCCTGAGGTGTTATGCTGCAAGTGCTTATCTATTATTATTATCATCATTATTTTATTTATACAATACTGATTTTTCTTATCTCCACCTGAGCTTGAATTTCGATCTGAATAGGATTCTAGGTTCCACTGCAGATAGTCTATTAGTGATATTCTGACAACTCTGAGCTAGACTGAATCCAGTCTTCCTCAAGATGGTGCCTTCCATTTGCACTTAGATTACTATTCCCATTAAATTCAAGATGTAATGGAAACAGCCAATACAACAAACATTTATTTTATCTGATCCTTGATATTGCTCTCAAGTCTGGCATTACAATAAACCAAACAAACTGGCAATACTATAAAGTAACCACTGCTCTGTGTATCAAAATCTTCTTTATACCATTTCCTCAAATCGGCACAATCTAAAATATTTGCAATTTGAATGCAATTCTGGTCAAATGCTATGATACTGCATATGATACAAACATAAAGCAATTCTTGCCCTGTACCAGGGGTTTATATAATAACATTCTCTAAAAGCTGTTATAAATCAATGTAACTCAATGATATATTCTTTTTGTTGGTTATAGCAGATGGAGCATTTTCAAAAATTCTTTTCATTAGTCTTTTCATAAGCCAAGCATAAAAATCTTCAGTAAGGAATGCCTTACTACTGAGAAATGCCTTTCATAAAATTGACAATTGAATATAACTATGTCAATTTTCAGACAGACAGACAGATAGACTTTTGCTCCATTACTTTCTTTACAGAGGCATGCATTTTTCTATCAAAATTGGCTTCTGCAGGAAACATTCATCCCCCAAAATCAAAGTCTTTGAAAAATAAAATACTATTTTTTCTCATGACAGAAAAATATCAGTGTCCCAAAATATTTAAACTCATCAGCATTTCAAATGTTCTCCAAGTAGACCAATGTTGCTGTTAGTAACATAACTATAACTACATTATATTCACCACTATTGCAACACTATTCTGTTCCCCCTCCTCCTAGGTATTTTTCTTCTATATCTACTCAGCATGTTGTGTGCTTATTGGTCAACTAGGGTCCTGCCCATTTGCTTCAATATCATGATTGTCCAACCTTTTGGGTTGCCTTGGCTACATTGAATAAAGAGGAATTATCCTGGGCCACATGTAAAATATGTAATATAGTTAATGTACAGTATATAACTAACAAATTTCCTTTATATTTTTTTTTATTTTTTATTATCTTGTGGGGCTGCAGGTAGCTCATGGGCCATGGGGTGGACATGCCTGATATATATGTTTATATCTTCTAACCATTATTAACCTCCTTGATAGCTAATTAGTCATCATATCTATATTAATCTAAAAGGTTCAAGTCCTGTAATGCAAATAAATCATTTTATGAATAAAAGTTACAGGTTGAATTAATGTCATTATTAAGTATTTGCTGTCCACCAAGGTTCTAGTAAAATAAATAGACACTCTGGACTATGCTATAGAAATTGTTTCCTTGAATTAGAGAGACCTAGTTCATCTGCTAGTGACAAACTAGTAATGTGCTTTTACAAATTATATTATTTACTTATACAGAATGCAATATTGCAGACTAACTGAGCTCACTGCCAGGAATTTGATTTCACCGGTTGAAGGGTGACTTGGTCTTCCATCCTTCCAAGGTCGGTAAAATGAGGACCCAGATTGTTGGGGACAATCTGCTGTCTCTGTAAACTGCTTAGAGAGGGCTGTAAAGCACTATGAAGCTGTATATCAGTTTTAAGTGCTATTGCTATTTGTATCTCACTCCCTTTCACACATAATTCATTTTGCATCGGAAAAGTATAATTGCATTCATCTAACATTTGCCTATCCTAACATTCTGAAACAAAACAATCTATTTCATTTGAAATATTCACAGTTCCTGGCTAACTCTTGTCAATATGCAAATCAGGGTATTTTGGAAAGCTGCTTTATCTTGAGAAGTGTATCAACATGCAGTGAAATGTATTCATGATGTTTGCTGCAAACACTTCATTCCATGCTTAACAATTTCGTTTTACCTAATGCTTATCGTGAAATTGTTGATCCTGTTCAGAAACTAGTTATAGCTCACTATATATAATAAGATTACTGACTTTATTTAAAAGTAAGCATGCCTACATCTTTCCTTTTAACTTTTCCAATGATTTAAAAACTTTCCTTCAGTCCATTTTTTTCAGTTAAAAAAGAAATTTGAGGCATGTATGTGTGAGCAGGAGCTTCGCCATGTTAGAACAGAATAAGGAAGTAGTGCCTCAAACTCAGAAAACTCAGAAAGACGTAACAGACACAAAATATCATATTTCATAACAGACAATTTGCCACATTAGGTAGGAAAAAATGTTTGTATTGGCTAAACATAGTTAGAATGTAAGCCAAGCCCTCGTAAGAGGCGGCGGCAGTTTAGGGCTATAAAAGCTTTGTTAAACAAAGCCCTGGGTTCCTTCAACGCTAGGAGGAACCGCTTTGTAATCGTAATAAATTTTGTTTCTTTGGATCAACGAACCGAGTCTTAAATCTCGCTTTGACAAATCCATCTCACATATGGAAAAGAGTGGCAGAGAAGACAACCTGAGGCCCATTGTAATATTTGCTTCTTAGTAATATTATCCAGTGATCTATAGACAGTCATATTTTGAAATCTTCTTTCCTCCCTCTCCTTATTGAGTCAAAGGGAAGTAACTCACTGGATATATCCATTATGCTAAGTCCTATTTTATTTAACTATGCATCACTGAATAGACTGCAACTGGCAGGGTTCATGCAGCATACTTGGCCTTAAACCTTTGATTACATATCATAGTTTCACAAAACTTATCAAACCCAGTTCTCCATACTGTAATTTAATGTATTGGGAAAGCCTAGTCATTCACTTATTCATATTTACTTACAGCAAGATAGAACCTTGCTTTTCACCCCAAGCCCAGCTAGATGGAGTTAGGAGATTTTAACCCCATTGTAAGCAGGAATTCCTGTTGAAAATTAAGCAATAGGATATTATAAGAATGAATTAGTCATGGTGGCAATTATCTCATTTTTTTCTGTCTGATGTCTTATTCAAAGCCAAATTATGAACTCAGCCAAATCTTGAGCAAGTTCAGAGGACCCAGTACTAATCAGCCTAAACCTATCTAACTTTCCATACTATTAAGCCTGGTCAATAAGTGACCAGCAGTTTGATATTTCCATTTATTATCAAAGCTAGCAGTATCCTCAAATTGCTCGTTTGATAAAGAATCCCAACATGCAGCTGCTTCTTGTATTTTCTAGTCTCCTATATCTTATAGAATATATATCCTTGCTTTTTAACTATGAGAATTGTGACCCCAAAATGCCTGAGTTGTCCTGCAGAACTATTTCATTTCCTTCCTTCTGCTTCTTCTTTGTAGTTTTGCAAAAGGAGGGGGAAAGAAAGTCTTCTCTCATTGCTGGATTGAATTCTCCTGATGAACTTTTTCTGCTGCTGAGCCTGCTTGACAGAAGCTGTTTTATCTTCATTTCTGTTCTCTTCACTTCATATCTTCTTCCTCTTTTTTTTAACAATTCATAGACTTCAAACACTCTTTAGCATCTCACATTGACTTTGCCTGCACCAGCTGGATTGCAGCAGGATGAAATAATACTTCAAGACTTTTCTTCCTCTGCAACCACCACCTGTCATTTTTGCTTTTGGCTTACAGTTTGTATAATGGCCAATTTTGGCAGTGGCAATCTCTCTCTCTTTAAACAAATTTCATTCTTTACTAGGGATTCTGTTACTTTTGCTTCCTGCAAATTTGATGTAGCCACATCAGATCCAAATATGTCATCCAAAAAGTCCTGGGTAAATGGAAGGAAGATATGTCTCAACAATATCCATCAAGAAGCAATGGGTGGAAACTAATCAAGGAGAGATCCAATTTAGAACTAAGGAGAAATTTCCTGACAGAAACAATTATTCAATGGAACGACCTGCCTCCAGAGGTTGTGGATGCTCCAACATTGGAGGTTTTTAAGATGAGATTGGACAACCATTTTGATTACTGAAGTTTTATTTCCTCAGGTAGCGTTGGCACTAAATCTGAGCAAAAGCTGACATCCCCAAGGGGATTGGTGGTAAGGGAAAGAAAATACTTTAAAAGCATTGTCCTGAAACAACTCCACCTTCTCCAATACCTGCATATGAAAGATTTTCTCTGTAATGTAAGGCTAGAGAGCCTGTTTGTTGTACTGAAGATGTTTGATTAGGAGCAGGGCAATCAAATTTTAGTCCAGCCCCAGACACATAAGCTTGCTTGCGACATTTGAGGCAGGGCAAGACCATATTCTTTCCAGATTATTCTCCTTTATTCGAGTTCAGAAAGATAAGTAAATTCAAAAAGCAAAAGCAAAAGCAAAAGCAAAGCCAGCCATTTGGACATTAACTAAGCCTTATCAAAATAGACAAATGCTTTCACTTATAATCAGCTTCAACATTAATTGTTTGCATTATTTAGTACACAGTTTCTTGCCTGCCAAGTGATATTTTGATAGTCTAAAAGTACCAAACAAGTATAAAACTGTTTGCTCTTAAAAGCATTCTAGGTAAGTATATCTCTCCCTGTAATATGATGCATATTTAATAGGTGGTTGTTCCTAACATTTGTTTACCCCCCACAAGATGTAATTAATACTTCTCTCCTATTTACCATTCTAGTTCTAAGAAAAAGTGTAATTAATTGTATGGTAACATTGGCTTGCAGACTATAGAGAAGATGGTGGCTAGTTATTGTGATACGTAAACCTTTGATCTTATTTTCTATCATCTTCAAGCCTGCCCTTAGGTTCATAATGCTCATACCCCCAAGACAGAATGTAGTCTTGAACTCTTTAGCATTTTAGTCTCATCCATGTTCTAATTCCTAATTAAAGTCAGCATTTTAATCCAGGTTTAGATATACTAGCCAATGTTACTCTGGATACAAACCAATTGACCAATATTGTATTTTCAACAGCTAGTAGTGTTGCCTAATCCATTTCAGCCATGGTAGGATTCCACCAGCAAATCCATTATTCAATTGCTTCTTTCCAGAATCCTCTCTGATGATAGTATAACATCTTTGAAGTTTGCGAACTCTCTATCTTCCTCTCTTCCTTCTATGAAAATATAAACTTGTCAGGGTAATGATTTAAGAGCTGACCAGCTGATTTCAGCAAGGTTTTTGGCTGTTATCCCTTTAAGAGCTTGTATAATAAGAAGAGGCCCTGTTAGGGCATCTCCCTCTCTCTGTGTGTTCTTTCCTGCTGTAATTGCTACTTGTTTGGTCTCTTCCTATAGTAAGTGTACGTATATATTCTTTTGTAGATAAAACCACTATTTATTACAAACCTCTGTTTGCTGTTATTGTTCCTGGGTTGTCTCATGTAGTAAAGCTGTAAAGCACACTGACAAAACTAAGTTTTTTTTCCCCTATTCTCAGGAAGCAAAACACAGAATAAAAAGAAAGAATCTGGTGCAGTTTCCTTCCTACTAACACAGCTGCAAAAAATCTGCAAAAAATCACAGCACCAAAGTGTGGGTGATTGTTGGCTTCTAACACTTAGTTTTAGGTGTATGTGCACACCAAATTTTATTCTAGGCGTTTGCCTGTTTTTTGTTTTTCTTTTATATTTGGTATGTTGATTTTTGAACCACAGTACATTCTGATTCTGCAAACTAAAAAGAAATACAGTAATAAAACTCACTTCCCAACCTTTTTAAAAAAATGGATCTAGTTAGATTACTTATTGTTCAGAGACATTAGGAGTAGGTGAAGCTGTGGCACTAACTGTCCAAGGTACAGTATGTAAATTCTATCATACATCAAACAGGGCCTGAAGAAGAGGCATTAAGAGACAGAAATTTCTAACTACAGAGGAAGAGAGGTTTAAACAAAACCTTTCATCTTTGGTTTCCTTTTTGTATGTATTTTTGTGATGATCTTGAGTATGGAAATGCGTGCAAGGATCTTTGGCCACTACTCTCTGCCTTGATAATGTCTTGCTGTGTTCTCATGAATCACTAGATAGATCTGCATGCGCTTTGTTCCTGCACATATTAATTAACAGTTTGCAATTCCAGTCTTCAGTTCCCTAAACCTGACAGTGAAATTAAACCATTAAAGCTAACTAGGGAAACAACAGCTGACTGCATATTACCAACAAGTCCTGTTTTAAAGGACTCCATTTTACTGGAATCCTTGGTCCAAAATGTGCTGTTTTAACGCAAGCTTTGATGCTGAAAACATGAACAAATGGCAGCAGAGGCAGCATGTGCCCTTTTAGTTTTAATTATTCATCAGACAAGCTTCCTTTTTTGTGCAAAGCTTCAGAGCAGAGCTTTTAAGCATGCTATTTGCTCATTGGTCTCCACATTAGAAGCAGCATATAGTTATTTATTTTCAGAAAGACTTCTGATTCTGTAAAATGATTTCATCCATCTAACTGCCAGTAAACAATACAAGAACAAACTAAGTTTAATATGCTGTATGGTAGGTACACAATGCTGCACTGATTTTTTTTTAAGTCTTCCCTCACCCTACTAACTTACATGGTGCTGGAACTGTTTCAACTATCAAATGCTTTCAAACTGAGGAGAGAAAAGTAAGTGGGTGATACATTATTGATGGATTTTTGAACTAAAATGGCAGCACAGGAGCTCTGATCTTTAACAGCTTCTTCATGCTTCAGATAAAGTACCTATCTATCCAAACCCCGTAATCAAAAGAAATGAAGGAACAGCTCTGTAACTATCAATGAGCAGCATCACTGTTTTCAACACTGTGATACACTAGAAATTATACTAATTCAGTATTTAACAGTCCCTAAATCAGACTATTGATCTATTTTGATACTTTTGTTGGGGGTCCTGATTAACATTGGTCTTAAGAAATAATCTTTGATGTTAAACTTGTGATGTGATATTTCTCCTTCTTTTGCCATGATAGAAAGTGACCCTTTAATCGACGCAGAGTAGCATTGATTCCAATGCAGTGATGCCTTTTAAAAGATGATAATAAAATAATTTGGGAAAGAGGTTGATTTTTTGTATCCCACCCTTTCCCCAGGTGATCAAAGCAGCAGATACAGTTCTACCCCCTTTACCTTCTCAATAAATAATACTGTCAGGTACCTTCAAAGTGGCTGTCCTAAGACACCCAGAGAAGTTCATGACTTCTCTAGGTGTCTTTGTCACTTTGTTTAATCAGAAATAAAAAAGGAAAACACATAGAAAGAAAATCTAGGAAAGCACATCCCAATAAAATAATATTAGTCTCCTCTGAAAATAGTTTGTCATTCAATATAGAATCCTATGTTTAAATCAATGAATAATTTTTTTCCTCCATAACTTCCTCACTAGCATTTCCCCCAGATAATTGTTGTTGAATTGGGGTCTAGTTTGTATATGGTTTGATTGATAGAGGACAGATAGAAAAAAAGCTACGTGGAGGATGGTGAGAGCATAATTCCTTTTTCAAGTTATTCACCATATTTGCCTTTCTGCTACAAATACCAGAAATAAAATGTGTACATGCTGAAGCAGGAATGCAGTCATCAACAGATACATAGAGATACACAACATGGCTGACATATTTTTAATGTTGACCCTTCTCACAAGGTAGCCAAGGAGTATTCATGATATCTTCTCAAAATTTCAAGTGTATCCAACAGCTCAAATAAAAAAACTTCTGATATACTGCAGTATTTTACTGGGACAATTACAAGATCTGTAACTTTCAAAAAGAGGATGGAAGTTTGAATGGATTTCCCTAGTTGCTAAATGTGCTTGTAACAAAGCACATATAACACACAGGCCGAAACAGCCTTTCATGGTCAAAACCAAGTTAATTGAGTCCAATGTTCTTTTCTAATAACAGGCAGTAACCTTTAGATAATTCAGAACACAGATCTGATGGATGTATGGCAACTTTCTCCAAGCTAATGCCTTCCAGTTGTGTAAGGAATTCTGAAAGCCAACCTGAAAAAGGAATATGATAGGAATAGGGAATCTGTATCTCTCCAATCACTACAGAATTACACAGTTTTTCTTCGCTATTGGGCATGCTGAAAGGGGCTATTGAAATTTCTATTTGTTTAGCAACTGAAAGACTTCTGAGTTCTATTCTAGTTTTTAATTAGCAGGGAAATCCAAACATAGCTACTAGGAAGATATGAAGGCAGCATCTTCAGTAATTAGACTGCTACACTTACAAAAGTTTGTCACAGCAACTACCAAGGCTGAGGAACTACAGTATTTACTCAAAATGAAAACAGTCTAAATTTAAGAACATCCACCACTACCTCTTGAAAGGAGACAAAATCAAACAGAAGCAGCCTTCAATTCCCTCCAATATCACAAATAAGTCTAAGATGATTCTCCAATTTTAAAGATAAATTACTTAGGGAAAAAGACTAGCTTTCTTTCTTAGTATAGTCAGCCATGTGTTTCATTGATTATTCTTTTTATAGAAGCCAAGAATCTACTGTTTCCATGGCCAAAGAGTAGTATGCTGTCTCATTGTTATTTTGGAATTACAGCACAGAACAATGTGAAAATAATTAAGAGAAGATAGAATCACAGAATGTATTTTGCTCCTTTTATAGTTAATCCTTGATTTAGCAACCGTTCAAAGTTATGACAGGCCTACCTTGGGGCTATATATGACCTAGATCCAAAGTTTTAACTGTTGTCCCCCCTCCATGGTCATGTGATCAAATTTTAGGCACTTGGAAACACTGCTGCATTTCCAGCCATTTGCAGCATCCCGTGGTCATATAACTTTTTGATGATTGTGCCAAAAACCAGCACTTCCTTCCAGTTTTTGGAAAAACTGAGCCCATAGTGAACCACTGGTTTGCTTAATAACCAGTGTTCACTGAATGTCCACTTTGATTGGCTTAACAATCGGATTAGATTAATGGAAGAGATGCACATGTATTCAGGAAATAGTGTCACACTGAATCATGCAATAATTTAGTAATTGTCATTGAGATTGCTATAAAATATAGATAATTTGCAGTATTGACCTATTGTTTTCTCTGTGAATTGATCCATCACACACACACACACACACACACTGAATCCCCCATAAGAATGGAGATGAAAAAGTAATATTCAGGAAACCTGACATGGGAAATATGTCCTCTACATTTCAGAGACCTTCTCTGTTACACAGTGGATACCTGTCCTTCTCACTTTCTTTGTATAGATGCTTCTTCTGTTTGGGTAGGAAGTCATCAGATGATAGAACAAAGATTAGAGAATTCCATCTGAGTATGACATAGTTCTGGGAGAGATACTATTCAATTTTGTTTAAGTAAATTAGGAAAATGACAAGATAAAAAAAACAGAAAGCATGACTTCCATAACTATCCATGCAAACCAACTAGTGAATAAGAAAACAAATGCATCTCAACTTGAAAATAGATAACTCTTTCAAAAATACTGTAATGATAGATATTCAAGATTCTTTTACTAAATCATCTGTTTAATAGTTCAGAAAGTTGTCTTGATTTCATTTATGTGAACAAGTGGTTTAGAGATTGTGGGCATTTCTTTGTATTAGTAAAATAGAAACAATGTAAAAAAATAGTGGTGGACTTAGGTAAATGTCACCAATAGCAACATGCATTAATTTCTAGCACAGGAAGCAGTACATAGGAAGCCTTAATTTTTCATGCATGGTGTATATTTGACCACCAGTAAAAGTCATTACTGATGGTGCCTGGATACAATTCTGTTAGGTATATGCTGGGGAGTGGATTGCTTGCTAGTGGGGAAAAAAAGCAATTTAGAAAAGTAAAATAAAGAGATGTGATAATTGTTAACATTTTGAACTTTAAGGTACATCTCTCTAAGCATTGGTGTTGACAGGAAAGCAAAAGAATTCAGATCCACTACCTTAAAGAAATACCTGTTGTTTTTGTCCAAATGCAGGACATCTTGTAGAAAAACATGAAGATTGCTTTATATTTCTCACCCAAAGGTGGCCAAGTTCAAATGATTCCTCTTTTGGAACTGTCCACCAATGGAAAAGACAAGGAGCTTGTAAGAATGCCTTGTTTTATTTAAACCTACTTAAAAATTCAGAATTTAAATCCAGGGCATTATGACTGCTTTATTGTATTCAAATTTTCCCTCTTGAAGAAGACCTCTGTGATGTATAAGAAAGAAAGAAGATTCAGTGCTCAATACCGACAGGCTGGCTCCTCTGAATATGTACACTATAACTATGAAATTCTTGCTGGCAAACAGATGCAATTTACTTTGGAACCTGATCATTCTTTGAAACTAGTTGGGTGGAGAAAGCACATTTATTATTTCCATCACTACCAAGAAAATACAATCCTGCTCCCATCCAGAACATGGAAATTATGGATCCTAATTTAAAAACAGCAGATAAAAATATTCTGTAAATTATAGTAAAATAAATCTGCGCTTAAAGAGCAGAAAGTCAGAGATAACAAGAAACCTAGTCCAATAGCCCAAGCACATGTCCATCTTAATATTTCTCAACACTGGAACCAATCAACAAATCTGCATATTTACTCTGCTCACCAGTACAGTTCGCAATCTGTATTGCTTCTTATAGTCCTTATAGCACTACAGTATTATTATTATAATCTGATTCACCTTACAGAAAGAAACTAGAGTTTCTGTCACAAACATTTTGCTGACAATGTGATGTATCAGCAAGCCTTAATTTATTTTCCTACCCAGAAGTCATTAGGGAAGATGTTCCCAGGGGATTCAAACACCCTGGGTGCATTATTTCCCTTCCAAACCCCTCCACTGAGTCCTTTTCTCTAATCTTTTTCCAGCACACACATTTTCTTCTCTTTATCAAGCAGCTGTCTATAACATATCTTCTCTCTTTATTTTAATTACTTTGAATGCAATTAGGATGAGGGAGGGAGGAGGAGAGGAGGGAGGGAGGGAGGAGGGAGAGAGAGAGAGAGAGAGAGAGAGAGAGACTGACTGACTGACTGACTGACTGACTGACTGTGGGTCTTGGAGCTACACCCAGAAGTATGGCTCCAGCAGCATCTTTGAAAATGCTTTATCTTTCTTCTTTTTTCCTTCAATATTTTTTTTACCAGACTGCAATATTATATGAGAATGGGGGATGGGAGTACACAAATACAGATTCAACAATCAGCAACAAGTTTTTTAAAAATAATCCTACAGCATAGATTGGCTTTAAAAACACTGAAGTATTGTTTTTCCCCAGACTATACTGCAGATTTTTTTTTTTTTTACAAATTGTGTTTCAGAGGCATCTGATACAAATTTGATGTTGCTACCTTGTTTTATTTTTAAAAATGTAGTTGAATATTCACCAGTCATATATCATTATGAATATACCTCAAAGTTAACCAGAGAACTGAGCACATTATATCCTCCCCTCTCACAGGACTAAGTAACTCTTATCTGGGGAATAAATATATCCTGATGTCATATTTAGCCCTGTCAAAACATATAAATAACTGGAACCATGTGGCATTTTGTTCATCCACTTCTGGAGAAGACACCACTCAGGTGCCATGAAGTTACCACAAAAGAGTTCAGTAGCTTCCTTTTGGGGAAAGGAAGAAGTGCACCATACACTTGTCAGGTCATATGGCTACAAAGATTGATTTCAAAATCCAGCATCAATCTGTGGAACATGGTACCTTTAAACGTACAGGCTGAAAAGGTGTGTTGTTGTTGATGCTTAGCTAGAATACCAAGTAAAGGATTCACATAACCTGCCAGCTATGTTTTACTTAATAAAGGTTTACTGAATTAATGGGTGTGAGAGATTGCATCAATCTTGACTCCAAAACTACAGGAGGCAATAGGTTTTTTCCTGGCACAATATAATAAAAATGATTTCAGAAGTTTAAAAGTTGGTTCAAGGATTCAAAGAAACACACCCAGTCAGTCAGTGAAGTAAGAGGCCTTTTCAATTCTATTGTCCTTTTGTTTGCACAAATTGAATTGTAAGAAAAGAAAATCTGATTTAAAAGGGAAGAGACGTCACAAGGCTTTGCAATACGGAATAAGGAGAAACAGAAACTTCTGAAATGATAAATGGATGACTGTATTCAAAGTCACTCTTTATGCTTAGCGTTCACTTGTTTTTTCTTATGTTATATTTCTAACAAATCTTTGCAGCTAATTCTTTCCAGGCGCCTGTGAAAAAGAAACAGACTTGTGTGCTACATCAATAAGGTACACCAGTGTAGGATAGAATGACTTCTCAGAATTTCAAGACAGGTAATTTGGGTTTGCACCAGAAATGAAAATTGGATTTGTTCTCACAACCATACTCTATCCCCTTTTCAGTATTAAGCTAAACAAAGCACACTGGATAACATAATAAAACAACAGGAGGAGGCAGCTTGGGTATGTAAAAAAATGCTGAATGCAAAGAGAATGGGACATTCGAGAAGCGAATAAAGACGCAGAGTCAAACGCAAAAATTAATACCCAATGAATGTGGACTGAATAAAAAAATGATCAATAGGAATGAAGTATGGGAATCTGGTGTGGTCATTCTGGGATAATGAATTAGGATTGAATTGCAAAACCAATATTAGTGAATGGGTTAAGAAATACAGGTGAAACTCAAAAAATTAGACTATCGTGCAAAAGTTCATTTATTTCTGTAATGCAACTTCCAAAGGTGAAACTAATATATGAGATAGACTCATTACATGCAAAGCAAGATAGTTCAAGCCATGATTTGTCATAATTGTGATGATTATGGCTTACAGCTCATGAAAACCCCAAATCCACAATCTCAGAAAATTAGAATATGACATGCAATCAATAAAACAAGGATTGTACATAGAACAATATCAGACCTCTGAAAAGTATAAGCATACATATGTACTCAGTACTTGGTTTGGGCCCCTTTGGCAGCAATTACTGCCTCAATGCAGCGTGGCATAGAAGCTATCAGCCTGTGGCACTGCTGAGGTGTTATGGAAGACCAGGATGTTTCAATAGCGGCCTTCAGCTCTTCTGCATTGTTCGGTCTCATGTCTCCCATCTTTCTCGTGGCAATGCCCCATAGATTCTCTATGGGGTTCAGGTCAGGCAAGTTTGCTGGCCAATCAAGCACAGTAATCCCATGGTCATTGAACCAGGTTTTGGTGCTTTGGGCAGTGTGGGCAGGTGCCAAGTTCTGCTGGAAAATGAAGTCAGCATCCCCATAAAGCTTGTCTGTGGAAGGAAGCATGAAGTGCTCCAAAATCTCCTGGTAGACGACTGTGTTGACCCTGGACTTAATGAAGCACAGTGGACCAACACCAGCAGATGACATGGCTCCCCAAATCAACACAGACTGTGGAAACTTCATACTGGACTTCAAGCATCTTGCAGTGTGTGCCTCTCCATTCTTCCTCCAGACTCTGGGTCCTTGGTTTCCAAATGAGATGCAAAAGTTGCTCTTGTTAGAAAAGAGGACTTTGGACCACTGAGCAACAGACCAGGTCTGTTTTTCTTTAGCCTAGGTAAGACGCTTCTGACATTGTTTGTTGTTCAGGAGCGGCTTGACAAGAGGAATACAACATTTGAAGCCCATGTCCAGGATCCGTCTGTGTGGTGGCTCTTGATGCACTGACTCCAGCCTCAGTCCACTCCTTGTGAAAGTCCCCAACACTTTTGAATGGCCTTTTCCTGACAATCCTCTCCAGGCTGCGTCATCCCTGCTGCTTGTGCACCTTTTTCTTCCACACTTTTCCCTTCCACATAACTTTCTATTAATGTGCTTTGATACAGCACTTTGGGAACATCCAACTTCTTTTGCAATTACCTTTTGAGGCTTTCCCTCCTTATGGAGGGTGTCAATGATGGTTTTCTGCACAACTGTCAGGTCAGCAGTCTTTCCCATGATTGTGATTCCTACTGAACCAGACTGAGAGACCATTTAAAGGCTCAGGAACCCTTTGCAGGTGTTATGGCTTAATTAGCTGATTAGAGTGGGACACTTGGAGCCCAGAATATTGCACCTTTTCACAATATTCTAATTTTCTGAGATTGTGGATTTGGGGTTTCATGAGCTTTAAGCCATAATCATCACAATTACGGCAAATCATGGCTTGAACTATCTTGCCTTGCATGTAATGAGTCTATCTCATATATTAGTTTCACCTTTTAAGTTGCATTACTGAAATAAATGAACTTTTGCATGATATTCTAATTTTTTGAGTTTCACCTGTATGTTGGTTCTCTCCTTGATAAGTTTCCATCCATTGCTTCTTGTCCTGCCTTCAGGTACTTTCGAGAATAGATTTATTCCATCTTCTCTGTAACAATCCTCAAACATTGGAAGACTACTATCATGTCACCCCTAGTCCTTCTCTTTATTAGACAGACATATCCAGCTTCTGCAACCATTCATTGTGTGTTTTAGCCTCCAGCCCCCTAATCATCTTTGTTGCTCTTCTCTGAACACTTTCTAGAGTCCCAATATCTTTTTTGTATTGTAATGACCAAAACTGGATTCAGTATTTCACCCGTGGTCTTACAAAGCAGTGTAAAACACTACTAACACTTCATGTGATCTTGATACTCTTGATGCAGCCTAGGATTGCATAGGCTTTTTGGCAACTGCAGCACATTGCTGGCTCATACTTAAATGGTTGTCCACCAGGACTCCTAGATTCCTCTGTTACTTCTGTTGAGCCACATAGTGCCTAATTTTATACTTGTGCATTTGGTTTCTCTTGCCTAAGTGTAAAATCTTACTTTTCTCACCAGTGAATTGCATTTTGTTGAATAGGGACCAGTGTTCAACCTGTCTCAATCCTTCTGGATCTTGAGTCTATCTTCTAAAGCAGGGGTGTCAAACTCATATCGTCATGGTGTCATTACATGACATATCATGATTTGTTCCCCCTTCGCTAAATCAGGCATGGGCACAGCCAGCACGTGACGCATCCAGCCCACAGGCCACAAGTTTGACATCCCTGTTCTTAAGTGTTGGCTATTTCCCCCCCCCTCAGTTCCCCTTCTATCCTCTCATCTAAATCATTTATAAAGATGTTGAAGACTACTGGGCTTAAAAGAGAACTTTGGGAGAGGGAGTATCGCACTGCATGGTTTTCTCCATGTTGATATACTTTCATTGAGGTCTACATGTTGAATGTGATTGGTCAACCAATTACATCCAACCAATCCATCTTGTGATAATGCTGCCTATCTCACATATTTTATCTTACCAAGAAGTAGGTTGTAGTGTACTTTGTCAAATGCCTTACTGAAAGTATACAATTTTCATAACATTTCACTAGTCCACTAATTTAGTCAATTTGTCAAAAATGCTGTTAGGTTTGACTGGCATGATCTGTTTTTGACAAAGCTATGATGGCCCCTAGTAACCTTGCTTGTTTCTAGGTATTTGCAGATCCGTTGCTTATCTTTTCTACAGTCTTCCCAAGCATTGAGAATGATAGGTCTGTAATTTCCTAGATCCTTTTGGTTTCCTTTTTTGATGATGGGAATCATTATAGTGGATGGTTGACCATTTAAAAAAAATCTCGGGCAGTGTATAAAGTGTTGCATACTTATGGTGTAAGCTAAGATTGTGGGAACTTCCTCACTGGAAGCTTTCAAGAAGAAACTGGACTGCCATTTGTTAGAAATGGTGTAGGGTCTCTTGCTTGGGTGGGGAGTTGGACTAGAAGACCTACAAGATCCCTTCCAACTCTGTTAATCTGTTAAGATAATTTCCAATTCTATGTTTCTATGGCTTTCTAAGCTATTAAGAAGAAAAATATATTTTAAAAAATAATCTTTAAAAAGACTTGCATCATGATTATGTCATCATATTAACTTTGAGGAATGAAAGCCCAGAAACACTACAAAAGACCAGCTGCAATGATCTCTGATAAAACATTATCTCCAGAATGTCTATTCTGTTAAAATATCATGTGCCAAGTATCTGGAATGCCTGACTGTCTAAGGAAATTATATTCTTCATTGCTTAGTCTGCTCTTAGCGTTAGAGTTAATATTCCAAACAGTATAACAGTTTAGGGAAAATGGTTCCTGATTTCTAATACAACAAAAAAGTATTGTAAATTGGAGATTAATCACTGTGAATTTTAATGACATCTCAATTTAAAAAAAAAACTCAAACTAACTTGGAATGGAAAAAATTGCCAGCTAATGTTTTTGAAACTTTAAGAATGTTTCAAAAACTATGAAACTTCGTTTAGAAAAATAGTATTTTACATTGTGAGTGTTCCCTCCTATTTTTCTCCCCAACAATCCTGTGAGGTAGGTCAAACAAAGAAAGACAGACTAAGTCAATGTCACCCAATTAACATTTGCAGCTAAAGTTCAATGGAGAAACTTTTTAGGTGGAAAGAGGAGCCCATGACTCCAAATATTCCTGAGTCTCAATTCTTCAACTCCAGCCCAATACTAAGAAATTTTTGAAGTTAAGAGTTCATTCAAAATCTGGAGGGCCAGAGACTCCTTATTCTATTTTAAGTCTTCTCAACAAGGCTTCCAATTGAAATAGTCAAATTTTAACATTGAACAATGGAATGCCTCTTTAGGAACTGAAACTACTATGGAAAAAAGTTGGAAGGAAGTAATTTAGTCTTCAGCTGTGTGTTCAATGAATTTCATCTTTGAGGACACTGGTCTACAATTATATCATTTTTATTTATTTTATGATTAACTGCTTTGAACATTGTATTTTTAATAGAAGGGCAAGTCCTGAAAATCATGATTTTTTGTAGGACCATAAGCAACCATAAATAGAACCATAGGAGCTAGAAGTGACTGTAAGTGATGTTATGGCTTCAGTATGGAAATATTTCTGTACTTGCTGGGCCCTTGTATAAACAGGGCTTCTTGGGAAATTGGCAGCAGCAGAAAGAGTTAGGGAGAGGCCGAATGTAACATCTGAATTAGGCCAAATCTATAATCTTGTGGCACCATTTTTAGCAGTTTATGGAGACTAGTTTTATATAGTTTCATTCAGACTCAAAAAAGAGAAAGAAAAGAAATTGATACAAGAGCTAGGAGATGAGACAAGTACAATCCAACATAAAAATGAAGACAAGAAAAAAATAATAAAAGAATTTTATGAAAAATTATATAGTAAAGAAAACATACCAGAAGACAGAATTAAACAATATATGGAAGAAGTTAACCTACCAAAAGTACCGGACGATGTGAAAACAACGTTAAATGAAAGAATTACAATGATGGAGTTAACAGAAACAATCAAGAGGCAAAAAAATAACAAGACACCAGAACCGGATGGGCTACCGGTGGAATTTTAAAAAACACGAGAGATCTTAGGCCCATTCATGCTGGATATCTACAATGAAGTATTGTCGGAAGGAAGGATCCCTAAAACATGGACAGAGGTAATAATAACATTGATACCTAAAGAGGATTCCGATTTACTACAAACAAATTCTCTACACCCTCATTCTCTAGAAAAGGACAGTTTGACTACAACTGGCATGTCTTTTAAGCAGGAACTAGGGTTCAGTTCAACTCTGTCCAGAACTGCCAAGTGATTGTTCTTTATTTGCAAGATGGCATAGGGATTTACCAATAATTTGCCTTCTAGGAAGGAAATTGTAGTTCAAGAGAAGGGATAGATTTATGTATCAGAAAAAAAGGAAAAAAGAGCAGTGGGTAACACCTTGCACTTTTGTCAAGAGACACAACTGTTTTAAGCTACAAGTTTCTGGTTGATAGCAGACAAGGTTGGACAACAACAACAACAACAAAAGACTGTGACCCTACTTGCATAGATTTTCCTATAGTCTCATGGGAACTAGTAAATTACGAGATTTGTGCCATTTCTTCAATGCCCATCAAGCTGCTACCCTCAATGGTTCATTGGGGGTGAAGAGAATTTATCTGGCCTAGACAACCAAAACCTCTTCAGAGATTTAAAGTCACTGCCTGTAATTGGGCAATAGAATCTCACTAGTGTTCCCAAAAATAAGACCACCAGAAAGTAAGACCTAGCACTATTCTAAACCTGCCTAATATAAGACCTACCCAAAAATAAGACCTAGGGTAAATCTCCAGTTCAGGAAGACTTTTCAGGGAGCAACTGCACCTTGAAACACCCCCTACACACTCACACCCACTATTTGGCACCATAAATATATAAGACCTACCCCGAAAATAAGACCTAGTGTGTTTTGGGAGCCAAAAATATAAGACAGTGTCTTATTTTAAGACCATAGACTTCATTGCTATGTTTCTAATATCAGAAAATGGTAGCTTTTTCCTCACAAAATATGATTATACAGACTGTGTGAAAGATACTAGCAAAATGGAAAAAGAATGCAATGATTAATCATTCACTTTCTATTATAAACATTAACTGAGAAAACAAAACTCTGTATACTTGTTATCAGTCAATATGAATAACATGAGCCAAAATTAATATCTGGGATCCAGAGGCAGTAATGTTTTATTCAAATTGTTCCAAATTCAATTAAAAAATTGACTACAAACTATAATGGGGTTGTGTAAACATGTACAGCCCTTCCTTCCTTCTTTCCTTCCTTCCTTCCTTCTCTTTCTTTTTTCTATTTCAGATAAGAAAGAAAGAAAGAAAGAAAGAAAGAAAGAAAGAAAGAAAGAAAGAAAGAAAGAAAGAAAGAAGCTGCTTTATCCTTACAAGGGTTTGGTGATAATTTGAACTTTTCCAGCATCTATTTGAAAGCAAAAAAAAGCAGGGATGAAGAAAGGGTAGCACAGCAGTCTCCAAATTCTCCAGAAAAAGAAAACTTGTATAGAAAAGTTCCAAAAGATATACTAAACTAAAAATAAACTTTCAAAAACTGATTTAAAATATATTTTTATAAAAGATCAATGAATCTACCATTGTGTTTTCCTTCAAAGTAAGAAATATTATCTGGTAACCTCAAAAACACGATGCTGAATTCCAGAACTACATATTATGTTGGAACTATAACTCCCCTGCTGGCTGATTTCTGAATGATGTTAAACCACACGGGGCCACAATGCTAAGCTAGCCTCAGAAATGGTGAATGGGAATTTCAGTAAGTTTTATTAGTGGAGTAAATACAATTATATACAGAACGCCAGTTTTGTTACAGCAACTTCCTGTCCACTGAAGTGAAAACAAAAACAAAACAAAAACAAATTCAGGGAGATTCTGTGATGGCTCTCTGACTGTGTTTAATATCAATCCTTTCTTGTTTTGTATGCCTTTTTAAAATTATTTTAAATTGTCACTCTTTTTATATGTATTTATTATTCTTTAAATAAATAATGCATGCCACCCAGAATCACTTCTTGTGAGATGGGCAGCTAAATAAATGAAACAGATGCTAAATAAATGAGAGCGTCTAGCATAGTGATGGCGAACCTTTTCGGCACCGAGTGCCCAAACTGCAACCCAAAACCCATTTATGTATTGTGAAGTGCCAATACGCAGGGAGGGATCCAACCAGTGTTATAACCGATATGGTGAGCACGCGTTTTGCACGTGGCCGTGAGCGCGGCCACGCCTAATGTGCACTGTGCACACGTACACAGCGTTTGGAAGAAATCATCAGCTGTGCTGCCTGGACAGCTGACAAGCACTGCGCGTGGGTGCGCAGCATTTGAAAATCCTCTTCTTTCCTGCTTTTTCAACCTCAGCTGTGCTGTGCAAAGCAGCTAAGGTTGAAAAAGCAGGAAATAAAAAACAGCCAAGAGCCCAGGCGGGCGGTTGGGCCAAAACAGAATCCAAGAAGATCAGCAGACAGAACTGGTTCTCTCTCTGCTGATTTTCCCAGCTACCACCTCGGCAGAACCCCACCCCTGACAACAAGGCAATTTAACCTGAATAATGTTTTAGTTTAGAAAAAACTCATGCGTGATCAACTTTTCTCTGAAAACCCCCCCACCCCACAATAATAGCGCTTTCAATGATACAAATAACTTTTTATTGAAGTTAAAAGTTCATATTTGGCATGCTTTTGAATAATGTGACTTTTGCTCTTGTATGCATGCTGATACTTTTTCTATCCTTGGTTCATATTTTGTAAGTTTGAGAGCAACACATGCTGCACTCATTTTTGGGTATTCAAGACTGTCTTGGAGTTTACAAAAACACAAAATTCTGGAATTAAAGCTCCATTTTTAGCTAAAACTTAATTCACACCTGTTAGTTTTACTTTAAACAAATAGCTTTGAGTAGTGTGAGCGATTGACAGTGTGAGCCTCCAAAGGTCTGAAAAATATATCATTGATTTTTCTTTGGCATTTAAACTAGATATCAATGTAAAAAGTGCATCAAGGAGGGACTGGAAAGCCAATTCATGCTGAACTGTATTGGGTTTTTTGTTATTTGAATAAAATGAAAAGAAAGCAATCCAGTATTTGTACCTAGTGTGGGTAAAGAGATGAAATCTATTTAAGTGTAGAGAATGCCCCATTCCATCTCTTCAAGGAGATGAAAAGAAAGAGGAAAAGAGAGAGGAGAAAGAGAGACAGAGAGAGAAAGATAGGGAGAAGGAGAGAAAGAGGGAGAAAGGGAGATGAAAGAAAAGGAAAAAGATGAAAAAGAGGGAGAAAGAGAAAGAGAAAGGGAGAAAGACAGAGATAGAAAGAGAGGGAGAGATGAGATGTTACTTATTATGGGAAAAGGGAGTTTTCCAAGCAAGAGCCCCCTCCTCACTTTACCCCACCTGAAAGGGGAGGAGGGTTTCTTTTTGTTGTTATTTGAATAAAATGAAAAGAAAGCAATCCAGTATTTGTACCTAGTGTGGGGAAAGAGATGGAATGTGTTATTCTCTCCACTTAAGTAGATTTCATAGTTGTGCTTTTAAAGTTGTAGCAACGTTTCGGCAGAATCTCATTCTCTGCCTGATGATGGCAGATGAGATTCTGCTGAAACGTCACTACAACTTTAAAAGCACAACTTTTTGAGATTGAGAGTATCTTGGCGACGTTTTGATGAGGTCCCACTCGCCATCTTCAGGCTGGTGCTTTCAGCTTCATGCTTGTGCGAGCAAAGTGTGATCAGAGCTGCCGTCTCTCTATAAATACTGGTGGGGAGGTGTGGTGTGCTGGCTCTGTTGTAAGTGGGTTGGTTGGCTGTGTTGTTATTTCTTGATTGGTTGATGGAGTTGATGTTTGCAGATTGGTTGGCTTTTTCGTAACACCCTGTGTGGCTGAGGTACTGGCTGTGTGTCTATCAGCCTTTTGTGTTGTAACTACCTGGGTAATGGGCTGTGTGATGACCTTCTGAGTTCTACTGTTGTGACATCCTGGGTTTTGTGCTGTAATCTCCTGAGTCGTTGGCTGGGTTGTAACATCCTGAGGTTTTGTGGTGTAACCTCCCGAGTTCCGTGATGTGATATCCTGAGCGGGTGGCTGTGATGTAACGTTCCGGGCTTTGGTTTGGCTCCGAGTTTGAGGTCTGGCTATGTGTTCATGGCGTGTGTGAGTTTGCTTAGTTTGGGGGTCGGAGGGTGTAGCAGCTGGTGATGCAGCCGTGGTCTGGTTTCTGGACGATGGTTGTCTTTTGTCTATGGGATGGGTTTGGGTTTGAGTCTGGTGAGGGAGATTGGTGGTGGCGTCATATAGATTGTAGAATAAATAGAAATATGTGATGAAAATATGTGATATAAATTTAGAATAAGAATAAGGTATATGTAATTGTAATGTAATAAGATAATATGTATAGAAATAAGATAAGGAAATGTAAATGATGTCTTGATGTTGACAAAATCGTGTATATATTTTTATTTTACGTATTTTATTTTACGTTTTTAAAACTTGAAAATTGAATAAAGTTTATTAAAAAAAGGAAAAAATATAACAGCTTTATAAAATATTTTAAACTCACAATCTGTATCGGATAATATGAAATTATGCCTAAAAAAGTCAAAAGTATTGAAAGTCATTGTCCTTGTTCATATCCTGCTGTACCCCAAAAACCATCATACAATAAAAATGCTTCCTTTAAGAAATATGCATTTAATATGTACAAAGGTGTTCTGTTACATGTATGTGTATTGTAAAATAATATCCAGAAAATTTGTAAAAAGAATTTGCAAAGGAATCATTGAAAAACTGCCCAGAAAAATAAGGAAGTCAAATACAGGTCATTGGAAAGAGGCTGAAACAGGTAAAACTTTGTTAATTTTCTGTTCTTAAAATCTAGAATTCCTCACAGATGACTTTCTAGAGCTGCTCACAAGTCTCCATACAGCTCTATAATCCATATTGTTAATACTATACATAGTTGCAAAACTTCTTTTCTGTTCAAATAATCTTCTGGCCAATTGAAAATCACTCAATAATTGTCTTTAAAGCATTATTATTTTGTAATCCTCCCTAAAACAAGAAAATGTCAATACATTTTGTACTAAAGTATCTTTTTATTCATCCTATCCTGAGAAAGGAATTTTGAGCACTTTAAATGTAAGTAATGCAGCAAAAATGTTTAAGAAATATATTTTAAAAAGTTAAAATGGTCTCCATGTTTTCCCCTCCCTCCACATTTCAACACTCTCAAAATATTCATATGCAGAAAATACCCCCCTTTTTTCTTTTTTAACAAATCTGGATATTAGTCTAAGGAAATAAAAAGTCCTCCAGTGCTCTATTTCAGTAAATGATGGTGCTTTTATTACAAGAATGCTATAATTTTTGTGCTCTTTTCAAATCAGACATCTACTAATGTTAAATAAACACTATTATTTTAATTTGACCTGAAGCAACACCCCCATTTTTCCCCAAGTTAAAATCTCCAAACACCACTTTCTCTTTCAGATATCTACATCCAACATTTCCATGAAAATACGGACCATGTTAATTAAGAGCACAGATTTTTGGGATGCCCTGAGATGGCACTGTAATGGAGACTAGAAGTCCTTTAATCCTGTGTGTGCAAAAAGGCACAGTGTGCTATTGAGCAATTTCCTCCCTAGCAACAGCAGCACCATTTCACGAATTAGATGTCTATAAAGCCCGAGCATTATTTGGACCATCTTCATCATACAGAAGAGAATGTGTGTATAAATAACAATGTAGTGACGTAAAATATAAATCAATTTTAGCAATAAAAAATATGATTCGAAGCAATATGGTAACCTAATGTCAACCCTCATGCTGTCCAAATATTTAATAATCACTTTACACAACTCTAGCAGTCTTGCAGACTGAGTGTGAACATATAAAATAAGCACCTTGCTATGAAATTGGCATGCTTTTTAAGACACCTTTTTCAATTGTTGTTTTTTAAGGCAACATGCTTGGTATCTTCACAGAAAGAGCTTGGGGCTGATTTCTGTATAATTTCACCAGCAACAGTTGGGTTAAACCAAGGATGAATTTGGCCTTTTCAGTAAAGTGTAATTTTCTCCATGGTTAGTTATTAAATGAAATCAAGAGAGCTGGGTTGCTGCTTGGCATGTGCTGTAGAGGTCATTCTTTTCTCCTTTGCAAACAGAACATAAATGAAATCTAGCATCTTCATTGTGCTAGCCCATTCATCACACTGTGAACTAAAAATGAGAACACAAGTCACATTCTAGGTTTAAGAACGTTTCCTCACAGCCATGCTAATGTGCTTCCTTCTCAGCCGTAAGTTGGGAAGACAGAATACCAACATAAATTGTGCTACCTCTTCAGCCCATCTTTAACACATCTTAGCAATATTGCTGGGCAGCACTGACCTCCCCACACAATTTACTATGAGGTAGTTTCAAGGTAGTAGTTAGTGCAGGGGTGTCAAACTCAATTTCATTGAGGGCCGCATCACGGTTTTATTTGACCTCGGGGGATCAGGGGCCTAACCAAGGTGGGCGTGGCCAGCTCAACATCATTCATGACGGGAGCGCCTGTGGTGGCCTGAGTGCTCTCCCAGCAAAAAGGGGCCCTTGAGGGCTCTGTTTTTGGCTGTGGCAGCCTTCTGCAACCCTCTGCCAGTGAAAACAGAGCTCCCTCCCAAGCTCCGTTTTCATTGGCAGAGAGGCACTGCGGGCTGGTTCTTCACTATTTCCAGGGCAGACCTGTGGGCCAGATCTAAGCACCCTGCAGGCCAAATTTGGCCTGCGGGCTTGAGTTTGACACCCCTTAGTAGATGCCTTGTTGCCCTTTCTCCTACTAGCAGGAACCAGGCATCATTGTTCCCCTGAACATGTGGTGGAACAGAGTTGGGAATTCAAGCCTTAATTTGTTGCTGTTTATTTATTTAGACTTAATTTATTTTCAGACTGCTTCTTTGGCAGGTCTATCGATTGCTCAAGAAAGTGATATTCCTGGGCAACAATTTTACAAGTATTGTAAAAATGTTGCACAAGTGCAAAATTACCTGCAGTAATAGAACTCAGAGTTGCCTGAACCGTGAAATGGGCAGCAAATAAAATTTGACAAATAAATAAACAAAATGGGTGTAATCTTTAGGTGGCAGCATTTATGAAATCTATGATACCTACAGTATGCAAAACAACACCCACCCAATTCTTCCTGAGAGATCAGAAGAGCTGATCTGAAATACAAAACAAATACAGGTAATCGTCGATTTACAACAGTTCATTTAGTGACTGTTCAAAGTTACAACAGCACTGAAAAAAAGTGACTTATGACTGCTTTTCACACTTAATGACCATTGCAGTATTCCCATGGTCATGTGATCAAAATTCAGAGGCTTGGTCACTGACTGATATTTATGATGGTTGCAGTATGCTGGATTACGTGATCACCTCTTGCGACCTTCTGACAAGCAAAGTCAATGGGGAAGGCAGATTCCCTTAACAACCATGTTATTAACAATTGTGATTCACTTAACAGTTGTGACAGGAAAGGTCATAAAGTGGGGGCAAATTAACTTAACAAATGTTTCACTTAGCAACAGAAATTTTGAGCTCAACTGGCCGTAAATTGAGGACTAACTAACTATAAATCCAAATCAAAAGGTTCCAGTGCTATTGTGCCTTGGGATCCTTCTTTCCTTTCTGTCTCCTGAAGTGAATGTCCTCTACTGATAATTTTTGGTCAAGCAAAATTCCAACATTAACACACACACATACCCACACACCATTCCATATTGTGCATGGGTGAATGTCTCTCGGATTCTCTACCTTCTTTAAAATCTATTCTAGCACAATGAGAACCTGTGTCAACCAAAACCAAAATGGCAAGGGAGAAACGGCACTCAGGGAGTGGGGATCTGTTTGCAGCAGATCAGCATCTCTCTTCTGGAGGATCTCATCCACCGGACCATCTACAACCCTGAATTGTTTACAAAGGAAGTTTTGTGTCAGGCAAAGAAGCAAAACCCCACTTATAAACTGATACAACTGATGATGCCTCTAGGCTCTTGCAATTGGCTGGGGAACAGAAAGAGGTAGCACCATGAGGACGTGTATTTCATAAATGGTAACGCATTTGTGACAACAAGCAGGCTGTGACTAATCCCTCCAAACATTTGTTTTTCCTTATTAAGTGGAAACTCAGAGTCCATTAAAAAATAAACCTCCCCCCCCATAAAGAACCCTATAACATAACAACTCTACAGTAATAAAAACAGAATCCAAGTAAGCAAAAATCTGAACAATTAACCAATGGCAGAGCTAAAGTTAACAACAGGCAAGGCCAGAATTGCCCAAACATTTTCCTTCAGTGGGCAGAATTTAGCCTTTTCAATAAACTGGTCAAAATCTCAGCCTGCCATGTTTCATTGGGATGGGAACTCCTTCATGCTGAGGCCATAATTGAAAAGAACCTGCTCCAAGAAACATTCACTAATTTTGTTTAAGAAAGAACCTCAATAGTAAAGGGTTTTATGGCTTTTATATTGAAATGAAACTCTAAGAGAGAGAGGTGGGGAATGATGGCCGCTTTATGACTTCTGGACTTCAACTCCCAGAATTCCTCAGCCAGCCAACTCTGGGAGTTGAAGTCCACAAGTCATAAAAGGGAAACCGTTCCCCACCCCTGCTCTAAGTTATCTAGGAGGTAGTCATGCCAGTTTGTACTGGTCAGCTCTAGTCACCAACCTGGCCACTGAAGTCATTTATCAGTTGCTTTTTTTAGTAATCTACATAGATTCCATTACTGTAATAGAGTGTAATTGATGTAATAGAGTATGAATGATTATGACAATGTGTCATAATCCTTGGTTTATCCAGTGTATTTAGGAAAAGGGCTGCTTTTTCTAACTTCTTAAAGCAGCAATCGGTCTAAGAATTTGCAGGGGTCTTGGGGCAAGGGTATTTCTCTGGGAAGCAAAAAATAAAGGTTAGATTTCCAACCAGATTTGATCCACTGAATTTATTTATGTAACAGCTACTAATATACTTGAAGATCTGAGCTGCTTGCAAAGCCTTCCTTTAATGAAGCTTGTGGGCCTTGTCTGAGACCTGGAGACCTATCTGAAAATAAAAATTACCCTGGAGGTTGATAGTTTGCTTTCTTACTAATCTTTTCTCCCTCCTCCTTTTTTTTAATTACAAGAGTTTTTTTAAAAAAATTTAAAGGACAGAGACTTTGATGGATGTCAATGAAGCTGCTTGCCATGATACCTGCACTTTTAGATGCCATCTTGTCAGAGATCCTTGACTTAAGAGCTCTGTGAATTTTGGTTCAAATGCTAGAAAAAGAAGAAGATGGGATTTCAACCATGGATCAATATTCCTTCTTTATAAAATTGTGGTAAGCAAGGACTTTTACAAACCACATCCCTGTATTCCAACGGTAGTATTCTTCATTTTATAGGTCTCTGTTGCTTAACAATGCAATTTGGCAAGAAAACTTGGTTATTAGGCTGTAAGTGCAATTACTGATCTGTTCAATGTTTGGGGAGCCCATGCACCTGGACACACCAAATAAATATGCCTGTATACTAAAACAGAAATCATGTTTATGTCGGAGAGGAGGAACATTAACTAAAAATCAGAGAACTCTTTGTACTGAATGCCAAGCTGCTGAAGCAAAAAGGAAAAAAAAAGACTTCAGTGAAAAGACTCGAACGCAATCATGTTTCAATACACAGCTCCAGGATGGCCAAAGCAGCAAAGTTGGGGGAGAGGAGGAAACCCACTCTGATCATGAATGTGAGCTTGTTATCGTTGCTTTTCAGGGGGAAGGGAAGCCGGAAGCAGGATCATGCTGGCTAATTGAAGCTTACAATGCAGTCACATCCAAGCACTACATTTTAATTATAAACTGGTGACAGCACAGTCTCACGTTGTGCTTGCCCATTTCAATTATAAGTACATATATAGGAATCTTCCTCTTCATTATCCTGTGTTATGCTAGCAGGCAGGTGCTTAATGACATATTTAATGCTAAAAACCAGTTTTGGGTTAAATTCTACAAAAACTAACAGGGGCAAGTTAGGGGACAGCAGAAACCATTGCCATATACAGCGTATCCCTGTATTCTGGTCATATTTCTCATTAAGAAATTACTACAAATAGCCCTTGAATTATGACCACAATTGAGCTCTAAATTTCTGTTGCTAAGCAAAACAATTAAGTGAGTTTTGCCCCATTTTATGACTTTTCCCTCCACAGTGGTTAAGTGAATCACTGCATCTGTTAAGTTAGTAATATGGTTGTTAAATGAATCTGGCTTCCCCATTGACTTTGCTTGTCAGAAGGTCACTAAATATGACCACATGACACCGGGAGACTACAACTGTCATAAATATATGCCAGTTGCCTGGCATACAAATCTTGATCACATGTCCATGGGAATGCTGCAATGGTCATAAGTGTGAAAAACAGTCATAAGTCACTTTTTTAGTGCGGTGGTAACTTCGAACAATCACTAAATGAATGGTTGTAATTGAAGTCAATATAACAACAGGGAGATGTGCAAACATCTTAGGCAGGGCTGTCAAACTTGCGGCCTGTGAGCCAGATGCATCACGCGCTGGCCACACCCATACCCGGTTTAGCGAAAGGGAAAAAAGTTGCAATACCTCATGTGACAACACCATGATGTTGTGAGTTTGACACCCCTGATCTTAGGGGACACTGTTAAAATTCAGAGGGATTTTGATAAGCTGAAACAAGAGTAGAAAGCAAAATGATGAATTTCAGCAGAATTAAGATTTGTTGGGGGACCATAAATGGCAGCCATATATGTGGAAAAAAAATTCTGAGTATGACCCAGCAGTGTAATGTTACTGCAAAAAGAACAAACAGCAGTCCTAGGATACAGAAGTACACTGGAAGATCAAGAGAAGTCACTGGAAGATCAAGAGAAGTCACTGTTTTTTAAATATTACACTCAGTTCTGAGCACCACATTTTAGGAAAGAGACAGATAAACTGAAACATGTCCAGAGAAGAGCAACCAAGATGATAAAGATCCTGAAAGGAAAAACTTGGAAGGAATTGTTAAAGGTGATGAAACATGATTCTAGTCTTGAAGCAACTGGAAGGTTGTATTGCAGAAAATGGAGTAGACTTGTTCAAGTCTCTACTAAATAGGGTTCCAATGCATCTCCAAATAGTTTGTCCCCTTTTAAAGGGGCTGAAGCCACCTTCCATTTTCTCCAGGCATCCATCTGCCAGTTGCGGAGCCATAAAAGCCTCTGCACAGTGACAGAGGTAGCCATGGCCTTGGAGGCAAACTTAGCTGAATCAAGAGTAGCATCAGCAGTGAACTCCGCTATAATTTTGCTCAGATCCTGATGCGTCCTGATGTCAGATGCTGGCCCTCGCTCCTGCAATTGTTTTAACCAGTGGAGCGACGCCCATGTGAAAAAAGATGCCGCTGTAGGGGCATAGACCGCTCAGGCCGAAGCCTGGTGGGACCTTTGCAGGATATTTTCTGAGCATTTGTCCTCCCCCTTTAACACATCCTCTGGTTCCAAGGGGGTCCCTGAGGAAGATGCAGAACTAACCACTGGTGGATCCACTGAGGGAAGCTGCAAAGCCTTGGCCAAATCTGGACCCACATTATAGAATTTTTTCTCTGAGGAGGATGGGTTAAGGCCAGTGCCTGGAGAAGTGCATTGCTTCAGCACTACATCCATAAATAGTCTAGGTGATGGTAAGACCTCTGCCTGGACAGTGGGCTGGGAGAATAAGGAATTCCCTTGGGGTTATCCTTGAGGGCTTGGCTTTACTGAGGTCTCATCTGGGGCTAACTGAGCTGTATTCTTGGCCTTGTGTAACAAGGATTTGAATAGGGAGTGGTCAAATAAACCTGAAAGGACAGGTATTTCAAATGAAACATCTTCAGAGTCAGAGTCCCCACCTCACCCTCCTCAACCCCTGAGGCAGGGGATTGACTGCGTTCCAAACTTTCCCTAGAAGCAGCCTCCTGATATCCCACCCACGCACTGTGGATTAGGGTAGGGACTGTCTGGCCATACCGGAAAATTCAGGCCTAGCACTAGTGGATGGAGCACCAGGTGGAATCTGGCTGGGATGGTCCTTCCACAACCCAGGGGAAATCCCAGAAGGGCCTAGCAGATGGTGGATCCCTTCTGCAATACCCTGCCTGATGGCTGAAGACACCACCTCTCTCACAGAATCTGACATGTCAGTCCCTGAAGGACCCCCTGGGCAAAGTCCTGCAGCTGAGGGAGTAAAAGTGGATTGAGCCATAGGCAAGGGCCAGCTAAGAGGTTGACTAAAAGGCTGACTAAAAGGCTGACTAAATTGAGGGAGGGCAGGTGCAGCCCAAGCAATAGGCCTGTTGCTGGGTCCTTTTCTGCTTAAACCTTGAGGAAGAGCAGGATTGAACTCAGCAGCTCCCTCTGGTGCCCAAGACTGCAGGATTTGAATATTAAATTTCCAAATCTGCTCCAACAACAGTTGGATGGGGTGACAGTTGGCCCCTCCTCCCATTGCTCCCAGCTCTTAGCAAACTGCCTTTTAAGGGCCTCATATCTTCGCTTTTCTACTCGTTCCTCTGCCTTGGATTTTTCTTTGTGGCCATAGCTTTGGCCTTAATCTTAGCTGCTGCCCCTTGGGCTGAGGAATGCCTTCTGGATCTTCTGTTGTGCCTTGAAGAGACTTGTGCCATTAGAGGGGACTGGGGCTCTTCTCTGCCTGCTTCCCCTTCCATTCCTTTGACTGGGAGTTACTGTTAAGGAGTCACTTGTGCCCAGACCATGCAGACTAGAAAGTCCTGAGGCTTCAAATCAAGCAGGGGTTTGATCTCTCCCACCCCGCAATACAGTCAGTCAGCTGTGCAGTGGGAGCTTCAGGCAGCATGAAAGAGGGGAATTAGCCGATTAGGGCAATGCAACCCCTATTGCTGCTCCGCTCGCTCCCTGCAACGACTTAGTCTGTAGTCTTGATCCGCTGGTGTCCTCAGTGCCAGGATCGATCATTGGCCCTGGAATCACCTTGTGGGAGTAAGGTCCCTTCCAGCCCTGTTGTGGCATCTTCTTGGTGGTCCCAGGTCCCCGGGAGCTGTTAGCAATCTTCGTGCTGATCAGCTGTTCACTCCAAGATGATCGCGCTTATTTTTACTTTAATTTTGATTTTTCTGAATTTGTTAGCTTTCTCTCTGAGAGAGCCTACTCAGAACACGACTGTCTCAATGAGCAGACTGAGCAGAAAGCTGGGATATCCATAGCAATGATGGCAAGATCAATGATTTGGCAGGTTCAGTCACATGATGATGAGGATTACCCACACTAGACTCTCGCAGCAGTCTAACAGAGAATATCCTGATAAATTGCTTTTTTGCTACCTATTCCGGTCACTTAGTTGCTGGCCCCTTGAGCCAGAAAACATTTTCTTCTGCTTTATATATAATAAAGGCACTCCCCCTTCTTCCAGAGAATCGTTAAATTGCTAAGGCTACAAAATTAGAATTGTGGCCATTAATATTGAGCCGTTGCTTAGCAGTTAAGAAAGAGGAAACTATTGCAGGCATTATCTAGGTTGAAGCCTCTGCTGTGTGGGAGGGTTTATGGCAGCAGTTAATTTCCCAAGATGCAACTGGACTTTGATAGGTAGGTATAGGAGAGCCATAGATGAGAGCTGTATAATCAGCAGCAGCTGCAGCAAACTGTGAGGATATCAACACAGAGACAACTGATATGTTTGTGATGACATCATCATACAAATGTCACTATTATTTACTTTCTCTCATCTGATGCTAGGCACAGACCCTGTGGTTGTGAGAGAGCTAGAGATGCTATAATGCTTTAAGCCCAATTTTCTTTTTGCAAACATGAAGAAGTCAAAACCATTGTTTCTCTGATGCTCATTTGTTTTTCTAGTTTATTTTTTTTAAGTTTGGTGTAGTGGTTAAGGTGTTGGTGAAGAAACCAGAAAACCCTAGTCCTGCCTGAAGCACAAACAAACAAAAAACAACCCCAACTGGTTGACTTTGGGCCAGACACTCTCTCTCAGCCCAACCTGACCTCACAGGGTAGTTGTTGGAAAAATATAGGAGGAAAGAAAATGTGTTATATTCTCCACTTTGAGTTATTTATAAAAATAATAAAGGCAGAATATAAGTAAGTAAGTAAGTAAGTAAGTAAGTAAATCCATCCATCCTTTGGCTGACCAATCTCTTGAGTGAGCAGAGATAGGAACATGTCTTCCTCCCTCCCTCCCTCCCTCTCTCTCCCTCCCTCTCTCCTGCTCTGCCATGTTTTTAGTCAATTTCAAGTCAACCTTTTCACTAAGTCTGACCATGATCAAATTTCTAACCAATTTTTCCATACAGTACCCACTGACAACACTTTGGATTGAGTCCTGCTTCTTCCTCTTCATTACAGACTTCTTCTAGTTAAACTTCCAGAAATAAAGTAGATTGTGCTACAATTTTTACACATACAGAAGCAACAGTTGAGTTAATTAATTGTTGTGGATAAGGGGGGGGGGAGAGAAGGAATCCCATAGAGAAAAAAATTAACAGTTTTGAAGGAAAATTGCATCCAAAGGATCAGTTGGAATGGGTGTGGTATGTTTCAGATGAGATGTAAATACATACATGAATACATGAATACATATTTATAGGAACTATTCCAACACTTAATTCAGTCACTAACGCAATCAAATCTCCTTAATGCTTCTATCCGCATAGTTACCTTAAAAAAAATCTCCATGGGGGGGGTGATTCTTGAACTGCCTTCTTCAATCACTAATGAGCTGCCCAACGGAGCTGCTTGTGGCATCCACCCCTTGGAAGACAAGGGAAAGGAGTCCCACAGATGTTGTCATTTTTCCCAAATGGTTTCTGTTTTGTGGAACTGTTTTCTGCCAGAAGTTTAATTAGCCCCACCCCCCTCAGTTGTCTGAGAGAGAAAAAAAGACCAAGCTTTCCTACAAGACGCATTAATCAAAGTGACTCTATTTTTTTGTCTACTGATTAGTTTGTTAATATACCATATTTCATCAATTTTAAAATTACTTTTTCACCATGGATGTTTTTAATGCATGTTAGTTTGGTACCAGTCTGAGATTTTTATTAGTTTTTTATTTATTGTTGATCAAATGGTAAAAAATAACCACGCCCTCTCATGGGCAGTTATACAGTAGAAGGGGAGGAGTGTGTGATGCGGGAGCAAAGTGAAAGCCATGAATTTTAACACCATCCTAAAGATCTTTGGATATGATGTTAAAGAGGATGATGTTAAAGTTCCTTCATCCACTGCCTATCGAAGAGAAGTGACAAAAGCAATTACAGCATGGGCTTGCTTATTCTCCTAACATGACGCAGGAAAATTAGGGGCAAATTAAGTTACAGAAATGATGTGCAACTTCATTAACTTCAGTTAATTTCATCCAATTGCAGCCACAGCTGCCAAGAAAACAAGTCGCAGCCATATTCGATAGGAACAAAACACTTCTACTCGGATTCCCCAGGTCCAGTTTAGATCGGCAAGAGTCATTTAGTATAATTCAGAATGCCATTCTGAATGGAAACACAGATTCTAAACCATCTGTTGGCTGTTTATTCTTTCATCGGGCAGAACAGGTGCATTCTGAGGAACAGGATAACATACAGGACAACATAGATGGCAGTTGAAGAGGAAAGAGAAATAAAGGGATTACATAAATCACATTAGGCCAAATCAAAATAGGGATTAAAATAGCTAACCAACTATACAAAGAAAAAGTGATCTGATGAACTAGATCAGGGGTGTCAAACTGGCAGCCCGCGGGCCAGATGCGTCACATGCAGGCCACACCAGCTGTGAAGGGGAAAAACATTGCGATATGACATGTGACAACAGCATGACGCCACAAGTTTGATACCCGTGAACTAGATAAACAGTGGTTAGATGAAGTCAGCTACACTACAGAAAGTCTTTTGAGTTACAACCATTCATCAGTGATTTCATCAACGGTACTGAAATAAAGTGACTTATGACCATTTTTCACTCTTATGGCTGTTGCAGCATCCCCATGGTCATGGGATCCAAATTTGGATGCTTGCAGGGATGTGATTCAACCGGTATAACAACTGTTTTAGTGAGCGCGCGCTTTGCGCGCGCAGAGGGTTTGCTACTGACCTACTCCTGCAATCCTGCAATCTTCCTGTGTGTTAAACGGCTGACACGTGGCAATCATCTGTGCTGCACAAAGCAGTTAAGCTTGAAAACAAGGAAATAAAGGTCAGAATAGAGCCAGGATGGGTGGGTGATCGTCAGAGTTACCGGTTCGGCCGAACCAGTAGAATCCCATCCCTGGATGCTTGGCAAATGACTCATATTTTTGATGGTTACAGGTATCCTGGGGTCATGTGATCACCTTTTGCGACCTTCTGACAAGAAAACAAGTTAATGAGGAAGCAAGATTCACTTAACAAACAAGTTATTAACTAAACAATTGCAGTGATTCACAAAATAATTGTGGCCAGGTTGTTAAATAGAGGAAAATTTACTTAACAACTGTTTTGCTTAGCCACAGAAATTTTGGGCTCAATTGTGGTTTTCAGTCAAGGACTTACCTGTACATGTGGATGAAAAAGACAGTGACACTAGCAGAATTTTTAAAATAAACACACACACACAGAGGGAAGGAGAGAAAAATGGTATAAAGGAAGAGATGGCTAGTGACAACAACAGGTGACCGTCTCCTAGTCCTTTGCAGCAATTGGCATCTAAAAAATTGGGCCCAGCTAACTCCAAGCATTCAAATTACTAACAAGGACAAGAAATTAGTTTATCCTCCTCTCACATGGGTCTTTTCCTTAGAGCAGGGGGCCTCAAACGTGGCAACTTTAAGACTTGTGGACTTCAACTCCCAGAATTCCTCAGCCAGCATAGTCCACAAGTCTTAAAGTTGCCAAGTTTGGAGACCTCTGCCTTAGAGAATGTCATGGTCCAGACTAACAATCCTTCTCAGTCAAGAAAGATAACCAGAACATTTCATCCCAATGTAATTCCAGGCTTCAACAATGATGCTGAGCCAGCAACTGACCCCACTTCCTGTGCTTTGGATTTAGCAGAACGCTAAGACAAAAAGGTGTAGGAAGGTGCTTGGTTATACCAAAGAGATAAAACTTGAAGTGCTACTCAGAAGAAAGCAGCTGAGGGAATCCAGGCTTAATCAAGGCCATCCATTTAGGGAGCAACCTGGGCATACCAAATGTGGACCAGCCTTGTTTCCTGGCTACAAAAACATCGCTATATTTGATTTTTGTTTACTTCTAGACTTTCCCATTCATTTATTCCTTTGGACACTATTTCAAAGTGAGCTTGCTTTTGCGTTCTGACCTGAATTTATGAATATGAGATTTAGCTTAATGGAATAAGTGTGGTAATAGCTTAGATAATAAGCTCTCATTTCTGAGACTGGGATCCAGTACAGCTAACTTATTGGAAAAAGTTGGAATCAGATAACTCTATGTGGGAAGGCCAAGGAAGGGCTGGGTTGCCAAATTCCCTCTTTAGAATTGAAACATCCCAAAACAGGAGAATTTGGTGGTAAATCATCCATTAAATTTAAGCTTGTACAAGAGAGATTTGCTGCATCATTTTGTACCCTCTCCATTAGGCTGGCTGTGCTAATGTCAACATTCAGCAGCCATTTACTAGAGAAGAAATTTGTATCTCAGAGATCATGATTTCCATGAGGATTTGAATGCTAGTGCTTCTCATTTGAGTCTTGCTGGGAAGGATGTTATTAACTGGAAGGAGTGGGGACTTTTCACCTTAACATGTATAGAACTTCATCTCTCTCTTTAAGAAGATCCTCAGGTATCTAGCATTTTAAAAAAATCATACCAGGACAAAACTATCACAGACCATCAGCTGGATTTAAATTAAATTAATAAACATTCCAATTCATTTCTTACTTTGTGTTGCTTTAGGATAGTATAGGATCTCTGTCAACCTCCACTATAATTAGGGACACTGATATAGATGGTGAAAATCAGATTTTTTAAATAACTATATTAAGCTCCCCAACCTGATACGATCTTCAGATATGTTGGAACATGTGTTTGACTGGAAATTCTGGAAGATTCAGTCCTATACATCTGGGGCCAGTTTAAGGGTAAGTCAGATTATAGCCAGTATTTATCACAAAAGAAAATGCAATAGAAATTATTTTCTTTTCAGTGTTAGATTCCCCAAATTTGATTTATGGTCAAATTTAAAGACATCTCTTTCAAATAGTCCTGAAATATAGGCAACCAATTAATGTTGCATTTAAACTTCTACCAATTAATTTGTCCTATATAGAAATAGACATTTCAGTTTGTGTTTGAAAAAAAGAAACAAGCAAGATTAGTAATATCGAAGAAATTATTCCCTAGATAACTTGTCCAGCATTACTGAATTGATCTTGTTGCAATACATAAATGCAACTTTTAGTGGGGTATGATTATCTGTGCTAGCCTCTTTCTTTTATTTAACATTTTTAAATGAAAAAAGACAAACAAGCAAAAGGAAAAAAGAAAAATAAGTGGTACAGAAATATAATATCCATAAGTGGGCAAAGGAATTATTAAAATTTACAATTAGTGTATAGTATATATTTTATTAGAAATTGGATGGATGGATGGAAGGCATGTACTCCAACTAATATACAATATTTATAGACATTTGAATTCCTATTGTCTTTGATTTCAGTTCTTCAGTTAGTTCTTTTTTTCTTAAAAGCCATATTCTAGATACTTATACTTGCCTTGTGATGTAATATTTTGTATTACAAAGGCATATTTTGCGTAAATTTGGTTAAACTTCTGTTGTGAATATATGCTACCAATTTAGCCATTACTGAATACTCTCCAAGCCTAAATTCTCTGTCTTGATATGCTCAGAAACATATCTTTCTTCCAATGTTGTGTGGAATTCATTCATGGCATCATAACATGTACTTTAATAAATTATGCTATTTTTGTTAATATGTTTTGGGCTTGTCATAAGTAAAAATTATTTTAGTTTCATTTAAAAAATTTATTTCTAAAGTTCTCTGAATAGTATTGTTTATTTCTTTCCAGTACTTTTGAGGGTTTGTTTTTTTTACATGTCTACTACTTATGGTACAATGTTCCATCTTGTGGCATTGCCAATGTGTATTATGTGAATTATCTATCTTGACAATTACTGAAGATGTTGGGAACAGTAGATGCTGGATATATTTAAGGCATACATCTTATGAAGATCAAGATCAAGGATGGATAATCCTAATCTGCCTCCTGGACCAATTTAGAATAAACCCAAGATATATTAATATTATTTTACACTAGATGCCAGCGATATTTTTGGGGGAAGGGGTGGGAACAGGCTGATATATCAAATTTAAAACTCATTGCATTAAAGTGTGATTTCAATTCTATCAGAGCAGCAAGACAAATAACATCATAATTATGGAGCCTATCAGGAAGACCTTATGAAACACCTGTAGCAACGCTGAAATACCAACAAATCAATGGGAGAAGGGAATAAGGGTCGTGTCCATGGGAGCCATGAACAGCTCCTGGAGATTGGGAAAGAGGTGCAAGTTTACAGATAAAATGTTTGGGAATATGTCGCTTCAAGGTATTAGTAACAACTTATAAAGCCCTTAATGGCTTGGGTCCAGGGTACTTGCGGGAACGCCTCCTGCCAGCATCACTTTCCGATCGCCCTGTTCGCTCTCATAGGAGGGGCCTCCTTGGGGTGCCGTCGGTCAGGCATTGTCGGCTGGTGGTCCCCAGGGCTAGGGCCTTCTCTGTGGGAGCGCCTGCCCTTTGGAATCAGCTCCCCGTGGATCTCTGTTTGGCCCCTGACCTCCGCTCCTTCCACCGGGACCTGAAGACTTGGTTGTTTCAACGGGCCGGCCTGGAATGACCCGGGGGGGTGTTTGGGTTTTATTTTTAATTGTATTCAGCTTGTTTATTTGTTTCTTTTTTATTGTAAATTTTTCTCTGTTTTAATGTTCACCACCCTGAGTCCTTAGGGAGTAGGGCGGCATACAAGTCGAATAAATAATAATAATAATAATAATTACAGCCTCATAGCTTTTAAAGAAAGTCTAGGTGAGGCAGGAGAAGGGATGACAAGTTGGACATTTTGCTCTTGCTCTATTCTCAATTCTTCTATGATTTAAGATTCTAAAGACCTAGATTGGGTCTAAAAAGAGTTCTATTTAGAACAGAATGGCCATTAACATTTGCCCTATTACTATATCCTAGATCAGTACAAATGGATCGATCAGCCTTAGGAATATCAAGAAGCACCTGCTATAACTATGTACTTCTAACTGAATTACTGATTTTGTTCTTGTTCCAACAGAACTACAGCAAAATTACACTAGAAACCAAATCCTAACACTGCGGCTCTCAAGAGCTAACTTATCATTACGACATCATGCATTTGGCTTCCTGCCCCCCTAATCCCCAATATGTTTCCATTGGTTAAATAAAAGAGTAGGGTGGCACAGTACACAACTTGACTTCTTTGGTGTACCTGTTCCAATTTTTTTCTGGAACCATGTGTACAAAACACACTTTTGAGGGACAGAGCATTATTCTGCAGAAAATCATGATGTGTTGACATCAACACATTTTCTTGCTCCAAACAACTCAGATACAACCTCAGATAAAGGAATGGCTATTTCAAGTACATGGCATATAGGAATTTTACCAACCTAGCCTGGACTAGACTAGTTTTATGCCAGCTGGTATTCCTAGTCAGGAAGATAAACAAACATAGTTAATTTTTAGAATAGTGAATGTAAGATCAAACTACTTTTGAAATAAAAATGGAGAGGTCTTAAAATCTATCAACTAGCAAGTCACACATAAAGCAGAATATAATTCTCCTATCAGACAATGCAATATTTATTCTCAAAGAACTGGTATAATAGAGTGGTTAGTTACTATCTTATAATCTCCATGCCTAATGTGGAATGCAGACTGGGTGGCCTTGGATTAACAATTATTTATAGTTATTTATCAGCCTTTTTCATGGGGCTTTTGTGAAAATGTAATGATGAAAGAGAAACTGCTTTGAAGATAAAATGAATATGCATGCAATTAGTAATATATCTAAGTAGAGATTTGGATTCTAAGGCAAAAAGGTAATTGGAATATGCCTATTTGTAACTCTGCAAACCAGGTATGTCTTTTCTCAGAACACAGAGGTGCCATTGGAAGAAAAGATTGGGACTGTTTTAAGGAGTTTTAAACAGTTACAATGTGCACATCCTTCCACTCTAAAATACTTTTTTCTCCTTTGAATCCAAAGCACTGTCTCCTGTTGCACGGGGAATCAACACAGCAAAATGAGAAGCAGCATAGGATTGGGGCACTTTTAATTGGGTCCAGGTCAGCAGACAAAACTTATTACCGATGCTTTGGCCATAACATCTATGTCAAATTTACATTAGATAGCCAAAAGCTATATAGCCAAAGCTTTTATTTATTGTTGCTGTTTTTATTTTGCAGGGCTTTTTAAAAAAAACGGAGTGAGTAATTTTCCAGGATTCATTTGGCTAAACAAATCTACAAACCTGCTTTGATGGCATCACCTTAGCTGCTAATTCCATTTTATTAGCTTGTCACAAACATTTGTTCAGGCAATTACATTTTGTTAACTAGAACATCTGTGAAAGCAGAATGTTGTGCCAATACTACTTTACTAACTCATAGCATAACCTCTAATAAGCAAATAAGAACTGCCATGCCACATCAAAACGGGCACACAGCTGTGCCAGTTCAGCACCTCAAACTGTGGGGTTCACCAGCTCTCTGCTTGAGGGCCAAGGAGATTGTGGATTGTAGGCAACTTTAATACATATCCTTCCTTGCAGCTTAACATGGGAGATTACACCTCTCAGAATTCCTAGCTTGCAGTTGGTTGTCTATTATTTCTTATCAAGCTTGAGTGGGTAACAAGGAATACTAGAATTAGAGTAATACAGTATCTTTTTATACAAATATACTATAGTACAATTATATCCAACATTAACAAATTAATAAATGAGGCATTTGTGATACATATGTTTCAAATAGCTCTGTGTATCCAGTATGTGATTTATGAATGTTTTCCTTCTGTTCACTTCAAACATCCAGTCAAAGAATAGTAACAATGTTACTTCATTTAAGTACCCCTTCAAAGAGCTAATTTCAGGGTTAAATTATTAAAAGCAAGTACTACAGATATTCACTGAAGGCAAGTTGCTAGACAGAAATACGTTTAGAAGTACTTCACAAATAAGGCCAATTCTACAACTTCTGTAGCTCATAGGCAATTCCAAAAATATGCAGTCAGCAATAATGTAGGCTAGGAATGGCCAATATGATACAGCAGCTTTCTTCAGTTGCTATACATTGAGGATATTCCTCCAAATCTACTGGATTACAACTCCTGTTGCATCTGAAGGACATAAGATTGGTAAAAATGATGCTACTAAGCAAAACAATGCAGTTATGTGAAAAAAGTCAATATGTAGGAGATAACCAGTGGAGCCTGAGGGCAGGATTAAAGGCATTATTGGTTTGGAGTTGTTATGTTCCCACAAGAGACCTAAGACTTGAATTCCATTGACCCTTATTTGGCTCCAATTTGGCTTAACCTTTAGATCAGATTCTTGTGTATAATTAGCATGAAAAAAAAGTTTTAAGTGCTTTTAACTCTACCCATTCTGGTTTCTTGTGTTGACAAATATGCCCTAATGATTTTCCCCAACATAGAATTCTTTATTGGCCAAGTGTGATTGGACACACAAGGAATTTGTCTTGGTGTAACTAGTCTCAGTATACATAAAAGAAAAGATAATTCGTCAGGAGTCGAGAATCATAAGGTACAACACTTAATGATAGTCATACGGTGGTGCAGGCTGTTAAATGCCTAGCACTTAAGTTCCAGCTGCCTGCAATCAGTGCAGGCTCAAATCCCACCAGGCTCAAGGTTGACTCAGCCTTCCATCCTCTTGGGGTAGGTAAATTTAGGACCCAAGATTGTTGGGGGCAATAAGCTGACTTTGTAAAAATGCCGCTTAGTAATAAGCAGGCATATACAATGGAATGAAGGCTATTGCTGAGCGCATTGGGTTGCATCCCAAAAATTGTAAGCTGCTCTGAGTCTTCAGAGAAGGGCGGCATATAAATGTAATTAAAAAAAAACAATCAAATCATACTAGGAAACAGTCAATATAAATCGTAAGGATACAAGCAACAAAGTTACAGTCATACAGTCACAAGTGGGAGGGGATGGGTGATAAGGAGTGATGAGAAGATTAACAGTAATAGTAGTGCAGACTTTGTAATTGTTGAACAGTGTTGAGGGAATTATTTGTTTAGCAGAGTGATGGCTTTCGGGGGGAAACTGTCCTTGTGTGTAGTTGTTCTGGTGTGTAGTGCTTTATGGCGTCGTTTTGAGGAAAGGAGTTGAAACAGTTTATGTCCGGGATGTGAGGGGTCTCACATATTTCAATTTACTATTTGAATGCAAAAATACAATGATATGTCCATATATGTTAAAGAAGGAAAAAAACCCACATGGGATGTACTTACATTTTCATATGATTGTATGAAGTTGTAACTGAACAAAATAAATTACAAAAAAAAACATTGATTCAAACATTTTCTTCTGTGGAAGAAGTAAGTATACCTTGGCTTTAATCCCCAATATTGCCCCATTTGGCAGAAACCACCTCAAGTAGGCATTTTCTGTAACTGTCTATCAGTCTCTGACATTGGCTGGGAGGACTTTTTTCTCTTAATTTTTTCGTTGTGTGATGTTTGAGAGGTTTGTTGCATGCACAGCCCATTTCAAATCACTGATGGGATTTAGATCCAGGTTTGACTTGGTCATTCCAGAACCATCCATTGGTTTTTTTTCAGCTATTCCTTGGTGGATTTACTGGAAAGTTTAAGGTCATTGTCCTCTTGCAATTTTCACTTTTGGCTGAACTTCAGTCTTCTGACTTACTTACTTACTTACTTACTTACTTACTTACTTTATTTATTTATTTATTGGACTTGTATGCCGCCCCATCTCCGAAGACTCGGGGCAGCTCACAACTAAAACATACATTGACAATAAATAGCTAAAAAGAATTAAACAAAAACAAGCCCAATAATACCAAATACCAAATTTAAAATGAATTAAAACCATCCCATCCCCCCTGAGAGGCAGTCACAGCCTGGTTTGGTCAAATAACCAGGTCTTCAAGTCGTGGCGGAAGGTGAGGAGGTCAGGGGAAACGGAGCCCTAGAGGCAGCTGGTTCCACAGGACGGGGACTGCCACAGAGTAGGCCCGTCCTCGGGGGACTGCCAGCTGACATTGGCTTGCCAACGGGACCCCGAGAAGCCCCTGCCTGTGTGCTCGCACAGGGCGGTTGGCACTCGATATCGGCAGGATACCATACAATATGGTTTCACTGTTGGGCTCCAGGTGCTTTCTGACCCCTTTGGAGCCCAACACATCGATGGGGCACAAGGGGTTGCCGACGGCAGACTGCAGTTGCCCAGGACTAAGCATCAATTACCCGACGATCCAGCACTCATTGATCTGCCACGAAATCCATCAGAGCTGCTGCGAAATGGAAGGGCAGACACACACATAGCCAGGCTGGACTAATGAAGGTGGCTGTGAGGAATGCAGGGGTTGGAATGCGCAGGGGAGCACAGAGGTGACAGGACAGCATAGGAGAGAGATAGCATGGAATAGGAGGTTTTGGGTAGCACAGGGCTACAGAAATGGAGGGGTGATAAGGGAAGCGAAGTGGGGGTGTGGTAAGAGAGGCAGAATGGCAGGCGGATATTAGGAGGGTGCAGCTTTAACCACTCCAAGCGGATGCTGGATAACCTAATGATGGTTTACTGAAGAGGTATTTAAAGCACTAAGAGAAGCTAGCTCTCAGCTCTGGCTTTTCATGGATTGTCCGTTGTTGCTGCTGTTACTTCCGAGTTCTCAAAATAAAGCAGAAATGTGACTGCATCCAAGTGTGAGTACTGTTTGCTTTGTGAGTAACTGCTCAGGAGTTACTCACAAAGCAAACAGCATCCTCAGGCATGCTCTGGTACAATGAAGAATTCATAGTGGATTTTACGCTAGTGAGTTGCCCAGACCGCCCCCCCCCCTTACAGCAAAGCAGTCATTTTTTTAAAATAAAATGTTTGTCTTTAGTTTTTGCCAAGTTTATTTTGCAGTGTTGTGGTCAAATAGCTATCTTTACCTTGTCTGTTAACAAACTAACAGAGCTGGAAAGGACCTTTGAAGTCTTCTAGTCTAACCCCCTGATTAGGCAAGAAACCCTACACCATTTCAGACAAATGGTTGTCCAATCTCGTCTTAAAAACTTCCAGTGTTGGAGCATTCACAACTTTTGGAGGCAAGTTGTTCCACTGATTAATGGTTGTAACTTCAGGAAATCTCTCCTTAATTCTAGCTGGCTTCTCTGATTAGCTTCCATCCATTGTTCCTTGTTCTGCCTTCAGGTGCTTTGGAGAATAGGGTGACTCTCTCTTGTTTGTGGTAGCCCCTTAGATATTGGAACATTGCTATCATGTCACCCATAGTCTTTCTTTTCATTAAACTCGGCAGGCTCAATTCCAGCAACCATTCTTTATATGTTTTAGCCTCCAGTCACCTAATTATCTTTGTTGCTCTTCTCTGCACTCTTTCTAGAGTCTCAGCATCTTTTTGTTTTATACTGTGGTGACCAAAACTGGATGCAGTACTCCAAGTATCATCTTACCAAGGTATTATAAAGTGGTATTAACATTTCATGTGATCTTGATTCTATCCCTCTGTTAATGCAGCCTAGGACTGTGTTGGCTTTTTTGGCTGCTGCAGCACACGGCTGGCTCATATTTAAGTGATGGTTCTGTCTCTGAATTAGGTTTTCATTGTCCATATTTAGTCTTGCCCTGATGTGCATTGTGGATAACAAAGATTTCTTCCTGGCATACCTTCCACATAGATTTAATTTGTATGGCTTCTTTCTAATAGCACACTCATGCACTTCAACATCAATATAGGATTTCTGCTCACGGACTGAATTAGCTTGGACAACTTGGCCTGAACAAGTTGGCAGTATTTGAAATTTTCTCCATTTTTAGATGTTCTTCCAAGCAGATATTCCTCCAGACAGTGAGATGATTAAGGTCCAATTCTTTGGCAATCCTTTAAATCCTTCCACCGACTCATAGGCATCTCCAACCTTCTTTCTGAAGGTCTCAGAGAGCTCTTTCGATCTAGACATACAATACCAATATATATTTCACATCTGAATCATTGGACTTGCTATCTAAATCAGATAGAATAGAATATCTATCTGTAGAATAGCCTTTGCCTGGATTAGAATATGTTAGTCTACCAAATGACACTTGCTGAAACTCTGTATCAACTTCTGGTAACACTCTGCCAATTTACTAAAACCATTTGAACTGTCAGCATCTGAAAAGTGGAAAGTAATCCTGAAAAAGTTTACTGAATACAGGGATTTGCTATTGAAAATAAATTCAGTAAGCTGAAGAAAGAAACACTTAGAATTTTGATTTGACAAACTCTTTCATGATTTGAGTCATGAGCTATTAAGAATGTATTGTACATGTGTTTTTCTGAAATTAGCTTATTCATTTATCCATCCATCCATCCATCCATCCATCCATCCATCCATCCATCCATCCTCAGAAGTTTCTTACCGCCCATAATAGAAATAACAAGTCTTCAATACCAAAAGGGTTTCTGTTTCTTTCACCCTTTAAATAGAAGCACTGAAATAAGATTCTACTCCATTTTTTCCTTCTCATTTCTGAATCCAGCAAACCAAGGGCAAACCCTTCTTAATTTGAACGTGACTTTAATAGGATATCCAAGCATTGGCATTCCTCGTTATCAGATAATACCTTTTTCTACTGACTTCTATTTATCAAAATGGACCAAAGTGAAATAACATATTTACAGAGAAGTTCTTATGCAGAGGGTATCTTGAAAGAACTCTTCCTTCAGAGTTGGACTGCTGCTTTGGAGTAAAGGTTGATCCTAGAAAAGGGAATTCCTGTGGCATGCAAAAAGTGAAATATGCTAAGCCAAAAAGAACCACCTGGTTTTGTTTTCAAGGCCTTAATTGCCAAATGATATTACATATTTGACTGTCTAAGATATACTATATAGATACTTCACTTACTGAATCACACATAATTAGCTGTCTTTGCTGCTATAGTCTTTTTAAAAGGCATATTGTGAAAGGAGGATGCTGCCTGGGTAGCCTGCTGTTAAATTCCCTTGGGCTACATCTTTCTGATTTCACTCTGAAATCTTATGAAAAGAGTTAGCCAAGAAAGCTTTGAGAAGCTGGCTAATTAAGAAGTATAGAAAGTTCATTTCTCCTTAACCCAAAATGTATATATTAAGTTTAATAAAACAGACATTCAGGTCTAGAATTGTGTTTTGTAAACTAAAGTTACGGTGACGTGAATGCCTACTGATATAAGTTTGCTTAAGTTTGGACGTCTTTACAGCAAACACAACAGAGGTATCCAAAAGTGAAAGAACACATGGCATGATGTCATGACTCAAAACCCAAAACTTACATCCTTGTTTCAAAAACTGGCACACAAGCATGTAAAGGCAGTATTTGCATTGCAACAGCACCACATGTGTATGATCATTTTGATATAATCTTAGTTTGCTGCTGATGCCCATGAAGTCATTAATTGTTGGAACTTACTCCTAAAATAAATGAAAGTTTCTGAATTATTCCTGGGGTTTCCTTTGTGTCACTTCTGTACTATCTGATATTTAAGATTAAACCCAAACATCTGCTTTGCCAAGTTTTGTGGGCTATTTTGTGATGACAGAATTGGAGACACAGAAGCTCCTATGCCACAAATATTGTTTTGGAAAGAAGCACACTCATACCTCTCGCTTCAAAATGAAATAAAACATGAATAGATTTTTTCCCTATCCAGTTTCCACCTGTACCTTATTCTTATTATGGCCAGACTATTGACCAATGATGCTGCAACAAAGGCTGCTGGAAGCTGGCAACATATAAGAGCACTGTGATGAGCTTTTATGTCAGAGGCTCAGCCCTCTGACCTGTGGCATTTGTTCCCTCTTTCCATGGTTTATTTTGCCGAAGTTGCTTAGCAATCCTTGCATGTTCTTGTAAGAAGCATCTAGAACCTGTTCTAGCTTAGCTTGGTGAGAGCCAATTAGGACAGCCTTGAGGTTGAGACTTTAGATAAGTCTTAAATGAAAGCTAGTGTCGCCTTTCTAACATCTCAAAAAGGCAGCTTTCAGGAAGACTGATTAAATGCAGTAATCCTTAAGCTGAACCCTATTTGGTGGCTCAGGCTGTTAATTGCCTGCATTTAAGTTCCAGCTGCCTACAACTGCTGTAGGCTCAAATCCCACCAGGCTCAAGCCTTCCATCCTCTCGGGGTAGGTAAATTGAGGACCCAAGATTGTTGGGGGCAATTAGCTGACCTTGTAAAAATGCTGCTTAGTAATAAGCAGGCATATACAATGGAAGGAAGGCTATTGCTGAGCACACTGGGTTGCATCCCAAAAATTGTAAGCCGCCCTGAGTCTCCGGAGAAGGGCGGCATATAAATGTAATTAATTAAATTAATTAATTATTTCTGCTCTGTGCTCACTCCAAACAGAAGTGGGCAAGACTGTTGAATGGAGCATGTATGTTAATTAGCTGGCCAGTAGGTTTACCCATGGTATAGTCATGTCTACCATGAGTAGAGGGTCAACATCTATCTATCTACTCAATCTATGTAATCTATCTATCTATCTATCTATCTATCTATCTATCTATCTATCTATCATCCATCCATCCCTAGGTATTCATCCCTATCTTTCTATCCATCCTTAGGTATCTGTCTGTCTGTCTGTCTGTCTGTCTGTCTCTATCTGTCTATTGTATATCTGTCCATTTATCATTCCCCCCTGCTCTTTTGTGGAGATTGAGTATTTCCACTTGCAGTGGCTTTGTGTTCCTACTTTCAGCCTCATTTTTGAGTTTTCAGTCAAAAGACTACAATCTGGCAACTAAATTTCAGTGGCACAACCTTAGGATGTTTAGGAGGTTGAATGCAAATGAGGATTGCAAGGCTGCATGGTGCTCTCTGATTGTCCGCTCTTGCTTTAGGAGCTATTGGGATCAGGTCTGTCAAGCTACACGGAAAGACACACGCAAGCAAATGATTAAAGAGAAAGTGTTTTTCCCCACTTCCTTACTATCACTGTCATTCTGTGGAATCCAGAATGATAAGGCGAATAACTTTACTGATACTTCCTTCCATTTGCTTACCTATTGCCAAAGAAATATTTACTTTTTAATTTTCACTCATTTCAAATTTGCACTCCATACAATCAGACCAACTCAGACCAACTGTGATTTACAAGCAGATAAAATAAAAAAAAAACCATAAAATTACAAAGGTTCCATGGCAAATCATCAATAAAACAGTTAACTATATGCATACAGATCAGTATACAGATCAGCAATTCTTACATCTTGAAGACCTTATAGAAAACTTATGTTTTGACAGCCTTCTGGAATGATGCCAAGGTGGGTACCTACAGGACCTCTCCAGGAAGGGTGTTCTGCAAGGTTGGGGCTTTCATAAACGAACACTTTCACATCACAAATGGGAGAACTATTAACATCCCCATTTGGGACACTTCCATATGGAGGAGGCAGACTTGAGGATACCTAGGATCCTAGGATGCATAAGACTTTGGATGTTAAAACCAGTGCTTTAAATAAGTGCACAGGCTGCTGCCTTTTGTACCAACTGTATGTCTATGGAGATTCTCAGTCATCTGAGTCCTGGTTGTCCAAAAGTGCTTTCTCCAAAAACCAACTGGTGTTTCTTACTTTTGGGGGGGGGAGTTTTGCTTCTTCATCCAATCCAAGAGAATTGAAGAAGCTTCTTGTGTGAGAAGCAGAAGGTTTTTAAAGAAAAAACCAAGGAAGTCCAGTTACCTTTTGAAGAAAGCACCTTTGGGGTGTACCAACTATAGTTTAACTTAATATTTGGGAAAGGCAGCCTATATAAAAATATGCTGCAGGAGTTCAGTATAATAACAATGAGAACATAAATTGCTGTCATCAGGGTCTCACACTTCAGATAGGGCACCAGGCAAACATGAGTGAAGGCTACCTTGATCTTGAACTTAACTGTTAAATCCAGCAGGACTCATGAATATAAGAAGAAATAAGAGACATTGAGACAGTAACACCCCAATCATTCATAACTAGGGCTGATAGCCAGATAATTTCTGGACAGGCAGCAACTTTGTCTTAGTAGGATTCAACTTTCAGCCTTTTACAACCTTCAGAAGCCTTCAGGTCTACATTACCACAGCATCTCCAAATTGTTCAGTGCGGTAATATACAATTAGATAGCAATAGCTCCAAATGACACATAACTTCTCCCAATTGTTTCCTCTATATGTTAAAGAATAAGGACGAAGGGGTCAAAGCATGTAGCATTCTACGTGGAAGTGTTCCCTAGGCCAACCTCTCTTCTCTGCCCCCCCTCCACCCTCCAAGCCCTGCAACCTGCTTAGGAAAGAGTAGAACCATTGCAGAACCTCTACAATAAAGCAGGCTATCCAGAACGATACCATGATAAATGATAAAGAAAAAACACTGTCAAAAGTACTAACAAAGGTCACCCAAAGTGAGTACATCGATTTCTGTCCAATGCCAAGGCTTAAACCTTGACTGATTGGGCTCTGGGGAACCCTATAATTACAAGTCCCACCACCTTTCTTACAAAGTAGTCAGCCACAATAGTTGTCCAAGATAACCTGATCCAGGGAAGCCTTCTTCAGTAGATTAATACCACCACCCTTTTCAAAGTATCCAACACAACTCACTCTGTCAAGGAGATACTGAATGTTTTCTTAACACCAGCACCTCCTCACCTCGCCCTGCTACCAGCTACCCAAGGGAGCCCATGATAAAGAGTTTTTATGAAAAGTACTCTATCTACTTCATCAGTCTATAGACCAAATAAATCGTACGTGATATTACAAGATGCTACTCCAGTCACCACTTCAGACAATGCCTCAGAAGGGTCAAGCCTCTTGAATATGAGTGATTTTTCTTAAGCAAACATGTCACAGGGTAGCAGCATATCTTTTTATCTGCTATTTCCCACAGCGAGCAGGCTAGCTTAAATAAAGCTGCTGGACAAACACCTTGCTAATGCAATAAGTTCACAGTAGTACTGATGCTTGATGCAGACTCAAATTGTTTGGTCAAGTTCAGTTTTGGCTTTTTCTACCAGTCATCTTGTCTATTGCTTTGCCTCCCAGAGCTCTTTGTAAACCAAGATTGGTGACAGAGACTACTTGAAGGGCAATTATATCAAGTATGTTGGCCATCTTCAACTCCAGCTCTCAACCAAGCACTCAGCAGAACTGCCTGATGGAAATCTCCCACCATTCACTGGAATCTATAAGGTACTTAGTATCAACCATCTTAATCCAGCCCATCACCCCTGTGGTGCTGTTAGAAGGCAGGAAATCTAATATGGGTCAGGAAGTGATGTGATCTTGGCAAAGGATCAAAGTGACTTCTCCCATCTTCAGATCACACATCAACTGCTCGAAACAAAGAAAACAACAAACACGTGATAAGCTCACTGCTGTTATAGAGCTCATGAACCTCTGAGCCTTCCCAGATTCCTCCTATCTCCAGCAAGAAGGTGGAAATCCTCCAGCACCAGCTCAGCCATGTGGTTCAGAAAGGGATCCTGTAAGGCAGCAGGGCAAGTAGTATGTAAACAGGATGGTCAACCTGTCCGATTTCAAGTTCTCACTCAGCCTCTTTCACCCAAAGAACAGAAGCCAAGCTATCTTTCCTGAGTCTCACTATTCATTCTTCCCAGATTTAGCATCACAGAATTTACACAATCATAGTTTCCAACATCCTTCACTCTACACTACGTGGCATGGCACTGCTGGGAATCATATAATTCAGTAATAGCTAAAGGGACACTATCCCCATTCAGGCAGAATATGAATTCTGAATAACTCATCTTCTTTCTGCTTACTATGTTGGTTAAAATTTACAGAAGGTAATGGAAAACCATTCGGAAGCCACCAAATTGACTACTGCTCCTCTAAATGATGAAACAGAGAAGCCAGTTCCCAACAATGGCAGACAGAAAATTAAAAGATGGTATAGTAGGGAAAGGAAGAAATTGCAAAAGAAGGGAAGCAGGACAAAGGATTTTTCCAAATAGTTCCATTGTCCTCCAGAAATCCCATTTCTACAATTCTATCAGAGGTCTCTTAAACATAATAATAATAATAATAATAATAATAATAATAATAATAATCAGAAAAGATTGTCTTTCAGCTACTCAGGGCAATGGAAAGACCAGCTGCAGCTTCCATTGACTCATTATTGTCCCAGAACAGCCATTTCACTCACTTTCCTGAGTTCATCTTTTGGAAAGACCAGAGTGAGAAATGAGTTCATTAAGTCAATGTTCTCCTGGTACGTATTCTCATCCAGAGAGGGTTTAAAAAAAAAAAACACCATCCAAAGCCTCAGGTGAAAGTGGGGCTATAGAGGTAAGGACCATTTCCTCTTTTTCCTTGCTTGAACTGGGTCCAGGGGAGGGTACAGCAATGAGTCTCAAGCTGGAGTTTGAAATGCTGTTGCTGTTGTGCTCCCCAAAAAGGGAGCAACCTCACACACACTAGGCTACCTTGAAAGAGCATGATCTGCTTTATCAGCTCCCCTGCCGGATCTCTTTCTGGGATTTTGTCATGTTTAGGAGAAAGATCAGCAGTAAGTGGAAGGCTGACACACACCCATTGACATGGTGCTAAATTTACTCCATAATCAGCTCTATATTGCCGAAACGATTTGACCATGATGAACTCCACTAATAATTTGTCATGCGCAAGTGTCACTGAAAAATTAAATACTAGCATATTATTTTGAACAATCTCCCAAGCCTAACATGTGCCATCCTTGAAAGAAACTCTCTAGCTGAACCTTCCCCAATGTAACCCCTCAGCCTTTTGCTTGGAACTATAACTCCAAGAATTTGCAGTTGGAATGTTAGTTGGGGATTCTGTAAACATTGTTCTATAGCTCATGTGAAGGGCACCAGGCTGGAGAATATTTTACTAACTCATACACAGACATGTATACATTCACAAGGGATGTCTTTAGTATTCTGCAGACAGTAGTAAAGCCTCTTTCTTTGTCTCTTCGGTCCCCATTTTCTTATCCACTTTTTAAAAAGAAAAATCCATTCTTTTGCATTTCTTTCAATCTTTGGCTAAGCTAATGTGTCCAGGAAAAAGGGTTAAGACTCAACAAGGCTGGGTTGAGGCAAAGCAAACACCTTGGGTTAAGCATCACTCCCTCTGTCCGGTTCCCATAGCAATCAGAGAGACATCGGTTGCCAAGGCAACAACGTCCTCCCTCCCAGACAGTATCGGAGCAGAAGTACCAACTCGGCTGCGGCCAGCTGCATCTGGAGAAAAGGGTGTGTGTGTGTGTGTGTGTAAGGGAGGGAGGGAGAAAGAACGAGAGCATGAGAAAGAGAATGAGAGAGAGAGAATGAGAGAGAGAATGAGAGAGAAAGATTACAGCTCCAAAGCTTTGCCAGGAAAAAGGTAGAACTGAAACTCCCAGTCCCTTGGCCAACCTCCGGTCTCTACATGAAAGCCTCGCATTGTTCCTCACTAGCCATTCCGAGCGAGGAAGTTGGGCACTTTTCCTGAATCTTTTTCCTTCTTTCTTTGTTTCCCCTGCGATCGCTCCCGCACATCCGCGCGCAGACGGAGCCAGCCCTCGACCACGTTCCCGCCTCGCCTCGCCTCGCCCCGCGTGTCGGAGGCGCTCGCGCTCGCCCTTCCTGCCGGGGCTACTACCTTCAATACAGCAGAACCTCCAGAGGCCGGAGTGGGTGAGGTCGCCCTTCACTTTTTTCGGCTGGCTTTGCGCCGTCTCGTCTGTGGCGGTGACATTGGTCCCGTTGCAGAGGTTGGCGCTCGAGTAGAGCCAATAATCGGTGCCGATAGCGATGGTCATGAGGCTGAAGGCGGCGAAGGCACCCACCGTGGTCAGCAGCATCTGGATCCCACGGTCGCACCACACCATGGTGCTTCATGCTCCACCCGACGGGCTCAGGGGGCAGCAAGAGACAGACGCAGTCGAACACTGCCTCCCCCCCGCCGCGCCCGAGCGCTGGCTTCCCCTCCTTCCCGCTTCTCTTTCTCCCCCTCGCCTCCCTCCTTCCATTCACCCAGGACGTGGCAAAGGAGCCGAGACATGGGCGGAGGGGAAGGGGAGGGGAGGGCGCGCCAAAGGGTTCGCGCCAAAGCCCAGCCAAAAAAAAAGTAGCCCTCAGAAAGGTCGCCGCCCTTTCAGGAATAAGAGGAGCCGCGACGCTACCAGCCGGAGCCCCTACCGACCTCCGGGGCTCCTTCCCCTCGGGGCGCTCCCTCACGTCTCCAGCGCGCCACGCGCCCGGCGGCACACGCCGCAAGTTGCCTCTTCCCGCCGCCTAAATTCGGCAGAGGCAGAGGAGGCGGGTCGCCTAAAAGCCCCTCGAGGCTGCTCGGGCTCCGCCCCTCCCTGAGAGAAGAGAGAGAGAGAGAGAGGGTAAGGGGAGGAAATTAGGGGGCGAGGGTCGGAGCTTGGCTGCGCGCGCCCGCACGCCCCTCAGCACAAGCCTCCCGGAGATGCCGGCGAACCGCGCGCAGGTGGAAGAGATTGTCTCTCGGCGTGGTGGGAAACGGCCGAAGGCTCTCCTTGAAAGGGGCGGGGATGGATGGCGGGGCTTTTGAGGAAACTAGAAGTCCATAGTAGCCTGGATTTCGAGGCAGTTTCCTCTGGAATCTATTTTGGAGGAGCTTGGGAATAAAACCCGTCTCTCTTTGGGGCTTAAACTAACGTCTTATCCATGCTTTCCCAGCCACTGTTTCTTTTAGGCTAGAAAGTGTCCAAAAGACGGAGATTTACTCAGACTAGGGATTCAAATATAAAGTAAAATCTGTAGTAGCAGAGGATCTCTCTCTCTCTATTTATCTAGCTATCTAGCTATATCTAGCTATCATTTATCTATCATTTATCTATTTAAATTTATATGCCGCCCATCTCACCATCCCAGATGACTCTGGGTAGCAGTACTGAAGCTTTTCCCTAAATTGTTCAGTAGTCTCTGTAAATCAAAAAGATTATCACACTATGCACTTGGGCATAAATTAACTTTACTATGAAACTGAGCTGTTTTCCCATCACTTTATTTTGGCTACTTACCTGGCAACCTTTTCCATTAACCAACTTGTCAGTATTTAGTTTTGTTGTTGCTGAATGACCACCTAAACTTAAAACTTCTAAAATGTGGCCGGCTTTATCACCTCACAAAAAACAATTATGGGCAGAAAATTGATTCCAATTCTACCAATAAATTAAAAATGGAATTGATAGTTATGGAAAGAAAAAGTCCAATTTTGTTTTCATATTAGTAGATTTCACCCACTGGTAAAGTGGAGCAATTTCGGCAAATCCAGCTCAATTTCAGACAACTTTGAATGCAAAGTAAGCTAAAACAAATTAAAAACTGTCCCATGAAAAAAGCAATGCCCACTTTCAATTAAAAGGATAGACTGTTTTCCCAGCCCAAATTGCAAGAGCTAGGATATGTTCCTGGTTCAGCCCAGGCATGGTGATATGTTGGATTCCATCTTAAGCTATGGGCATCTGTAGGAAATAGTACTTTTATAAGTTCCTCCTGTTCCATATGTACTTGTGGATGTTGTAATACACATACAAAAGGGATGTGGCTTATAGCACAATGCCGTAATACTTTTTCTCATTGCCACTCCCCATTGCTTATCACTCATGGTCTCTACTGTCCTAAGTTGTGACTCTGTTTTGATTCAGGATGTGGGCTCCACTGAAGGACCTGAACTGGAGGGTCACAGGCAGCCCATAGACTGAGTTTGACATTCTGAACTCAGAAGCTGACCTTTAACAAGGTTTGGACTAATTTAGATGGTGCTGATTTTGTTTTAATTTCAATGATTTCAGTTTCACTATTAACATATAATTGAACAAAGAAATCCTGTTCCAGAAGGATAAATTTTCATAGAAAAGAAGAACATTTCTATAGGAAATTTAAGAAGAAAACTAGGTTAACTAAAATTGGGGAAGATCTTCAGATAGTAGAATGTCTTAGTGGACTATTTCTTTGTTCTTCCTACTCATTGGAATATTTAAAGGTGGTGCTTGCAAGGAAGGTCTCTGGAGAATGAACTCAGCATCTCCGCTTCATGTATCAATGTATTGCCTAGCCCTAGCACATTATTGGAAACAAAGAAGTTTTCTCTAGTCTCATGCCTACCAGAAGTGCTGGCAATGTGTTGGCAGGGGCATCAGGGACCTAGCTGTAACCTTAATACAGCTGGCACATGCCAGGTTGCAGAAGACAGGTCTTTACCATGAAAAGCATATCTGTTTCCTTTTTTCTGATGAACCAAATTCTTAGGTTAGATAAGCCACTTACTAGATGCTTCTCACATTTGTCCATTTCTTGAGAAGTCCAAACTTGGTGAGACAGGATGGGGAAGTCCCTCCTGTACGCCTCCCCTTTATCCCTGTTTCAGGGAACAAGCCATGCTTTAACAAGCAGTAGACTAAGGAATCTGCAGTAATAAGTACAAATGAACAATTGGAGCAGGGTATGAAAATTTGATCAAAGGGAAAATACTTCTACCTTTTACAATTCTAGAAAAAGAGAAATGAAAAAATAAGAAAGCATCATCTCTAGAAACATATTGTTGTTTCACTACAGAAGTGACAAGAGTAGAAAGAAAGGTTACAGGGAAGAGGAAATCAGCCTAATAAAGTCATTCATAAAATATGTCACAGGGAGGTAAAATAGGAAAGAATTGCCAGATGGAGAAATTTCCTGATTGAACACAACATTTCTTGCCATCTCAGAAGTTCAAATGACCTTCCATTTAATTTAATATTTGCTATTTTATTACCATTCTCTACCCTTCTGTTTTTCGACAAGGTTATTTTCACTAAATCTGTTGCTGAGGCCAATTCGTGAACTTTCATCCATACCCCATATTGTGTATAAACTCAGAATCTATACAAGCACATTTTCTCTCTTTGCTTTTCCTATCAGTGAATTCATCTAAAGTGTCATCAAGTGTCATCCAACCTTTGTTGTGTCAAAACAGCAGCAGCCCTGAAGACAAGATTCATATACCTGGGAAAATGGGCTCACTCTCTCCCTTTCAGAGGTGCACACACAAAAATTTATTCTCCACAGCCACATCAAGCATAGCACTTTTAAAAGACATTGATAATTTACCAAGCACAGGTGAGTGAGCAGGGAGGAGTTATTTAGAAGGGGAGTGGCATTTCTTATTTCACATTTCTAATAGCTTTCTTTGTTTTTCAATATACCAGTAGTCCTTGACTTACGATTGGTTGCTTTGTGACCATTTGAAGTTACAAAGGACCTCCCAGAGCTCCTATGATCTGGATTTAAAGTTCCAACAGCTGCCCCTCCCAGTCATGTGATTGCATTTTGGGAACTCTTCATTTACATCTGTTTGCATTGTCCCCCAGTCACATGACTAAAATTGCAATTTGCATTTTTTTTTGCTGGAAACCAGTGTTTCCTTCAAGTTTCCAGCAAAAAAAACAACACTCATTGCAAACAATGGATTTGCTTAATGACTGTGGCAAATGAGTGCCACAAAAGAGGTTGTAAAATTGGTCATGTGGTGATTTGCTTAACCACCGGCACAACTTACAACCATAATTCCGGGATCAGTTACAGATGTAGGTCAGGGCCTGCCTGTAATCCTGTAGAAAATAAAGTTTTGTATAATTGGTGCAATTATTAATAAATTATTATACTTACAATTAGCCAAATAACATTGTGTTATAATGAGAATGTAAAGGATATTTGAAAAACCCATTCTGAAAGTATACCAAACTTGTGTTCATACAGTATATTTAATTTGGTTACTGTAGTTGTTCATTTACGGGGTTCATACAATAAATTAATTCAACCAACTGGGATTACACAATACACTAAGCTTTTTATTGAAAACTAATTAAAAATATGTTTGTTTTTAAAAAATGAGCCCACTCACATTAGTTATGCGGTCAGAAGGTGGACGTTTTGGGAGAGCTATTAAGAATCCTACATACTTTTCAGCATCCTACCTACAAAAAGTAACTAGGGATATAACATTAAAAAAACTAAAAACTAAACAGCCTTGATATGAATTGAATATACTATCAGGTAATATAGCTGAGTTTTGGCTTGATACTGGATAAAAGGAGTAATAGCTGAGTTCCATGCATGCAAAGTTAGAAATACCGTACTATTACTAAATACTATACTATGCTAATACTAAATACTATAATTCACTATTTTCAGTGGGATTTCCCCCCCCAGAAAATTGTTTTTAGGATTGGAAAAACTAAGCCCTGCATGCAGAAACGTTGCCAGCTGATTGGTTATCAACAGAACAATGATGAAAGAGGAAGGCTGACTGGTCCCAACAGAGTTTCGGTGGAGACAATGATGTCCAGCAGCCAGAGGGCCTTCACAATTCATATGTTAGAGAAATAGAGAGTAATTCCCTATTTATAGAAGAGAAGCTTGGTGACAAACACTCTGTATTTGCTTTGCATATTTAAACTTGTCAAGTGAGCTAATCTTGTTTCTTCCACGTCAGTAGAGGTTTATTTGTCGGTTTGGGTCTTGATCATTTCAGAGAGCAGCAGCAAAGTAAGCATGCATACTGGCTAGAACTGAAGAAAAGCAAATCAGAAGAAACAACATGGATCTGTTAATCATTTAGAAGACATTTTAGAAGGTCACTGGCAAGAATGCTTTTACTATTTGTTGTGCAATTTTTAACGGGCTGAGAGCCATTAAAATGGGTCCTAGGAGGCACATTTTAAAAAGTGATATAGGATCAAGACAGAGAATGACACGAAGAGAAGACCAAAACTAAATTTGACCCGATTTAAATGTACATAAAATCAGATAAAGCAGTTAATACGTACTTATAGTTAACCCATTTTAAAAAAAATCTTCTGATCCATAGAAAAGTATAAATTAGCACCCAGTTTTGAAAGAAGTCTGGGTCCTATTTATTAAGGCTCGGGAGATGCATTGATTGTTTATTGTAGACATTTTACATTTATTGAACTGTGCTGCCTTGGATTGTTATATGAATTGTATATGGATAAATTGATGCATATGTGCACTTGCACACACACACACACACACACACACACACACACACAAAAGTAAAAATAGGAATGGGGCATTTGAGTTTCAATTGATGTGAATGGACTGCAGCTGTTCAATTGCTATGTCATGACCAACTCTTCAGGAGCCCCTGGACCATAATACTCCAGCCCCCATTGTCTCCCAGAGTTTGCCCAAATTCATGTTCATTGTGTCAATGACCCTATCTACCCATCTCATCCTCTGCCGTCCCCTTCTCCTTTTGCCTTCAATTTTCCCCAACAACAGGGTCTTTTCCAATAAGTCCTCATTTCTCATTAGGTGGCCAAAGTATTTGAGCTTCCACTTCAGTATCTGTCCTTCCACAGGACAATCAGGACTGATTTCCTTTAGGATTGACTTATGGACTGCATTGCAGGTCAGAAAATGGATTGACTATGGCAATTTACCATTTTTGCATCTGAATCAGACAGTCAAAAGCCTTGAGTTGGAGAAAGTTATGTTAGACTGTCTTATAGAAAGGCACAACAGGATGCTTTTAAAAATACAGGGATTCCAAGTTTCAGCTTGATAATGTCTTTCTTCTTGTTAAAATGGTTGACCTTTCATTAACATTTACCCAGTTTTAATGTAGAGCACTTTCAGTTCAAAACATGTTTTTGAATAGACTTCAGCCTTATTTTTCTCCCCCGGATAACTCGCAGGTTATCACAAAGAAACACAGAGAGAAACAGAGTTGGCTTTGAACAATACAATTTTTTCACACTATTATTGAAAACTGAGTTGTTTATTATACAGAAATGTCATCTTTCTATTATTATTTGAACTTACCTTTCTGTCCGTCAGAGATAAGCCCAAGGCTTATAAAAGCTAAACGAATCCTGTTTCAAAAACAGTGGCCACATTCACACAGCACGGTAAGCTAGGATCTAGAGATTTAATGGCATGCTGCCCATTGACTCCCATTAGCTCTGGGAATCCTCTACATAATATATCCTTCCTTCCAGTATCTGCCTATTGTTGCTCAATTCTAATTTTTACCTCTTTTTAAAGATTAATTTTGCACAATTTAAGAGGAAACTAGTTTGCTGAAAAGCAGTGCATCTGGTTCCAGAAGCCTATTTATTTTTGAGAATAACTTGACTTCTAATACATTATTTATATAGTCTTGATATATCTACAATCCAGTAGTGGGATTCAAATTTTTTTACTACTAGTTCTGTGGGCGTGGCTTGGTGGGTGTGGCAGGGAGGATACTGTAAAATCTCCAATCAGAGGTGGTATTTGCTGGTTATCTGAACTACTCAAAATTTCCACTACCGGTTCTCCAGAACTGGTCAGAACCTGCTGAATACCACCTCTGCTACAATCCAAATTTTGCTGCTTATGTCGAGAGGCAAAGAGGATAACCGGAAGTAGCTTCACCGACCTGCTTTCTGGTAAAGTGAGGTTTTGTGAATAGGGCATTGCAACCATCATTTTTGCATGAGCAAAGCTTCTCAAGAATAACCATATTCTTTGTTGTCTAAATGTCAACAGTGCCTCATTCGAAAGGATTTTGCACTAGACTAGAGCAAATAGTTAAAACAAGATTTTCCATGTTATCCATCTTTAAGTTCTCCAAAGCACCTGAAGTTCATTCAAGAGCCAATGGATGGAAACTAATCAAGGAGAGAACCAACCTAGGTTCTAGGTTCAACTAAGAAGAAATTTCCTGAACAGTAGAACAATTAATCAGTGGAACTGCTTGCCTTCAGAAGTTGTGGGTACTCCAACAGTAGAGGTTTTTAAGAAGAGATTGGACAGCTATTTGTTCAGAATGATATAGGGTGTCTACTTGGGCAGGGGGTTGGAATAGAAGATATCCAAGGTCCCTGCCAATTCTGTTATTTTGCTTCTGATATCCTTTTGATAAGCCAGGAGCAACAATTTCAGCTTTCAGATGGAATCAGCTGGATTCAACAGGATTTAAGCTTCAGCTGGACAAAAGATGAAATAAATACAGAAAGAGGCTCCCAAATATTTGCCCACAACAATTCAAACAGAACTGTGTATGGCTGTGTGTGAATTTTACAAGACATAGGTGAGTGGATCATTGGATATTCAGAAAGAGGCAAGGAAGGAAGAACCAGAAAGGCAGAAATAAGAGAAAAATGAGACTGGAGCGGCAGGGAAGGAGAAGGAAAAGAGGAAAAGTAGTAGGAAGATGAGGGTTGCTAGTGTATTGGGCTGAATTCATCCACTGGTTTGGCTGAGGTGAGAATTTGTTGAAAGAACAGCCATGTGCCAGTCAGAGAAAATTTCGTTATTGATGCGGGCCTCAAGGCTCTGAGTCCATGGAAGAAGTCTACTTATTATGCCAAGTCATAAGCAGTCTTCACAGCCTGATAGTCTGCAGGTAAGTTGGATCAAATTTTTCCTCACCTTCAGGTAGCATTGGCACACAGTAGCCAAGACAGTAAGCTGGAGAACAGTCACTGAGGGCAGGTGAGAGCTTATTTATTCCTCTCAACTTTAGGGTGCATAGTGGAAACCCTTGCAAACTTAGGATTTCTTAAGTGTTGATGGTGTTGGTGGTTTTTTTTTTCAATGATTCAACTCTGTTTTCTGATTGGAGGGTTTGCCTAACCCACTTCTCCTGACTCTGTTGACCACCAGGGGCAGTATGTGGTTGGTTTCATCCTTACTGGGAATCATCAGATGATTGTGGCTGTGGGGTTCAAACCTTCTGCCAGGGCCTACTATCCCACCTTTATTCAGGGCATTAGCTTTAAGAGCTGTTCCTCTGACACACATCCCCTAAACTCCACAGAAGATGTTACCTAGTTTGGTAGAGAAATGTTTAGAAACCAACCCACAAGCTCGAAGAATAAACCTCCACCCCAGAGGGGGTATTCAGCAGGTTCTGACCAGTTCTGGAGAACCGGTAGCAGAAATTTTGAGTAGTTCGGAGAACTGGCAAATACCACCTCTGACTGGCCCCGCCCCCATCTATTCTCTGCCTCCTGTGTCCCAGCTGATTGGCTGGGTCTTCTTTTGCTGCCCTGCACAAGAGAACGGAGCTGGAAAGCAGGTTAGTGGGGAGGGGAGGGAATGGAGATTTTATAGTATCCTTCCCCTGCCATGCCCACCAAGCCACGCCCACAGAACCAGTAGTAAAAATTTTTGAATCCACCCTCATTCTGATACTTTCTTCTGACTCCTAAGCTTCAGCTTAGTGTTTGTTTTGTGACCGTTCAAAGTTACAACAGCAAAAAGTGACTTATCACCATTTTTCACACTTATCACTGAAACATTCTCATGGTCATGTGATCAAAATTCTGACACTGGCAATTGGCTCGTATTTATGATGGCTGCAGTATCCCGGGGTCATGGGATCACTTTTTGCAACCTTTTGACAAGCAAGGTCAATGTGGGAAGCCAGGTTTATTTAACAACCGTGTTATTAACTGAACAATTGCAGTGTTAAGTGAAACAACTCTGGCAAAAAAGTCTGAAAAACTCACTTAACATCTGTCTTGCTTAATGACAGAAATGTTGGATTCATTTGTGCTTATAGGTTGAGGACTACCTGTATAAGGAATTCTACCTCAGCAATTGAGATAAAATAGCTGAACAGGGTTATAAACTTGATTACTGTGGAGGAATTGTTTTATTTGTTCTTCAGTATTAGAAACGGGGAGGACACTAATGAACTGAAGGTAAAGAAAGATGTAGCAAGTTGCATTGTACACAAAAAAAGAAACAGTAGCAGCCATAGCAAAAAAAAGGAGCAGTACAAAAAATCTAAAGATTATTTCCATTTTGGAAATAAGAGAAGGCTATTTAAGACTTCATAATCTAGAGGGGGTGAAAGGAAGCTTCACCATCTTCAACTTTGACTACAATGGCATGCCTGATGTGACATTTTCTCTCTCCGTTCAACAACCCCCAAACATTGGCATGATCATGGACAGCATAGGTGCCTTCACAGAAGCAGCTGCTTGGATACACTATATTCTTTGTTCTCTATGAGGTTGACATGGTAAGTCTCAGACAGTACCGAACAATGGAATTTTGAGTGAAACATCAGAAAATACAGTGTGAAGCAATGCAACAATTTAGCTTAGCCTTTAGAACAGGGTTGGGCAACTAACTTTATGTCCCATGGACCTCAACTCCCAGAATTCCTGAGCCAGCATGGCAGGCCCAAGACTTCTAGGAGTTGAAATCCACAGGTCATAAAGGGTCATAGTTGCCCATCCCTGCTTTAGAAGCAGCTGTAAGTGTGAATCTTGCTTAGTACAGGTAATCCAGAGGTGGTATTCAGCAGGTTCTGACCAGTTCTGGAGAACCGGTAGTGGAAATTTTGAATAGTTTGGAAACTGGAAAATACCACCTCTGACTGGCCCCACCCCCACCTGTTCTCTGCCTCCTGAGTCCCAGCTGATCACCTGGGTCTTCTTTTGTTGCCCTGCACAGGAGAACAGAGCTGGAAAGCAGGTTAGTGGGAAGGGAATGGGGATTTTGCAGTAACCTTCCCCCAGGTGTGGGGAGGGAATGGGGATTTTACAGTATCCATGCCCTGCCACGCCTGCCACGCCACACCATGCCCACCAAGCCACACCACACCCACCAAGCCACGCCCACAGAATCGGCAGTAATTTTTTTTGAACCCCACCACTGAGGTAATCTTCAACTTATGACCCCAACTGAGCCCAAAATTTCTGTTATTAAGTGAGATATTTGTTAATTTTGTCCCATTTTACGGCCTTCCTTGCCACGGTCATCAAGTGTATCACTGCAGTTGATAAGTTAGTAACATGATGGTTAAGTGAATCTGGCTTCCCCATTGACTTTGCTTGTCAGAAGGTTGCAAAAGGGGTTTGGGATACAGCAACAGTCTTAAGCATGAACCAGTTGCCAAGCATCTGAATCTTGATCACATGATCATGGGGATGCTGCAAAGGTCGTAACTGTGAAAAACGGTCATAAATCACTTTTTTCAGTGCCATTGTAACTTTGAACGGTCACTAAATGAACTGTTGTTAAGACAAGGACTACCTGTAGTTTCCAATTTGTGTGAAGGGGTCTTGAAGGAAAGTCTCTTTTCACAGGCCTATTGCATGTGCCTCTGACATGCTTGGATGCTGACAGGATAGACATTGAGATATTGAAAGAGAAATGCACCCTGGGACCTGCTTAGGTGCACCTGGCTCAGGAATGGAGAGATCGGCAGTCAGTGGCTCACATGCAGCCATCTTACCAGCTCGTTGCTTCACTGATTGCCAGCAAGAGCCTGTTGCTTCCAGGGAGTGTGGGGAGAAGATAACCAATTTCCTGTTAACTATTGGAAGGACCAGAGGAAATGTTCCTTGGAGAAAACGGAGAAATCTCTACATTTTTAGTGGATGTTTCAGGATGTAGGGAATCTGCTGTATTGGGCTTGGGGAAAGGTTGTGCCTTTATATCAGGGGTGTCAAACTTGCAGCCCAAGGACCAGATGCATTACACGCTAGCCATGCCCACCCCCATCTTAGCAAAGGGAGAAAAGTCACAATACATCATGTGACAACAACGTGATGCTGTGACTTTGACACCCCTGCTTTATATGCAGGAATTGAATGTATCTGCAGGGGAAGGTATAGCACAGTATACATATAGTATAGTATGCATGATCCAATCAGGGTCAGTCAGCGGGACCAGTTTTGTCTTCCCAACTTTTGGATTTGTGCTGGAATCCATCCTCAGGGAACTTCTTTCTAGCAGAGTGTGTGTGTTTTGTGTGTGTGTGTGTGTGATATTTCTATGGTGCCTGTGGTATGTGGCTTTTTAGATGCTGATTGCGGTGTGTTAATGGCTGACTTTTAAGTCATTGGCTGTCGTTTGCTTGTGCTGTCCAGCCCTCGCCTTCTAAGTACTAGATATGCTGGCGTTAATCAGCACTCCTATTGACTTACAAGGGGCCTGTTTCCCAGGCTTCAATCACTTCCCTGGCTGTTTTTGTGCCTACTCGTCCAACAATCTTAATCACTGCAAAGTTGAATGTGTGCCCTTGTTCATTGCATAGTATATGCATAGTATTGTATGTTCAGTTCCCAAGGGTATTGGACAGGAAATGCAGCCTTTAAAAGCTGAATATCTGCATTGTTCACTCACAGGTAGAGATGCAGAAAAATAGGAGGACAAATGAGATTGCACAGTATGGCACCAGCTAGACCTCTGAAGATTTGCACAGTTACAGTCAGGCAGTCCGATTGCTGAATATTACATGGAACAGCCATTCTTATTTATATGTAGATAGTGTTACATATCATTAGAAACCTGTTTCTTCTTATGCACTGGTATCTGTCTTGGAAATATGCTAACTGGGTATAGATGTCTCCCGCTGTTAAAAGAAATAAAAAGTAGCCTAGCCCAATATTTGGAATGTGGAATATCTGAAACATGAAATACCATTTTAATATTTTTTCGCTCAGCACAATTAGGTGTTTAAGGATAATGTATTTCTGAACAACTGGCATAAAATTAGGTAGGAAAGGTAAGAAAGCCTAAGGGATGAGAGGAATTAGTTGTACCAATGTCCTTGCAGCTTTTGGTATTCTTAGCTGTTGAATTCACACATGCATACTTCAAGTACCTACACTATAGGCTTGGAAAGAGAGATTAGAATGTTAGCCTTTGATGATGATGCCAGTCTGCATCTACATTCAAAGCATCACTTTAAAAAGCAGCTGTTTTGATTCCACACAGAGGAACTAAGGGCATTTTAATGTTATGCACAAATATCTTTTAGGGAATGTTATGGAAGTATGTGCTTTCAGCTTTGAAAGAAGAAAAGATCCAAGTAATATCTTGTCAGGAGAAAATTATCTATAGAAATGTGACAAATGCTTGAAACGGATGTGGGTAGAAAAAGGAAAAATACTTCTGATGTTCATAAAAACAAAATTCACACCTGAATGGGGGACTTCTCACAAGATGAGGCTGATCAGAAACCTGGGATAGAACATATACAGAACTACTTAGAAGTCGCATGATTCAGACACAATAAAACTGAATTTTTGGGTGCTTGGAACTGGAAACCTGGCACACTCCAGGACTCTTTCTTTTATGAAAACAAACTCAGAAAATCAATAAAGGAAAATAGTTGTAGCTCAGTGGTGGGATTCAATTTTTTTTACTACTGGTTCTGTGGGCGTGGCGTGGCATGCGTGGCTTGGCTTGGTGGGCGTGGCTTGGTGGGCATGGCAGGGGAAGGTTACTGCAAAATCCCATTCCCTCCCCTCTCCTGGGGGAAGGTCACTGCAAAATCCCCATTCCTCCCACCCCACTAACCTGCTTTCCAGCTCCATTCTCCTGTGCAGGGCAACAAAAGAAGACCCAGCTGATTAACTGGGACTCGGGAGGCAGAGAATAGATGGGGACGGGGCCAGTCAGGGGTGGTATTTGCCGGTTCTCTGAACTACTCAAAATTTCCACTACCGGTTCTCCAGAACTGGTCAGAACCTGCTGAATACCACCTCTCATTTGGCTTCTTCAGATACCCTCTGAAGAAGCTGGCAACATGCCTAGTGAAACATCAGAACATTTAATGGTCTCCCACAGCATCATTTAGAAATCACTTCACCAACCCTTTTTATTAATGGAACTGAGTTTTAGGCAAGTCCTCGACTTGCAACAGTTGAATTAGTGACTGTCAAAGTTACAAAGGCATAATTGCAACTTTTGCAGCATCCCTATTGCCACATGATCAAAATTTAGATGCTTAGCAACTGGCATGAGTTTGTGACAGTTGCAGTGTCCCAGGATCCTGTGATCCCTTTTGCGACCTTCTGACAAGCAAAGTCAAATGTGTTGCTAACTTAACAACTGCATCGTATGCTGAGGACTATCTGTAGTCTTAAAGTTTTAATTGTCCTTTAGTTTCTCCCTTACGTTTCAGTTTGAGAGTTGGATGGTTCAAAACCAGTGAAATCTACTGCACACAGTGAAAGCAGAATGTATAGGAGCATCCTATTTATTTATAATATACCTATATTGAACTCAGTTTATTATTTTGTTGCGTGTTCCCAAAGTTAATAGCTTGTCCTAGAAATTGTTTTTCCTCATCACTTCTGCTTCTTCAGTTCTTCCAGTGCCCTCCAAAAGAAGTTAAGAGGCTTAGGTATGTCATCTGCTATGAAGATTGCTGCAATAAATTAATTCAGCTCCTTTGTGTTCTCCCTTTGGTGAATATTTCACTCATGTGTCAATTAGCGGTTCTATAAACTTGGCTGTTTTCTTCAATTAGGTTTTATTTTACTTTTTTCATGTTTCTTGTCATATGCTCATCAAAGTCCTTACTCATTTTCCTCATTAAATTACATTTGTTTCAGCAGAATGCAAACATTTTCTTAGGTTTCTCATTGGAGCACATCGTCAGTCTTTTTCAATTAATGTTATTGTCTTTTATAGCTGCCCTAAAAAGATCTGTTGACTGACTGGGCTCAGAAGCTAAGCAGGTTTGGGGCTGAAAATTCTTAGATAGGAATCTCTGGGGAATAGCAGGAGTATAGACTAGTCTGGAAAGAGAGAGAAAAGAAAAACATCTCAGAAGAATGTGATGACAAAGGTTCAAAGGTGAAGGCAGAGTTGTGTATGTAGTCTCCAGAAGGGAAGCACAATCTGAGATTGTATCATTTATTTACTCATTCCTTCAATCATTCATTGATTCATTCATTCAACCAATCTTTCTTGATCTAAGGTTTACCTTTCCTTTGACACAATTTCCAAAGGAACAAGCCTATCCCTTTATCTGAGCCTCACTAGTATTGGAAAATACAAAGGAATTAATATTGGACTATCTGTATCATTTTTTTTCTGCCCTGACAGGTATATTGATAAATTTCACTCATTTCATTGAGTGGCGTATATTTGAGTGTTTGCTGATTCAAAAATGGTGAAGCTGAGCAAGCAATGATTGTCCTTGTATTCTCTAAATCAGGAGTGTCAAACTTGCAGCCTGTGCAGCAGATGCGTCACATGCTGGCCATCCCCATGCCCATGCCCAGTTTAGCAACGAGGGGGAGGAGTCATGTTACATCACTTGACACCGTGACAATGCAAGTTTGACACCCCTGCTTTAAACCAACCAGTCAATGGTTATCATTGTTGCCTCAGTATCCCTGTGTTCCAAGATTCTATTCAGGATGGTACTAACACAATAAGGATGTTCTGAGGTACGGAAAAACTTGGAGGAGAGGTGGAGTGGAGAGTTTTAATTTATTTTAACTGTTTTAGTGATTGGGCTTGTTAGGTTTAATTCTTTTTTAAATATTTATTGTTGTCTTTTAATTGTGAGCCGCCCCGAGTCCTTTTGGAGCAGGGGCGGCATACAAGTCCAATTAAATAAATAAATAAATACAATAAATACAATAAATATCATAGTCTACTCCAGGGATGTACAACCTTGGCAACTTGAGGGCTTGTGGACTTCAACTCCCAGAATTCCCCAGCCAGCTATGCTTGGGAACAAGTCTTCAAGTTGCCAAGGTGCCTATTCAGTTTTCACATGTATACAGGCAGTCCTCAACTTTCAACAGTCAGTTTAGTGACCATTCAAAGTTACGATGGCACTGCAAAGTGTGACTTATGACCATTTTTCATAGTTACAACCTTGCAGCATCCCTATGATCATGTGATCAAAATGCAGTTGCTTGGCAGCTGGCTCATATTTATGATGGTTGCAGTTTGCGGGATCCTGTGATCACCTTTTGCAACCTTCTGACAAATAAAGTCAATGGGAAAGCCAGATTCACTTAACAGCCTGGTTATTAACCTATCAACTGCAGTGATTTACTTAACAACCGTAAGAAAAGCCGTAATATGGGGCAAAATTCACAACAAATATCTCACTGAACCACAAAAATTTTGGGCTCAATTGTGATCGTAAGTCGAGGACTACCTGTATAGATGAAGGATGCTCCAGGCAAACAAATATTTTACTCTGGTCATCCTTCATGACCTGTGGCTTTCCTCATTCTTTTCCTCCACTAGGAGAGTAACCCTACACAGTTTTAGTTGGGGAGGCAGTTTTATACATCCAATGCTATAAATAAATAAATATAAATAAATAATTATATATAAATTATAAATATAAATATATAAATATAAAATTATAAATAAATAAATAATAAATAAATAAATAAATAAATGCTAGTTTATCATTGCAGAATACTGTTTTGTCTCTTTGAAGATAGCATTAGCCTTTAAAACCAAAGATGGAACCAACATTGGCCAAAAATAAACAGTGTTGTTGTACTACTTCTGGGCTAATATTTCCCCATAATTTTCCTTTGGGTCAAATCTTCACTTATGCTGAATTAGAGATAATTTTCCATTCAGATGTTTCATACTCTCCTTTATTACAGATACAGTGAATTCAATCATATTTTTAAAAGAGGATTAAACAAATACATTTCAAACAATACCGTATTTATTAAAGCATCGAGGCACTTTAAAGCATCAGGTAAATCAGCAGACTGAAATTACAGAGCCTTTACAATAAAAGCCCCAGAGTCTAGTGAGCTAGCAGGATAGAAATCGATGCAATGAAGAAATCTGATCAGACTCAGTGGAAGCAGCATTACACAGCCTCTGCTGTGCAAATCAGAAGAACTGGATTGTGTCTGTGGAGAACAGCTTAAAAGAGGTTTTGAGCAAATGACCTCATCTTCTGGATAGAAATCTGATACCACAGGAGCTCCATTTTGCTCTATTGAGCTCTATTCAGATTCATGGTGAACTCGATAGCACATTGAAGAACAGTACAGCCACCCAGTCAGTATCTCTGTTTATTTCTTGAGGAAATGAATAAGGTTCTTAGATTGGTTTGTACCACTTTTTATCTACAGGTAATCCTTAAATTATGACATAATGGAGCCCAAAAATGTCCATTGCTAAAGCAAGACAATTGTTAAAGGAATTGTGCCCCATTTTATGACAATTTTTTGCCACAATTGTTAAGCGAATCACTGCACTTGTTAAGTGAATCATGTGGTTAAGTGAATCTGGGTTCCTCCATTGACTTTGCTTGTCAGAAGTCAACTGGGAAGGTTACACATGGTGATCACATGGCCTCAGAACAGTGCAATTGTCATAAATACATGCCAGTTGTCAAACATCTACATTTTGATCACCTGACTATGAGGATGCTGCAATGGATGTGTGAAAACTGGTCGTAAGTCACTTTTTTCGGTGCCATTGTAACCTTGAATAGACACTAAATGAATTGTAAGACATCTGTTTGGATTCTTGGACACTGGCCTGTGGAGTCTGCAGAGCTGTGTCTTGTCTCCCATGTCATTTAGTTTTTATATTAAGCCATTGGGAGAATTATTCACAGCCTTGAAGCTAATTGCCATTAATATGCCAATGAAACTGAGAGCATTTCTCCTTTTCTGTGGGCTCATTGTTGTACATCTCCACACGGTTCTTGGGTGCCTCTCCAGACTGTAAAGGAGTGAATGTGTAAAAATATTCCGAAGCTAAATTCAGACAAGATGGAACCAATACTGATTTCAGGTGGGGATTTCAAGATTCAAGGGATAACCTAGTCTCAGCAGAATTGCATACCTCCTTAAGAATCAGATTTGCAGCCCTGAGATCCTCCTGAATCCAATACTAATGACAGAAAATTAGTAAAACTGTTTATCAGTTTTGGCTAATAATAATAATAATTAATAATAATTTATTAGACTTGTATGCCGCCCTCTCTCCCTAAGGACTCAGGAGGCTCACAATATAAAATACAATACAATAATTTACCTAAAAAACGATTAAACAATACAAGCCCAATATTAAAACAGTTAAATTACTTTAAAAAGAAGAGAACCCCCACCCCCGCTTGTTCAGTCCAGACCGGCCTGCTGAAATAAGCAGGTCTTCAGGTCATGGCAGAAGGAGCAGAGAGCAGGGGCCAAACGAAGGTCCAAGGGGAGCTGATTCCACAGGGTGGGTGCTCCCACAGAGAAGGCCCTACACTTGGGCAACGCCAGCTGACAGTGTCTGGTCGACGGTACCCCAAGGAGGCCCTGCCTGTGGGACCAAACAGGGCGATCTGAGTGTGATGCCGGCAGGAGATGTTCCCGCAAGTACCCTGGACCCAAGCCATGTAGGACTTTATATGTTGTCATTAATACCTTGAATCAACAGGCTACTTCTCTCCCTGATGGAGAACATCCATCTGCTGGCAACTTCTGGACTGAAGACGTGTTTGAAATTGCAGCTGCCCAGATTGCCAAAACATTGGTGATATATGGGGCTTTCTTGAAGATATTAAATTAACTCAAAGTTAAAACAACTTCACTGATTGCTTACTGTTTCTGAGCCTGCTTCAAGTTGCTCACCATGGTGTATAAACACTTACATGATTTGTACTCAGGCTACATATAGGACAACCTTCTTCCATATAACCTATTGCACAATGGCAACATTTACAAATCCCATAAACACACAATTAATTTCAATGATTAATTCTGATTTCCTCAAGATAGGAACAGAGGACATGTTATGGAACAGCTGTGCCCCATATTAGAACTGAGTATGTTCCTTCCATGTTACAGTTTATGAGAGAGATAAAAATATTTATTTACCCAGTGTGTCTAACATCGAATGTTTACAATCTAGCTTTCCATGTTTTAATTGTTCTTGTTTAACCATGGCTTTATGCTTATGATTGTTTTTATAGTATTTTTATAATCTGCAAGCGCCCTTAAAAGAGTGGGCAGTATATAAATTTTCTAAATAAATCAAATTAAGAATACATGAGGGGAGGAGAGACTTTCCCCCCTTTCACTTCCTAATTCCCCAAAGGAATTAAAATACCCAGGAATTGTCTTCACCAAGAAACACTGAGTTCATACAGCAGAAAACACAGCTGTGTTTTAAGCCATTGCAGGTCCTCTAGCTAAAAAAAATCCTCACATTTCCCCACTTTTCACAAGAGAATGGAAGCTAAAATCACATAGATTTTTTGCTTTTGGCTTTCAGCTCACCCTTTGCCACAGAAGGAGAAAACTGACACTATCATGCCAATCTCATTCCTAGGCTACTGAGAAGACCCCAAAGTCATAATTCCCTTTTCAGGATATGCTTCTGGGGCTCAAATTTAAGAGTCAGATAAATGGATGAGGTTAGAGTGGTATGGTGGCCTAGAGGTGGAGTTCTTGCCTCACAATCAGGAGGCTGTGAGTTTGATCCTAGGTAGAGGCAGATATTTCTCTCTCTGGGCACAATGAGAATATATCTGCTAAAACAATCTCCTCATTGGTGACAGGAAGGGCATCCGGCCAGTAAACACTCAGCTCCATTCAGTTGCCCAAGATTCTACCCCACAAGGCATTATGGGGTCTTTAAAAGATGATGATGATAAAGGGATGAGGTTAGAGTTTCATGGGAAGCAGCCTATGCCTATGCATCAGAGAACTCCAAAATTTCCATGTGAAACCAGAAGTTCTTCATGGAAAATGACTGAAGTAGAAGGAAATCAACCAACGGTGGAAGGAAAGGCAGGGGTGGGTGGGATCACAGGTATGGGAAGCCAACATGGCAATAATGCAAGCAGGCTCTGTGGAAATTTCCACAGGGAAAGTGTAAACTAATGGTTATTCCCATGAAAGTATTTATTGTCCAATATTGCATGATTGTAGCTTGATTCATAGAATTCTTTGCAGTTCTTCTAAGAAAAAATACAAAATATTTCTGTATATCAAACAAAGTGTTTCATTGTTTTCTCACAATGTACTCAATGTACTTGTCAAATGAAAAGTGGGTGAAATTAATTTGTTTACTCTTTAATATATTGTACAAAGCATCCATGCTTAGACACTATTAAATGAGATTCATTTCACAAGTCAACAGGTTTAAGATTCTTGGTATCCCTTTCCCCCCATTACACATAATTGTTTTTCTTTCTAATTAATCAAAGTTTTTAAAACAATCTAACTATTTGAGTTTTATTGGCTTGTTAATAACTGGGAAAAATAAGATTTTTTTAAAAAAATGGTAATGTAATTTTAAAAATGGGGGAGGAGGGAGGGAAAAGCCCTAGCAATGTTGTGTAATATGGGCCATTTGGTTCATGTTTGGATCAGAATGTCATCTTCTGGGAGAAGTGTTTGAAGCAGGAAAAAGACACTTGGGGTAGAAGCATAAGGCAAATAGGGTAAGGAAGACAGTGAGAAGATGTGGGAGGGTGATACTAGGCTGGTTATATAGCAATTATCATTGACAATTGTCATGCACAAGCAACCACTTATGGATAGTCTCAAGCAGAAACTTAATTGCTAGTTGCCCATTTTAAAAGAATCTTATCAGACTGACTGCATTCCCTTAACAATCAGATAATGCTTTAAAAAATCTGGGGTAGGTCAGGCCTATGCCACTTCCTGCAGTGAAAGGACTCTAAACTCAGCCCCCTCTTAACACTTCTCTCTAGTCTAGCTGGAGATTCTACCACACCAATGTTCTTAGCCTAAACTGCAGCCCTTCCAGCTCCCCACTTACTTCCCAGTCTTTCCAGTGCCCTCAATTCCCTACATTCCCTTATGCCATACAAAAATGTAAGGACTTTGTGTACAGGTGAAATTCGAAAAATTAAAATATCGTGCAAAAGTTCATTTATTTCAGTAATGCAACTTAAAAGGTGAAACTAATATATGAGATAGATTCATTACATGCAAAGCAAGATAGTTCAAGCCATGATTTGCCATAATTGTGATGATTATGGCTTATAGCTCATGAAAACCCCAAATCCACAATCTCAGAAAATTAGAATATTACATGCAATCAATAAAACAAGTATTGTACATAGAACAATATCAGACCTCTGAAAAGTATAAGCATGCATATGTATTCAGTACTTTTGCAGCAATTACTGCCTCAATGTGGCGTGGCATGGAAGCTATCAGCCTGTGGCACTGCTGAGGTGTTATGGAAGACCAGGATGCTTCAATAGCGGCCTTCAGCTCTTCTGCATTGTTCGGTCTCATGTCTCTCATCTTTCTCTTGGCAATGCCCCATAGATTCTCTATGGGGTTCAGGTCAGGCGAGTTTGCTGGCCAATCAAGCACAGTAATCCCACAGTCTTTGAACTTTGGTGCTTTTGGCAGTGTGGGCAGGTGCCAAGTCCTGCTGGAAAATGAAGTCAGCATCCCCATAAAGCTCATCTGCGGAAGGAAGCATGAAGTGCTCCAAAAATCTCCTGGTAGACGGCTGCGTTGAACCTGGGCTTAATGCCAACCGCCCTGTGCGAGCACATAGGCAAGGACTCCTTGGGGTCCCGTCGGCGGGCCAATGCCGGCTGGCGGTCCCCCGATGACGAGCCTATTCTGTCGCAGCCCCTGACCTCTGGAACCAGCTCCCCCTAGGGCTCCGCCTGGCCCCTGACCTCTGCACCTTCCGCCATGATTTGAAGACCTGGTTGTTTGATCAATCCGGGCTGTGACCTTTTCTTTCCTGGGGGGGGCGGGTTATATTTTTAATGTATTTTAAATTTGTTTGGACTTGTAATTGGGTTTAATCTCTTTTTAATTATTTATTGCTGTTGTTTCTTAGTTGTGAGCCTTGAGTCTTCGGAGATGGGGCGGCATACAAGTCCCAATAATAAATAAATAAATAAATAAATAAATCACACTTGTCCAATAAAGAATATTCTATTCTGCTCTGTTCTGTATGTATTTGTCATAGCAATTCAAGCAAGACTGTGACTGGAGAATTTAAAGCGGCATTTATTGGCTCCATGGACAATGTAATTGTTCTACATATAGCTTTGTTCCTGGTGTCTCCTCACAATTATCTAATTAAAGATAGTTCTAGTAATCAGTACTCATAATAGGGAAATGAGATGTTCCTGTTAGAGACTCTAGAAAGAGTAAGAGAAGAGCATCAAAGATGATTAAGGGACTGGAGCTAAAACATATAAAAACAATTGCTGGAATTGGGTATATCTAGTTTATTGAAAAGAAGGACTAGGGGTGACATGACAGCAGTGTTCCAATATCTGAGGGACTGCCATAAAGAAGAGGGAGTCAAGCTATTCTCCAAAGCACCTGAGGGTAGGACAAGAAGCAATGGGTGGAAACTATTCAAGGAGAGAAGCAACCTAGAAATAAGGAGAAATGTCCTGACAGTTAGAACAATTAATCAGTGGAACAACTTGCCTCCAGAAGTTGTGAATGCTCCAAAACTGGAAGTTTTTAAGAAGAGATGGGACAGTGGTATAGGGTTTCCTGCCTAAGCAGGGGGTTGGACTAGAAGACCTCCAAGGTCCCTTCCAACTCTGTTATTCTATTCTAGTATAGATATAAATTTCAAATTCTGGAACCAAGAAATAGGGAAAGGGATTTTCACCATGTCCTGGGTGGTGTGCTTCCAAAGAAAAAGGAATGATCAATATAGGAACAGGATGTTAGATAAGTTAGGTTTTTGCCCTTTTATATTCCTGCTTGAAAAAGGTAGAAATATCCAGTTATATCAAGAAAAAAATATTATTAGTTATTCTTATACTTTGTTTTCCACATGAGTCATCCATGTCTATAACTATTAGAGTAATAGAACCAGTTGCTGCGTATGCTGGAGACTGAGGCAGACAAGTGATTTTCATTGTCTCTCCAGATTTTCCTACAATTTTAGCTGCCCTGACAGAGGGAATGATTGAAGTCATCAATTTGGTTGTTCCCAGACATTATTGACCAGACTGGAAAGTTCTTCAGTATTCTAAGAAATGAAAGTGAGGAAACATCTTGGCTAATGACCAGTGTGCCAAATTGTTAGACATAAACATTCATCTTTGATGCAGGACTGAAGAAATGGAGATCATGATGTTTCCCATTAGGCCACCCAACAAAGCAAAAAACATGGATCTGTGGATTGCCCATGCTTATGTAATAAAAGCCTATGGCCATGCTGTATTAAATGTACATAGATTAAATGTGCTGTACTAATTACATAGATGCTTTTGCCCTGCTTCAATCAAATCATGTACATAGATGCTTTTATTTTTATTTATTCGACTTGTATGCCGCCCTACTCCCTAAGGACTCAGGGCGGCGAACATTAAAACAGAAGAAATTTACAACAAAAGAGAATTAAACAGATAAACAAGCCGAATACGGTTAAAAATTAAAAATTTAAAACCCTCAGCCTCCACCCCCAGGGTCATTCCAGGCCGGCCTGTTGAAACAACCAAGTCTTCAGGTCCCGGCGGAAGGAGCCAAACGGAGATCCACGGGGAGCTGATTCCAAAGGGCAGGCACTCCCACAGAGAAGGCCCTAGCCCTGGGAACCGCCAGCCGACAATGCCTGACCAACGGCACCCCAAGGAGGCCCCTCCTATGAGAGCAAACAGGGCGATCGGAAAGTGATGCTGGCAGGAGGCGTTCCTGCAAGTACCCTGGACCCAAGCCATTAAGGGCTTTATAAGTTGTTACTAACACCTTGAAGGCGACCCGGGAGGCGACCGGCAACCAATGCAAGCCGCGCAGGAGGGGTGTAACATGGGAGTATCGGGATACCCCCATCACAGCCCGCGCGCATTCTGCACCAGCTGTAGCTTCCGGATCGTCCACAAGGGGAGCCCCATGTAAAGAGCTGCTTCAATCAAAAAGATGGATTTGTGAATTAAATTAGTTGCTCCAGAGCTTATTATATTTTTCAATACAGTCAGAAATAAATGCAAGTAGAATATCACCTAGTTCTGTTGTTCTGGTTATATGTCAGTTAATGCAATCAGAGGATCAGATGGAAGAGTGAGATGTCCCATACATAACGTGGCCATCTGACTGCTAAAAACTGTCAGGCAGAATCGGAACTATACCAAAATACCACAACCCTATTATTAGGCAATGCAAAATGGCAGCCTCAAGCAGGAATGTGTGGTAACAAAGCATGATTATATATTTGTGTTATTTTCACTGTATTTTTAAAAATCATTTTTACATAACCAGAACATACAAGCTTAGAATTCCAGATTTGTATTAAAAAAGTAAAGATAAATGTCATGAACTTAACTTCTGTTTCTTATTGATTGCTGGCTAGGAGTACTCTTATTTCTAAGAATTGTAGAACTTGAAAGGCAGAAATAACATTGGTCAAATAACGCAAACAAGTATTTAATATACTGTCAAGAAGCACTGTTATATGCTTCCAGTTTAAACCCAAATCAGCTATTTTTAAACTGTGATTATCCCATAGTATAAAGTATTGAACCTGAATACTGAACAGAAAATCTAATATTTATCAAGATTTTTGTGGAGGCTACATAAAAGCTTTCAAGCTGAGCTCCAAGACAGGTTGAATTGCGAAGGTTTTTTTATTGCAATCAATATCTGAATGAACCAGTGAAACACTTGAAAGTATGGAAAATTAAATCTACTTTTCCAACACGTAGTCGTATTTTACACAGTGAAACTCTTGAGGAACACCTTTGCCTGAGGGAGCAATTTACTATCATATAAATGTATTTGAAGTAGTATGAAGAAAAGATATGAAAATCTGTTAAATATAAATCAACTTCTGAATAATGTTAATCTTAATGACATGTTACTTCAAATGTTCAAAGGAATACTAAACCATCTGTCTGTAACTTTTTCCATAAGATGAGAATTTATTCCACTCAGAGTCCTTTGGGATTGGGACAAATAATAAGTAAATAAAAACCTTTTGTGTCAAAATTGGGAAAAATTTAGCAATAGAAAAAAAACCCTTATGCTAAAATTAAAAAAAATACACCTAAAGTCTTCAATCCCAATAATAGGTCAAAATAGGTCAAAACTATGGTGATCTGATGAGACCATGCCTGATTGGCTCCATTTTGAGAAATAATTAACCAGGATACCAAATGTACTTATTAGTGAAATAAGATTAGGAGGAGGTTATCAAGGCCAAAATGGGCCACGCAGAGGCTACCCACACAGGGGCCCCCGACCTCTGTTTTGGCTGGTAGGGAGCTGCAGGAGGGCATCGGTCCCATCTCTTGCCACCGCAGCTGGCCCACAGAGGACAACTACAACGCTGATCCAGCCCTCCAAGAAATCCAGTTTGATATTGTTATGTATGCAGGTTTAAAGTCATTGGTTTAATTTGAACTGTTCTTGTAAAATGTAAGAAATGATTGGTTTAAAAAGTGCGGGAAAACCCTGCACTCTGATTGGCTGGCAACCGCTGCTGGCTATAAGTAGCAGCTGCAGCCCAGCCAAAGTGGGTTCATTCTGAGCTGTAGTCACTAATAAACAAAGAGCTTGAAGCACTCCGCTTCTGTCTCTTCATGCAAACTTAACACTGGCGACGAAGGTGGGATCTCCCTGAAGAAGAAGGCAACGCGGAACAAAAGAAGAGAGAGATGGCTGCGCTGAACACTCCCCCAGCCCCGTTCGATGCGATGGCAGAAGACTGGGAGACATATGCAGATCGTTTCCAAATGTATCTGGAAGGAAACAATCTTGCTGACATTTCTGAGAAGCGGAAGAGGGCGGTCTTTCTCACACACTGCGGTCCGGCAGTTTTCAAGATGGCGAAGGCATTGGTGGGAGCTGCAGACGTGAAGGTAATGGAATGGCCTGACTTAGAAAAGTTGTTAAGAGCCCATTACACCCCACAAGTATCGTGCCTCATTAAGAGACACAAGTTTTACCGTCGGGATCAAGGGGAAAGCGAAAATGTAAAAGACTTCGTGGCAAGTTTAAGAGACATTGGGGGTGCATGTGAATTTAACAATTTAGAAGAGGCCATGCGCGATCAATTTGTTCTGGGCCTTAAAGACAAGGTGCTTCAGAGCAAGTTATTACTAAGACCTAAGATCAGGCTGAAGGAAGCAATAGAAGAGACCTCTTCAGCAGAAGCTACCAAGTCCTCAGCAGCAGCCATGAAGAAAATCAACAAGGCCACAAGCCATCCTGATGTGGAAAAGTCCACAACAACTCATTGTGAGCAAATAGATTCTGAGTCAGACTGTAGTGAGGTGGAGGAAGGAATTTATAGACTCAGAATGGAGAGGAAAAAGAAAGACCTGGGAAGAAAGAGGCAAGATTTCTACTGCAGAGGTTGTGGGGAAGCCACCCGCACTGAATGCAAGTTCCTAGATACCATCTACCTCCATTGTGAAAAAAGAGGACACCTAGCAAGAGTCTGCAAATCATCCAGAACTCCACCCAACAGAATGAAGTTTCCTGACAAAGAATTCAAGCCCAACAACCTCAGTGAGAAAATGGGTGCAGCACAGAAGCAAAGGGGAAGAATGAAACTCATCAGAAAGTAACTATTGGTCATTCTTCTTCTATCAATAACAGAAAAGTGCATGTCAAGGTACTAATTGAAGGAAGGCCTTGCCAAATGGAAGTGGACTCAGGCTCATATTTATCTATGGTGTCATGGGACACTATTCACAGACTACTCCCAAACATTCAGAAGAAGCATTTCAAGAAGCAAGCACTGACTTTTAAAGACTACCAAGGGAACAAGATTCCAGTAGTCGGAACAAGAGAATTCAACATGAAGTTCAAAGGCCACACCAAACGCTTGCCCCTGACCATCGTGGACAAGGATCGCCCAAGCTTGCTGGGACTTGAATGGTTCAATCCACTAGGCATCGAGGTGACTGGCTCAGGCTGTTAATGCCTGCTCTTAAGATCCAGCTGTCTACAATTACTGTAGGCTCGAATCCCACCAGGCTCAAGGTTGACTCAGCCTTCCATCCTCTCTGGGTAGGTAAATTGAGGACCCAAGATTGTTGGGGGCAATTAGCTGACCTTGTAAAAAATGTCGCTTAGTAATAAGCAGGCATATACAATGGAATGAAGGCTATTGCTGAGCGTGGGTTGTGCTCCAAAATGTAAGCCACCTGAGTCTTCGGAGAAGGGCGCATATAAATGTAATTTAAAAAAAAATCACGTGAGCAACACTGAATGGGAGGAGGCCCTGAAGTCTGAGTTTCCAGAGGTCTTCAGCGACGATTGGGCAGTATAGGGGACCCCTATCACTTTCAATCTAGATCCCAAGGTGCCACCATTAAAGCCCAGAAGGGTCCCATTTGCCTTAAAGGGAAAAAAATTGATGCACAATTAGATAAACTAATAGCTCATGAGTTTTAGAGCCCACTGACCACTCCAGGTGGGAGACACCCATAGTCACACCAGTCAAGACTGATGGGTCAGTGAGAATCTGTGGAGACTATAAGAGGACATTGAACCATGCACTTCAACAGAGCGCATATCCAGTTCCAGTGGTGCATCATTTATTACATTCCCTTGGAGGGGGCACAGTTTTTGCCAAGTTGGACCTGGCACAGGCCTATCAACAATTAACAGTTGATGATGCCACTGCTGAAGCCCAGACCATTGTGACCCATAGAGGTGCTTTCAAATGCAAAAGGTTGCAGTTTGGAGTAAGCGTGGCACCAGACATCTTCCAAAGCCTTATGGAAAGGATGCTACAAGGGTTGCCAGGGGGGTTTTTTTTTTTTTTAAACAAATTTTATTCAATTTTTAAAATTTTTAAAACAGCTCTTTTCAGTAGACAGCATGGTCCCGAGTCATCACTTTTACATGCAAATGTGACAGTAGATCTATATTCATTTTAAACATTTAACTTCACTTCTATTCCATTTTAGCGGACAAAGGGTCAAAGAAATTAATCCTAATCTCAAATCTTAATCTCAATCTGTATAGCCCCCAGTTCATTTCGAGTTAATTGCAAATATACATATATATTTTAAAAACTTCATGTATAAATCTTACAAATAACAATATATTTGCCCATCATATTAAAGATAAAGTTCATCCATGTCTATCCTTTAATTATCTTCACATTGTTAATACTGTTAATCATTTACAGAATTCTTTTGTCCGTCAGATTTGCCCTTTCATCACCTATTCTCTCCATAATTCTAAATCCGTACCCATGTTAACACTAAAAAGAATGAAAAAAAACCTAGACTTGCCCCCTTTTACTACTTCTGAGAGTGACACCTCAGTGGTTAATATAGTAACATAATCATAATCATTCCCTTTAAAACGAAAGATAGAGAAAAAGAAAAAGAAAATGGAAAAAAGCTCCCTTACAATATATCTCTAATCGGTTGGGTTCTGCAACACATATCCCCCTAAAATTTATTTATAGTTCCAAAATAATAATAAAAATAACTAATCTTGGTTATTGACAAATCTCATTTTTAGGCATTTTCTAAAATCATTTCAATCAATTCAATTCATCTAATCATCATTTAGCTTTCTTTTGTAGATAAGAAATGAAAAAATGTGACCTTTTACCAGTAAAATTGTCAGTAACCCCTATTGTTTTACACTTTTATAATTACAATATATTCTTATTACCATTTCTTCATGCAGAACCCCCTTTTAAATACGCTAGCCATTGTCTCTGTGCAAACAAGTTTCTTTTATTATGTAATTCCCATGTCTCTCTATCTTTTGTTCTTGTTTCTTGTTCCTTCTCCTCTCTTTTGTCCCGCTATCCCCTTCTCTATCCAGTTTGAATCCCTCTCTCTCTCTTTACCTTTCTGCACTCTATCCTTCTGGACCTTTCTAACATGCCTAATTTCATAAATGTTCCTTTTTAATTACCTTCTTAAGTTTCATTTTTAACCATCCTCCCTTTCCCTTTTATTTGTATTAATCTTTGTGTTAATTGTCTTCTTAAAATGGCTTTCGTGCTGGCTCCCTTCTCCTCCCTATTATCCTGCTCTCCCCCTTCTCTATCCAGTTTGAATCTCTCTCTCTTTTACCTTTCTGTTCCCTTTCCTTCTGAACCTTTCTAACATGCTTAATTTCGTAAATGTTCCCCTTTTTAGATACTTTCTTAGGTTCCGTTTTTTTAGCCACCCTTCCTTTCCCTTTTATTTGTGTTAATTGTCTTTTAAGATGGCTTTCTCTTGTGCTGGCTCCACCCTTTCCACGGCTTCTTCTTCTTTGTTCAGCATTTGAATGCCCATATTTTCTGCAACATGCCAAGTTAGTTCAGTCACTTCCTGTAACAGTTCTTTCATACTTTTAAACTCCATTTTTAATTCTTTGGATGACCACCAAAATTTTAATTTTCCTTATTTCTTCTTCTTTAAATTTTCTATAATCCTAACCCAGGTCCAGAGTCTATATCAATATTGCCAATTAGTCCAGCAATCCGTCTTTGTGTATTCAAGCTTTCACTTTCTATAAGTCCTGCGTCTCTTTAAAATGTAGCAACTCCAATCCACAAAGGAACAAGATAGTTTCTTACTTCTTTAACTTCCAATTTTTCTCCACAAAGTGGCACTTTCTGCACAGAGTCTTAACCCTTTTCTTTTATTTTGATAATCAAAGTTTTCCGAGCCCCAAACTTAAATTCTTACGCTGGCTTCTTCCTTTCCGGTTCGAAGCCCTTATAGCTGTCAAAAATATTTTACTTATTTTTCTTCACTTGGAACTGCGCCGCTTCTGTTTCTCTTTTAAAACTCATCTTTATCTTAATCCCGGGTGCCTTGATCTTACCATCCGATACTCCGGTTCCTCTGCTGTCGACTTCTCTCTTTCCTCCTGCACCAATCTTAGTCCCGTTGAGACCTTCTCTTCGAGGTGGCCATTTTGACCACCGCTTCTTGACGTCTTCGGAGGAAAAGACCAGACCCAAAAGGGGGGAGATGCGGCTCCCCTCACTCTGGCTGGCAGATTTCCCTTTCTCCGCCGCCCCTACGAGGCAGCTTCAGCCCCGAACCTTGCAGGATCGGGGCTCTCGCAAGAGCCAGGCTGCGGTCGTGGACGATCACAAACCGCCGCCTGTTCTCGAGAAGGCTCAACCCGGAAGTCGGGTGGTGCCCTATTTTGATGACGTTTTAATCTCTGCTGAAAATGACACTCAATTACAAGAGAGACTCAGAGAAGTCCTTACCAGATTCAAGAAAGCGGGGTTAAAAGTCAAGGAAGAAAAATGCACTCTTAGAACTGACAAGGTTGAGTTCTTGGGCTATATGATTGACAAGCATGGCATCCACCCTACAGATGCCAAGGTTCAAGCAATCAAAGAAGACCCTAGACCTAAATGCAAAACAGATTTGCAAGCCTTCCTTGGACTTATTAACTTTTATCACATGTTACATTCACTTGCCAGGGGTACAGTCTTTGCCAAATTGGATCTGGCCCAGGCATATCAACAATTAACAGTTGATGATGCCACTGCAGAGGCCCAAACCATTGTGACTCATAGAGGTGCTTTCAAATGTAAAAGGTTACAGTTTGGAGTAAGCGTGGCACCAGGCATCTTCCAAAGCCTTATGGAAAGGATGCTCCAAGGACTGCCAGGGGTAGTACCTTACATTGATGATTTTATTTTATTTTATTTTATTTTAATTACATTTATATGCCGCCCTTCTCCGAAGACTCAGGGCGGCTTACAATTTCTGGGATACAACCCAGTGTGCTCAGCAATAGCCTTCATTCCATTGTATATGCCTGCTTATTACTAAGCGGCATTTTTACAAGGTCAGCTAATTGCCCCCAACAATCTTGGGTCCTCAATTTACCTACCCTGAGAGGATGGAAGGCTGAGTCAACCTTCCATGGAAGGCTGAGTCAACCTGATGTGTTAATCTCTGCTGAAAATGACACTCAGTTACAAGAAAGACTCAGAGAAGTCCTTACCAGATTCAAAAAGTGGGGTTAAAAGTCAAGGAAAAAAATGCACTCTTAGAACTGACAAGGTTGAGTTCTTGGGCTATATGATTGACAAGCATGGTATCTACTCCACAGATGCCAAGGTTCAGGCAATCAAAGAAGCCCCTAGACCAAAATGTAAAACAGATTTGCAAGCCTTCCTTGGACTCATTAACTTTTATCACATGTTCCTACCTCAGAAGGCAACCATTGCAGAACCACTGCACAGATTATTAGACAAAAAGTCTGCGTGGGTCTGGGGCAGAAAAGAACAATCTGCATTTAACAATATCAAAAGACTAATCACGTCTGATGCTGTACTGATACAGTTCTCTGAGAATTTGCCTGTTGTACTGACTTGTGATGCATCCCCTTTTGGAGTGGGGGTTTGAGCCACAGGCTTCCCAGCAGGAGGGAAGCTCCTATTGCATTTTACTCGCACCTTGACCAAAGCAGAGAGGAACTACAGCCAACTGGACAAGGAAGCCTTGGCAATTGTTGCAGCTGTCAAGAAATTCCATGAGTATTTATATGGGAGAACATTTACCATTGTCACAGATCACAAACCTCTGTTAGGCATTGTGGCAGGAGACAAACCTACACCCACTATCCTGTCACCAAGAATGCTGAGGTGGACTGAATTTCTTGCTGCTTATTCATACAAACTCATCCACAGGCCTGGCAAAGACATTGGGCATGCAGATGCTTTGAGTCGCTGCCCACTTCCTTCTCACACTGAGGACTTTGCTCCTGAGACTTACACCTTTTTCCTAGAAACTGTTGCCAAGCTTCCAGTACACGCTGCTGAAATTGCCAGAGAGACTGCCAAAGACACTTTATTGGCTCCTGTTATAGGCTGGATTAAGAAAGGTTGGCCTCTTCAAGATCTACCTCAACTTGCCCAACCTTTTAAATCCAGGCAAACTGAATTATCTGTATTAAGAGGATGTATTTTGTGGGGTAACAGGGTGGTTATTCCAAAAAAAAAAAAAAAAGAGGTTTTGGAAATGTTACATGAGGGTCATCCAGGTATTGTCAGAATGAAGGGATTGGCCAGGAGTTATGTATGGTGGCCAGGTATTGACAAAATGGTTGAAAACTGGGTTGCATCTTGTCCCAACTGTCAGGTAGTCAGGCCTGCCCCACCTCACCCCACACAGGAATGGGAATGTCCTAGGGGCCCATGGTCCAGGATTCACATTGATTTTGCTGGCCCTACCAGAGGGCACACTTTCCTTATTATAGTTGATGCATATTCCAAATGGCTAGAGGTTATCCCTATGGCATCCACCACAACTGAAGCTGTCATCAAACAGCTTAAAAAGCTTTTGTAACTCACGGGTTACCTGATGTGCTTGTTTCTGACAATGGCCCTCAATTTACATCCAACCTTTTTGAATCATATCTAGCACAACAGGGTATCAGACATGCCCTGACAGCCCCTGGGCATCCTTCGCTAACGGCCGGGCTGAACGTATGGTACGATTTACCAAGGAAAAACTTCAGCAATTGGGTCCAGGGGATATCACTGAGAGTTGAAAAACTTCTCAGTGTTCAGCATATCACTCCCAACCCTCAACTAATTTGTCCCCAGCTGAATTGTTGATGGGTAGGAAACTCAGGTCTCCCCTTGATCGCCTTCATCCCACTTACGCACCCAACGCACCACTAGATTCCACTAGCAAAATTCGCACATTCACTGTGGGTGATTCTGTTTATGCTAAGAACCTTATGGGTGAACCATTATGGATTCCTGCTGAGATAACCCAAATCACAGGCCCCAGGTCTTACAGGGTACAAACGGAGGATGGTGTCCTCTGGAGCAGGCACATTGATCAGTTAAGATCCAGATTGCCTCAGGAGCATCGCTTTTGCTCCTCTCTGGTTCCCATACCTACTGCCTCTTCTAGGGGAAGGGGAGGATCATGAGTGTAATGAACAAGCAAGAATCAACCCCATGTGTAACGAGCTAACACGACAGGAACCATCCCAAAACCTGTCACAATACCAACAACCATTTTCACAAATGGAAGATTGCACATCATTACCTGATTTAGGTGCTGACATTGGGTTGGAGATGGATTGGGAGGAGAGACCAGGTTGTAGTAACCAAACAGGTTCTACCATTACTACAAGTCCTAGTAAGGAAATGTCAGCAGACACATTTCCTCCTCACAAGGTGAGAACCTTAAAACATCTGAACCACGAGGTCTCAACGACACGTAAGAGCCCCACCTATTTAAAAGAATACATTAGATAGGCTGGGGTTTGAGTATGGACTGAACCTAGTGGGGAGGGGTGTTATGTATGCAGGTTTAAAGTCATTGGTTTAGTTTGAACTGTTCTTTTAAAATGTCAGAAATGATTGGTTTAAAAAGTGCGGGAAAACCCTGCACTCTGATTGGCTGGCAACTGCGGCTGCTGGCTATAAGTAGCAGCCGCAGCCCAGCCAAAGCGGGTTCGTTCTGAGCTGTAGTCACTAATAAGCAAAGAGCTTGAAGCACTCCGCGTCTGTCTCTTCATGCAAACTTAACAGATACCTCTGGTTTAGAGCAAGAGCTGAAACTCTACAAATGCTACTTTGTGGGCAAGATCTGTCTGCCTCAACTGCGCACTGAATCGGAAAATTCCTGCAGATATCTTCTGCAAATAAAGCATTTTTATTTCTAATTGAGGAGACAATGGAAAGCAGAGAGTCGTTTATTTCCAGAGCTATAAATATTCTGCCAACTCTGCCTCAAGTCTGATGAATTTTCTCTTGTTAAGTCTTACAAAGCAATATTAAAATCTCTAATGTACTTAAACTATTCCATTTTCTTTACTTTTCTCTTCTGAAAGATTCTGTTTTGGAAAAAAAAATCCTTTTCCAAACTTAAAGAAAACATTATTTTTTCATCTTGGCAAAAAGTTGCTTACTAGAATCGTATGAAGAGTAAAACAAATTTTGGGGGGAAGGAAAAGCCTCCCATCTTTAAAAAGCAGACATAAATGAGGGGATGAGAGTGACTGAGCCAAACCCATCCTAAAATGTTACTAATTATTCACCGTCCAAAACTAAGTTACAAAATTTAAAAATATAGCACACTGTTAATATATTTGTAAGTAACTATATATTGTCCAGTACATACATTACATATATAAGAGGTAGAAACTTTATAAAATTAACATTTCATTGAAGAAACCAAGCCATTTCCACCTTTCCCCAACTATTCTGATCAAATTTTATCACTGTGCAGTCGAGAGTACCCTAACCAGCTGTATTTCAGTTTGGTATGGAAATTGCACCATTAAAGAAAAGAAGGCATTACAGAGGGTGGTGAAAACCGCCCAATGTCTCATAGAGATCCCACTTCCTGCCATTGTGGACATTCAGAGGAAAAGATGTCTGCGAAAAGCCCACAACATCGTTAAGGACTCCTCCCATCCAGCCCATAAACTGTTTACTCTTCTTCCATCTGGGAGGAGGTAGCCTGGGTGCCTGCAGTCCAAGACCTGCAGGCTAAGGAACAGTTTTTACCATGCAGCGGTTTCCTTACTGAACTCCTCAACTCGTCTACCCGCACATGCACATTGATACTTCTACTTATATTCAATATGTTCATAAACACTCTGTACAGTCATATATATTCCTTCCATAGATATATACTCTGTATATTCATAGATATTCTGCATATCCACATTTGGTTATATACTCTGTATATTTGTCTATATTTGTCTATGTATATTTCTATTTCTTTGCTGTTTTGCACTTCTGGTTAGATGCTAACTGCATTTCGTTGCCTGTGTTCATGTGCAACGACAATAAAGTTGAATCTAATCTAATCTAATTTTTATAAGCTAAGGCTATAAATAAAAATGTAACTACTTTGAAATCCTGGATATTGTTGATCATTTAATAAGATTAAATGATTAGCAACCACAATTGGGACCACCAACGCAGTGGTTAAGCGAGGCAGTCTGTAAGTGAAACCATGACTGCTTCTGATCTTATTTCAGCTTTCTATGGCTTTACAGAGCTGTGAAGGTTGTAAATGTGAAAATTGGTCGCAAATTTGCTTTTTCAACACTTGTAACTGCAGTCACTAAACAAAGCAGTCTCTAAACAAGGACTAAGCCATCTGCCTCAACTGCATCTCAATTTCCTCATCACAAGTGGTGTTTATTAGACTAAAGAGCAGGTACAGTATATTATCTTTCACAATCAGTACATGTACAGAGAGCAATTTAAAAGGATATGTGAAACAGACTGAACTTCTACATTTGAGGAAATACATACTCAATCTTCATTATGACCTGTGTGTGCTGTACTTCAATTAGCATTTGTTTTGGAAGGTCTCTAAAATTCATGAATTGACAGGGACTGGAAGAGCGGCTTATGGAAGATCAGTCTACCCATACAGTTCTGAAGCTTATGCCATGTTTTAATCTTTGATTAAGGAATGGTCCAAATAATTAATTAATTTGGTTTTGAGCCAAATGATATTTGAGAGGATATTCAGCTGCAATTTCAAAGCAAAGGTCTTTTAGATTTAACCTTCCATAAATTTCCTTTCCCAACAATGATAATGCCGTGTTCCAATATCTAAGGGCTTCCACAAAGAAGAGGGGGACAACCTATTCTCCCAAGCACCTGAAGGTAGGACAAGAAGCAACGGATGGAAACTAATCAAGGAGAGGTTCAAGGAGAAATTTCCTGACACTTAGAACAATTAATCAGTGGAACAACTTGCCTCCAGAAGTTGTGAATGCTCCAACACTGGAAGTTTTTAAAAAGGTGTTGGATAACCATTTGTCTGAAATGATGTAAGGTCTCCTGCTTCAGCAAAGGGGTTGGGCTAGAAGACCTCCAAGGTTCCCTTCCGACTCTGTTATCTGTTATTGTGAAGTCACAATCTTAAACTTTTTCTGGAGAGCTACATCATTTCTTTAACCATTGTGTTGAAGGAATTCTTGATTATAATGAAAGAATTGTTTGCTATGCTTTTTATTTTACTAAACAGAAGATCAGGAAAGTTCATATAGGTGTTAACCTATAAAGCCCTTCATGGCATTGGACCTGGGTATTTGCAGGAAACCCTGCTGCCGATAACAGCTTCCCGACAACCCATGCGCTCCCACCAGTAGGACCTGCTCAGGGTGCCGTCAGTCAGGCAATGCCGGCTGGCGGCTCCCAGGGGTAGGGCCTTCTCTGTGGGGGCACCCATCCTTTGGAACCAGCTATCCCTGGAGCTCCGGGTGGCCCCTGACCTCCAATCCTTCCGCCGTGACCTAAAAACTTGGCTGTTCTAACTAGCCTACCCGGACTGAAGGAGGGGGGGGAGGGTTTTTTAGTGGTAGTTTTAAATTTTTAACCTATTTATGATATTTCTGGTTTAATTGATTTTTAATGTTTATATTGTGTTGTTTTTTAGTACTGTAAGCCGCCCTGAGTCCTTAGGGAGATAGGGCGGTATATAAATCTCATAAATAAAAATAAAAATAAAATAAATAAATAATATGGGGATAAATACAAACATATAAGAACACACTCCCAAAGGAGCTGTATCCACAAAGTCATTTCACAGTTCTGTTGGATTTGGAATTTTGCTTCAACATTTACAATTTTTCCCTCAATGTAGTATGAAATGTAATCATGTAGTTGTAAAAATTAGCCAAATATGTTTTTCCCAAGCTTCCACCAATAAAGATTAATTACTCCAAAGTAAAAAGAAAAAGAGAATAAAAATGTACTATTTTCCTAGCTGAACATTAATGGAAATTATGAGGTAAAGCAACCAATATCTAATTATTAATACAGTCCTCCAAATGTTATTCATTTTCCTAGTAATATTTGCTACATTACTAAGAAGCAGTCTCTACTGCTGCATGTGTGTCTTACGTGAGCAAAATTAACTTCCAAGGTTATTTTTATTAGTGATGGATTACTTAAATCCAGAGAGTAATTACACACAAATGTGATGCGCTTAATTCCACATATACATGCAGTTTCTGAGGGTGGAATGATTTACAGTTCTATAGCATGCTGTGGGAAAAATCTATCAGATGAAAAAGAAAATAAAAGGTTGCATATTGACTTCTGTGCAAAAGCACTTTTGTTCCTAGCCAGGCACAGTAAAGAAAAAAGGAGAAAAAAGACATATTTCAGGTACTCTAAACCTTATGACTTGCACCCTTCTGAATAACGATCTGAATGAATCCTTCATTCCATAAATAATAGGACATAGAAGGAAATCAGGTGCTATCGCTGATGTGCTTAAGAATTAATGGAAGGAAACCATCCAGATGACTGCAGCTGCAGGCTTTAATATCTCCTAAGGAAATTAAGACATGGAAGGCAGATCAACTCACCCCTGTTTTTTGTACCTGAATAGTTTTGGAAAGAGAGAGATCATAGCTGACATGTTTGTTCAGGAATCGTATTCAGTCTCACCATGGATTACAATTATGGTTTGTTTTTTTCCAGATACAACCAATGGTCTTCAGTAAACTCTTTCTGTATTATCAGAAATTCACATACAATACCTTATATATTATCACTTTCTCCTTTGTTAGGCAAGAAAAGTATTATTACCCATAATGTAGTAATGTTCTGTATGGCTATTGTGCCTGTGCACAAACAACTGAGTACACCGTGTGATTACAGGTAGTCCTCTATTTACGACCACAATTGACTCCAAAATTTACATTGCTGAGCAAGACAGTCATTAAGTAAATTCCCCATTTTACAACCTTTCTTGCCATAGTTGTTAAGTGAATCACTGCAGTTGTTCAGTTACTAATATGGTTGTTAAAGCAATCTGGCTTCCACATTGGCTTTTTCTTGTCAGAAAGTCACAAAAGTGATCAGATGACTCCAGGACATAGCAACAGTCATAAATATGAACAGTTGCCAAGCATCCAAATTCTGATCATGTGACTATGGAGGATGCTGCAATGGTCATAAGTGTGAAAACGGTCATAAGTCACTTTTTCAGTGTCTTATGGTTGCAAGTTGAGGATTACCTGTAATATCCTTATATCTGATTAATTCATCATATGGCTATGTGGATGGTTTGTTTGCTTTTCTTTACTGTATTCAGTTCATATATGCTCTATTTTATCTGGTCACTGACTGAAATGTCTCTCTGTCGGTCGGTCTGTTTTCCCAGTTACTGAAGGAATGGTTGGGTCTTTAAAAACAAAATGAGTGTTCAGCCAAGCAAATGAAATTAAAGTTGAAGGGCTGAAGCAAGGAACTTATGAAGAATAGAA